>CM055615.1:6464672-8864672 GCA_029379385.1 Quillaja saponaria | reverse complement strand
TACAAGAATGAATTGCAAACTAATTCTTAAGATTGCTCAATGCATATCCATTGAGCCCTTGGTCCTTTACCTTTTAAAAATGTTTTAATAATAGTTCTAACAAGCATATATCTTAGTAACAAAAGTCGGAGCTGGAATAGTACATGTTTTGTGGCAAAATATGTACTAACCAACTCTTCCAAGCATGATTGTACTGATACTTCTAGCCTTGTATCTAGACCAAACCAGTATTGCTTTTGTGCAGTAACCATTTTCCTATTCATTAGGTGAAGGCCTCTTTTGTTAGGATCAATAGACAAGTCAAAGTTTGAGATGGTTTTGATAGCTTCTTTTCAAGGTTTAAATTAGATTTGATTTAATTCACCTGGGCTATGCTAACACTCTATGTCGGAGAAGACTTAATTTCTTAACTGTTGGTATAAAAACATATTTGTAGAGGGATATTTGAGCTTTTACCCTTTAGGAGTGTATATATATATAGGTTGTAATGGTTTGAATCAATACAACTAAGATTTTCTCCAAAATCAACTTGGCATCAGAGTAACAAAGAGAAACCCTAACCTTCACTACCCCAATAGTCGACTACAACCATTGACCGGCGACAAAACTCGAAAATTTTTGGACATAAATTTTCACCTCACTTGGCTAATCAAAACCCCAAATTTTTGTATTGATATTACTCTGTTTCAGAGGTCAAATTCATGTTTTGGTGTTGGTGACCTAGGATTTGCGATCTATAAAATTTCACAATCTAAGACGTTTTCAGCTAGTTTCTTTTATTCCTAGTGCTCTATTTAGCTTCGATTGGCTGTAGGATTGTACCCTTTAAGCTGATTTTTGATAAGAAAACAATTATTTGGGAAGGATTTGGCTGCGGGTTGAATCTGATTGGGGTTGTTTTACTGCAGTTCTGGGCTGTTTGGCTGAAGGTTTTTTAGTTAGGATGCTTTCGGAGCATTGTTTAGCTGCTAGTTTTATATATTGTGTGGGGTGAAATTTTTGGGTGTTTCCTAAATTCCATATCTTCTTGTCCTTTTTCTTGAGTATATTGGAGGTTAGGAGTGTTCTTCATGCCAAGAGTGAACGGAACATGGAGCTTAGTGGCAATCAGCCCCGGGGTAATAAGCTGGGAGGTCACAGTGATAAGAATCGTCTCTCTAAAACTTCAAGACTCTTGCCATGTGAAAAACCAAACTCTACTCTTAATAAAGAAGAATTGCAATGTCTCAAGCACTTATTGGCTAGAATGCATTGTAATTCCTCTTGGACATCTTCATCTTCCTCTACTTTTGCTCAAATAGGTACTAAAAAAATTGCTTTCAGTGCACATTCATATGTTTAATCATAGCCTCCGGTGCTTCAGACCATATGACGGACTGACGGGTACCGCTACTAGTTTTCTTCTACTTCTCTTGCTTAGTTAAAGAAAAGGTTCAAGCAACTGATGATTTCTTGTCATCCATTTTTGGGAAAGGTTCCATTCATTGTACTCTTTCCTTTACCTTATCCTTTGTTCTTTATGTCCCTAAGTTTCCTTGTATCTTTTATCTATTGGTACTATTAACAAAAATTTAAATTGTAGAGTGTTTTTGGATTCATCTTATTGAGTTTTTTATGAGTTGGGAATAGGGAAAACAATTGGCTATGGTGAAGAGCAAGATGGGTTGTATAATTGTAGCTGGTTCTTGTGATCTTCAAAGTAGTTCTACCACTTCCACTCAGCAAGAGTTGGCTTAGTGGCATCGTTGTTTAGTAGCATCGTTGCTTAGTGGCATCGTTGTTTAGTAGTTCTACCACTGTATGCTGAACAATTTGACTTATGATTTTGCGATATACGTGCTCCTCTTACCTCTAATGGACAATAAGAGTACTTCTTCATTTTTGCTTATTCATTATGATGTCTGCGACACTATTTGGGTTGTCTTATTATTTGGTTATAGGTGGTTTGTTACCTTCATTACTTGTTATAGTCAAACAACCTGGGTGTATCTCATGCTTGCAAAGAATGAAGCGTTTCAGATGTTTCACAAGATGGTTTGCGCTCAATTTGATACTAAAGTTTTGAGAAGTGATAATGATATTTTAAGTATATTGAGGGATCCTTCCTAAACTATTCTCATAATCATTAAACCTGTTGTGTTAATACCCATGCTCATAATAGTACAACAGAACAGAAAAACCAACATCTTTTGGAGGTAATAAGGTCACTAATGTTCACTATAAATGTTTCAAAACTTATTAGGGGACGTAGTTCTCTTGCTTGCTTATCTTATCAATACCATGCCATTATGATCCCTTGATTTCAAGACTCCTTTGGATCTTCTTCTCGGTAATTGTTTCTCCTAAAGTCTTTAGGTGTATATGCTTTTTGTATGAGCATGAAAAGTTAATTTATTTATTTCACACTCTTCTAGACATAGCTAATGTTGTTAGTGTGGTTATTCAATTTATGAATGATCCTCGTTGTACTCATTTAGATGAAGTTCATTGCATAATGAGGTACTTGAGATATGCTCTTGGGAAGAGACTTCTATTTGAAAATAATGGAAGCCTTAAGATTGAAGATTATACAGATGAAATTGAGCTGGTTTACTTGATGATAGATCCACTTCAAGATACTGCACATTTGTTGGTGGGATTTTAGTATCAAGGAGAAGCAAGAAACAAACTTTGATTTCTAGATCTAGTACAGAAGCATATTATAGAGCGATGACTCATGAGACTTATGAGTTTTATTGCTTAAGAGGTGAATGGATGATATTAGATTAATCAGAGAAAGACCTCTGATGTTGTATTTTGACAACATTGCGGCTATTAACACAGCTTATAATCTAGTCTAGCTTGACAAGACAAAACACATCAAGATCGAAGGACATTTTATTAAAGAAAACTAGACTCTAGTTAATTTGTATACCTTTTGTAAGATTTGAGAATCAATTAGCTCATATTTTCACAAAAAGCCTTAGAAGTGTAGATTTTCATACTATTGTTTGCAAGATAGGCATGAGAGATATATATGTCCCATCTTAAGGGTGAGTGTTTGTGTAAATACATATTTGAGTCTTTACCTTTAGGAGTGTATGTATATATATAATAGGTTGTAATTGTTTGAATCAATACATGATATTTTCTCCAAAACAACTCTAACTTTATTTCAGTCTTCTGCTCAATATTGCTTTAGGTTGCACTTGTACCTCTCTAGTTTAGAACTCCCCCTCCTCTTCCCCCAAAAGAATTTATATAAAGGAAAAATATATTTTTCATGCTAATCAAACACCTATCCTATAATGTTGGAACCTTTTTAATTCATATGGTGCTAGTTATTTGTACTCTTATCAATGATTTAGTGGTGCAGATGCTCCTCAAATGTATTTTCATTTTGATGGAAAAGTTGCTAATATTATTTAAATCATGTTACATAAAGTATTTGCTTTATAATATTATGATTTACAATTATATAATTTGGTTTAGTGGTTCAGTTAAGTGGGAGGTAAAGCTAGAAGGAAGAATTGAATCTTCAGCAGCAGTTCTTGATGACTTCTCTCAGGTTGTTCATCATTTTGACTTGTGATAGAAAGTTGTTCCACAATAATTTTTTATTCTGCTTTCAACATTTTTCTTTTTTTCTCTTGAATGTTACTTTCTAGGTTGTCGTTGGATGCTACAAAGGGAAAATATATTTTCTCGAGTTTTCAAATGGGAAAATCTGTTGGAGTTTCCAAACATCTGGGGAGGTATGTGGTTCTAATTGATTGATGATCATTTGTATTGATGTTCTTATGGTGCATTCATATAAGAATTTTAGTTTTATCCTTTCTTTGTTTATATAAATTTGGAACTCATGTTTGGAATTTACCTTGCAAGCCTGGTGGTATCTTTTGAATTTTTACTATGCCGTGGTCGATCAGGAGATCTGCTTCTCCTGGAATATTTTGTTTTCATATCTTTTTATCTTTGCCTCCACTGCTAGTTTTAATGGGTTGGTCTTGGCTTTGTGGTTGAATTAAACGTTTTGAGGTCATTCTTGAAGAGGGAGGATCTTTTTTGAGCTGAAAGTGATTGAAAAGGGTAAAGGAAGGGTGGGATTTGTTTTCCCCGATAAGGAGGGCATAAGGTGGCTACTATTTATGGTTACAGACTCATCTTAGACAACTGCAAGATTTTGTGAGGAGGCGTCGTGAATGTGATAGGAGTTTTATCACTTCTCTTAAACGAAACAGTAAGGGATGGTTTTGTTAGTGGAGAAGTTCAGAAATGGTCAAAGAAAGGCCTTTGTGGTTATCCCTATTGGTTTTAATATGCTGGGGTGGCATTGTGCTCAAGGAATTGGTGTTAGGGAAGCAAAAACTTGTTGTTGAAAATGTTCCTAGTGAGTCTTTAGAAAATTTTCCATCTTTGAGGCAACACCACCAAAGAAATACCAACTTTACAAGGTCTCCTTGGCAGAGGCCTACTAATTAGAGAAGGCATCATCCGGAATGAAGCAATAGAGGATTGGGACCTTTCAAGAATTGTGTTTCTTGTAATCACGTGGTGCAGAAAGGAAGCCTCCATACGAACTTTAAAATGAGAAATATGAGCCCAAAAGCAAAAGATCATGTGAGGCGAAGACATTTTTGGAACCCTTTTCCTACGTCTTAACTATGGGAGGAGTGTAAGCATAGTTACTCTTTTGCTAGGTGCCCTTTGAAAGTGGTGGTGCACTTAGAAGGTAAAAGGAATGTCTTTTCTAGGAAAGAGAGTGATGATTCTTGAACAAGTTTCAAAACACACTAAAGCTTCTTTAGTTGGGTCTACAATGGTTAATCCTAAGCACTAAGTAGTAGTGGGTCCTTAAGTGTCTTGAGTTTGGATTCACAAACACTAGCTCAAGCTATGTTTTCAGTTTTTTTTTTATTTTTTATCATTAGGTTGGGTCTTCAAGTTTGGGACAAAGATTTACAACCTCGATGTCGGGACAAAAGGAGTTGGTGGAAGTGAAGAAGTTGGATGCTTGGGTGGATGAGAATATACATTTAGGACTGATTATTCAGTTGGAAGTTGAATAACTTTCAAAGTTCTGTTTGAACCTTTTAGAATTGCACTCTCCATAAATTCTTGCGAAGACAATCGTTTGCATAGGATTCAAATGGACTGCAAGAAAAGTCTCCTCAACTGGAATGGAGATATGACCTAAGTGAAGAATCTAATTTTCTTTTTAGGATCTTGCTCCTTTTGTTTTGGAAGACTCATTGCCTACTCTATTGAGTTCCTTTCTTCCACTGGATGTTAGAGGAGATGTGGAAAGCATTTTGATCGAGTTAGTTAATAATAATAGAATGGGTGATAAACAGGCTTATGATGAAATTAGAGGATATCATAAAAAGTTGCAGTAACTTTTTGGGTGTTTCATTTGATTGACATGAGGACTTTTCATGGAAGCTTTTTGCAAGTATCATAGGGAGCAACACAAGTTCTAATGTGCCAAGGAAGCTTGTTAAATGCTTGACTAAGTAATCCAGAGAATTGCAGAGGTTTTAATCAAATGTTAATTATGGTGATAAGGTGAATCTGGAGGGGCTTGTGGCGATTAAGAGAACTAGGGATGTTCTGGTTCTAACAGTTAGACATTTTAACATAATCTCCTAGAATGTTTGTGGTCTAGGTGATAGAGCTAAACATTCTATGGCTAGTAATCTTTTAAAAGGTTGGAAACCTGGTATCGTGTGCCTCCAAGAAACTAAATTGGTGTCTACTTTCAGTAGCTTGGTGCATTGCCTATGGAGGTGCCCGTTTGTGGAATGATGTTGTTTGGATGCTATTGGGACAGCGAATGATGTTTTGATTATGTGGGATTCTAGACTTGTGAAAAAAAGTAGATGTTCTTTTGAAAAGAATTTTAGCTGTTTTTCTCTTTGTCAATGTGGACGATGGTTTCAGATGGTCATTTTCTGAGTTTTATGGACCTAATGATCATTGTTTGAGAGTTGTTTTTTAGGATGAATTGCTAAGTGTCAAAACTGCCTAGGATTCTTCTTGGTGTTTAGGTGGAGACTTCAATTTGTTCAGTTCCAAAATGAAAGAAATAATTGTAGTAGATTATCAGCTGCAATGCAATTGTTTTTGGACTTCATTGATGGTCAGTTTCATGTGGATTTGACTCTTATTGGGGGTCACTATTCTTAGAAGCTGGTGGAATAGTTATTCAGTGGAGTAATCCTAGTTTTATTATGGGTAGAAAACTGAGACTCTTGAAAGGTGATTTGGTAAAATGGAATAGAAAGGTCTTTGGTTTGTTAGACTCTTAGAAAAACTTCTTTTAGCGGAATTGTGTGCTTTGGGTGCTTTGGTCGAGGGATGAGAGGCTGAGGTTCAAAGAAATGCAATATTGGGTGGGATTAGGCAACCTAATCCTTAAGGAAGAGGTTAATTGGAGACAAAATTCTAGACCCTTTGGCTAAAAGGTGATAAAAATACATAATTTTTCATCGTTTGGCAAATTTCAATAGAAGATTTAACTATATAAGTAACCGTCCAGTTAATGGAATACGTTTTGAAACAGATGAGGAGATGGTTGTAGGAATCACTACTTTTTCTCAGAACTTGTACCGGTGAGCCTGACTAATGGCGTCCGTTTTTAAATGGGTTACCATTTGACTCTATCATTGAGGAGGACAATGTTTATCTTGAGAGAGGTTTTATTGAAGAGGGGGTGTTGACAGCTTTAAATGCTTGCAATGGGTACAAGGCCCTACGACCAGACAGTTTCACCATGGCTTTTTTTCATAGTTGTAAGGGTGTGGTGAAAGATGATGTCATGGTAGCCATTCATTTCTTACATGATAATGCTTTCTTTGAAAGGAATCTTAATGCTACATTTCTTCTCTTGATCCCAAAGAAAAGTGTTGTGACAGATATTAAAGAATACTGCCCTATCAGTTTAGTGGGTTGTGTGTATAAGTTCTTGTCAAAAGCCCTTGCACAGTGACTTAAGGTGGTTTGGAAAAGATTATCTCCAATTAACAAAATGCTTTTGTAAATGTAAGGCAAATCCTTACTCGGTTTTGTTAGCCAATGAATGTGTTGATTCTAGACTTCGATCATCAATACGGGGCTTGGTATGCAAATTTGACTTGGAGAAAGCTTATTACCATGTCGATTGGAACTTTCTGGCATACCTCTTGGATATAATGGGTTTTGAGAGGAAGTGGTTAGACCGGATCTGTATGTGCATTTCGACGGTTGGGTTCTTATTGATTATCAGTAGATCTTTGGTAGGTTTTTTTTGGAAGTTCTCGCGGTTTGCGACAAGGAGATCTTTTATTTCCCTTTCTCTTCATTATTGTTATTAAAGCTTTTAGTAGGTTTATCTCACAAGTTGTTGTCTTGGGTTGTTTGAACGGTTTTGTAGTAAACAATTCAACTAATCAACTTTGTATCACTCACTTATTCTTTGTGGATGATACCTTCTTATTTTGTGAAGTAGATCGTGGGCAATTGAAGTTACTGAGGCTTATAATGTTCAGTTCTGTTTTTGGATTAAAAATTAATTTATCCAAGAGTGGGTTGCTCCAGTGGGAGAAGTTGATAACATTTCAGTGTTGACAAACATTCTGGGGTTTAAGGTCTCCTCTTTCCCTATGTCTTATTTGGGGTTAAAGGTTGTGTACTTGTCAAAAGAGGGCAAAATTGCTTTGATCAAAAGTAAATTGTCTAGCCTTCCGACCTACTACTCATCTAAGTTATAGATTTTGACTTTGCAAGGAAACTCGAAATAGGGACTTCCTTTGGTATGGCAAATATGATAAGCATAAATTTCATCTAGTTAAATGGGATGATATTTGCAAGTTTTATGAATTTAAGGGTTTGAATATTAGAAACTTGAGAACATTTAACAAAGCTTTAATGGGAAAATGGCTATGGTGTTCTCCCACAAACCCATTGGGTTATGGAGGAAGTTGATTGTGGAGAAGTATAGCTTTGCTCTTGGCAGGTGGTCTTCCACACCCGTGAGAGGTTCTCATGGTGACTCAGTTTAAGTAGCAATTAGAAGTTGATTGTGGAGAAGTATAGCTTGGCTCTTAGTGGGTGGTCTTTCATACTAGTGAGAGGTTCTCATGGTGACTCAATTTAAGTCGCAATTAGAAAGGGTTGGGACATGTTTAAAATGTTCATTCGCTTTAAGGTGGGTAATGGGGAGCATGTCTTGTTTTGGAAATATGTGTGGTGTTCGGAGATTCCCTTCATGAATGTATTTCCAGATCTTTACAGTATAGCGAGAGACAAACTTACCACAATCTCTTCAAATATTTTTGTTAGTTCTAAAACTGTGTTAAATATTTTTGTTAGTTCTAAAACTGTGTTATAATTGAACCTTGCAATTGTAGTACGAAGATTTAAAAGCCCATTCATATTGGAAGATTGGAGATTGTTAGAGGTTCTTCAGCATCTAAAAATAGTATATTGTTTCACGTCACCAAATTATTCTGGTAATCATCAACATGAGTTGCGAAAATATGTTATGTGCTCCATCTTCAATCGTGTATTAACACTGCCACGTCTGAAGGTGAGTACCATTTGACGGTAATCTCTTCAATTTTGACATGAAAATGCTCTTGTACACATGCTATCACAACTGGCTATACATATGATCATACTCAGAATCTATAATGGGCTTGTATTACAATACTAGAGCTTCTTATAGTTGGTTGAAATGCCTTTAGCTCTCATGCTGCAAATGCAATCGGCTTTGCTTTAGGATAAGAGATTCATTAGGTAGATTTTGATGCACTTCAGTATGGACTTCTTAAAACACAAATTTTTGTTGGTGGGACTTAATTGTCTTTTTTTCCTTCTTTTTAACATGGTTTCTTTTATATTGTTAGTTGTGATGTGTCAAAAGGTGTGTCTCATTTTATCTCTAGTTTTGCTAATACAACTAAGTGTTTAACATCTAAAGGTGAAATCACAGCCAGTTGCAGACGTCCAGAGAAAATTAATATGGTAAATTTTTGGCACTTGACGATTTTTTCTATATCTTAATTATTAGTCTTGCATTAGCTTGTGCAAAATGCACAAATTTTTTATTAAAATAATTTTTTAAAATCAAATTTTAATTGACCTTTTATAAACTTTTTTTATAGTGACTTTCATCATATATTTGAATAACATATTTGAGAATATAAAATTAAATTGGCCTTTCTCTTTAGGTCGATTGCTTGTTTGGTTTCAAGACTTTCTTTGTCCTTTCTTTTTTGTTCTCCTCAACTATGAAATAGAAGAAAAAGTAATTAGTACTTATAAAATATTGAATTGCAGCCAAAAGCTTTTCTAAATTGTCAATTGTTCTTTAGATTCTCATTATATCTACATGTTATTAGACAATAAAAATCATATAAACAAAATGAGTAGTGATATCTGCATACCAAAGATGAGAGAACATGAAATCCAACTGGCCAAAAAAATGTAAATACTTTGCATATTTTATTTCTTTTGAAGTTTTTATATTGCATGTTTAGATTGGATTTAAAATCATAAAATTATAAGCTATAAATTTATAAACAATTGAGCAAATAAACAATCAGCCAACGAAAATAAAGAGTCAGAAAACTTACAAAACTGAGTGAAAAAATTGGTGCCATTAAGATTCAATGATCTATGTAGACAACTATTATGAGTAGCTTAATTACTTAGTTTGTTGGGATTCTAACATGTCCATCCTTTAAATAGTAAAAAGTTGATGTTAGATGAGAAAATGAAAAGACAATTGCACAATTTAATTAATTTCAAAAAATCTTAAAACCTTTTATTTTCAAGTGGTGGTTAGAAACTGGTGAAAAAAAAAAATTAGAGGTTAGTGGTCATGAAGTCAAAATCTTTTCATCTTAATGTTTTCTAGTTTTTCGGTGAATACTATTAATTTTAAATAGAAAATAATGACTTTAATAAAACTAAGTGAGAAAGTAAAAGACATATAATTTAATTTATTTATAGATTAATTTAGTAATTTAATCTAGAATTATAATATGAAAATGCGTCACATTCTTTTCATTTTTCAAGTAGTGGTTAGAAACCTATAAATAAAAAAGATATAGGTTTATGGTTATGAAGGAATGACTCTTTAATATACAATGAAAATTTAATTTTAATGAATATTTATATAAATTTATTATAGAATATGAAAATTTGTTGTAAAAAAAATTAGAAAAATATAAGTAATAAATATTCATTTAGGAAGAGGAGAAAGAAAAATTAAAAGACAACACAATATATAAAAAGAGACATTAATTGAATAATTAAAATAACATGTCTATTTGTAATCTTAAACATGGTATGGTTATCAAAATTCTTATGTGTCACATTAATGACGTTCATTTGTCCATGTATTAACAGAGAACTTTAATTGCCCTACGTGACATTGCCACGAGTCGCAACTAAAATCAAAGTCCTCTGTTTTAATATATATATCTATGCTTTATGGAAGCATATGTTAATTAGTCCTTCTATGATAATGATGCCTTTTTGTTGAAAGTTTTAGATGTCATTTTTTTCATGAATATATTCATGTAAAAAGTATATTATTCAAACATGGAACATGTCATGCTAAAAAGAAGTCCAAAATGAAATCTGAAAAAGCAACTCTTCTTGCCAACCAAATATCTAAATTTGATGCAACATTCTAAGATAAAAATTGTAAAGGAGATGCATTTTCATTCTTTTGATTGATGGAAATTGCTAATTCAATTGTATCGTGAATATCTTTCTTTAGTCATGTGATTCATATCATTAGCTTGATAATAACAATAAACTTGGACTCCCTAGAAACCCTAATAGCCTAAAAAGATAAATACCTAAAGTCCTGATAAAAGGGAAATCCTAATAACATAAAGATAAAGCTAGAGTCTTGAAACATAATTAAGAACTCCTAACTCTAGTTATATTAAAATTCTACTCATTTTATCCCTAATTCTAATATTACACAATTTTCAAACTATTAAATTATAAATCATAAACTCTATTTCTTTTATTCTCCATCACCTACACTTGCATATTATTATACATCTGTCCCAAATTGTACTTGCAACTTAATCATGTCCTAAATGCATTGTTCTTTTAACATTCTTACCATTTAAATTGACTTGTATATTCCTCTCCTCTTGAAACCTTGAAAATTGGTTGTATATGATTATTTTATCTAGGGGTTTGTTGGAGTAAATTTCATATCATTACAATGTAGACATACATATGTAAAAATTCTGAAAACTTTGTTTCTAAGATAAAAAAATTTGTGGTGCTTTTAAAGTACATATATATGTAAGTTTCTGCTATTTCTAATATAAAAATAATAGTGACTAATATGTTTGATATTCTTCAAAAGTATTTGCTATGGTTGCAATTACGATTGTTATAATTGGTGAAAGACTCCTGCTAGTGTTTTATGTCTTATTTGTTAGGTCTTATGTTGTTTAAGATGCATTTCCACTTCTTGGAATGCTTTTGTTAGGGTATGGGGGTAAACAGATTGTTATGGTTCTTTGCTAATGAATAGTAGACTAAAAGGATCATGTTTGTAAATTGGAGTTTGATAAGGCTAGCAACTGTGTCAATTGGGGTTCCGTTGATATTTATACGGTAGAAAGAGTTTTGTGAAGAAGGTGGGTTAATGATTATTTTGTCTTTGACAATGTTTATCGGAAGCCACAATCTTGGTTTAAGGTTAATAGGGGGGCCATTGACCTTTTACTGTAGGACTTAGTTTAGGGTTTGTGCTTCATCTCTGTAAACATACATTTTGTCCATTAGTTCTATTTCATGTGGAAAAATCTTCTTTCTCAAGTTGTAGCTTTGGGGTGGGAAGAAGATTTTTATTTTAAGGGGAAGGTATTTGTTATCCCCGGCCAACAGCTTTAAATGAAAAATATAACGAAGTCTACTTTTATAAGGTTATTCTAAAGAAATATCATTTCTCCTCGTCAAACCGTTTTTTTATTTCATGATATTTGTAGGTGTGGATCTCATGACCATAACTTATATGCACTTGACTACAAGAATCGTCGTTGTGTTTATAAGCTACCATGCGGTGGAAGTATATATGGTTCACCTGCGATTGATCAGGTGAGTTATTCCTTCTTTGTTCACAAAATTGGCTAGTTGGATTTTGCATTTTGATTATTAGATTTAAGATTCTTTATATTGATGGTATTCCGAAGTATATGTCCTCTTTTAAAATCTAGTATGACACCATCATAGTTCGTGGGTGTTGCATATCAAATGTTGATCTTCTTTTAATATTCCTTTTTAGTCTTTATGTTTCAATTTTTAGACTTTGGAGTTTGCAGGTAAATATAATAGCATCTTAGTTTTGTCATTTTCTCCTCACCATTTCCTAACTTTTTCTTATGATTTTTTTGAGATTACATATTTTTCATTATTTACATCATACATAAATGAGAGAAATGTTTTACTCTTGAGAAAGTTATGATTGATTATGAGTAAAGTTATGTTTTGCTATTGAGGGAGAACATGATTCAAAAGGTTGTCCTATTCTTGATATATATAAATATATATAATGGAATATGCTTTATTCCATACCATTAACTACAGTGAAAAGAAATATGAAAGTAAAGTAAAATACTAATACAACTAAAGGTGTTTGCAAATAATTGGATGGGCAAGAATCCAATAATCCAAGCCTTACTGACAAAAAAAGAAAAAGAAAAAGAAAAATCTTTTCCATCATCTGTCTTTACTTTAATCCCTGCCAAAGTGGCTCCACGACCTTTCAGCAAAAAACTCATATTTTATCATATCTTAAATAACATTACTAGAAAACAATAGTTTAGTCATGGATTAATTCTGTCATTATATGGCTTGGGAATTGCGACGGAGTAAAAGTCTGTTGCTAATTTGGTAGGAAAATGTGCAAATAAATATTTTAAAAAATTGTTAAAATTAACCACTGACTTGTGATGTATTATGTCCATCTCAAAACATGTTTTTTCTAGTAGTGTAAATGAATCAAACAAATGGATTTATTGATCAAATTTCAAGTAAATTTGACATAAGATAGAATTATAATTTCTCTGTTAAGTTTGCAAGGAGTTGATTAAAGGTTATTAATTTACGAATCATTTATCTGTTTAGTTTTAGAGAGCATGAGAGTGTCTATTAATTTCTATTATATCATCTACCTCTATACCTTAATAATAGAGACTGTCATGTTCTAAAATTTTTATTATATCATGTCTATGTCCACCCTCATCTAACACCAGATATTTAGGGAGATCAAGAGGGAAAGGGGAAAAAAAAAAAAAAACCTAAACACTGACGAGTAGGAAATGAGGAAATTAATTACTTGTTTCTGGATAAAACTGAGTAAAACATATTTGTTATGAGTATATACTAACTAATATGAATACAAATTTTTCTCACAAAAATTTCAAAACCAAATCTTCCATTTAAGCAACCCAAACCAATAACTCCTTTGAACTTCTTCAGTTCTTCAACAACTGAAATTAACATCCCAATTATGGCAGGCAACATACAGTGTTCTCCCAGCCATGGCCAACCATGTGTCAGAGAAAAGAAAGAGTAAGAGAAACTTAATAAAAGTAGGATGATAATAGAAGTTGGTTTTGCTGCCATGGAATTTGAAAGTTAAGAGCTATAATGAGAGGACGAGAATGGATTGTGACTTGTGAGAGGATTGACAGTTGACTGAATCGACAGAGGATGCCTCTGCAGCAACTTTTTATTTACTTAACCACAGTCAGAAACCTAGTTGGTTAAAAAAGTAAACTTAAACTGAAACAAAAAAAGATATAGCATTCTGTTAGTATCATAACATAATACACTTATGGAGGGAAGGGAGTGTTATTATCCCCAAACTTTGGCGTATATATATACATATATACACATATATTATGCTTTAGTAAATTAGATTTTACCCCTGTATGATATGATTTTTCCCAAACTCATACACGTCATTTTGTCTCAAAGTACCCCTTGTAGTTTGGACTAACCTGTCTTTGGAAAGAAACCGTCCAAATTGACAAAAATGAAACTTGCGTGCATTGCACAGGAGTTTAACTGTTAAATAAAGTACATTTTAACTCCTGTGGTTTCAGTTTTCCTAAGATTGTGCTTGTCGCTCATTTTGTTTCAATAACCCTCCTGTAGTTTGGACTAAGGTGTCTTTGCACACTTAGCAATAGTGTTGTGCACATTCCGTGGCTGAAATCTTTTCTGCTAAGCATCAATTTCTTCATATAACTCATGGAGCAATGTTCCATTTCTGATCTTGACTCCAGAAAGTGATCAACCATCACACAACTCTAGTTATAACATTGATTATTTTGGAAACACGGAATATGGGAAGTATTGCCCTAAGTGATGCATCATCATCACCATGAAACATCATAACTGACTATAAACAAGCCAGAAATTGAGATACACAGGCCTATAGTTGTAAACTACACATTTTGGGCTTGATCTCAGAAGTGTAATTTAGTGAGATTGGATTCAAAACATCATTGGGCCTTCTCAACTCAAATTAAAGTATTCTTTTATGTATAAGATTCTTATATTCCTTGCTTCGGGAATAATAAATGCTATAGGTAGAGTTGTGTGATGATTAATCATTCTCTGGAATCAGGATTAGAAATGGAACAATGACCCATGTTTTTAACAATAAAACAATTGCTCCTTGATTTATATAAAGAAATTGATGGTCAACAAAATGGATTTCAGCTTCAAAATGTTTGAGTTATTTGCTGAGTTATGTCTTATATTTGGTGTGCAAAGACACCTTAATCCAAACAACATCGGAGTGTTTTGTAATAAAATGAACCACACGTGAGTTTCATTTTCTGTTAATATGGATGGTTTTTGTCCAAATAATGGTTAGTGCAAATGACATGGGGTACTTTGGGACAAAAGGGATGTGAATGAGTTTGGAAAAAGTCATATCATGTGGGATAAAGTATACTCTACTATTTTTCTCTCAGCATCATAATTCTTTAGTTTCTCGTGGTAGATATGCTGTGAAAATGTTTCATGTCCATCTACTTTAGTTACCATAGAAACTAATGTAGAATCAATTCCAAATTTGTAGAGCTTCTTATATTTTTATTGATTATATTGCTTAAATAAATTTTCATGTAGGTCCTTGGAATACTTTACGTGGCTTCTACTAGTGGTCGTGTAACTGCTATATCATTAAGGGTATGACTGATTACTTCTCATTATTTAAGAAAAAGTTATTTTCCCCACATAGCTGGATTATCATTCATGAATAAAAACTTTCCAATAGCAAGTTTAGCCGACTTTGTCCACTTTCATGGATTCAACACATTAGTCAACTTTTGTTGGTAAATATCTCGTTGCATGTATATGCTTGGATCCATCTCTTCATTGCTTGGACTCTTTTTTCTCCTAATAAATTTTCCAATTGCTTCTTTAATAGTCTGAGTGTACTGGATAGATTCTGGTTTCATGTAGGCTCCTTGCTTGGATTTGGAAATTGCCTACATCATTTCTTTGCTATATGTATGTTATGTATTAATAAATCCATTGCATATTGAATATCCGACATGTCCTGTATGCTCATATTATTATCCGTGTCAGCACTAAGACTTCTCTAAATTCAGCTCTTCTCCTTGTACTTCTTGCCTACAGCTATATTTTTTTTTTTTTTTAACTCTTCCATAACTTATTGTTGCTAACTTTTAGGAAAGCTGGGAAATCTTGTTCAATTTCATGTAGAGTTTTTTCTTATTTTAATTAGCAGGGCGCCTAGCTTTTCTTAGGCACACCTTGTGCCTTGTGTCTAGAGTCAAGGCTCTATGGATCTCTAGCACATGGCTCTCGCCTTTATCAACACTGATGTGGGAGATATAGATCACATTATGGGCTATCTCCGAACCATCGATTAATACCAATTTCGTTGGCTTTCAAGATATACAACCTATTTAAATTATTTGTCATATTGCCAATGGTATTTTTGGAACCTAATGTTTCTGCTACATTTGGGCTTTTATATACTAGAGATTTTATTGTTTAGAACAGATAAGTTTGGTTGAACTTTTCTATACTGTCATATTCCTGATTTCACCCATGTCTACTTGGTTGTTAAGTTGTCGCTATTCTTCACCAGGCATTGCCATTTAATATTTTGTGGCTAAAAGAGTTAGAAGTCCCAGTGTTTGGTTCTGTTGCTGTCGCCCTGAATGGAATTGGTATTGATCTTTAATGTAATCTGTATTTAACATTTAAGGTTCTTGTGCGATTGATTTTGCAATAGATAAATTTAATTTTTCTTTACTGTCTCTGCAGTTATTTTTTGCTTGGTAGATGGGAAAGTTGTTGCTTTGGATTCAGCTGGATCTTTTATGTGGAAGGTCTAAAACTATCATATTGATCTCCATCCATATTTTTGTTACCTGCCTAAATTTATTCTAAATCGCTTACATTCTCAATTTGGCCCAGAAAACAACTGGTGGTCCAATATTTTCTGGAGCATGTATATCTTCTGCTCTTCCTTCTCAGGTACAGTCATTTTGTTTATGGTCTCTTGATCTCTTCTTAAATGATTGTTGTACTTGTTTCCTCCTGTAAAAGAAGCCATTCACCATCCTCCTCCACTCTCCTCCTGCTTCGTTTTTATATTTTAGTTCATAGCTTTGGCAGATAGTGCCCTGGTATACCATCATTTCCATGTAAACGGACTCAAAAATCTATAAGGCAGACCTGGAATTTATCTGGTAGAATCGTGGTTGCAAGAAAAAAAACCAGAATGTAGAAACACCACTGTATTATGACTCTACACCATATGGATGAATTTTCTTTTTTTTAAAACATTTACTCCACTTCTAGAGAACCAAGGATACTACTTAGGAAAAAGTGTATAGTGTTCAATGTATGGCATTTTCCTTTATTTTGCTTTTAAGTTCTGCTCAGGTGTTCTCAAGGGCTGTATGTTTATTAGAATTTAGCATCTGCAAATCTTGGTTGTAGAGGGCAGTTTTCCACACAATGGGAGCAAGGCACTACCGAACAAAATGATCATTCCTTTAAAAGTGATGCAAATCTTTGGATGTTGATGTCCTGGCATACATGGCAAAATAAAGGAAGTCCTGACATGCAGGATTGTAACTCTAGGCTTAATTCTGACATCCTAATGTTGAACATTTCTCTGAAACTATTCAAATGATTGTTATGATGATGCGTCGTACAAATTCTTCTTGACATCTCTTCTCTTAAAAAACTGAAAACTGGGACTGAATGTAATCAAGCTTCATATTTACTGATATTATTTTTATTTCAATCTATATATTTTACTGATATTATTTTTATTTCTTAGGTTCTCATAAGCTCGAGAAATGGAAATGTCTATTCATTCAAACTGGTAAGAACTAGCAAACATATCGCATTGATTTTTGTGCTCCTTTTCAGTTCCTAGTAAAAATCTGGAATGATGATATCATTCTACTTATTTAACTCATATTATGTAACTATTATGTTCCCTACTGAGATCAAACTTCATTCTTGGAACTGTTGAATAGTTTAATCTTGTTCATGGGCTGCATGGACTGATAGAAGTTGAAATTGTATGTGTACTTCCCTACCTTACAAATGATCTGATTGCTAATCTCATGTGTAGTATATGTACTTCATACATTTGGTTTGGCTTCTATATTGCGATAAACAGGGGAACAAGAAGACTTTTTTCCTAAATTAGAGAGAATTGCTAAATTTTATTTTTTAAATTATGCTCTATGCTCGTAGAAAAGGATTAGTGTCACTATCATATTCTATGGTAGTTGGTAGACATTTCAGTAGCTTTCTCAATATATAGAATTAGACCACTCAATATTTTCCCTCCATCTTACAGTGAAATTGAGTTCAGAAATTGAGGCATATCAAAAAATGTGCTTTTAAGTTGTTGAAAGTGGAAGCACTAGCACAAAATGTGTTAATATTTTATATAATTATTGTACTAATGAGTTATCTGTTATGATATTACAATAACAAGATAGTTTAGACGAACAAATGAAACAACAATAACTTGTACACAAATAATAACGCTGACTTTAGTTCTTTTTCCCTTGTGTGGCTAAATTGGAGGAAACTGGGGATCTACTTTGGGAATATGATGTTGGAGATCCAATTACCGCATCTGTTTATGTTGATGAGCAGTTGCATTTAGAGTCTGAATCCTCCCATTTCTCAGATAGGTAAACAACATAACTAAATGTTTGACAAAAATACGGAAGAAGACATGGTCATTGAAAAAGATGTTTTTTCAGGTTAATTTGCATATGTTCTAGTTCTGGAAATATGTGGGTACTTAGAGTTAACTTGAAGATGAATGAAGGGCATACCTGTGTGCAGGAATTTGCGAGGCTAGACTTACAAGGCGATGTGTTCTCTTCGCCTTTGATGATTGGGGGCATGATTTTTGTTGGTTGTAGGGATGATTATGTGCACTGCGTTGCTGTTGAAATTCCAAGTTTAATGGAATGATATAGCTGACTTACATCTGTATTATGAGTTAGTTATTACTTGTGTTATTTTTTGCTAGTGACTTCTACAAAAAAGTCTAATTTTAGAAGATAAGCAAATACTTTTGGTCCTAAGTAATGGTAAGTCTGTCTTATATTTTATAAAAAATTTACATTTTCTATAAACTCTTTAGTGTTTTTGGTAGGAGGTTAAGGATAGAAATGTTATGCTTAGTTATAATTGATTTTGATATAAATTAATCTTACAATATCTTAAATATTAATAATAATTGATACGAGATCAAAAATTTATAAAAGAAAAAAATTATTTTTTATTTAATCTTGTGGTAATAAAAAGTATATCTCAAAAAATGCAAAACTAAATTTTTTTTGTTTTTTGGAAAATAAGAAAAGATAAAAAAGTAACCACTTAAAATGTATCATTATTTTCATTTAGTCCAGAAAAGATTTCAATACCGTAAGTCCAAGCAACATATACTATACCTGACTGTTTGATCTCAAATAAGTTGTAATTAGTTATTGGAAATAGGATGCTTGAATTAATTAGGAGCATAATGGAATTTGAGTAATATACAAGTTATTAGTGTCACACCTTTAAATAAAGTTACGATTAGCTGTAAGAGTAGATAACCAAATCTCCTTGTAATCTTAAGTAATTATTTACAATGCACCACTAACTCTTAAACAAATTATGGTTAAGACTAAGAAAGTTTTAGTGAAATAAAATCATCATATAGAGGTTCCTTATAAAGTGGAACATGCCCTATAATACATATAGATAATCTTTTTTACAAACTAACAATAGTCCACATTATCACAGTACACTGTAGAGCTCCGCTCTAACAAAACATCAAACCAACATGGTTACCTCAATATATATATATAATAATGCATAAACCTTAAGTGACTGCAAAAGTTGCCCTGTTAGCTTCATATATGTAATTTTAGGTATACCTTGCTGTATCAACGTCAGTAGGTAAGATAATCCTGGCGAGATGATCAGCCACTTCCTGATACTAAAAAAAAATAACAATAAAGAAAAGAGTGAGTCACAAAGACTCAATGAGCAAATCACGTACCTTAAGGGTACTAGCATTACGTAACATATAACAAACATATATTAATAACCAATCACTTGTCTAAATTTAGTTGCACACGTACCTAATTGTAATTATCATATGGGCACGATTCACATATTTCATAGCATATATAATTCAACTCAATATCCTGAATTCACAATTTCAACATAGCAATCGAATACATACAAAGCAAACAAAGGGCCAACGAGTAACTTAGCTCCGCACAATAATATCACACCCTATTGGACATTTATGCCCCCACACAACAGATTAATCTTTGTACATAATCCATCCCACTGAGGCTAAGCACTCTACTTTTAAACATTTATCAGAATTAAAATAGTTCAGAATTAGGTGCACCTAGATTTCAATTTCGGAAATAAAATCATTTCTTTAAAAAATTTCATTGTTGGTTCTTATCAATCACAACCAATATCAAATAACAAACATGATTTAAATACACATTTTCACACAAATCATTTCACTTAATTAATCTAGCAACCAAAGTGTACGCAATTCACTCACAAGGCTCAATAACGTGGTTCGTCAGTCCGTCTAGTTTGCAAATGTGTTAGAATATCTTCGACACTATCTGGAGCTGAAAATCATAAATTAATATATTATTCAAAATAATCATTTCATACTTCTTCACTTTCCACGTACAATTGCTTAACACGTTATTCCTCAACTAACTCGTTTTCAACTTTTTAAAGGATTTCTTAAAATATATTTTGTTTCCTTTCACTGCATACACTTGTATATTTATTTATGCACTTAAGAAATTATATATATACATACAACTTATTAATTTAACTTTACCTGTACTCCAATTAATAATTCAATATTTACTTAATACATTTTCCATGTTTTCTAGCTAGCCATTTAATTAATGATATTTAAATATATCAACTTAGTTATGTATAAGTTCATATATATATATATATATATATATATATATATATAACCCACTATAGTCACATACTTTCATAACTCTTTAAATTACTCATTTTCTAGTCATTGAATTAAATTTAATCTATTCACCCAAAGCTAAGCTAGAGTTTAACCTATACATTTTTATTGTAAATATAATTAGATTCTACACTTCTCTTATCTAATTCCATGTTTTTATATACTAAAATTTCTAACTTTAACCATTCAAGCTCCTTCCTAAGCTAGGATTTAAAATTACAAAGCAAACATTAAATACACACAATTTAAAACTTAATATCAATAAAGAAACCAACAAATTAAATTGGGGTACACTAACTCACCTCACGGTTACACTAAGAGATAACATACTCATTCAGTAATAAGTTGCTCCTATGGATAAACTGCACGGTTTAATCTTGCTGCAACTCCGGTATATAAGATGGCCACTATATAATTGAAACAAGGCAGCTTCAAGAGTCTTTTGAAGTTGTTGCAACCCACACTCACACCTCCACAACAACTCACAAAGAAACAGAAGTTATGGCTGAAAAGAATTATTCTCATGCACACTCTCAACCACCCATGAAGCTACTGCCATGCTGCCGTGAAACAGGGCAGCTGCAAGACCTTTTTACACCTCTAAGACAAGGGACTCCACTGTCAGTTGTAGTACATAATAGGGGCTGGAGGTATGGGGGTTTAAATGAACTGAACTAATGGCAAGCATGTGGAAGAATTTGATGATATCCATGAGTTATACGGTCCAACAAAAGAGAGCACAAAACGGGATATCTCTTAAACTTGGAGGACAGAACAAACAAAAGAAAACGGGAGAGGCAATGCTAGGAAAGTGAAGGAACCAAAGATTAAATAAAATATCCTTAGAGTCAAAGTCAATAATAAATTGAGTGGTTTTAATTTAATCTTATTATAAGTATTATATATCTAGTTATTTATGTGGTTCCTCACTTGTTCTTATATTTACACCTTATTACCTACATCTACCTAATTACATACATAATTCTTCATTATTATTATTTTCTAAACCAAGCATTAAGGTGATAAAACTAATTTATATACATATATTCTTATGTATACACAATACTCTTGTATAATAAATTTTCCATTTTATGTAACTTTATTATTTACTTAATTATGACCAATTACATACAACATCTTAAAATGCATATTAGACTATCGGGTTACCACAGTCCCTTCCCCTTATCAGATATTAGTCTCAAATTTCAAATGGAAATTATAAACGTATATCATTTACCTAAATTATTCGAATAAATATGGATATCGTTCCTTCATTGTATCCTCGGATTCCCAAGTGGTTTCTTGTTCATCATGATGTTGCCATACAACTTTTATCCAAGGAATAACCTTTGATCTAAGTTTATGGATTTGTCTATCAATAAATTGCCACAGGTCGTTCCTCGTACAAGAGATTTCTATGTACTTGAAGCTCCTGAATTCGTAGAACATGTGACTCATCCTGTAAATACTTCCAAAGCATTGATAAATGAAATATTGGATGTATTATGTCCAAATCCGGAGGCTATGCCAACTTGTACGATTCTACTCCAATCTTTTCCAGGGTTTGAAAAGGTTCAATAAATCTCAGGCTCAGGTTGCCTTTCTTACCAAATCTCATGGTTCCCTTAAAAGGAGAAACCTTTAGAAACACGTGATCACTTACTTCAAACTCCAACTATCTTCGACAGTTATCAGTGTATGACTTCTGTCTACTCTGAGTTGTCTGTAATTTATCACAAATCACCTGAACATTCTCTACAGCATCCTGAATCAGTTCTAGTCCTAACTACTAATGTTCTCCAGTCTAAAACCATCCAATCGAAGATTGACATTTCCTACCATACAATACTTCAAATGGTGCCATATGAGTACTACTATGGTAGCTATTATTATAAGCAAACTCCATCAGTGGAAGATGTTGATCCCAACTACCTTTAAAGTCCATGTCACATGCTCGTAGCATATCCTCCAAAGTCTGTATAGTCCTCTTAGATTGACCATCAGTTTGCAAATGAAGTACTATACTGAACAATAATTGAGTACCAAGAACATCCTGAAAAGACTTCCAGAATGCAGCTATGAACTGGGCACCCCGATTAGAGATAATAGAAACTGGCACTCCATGCAACGAAACAATCACGTCTAGATACAACTTCGCATACTAATGAGTTGAATAAGTAATCTTCACCAAAAGAAAATGCGCAAACTTTGTCAAACAATCAAGAATCACCCAAATAGAATTAAAACCCCTAAAAGTCTTAGGAAGTCCTGATATGAAGTCTATAGTAACTTTTTCCCACTTCCATTTCGAAATATCTAGCCTTTGTAACATTCTTGAAGGCCTTTGATGCTCAGCTTTTACCTGTTGGCACACAAGACACGTAGAAACAAAATTAACGACATCTTTCTTCATACCATCCCACTAATAAAATTTTCTCAAGTCCTTATACATTTTAGAAAAGTCAGGATGCATGACATATGATGAACAATGAGCTGCTTCAAGAATCTTTCTCCTCAACTCCAAATCAGATGACATAATAATCCGATCACGATACCTCAATATTCCTTCACTATCTACCTTGAAATCATCAATAACTCCCTGATCTCACTTAATTTTCTTAGCACTCACCTCTGGATCAACTACTTGTGTTGCTTTCACCGCTTTAACAAAGGTGGATCTCAGTTCAACATGAGCTAACAACACCCCCTGAGGAGACACCTTAAATCTAACTCCATCAGCCATACATCACTGCAATTCTTCCACTACCCGACTGCGCACAGTTGTCAGACGAGATATACTACCCATAGATTTTCTACTAAGAGCATCGGCAACCACATTTACTTTACCTGGGTGATAAGAAATTGACAATCATAATCCTCTAGTAACTCAATCCATCTACACTATCTCAAATTCAGCTCATTTTGACCAAAGATATACTTAAGACTTTTATGATTCGTGAAAATCTCAAAAGTCTCACCAGAAAAGTAATGTCTCCAAATTTTTAATGCAAAAATTACCGCTACTATTTCAAGATCATGTGTGGAGATAATTCATCTCATGCTTCTTCAACTGCCTAGAATATGAGATGCATCACAAAACACAATATACTTATCCATACTAGAGGGAAATGTAAGAATAGGAGCTGATGTTAAACAAGTCTTTAACTTCTGAAAGCTCTCCTCTCAAGCCTCGGACCAAACAAATTTAACTCATTTCGGAGTCAACCGAGTCAAAGAAGACACAATACTGGAGAAATTCTCAATGAACCTCCTATAATAACCAGCCAAACTCAAAAAACTTTGAATTTCAGAAACATTTGTTAGTCGAGGAAAATTCTGAACAACTTCTACCTTTTTAGGATCCTCACATGTTCGATGTCACTTGATTCAGCCAAAATTCACACTTAGAGAATTTAGCATAAAACTTATTCTCCCTAAGAATTTGCAATACAATGCAAAGATGCTGCTCATGCTCATCTTTGCTCCGAGAATATACCAGAATATCATCAATAAAAACAATGACAAACCAGTCCAAGAAAGGCTTAAACACCTGATTCATCAAGTCCATGAACGTTGCAGGAGCTTTAGTCAACCCAAAAGACATGACCAAAAACTCATAATGTCCATACCAAGTTCGAAATGCAATTTTTGGAATGTCTTCATTCTTAATTCGGAGCTAATGATATCCGAAACAAAGGTTAATCTTGGAAAAATACTGAGCTCCCTGCAACTGATCAAATAAATCATCAATCCTGGGAAGATGGTACTTGTTTTTAACAATGACCTTATTCAATTGTCGGTAGTCAATGCATAGTCTGAACAAGTCATATTTCTTTTTAATAAATAGAATAAGAGCACCCCAAGGATATGACTTGGGAAAAATATATCCCTTATCTAGTAAATCTTCCAACTACACCTTAGGCTCCTTCAATTAATTAGGAGCCATCTGATAGGGGAGATAGAAATCGATTGAGTACCAAGTAACAACTCAATATCGAACTCTATCTCCCAATCAAGAGGAAGTCCAATAAGCTCCTCAAGAAATACATTAGAAAACTCCTTCACTATTGGAATATGCTCTAAATGAGGACACTCCAACTGAGTATTCTTGATAAAAACTAAATAGGCCTAATACTTCTTCTTGATAAGCCATCTAGCCTGAATAGCTGAAATTAGAATATGAAGAACTTCACTCCGATCCCCTTGAAAAATAAAAGTCGGCTTCTTAGGAATACTGAACTTAACACTCTTGTCATGACAATCAACCAAAGCATAATGGTTAGCCAACCAATCCATGCCTAGAATTACATCATACTCCTACATATCCAGTATGATTAAGTTTGCCAAATAGATATTATCACCCACAAGAAGGTATATACCGGTCTACTAAAATAATTTCTCTCAACGGAGTCGAAGCTGCTAAGGAAATCCCAAGAGGCTCAGATGCCTTCTTCACATAAGAGGCAAAGTATGACGATATAAAAGAATGAGTAGCTCTAAGATTAAATAATACTTTAGCACTAATTGAGCAAACAGATAATTTACTGGATACCACAACATTAGAAGCTTGTGCCTCTTAACTCGTCAGAGCATAAACCCAGGCCTGACCCTTACCCGCTGATGATGAGCCTCTATAAACACCACCACGACCTCCTTGAGATCTCATAGGTATCGCAGGTAATAGAGGTCTACCTTGGACTGATAAAGATGTCCTAGCTAGAGCAGACTTACCTCTCAACAACAGACAATCTCTAATACAACGATCCATCGCTCCACATTTAAAACACGCATTTGTCCTCAATATGCACTGCTTAGTATGCCAGTTACCACAAGTTGAACATAGGAAACTTATATGATCGAGGTCCACTAGATAATAGTCCTATGATTGGGCTCTTGAACTCCGCCTCATCTGACTTCTACCTGGCTGAAAACCTTATCTGAATGAACCCTGCCTAGAGGTAGATTCATCCCCAAGTCTACAAGAACTGCTAGCTCTAGAAGTCGAAGGACTCTCTTGTCTTGCCTTCTTATGACTCTTGCACTCCAACTATCTCTCCACCACCCTAGTCTCCAATTAGTAAGCAGTATCATTGGCCTAAGTGTAAGTACTAGTGTTCGTCAAGAACACTGATCTAAATAAATAATCCCTCAAGCCATGTACAAAATCTTTTCACTCACAGATGTTCCGTAGTTACTAAATGCAGGACAAAAGGGGACAGTCTAGTAAATCGAGTCTCGTACTCTGCCACTGACATGCCTTTTATATGAGTTAATCTTCCAAAATCCTGAGCATGCTTATCTAGCACATTCTCAGGTAAAAAGTGATCTATGAATGCTCTAGTAAACTCTGGTCATGCCTGTGGGATAGTCTCAATCCGTCGTTGTATCAACATTTTATACTAATCATAAGCCACATCATGTAATTAATAGCTAACTTACTCAACCACACAAACAGGATCACGTCCCAAAGCTATACATAATCTATTTGACTTCTCTAAGAAAGTATAAGGAACTTGAGCTGGGTCTATCCTCAAAAATCTCGATGGCTACATCTTCCTAAAATCATGAATTGTCACAAATACCCTCCGATCCTGTTGAACTAGTATCAGAGAAATTGCTTCTTGCTGAGGCTGAACAATAGGAGCCACTGGTGGTTGCGGCTGAGCCTGATGGTATTGGGCCAAAATCCCCACTAAATCACCTAGAGTCCTTTGGACACGGTCTAATCCTTGTACCAGCTACTTTATATCAGGACCAAGAGCTGTTGCCTAAATTGGTTCAACAGCCTTACCTCTGCCTCTACCTCTACCATGTCCCCGTGGACCCCTACTTCTGACCCCCAGTGCCTGGGAACTGGTAGATCCCTAATCAAAGCTAGCCTCCTACTGCCTCCGTTGGTAAGGAACACGGTTGCTACGTTGCATTATATCTAAAACAACTAAATTCAATATACATTTAAGATAAAGCAAAGGACATTGCATTAACTAAATCATAAATTGAACTTTCAGGATGAATGAAATTTATTACTAATCCATATATGCCACGGGTAATATATGCAAACAAACAATAACATCTAGTACTTGCAATCATGGACCTCTAAACCATGCTCTGATACAAACTTGTCACACCATCAAATAAAAGTATGACTAGCTGCAACAGTGAATAACCAAATCCCTGTAACTCTAAATAATTATTTACAATGCACCACTTACTCTTAAAAAAATTACGGTTAAGACTAAGAAAGCTTTACTAAAATAAAATCATATACTGGTTATTAAACATAAAGTATTTACTAATAATTCAACAAAAGTTTCCCATAAAGTGGACATGCCCCATAATACATATAGATAACCTTTTCTAGAAACTAACAATAGTCCACATTATCACAGTACACCATGGAGCTATGCTCCTAACAACACATCAAACCAACATGGTTAACTTAATATATATATAAGAATGCATAAACCCTAAGTGACTGCAAAAGTCACCCTGTCAACTTGATGTATGCTATTTCGGGTATACCTTGCCATATCAACGTTGGCAGGTAGGTAATCCTGGCAATATGATCATTCACTTCCTGATACTAAAAAAAATAAAAAATAAAATAAAAAAGTGAGTCATGAAGGCTCAATGAACAAATCACGTACCCTGAGAGTACCAGCATCACACAATACAATACAACACAACACATACATATATTATTAATCAATCACCTGTCTAAATTTAGTTGCACACGTATGCAATTGTAATTATTATATAGGCACGATTCACATATTTCACATTATATATAATTCAACTCAATATCTAGAATTCAGAATTTCAACATAGCAATCGAATACATACGAAGCAAATAAAAGGCCAACGAGTAACTCTGTCCCGCATAACAATATCACCCTCCACCGGGCATTTACTCACCCACATAATAAATTAATCTCTGTACACAATCCATCCCGCCGGGGCTGAACACTTTACTTTTAAACATTTATGAGAATCAGAATAGTTTAGAATCTTAAATCAAGATATCCTTGGTGCACGTAAATTTCAATTTCAGAAATAAAATCATTTCTTAAAAAAATTTCATTGTTGGCTTTTATCAATCACAACCAATAATATCAAATAACAAACATGATTTAAATACACAATTTCACACATATCATTTCACTTAATTAATCTAGCAACCAAAGTGCACGCAATTCACTCATAAGACTTAAGAACGTGGTTTAGACAGTCCATCTACTTTGTGAATGTGTAAGAATATCCTCAACCCAATATGGAGTTGAAAATCATAAATTAATATATTATTCAAAAAAATCATTTCATACTTCTTCACTTTCCACGTACAATTGCTTGACACATTATTCCTCAACTAACTTCTTTTAAACTTTTTAAAGGATTTGTTAAAAAATATTTAGTTTTCTTCTACTACATACACTTGTATATTTATTTATGCACTTAAGAAATTATATATATACATACAACTTATTAATTTAACTTTACCTATACTCCAATTAGTAATTCAATATTTACTTAATATATTTTCCATGTTTTCTAATTAGCCATTTAATTAATGATATTAATTATATCAACTTAGTTATGTATAAGTTCATATATATATGTCATAACTCTCTCAGAGGTATGACTGGCCGGAGAAATGGATAACCAAACTTCTGTAACTCTGACTTCAAACAAGAAATGAACACGACACTTAACTAAACTAAAGAGTAAAATTAAATTTTATAAAACATGAGTTAACTAAAAAAAAAAATTGTGTACTAAAACTTATAACAATTTATTAAAAATTTTGGTAGATGTTCTCCACAAAGTGGAACATACCTATAAAATTTTAAAAAAACACATTTTTATTGTTATACAATAACAACTACAGCAAAAAAGATAGTAAGGAACTTTGCTCCAATTCTAATCATAATAACAATTAACTAGACTATTACCTCACACAAACCAGGAACCATACAGTTTTAATGTGACTGGAAACTTTCATCATTTGACTTCAAGATTAAAATTCTGAAAAAAAATTTCCTTGCCGCCAAACACTCGGCAAAGTCTATAATCGATAATTGCCATCCTCAAGATCCTGTTACTAAAAAAATAACTGCAGAAGAGGGATGAGTCCTACAGACTCTGTGAACATCATCTAACACACATATAAAATATATTATCAATTAATATCAACATGTCATATATTTCAAAACTACTAAAATTACACATATACAAATACGAAAATATAAAACATGGCTAACACATTTCAATTTGTACATTGTATAATCCACCTAAAACATACAAAGCAAGCAAAAGGGCAAACAGAGTAACTCAGCCCCGCACAACAGTATCTCTCCTTACTGGACATTTACGCGCCTATACAATAGGTTAATTCTCCGTACACAATCTATCCCACCGGGACTGAGCACTCATTTCTTTTAAAACAATTGTCAGAATCCAAGTATTTCATATCAAAATATCAAATCAAAAGATCCTAGACGCACCTGGATTTCAATTTGATAAATAAAAATATTTTCTCAGAAAAATCTCACTTTGTTGGCCCTTATCAACCACAACCAATATCAAACAAACATAATTTAAATAAATCACTAAAATATTGTATGTGCTTATTTTCCATATACCACATCTATTCAAATACACGTATAATTACACATAATAATCTAGCCCCCAAAAATAACAGTTAACCACTCACATTTAACCGATTGCGTTTGTCACTTACATTGGCGTTCACGCATCTCATCAGGTCCACATTATGATCCGGAACTAAAATTCATATTTCCAAATAATACTTAGTTCATAAACATTATTGTCATAATCTTTTAATTACTAAGCTTATATACAACTTATATAGGTTTCCATATAAAAGTTATCTATTAAACTATTACATGTCAATTAGTATAAATTGGATTTTATATGGTAAGGTTGATAATGAAAAGACATTTTAGATGTCTTGACAATGCATAGGGTGGAAATGAATTATTAAAAAAGATAGAAAAACTCTAATGAGTAATGTTAAAACTTGGGATTTGGACCAATGTTCACTCTAACAATCATATCTTTGTCTGGAAAATTCTAAATCCAATTTTGTAATTGATTAAATACTATATACATGTAACTTTATAATAACATATCATTTGTAATTTTTGAATTTATATATCAATACAGTTTATTCTTTGAAAGTTGCATCAAATTCTGTAAAACGCAAGATTTTGACAGCTCTGACCTTACCTTAGTTATTTGAACATAACTTTCTCTAGGAAAAAGAAAATTCAATTCTGTTTGTTAGATTTATTAATAGACAAGTATATCTTTCTAGATAGGTATCATATGTTTTTATTTGGATGTGTATATTAGTACAATTAATTATTTAGTTAATTATTTAAAGTGTACTCATTTTATCATTCTCCAAGCTTCCCTTTCATCAACCCAAACACCATGCCCAGAAACATGTGTTTGCATTTTTATTTATTTATTTTTACATGAACAATGATCTGATACTAAATTATCAACAGACTTTTGGAGAGCTTATACTGATAATTATAGTGGCTACTAGGATGGACTATGTTAAGAATTGACCAATGAAAAGAGAAATAAGTCCTAAAAAGCAGCTAAAATGGGATAAAGATTACAGGCCTCAACTGGTATAAAAGTCTGGTAACATATTATAGTCCAGGTTCTAATTAATATGAATGACCAAACATGAAGATATAGCTTGGATCGGATAAAAAGGCTGAGATTGGAAAGTTATTTTCTTTGAGGGTATCATGATTGGTGTAGCAAAACATTACGGTGACAGATCCTTCAAAAGTTTGGGGTCACTTGCTAAAGTGGAGAAGAAACATATTCCATTTTCACTCCTCTATTTTTGCACACAAGAAGTAACCATAGAAATAGCTGGCGCCTGATTATCTAAAGGTCCCATATCCTATCATAGGAATAATACCATAGAACCAACAAAAAGAATGCAGCCCATCTTCATTTTTAGTGTGCATATAAAGAAAATGAACTTGATTATCAGTAATTAAAAAAAATAAAGTTAATTTATGCCTAAGTATCAGCGGTCACTGTGGGAAGCTAACTAGCAAAAACAAAAGATGAACTATTGTTACACAAGCAAGGAAAAGAGATAGAAGAAGAAAAAATATCTCATAATTAAGATTAAACTAATCTCTCCTTGGGTTAAGCTTAGATAAAGCAAATTACCAAAGAAACTCAGGTCAGCTAACTCCTTATATTAGGCTCATCTAAGTTCTCAATCTCCCATACCCTTTTTATTTCCTTTTCCAACAGTACGAAAGCAACAAAATATACCCAGAGCACAATTGTAAAAATAAACTCCAAATCAAGGTTCAATGTTAGCATATGCTGTTTACTTAAACTCCAAACTAATTTTCAGCTTCAATAAGCACATTAACAGCACAGAGAAAAACCCAATAGCAGAAAAAAGGAAAATTTTCAAGTACATGAAAACTTACAAGTAAAGTAGCTGAATCTTCGATGACACGCAAAGAATTTTCTCGAAAACTCAAACGGTGAACAAATGTTGGAAAGGATTTTCACTTGGCTGCTAGGGAGGTTCTCATGGCTAAAACCAAGAACTAGAACAGGGGCAATGAAAAATAATGTAGCCGAGCAGCAAGAGGAAGGAAGAAATAGGAAGTAAAGTCGGTGCAAGTGGGAGGAGATAAAGACAAAAGAAATAAAATAATACAATATAAATTTAAGGTACTCTTTTACTTTACAACATACGGTGATACTTCATCCTAGTTACAAATATATATATCTATAACAATTATTGTTTTCTATTTTATGATATGCATCCTTTAGCTTCAATTGATAATACAAGTTACACAAATAAAATTTAATTCCAAGCCAACCCAACATGTGCTAATTATAAATTTTCTAATTGTATGTATATAATTTTATATACATACTCACATATACAAGTGTTTCTTTATTTTAATTTGTCTTGATGTAAATTTTTTTTTATTTACTTAATCACGAAAAATTACATACAAGTATTTTAAATTATAACTTGTTCAATTGTGTTATTATTTAGTTAATTCGTTTATTTTGAAACGAAAATTTACACCTTACATTTAAACTTGACTTTACGATATCAAATTATAAGGATTATGACAATATATATATATATATATCACCCACTATAGTCACATACTTTCATAACTCTTTAAATTACTCATGTTCTAGTCATTGAATTAAATTTAATCTATTTATCCAAAGCTAAGCTAGAGTTTAATCTATACATTTTTATTGTAAATATAATTAGATTCTACACTTCTCTTATCTAATTCCATGTTTTTATATACTAAATTTCTAACTTTAACCATTCAAGCTCCTTCCTAATCAAGGATTTAAAATTACATGGCAAACATTAAAGACACACAATTTAACACTTAATATCAATAAAGAAACCAACAAATCAAATTGGGGCACACTAACTCACCTCACGGTTACACTAAGAGACAACATACTCATTCACTAATCAGTTGCTCCTATGAATAAACTGTCACAGTTTATCTTGCTGCAACTCCGGGATATAAGATGGCCACTATATCACTGAAACAAGGAAGCTTCAAGAGTCCTTTGAAGTTGTTGCAACCACACTCACACCTCCACAACAACTAACAAAGAAACAGAAGTTATGGCTGAAAATAATTACTCTCATGCACACACTCAACGACCCATGAAGTGTCATGCTGCCATGAAACAGGGCAGCTGCAAGACCCTTTTACACCTCTAAGACAAGGGACTCTACTGTCAGTTGTAGTACATAATAGGGGCTGGAGTTATGGGGGTTTAAATGAACTGAACTAACGGCAAGCATGTGGAAGAATTTGATGATATCCTTGAGTTATACAGTCCAATAAAAGAGAGCACAAAACAGGGGATAGCTCTTAAACTTGGAGGACAGAACAAACAAAAGAAAACGGGAGAGGCGATGCTAAGAAAGTGAAGGAACCAAAGATTAAATAAAATATCCTTAGAGTCAAGTCAATATTAAATTGAGTGGTTTTAATTTAATCTTATTATAAGTATATATATCTAGTTATTTATGTGTTTCCTCACTTGTTCTTATATTTACACTCTTATTACCCACGTCTACCTAATTACATACATAATTTCTCATTATTATTATTATTATTATTTCCAAACCAAGCATTTAGGTGATAAATTAATTTATATTCATATATTTTTATGTATACACAATACTCTTGTATAATAAATTTTCCATATTATGTAATTTTATTATTTACTTAATTATGACCAATTACGTTCAACATCCTAAAATGCATATTAGACTATCGGGTTACATCCTAAAATGAATATTAGACTATTGGGTTACCACAATTAGTATGTAAGCAAGTAAAGAATTAGTTTTCAAATTGTGTATTAAGAGGATTAATATAGATACAAATGAGGAATCATAAATTCAAATATGAATAATTGCTTTAATTAATACATAAACTTATGATTTTCTACTCTGGATCGTGTCGACGACATTTTGATACCTTCGCAGACTAGATGGACTAACTAAGCCACATACTTGAATTTTGTGAGTGAATTACTTGTACTTTGGTTGCCAGATTATTATATAAAATTGTTTATAAGAATTGAGTGTTTGAATTCTGTTTGCTATTTGGAATTGCTTATGTTTGATAAGGGCCAACAACGTGAATTTTTCTCTGAAACAATTTTTACTTTTGAAATTAATATCTAGGTGCACCTAGGATATTCTGATTTGAAATTCTAATTCAGATAAATGTTTTTAAAGATTTGAATGCTCAGCTCTAGTGGGATTTTATGTATGGAGATTTACTTGTTGTACGGGCGTGTAAATGTTTGGTAGGGGGTGATAATTGTTGTGCGGGGTTGAGTTACTCAGTTGGCCTTTTGCTTGCTTTGTATCCTTTGTTCATAATTATGAACTTCGAATCTTTGAATTGATTTATATATGCTGTGAAATATGTGAATCGTAGCTTTATGAGAATTACAAGTACGTGCACTACAAAATTAAGACATGAATACTGTTTGTTACTTAAGATTAAATGGTGATATATGTGCTTTGTTTGAAGTTGGTACCCTCAGGGTACGTTGTTACCTCACTGAGTCCGTGAGACTCACCTCTATTTGTTGACAGTTTTTAGTAGCAGCACTTCATTATATTGCTTTGACAAGCTCATGACCTGTTGATAAAGTATGGCAAGGTATTTTTTTTAAATATCATACTTGAAGCTAAAGGATAGAAATTTGCAGTCACAATTAGGGTGTCAGGTTTTTATGTGTTACTTATGTAAAAGTCAATTTGTTACAATTTATTATATTAAAGGAGCAGAGCTCCTTGGTTATGTTGTCTTTATTGTTATTTATTTGAATGTAATCAAGAATTTACATGTTGATATTTTGGGCATGTTCCACATTGTAGGGAGCCTCTGCCGGAATTCTCAGTAAATTATTATTAGTTTCAATAGACAAACTTTTATAGTTAACTTTTAGTTTAGTAAATTTATTTTTATGCATTGATTTAGTTAAGAGTCAGATATATTTATTTTTATTTATTTGTTTTGAAGTCAAGGTTATGGAGGTTTGGTTACCCATTCCTACGGCCAATCATGCCTCCGTGAGAGGTGTGACAAGTTGGTATTGGAGCATGGTTTAGAGGTCCGTGACTGTAAATATGGGACGTTCTTGCTTTGTTTGTGTACGTTACCTGGGGCATATATGGACCTAGTGACACGTTCTAATTCATCATGAAACTTCAAGTTGTGATTCTCTAATATACTATCTTTGGTCGTATACGTGAAATGAGGGTGGAAGTTGTTTATCTTTGTTTAGACATGATAACACGTAGTAGTTGTGTTGTTAGTTATGTGAGATACTAGAATATTGGCATTGATCAGTAGTTAATCAGATTTTAGACATATTTGATAAGAAATTAAGTTGTAAAGAACCATGAGTCATTTAGTTGAAATCTTAAATTTAGCAATAGTAGCCTCCGAAAAAGGCAAACCCTTCAGTTCAATTTAACTAAACAAATAATTTTTTGTAAAACTATTATACTTAAGATTTAATAAGAACAATGAGGAGCAAAAGAAATAAAGGATCTACCTTATGAACACTATATGAGCTTTTGCAAAAACCTATTCCGAACTTATTTATTCTTACCATGAGATGGATTGTGGAATTGTATATACATGTGTAGCTTATTCATTTCCTTCCAAACCTTCTTTTCAAGAGATATGAAAAGCTTCCTTTTTAATGTCAAACTTACAAACTAATTTTAATATTAAATATTGAATCCTGGAATTAATATATTTATTGGTTAAAAGAAAAGAATAATCTATTCTGGCTGTATATCGATTAACGATAGTTGAATTTCTCCTTCCCCAATATTATTAATCTATTTGGTCAGTTATAAAGACTTCGACTCTTCTTACATTTGGAATATCATTACGTTTAAATCAAGATGGAGTAATGTTTTGAAAGTTGTTTTTCATAACCATTGGAGTATAACAAGACCTTAGTCATGTTTTTTGAATTCATTAATGTTTCATTAACTTTCATAAATCTTGAGAGTAAGGAGTAACATTCGAAATATTTTGTATGGCCTTGTAAATATTTAAAGGAAAAATAAGCTTTGCGTTAAACTCTTTTAAGTGTGAATTTTTGATAAAGTGTATTTAAAGTTTGAAATTTATTGCGTTTAGTGTATATGTTTTGATATCTAACGAAAAGTTAAGCTTGAGATTCCTAGAAAGTCTTTAACGGATTTGAGGTTTTCCGTTAAGTTCTTATGTTTTCATTTAATTTAGTTTATACCAATTTAACAGACTTTGGTAACACCAGTTACATTATTTATTATTCAAAGAGAAAATTCTTCTAGTAGTATCAGTTAATTGTTAACAGAGTGTTACGATCTAGTATGGTAACATCAAGAAAGTTGACTGCAAAAAAAAAAAGAAAAAAAAGTGAAGTTTGAGATAGTAATTATAAGATTAATGAGTATAGATGGGTGTATTGAGAGGTGACAATAAATAGCATGAGTATAAAAAAAATTAAATCGATAAAAATTGTCAATTAGAATAAATAATATTTAATATGTATCAACCGCAAACTTAACTAACTATTATAGTATGATATTAAATTACGAAATTAGAATAATACGATGAAAGTCTCGATTATAAAAATAAGGGCAAGTATACATTAAAAAAAATAAGCATTATACATAAAAGAATATAAAATGTATACACACAAGTAATTTAAAGTTGATTTGGACGTTGATTTTGTTTCAAGTAATTTTAGTGATAAATGAAGTGATACTCATGTTAGAAACATAACCAGTTATAGATAATTATGAAGTGATATCATTTCGAAGGAAATAACAAAATTTTGATGATACGTCTCTTTATTTTCTTAATTGAAAAGACAATTGGAAAATAAAATAGCAAATTACAAAACCCAGTAGAAATGGGTAGAATTTAATTCAACATTTCGTTCACTTGGGTTTATCGTTGAATAAACTACATTACTAATATCAATTTTAAAAGGAAACAATATGTATTGTTACTCTGTGAGCAGCCAATAATTTATATGAACTAGTATAGGTTTTATTTATTGTTTATTGGGGTCACCTAAAAAGATTTACTAGATTCATTGAGTTATTTTAAAAGATAAAAATGACCCATAGTTGGCTTTCTTTAATTTACTCATTTAGGTGAGGATTTCAAATATATTACAAGTTAAATCTATACTAATAAATAATCAACTTGCAATAAATAAAAAAAGTACAATAATGCTATGAATAAATTAGTATCACACATCAGTAATAGTAGTAGCAAAAGTTTTGTATCATGAAAATTACATGTCACATATAGCAATATTACGTTGATGACTCCATTGTAATTAAGTCATGGATATTTCAAGTCTTTTAATCAACTAATTTAACCTTTAGAACATGCATATATTAAAAGATATTTATACACCTTGTTTACATATTTAAATTTTTATATACATGAGAACCTAACATGTGAGAAGTGATCAGTGGCAAGTATAAATAGACAAGTCCGTAAATTTAAATTAATCCTTTGATGAAAATCAAGAAACAAGAAATCACATTGGAAACCAGAGTTGCAAGGAAACAATATCTACATTAGATTTTAGTAAATAATTTGGATGTATCCTTTGTTGTTGATACTCAGGACAAATTTCTTTTGGGGGGGGAGGGAGAATTGTTATAACTCGATAGCTTAACATACAGTTTTTTTGAATGTTTGTATGTAAATTATCATAATATTAGAATAAAATAATATTTGTATATAGCTATGTCAATATATATATATATAGATATATATGAAAATTTAATTTCCACCATTTTAGTGGGTCACTTGGAATTTGAAAGAAACATGTGCAATCTAAGTGATGTGTATAACAACTAAGTAAGTAAGAGAAGGAATTAGAAAAAAAAAAAAAAAAATTTAATAAATAAATGTATATACATAAAACACAAGTTAATTATGAGCCACACAAGTTGAATTTTGACTTTTTACATTTAAGCTTTTGGCCTTTGTTACAATTCACTTTTCTTCTTTTTCCTTTTGGGTGATTCATCGCCTTTTATCCCATCCCTTTCTGCCGAGCCTCCCTTGTTCTTCTTCTTCTTGACGCAAACCTTCATTAGCTCTAAGAGTTGTAAAATTTTCTAGTTAAAGTCAAGTTTAAGGTATGGGTTATTCTCTTTTCTTTTTCTTTTTTTCTAAGTGGCTGCCTTTTCCTTGTTGTCTTGGATATCATTCCCTTGGCCAAGCATGTACACTTTGTTTTAGGCTAGGAATTTTCAGTTTTGTGTGTATAACTTTCCTACCCGTGAGCCTAAGAGTTCTGTGTGGGTGTGTGTGAGGGGAATCAAGGATGAAGGTTATGGCTACTGCAACTAGGCTATAACTATCGCTATTTTCTGGTTACTGTAGTCATGGGGAAGGGGAAGTAAACGACAGCATCTCTGCCTAGCTTTTCCATTTTACATTGTCAGGCAGCAAGCCAGCTGCCATGTGTGTCTGCCGAGAGGATTGTGGGAGTTTTGGTTAAGCTAGACACGGCATGGAAGAGGAGTATGTATGAAACTCCTCCATGCCGCGAGTCTTGAATGAACAAAGGAAAGCTAAGAATTCTTTGAATTAAGCTTATATTTAGGATGTTAGTAAGAGTTGTTAATGTAAGCAAAGGTTTAAAATAAGAAATACATACAATAGTTGTAATTAGTTAATTGCTTGATGATTTTAACATGTGTAGTAAATAGTAGTTTATAATTGCTATGAAGAACATGGATTAAGTTAAATCGAGTATGTGTGTTTATTGCTTAGCTTCAACTATCTTTCTATTTCTTAGAGCTATTGTTAAATAAAATCTTAAGAGTTTATTTAGAATTGTTTAATAGAATGAGATTAATCAAATAGCCTATTTTGATTAACGACGAACTAAAAAAAGATTCAGAATATTAGAGTTGATCAATATCAAATTCCCACTCCTTGTTTATCGAAAGCTTTTTTTATTACTTGTCAGTTATTTAATTTTACTTTCAGTTTTATATTCAAACTAAAAACATAAAATCCTTTTTATTTTATTATCATTAGAATTTATATTTTGCACAAATTAGTTAAATTCAACTCTTCATGGGATTGACCTCTATTTACCCCAACTATAGAGTTGGGTTAGATTAAAAAAATTTATTGGTGCTTTCGACACCTATCAATTATATGTACAATTGTGTATTGTATGTACAATTGTTCAATCGATTGAGCATGGATTGGAATCAATATGACAACATATCATCATATGCCAGTCAATTGAAAGTAAGAAGCGCACAATTTTTTTTAAATTTCATTAGTTGAAAACTTATAATTCTATCAACTGAAAAAAGTTGAAAACGAAACATTTCAAGATCGGCTAAAAAGATCAACTAAGCTTGGATTGAATTCAAAATAAAAGGTTTCATGATCGACTAGAGGGATCAACTAAGCTTGGAATATATTCAAAATGAAGCATTTCATTATTATTTCAATTTACAAAGACAGCTAAACTGGCAGTGTGCAACTTAAACAAAGCCATATTACTTGGACAATAGACTAAAGTTAAAGAGTTAAAAGAATATCAACTATTAGTGTAACAAATCTTTTAACTGCTTTCCATAACTGAGTTGATTCAAAATATATTTTGCACCAAAGTTTCACAACTAGACAAACAATGACAACTCATAAGAAAAAGTCTTTAGCCATACCTCTGCGTACCTAACTTGAGATTTCAGATCCCACTAAAGTTATCAGAGAAATGACATTACGTGGCAAGAGTTGATTGATTATATAATGAGTGCAACAGTATGCTCATTCTCTAAATATGGCTTAAGCTATAAATTGACAGAGAGTTCAAGAACAAGTACTAATTTTTAGAGAACTCTAAACAAATTAAGCATTAATTTTTAGATGCTCCTCCACAATCTTTTTCTCACAAGTTTCAACTTTCAAATCCATTTGAAAGCAGAGAAAGACCTCAACTTTCACATTCTCTTTTCCCTGTAAACTTAAATTAAAGCATCCATCTTTCATTATCTTCATTAGCTTTGTATTATGAGTGCTTATGATCTGCATAATCACTTCCTCTGTGAAAATTGTAAAAGCTTGTTGAGTCCTACAATTTAGTGTTGTAAAGATTTTGCTGAGCCCAGTAAATTTAGTTATTAGTTGATTGAACATGTCACACCCTCAAATAAAAATATGACTAGCCTGGGAAATAGATAACCAATCTCCGTAGCCCTAAATCCACAATGACTAAACACAAATGACTCTTAAACAAATTATAGTCAAGACCAGAAAACTTTACTGAACTAAAATAAAGTCATGAACTGTTTATGAAACGTAAATATTTATTGAAAATTTGGCAGAGGTTTCCCGTAAAGTAAAACATGCCTAACAGTATATACACGAATAACCTAGAACAATTCACCGGTAAACTATAATATCAAAGTACTCAAAGGAGATCTGCTTCTAATGACATATTAAGTTATATAGTTAACTCAATATACACAACAATGCATGACACGTAAAATGACTGTAAGTGTCGCCCTATCAACTTCAAATATGTGACTCTGAGATATACCTTGCAGCAACAGTGTTAGCAAATCCTAACGCAGCGAACTGTGTTTTCCTGATACAAAAAAAATAAAATAAAAAATAACAAAAAAAAAATAGGTGAGTCACAAGGACTTAGTGAGCAAACTATGTACCCTGAGGCTACTAGCATCAATCAGTACATAATAACACATATCCTCATTTAATCTCATGTAGTAATCATAAGAAAGTCACGATTCACATGTCCCACGATATATATAAGTCAAATTCAAATATCCACAATTTATCATTCAAAACAACGCAATCAAAGCATACAAAGCACACAAAGGGTCAACGAGTAATTCAGTCCCGCACAATAGTATCACCCCCCACTAGGCATTTACACGCTAACACAACAGATGAATCTTCTTACATTATCCATGCCACTGGGGCTAAGCACTCTGCTTTTAAAACATTTATCAAAATCAGAATAGTTCAGAGTTTCAAATCAGAAGATCTTAGGTGCACCTGGATTTCAATTTTAGAAATAAAATTGTTTCTGAAAAAATTTCACTTTGTTGGCTCTTATCAACCACAAACAATATCAAATAACAAACGTAATTCAAATATTCAAATTCACATTAATTGGTTCACATAATCATTTGGCAACCAAAGTGCACGTGATTCACTCACTAAATTCAAGAATGAGGTTTGTCAATCTGCCTAGTCTGTGAAGGTGTTGGAATGTCTTCAAAACGATCCGGAGCTAAAATCATCAATTCATATATTATCTTCTATTTAGACCAAGTACTTTTATATGTAGATAGTGGAAATGTTTACAATAGAGAGAAAAAAGATATGGAAAGGAAAGTCTGAGTTTTCGATGCCCTTCACCAAGAAAAGATCATCTTCTTAAATAAATAAATAAAGATAAGATAAGATTATAATCTTAAAAGATAAGAGAAAATCTACATTCACCACTCTCCTTACTGTAAAGTGGATTACTTTAAATAAGGATAAGATTCTTTATTGTCCTTCCTCTGAGCTGGTTAATAGAAAAAGTAGTTTGTCAGGGTTTCATCATGTTGGCTATGTTATGTTCTGTAACACTGTCTAATGAGTAGATCCAATCACTTCTGCTATCTTCTTCTGCTGCTTTGTTAGCTAACTTTTGTTCCATTATTGCATCAGTAATTAAATCTTTTGGTTCTTCTACATCCAAAATTTTGAATTTTACAAATATTTGATCACAAAGATCGATTTGTTCTTTGGATCTTTTTTAATTAATAGGAAGCCATGTTGTAAAAATTCTTTTTCCATTAGTTATAGAAAGTAATATTCACTTTCAACATAATTTACTTTTCTAACCAATTGTCGCAAACTCCTAATATAATACTGATCTCCTATCATTGCTTTTTGGGCACCAATTGTTTCATTAGTGTTGGATAAATCAAAATCATGATCAACTGTCTTGGCTAGAGTCCATAGCTGATATGGTCGATAGAATTTTTCTTTTTGGAAATATCGCAACTGGTAATATTGAGGGTATACATATGATCTGTATCGTCTCTTATAATAGTATAGAGAATCATTTTTTTGAGGAAGGAGAACAGTTCTTAAATTTTATCAAATTTTTGTTTTTCAAGCACAATGGTTTTTTCAAATCCTATTTCAACACTTTCTATGTCCAAATTTTCAAAGGATGCACAAAAGATTAATTTTGGAATATTGATTATATCTCAATAGTCAGAAGTGATAGAGATATTAAAAGAAAATTACTTTAATTTTTCTAGGAATTTGAAATGATAAGTATTGTCTATGCTACTTATAATTTTAAAAGATAATTCTGTTGGAAGAATCATCTTGGCCTTTTTATGAAGACTAATTCTCTTAACTTTCTGAAAAGTTGGATCATCATCTTGTTGACTATCCAATAATTCTTATAGTTCAAGAATAATGTTAATTTGGTCAAAATTAACTTTTTTATCCCACTGAACTTCTTTAAGTACTTTTTTGGTTAATATTGTAAAATTTTGAAAGATATTGGTTTGATTAGCTAATATTTCTGACAATTTTCTCATATATTTCCTAAAAGTTATTTTCTTTTTAAGGATATGGGATTTTCAAACACCATTTAAAGGTTTATAAATATTTTATGGTAATCCTAGATTATAAAAATCTGAAACTTGTTTAGTTTCTTCTTTCTTTTCTTCAAAACTAGTTTTTCATTATTTTACATTGTTTATGCGTATGACTTGGGCTAAATCATTAAGTTTTGAGCATATTGAATATAACGATGAGGATTATAAGCTATAAGTTGGGGTGGTTGATAGTTAGTTGTTATAACCCGATATCGTAAGAATCAAGTTTTAGACACAATAAGTAAATTTTCGTTATAAAATAATAAATACGTAAACAAACTAATTAAATACTTGTATAAATATAGGAATGAATCAAGAATTAATTTTCATTATATAATTGGTTAATTTGGTGCTTAAAATTTCTTTTATGGGTACAACAAGTGTACAAATATTTATATATTTATAGATGTAGCAAGAATAACTAAGCATTATGTATTAATAAGTTAAAAAGTATTTAAAAATATATATAGACTAAATTCCTACCATATATTAATTTGACTTTTACTCCCTTTTAGTATTTTGTTTTTTTTTTTTAATTTTTTTGTGCATTTTTTTTTACACTGATTCTTCTCGACCACCTTACCCTTCCTCTCTATGTTCTTGGCCTATTATTCTTGACTATTCTTGAGCTTTCCATTTCTTCTTTTCATCCTTATCTGATCCTTTCTTGAATAAAATCACTCCACTAACTTTGCTTTCTTTTCCCCTGTTTCTCTTGGTCTTTCTAGTCCCGTCCATTTTTGTTTTTGGTTGTGAAAATCCACCCTTGTTGAAGCCTTGAAGCTGTCTTAACTGTACAACCTTCTAATAGGGCATCGTGGGATTTGATAGCTTAGTTATCCTGGAATTCCAAGTGCATCACTGTTTGTTACTAACTCCATTGTTGCACCCCGTCCAACTTCATTTCAGAATCTTTCAGTTCAAGGTGTCGGTAAGCTCCCTCAAATTTGATATTGGGCTTTATGTTACATGTATTATTATCGTGAGACTTAGGCATTAGAATTGAGGAAATTCCATGAAGTTGGCTTGGTTAGAATCATCAGAATAAATTAAACACACTGAATAACCTAAAACATTGAATAGGAGAGTGGGTAATCCTCCTTTCCTTTTCCCTTGTTTATCTTGCTTTCTTTCCTTGGTGTGGTTGATTGTATGCTTTGTTTTGCACCATGAGTCCTCTGTTATGTTGGAATAAAAGCCTACTTATAATTTTCAAGACTTCACGTGTAGAGGTGTGTAGTTGTGCATGAGTGGGTATGATCTATTTAAAGGAAAAAGTGGAAGAACATATTTGGGGCTGCCTTGGTGTACTTCCCCTGTTTTGAGGGAGGGGGCAGTAACTTGAATTTTTGCATGAATTTTAAATTCCAGCTGAGTTGAGCCACCCTAGAATCATTTCCTTTCTTCCCTAGAATCAAAGTAAGAAGTATGGTAGATAGAAGCCATAGGTTATGGTGCTGCCCTGTTTTGTTTAGGTTGGCCGTGGGGTAGTTTGTGGCTTGGACGTGAGATTTGTTTAGGGTGAAGGTGGTTGATTGAAATTTGGTTGTTGTGTCTTGGTTATATATATATACATATTCCTTGAGTAATCATTTATGAAGTGGTGGAGAAAAGACTTTAACAAAAAAACATGAATGTGAAATTAATAACAAAGTTTAACTTTCAAGGAGTTCTATTAGTTTAGTTGTTGTAAGTAAACTAATTATTGATAGTTAGTGAACTATGTTAAAGATTAACTAGATTTAAATTAAAAAAAAGTATGTTGTTAGTTAGAGATGTTAGACTGCGGCTAAGTCATACAGGATTTTTAGTGGATCTCAATCAAATCGGGAGACTTTGTCATAGGTTGTGGTTTGAATTATCTAGGATCTCTAAATAAAAGTTGTTCCTAGCGTACTAGAGAAAATCTAGAGTGTTGCAAGTTTAATTCTTTGTTGTGTATGTTGGAGGGGCTAGAGCTAAAGGTGAGGATTTTTGGATACTGATTCAACCTGTCTTAGCATAACTGACTTTAGAGGGTTTTACAGGTTGAATTAGAAATAGTGTTATGAAGATGGAATGTTTCCAATACCTTGATAAGAAAGACTGGAAAGTTTCGTAATTTAATTCTTTAGTATGAAGTTTTTATAAGCCTTAGAGTCTGATATTGACAACTAGGAATTTGTGCAGCGCCTATTTTTGTTTTTGTAAGGAATTGAGTGGGTTCAAGACTAAATTTTGGAAAAGTTTCTAAATAAGAAAGATATATACTTTTCTATTAATAAACCCAACAAACAAAATTGGATTTCCTTTTTCCTAGAGAAATTTATGTATAATTAACTAAGATAAGGTTAAGCTGTCAAAATCTTACGTTTTGCAGAATTTGATGCAACTTCAAAAAATAAACTGTATTGATATACAAATCTAAAAATTACAAATGATATGTCATTATAAAGCTACGTGTGTCTAGTATTTGATAAATTTTAAGAAATTAGATTTAGAATGTCCTAGAGAAAGATATGATTGTTAAAGTGAACATTGGTCTAAGCCCCAAGTTTGGACAGTTTTAACATCTTTAACTCACTCATTTTTCCTAACTTTTCTAATAGTTTCTTTCTACCCTATGCATTATCAAGATATTTAAAATGTCTTTTCACTATCAACCTTACAACATAATGTACAATTTATACTACTTGACATATAATGGCTTAATAGAAAACTTTTATAAAGAAACCTATATAAGTTGATATACAAGCTTAGTAATTAAAAGGTTATAACAATAACATTGATAAATTAAGTATTATTTGAAAATATGAAATTTAGTTCCTAATCCTAATATGGACCTGATAAGATGCGCCAACACAAGTGCAGGTTACGAATGGAATCAATTGAAGGTGAATGGTTAATTGTTGCCTTTAGGAGCTAGATTATTATGTGGAATTGTATGTGTATTTAAATAAATGTGCTAGTCCAATGTTTTAGTGAGTTATTTGAATCATGCTTGTTTGAAATTGTCTATGGTTAATAAGGGCCAACAAATTGAAATTTTTCTGAGAAATGATTTTATTTTTGAAACCACGATCCAGGTGTACCTAGAATATTCTGATTTTAAAATCACAAGAAGTTCTGATTCTGATAAATATTTTTTTAAATTGAGTGCTCAGCCCTGGTAGGATGGATTATGAACGAAGATTAATCTGTTGTGCGGGAGCGTAAATGACCAGCAAGGGGTGATACTATTGTGCGGGGCTAGGTTACTCATTGGCACTTTGGTTGCTTTGCTTGATATCATTGCTCTGGTTAATTTGTGATCTTGTGCAACGTATAAATTGTGAATTTATAACGATTACAATGTATACGTGTAACGTGAATTAAGATATAAACTATTATATATGTGTTATACACTTGTGTTATGTGATGCTAGTACCCTTGAGTACGATTTTTCACTCACGGAGTCTATAAGACTCACCTCTTGTGTATTTATTTTTGTAACAGAAGTTCGGTACTTGGCGTTGTTGAGCTTGGGACTTGCTAATTGAGTACGACAAGGTATTTCTAGGATATCAGACTTGCAATCAATGATGAAAGTTTGCAGTGACATTAGAATTATGAGATGTCTAATTTTAGTATGATGTAAGAGTCCAGTTATTTGTCTTGATTGAGATGTGGACGGAGCAGAGCTCCTTGTTGTGTTTGTGTTATTGTTGTATGAGATCATGAACATATGTGTTTGTATTTTGAGGCATGTTCCATATTGTTGGGAACTTCTACCAAAAATTTTCAGTAAATTGTTAAGTGTTTCAGAATATAAAATTTTACAATGAATTTCTATTTTATAAAAGTTATTTTTATCCTTTGAATGGGCCAAGAGTCGTGTTTGTTACTTCGTTTTGAAGTAGGGTTATGGAGATTTGGATATCCAATCATCTGGCCAGTCATGTCCTTGTGAAGGGTGTGACAATAGTTGTCTCCCATACCTAGGTTGTGGAAGGAAATTAGAATATGTTGGATGCATAGGTCCAATAAAGGGATATCTAGGAGCATTTAAGGATTATCCTCTTCTAGGATTACTCTTTGCTTTTCGTTTTACTATATGCCAATCTCCTGCAGCTTCAACTAAAGGTTTTTTACCTTTATCCTTCTTTGGCTGCCTCATATTTGCTCAGAATAAAATTTTTATTACTTTTGATATGTTCTATATCAAAAGGATATTGACAGATAAAATTATACCATCTAATTCTTCTTGGATTTTCTTTTCCTTTTCTGGATTTAAGAAAATCATTTACTGCTTGATTATCAGTTCGAATAAGAAATTTATTTGGTGCTAGATAAATATAAAAAAAAATTTAAACCATTTTTTATGGCCAAAAGTTCTTTTTCATAAATAATATAATTGATTTCATTGGGCTTAAATTTTCTTGAATTATAGCCACAAAAGTTTTCTTCTTTATCTGCTATTGCTTTTAAAACTGCTCCCCAATGTTTATTATTAGTATCAGTTTCTAATATTAATTTATCTTCTTCTTTTAGAAAATAAACAGTGGGTAAATTTTCTATTTCACCTTTAATTTCCTTAATTAAATTGGAATATTTTTCTTCCTAAAAAAATTGTTTATTCTTTTTGAGTTTTTCTAATAAAGGTTTTGCCTTTTTGGATAAATCTTTTATAAAATTCCTACCATAATTTAGAATTCCTAAAAAGCTTTGTAGTTATTTTTTATTTACAATTTTATTTTTGTAAGAATATGATCTTGTAACTTAATCCCTTTTGGAGTTAAGTTTAATCGTAAGAATTCTATTTCAGTCTTTTTCACTTCTATTTTCTTGGGACTTAAGATAATTCTATGTTTTATGAAAATATCTCTAACTTGTTTTAAATGTGTCACACTTCCTCTCGGAGGTATGACTGACCGGAGGAATGGATAACTAAACCTCCGTAACCTGACTTCAAACAAGAAATGAACATAACACTTGATTAAACTAAAAAGTAAAAGTAAATTTTATAAAACATGAGTTAACTAAATTTTTTTTATTTATTTACTGAAACTTATTACAATTTATTAAAAATTTTGACAGAGATTCTTTATAAAATGGAATATGCCCATAAAATTTAAAAACAAATTTCTATTGTCATACAATAAGAACTACAATAACATAGACAACAAGAAGCTTCACTCCGAATCTCATCATAATAACAATTAACTAGACTATTACTCCATATAAGACTAGGAACCTCATAGCTCTTAATGTCACTGCAAACTTTCATCATTTGACTTCAAGATTGAGATTATGAAAAGTTACCTTGTTGCCAAACACTCGACAAAGTCTATTATGGGTAACTGCTATCCTTGAGATCATGTTACTAAAAAGATGACCACGGAAGAAGGATGAGTCCTACGGACTCCATGAGTGGAAAATTATACCCAGAGGGTACTAGCATCACCCAACACACATATAGAAAATATTATTGAATAATATCAATATGCCCTATATTTCAAAACTACTAAGATTACACATATACAAATACAGAAATATAAACCTTAGCGAACACATTTCAATTTGTACACTGTATAATCCACCTCAAACAATCAATGCTATCAAAACATACAAAGCAAGCAAAGGACCAACAGAGTAACTACATAATAGTATCTCCTCCCCAATGGGCATTTACGCGCTTGTACAACAAGTTATTTCTCCGTACACAATCCATCCCACCGGGGCTGAGCACTCATTTCTTTTTAAAACAATTGTCAAAATTAGAGTATTTCATATCAAAATATCAACTCAAAATATCCTAGTACACCTGGATTTCAATTTATGAAATAAAAATAATTTCTTAGAAAAATCTCACTTTGTTGGCCCTTATCAACCACAACTTATATTAAATAAACATAATTCAAATAAGTCACTGAAATACTGCACTTGCTTATTTTCTATATATCACATCTATTCAAATACACATATAATTACACATAATAATCTAGCTCCCAAAGATAACAGTTAACCACTCACCTCTAACTAATTTCATTCATCACTCACACTTACGATCATGTGCATCATTGACTCAACCACGATTTCCAAAGCTTCAATTACATTTTTTCAAGTGTTACTTAGTTTGACAATTCTTAAGTTATACCCTTTTAGTTACGAAAATCTAGAGTTACTCAGTTTTTAAGTATTTTGTTAAAGTTAACTCTTCTTTAATTATTTTCACAACGATCTTGAAGTAGCTCACATATATTGAACCAAATTTAATGAAACCAAGTTTAACAATTAACTTTAGGGAGTTATCTAATTCAAATTCCAATAATAACTAGCTACCAAGAATTAAGTCTACCAAGTTTTACTCATCTTATTACAACTCGTTAGTTTCATTTAGACATTTTTATCTATTGTTGTGTGTGTATATATATATATATCTCACAAGAATTAATACAACTCTCATCAATTTCCATGTTGCTTATATTCCATTTATTAACCTTGAAATTAATTCATCTAATCAAAGTAATCAAAACTTAAATTACATATTTTCCACCATACAACTCCTAAGTTACTCATTAATCATCTATAATTCCAACAGAAGATGGCTCCAAGCAGTCTTTTTTTTTTTTTTTTTTTTTTAATCCTCCATGTTCATATTTATGTTTTAGAGACAAAAGTGAACTATTTTACAGATTACCTTGGTTGTATATATATCTTAAATTAGTAACATTAAAGTTTAAATTTAAGCATTATCTTATCACTATGGACTTGCAAATTGCATTGGTGGGGTTTAGCTAGGATCTTTGCTTTCACTTTGCGAATCTTCTTCACTTGGAGATTTAGTCACATACCCACGTATCCAATTGCCTAAAGTGTCTATCCAATAGCCAACAAGTTCCTATAAAGGCATTGACATTTGACTCATTGTGGCCCGTAGGTAATGCCATAATATTGCCTTATGATATGATGTGGTAAATTTGCATTATTGTTTCCTGCCTAACATAAGCTAAAATGATACGGTAAAGATTCATTTAGTATAACCAATACTTTTTACTAATAGAAAGCAACTGCCGATCTTTTAGCTATTTCTAAAACTATATTTTAATATCATAAGATTTATGAACCTCTTGAAATAACTACAGAAAGATTTTGTTTCATAAAAAGGCAATGATGCCATAATACTTAATCATCACGGGGTACACAATATTATCTGTGTTGAACAATACATATAAACCATACTTAGATTAGTAGATACATAGTACATATATTATACTTCAAAACATTAAGGGTTGTGCTTTTTCTTTACATTTCATTAAGTCATATATGTAGAAATTCTGAATGTCTGAAACTCCTAAGAATTCGTGAAAGCCATTGGTATTTCAGTTTGTTACAGGGTGGGGACTATTATCTTCAATTGGTTTCTCCCCTCACTTTTTATTGATTATGGGAACAAATTAGGTGCTAAGTTATGTGTCTATTCCTTCATGATACCCAATAGCCAAATAAGTAAATAGCAAGAGAAATGACCTGTATGCTATATCCAAGACCAAACCTCTGAAACAAGACAACTCATCTTTCTAAAATTCTTCATCATAATCAGATTCACTGTCGTCTGAAATAGCCTCATCACTAACATTGAGATGGGCTTGGCATTGTAACAGGTGGATTTGTTGTTCCAAGAAGATAAAGAAAAGTGAAGTCTATTAGTAGAACCAAATATACCTTAACCTTCGCATATGGGTTCCAATTGAACTGAGTTTATAATTAAATGGGTCCTTTTGATCCAACCGAAATGAAACTCCCTCACCATTGAAGAGAAGCTTTAAGCGTCCCTGTGTCGTGAACTATGCCAACCTCTTCACCAACACACAAAGAAGCTCCTTCCACCTCTGTAAGCTGAGCCTTCTCTACTGTTGCTGGCGTTGGTGAAGGGTGCTCTACCAATTTGAGGTAAGAGGGCAATATAGCAAGGTAAAGACCAGAGGAAAGGAAGGAACTTGGCTACCATTTGAAACTAAGGAATAGAAAAACCAAAAAAAGAAAAAGAAAAAAGGAAACAGGACATCCTCTAGAAGACTCAGGAAGCAGAAAGATAAACAGAAATAAGGGCTGAAATGCTAAGTCGGTGGTGAAGGCAAGGATGGACAAAAAAAAAAAAAAAAAAAAAGAAAAGAAAAATTGCAAGCAAGAAAGACACAAAAAATCACATGGTCAAAAAGTTACTTTATATGTGGTGTTTATTTATATTTGTATATATAACTATGTTTGTTTAATTAAACTTTATTTATTTTCACTATGTTTTATTTTCTTAAATATGGATACATATAATTAGTTTCTAGTTTACCCTCTTAATTACACAATTGTTACACACATAAAATTACACACATAACTTTCACATTTTAAATCGTAATATATATATATCTTATACGTTAATTATCCACTCATTTCAATTTATTTTATGATGTAAATTTACACGTGTCTTAAAACTGGATTTTTCAATATTGGTTTATGAGAGTTATAACAAAATGTATTTTATGTTCTTTTTCTGTTTTAGAAAAAAACAAGAACATCATCTACATAAACAATACATAAATCTTTAACATTTTAAAAAATAGTATCTACCCAATTTTGAAAAATTTGTGGAGCATTACATAAATCGAATGACATAACAGTCCATTGATAATGTCCATATAGAGCACTGAAAGTAGTCCAGGGTTTTGACTCTTTAGTTAACTTTAATTGCCAGAAACTTGACTTATAATAAAATTTACTAAAATATTTAGCTTGTCTTGTTTGATTAACAAAAACAACTTTTTTAGGTATAAAATAACCATCAAATTCAAGATTTTGATTTAATCTCTTGTAATTAATGACCATTCTAGCTTTTTCTTTTTTTATTTCAGAATGATTTCTTACTATAAAAGTAGGACTAGTAGTTGACTCTATTAACCATTTTTCTAATAATTCTTTTATATGAATTTTAAATTTGTCTATATCTTGTTTAGTATAGACAATTGATTTAACCTTACTTATTTTATTAGGATCTGATAACTTTAAACTACAATATTTAGGACTTTTTTCCTATAACTTTAAGGGGTCTTCATTAAAATTTGGTTCTAATTGTTTATATAACCAATATGAAGTATCTAAGGACTGAATTTCACCTTTCTTTTTAAAAGGTTCAAATCCTTTACCACATCTATACTTATGTTCTACAACTATAGGTATCGATTTTTTTGTCCAGTGAAAGTTAATTTTAAGAAATTATTATCTAATTTTAAAGGAAAACATTTTTGTAAAAAATTATTTCCTAATAGCATGTCTCTAGGCATTAATGGAAACATAAAATTTTTGGAATAAGAAAATTTTCATCTCCTAACCAAATTGGTATATTTTTAGCTTTATATTCAATAATAGTTTCTCTACCATCTATTCCCTTAGCTAGAATAGGATGCTTCATCAATACCCATTTTTCTATACATAAAGTATTAATTCTACATGTACTAGTAGTAGCACCTGATCTACTAGAATATCTAATTGATATGGTTTATATCCAGCAAAATTAAAGTTTCCTAAAACATAATTATATTTCTTTTTATTTTGCTATGAGAAAATAATATTTTCATTTTCTCTAATTAATAATTGAGATACTATAATGGCTTTTAATTCCTCATTTCTTGAAGAATTGTTTGAGCCTGGAAGTATAGGAAAATTAACACTAGGATTTATAATCCTTTGACTATTTCCTATATATTTTTTTATGAGACTTCATCTTCTTGAATTTCTCTTTAACTTTGATCTCCAAAACTTATATTAGAGATTAACATGGGTTGATGACTACTAAAGGATCTTCTCCTTAAAATAAAGATTACTTCCTAAAGTCATAAATTCTATAGGTTGAACTTGTCTATTTTCTTTGGTTTTAGTTAAATCTTTTATTAGCCAATCAGAAGTTATTTCTAAATCCTTCCAATTTATTAATGATGATCGAATTTCTAAATCAAATCCACGAGGCTTAAATATTTCAACAAAGCATTTATCAACTTCCTTAGTTGATGCTTGTGTAAGATTTGTTAATTCATAGAGTGATTTCCATTCTATTACCAAATCATTACTATCTTCTATCATTCCTATATTTTTAGTTTGAATTCTTAATTTTAAAGAATTCTAAATATTAGGATCATTGATGGATATGAAATAATTTGGCTTGATTTTAAACCAAACTACTCCTGTGACTAGATTAAATTGAATTCCTCCTTTGAGGGCTTTCATAAGATCATTTAGTCTGTCATCTTATGATATTGCTAATATACGTGTATCAATTCCTTGACAAAAAAATGTTTATATTTCGATCTGAATTATGCTTATATGTATATATATCTAATTTTAGGAATTTTTTTCTTAAGTCTCCTTACAACAGGTACAAGCCCACTTGAAACTTTCACTCGTATTTTACAAAACACTCTAAACACTCAAAGATTTTTTTATTTTTAAAACTTCTGATAATCTACCAAACTTTAAAACTTATCAAACTACATAGGGCAAAGGCCCTTAAATAATAATCCTAGCATGATTGCCTAAGAGATAAGGCTGAGAAAAGTAGATTTCTGAAGATAAGGCTTATCCTTTTGTTTGGGCACGTGTCTTGGATGGATTGGAGTCGGTCCGCTAGATAGAAAGGGAATATTTACTTTTATAAAGTAAATCCTTTTCTTTAAGAAATTTGTCTTCAAGTCACCGAAAGCACTATTTCTTTGAGAAAATATGACTTTTGCTTTTTGAAAAGTAGATTCCTTCTCCTTTTAGGAAAGTAAACTTTAGCTTTATGAAAAGAGAATTATTGATGAGATTCTTCATCCAAAAAATCTTTTGCTCCTTCGTTTAGAGGGTCTTGCGAGTCTTGGAAAAAGGCTGGGTCATCTTGACTCATCTCAGAACTATTATCTTCAAGAATTTTTAGGAGCTCCTTTTGAACATCATCTTTAGAAGAGGAGGCTAGTAAGCCTTTCACCATATCAAGAACCTTTTTGTTTTCATTTATATAAGGTTTTTGAGAAGAAGCTTTAGATCTTAAGATCCCTAGCTTTTGAAAATTATTAAGGTTCTCTTCAAAATTAGAGAAGTTGTCCCACTATTTGATTTGAGTTCTACGAATTAACCAGGAGACTGATTGATTAATCCCAAAGGCAGAAGAGGAACATTCTTTTACAATATATTCCTATTTAACAATCCATGGGAGCTGATAATAAGCTGTAAACATAATAATTTTGTCTTGAGGATTCAGAGAATGATTATTCTCATAGAACCTTAACCAGTATATATGAACATATTTAGGTAGGGATATAGGAAATAATCCCTAAGAAAAGTACCATGTTTTAAACCACTGAGTAAAAGTAGTGGGAGAAGGTTCTTCATTGAGGGTGAACCTTAGAAACCAGCTATGCTTTCTTGCTTTGTTCTTAAATAAAAGCAAGTTTTCCCATGCAGCCATATAATCAAAATAAGTATATAGCCGAGGAAATATTCTATTGTTGTATACATATATATATACTAGTTACATGTAAGTAATAAAATAGATAAAGTTTAAGTCTAAATGGAAATTAAGGAATTAATTAAATGAGTTAATTATAGTTCCTTAAATTCAATATAGAATATAAAATAAAAGATTTAAGATTCAAGTAAATTAATACAGAAAAGTTAGGGTCGTGTATAAGTTTGAGGAATGAGCCTCTCATAACCATACTAAGTTTAGGTATATAAATTAAGAAATTGTAGAATTAACTTTAAAATATTATTGGAAGTTAACATATGAATTGGTGATTTCAGCTCCATAGTGTATGGAGGATATTTCAACACCCTCGCTAGCTAGGCAAAATGATGAACCCTATTGTTGAGCCTTATGAGTGAATTATGTGCTTTATGGTTACCAAATTATTGTGTGCAATTATACGTATATTTGAATTAATGCATAATGAGAAATAAGCAAATATGTTATTTCAGTGATTTAATTGAATTATATGTGTTTGATATTGAGTGTGGTTAATAAGGACAAACAAAGTGAAATTTTTTGAGAAATGGTTTCTATTTTCAAAATTAAAAATCCAAGTGCACCTAGGGTATTGGGATTTGATATGAGTTATGCTAATGCTGACAATTATTTTAACAACAAATAGAGTGCTCAGCCCTAGTGGGATGGATTGTGTACAGAGAATTATTTGTTGTGCAGGCACATAATGGGGAGAAGATTATGTTGTGCAGGGCTGAGTTACTCATTGGCCTTTTATTTGTTTAATTGATTGTTTATTTGTTTGTCTGATTATATGATTTGATTGATATGTGGAAATTCGTGAACTACGTGAATTCGATCGTATGATAATTATAATTACATATGTGCTTAAGTAATTTAAATATGAGTTAAGCTATGGTATATGTATTGCGTGATGCTAGTACCCTTAAGGTACATGGTTTGCTCACTGAGTCTTTGTGACTCACTCCTTCCTTTGTTGTCTTTTTTTTAGTATCTAGGAAATCACTATTGATCGTGACAGAATTTGCTACCTGCCGACTCTATTGCGGCAAGGTATATCTTGAAAATCACACACTTGGAGCGTAAAGGACGACATTTGCAATCACTTTAGGTGTTATGCATTGTTGTTAGATTTATATTAAGTTCGCTATGGTGATTTCATATTTTGTTAGGAGCAGAGCTCCTTTGTATATTTTGATACTATGACTTACTGTTGACTTTGTAATCAGGTTGTTTATGTGTATTATGGGCATGTTCCATCATACGGGAAAACCCCTACCGATATGTTCAGTAATCGTTTTATGTTTAATAGTTGAGTCCAAAATATATTTTAAATAAGTAATATTTTAGTAGTTGTAACTGTAATGCATTTATAAGTTAGAGATGCATAGTACTTGAGTATTCAAGATTACAGGGGTATGGTTACCCATTCTTTCGGCTAGTCATACCTCTATTTGAGGGTATGACAAGTTGGTAATAGAGCATGGTTAGAAGTCTGTGATTATAAGTACGGAATGTTATCACTTAGTTCGCGTACGTTACCCAAGGCGTATATGGACTTAGTCATCATTCTAATTCATCCTAAAACTTCAAGTTACGATTTTTTAAAGGCATTATCCTTTGGTTTGTCTTATAAATGTATTAAAATTTTGTGTATGTGTTCTAGATATAATGTGCAGAAGTGATCGTGTTGCTGGTTGAGAGGGGCAGCAAGAGGCTGGCTTTGATCAAGGGTCTATTGGTCCCTAGACATCGACGGTTAGAGGCAGGGATTGTTAGGGGAAGTGGTAAAGGCTGAGGCAGAGGAAGGGCTACTGAACCAATTCATGCAGCAGCTCTGGCCCTGATATTAAGCGGTTGGTGCAGGGATTATATCATGTTTAGAGGACTGTAGGTGATTTAGTTGGGATTTTGGCCCAACAGCAGCAGGCTCAGCAGCATCCACCAGTAGCTCCCCCTATTCAGCCTCAGCATGAGGCAAACCCTCCAGCTCCAGTTCAGCAGGATATGGGGTATTTGTGACATTACATAACTTTAGAAGATGCAGCCACTGAGATTGTTTGGGGTAGATCCAGCTCAGGATCCATATGCTTTCTTGGAGGAGTCAGACATATTACATAAAGCTTTGGGATGTGATCCTGTCTATGCAGTTGAACTAATTTGCTACCAGTTACATGATGTGGCTTATGATTGGTACAAGATATTGGTACAGTGGTGAACCGAGCCTACTCCACTGGTATGGCCAGAGTTCAACAGAGCTTTTCGGGATCGTTTTTTACCTGAGAGTGTGCAAGACAAACATGCTTGAGATTTTGAGTGATTGGTTTAGACTGAGGGTATGTCAGTGTCAGAGTACGAGACTCGATTTACTAGACTGTCTTGTTTTGCCCCGCATCTAGTAGCTACGGAATAGATAAGTGAAGAGATTTGTGAATGGGTTGAAGAATTATTTATTTAGATCAGTGTTCTTGTCGGACACTACGACTTATACTTAGGCTGTTGATGTAGCCTACCGGTTGGAAACCCTAGGGTAGGGTGATGGAGAGACAGTTAGAATGCGAGAGTCATAAGAAGGCAAGACAAGAGGGTCCTTCGATTGCTAGAGCCGGCAGTTCACGTAGACCTGGGGGTGAATCTATCTCTAGGCATGGTGCATTCAGAGGGAGTTTTCAGCCGGGTAAAAGTCAGATGACGCGAGGTTCAGGAGCTCAGTTCCAGGAAAGATCATCTAGTGGACCCCAATCATATGAGTTTCCTATATGTTCTACTTGTGGCAATAGGCATACTGGACAGTGTAGATTGGGGATAGGGACAGTGTAGATTGGGGACAGGTGCGTGTTTTAAATGTGGAGCGATGAATCATCGTATTCAAGACTTTCCGTTGTTGAGAAGTCAATCTACTTCAAATGAAACCTCTTCATCAGTTCAGGGTATATCTACATTACCTGCAACACTCACGAGGCATGTGAGAGTATGTACTGGTTTTTCTAAAGGTTCTTCATCAGCAGGTAGAGGTCAAGATTGAGTTTATGCTCTGATAACTTAGGACGCACAGGTAATTTATTTGTTTGTTCAATTGGTGCTAAAGTATTGTTTGATCAAGGAGCTACTCATTCTTTCATCTTGCCATATTTTGCTTCCCTTATGGAGAGAGTTGCTGAGCCTCTTGAAATTCCTTTAGCAATCTTAACTCCGTTGGGGGAAACTATTTTAGTAGACCGACATATATCGTCATGTTAGGTTCTTGTTGGGGTTGATCATTATCCGAAAAATTTAATTATACTGAATATACTAGAGTATGATGTGATTCTAGGCATGGATTGGTTGTCTAATCATGATGCTCTGGTAGATTGTCACGATAAGAGTGTTAAGTTTCAGTATTCCTGCCAATGCGACTTTTATCTTTCATGGGGATTGTAGTAAAGTTCCTCGCAATTTATTTTCAACCATTTAGGCAAGATGGCTTATCTGAAAGAAGCATCAAGCCTATCTAGCTTTTGTTAAGGATACTTAGTTAAAGTGTTATCTTTTAGATTGTATCCCAGTGGTGAGGGAGTTTTCTGATGTTTTTCCTGAAGAGCTTCCAGGGCTTCCTCCCGATCGGGAGATTGAGTTTGGCATTGAGTTATTACCCGGCATGTCATAACCCTTATAACTTGATATTGAAAAATAAAGTTCCAAATGTAATATGTAAATTTTCTTTAGAAAAATAAACAAATTAAATAAATAATAATACAATTGGATATTATATAACTCGATATTGAAACATGAAATTTGAATAATTTAGTGTAACTCTTGATCGTAAATTTAAATGCAAATATATGATGTAGATAAATAGTATACCTATGGGTGCGAATAAAAGTGGACTTGAAAACATTTATATATATATATATATTTGCATATAATTAAGATTAATTATAGACCACCACTTTATGTGAATACTAAGATATTATATACTACAATTTTTATTAAAATAGTTGACCCATTGACCTTATTTTTTTCCTTTTCTTTTATTTCCTTCATCTTTCTTTTCTTGGCCGACTTGGTTGCAGAGCTTTGCTTCTGTTGCTTCTTGAACTTTCTTCCATTTTCTCCTACACCAGCAGACGACTTCATCTTTTCCTTTGTGCCTGATCATGGTCCAGCTCCTCTTTTACCTGCTCCTTCTAGTTGGGTGGCAATCAATTCTTCTTTCCAATCATTAACAGCCAGCCATAAGTTCCTACAATTGCTAGCAAATAGCTAAGCTTCAAGTTTTCTTAATCTTGTTCAGGTTACTGCTTCCTAAAAATCGTTCTAACTTATGGAGCCACATCAGCCCTCACTCACCATGGCAGCCAACGATCTCCCATGTTTTGGTAACAACTCTAGCTACTGGTAGTAATCCTCACCAACGACAACCTTGCTCTAGTTAGCTGCTTTGGAATTTCGTCCACTCTCTTTAATAAATCTACCATGTTTGTGTGTAAGGGACAAGGCAAGATATGGCAGCAACTAACCATGTCCTATTCTGGTTTATTTGCTAAGTTTGTTAAGGGTGGTACTGCCGTTTGAAGGGGCAAATTGATGGAGTGTTAGTTGCTATGATTGGATAGCAAGAGATCATTCTTGTGGCCATCAAGGAAGGAGGAAGCTAATTGGCGTATTTGGTGGTAATCTTATAGACTCTTAACTTGTTAATATATCTTGATGGATTAAGAATGAAGATCTAAAAATTGTGAACAAAAGTTGAAACAAAGAATATTTGCAATAGTTACATGTTATTGGAAATGAAAGCTTGGGAAGTGGGATATGTTGATGTTAAATAGTTAGTTTAATTAATAAAAGTATGTTAAGAATTTTGAGCAAGTTAAGAATTAATAAAAATATGTTGATTGTATTAGGGAGTATATACACATATATATAAAGTAGATTAAAACATGTATATAAGGGAGTTGATAAAATGACTACAAGAAAATAATTGTAGCTTAATGAGTAAAAATTGGTTGGATTGACATTGGAAAGTGACAGCTTAAGTTTTTGATTGATTCTAAATCACTAATACAACCTTGAATTAATTGGATTAGGAGTAATGTTAGTGAATTAGTGTTGAAGTGAGAAGTATGAATTGGAGCTTGAAAGTGTTGAAAAATGAGAGTTAAGTGGCTTGTGAAGGGTTGTAGGGCCTTATTTCGTGGATTAGAAAAATCATGTGTTTCAGGTGCTTTAAGGGCTCAATTAAATTAAGGGTTTAAAAGAGAAAGTGTAGCTTATGATCTTAAGATGTTGTCTACAAAATTTTGTAGCTTGGTTCCAAGTATGTTGTTAGAGTTGTTAGACTCTGGCTAGATCATGCAGGATTTTTAGTGCCCTATTTTTGGTTCATGTAAGGAATTGAGTTGGTTCAAGACTAATTTTAGGAAAAGTTTCTAAATTAGAAAGATATATATACTTGTCTATTAACAAACTTGACAAACGGAATTGGATTTCGTTTTTCCTAAAGAAAGTTATGTTCAATTAACTAATGTTAGGTTAGAACTGTCAAAATCTTGCGTTTTACAAAATTTGATGCAATTTCAAAGAATAAACTGTATTGATATACAAATCCAAAAATTTCAAATGATATACCATTATAAAGCTACTTGTGTTTCATATTTTATAAATTTTACGAAACTGGATTTGAAATTTCCGAGAGAAAGATATGACCGTTAAAGTGGACATTGGTCCAAACTCTAAGTTTGGACAGTTTCAACATCTCTAACTCACTAAGTGCTTTCTATATTTTCTAATGGTTTATGCTACCCTATGCATTGTCCAGACATTTAAAATGTCTCTTCATTATTAACCCTATCATATAAAGTATAATTCATACTACTTGACATGTAATAGCTTAATAGAAAACTTTCATAAAGACCTATACAAATTGAGATAAAAGCTTAGTAATTAAAAGACTATAGCAATCACGTTTGTGAACTAAGTATTATTTGGGAATATGAATTTTAGTTTCAGATTCTAATATGAACCTGATAAGATGCGTGGACGCAAGTGTGAGTGACGAATGGAATCGATTACGGGTGAATGGTTAATTGTTGCCTTTAGGGGCTAGATTCTTATGTTCAATTGTATGTGTATTTAAATAAATGTGCTAGTGCAATATTTTAGTGAGTTAGTTTAATTATTCTTGTTTGAAATTGTCTATGGTTAATAAGGGCCAACACATGGAAGTTTTTCTGAGAAATAATTTTATCCCGAAATTATGATTCAGGTGCACCTAGGATGTTGTGATTTAAAATCATAAGAAAATTCTAATTCTGATAAATGTTTTATTAAATTGAGTGCTTAGCCCCGGTGGGATGGGTTGTGTACGGAGATCAATTTGTTGTGCAGGGGCGTAAATGCCCGGTAGGGGGTGATAATGTTGTGCAAGGCTGGATCACTCGCTGACTCTTTGATTGTTTTGCGTGATATTGTTGCTCTGATTTAAATTGTTATCTTGTGCATCATATAAATTGTGAATTTGTGAAACTTACAATGTATACGTGTTGTGAAATGTTATATGAACAATATTACATGATGTTATTATCTATATTTTGTATACTTGTGTTGAGTGATGCTAGTACCCTTTTGGTACGATTTTTCACTCATGAAATCCATAGGACTCACCCCTCTTCTATGATTATTTTTTTTAGTAACAAGAGTTCGATACATGGCATTGCCGAGCTTGTCACTTGACGATTGAGCACGGAAAGGTAATTCCAATATCTCAAACTTGAAGTTATAGGATGAAAATTTGCAGTCACACTAGAACTATAAGGGTGTCTAATTTCAAATGATGTAAGCATCTAGTTATTTGTCTTGTTTATGATGTGGATGGAGCGGAGCTCCTTGTTATCTTTATGTTATTGTTGTGTGAAATCATGAGCATATGTATTTGTATTTTAAGACATGTTCTGTATTGTAGGGAACCTCTGCAAAAATTTTCAGTAATTTGTTAATTATCATAGGAAGTAAACTTTTACAGTGAATTTTGATTTTGGAAAAGCTATTTTTATTTCTTTAGTTGGGTCATGAGTCAAGTTTGTTATTTTGTTTCGAAGTCAGAGTTATAATGGATTGGTTACCTAATCCTCCAGCCAGTCATGCCTTTGTGAGGGGTGTGACACAGCACTCAACCAATTTCTATTCCCCTCTATAGAATGTCTCATAGTAAGCTAAGGGAGCTTAAAGTGTAATTACAAGATTTGCTGGATACGGGATTCATTCGTCCCAGTTCATCTCCTTGTGGTGCTCCTATTTTGTTTGTTAAAAAGAAGGATGGTTCGTTTAGACTATGTATTATGTCATAACCTTTATAACCCAATATCGTAAAGTTTAGTTTTAAACATAATGTGTAAATTATTATTATAAAATAAATAATAATGTAATTGAACATGATATAAACCGATATCTCTAATATACATTTTGGAGTGTTTGCGTATACTTTAGAACACTTGTATGTAACTCATAATTTTCTCCCTCTCTATATATATATATATGTAGCCACACATATTTAAGAATAAATTACAGCCACAAACTTTAACTTTTGACTTTTGACTTAAAGTTTGTGTTTTCTTTTTCTTTTTCTTTTCCTCCTCTCACCTTGGCTGAATGTCTACTCCAGGAGTGTTGCACCGCTTTTGTTTCCTTTATTTTTCTTGGCTTCTTGAATCTTCTACCTTGTGCCTTGTTTTTCATTTGTTTTAGTTTGCCGTGAGAAGTTCTCTTGCAACCGGCCATTTTCCTTCTTTTTTTTGGCCGCCAGGTTGCCTTGCTTCAGCTCTGTTTTCAACTTAAACAACAGAAGGATATGTGGTTATTTCTTTTTATTACCGATAATGAATTTTGTCGAGTGTTTGAAGGCAAGATAATTTTTCAGAATCTCAATCCTGAAGTCAAAGAATGAAAGTTTGCAATCACCTTAGAGTTGTAAGGTTCCTGGTCTTATGTGGAGTAATAATCTAGTTAATTATTATTATGATGAGAATTGGATTAGAGCTCCTTGTGAAACCTAAGAATTAGAAAACAAAAAAGCAAACAGTAAATGAAGACCTTCTAAGCATTCAACTCCACTCCTAATCTCCCAACAATCTCAAATAGTATAACCATTATAAGTAAGAATATTTTCATGAATTTGAACACTTAACAATCTTAGAACCCTTCTTAATTAAGACTTAAATGAAATGCATGTTATACCAAAATAACAAGTTCTCTCATTGATATACACTCCAACACTCAAGTTTTTATGGCTTAAAGTATTTAAACTCAAATTCAATTGATGAGTCGTTGATGTTCAGCAAATTAAAACCTAACTAATTATATTTGTAGTATAGTAAGTAGGGTATCGATCTCATAAGTAGTTCTTATTTAATTAAATTGAACCAAAGCAAAAGTGCACAACAAGTTCAAGTATAAATCCTAAGTCGAATACTATAACGAGCAATAAAAGTAATTCAAACTAATGCAAGAAAATATAAAACAAAACAGATGTATAAAAATGAATGGAGTTCTAAAATAGGTTTTGATGATAATATGCTATAAATATGCAAACTAACTAATATGCATTCAAAACAGCAAAGTAAATAAATGGGGTGTTGATCTTTGATCTAAACTAAATTAAAATAGCTAAGCAAGCAAGAAAAATGAGAATTAAATTCTAAATGTAAAAAACAATTTTCAGTAGAAACTTACTAAAAGCAAACAACCAAAGATTTGTAAGACTCAATTGCAAAGAAGTTTTCACCAAGATTCATGAGCTATTAACCATTGAAAACAAAACAAATACTAATCTGAATATACACATATGCATGCAAATCAACCATGGAACCAAGTCTTTCCTACCTATCCTTACCTCTTTGTTAATTAGGTCAAGCGGAATAACAAACACTAATCACATAATAACTCTCATCAAGCGTTATGGATTTAATTACACGAAAGCTATGATAACCTGACACTTTAACATGCGTTCTAGGAAGCTTGTATAGAAATTTTCGAGACTAGGTAACTAAATTTCATACCAAGACAAATGTACGTAATTGAAAACTTGTATAAATATAGAAATAATGCAAGAATACATTTTTATTATATAATTGACTAAATAGGAGTGTAAAAATTTATGTGGGTAAATTTTTTTTTAAGGTGTATAATAAGTATACAATATTTATATTTATAGATACAACAAGATTAATGATGCACCTTATAATTTTTTTTGAAAATAAAAATATATAGGGGTATATACCCAAGCAATATGATTTAAATTCCCATCCCACACACACACAGACACACACATATATATAATTGATATCCATCATAAATTAAAAATAATGACTTTGACTTTTATTCTCTTCTTTCTTTCTTTTCCCCTTCCTTGGCCAAGAGGTGTTCAAACTTTTGGACTATTTTAGCTAGGCTGCACCGCCTCTCCCATTCTATTGTTTTGCTACCAAGACTTCCTCCATTTCCATTTTCTTTTGTTGTGTGTTCGTCCATTCCAGCCAGCTTCACAATAGATATTCTTCTTATTTTCTTGTTGGTTGGTAGGCCATATAAACCCATAGTTTTAGCACTGTCCTCCCTTATAGCCATGGGGATAGCTCCCTTATCTTGGCCGTGTGAGATGAGTATGGTTGCCTTGCTTCATGGCAGTAATGTTCAATCAATGTGTGGGTGTGAATTTGCCCTGTTTCAGCTTTGAATCTTCTTGTATCCTAAGCTATCTTGGATAAGGGTTGAGAAGTTTTTTAAAAAAAAAAAATTGGAGTTGCTCTGTTTTGGGAGGTGAACCTGGCACCTTTCACTCTTAAGTTACTGTTTTTGCGGTCATCCTTAGGTGCAGTAGCCAAATGGAGTGTAGGGATTGAATTTTGGGTGTGACCATGAGCCACCACCAAAACTCTAAAGTAGTCTTGCTTGTGTGAAGGGGGGTTGGCAGCAATAAGGAATTTTCCCAACCCGTGAGCTCTTTGTTTCATTCAACTGTGTAGCAAAATAACAAGGCTAGGAAGGCTGGTAGGTACACCTTCTTCATGGTAGTCTCAAGGATATTAGTTCCGAATTCTAATGTGGACCTAATAAGATGCGTGGACGTAAGTGTGAATGACGAATGGAATCGGCTACAGGTGAGTGGTTAATTGCTGCCTTTAGGGGCTAGATTAGTATGTGTAAATATATGTTTATTTCAATGTACATGATATAGGGAAAATAAACAAGTAGAGTATTTCAGTAATTTATTTAAATTATGCTTGTTTGATATTGATTGCTTTGTTTGACATTGGTTGTGGTTGATAAGGGCCAACAAAGTGAGATTTTATGAAAAGTAATTTTTATCTCAGAAATTAAAAATCCAGGTGCACATAGGATACTTTGATTTAAAATCATGAGAAATTTTGATTCTGAGAATTTTTTTTTTTTAATATATATATATATATATATGTATATATATATATAAATTGAGTGGTTAGCCCCGATGGGATGGATTGTGTGTAGAAATCAATTTGTTGTGCAGGCACGTATATGCTCGATAGGTGGTGATCATTTTGTGTGGGGCTTGGTCACTCATTGGTCATTTGGTTGTTTTGTTTGATATTATTGCTCCAATTAACTTGTGACCTTTTATTTTATGTAAACTGTGAATTTATGACGATTATAATATATACGTGTGATGTGAATTAAGGTATGATTAATATTACATAAGGATATTATATATATATATATATATATATATATATATTATATTTGTTTTGAGTGATGTTAGTACCCTTTGGGTACAATTTCTCACTCACGGAGTCCATAAGACTCACCCATCTCTTGTTATTTTTTTTTAAGTAACAGGGGTTCGGTACATGGCGTCGCCGAGCTTGTGACTTGTCAATTGAGTGCGGCAAGATAATTCAAGGATCTCAATCTTGAAGTTAAATGATGAAGTTTGTAGTTACACTAGAACTGTAGGGGTATAATCTCGATTTTTTATGATGTGAATGGAGTGGAGCTCCTTGTTATCTTTATGTCATGGTTGGTGTGGAGTCATAAGCATATGTATTTATATTTTTAGGCATGTTCCATATTACAGGAAACCTCTGCCAAAATTTTTAGTAACTTGTTAATTGTTACAGGAAATAAACTTTTACGGTGAACTTCAGTTTTAGCAAAGCTACCTTTATTCTCTAATTGAGTCAGGTTTGTTATTTTGTTCTGAAGTCAAGGTTACGGTGGATTGGTTTTCCAATGCTGGCCAGTCATGCCTCTGTGAGGGGTATGACAAAAGTATTACGAACTATAATTCTAAACAATTAACACACAAGCGGCATTAACTTTATATAGATCAGATTTTCCAAGCAACACTTAAATAAACTCAGATTTAATTCAAGTGCTACTTTTAATACTCATGTTAATTAACCATGCAAAGACATTATTTAATTAACTAGCATTAGATTACATGTATCAATCTATCATGTGTATATCATAACAAACTAAAACACATAATCATTAAGCAATTAACCAAGAAAAACATAAATACTTGCATTTGTGTATAACATCAGATCTTCTCTTAAAAACATATTCTTATAGTAGCTTCATAAGTGAAGGTTACTTACCTCTTGCAATTGAACAAAAACTTAAGCTAGCATCATCATGAATTGAAAAGAAAATATTCTATTCATTGTTTTGAGAGAGAAGAAGAAAAGTGCATGTAAAAGGTACTTCTCAATCAGACCTATATCTCCCTTATTTATTCAACCTTTCTAAACATCTCTAAGATCTCCTTCTCCTTATCTTCTTTCTTAGACCTATAAGAACTCAAAGGAAAAGGTGGAGTAAGCTTAAAATTGGAATTCATAGGTTGAGAATTTATCTCGAGAACACCTAAAGTAGGCTCGGCATTCATTTGATTAGGGGCAGAAGTTTCAGCCAACTTTGAAGAAGTTTTGGCTTCAACTTCAATCTCTTTCTCTAATGCATTATTTCTTGGTTTATCTTATCCAAGGTCTTTTCCATTCCTTAAATTGATTGCACAAGCACTTTCTGGATTAGTCATAGCTTGAGAAGACAGCTTACCAAGGCCTTGTGTTTCCAATTTACCCACAATAGTAGCAAGTTGTCCTACTTTCTTCTCAAAGTTTTGGATATGACCTTGTTTCTTGTTGGAATTGCATCATGCTTTGTTGGAAGGCCAATGTATTGGATGCCATTGTTTTCATCATATCTTCCATAGACAAACCAAAATTGGATGAATTCATTGGTTGTAGGGGTTATTTGGATTGATATTGTGGTTGTGCTTGAAATCCAGGAAGGTTAATGTTTCAGCCTCCATTTGGTGGTGGTTATGGTTGATTCCCATTACGTAAGTTAGAGTGATCTCTCCAACCAGGATTGTACGTGTTGGAATATGGATCATACTTATGTTGTGGTTATCCAAGAAAAACACCACCAATGGCATTAGCTTGTGCCATAGGATCATCTTGCATTGTAGGACATATATCGGTTGGATGCCCTTGGTTAGAGCAAATGCGACATGCTTTCACTTGCTGCACATTTCCAACAGCCAAAGAACGCACAAGAGAAGTAAGATTGCCAACTTGTTTTTTAGGGTTAGAGATACTTCATTTACTTTTTTGGAAGGTGCATCCATGCGAGTTCCAAATTGTTACAAATTGGCAGCTATGTTGGATATTCATTGCTTTGCAGCCTCTGGGGTTTTGTCAACTAATGCCCCTCCACTTGCGGCATCAATTATGTTCCTTTCTTATGGCATCAAACCCTCGTAAAAGTATTGGATAAGGAGTTGCTTAGAGATTTGTGGATGGGGGCAACTAGCACACAACTTCTGAAATTTTTCCCAATACTTATATAAGGTTTCACCATTGTATTGCCTTATTCCACATATTTCCTTTCTTATATTTGCGGCACGTGATGCAAGAAAATACTTCTCCAAGAAAAGCAACTTCAACTCATTCCACATAGTGATCGAGCTAGAGGGAATGTAATAGCCACTCCTTAGCTACATCACCCAAGGAGAATGGGAATGCTCAAAGTTTGATTTGCTCCTCGGTCACACCATTGGGTTTCATGCTCGAGCATACTAAATGGAATTCCTTGAGATGTTTATATGGATATTCACCTGAAAGATGATGAAAAGTATGAAGTAAGTGAGTAAGACTAGATTTAAGCTCAAAAGGGACATCAATATTAGGAAAATTAATTCAAAGATGGTCAAGATCAAGAGTGGCTAGCTCCTTAAGAGTACGAGGTTTGTCGAATGGCCATGTTTTCAACTTGTTTGTGTATTAGTGCAATTTCTTCCTCCAATTTGAAAGCCAAATGATGTGCTCTTTGTGAAGCAAAACTTGTGACTGATTTGATGTAATCTCTCACTACAAATATTCTAGGATTGACCTCTTCAATTGGGCTTTGTGGTGGAGTTCAATTGATTGCCTCAGCTTGCTCTTCATAGAATTGTTTAAGTTGTTCTAAGGTGGACAGTCTTTTTCAAAATTGGACATACAGGTTGCACAAATGATCTAAACTAAACAAAAACACAAGCTTGAATCAAATTAAAAAGATTAGTTTCTCCGGCAACGACGCCAAAATTTGAGGAGTCATCGATGTTCACAAAATTAAAACCTAACTAACTATATTTGTAGTATAGTAAGTAAGGTATCGATTCCATAGAAGAATAATTAAGTTAATCAAATTCAACTAAAGCAAGTAGTTCTTATTTAATTAAATTGAACCAAAGCAAAAGAGCACAAAAAGTTCAAGTATAGATCCCAAGTCAAATACTATAATGAGCAATAAAAGTAAATCAAACTAATACAAGAAAATATAAAACAAAACAGATGTATAAAAATGAATGGAGTTCTAAAATAGGTTGTGATGATAATTTGCCATGAATATGCAAACTAACTAATATGTACTCAAAACAACAAAGTAAATAAATGGGGTGTTAAACTTTGATCTAAACTAAATTAAAATAGCTAAGCAAGCAAGAAAAATAAGAGAATTAAATTCTAAATGTAAAAAAACAATTTTCTGTAGAAACTTATTAAACTAAGCAAACAACTATAGACTTGTAAGACTCAATTGTAAAGAAGTTTTCACTAAGATTCATGAGCTATTAATCATTGAAAACAAAACAAATACCAATCTAAATATGCACATATGCATGCAAATCAACCATGAAACCAAGTCTTTCCTACCTATCCCTCTTTGTTAATTAGGTCAAGCTGAATAACTAACACTAATCACATAATAACCCTCATCAAGCATTATGGATTTAATTACATGAAATCATTACAAACTAGATAGGTGCAATTGATTCTAAGCGATATTAACTTAATCTAGATCAGATTTTCCAAGCAATACTCAAATAAAGTCAGATTTAATTCAAGTGCTACTTTTACTACTCATGTTAACTAACCATACAAAGGCATTAATCAATAAACTAGTATCAGATTACATGTATCAATCTATCATGTGTACATCATAACAAACTAAAACACATAATTATTAAGCAATTAACCAAGAAAAACATGAATATTTGCATTTGTGTATAACATCAGATTTCCTCTTAAAAACATATTCTTATAGTAGCTTCATAAGTGAAGGTTACTTACCTCTTGCAATTGAACAAAAACTTAGGCTAGCATCATCATGAATTGAAAAGAAAATATTCTGTTCACTGTTGAAATTTTGAGAGAGAAGAAGAAAAGTGCATGTAAAGGTCTTTTTTAATCAGACCTATACTTCTCCTATTTATAGAGTATAGGGGTGGCAATGACTCGTAAACAAGGAGTCCTTTTCTACTTAATATCTAATTTCTTAATCAGATTTGCACTTCCTATTCTATTCAAAATTTGAATATTCTAATATGATATTGGATCTTCTTTCAACCCTAATCCCAATAAAATTCCTTACCAAAGTTGGATTCCTCAGGTAGAAATCCTTTATTGCCACTAGGATTCCTAATCCAATTAGGATTTGCACTTCATCAACTCAGATTTGTCTTAATGTGCTCATTCTAGTCCTTAGCTCCATTACATGCTTAAATGCTCCATTTAGCTCCAGTTTACTCTTTATGTCTACAAAGCTTAGTTTTACATAAAACAAGATAAGTAAACTAAAATAAGACATAAAATATGCATAAAAGACTAAGAATAGGGTACTAAAAAGATATAATAATATGAGTGTATCACTCACCTTGATTTCGCAGATGATATAATCAATTTCTCTATGGGAAGGAAAAGGTCTTGTGAAAACCTTATGAGTTTTCTTAAGAAATATGAAGATAATTCTGGCCAAAAGATTAATAAACAGAAGAGTTACTTTCTTACAAGTTCCAAGGCTCCATTTCAGAGTATAAGAGTAACTGGGAAGGTTACCAACTTTCATCACCAGTACTTTCCGGTTCTCTTGAAAATTTAAAGTATTTTGTCCAATTTCTTTTGGGGATGCAAAGAAGGTAAAAATATAGTCCACTAGTGTTCTTGGAAAAAAGTTTGTCTTCCAATAGAAGAGGGAGGCTTGGGTATTACGCCTTTGGATGATATGGCCATAGCCTTTTCCCTGAAGCTTTCGTTCAATTTTCGTAAAAGTCATACTTATGGGCCAGATTTATTATGTCTAAATATTGTAAGGAAATGCACCCTGTTATAGCAAATCCTTCTTGTTATTCTACTGTATGGAGACGCTTGATTGCATGTAGAAATAAGGCTGAACCTTTTTTAAGGTGGAATATGTGCAATGGGTTGATTAATTTTTGGTATGACCAATGGACAACCTAGGCCCTATTTATTTGCTTGTTTCTGAGATTCCAAGAAAGTATTACAATATGAAATGGCTGAATATAATTTGCTCCTAAATGAGGAACAAGACCTTATTCCTTATTCCGTGAGACAAAGGGTGGCAGATTGCTCAATTTTGCAAGAAGACAAGGATGATCTAATCTGGACCTCGGATAAAGCGGGTTGTTTTACCACTTCTTCAGCTTGGGAGATATGCAGGAGATGTAATCCATCGATGCCTCACCTAATTAATTCTTGGCATGGGTTAATTCCGGTAAAGATATCAGTTTTTGTCTAGAAATTATGGTTTGGATATCTAGCAATTGATAGTACTCTAGCACGGTTTAATCTCTCCTTGGTATCTTGTTGTCGTTATTATGAACACTTGATGTAGAAACTATTCACCATCTTTTCTTATATTCTCAAACAGCAAGGGAAGTGTGATCCTTCTTCACACTGTTTTTTGATATAGAATGCCAGTTTAGGAATGTTCGTGAAGTCTTTTTTGCTTGGTGGCAGCAAGGAGTTAAATCCTTTGCGGGTTAACTAAGAGCTATAATACCATGTATAATTGTTTAGGAGATTTGGAAAGCAAGGAATGCAAAGGAATATACCCATGAGCTTAATCACCATTGCAAGACAAATTTGGAAGACAATTGGGTAGATATTGATGATTCAAAAAGGTGAAGCAAAGTTGAGTATATGTGATGCTTATTAACTTTGTTATCTCCCTGTTAATATTCCTAAGCACATGTTTTTGAAAAAAGTTTTAATTGTCAAGTGGTATCCCCCTCCTCACACTTTTGTAAAACTAAACTGTGATGGTTGTTCACGGGGCAATCCTGGAGAAGAAGCCTTATTAGTCTGGATAAGTTTCAAACGCCATATTTCAAGAATTTATGTTGATTTTTTTTTTTTTTTTAAGCTCTTTTTCGTTGGCTGTTGTTTTCTTAGTTAGTGTTTATTTTGAAGTTGTTGGGTTTTTTGTAATGGGATAGTATCCCAAGTTTGTGGCTTTCTTTTAAGTTTTCTTAGTTCTTTTTGTATAGGCTTAGACTATGCTTTGGCCCATTTATTTTTTAATTTAATAAAAATTTTAAGGGCTGTCCCAGGTCCTATATATAAGTTTGGGATTAAAAAAAAAATGATATGAAAAAGAGGTGCATTTGGGATTCAATCGACAGCCTTCCTTCACAAGCACGGGGTTTAATCACATGGATAAACAACAAACAGTGTATATGCAAGTTAAAACAAGTTCTTAGACTTTGTTCTCAAAGAGGATGCGCATAGGTTATGCTTTATTATTAAGTCTTCCTTTGTTTCTTTTCTTTTGTAATGGGATAGTATCTCATGTTATGGCTTTTTAAGTTATCTTAGAATTAGTAGAAAATTTGTATTAATGTTTCTTTTAGGCTATGAATATACTCTGGCCTTTTTGTTATTAATAAAATTTTAAGAATTGGCCTAGATCCTAGATAAGTTTGGGATAAAAAAAAAAAGGGATAATATCCATGTTTCTGGCTTTTTAAGTTGTCTTAGAATTATTAGCAAATTTGTATTAGCAGACTATGAATATACTTTGACCTTGATATTAATAAAATTTTAAGGACTGGCCCAGGTCATAGATAAGTTTGGGTTTAAAAAAAAAAAAAACCTTGGTTTTATGCTATTTATTGATTGCTTAGGGCTTTGTACATAAGTTATTTATTTTATTATATGCTTAATCATTCTAATTGATTGGCTATCTTCTAAATTGATTTGGTAACTTAAAGGAACCTTGATGAAGGAAATCTATGTTTAGCCTTGAATAAGATAGCACTTGTTTGAATTCATTGACATGCTTGGTTGAATTTGATTCATATGAAGGATAGAAATATACCTCTATACCTTGTGTAGCTATGTTAGATTCTTAATGAGTCTTGTTTAACTCAATTCTCATAGAAATATAGTGAATGGGTTAAGTGAGATATTATTATAAACAACTCGAAAGATACTTATAATTGAACAAGAAGCCTAGGTTAATAATTCAGTAACATAAATAAGCATGATAAGATAATAATAATCTAAGTGAAGAGTTAAGGGAAGTTGTAATTCTAGGTATTCTCCATTATGTTCCTAAGTTTAGTTGCTTTAGTTTAGACTTAACTCCTTGTGGAAAAGATCTATACTCATCACTCTACTATTACTTGTTAAATGATATGTGCACTTGATTTAGTAAAGTCAACAACACTAATTTGACTTAAGATCATCTTAATATCTTACATGTGAATCTACATATTTTGATATCATTTTACTTGTCCTGTAAAAGATAATATATTGGATATGTAGTGAAGGATATGAAAGTAGATGAATGATTGACAAGGAATTCATCATCCTTAGCTGAGTGTTTTATAGTCTAGGTGACTAACAACTTTTGGTTAAATTTAGTCAGCTAACATTCATTCATTACATTCATCTTTCCCTAAAAGTCAAAAGTTCAAAATATTTCCCCTCCAAACCTTTGCTTAGTAAATTTTTAAAGAACCTCCAAATTCTCAAACTTGATCCTTCAAGACTATAATGACTCCTAAAAGAAAGACTTATGGTTCTTCACCTTCAAAGAGATCCAAGAACACATATGGGTCAGATTTGGCAAGATATTTAACCTTCAACATATCAAACAACATAGTTCTAAGATATACATGCTTTACATCAAGGTTTTCAGTAATCTAAAACTATCAGGCAACCTTATCGACTTGAAATCATATAACTATTTCAAGTCTTAACCTTTAGAAGTATTTCAAGCTCAGATTTTGGAGCAATTAGTGAGTTACTCAGATGAAGTATACCCATAATTGGTTAGATTTTTCTACTCTAATATGTCTGAAGGCCAAAACGATTTGAAAAGCTAGGTTTTGAGAATTTTGATAATTTTGACTGAAGAACTTCTTTGCAATTTATTTGGACTTTTTGCTAGTGGAATTGCAACCTTCAACCAAACAAGACTTTAGAAAATGTATGAAGACTTAAGTTATGTAGGGTCTGTTATTGGTGTATCACAAATGAACATAGAACATATAATCTTCCACTTCTTTGTACCTCAACCATCTTGCCAATGGTAGGTATTCCTACATTCATTTCATAATCTGAATTGTTGCTTTTCTTGAAATTGGTTTTCAAGTCTTAGCTACACATGTCTAGACTGATTTTGGAGAAAAAGATTGAATGCCATATAATAAAATTTTGGTAGTGAAACTACAGGAAGCAAACAAGGATTTCTTTGTAGTTACTAATGTTGAAAGTAGAGGCAGAGGTTATTCTGCACAAGAAACTTAGGAAGGAGTTAGTGAATTTTCAGCTAATAGTTTTGAACTCAATGCAGCTCAGAAAAATTTGTCTTCTTTATCAAATGTTGGAGCTGTAAGGAGAATAGATGCAGGAGTTTTGAACTTTAAGCATTTATTCCTAGCAATGCTTGTCTTACTAGTGTCAGCTGCCACTTATTTACTCCAACATCAGAAATTCCTTTCTTGAAGCTAATTCAAGAATTCCTTAACTGCTTGGAAGTTCTGCATTCCATTTACAGGTGTTCATGTATGGCATTTTGGATTTCTTGGTATATAATTGTATTATTTAGTGTTCAATGACTAAAAGTCTTGAGGTATGTACAATGCATTGTTGTTTTGATGTTAGTCATCAATTTTGTAAAAATAAATAAATAAATAAATAAATTTCAACTGGTTCAAAAACTTTCTAAAAAAAGTTTATCTTTTCAAAACTGTTGAAGGATTCGATTCCACCCTTAAGATACGTACTAGCTTCCACTTTGTAGAATCGTCAATGGAGGGGAGTTTGAAGCAAAAACTCCTTTGCCTCAAGCTAAGGGTCCTGGGAAGGAGGAGGAATTGGCAAGAAGTCTTTCTTGCTCTCTTTTCTCTCTTGGCCGAAATCACAAGGGATCTTGGGTGTGTCACTTGCATAGCCCAACCCTCCTTTAGCATGGCGGCCAAGGCTTTGGTGTTTTAATTCATCCATATTTTGGATTCTTTTTTTTTTATCCCATTAGGAAAGCAGTAAACTAATACTATCCCATTATACAAACAAAATTTAAATAGAGCTAAGGCTAAGAACTAGAAAATAGTCCTAATGTATGGAACTTAATCCTTGTCCAAAGTGAGTAACCCACGAATACATATTGGTAATCTTTCAAGAGAATACCATGTAAAACTTGTTTCTTGTCACATGCTTCATTTGCAATACCACCAACTACTTCATTTATCTCTCTATAACAATGAGAAACCACCACATTCAAATAGCCAATCAACTGGATTAATTCACAGAACTTACAATGGATTGTCCAAAGAGGGCTTAGCTGTCTACAAATAACATGCACAAGCGATTGTGAATCTATATTAACAATGATAGTACCGAGACCATGAGCCGAACAAAATTTCAATCCTTTAAATAAAGCCTCATACTCAACTACCATATTAGTATGATCACCCAAATAAATGCCAAAAACGAAAATCATCTCACCATATGAATTACAAACTATACCACCTGCAATCATCTCCCTCGGATTGCCACGGGAGCATTCATCACAATTAAGTTTGACATATGAAGAGGCGGAGGCTGCCATCTTAATATAAGGACCCTCTTTATAAACCTCCTCTTAGGTAGCTGTAAAGGAAAGAAACAAAATTGATATGAATCCTTAAAAGTCAATTTCACTTTACCATTTAAAGAAGAGAGAATTAGTCCAAGGGTCTCCAAAACCTGTCTGATTATGTTAATGGAGCACATTAGTATATTATCAAACATCATATCATTTTAGGCCTTCCAAATCTCCAACATAATTAAGCAAGGAGTAACAGATCTTAAATAGCTTGAAAAAGAGGTTGAACTAGCTAGCCACCACAACTGAAACATATCCTGAATGGAAACATTAGAATAGCTAAAATCTAAGCAATGCAAAAAGAACCTCCAAAGCCGAAGGCCCAAAACTCCTTTAGTAATCTGTAATTCTATTATGATTACTAATGGCCTTTTAGACTCTTGGTGGCTTAAATCCAACTAGGATTCTTACTAGTCCTTTTCTTGACTTTCATAAAAACAAGTCTTGAAATATATGTATAGGTAACAAATTCTTTTTTTATCATTATGTGCTTGGAGCTTAATTGTTAATTCCAAGACTCCATTAATCCATCAAAGTTCTTAACCTAAGTCAATTAAAGTGTGTAACCCATTAAGTTCTCTTTTATATTGACAATAAATGTAATTGGATATTTCCTAAAAAGTACAGTAAAATTAAAACACTTTTAATTTTACTTTGGTTTTGCTAAACCAAAAAACATATATTCATAGATCAAGATTGACATCTAGATGTCATGACCACCCAAGTACAAACAAAGTTAAGATCATTGATCAAACCTTTTAGTGCTTGGTTACCGTGTAATTTAATCACTTCATCATACATATCTCGAATTAGAGATAGAGCATGTATTCTAGTGTCAACCATTTCTTTGTCTAAAATCCATTAGTACTTGAAATCAAGTTTACATTTTGTTCCTCAAAGAAATTCAAGAAAACAATTTTTTTAATCTCTTTTACTTTGCAAAAATTTCTAGAACAAGACATACTTGTCTTAAGAGGTCATGGAACAGTCGTCCTCTTTAACAAGGATGATAAATTTTTTGTCTATCATTCATGTACCTTCATATGCTTCACTACATATTCAATAATTACCCATGTATTATCCTTCTTATAGGATCATTGGAATAACATCAAAACATGTAGATTCACATATAAGGTAATAAAATGATCTCAAGTCAAAGGATCACTTACACCACCAACATTTAAGAACTTCCATTAACACGTGATTAAAGACTTCACATGGTTTCTTGTGTTAGGTTAATTCAATATACTTATTTATCAAGCACCATATGTTTGTCTTAGCATAACCATGCTGTAGTTTATGAGATCACTACTCTTAGAATGTCACAACATATGCTAGCCTCAAAGAATCATTAATATTCCTAATCTTGATGATTCATTAACTAAGAATACTTTTAGAATTACATTTTATGCATGTCATATATATCTGACAATTATGATCATATCATAATTATGCGTACACAGTTATTATTCTATGGACTTTTAAAATGGTTATACTAAATCTCATTTAAACACATAAATAAAGAATTTCTAATTAATGTTATTACATACATTAAATACAAATAAATTATCATTACAACCACCATTTATTGACTCTTGGACACCAATTCTAACAAACTAGGCAGGTGAGTACATGACAATACAACAAGTGTTTAGGGCTCCACCCTACACGCATGCAAGGTAACACTTGTATGATTTAGATCTTAACAATAAATCAAAATATGTGCAAGGTTACACCTATATGATCATGATCTTGACAATAAATTAAAATATCTCAAATTTAAATATGCCACAAGGTGATGAAAAATAAAGCAATCTAAATCTTCAATTACATAAATCTCCCAATGAGATCAATAACCAAAATTACACAATCTCTAAAATAAAACAAAAATCCAGTCTAACTTGAAGAAGAGGAACTGAATCCTATAATCAATCTTCCCAACACTCCGTGTAAAAAGGGAATCCTACTCATCACCTTAAAAGAAAAATGAGGAGTAAGCTACACCATTTAGCAAGTAATCAACTCCCTAACTAGCTGGATCCAAACAAAGTTTGAACAATATTTAGTAAAAATAAGCAACTCATCATTCATTGATTTTCACAAAACCAAAAGTTATTATAAGTGTAGCTCACAAACATGACTAAGGTCACACTTAAAACCTCGATGGCACTAGTCAATGAATAATAGTTCCAGAACAACAATATGCTAGTACTTAAACCCTATTAGTACAGACAATTACAATACAATAAAATCAATAATGCATAGTCAGACTAAGAGCTCAAACAAAAGTTACATTGAGTTGCCAATATAGTGAAAACAACTATATTACATATCACACAGTTTCAACAATTTCAACATTTATCAAAAACATAATTTCACAAAATCTCATGCTAAACCCAATCATTTGAAAAGTAGCATTAAAAAATGACAACGTTTCTCAATGTATTTACATTTACTCTCATAAAATGGCAATTTTACCAACTAGTTCTTTTGAAGAAACACTAGAAGGGACAAGACTACTCACCTCAATAACCAAAATGTCAAACAAAGTTTAAAAATTCTCAAGCTGAGCGCAAATCAAGAAATCTAGTTACCTATGAAAGAGTACAATATACTTAACAAAAGAGACACAAAAATCTAAGAGGACTGCTTGACAAATTAATTAGTTACCCAAACTATGTCTAACTTATCATAAGAGATTTTTAGGTCCAAAAACACCAAAATATTACTTTAGAATTTTTTGAAATTTATTAATATAAATATAAAATTACGATAATACCCTTAATATCTCAATTTTTAGTTTACCATGAAAATGACAAATATTTCAAGATTAATTAAAATATATGTTTACTATATTTGTTTTAGGATTATTATGAATTTATTTCAATTGTTCCAATATTAAAATGTGTTTTTCACACTTCGATAATTAAAAGAGATTATTTTAGTAGAAAATATAGAAAAAGAATTACAAAATTGGAATCTTCTCATACTTCAGGATAAATAAATTTATAGAAAATGAAGTTTCAGTTTAAAACAAGATTACATAATAGAAGAACATAAAAAGAAATTTAAATATCTTCATATAAGAATGGTTCAAGTTGCATTAAAACCTTTAACTAGATTTGGATTGAACACTTCAACCCTTATATGTGTTAGGGACACTAGACATAATAAGTTCTCGAATTCCTTACTAGGGTGTATAGAATCAAGCCTCTGTGATGGTCCTATATTTTTTAGTTGTTATCCTAATTTTTCAATATCCTTGACAGATCAAAACATTATGAATGCTTTAACTCTAAACATTCAATCTCGTGGTTTTGATATGCTCCCAAAATCAGAAAACGTGGTTTTAATATATAGGAATTATTATAAAGTCATGAATACTATGGCACCTAATGCCAAGATAGAATTAAAAAGAGGTGAAACTACTCTGTTCATAGCTAATCCAATTAAGACCAATATGATAGTTCCAAAAACAATAACTTGGGATCAAGTAAAACTCCTTGAAACTTGGAAAATAGACCAAGGAATTCCCCCCCAAAAAATAGAGACTTAGAATCAATAATTGAATACACTGATGGTGATGTAGAGATAAAATTCTCTTCAAACAGAAAAATTAGGTTAAACCCAGGAGAATCGTCTAAAAGAATGTCTACCTTTTCTATTCCCACATCAGAAAGAGAAAGAAAGCAAGTAATAGAAGGAATAATAAAGTCAGAAGATTAGGTAAGTTACCCTCAATATCAGTTAAAAACACCTTCAAAGCAAGGATTAAAGACACCCTCTAGTAATAATTCTCCAACCCCTTCAGAAATTGGATACAACGTTTGTATGTTATCCTCAAAAGAATCCCTTCATCCTTTCACTAATAAACATAAATGGTTCTACACAGTCTTTAGTGAAAAGGAAAGAAATTATTGGATTTCTATGCACAAGCAGTATATGAAAAAATTCCATAAAAAACTAGGATTCTTTAATTGGTTAGAAAGAGCTTTTAGGTATCACAAAAAAGATTGGCCTGACTTTGAGAATTCTCAGTTTTTAAATGTGTTAGAAGTTGCTTATCAAAACTTTTTACAAGGGAAGGAAAAAACGTCACTGTAATTCACCCACCAGAGACGTCCCTCTTGATTAAAAAATCAAAATAAGTAATAATAGCTAATCCTTATTCAGCTATTCCAAAAAAAGCTTTTACATCAAGTGACTTGGTTGAAATTTCTGATCAAAATAATTATACAAATTTGTTTCTGTAATCCTTAGGAAAACAATCCTCCAGGATAGAAAATTTTCTTTTTCAAGAAAAATCTTCCTATCAGATTTTTTCTCAAGGATCAGGATCTTCCAGTAAAAAAACTTCAAAAATAGATCCTATCATGATGAGACCTCTGCTTGAAGTAAATTTGAAATTTATAAAAGAGTCTAAAGTTAATGATAAAAACTTTGTAGATGAACTAGTAAATAGGTTACAAAAATTAAACCTATCAGAAAAGAAAAGTGTAAAGTTGTTAAGCCAAAGTCTAGAAAAATCAAAGAAAGACTCACATCTAGAAGTTAATAAACTTCACTAGAATAAAACCATGCCTACGGCACCATCAAAGATGAATGGAATATAGATGGACTAGCCAAATATCAAGTCCTTCAAACCACCAAACACATGCTTATGTATGCTGTAGCATGTAGGTCTAATGGTAATACTAATAGAGAAATCGCCTTAGCCATAATAAGTGGGTTTACAGGTCAACTTTTAGGTTGTTGGGATTTTTATCTATCTGAAATCTCTAAATAAGAGATTTTAAATTCTGTGAAACAAGAAAATGAAAATCTAGTAACAGATGTAGTTAATACTTCAATTTATACAATAATAAATCATTTTGTATGAGCTAATATGCTTAGACTGGACAGATGACGTAAACAATTGATAAATCTTATGTGTCCAGATTTGTTCCATTTCTAATGGTATAAAGATGTCTTTCTATCTAGAGTTTATCAGAGACTAGTTAGTCAAGCTGATTTCTGGAAAGAAAAATTTTTAGCTAGTCTGCCAACTTTATTTATAGATAAAATAAGAAACAAATTGAAAGATAAACATAGAGGTAATATACTCTACAGTAGCTACACTTATGGCAAGTTTGCTTCAGAGGTAGTTTCATAAGGAATATCGTTATGTAACAATATTAGATTAAAAAGACAAATTGATAATGAAAAATTGAGTGGGAAAAGAGCCTTATGAAATTTTTGTGAACAATTTGGGTATCTTACAAGAAGTCAATTTAAACAGTCTAAAAAGACTCATAAATTTCAGAATTTTTTTTCTAATAAACCATATAAGAAAAAACCTTATAAAAGGAATGAAAAGCAAAGAACAGGTTATTACGAATCAAGTAAAAAACTTATAGTTAAGGAAACTAATTATAAGAAGATTCCAATATGCTACAAATGTGGAAAACCATGACATTTCCAAAATAATTACAAAGTAAAGAAGAAAATAAATGCTCTCCAAATAGATGAAGGATTAAAGAAATCCTTGTGTCAAATCTTATTAGAAGATTCAGATGAGGAAATAGAAGAAATGAATGCTTTCACAATAGAACAACCTAAATCAGACTCTAGCCTAGACAACTCTGAAAAAGAGTCTAGTTATGAATCAGACAATTTTAAAAAATCTAGTTGTTGTTCTGACAATGATTGTTATGAATGTATCCTTAAATTTATATGATTAAATAACTTAATTCTTAATGTGCTCTCTAAGGAAGAAAGTCTGATTCTAGACTTAATAGACAAAATTCAAGACCCGGAAGAAAGGATAATACAACTTGAAAATTATATCCAATTGTCTTTTAAGGGTAAGAATTCAAGAATTAAAGGAAGCATAAAAGATGATTCTTATTCTTTTAAGAATATTATTGAAAGAGTAAAAACTATTAACACTTCCTCTAAGGAATCAACAATAGCTGATCTAAAAGCAGAAATGAATGAAATAAAAGAAGAATTAAAAACTCTAAAACAAAGAGTTTCAGTTCTAGAAGAATTTGATGAAGACCAATTTCAAGATCTTTTATAGGAATCATCAAAAGAAATGAAAGACCAAGAACTTGAAAATGAATGGAAAAGTATAATGATACAAGAACCTAATGTAGGGTCTGTCAATATCCTAAATGATCCAAAAAGATAGGTTTGTGCAGTAGAACTGGTAATAGCCCAAAAATGGTTCACTTAAAGTAACAATAGTAGTGAACAATAAATTCAGCTTTCAGTTGATAGCCCTAATAGATTCAGTAGCAAATTTGAACTATATTAACGAAGGATTAAGTGCCCTCAAAGTACTTTTAGAAGACAACTCAAATTCTTCATACAGCTGATAGAAATAGACTAATAATATACTACAAGTTGTCTAATGCTGCAGTCTGCAATAACAAGGTTTGTTTTTCTCTACCCTTTGTATTAGTAAAAGGCCTAGCACAAGGAGTAATTTTAGAAAACCACTTCCTGCATATGTTATTCCCTATATCTAGGATTGATGAATCAGGGGTAAAAACAATGATCAAAGGTAGACAAATTAAATTTGAATTTGTTGAAGAACCTAGGATCCATGAAATAAATCTAATGAAAGATACCATAAAAAGAAAAGAAAAGTTTCTTATGTCTCTAAAAGAAGAAATAGAAAATTAAAGAATTGAATAACAAATAAAGTCTTCAAAGCTATAAGAAGAAATTAAAAAAATTCAAAATAAAATAGAACAAACAATATGTGCTGAGATTCCTAGTGCCTTTTGGAACAGGAAGCAACATATAATAGATTTACCATATGAACCAGATTTCTCAGAAAAACAGATTTCTACAAAGGCTAGATCTATTACTATGGGTCCTAGACATCTAAAAATTTGTAAAAAAGAAATTGAAGAATTACTAAAAACTGGATTAATAAGAAAGAGTTATAGTCCCTGGAGTTGCCTTGCATTTTATGTTGAAAATACTGCAGAACTTGAAAGAGGTGTTCCAAGGTTTGTTATAAATTACAAACCTTTAAATAAAGCCTTAAGATAGATAAGATATCTGATCCCTATTCAAAAGGATTTGCTAAATAGACTTTATGTTGCTAAAGTATTTTTTAAATTTGACATGAAATCAGGATACTGGCAAATTCAGATAGCTGAAAAGGATAGGTACAAACTTGCTGTTACAGTACCTTTTGGACATTATGAATAGAATGTCATGCCATTTGGATTAGAAAATGTTCCTTCTGAATTTCAAAATATTATGAATGATATTTTCAATCTCTTTCATGAATATATAATTGTTTACATTGATGATATTTTAGCATTTTCCCCTTCTATTGAGAAGCATTTTAAACATCTTCATATGTTTCTGAATATTGTTACTAAGGCAAGATTAGCAGTTTTAGTGAAAAAAATAAAAATATTGTTACTAAGGCAAGATTAGCAGTTTTAGTGAAAAAAATAAAAATATTTCTAAAGGATTAATTATTCTCATTGATAGAGCAATTTAATTTGCTGACAAATTTCCTAATGAGTTAAAGGAAAAACAACAATTACAAAGATTTCTAGGGAGTCTGAATTATGTAAGAGAATTCTATAAAGACTTAGCATTAGATTGCAAATTATTATTTGCTAAGTTAAAGAAAAATCCTCCTGAGTGGAATAATGATTTCACTGAAGCAGTTAAAAGAATAAAACTGAAAGTTAAATAACTCTCATGTCTATGTATACCTCATCCAGAAACCTTTAAAATAGTAGAAACATATGCTTCTGAGTTAGGATATGATGGAATTCTCAAACAAAAGATTGCTAATAAAGAGCAATTAGTTAGATTCACTTCAGGAACTTGGAAAGGTGCATAACAAAACTATTCTACCATAAAAAAAGGAGATGTTATCAATAGTTTTGTGTATCACTAAGTTTGAATCTGACTTATTAAACAAAAGATTCTTATTAAGAATAGATTGTAAATCTATTAAGGATATTTTATTAAAAGATGTTAAAAATATAACATCTAAACAAATATTTGCAAGATGACAAGGAATCCTTTCTGTATTCGAATTTGAAATAAAATTTATAAAAGGAGAATCTAATTCTTTGCCTAATTTTCTGACAAGAGAATTTTTGCAGGGATCCTAAAGGTAAAGGAGTTATATGACCTCTCAAATAAGTTCACCTGCTAAAAGGAATGTCTCTACTCCTAATGTCGAGGAGTTTGATAAAGAATTCTTAAGTGATCAAGCTTATGAAATAGCCCTTTCTTGTAATACTAAGGATTTTAAATATCCATATATCCCTCTATCTTATAAAAAGATAGCTCCAATTGAAAAAAAAGGTACGCTAATTTAGCTCCATACGAGATAGCTCCATTTTATCTTAATAATCATCTCCCCCCCTGAATTAGAACTCAAGGGTACTTTATACAATTATTTCGATTATATAGCCGCTTGGGAGAATTTGCTTTTATTCGAAAACAAAGCAAGAAAACATAGCTGGTCTCTTAGATTTACCCTTAATGAGAAACCCTCTCCTAACACTTTTCCCCAATGGTTTAAAACCTAGTACTTTTCATGGGAATTATTTCCTATATCCCTACCAAAATATGTTCATTAATTCTAGTTAAGATTTTGTGAGAATAATAATTCTCTAGAATCACAAGACAAAATAATCATGTTCACATCTTATTATCATCTTCCATGAATTGTAAAATGGGAATACATAGTGAAATAGTGTTCTACTTCTGCTTTTGGGATTAATCAATCCGTTCCCTGGTTAATTAGAAGGTCCCAAATAAAGTGGTGGGATAATTTCTCTAATTTTGAAGAGAATTTAAATAATTTTCAAAAATTAAGAATTTTAAGATCTCGAGCTTCTGCTCAAAAACCTTATTTGAATGAAAATAAAATGTTTTGGATATGGTCAAAGGCTTATTAGCCTCCTCCTCAAAAGACGATGTACAGAAAGAGCTGTTAAAAATCCTGGAAGACTACCGTTCTGATATGAGCCAAGACGACCCAACCTACTTTCAAGACTTTCAAGATCCCTTCGACGAAGGAGCTAAAGACTTCATTGAAGAAGGGACCCATCCATAACCCTTATTCAAAAGGTAGAATTTTACTTTCTAAAAAGAAAGATTCCACTTTCTCCAAAGAAAGAATAATTTCAGCCGAAAGAAGTTTAAATAATTAAAGAAAAAAATTTACTTTTTTAAGAAAATATTCTTCTTTTGATTTGGAAGATTGACTCCAATTTATCCAAGACACGTGCCAGACAAACTGAAGCCTCTTATCCTCAGGAATTTTCTTTGCTTATCCTTATCGTCAGGACGATGATACTAAAGTCTATATTAGGGCCTTTGCCCTTAGGAGTTTGCACGCTTTTACTTTGAAAGCTTTTTCTTCATAAGATTTTCTTAGAGTGTTTTGAGTGTTTTGTAAAATAAAAGTGAGAGTTTCAAGCTTGTAGCAGTGGGCTTGTACCTGTTGTACCTATAGTTGCTGTTGTCAAGTTGTACTTGTGATCGTGTCTTACCTCTATAATAAAGAATTCTAGTTAATATATGCACTCTATGTAAGTGATATTTTCTAAAGTTATTATTCTACTCTTTGTATTATGCTGAGTTTGTTGCCTGTGGTTTTGTTCTGAAAATTGTTGTTTGCGAATCTACTATTGGTTCTGCTGTTATTTTTGTTGTTATTTGTGCTTATGAGCTGGCTCCTCTATTGGTATTGTGCTTTTGAGAAAACACTAGAAGGGACAAGACTACTCACCTAAATAACCAAAATGTCAAACAAAGAACTAAAAATTCTCAAGCCAAGCACAAATCAAGAAATCTAGTTACCTACAAAAGAGTACAATATACTTAACAAAAGAGACACAAAAATCTAAGAGGACTGCTCGACAAATTAATTAGTTACCCAAACTATGTCTAACTTATCATAAGAGATTTTTAGGTCCAAAAACACCAAAATATTACTTTAGAATTTTTTTAAATTATTAATATAAATAGAAAATTACTATAATACCCTTAATATCTCTATTTTTAGTTTACCATAAAAATGACAACTATTTCAAGATTAATTAAAATAAATGTTTACTATATTTCTTCTAGGATTATTATGAATTTATTTCAATTGTTCCAATATTAAAATGTGTTTTTCACAATTCGGTGATTTATCGATTATTTAAAAATAAATAAATTATAATTTTATTAAATTAATTATGTTTTTAGTAGATAATATAACAATTATAAAATTTAAAATCAATTACGACCAACACCAAAAGTTCTTTTTTTCTTTTTTTCCCCCACTTTTTTTTCAACCATTCGTAGCATAGCACATGCACAAACAAATGCAGGCTTATGAGGCCTCTCTATTATGGAATATGTATGGTTGCCAGGATATGTATGGCACATAATCTTATTGTTTTTAAGTACTTACAGTTGGACAATAATGTTGATTATTTTTACAGTTTGTTTGAAACAAATGCAGACTTATGAAACCTCTCTAGCATGAAATATGTATGGGATATGATCTTATCGTTTATGTATTTATAGTTGGACAATAATGTAGATTATTTTTATAGTTTGTTTGAAATTTTTGGATGATTTATATATGTAGAATGATAAATTTTAATGCAATGTTTTTATAATTTAATATTAAATTTTTATTTAACATGTGATTCAAAAAATTTAAAAAAAATGATTTTTACATAAAAATAGGGTAAATTTACATACTTATCTGCAACAACGGTTTAATTATTAGTGACAACCAACAATGACTACTTATCTAAGTCAAGGTTTTCCTCACTATATATAATCTTTCAAAATATTGGTGATAAACATATGCATCTGCGATCCCAAATGAGATAACTTGTCGCTGAAGATTATCTATGTCCAGCCATAGTTGATAATAGTTTTAGCAACTACACATATGCATCTATTCGTTAGTGGTAGGGGGACGAATACTGGTAAACATTTTTTATCGTTGACGATGTTATTTCTTGTAGTGCAAATTTGCTAAATTTTGAATATTTAATCAAAATGAGCCAAAGTCTGATTTTGGTCATTCAAGGATGTGTTGTTGATCACTTAGCTCACATTGATCTTGTGTGTGGTACTAAGCAATTGTGTCTAAGGTGGTCTCTGAGTGTGGCCATAAGGTGGTGGAAGGGAAATAACAAATTAGGAGTCTTGAAGGATTAGTGGTTCAACCACAACTAGTCCAAAATAAATTCTTACAACATATTTTGTATATGCAAGTTTCTCACATAGATAAATTCATTAAAATTATTAATAAATTTCTTATAAGAGATTGATTAGTAGGATAACTCATAGTAAAAATTTATAATTTATTTTTAAGCAATTTATATCTAATTTTCATGAATTTATTTATTTGTAAAAAAGTTGTGTGAGAAAAGTATATGAATGTGGCATTATTATGAAGATATACAACAAAAGTTTATTTATTGATTATTTGTGTACAACCCACATTTTATTTTTCCATCGGTTATGCATTTTTTTTCTTCCCAAGCTAATTAATGATCACAAAACTTGTTTGCCATTTAATATACAACTTATCAACGAGATGCTGCGGAAAAGCTAAGTGCCGATGATGGAGATCGTTCACCTTCTAGATTTTTACTAGTTCAGATTGCTGAATGTTTATAGCAGCTCATGAATTTTGCAATAAATTCTGCAAAAAAATAAAATAAAACAAACAGGTAAAACTAAATTTATTTACTAAACGGAGTTATAAATATTGATTCTTAGAGTTCATAACACAATATTTCGATGTAAAATAAATCTTGAATTTTAGGTTTATTTTTTAGGATTTAATTTTATCATTATTTTAATCAGCTGCAAAGAAAAAAAGGAAAAGTTACAAGTAACATAAGGGGAGATAACATAAACAAGAAGAAAAAAGATTTAGTAAATTACATTCCACTTTTTTAGGATTTGTTGACGACACTCAGGTTCAAGATTTGAAAAAAATGAACACTCCAATCCATGAATGAAAAACTAATGGAATTACAAAATAATAATACTGAAAAATCCTACTTTTATTTTGAAGGTACCAAAAAATGCTACATTTTTTTATGGTAGTTTTTATTTATTTATTTATTTTCCATCTTAATAGCAATACAATACATTAGTTTTCATTTTTATTTTATTTTTTTGGATATTTTCTCTACTGATATGGAAAATAAAATATTTAACAAATATTAAGTAAAATAGTTTTTTTTTTTTTTTTACTCAGTGATTTTTTAAAAGAGAAAATATAGAATTTATTAGTATCACTAAAAATGAATAAAACATGTCATAACTATACAAGACAAGACAAACAAATTATAATTTTAAAATTCATTTCAAATAAGCCTTATATTTTGAATTAAGACATCATTTACCACTTTCACCCGTTGTATTTATTACTTGTAAATTTTTAAGTTTAAATTGTAAGTTTAGCAAAAATCTTCCTTTTTTTTTTTCTTTTTTTTGGGTTAAAGACTCATTGGGCCTATGAGCTACACAACATAGAGGTAACTCTCTCACATCCCATTAATCCATGTTCATATGAAGATGTGATTTGATCTCATGGCCTTAATTGTTAAAACACCAAGTAATTTTACTAATTGAACTAATTAGCACTTTCTACAAATACTTTTAACAAGAAAACCAATAATATAAATTTTGAAAAACTAATAAGACTACGATATAATCATTAATTATAAAATAAGAACTTAATATTTTTCTTCCAAAAATTAATTTCATGAGTCGACTTAAAAATATCAATTGTCTATTTTTTCTACGAATGGTTGAATATATTTTTTAAATTCATAAAAATTTACATTTTTAGATCATCCATATCATTAAAAAAAAAATTATGTAATTTTAGTTTTTTTAGCATTGAAATTTTAATTTTACTTATACTTTTGTAAAATATATTCTTTTATATTTAGTAAAAATAATATGTTAAAATTAAAGAATTCATTTCTTTCTTTTTGGTTAAGAAAATGATTATTACTTATTAACAACTATAATGACCGGAAACATAGCCTTTTTAATCAAAAGAAACGAATGGACTAAAATACCCCTATTTACTTCTACAGTTACCCCTTTCTTATCCACTTTTGGTTCTATAGTTATGCTTTTTCACAACTCTAGTGTTTAGATCGGAATCTAAGATGGGTTTTGTGGTTTATGATGGATTTCTACAAGACTTGCGCTAGAGTAGTTTGCTTTGAAACTTTTCATATAAAATAATTTTGCCATTTTGAGAGGGCTCTCGGCCTCTCACTTGATTTCTTGGGGGAGATTTGCTTCTTGTTACGTTTTCTTCAATTCTCATTTTCTAGTTTTATTTTCCTTCACAGTTTTTGGATATTTTGGGAAAGGGTTTAGAGTTTTTCTCTTCAAAATTATAGAGCCTCCAAATTGAATAAGATTAATATAGTTGGAGAAAGTTAAATTAAAGAAAAAAGAAAAAGGCAAGAGCAGCCACAATCACTACCAATTAATCAAACCCATATGGCATAAATCCACTACCATTTAAATTGTTTTTTTATTTTATTATTATTTTAAGAATATGAAGGTTGATATTGAAAAGTATATGGGGTTAGAATGTAATTTTCCATTTGCAGGACAGGATAGAAATACGAATTAACAATAGGCAAGAAGGAAAGACGAAATACAGTCAAGAGAATGAGAAACTGTAGTCCCTCAATATCTTATAATTATAAAGGTTGCGTTTTTAGTCATTTTCAATGTTTTAATAGTAATCGCCAAAAAAATTGGTAATTTCTTTTAATATTGGAAACGTAAAAATTTTCAGATAGGAGTCCAAAAGACTTCAGAAAACTTTCAAACATTCATGACTAGTTGATATTTTCAAGATGTGATTCAAAAATGTGATATTTATATTTTTAAATTGAGTTTTTGGAACATAGAAAATTATTCTACTTAACAAAACATGCCCTTCAATTCTCAATGTTTATGCAATTCAATAACCCAACCTAATAGAACTAGAAAAATGTATTTTTTTTATGAAATATAGTTTTTTCTTTTATTATGGACAGAAAGGGGGAATAAAACCCTAAGTAGGTCTTTAAGAAGAGCCAACCCTTGAACCTCTTATAGATAGATAGGGATAGCAGGTGCTGTTGGGCCACTCACGGCCACAACTTTATTGAATATAATGAATTATGATTACCTTCATTTATGCAATTCAATAACCAAGCCAATAGAATTAGAATAATCCCTTCTTCTTTTTTTATGGAATATAGTGAATTATTTACCTTCAATTCTCAAGTAATGTTGAATATTCTTTATGTGTTCGTTATTCTTCAGATTTGGTTCCTCCTTCTTGCTATTTTCTGAGCCAAATTGTTTCTCACTTTCGAACAGGCTTTCTGCATTTCTCTGCAAACAAATATAGACATCTGTTATAATGTTATATTTGTCGGTTTGAGATAAAATAGAATAGAATTGATTTTTTTACATACATTGTATTCCTCATATAGACTATCAATTCGGGGCTTTAGTTCCTCACATAAATGATGCTTTATCTCTCCTACAAGAGACTGCACAAACAGAGATATATATAAAGAGAGAGAGAGACAGAGAGAGAGGAGAGGGAGGAGGGGGGGGGGGGGGGGGGGGGGGGGGGGTGGCAGATAGAAGATTGTTTTGATTGGTGCTGTAAATAATTCATATACTAATTCTTCAAATAAAATGTATATCTTGTTACCTTGAAAATAAAGTCAGATGGAACATCATGAGCAATAAGACCTTGAAGCTTCCCACGAATGATAAATAGCCTAATTATTAAGGAAATAATGAATTAATACGAATGTTAAAATGACATGAAAAGAACAAATCAACATAAGATAAGATAAACTTATTTATTGAAGAAATAAATTATTAAAGAAGTTGCGTAAGAAGCACCAATGGAACAACTTATTGACATAATATGTTACTAATTGGCAATATTTAAAAAATAAATAAAATTCTATAATTGATTTTTAACATTAGTATTTAATCAATTCAGATGTTGTATTGTTGCGTTTGTTGATCAATAAAATTTCCATGAAAGTACTTATCATGGTAAATGTGGTTCTAATTAAATATTATAGAAACCCTAATTGTGTTTTTGAAAGGAGGGAAAAAACAATAAAGAAGACACTTTGGTAAAGGTAACTTACTGTTTTGGACTTTGCTCTTCAATTATATTCTTAGCAATATTTGCAATGTCATCTTCCCAACCTGTTAAAATTAACTGACCTTCTGTAAAAGGGTAACTGCAAAATAATCATTACACATTGCATGAGAAATAGATAATATGTTCTTACAAAAAAAAAAAAAAAAAAAAAAACAAATAGATAATGTGTTTCACCGAAAAAAAAAAAAAAAAGAAAAGGAAAAAAGGAATAGATAAATATATGTAGTAAACAGGAAAGGAAAAACCTAAAATATTATCTATAATGTAAATTTAGAAAAATGCAAAGTTAAAGGGAATATATCGTACTAGCTATACATGATTTGTTAAGTAATACTGATATGCATATGGATCAATAGTAAATTACAAAGATTTGCATGAAGGAGTAATGACTAGTATGCGAACAGTAAATTGTATAACTCGAGAGTTCTGTACTTATTTGCTTTAATCATGGGCGAACTTATATATACCACTCAAGATATGTTTTCATAGTAAAAGTACGCTCTTTGTCGATGACATCGTATTGGTAGATGAGACTAGAGCGGGTCTAAACTTCTAGAGTATGGAGGATCATGTTAGAATCTAAAGATATTAGGTTAAATCGGATGAAAACCAAGTATATGGAATTGTAACTTTAGCCACACTAGGGGATGCTCGATTGAAGTGTTTTTGGATGGTCATGAGCTCAAACAAAGAAAGTGTTTAAGTTCATAGGTTCTTACAAAAAGATGGTGCAATTGAGCATGGTGTAAACCATAGATTTAAGACATAATGGAAAAAATGGTGAAGTGTTATAGGAGTTTTATGTAATTTTAAAATCCTAAATAGGTTTAAAAGAAAATTATATAGGACAGTCGTGAGACTGGATGTGTTGTATGATCGAAATGCGAATATTGAGATAGGTGATATGACATACAAAAAATAATAGAATAAGACATGAGAACTTAGTGGTTGATGGCGAATTTGGGAGTGGCAAGGCGGGGACAATCAGCAGTAGTCGAAGGAAAACAACTTCAAGCTAGCTTTGGTGGCAATGTTTGCAACTGTAATTGGTGAAATCAGACAAAGAGAGAGAAAGTCTAGTAGAGAGGGAACAGGGAGAAAGAAATAACTCCCATATCTGACAACAATTTAGTTTTTATCAAAAAAATGTGAGGGAAGGCATCCATTACTCTTCCCTCCCCTTTTGAAATTTGAATCAATGAAACATAGTGTTCTAGCTGTATTTCTTAAGCGAGAGAGATGCAGCTCCCTCCCTATTCTCTTCCCTATCCATCTTTAAGAGTAGACGATCGAGGGATTGGCAAGGAAGGATCGATCCCTCACCAATTATGGTGTCCCAATAATTTCTTCTTCGCCAGTCCCTCTACCACTTCCACAAAAAAAAGGGCGCTAACGATTTTTTGTGGGAATTGTTTACCCACCAAAGGAGACAAGGGATCCATGATTCCTCACCTTCAATCCACATGCCAAATGGATAGGAAAGGGAGAGGAATGCACTCCCCCGACTTTCATATATGGTGAAACTGTGTTTGTAGTGCTTTTCACTTGAACCAAGTAGCCTATTCTAATTACGACATACACTGGCCTACGTTAGATATGTTTAAATAACTGTAAGTGATTCTCTCTTATTTTAATAAGAAATATATATATAATATATCAATAATTAATTATTAATTATTATCATCATGATATTAGTTTGAGATGTGCCCAATACTTGGTATCTTAAAAAGATGTGTCTAACATAATGTTTGAACGCACTTGATGCAATTCTTACTTGTTTCTCCAAGTAGCCTCGAAAGAACGAATGGCTTGGCGAAGATTGTTTCTAGACTTGTCAACAATCTTCATGGCCATTTCATGTGGTAATCCTATACCTTCTTGTTTGGCTATCAATTGAAGAACCTCTACAATCTGTCCATAAACAGAAAATTTAGAGGGAAACACTAAGAAACTTGAATTTGTTTCTGTAAATCATTTGAAGTTAACGTTGAAATTTACACCTCGTCAGTTGAAGGCGGAGAAAGCTGAATAGTGGTGCAAAGTTCTTTAACAGGTTGAAGCTTGGAAACATCATTGCAGCAAAACAAGACTTTGTTACATCCTTTGTACCTTTCTAGCAACCATCTTATATATAGTAAAGCATCTGTTGACAGCTTGTCTGCCTCATGTAAAATGATTGCTATAAAAAGAAACATGAACTAATTAATCATTTTTGCATAGCCATACGTTCTAAATTTTTTTAACATAATATGCTTCAGAATTTAGAGCCTTCAAAATTAAGCAATCAAACTAATTAATTATTATTAACTGACATAAATATTTTATCAATTAACACACTAAAAGTCAAATTTTAGCCAATTTCAAAAATATTATCCGCACGTTGTGTTTGGAATCATTAAATTAGAAAATTCAATTCGTTCTAAATAAATTTTAAGTAAATTAGGTGTTTGAAATCTATAATACACAAAAATTTATTTCATTCAAAAATAATATTTTCATTTTGAATTATTGTCAAAATTAATCTTATCAAGAAATTAACAAGTCTGCGATTGAAAAATAACAGAGAAAAAGATAGAATTATACCTCGACAATGATCAAGGCCACATGGAAATGGTGATTTGTTAGGAAGCTCTTTATGCGTTTCTTTAAACAGCTCGATAATGACGTGTTTCTCATACCCTCTCAGTTCAGAGAGATTCAACTCCACATGTTGAGGTGATTGCTTTACTTCTACTTGGATACTGGTCACTACTTCTCCCTGAATAAAGAGCCAAACTCTTCATTACTCACAATAATTAACAAAAAATATTTTTTTTTTCTCTGCTGCAAACCCCAGGAAACAAAAAGAAGGTTATATATATATATATATATGATTTTCTCATCACACTCTTATTTATTTCGAATATGTCATTTAGAAAAATGTTACACATTATAATATAAAAAAAAAATTTAAAACATATACGGGGATCCAGACATTTACTCTTGGGGCCAATTAAAATTTTATACAAACCTATTCTACTATATAATAGGGAAAAAAACACGTAAGAAATTGAATAACTCAAAAGACTTAATAAAAATTTATGAGAAATAATAAAATAATAAAATTTTAACTTATTAGTCTTGTAGTCAAAAAAATAAAAATGTTTATGTTTTGTACTTTTAGAAGGGTCACACGATATTAAATAAGAAAAAAATAAATGACCAACAATTAATTGTAAATAATAATATTAATATTTTTTTAAAAAAATTTGAGAGACCATGGCACCTCTGATTCTTTAAAGACTCTCCTAATATGAGATGTGCGGGTGCAACAAGTGTAATATAAAAAGGACTGTACTTCTATACAATATAAACACAAGATAAATTTTATTTTTAAAAAAAAGCAATTTAATTACCTTCACATTAAAGGCCTTACTTTCCTTGGTGACCTGAAAAACATTACCGTAAACAAGTTGACATTGTCAAATCTCATTTCATGATTGAGGGGACAGTACAAATCGACATATGCATCATTAAAATTGATATAAAACATATGAATAAACTCTGGGTATAATCCATAAAATATCAAATAAAGTGAAATGACTCGAGTACTATGACATACTTTAATTTTTTCAGGTCCAAAAATCTCCCGCATCATAGCCCATATCATGGTTCTCTTTCCTACACCTGGTGCCCCTTCAAATATAAAATGACCGCAAATGGACCCTTCTCTTATCTGCATATTTATATGTATAAATATATAAATATAATAATTATTTTTTTATAATCTTTATTTTCCTTCTTTCTATATGATTATTAATTGAACCTTATAAATAAATATTATATTTATGAATTAATCTTACCGATGCCTGAAGATGGATTGCTTTCTCTCGATTGCAAATGAAATCTTCCAAGGCCTTAGGCCGGTACTTGTCTGCCCAAACAAACTCTTTTTGATCACTTTCCGAATCCTCCTTCTTCTTCTCGGCACTACCACTACCATGTTGGTCGTTCTCTTTGCTTGATAAAGATAAAGAAGCTGGTGATGGTGATGGTGAAGGTGAAACATCAACCGTTGCTTCTGATACTCTCTCCCTCAATGGCTTCGCTTTAGCTATCAAACCAGCTGCTCGCTTCTGCAGATCATAATGATTAGAAACAGCTGCCTTCTTCTCTTTCTTAACTACTATTTGATCAACAACACTATAGTTATCAGGCTGTGAACTAGAACTCATGATGACCCGATCATCCTTTTTCACGATCGTCAAATCTTTCTTTAACCCAGACGTGGTAGTACTAGTATTGGAAGATGTGAACATTTGGGTGGTTTTGCTCTTATTATTTAAGCTAAAGCACAAAATCAATTCTTCGAGTTTAGAAATTAAGTTCGAAAGGGAGCTGGTAGAAACGGCTGTAGTACTGCTTGTTCCCTGGCTTCTACGTCCAGGACTTGGTCGAGGATCAGCAACAAGTGATGGATGCGCCAGTCCTCTGAATTTGGTGAGCTGGTAGTAGTAGGGACTGCTGCTGGAATAATCAGCAGCGGCAGCATATTTTATGTCGTGAGCGCGGAGATTCTCTTGATTCAACTCAGGTTGATATTGAGATTGAGGTTCATCTCTCTTTCTAACAAGCTTAAGCCTTCTCACTAATATTGTAGCCCATGAAGTTCCGGGCGAACTGGATGGAGCCGAAAAGTGAGAGCGAGGGTAGTGGTGGTGAGGATCAGTAGCTCTGAATAAAAGTTGTGGATGAGAAGAAGAACGCGGGATTGATGGGCCTGGCATTGCAAGGCAGTTGGAATACTCGGCTCTACAATTATTGAAATAGAAGAAGGTATTGCCTTGGCTTGATGGATAAACTAATTATTAATTTTGTAAACGGATACTCCGATGGAAGGCGATGGAATTGATGGCGGAAACTTGTATAAGCGTTAATAACAAGGTTTTGTCTAATGATCGTGGTCAACCTTGCCGGATGCATCTACCAAATTCAACTTTCAATATCAAAATACGCAGAGGAAGTGGCTGTATATCATAACAAGACTACTGCAAGTTCAAATTTTATTACAAAGTTTTTATAGCTATTGGTATCTGCTATGGATTTGATCTTTGTTGTGATATATTGAATTTTCATTATTATTATTCTTGGTTAAGATGCAATATTGAATTAAATAACTTTAACAATATCTATTATACATAATTAATTAAAAAAGTCTAAACGCACATAGCTAGTGACATTATACAAACGATGATTATGACACATAAATAAATATCATATGTTAATTATAGAATATCAGGCAACAGAAAATGAAAATATATTGTAGGTGAAAGTTTATGAATCCCTTTAATAAGTTATGTTATTAATTAGAACAATTTATAAGGATACAATTGAGACATATTTCCATAATAATATTTTAAAGTTATAATAACCTTAACTATATTTATATGACCAAAATATATTGTCCATCACCCTCCCTCAAAATTTGAACCGGAAAGAAAGAGGGGGTAGTACACTTGGATTATAACAAAACTTTTTGACTTTGGATAATGATAATGCCTAGGTAAAAATGTCTGCAAGTTGATCCAGATTAGGAACAAATCAAACAATAATTTTACCCCATTAAACACATTCTCTAACAAAATGAATATCAATTTCAATATTTTTAGTGTGAGCATGTTGAACATGGTTCAACGCCATGTTAGTGTCACTAACATTAGTATAGTGAACAACTGCAGGGAAAAACATGTGAAAAAGTAGCTACCGCAATATACTACTGACATGAATTTCATAGCGCTAGTGCATATTTCACTGCAACTAAGTGATTAAGTAGAGTGTCGATCCCACGAGAAATTGTTATTAATATCTAGCTAAGTACTAAAATTAACACAATCCTAATTTTATTAAAACAAAATGATAGAAAAATCTAATTTAAACTAAACCTAACTAATGACAAATTAAACTAGAGAATTCAATGGATGCTTGGAATTACAATTCCCTCAACACTTCACTTGACTTATTATTATATTATCATGCTTAGTTATGGTATTGAATTATTAATTTAGGGTTTTAATTCAATTATAAGCATATTCATATGTCTTATAATAATATCTCACTTAACCAAGTCACTTTATTCTTATGAGAATTAAGTTAAGCAAAACTCATTAAGATTAGACCTAAATTGGCTACACAAGGCATATAGGTATATTCTTATCCTTTATACAAATTAAATTCAAACTACGATGTGAATGAATCCAAATAAGTGCACTACAACAAAATTAAGGTACAACAATGATCCAAAATTGTTGCTACTGATGAAAAAACTTTTGCGAAAGGCTATCATAAAGGTTTTGCAACAGTTTCTCTGTCGTTGGGGAAGATTGCGTCACCTAAAGTTTAGGCAATGGTTTTTCACTTTTCTATTGCTACATTTAGGAAACCATTGCCAGTGTCTAAAGCAACGTTTTTCTTATAATTAAAGGCAACATTTATTAGCAACGATTTTCATTTGTGGCAATAATTATAAATTTAAGTATAGCAACGATTTCTGAGCTTTTAGGCAACATTTTGTTTATAAATTAGTCAACATTTTTTTTTCTTTTTACAATGGTTATATCATGCAAAAGGCAACTGTCACACCCCCAAATGGAGGTATGACTGGCCAGAGGAATGGGTGTCCATACCCTCGTAACCTTGAATATATAAGTAGTGTGCATCATAACTTAAAAATACATTGTAGTCAATATTATCAAAATATTATAGAGTTAAAATAAAATCTAGTACCGACAGTTAAACATAAAACGATTACTGAAAATACTAGCAGAGGTTCCCTGTAATGTGGAACATACCCATAATATAAACAACTTGGTTACAAAGTCAATAGTAAATTATAATATCAGCATCTACAGAGGAGCTCCACTCCTGACAAAAGATGTATTTACCGTGGTAAACTCAATATGTACATATAACAATAATACATAACACCTAAAGTGACTGCAAGTGTCATCCTTTAAGCTTCAAGTATACGATATCCAGGATATACCTCGGCGTAGCAGAGTCGGCAGGTAATAACTTGATAGCAATTAACCATGATTTCCTGGAAACTAAAAAAAAATCCACAAAGAAAAGACTGAGTCACAAGGACTCAGTGAGCAAATCATGTATCATACGGGTACCAGCATTAAATAACACATATATCATAGTTTAAAACTCATTTAAATTTATGGATGCACGTACGTGATTATCATGGTCATAGGATCACAGCTCACTCAATTCACAATTTCTAGATAGCAAACAAATCATACAATTAAACAACCAATTAATAATCAAAAGGCCAACGATTAACTCAGCCCCACACAACAATATATCCCCCATCGGGCATTTATGCGCGGGCACTACAAGTGATTCTCTGTACACAAATCCATCACATCAGGGCTAAGCACTCCAATTATTTTCAAAATCATTGTCAAAATCAGAATAACTCATATAAACTTTCAAATTCAAATAGCCTAGGTGCACTTGGACTTTAATCTCGAAGATGAAAACTATTTCTCAGAAAACTTCACATTATTGGCCTTTATCAATCACATTCAATATCAATCACAAATAATTTAATTAAATCACTGAAATAACTTATTTATTTATTTTGTTTTATAACATAACAATTCAGATACACTTATAGTTGCACACAAAAATCTGATAACCATAAAGCACATAATTCACTTATAATATCAAGAGAGGTGATTCGTCATTCATCCAGTCTGTGAAGGTGTCGGAATATCTTCGACATGCCCTGGAGCTGAAAAAAAATTCAGTTTGTATATCAATTGATACGATCATAGTGTAACCAATTAATTCCCTAATTAATGTACATTCTCATTGTTAAATTTACACTTCATTTAATTATCTAGAATTAATCCGGAGCTTAAATTGTCCATTCTTATTTTCGATTATTCATAGTTTAATTTATGTACCACAATTATTTAATTTAATTTAACCTTGTTTTTCAAATTCAATCAAACTCTTTAGTATTAATATAATTTCCATTCAACTTTTAATATTACCCTAAACTTTCCCATATTTGCCTACTTGCATTCTTTATTTACTTATCTTATATTCTTAATCAAATGTAAAAAGACTTCCACCATTTAAATTTGTTAATTCTTTAACTTCCAATTAGGAACATAAATTAGATGCTTATCACAATATGATTAACATTAAAAGAACCTAATGGACACATTAAAGAAGCTGTTCCAAATTCAAGGAAACGAATTTCCCCCACCTACACCTCGCTGCCTCCTGTTTCTACACGCCACTTGAATCCCCAAAAGATGTAAAATACACCTTCCCCAATTCAGAATAGATCGAAAACAGGGCACTTAATAAGCACCAATAGCTGCTGCCCCTCACTCTCCTCTAAGCATTCCTTTCTCACTGCAACACTTAGACAGCACAAGCACAAACAGCTAGAAACTGAGACAATTAACTAGGCTACAGGGAAGATGACCCACGGCAGAGCAGGGAGGATTTTTCCCAGCCAACCAAGTCTATACTTTCTCCACCCATTGTTGGAATTTCTAAAGGTACTTTGCTTCCCTAACACCCAACACGCAACAACAAGAAAAGAAAAGATAAGTGTGTAATCTCCCCAACAAGAGAACCAAACCCCCCTAGCTAATACCGCCTTGAGTAAGCTGAATTTCAACTCTCAAACTTCTTCAAATTTTCAATCCCACAACCTACCAATGAAAGAGCAAGGTTATTCACCAAGAAAAGGATAGTTCACGCCAACAATATTACCTTCTTGGCCAACCACCACCAGCTGTTCATCGAAAGGAAGGAAAGAGACACGGTACAAGAGAGGAAAGAGCTAAGTTGGTCACAAGGAAGAAAACCCACCAAGAAGATGAAACAAGATCGTGTATAACCAAGTATAATAGTCAAACTAGGTAGAATAAAATAAGAAATTTTTTTTTTTTTAAATGGCTTATATTAAATCTTAGAAGATATATATATATATATATATAGTATACACTAGTAAAGTTGTACATAAGTCAAATTCATATATATATGACTTTCCTATTTAGTACACATAAATCAACCACTGATAATATAATATATATATATATATATATATATATCTATATGTATGTATATATACACAATTACGTATGAGAATTCTAATACACACATTCAATTATCGGGTTATAACAATATCTTTTCCCTTAAAAGAAATTCGTCTCGAATTGAGAGTTATAAGAATATATCGTTTACCTGAATTATTCAAATAAATATGGATAACATTGTTTCATTTCACTCTCAGACTCCCAAGTGGCTTCTTGCTCTCCATGATGCTGCCATAAAACTTTTACCTGAGGAATAACCTTTGATCAAAGTTTACGAACTTGTTTATCAATAATTTCCCTTAGTTGTTCCTCGAACGTCAGGTTCTTGTCAACTTACATTTCTTGAATTCGTAAAATATGGGATTCATCTAGCAAATACTTTTGAGCATCGACACATGAAATACTGGATGCACCCTATCCAAGTCTAAGGGTAATGCTTACTCTTATACCACCGTTCCAACCCTACTTAGGATTTGAAAAGGCCCAATGAATCTTGGACTTAGTTTACCTTTCTTACCAAATCTCATAGTGCCCCTAAAAGGAGAAACCTTCAAGAATACGTGATCCCCCACTTCGAATTCTAACTGCCTCCTATGGTTATCAGCATACGACTTTTGTTGACTCTAAGTTGTCCGTAACCTTTCACGAATCACCTGAACTTTCTCCACAGCGTCCTGGATTAACTCTAGCCCCAGTAATTGATGCTAGCCTGTCTCAAACCAACCAACTGGAGATCTACACTTCCTACCATACAACGCTTCAAATGGTGCCATCCAAATACTACTATGATAGCTGTTATTATAAGAAAACTCTATTAGTGGAAGATTCTGATCGCAACTATCTTCAAAATCCACCACACAAGCTCACAACATATACTTTAAAGTTTGTAATGTACTCTCGGATTGCCTATCCATCTGAGAGTGAAAAGTTGTACTGAATAACAACAGAGTACCAAGAGCTTCCTCAAAAGATTTCTAGAATACAGCATTAAATTGAGCACCCCCTGGTTAGATATAATAGAGACTGGTACTCCATGTAATGAAACAATCTCATCCAAATATAGCTTTGCATACTGATGTGCTGAGTAAGTAGTCTTCACAGGGAGAAAATACGCAAACTTCGTCAAACGATCTACAATCACCAAATAGAATCAAAACCCCTAAGAGTCCTAGGAAGTCCTGATATAAAATCCATGGTGACTTTTTCTCACTTCCACTCCAGAACGTCTAGTTTTTGTAACATCCTTGCAGGCCTCTGATGCTTTGCTTTCACTTGTTGACACACTAAGCATCTAGAAACAAAATCAACAACATCCTTCTTCATGCCCTGCCACCAATAACATTTTCTTAAATCCTAATACATTTTAGAAGAACCATGATGCATAACATATGATGAACAATGAGCTGCTTCAAGAATCTTCCTTCTCAATTCTAGATTATGAGGTAAAATAATTCGATCACCATACCTCTGTACTCCCTCACTATCTACCCTGAAATTGCCTCTAACACCTTGATCACATTTAGTTTTCTCAGCAATCGCCTCTGAATCAATTGCTTGTGATGCTTTTATGGCTTCCAAAAAAGTGGACTTCACTTAAACATGAGCTAACAATATCCCCTGAGGAGACATTTCAAACCTAACTTCCATTAGCCATGCATTGTTGCAGTTCCTTGACTACCTGACTACGCATAGATGACAAATGGGATAAACTACCTATAGATTTTCTACTTAGAGCATCGGTGACCACATTTGCTTTTCCTAGATGACAAGAAATCAAACAGTCATAATCCTCCAGTAGTTCAATCCATCTACGCTGCCTCAGATTCAACTCCTTCTGGTCAAAAATGTATTTAAGGTTTTTGTGATCCATGAAAATCTCAAAAGTCTCACCATACAAGTAATACCTCCATATTTTTAATGCAAAAATTACCACAGCCAATTCAAGATCATGAGTAGGGTAGTTCATCTCATGCTTTTTAGCATAAAGCTTATTTTCCCTCAGTGTTTTCAATACAATTCGAAGATGCTGCTCATGCTCCTTCTCACTTTGAGAATATACTAGAATGTCATCAATGAGAACAATAACAAACTGGTCCAAGAAAGGCTTAAATACTCGATTCATCAGAACCATGAATGCTACAGGAGTGTTAGTAAGCCCAAAAGACATAACCAAGAATTCATAGTTCCCATATCGAGTGCGAAAAGCAGTTTTTGGAATATCTTCTTTCTTAATTCAGAGCTGGTGATACCCCGAACAAAGATCAATTTTTGAAAAGCACTGAGCTCCCTGCAGTTGATCAAATAAGTCATCAATCTTGGGGAGAGGATACTTGTTTTTAACTGTGACCTTATTCAATTAGTCAGTAATCAATGCACAATTTAAACAAGCAATCCTTCTTTTTAACAAACAAAACAGGAGCACCCAAGGAGATGAACTGGGATGAATGAATTCCTTATCCAACAAATCTTGTAATTGCACTTTAAGCTCCCTTAAATCACTAGGAACCATCTATAAGGGGGAATATAAATTGGTTGAGTGCCAAGTAACAGTTCAACACCAAACTCAATCTCACAGTTAGAAGAAAGTCCAGGAAGCTCTTCAGGAAAAACATCAGAAAACTCTCTCATTACTGGTATACGATCTAAAGGAGGACATTCTAACTGAGTATCCCTGACAAAAGCTAAATAAGCTTGATGCTTCTTCCTAATAAGTTGTCTCACCTGAATGGCTAAAATTAAATTGCGAGGAACCTCACTCCAATCCCCTTGAAAATAAAAGTCGGCTTGGCAGGAATGTTGAACTTAATACTTTTATCATGACAGTCTAACATAGCATGATGATCAGACAACCAATCCATGCCTAGAATCACATCATATTCCAACATATCTAGTATGATTAAGTCTGTTAGATAATTATCATCCCAACGAAGTTAAGACTGCTAGAAGGATCTCAAGAGGCTCCACAACTTTCCCCACACGGGAAGAAAAATATGGTGAGATGAAAGAATGAGTAGCTCTTGGATCAAATAACACTTTAGCACTAACAAAACAAACAAGCAAATTACCTGATACCACTGCATTAGAAGCCTGGGCGTCTTACGTCGTCAAAGTATAGACTCGGGCCTGACCTCTCCATGCTGATGAAGAACCCTTGGAAAAACCACCACATACCCCTAGAGGCCTCGTAGGTGTTGCAGGAAGTGGAGGTATACCCTGAACTGAAGAAGAAGTCTCGATTGAGGTGGACTGACCTCTCAACAGTGGATAGTCTTTAATACGATGATCCATCGCTATGCATTTAAAACACGCACCTGTCCCTAATCTACATTGTCCCGTATGCCTATTGCCACAAGTAGAACATGTAGGAAACTCATATGATCGAGGTCTGCTAAACGATTCTCCCTGAAATTGAGCTCTTGAACCTCACCTCACTTGGCTTCTACCTGACTATAAATTTCCTCTAAATGAACCCTGCCTAGAGGTAGATTTACCCCTAGGGCTTCCTGAACTGCCAGCTCTAGAGGTTGATGAACCCTTTTGCCTTGCCTTCTTATAACTCTCACACTCCGCCTGTCTCTCCTCCACCCTGGTTTCCAATTGGTAAGCAGCATCGACAGCTTGAGTCTAAAATGTCTGACACAAACACTGATCTGAATAAATAGTCCTTCAAACCATGCATGAAACTCTTCACCCTCATCTGCTCCGTAGCGACTAAATGAGGGGTAAAATGAGACAGTCGAGTAAATTAAGTCTTCCATTTGCACCAATCGCTCAAATTCACGAGCATGCTTGTCTCGCACACTCTCAAGTAAAAAGCAATCCAGAAAAGCTCTGCTGAACTCTGGCCACGTTAGTGGAGTAGCCTCGGCCCGCCGCTGTACTAATATCTTATACCAATCATAAGGCACATCATGTAATAGATAGCTAACTAACTCAACTGCACGGACGGGATCACATCTTAAAGCTATACACATTCGGTCTAACTCCTCAAGGAAAGCATAAGGATCCTGACCAGGATTAACTCTCGAAAATCTCGGCGGCTACATCTTCCTAAAGTCATGTAATGTCACAAATACCCCTCGATCTTGCTGAACTGGAGCGGGAGGATTTGCCTCTTGCTAAGGCTGAACAGGAGGAGCTACTAGTGGCTGCTACTGTTGGGCTAAAATCCCAACTAAGTCACCTACCGTCCTCTGAACATGATCTAATCCTTGCACCAACCGCTTCATGTTGAGACCAGGAGTTGCTGCCTAAACTGGTTTAGTCGCCCTGCCTCGACCCTTACCTTTAACTGCGGATATCTGGGGATTGGTAGATCCCTAATCGGAGCTAGCCTTTTGCTGCTCCTATTGACTAGCAACACGATTGCTTATTCGCATTATATCTAGAACAAGTACACAAAACCTTAATGTACATTTATAAGACAAAACAAAAGATAGTGCCTTTAAATAATCGTAACTTGAAGTTTAAGGACGAATAAGAATGCATCACTAAATCCACATACGCCCCAGGTAACGTACGCGAACTAAGCAATAACATTCTATACTTGCAGTCACAGACCTCTAACCATGCTCTGATACCAATTTGTCACACCCCCAAATGGAGGTATGACTAGCCAGAGGAATAGGTGTCCATACTCCCATAACCTTAAATATGCAAGTTAGTGTGCATCATAACTTAAAAATACATTGTAGTCAATACTATCAAAATATTATAGAGTTAAAATAAAATTTGGTACCGACAATTAAACATAAAATGATTACTAAAAATATTGGCAGAGGTTTCCCGTACGGTGGAACATACCCATAATATAAATAACCTGGTGACAAAGTCAATAGTAAATTATAATATCAGCATATACAGAGGAGCTCCGCTCCTAACAAAAGATGTAATCACCGTGGTAAACTCAATATGTACATATAACAATAATACATAACACCTAAAGTGACTGCAAGTGTCATCCTTTAAGCTTCAAGTATGTAATATCAGGGATATACCTTGCTATAGCAGAGTCGGCAAGTAATAGTTGATAGCAATCAACCACGATTTCTTGGAAAAAAAAAAACACACACACACACACACAAAGGAAAGAGTGAGTCATAAGGACTAAATGAGCAAATCATGTACCCTACAGGTACCAACATTAAACAACACATATATCATAGTTTAAAACTCATTTAAATTTATGGATGCACATACATGATTATCATGATCATAGGATCATAGCTCACTCAATTCTCAATTTCAAGATAGCAAACAAATCATACAATTAAACAACCAATTAACAATCAAAGGGCCAACGAGTAACTCAGCCCCGCACAATAATATCTCTCCCATCGGGCATTTACGTGCTTGTACTACAAGTGATTCTCCGTACACAAATCCATCCTATCAGGGCTGAGCACTCCAATTATTTTCAAAACCATTGTTAAAATCAGAATAACTCATATAAACTTTCAAATTTAAATAGCCTAGGTGCACTTGGACTTTAATCTCAAAGATGAAAACTATTTCTCAGAAAACTTCACACTGTTGGCCCTTATCAATCACATTCAATTAAATCACTAAAATAACTTATTTATTTATTTTTCTTTATAACACAACAATTCAGATTCACTTATAGTTGCACACAAAAATCTGATAACCATAAAGCACATAATTCACTCACAAGATCAATAGCGTGATTCGTCAATTCATCCAGTCTGTGAAGGTGTCGGAATATCCTCGACACGCCTTGGAACTAAAAAATATTCAGTTCGTATATCAATTGATACGTAATTCATGTAAATTTTCATTTTTAAATTTAATTATCTAGAATTAATCCGGGGCTTAAATTGTCCTATTCTTATTTTCAATTATTCATAGTTTAATTTATGTACCACAATTATTTAATTTAATTTAACCTAGTTTTTCAAACTCAATCAAACTCTTTAGTATTAATATAATTTCCATTCAACTTTTAATATTACCTTAAACTTTCCCATATTTGCCTACTTGCATTCTTTATTTACTTATCTTATATTCTTAATCAAATGTAAAAAGACTTCCACCATTTAAATTTTTTGATTCTTTAACTTCCAATTAGGAACATAAATTAGATGCTTATCACAATATGATTAACATTAAAAGAACCTAATGGACACATTAAAGAAGCTGTTCCAAATTCAAGGAAACGAATTTCCCCACCTACACCTTGCTGCCTCCTATTTCTACACACCACTTGATTCCTCAAAAGTTGTAAAATACACCTTCCCCAATTCAGCTCCAATAGACAGAAAACAGGGCACTTAGTAAGCACCAACAGTTGCTGGCCCTCACTCTCCTCTAAGCATCCCTTTCTCATGGTAACACTTAGATAGCACAAGCACAAACAGCTAGAAACTGAGACAATTAACTAGGCTACAGGGAAGATGACCCACGACAGAGCAGGGAGGATTTTTCCCAGCTAACTAAGTCTATACTTTCTCCACCTGTTGTTAGAATTTCTAAAGGTACTTTGCTTCCCTAACACCCAACAAGCAACAACAAGAAAAGAAAAGATAAGTGTGTAATCACCCTAACAAGAGAACCAAACCCCCCTAGCTAGTACAGCCTTGAGTAAGCTGAATTTCAGCTCTCAAACTTCAAATTTTCAATCCCACAACCTACCAATGAAAGAGCAAGGTTATTCACCAAGAAAAGGATCGTTCACGCCAACAATATCACCTTCTTGGCCAACCACCAGCAGCCGTTCACCAACAGGATGGAAAGAGACACGGTTGAAGAGAGGAAAGAGCTAAGTTGGTCACAAGGAAGAAAACCCACCAAGAAGATGAAACAAGATCGTGTATAACCAAGTATAATAGTCAAACTAGGTAGAATAAAATAAGAATTTTTTTTTTTTGAATGGCTCATATTAAATCTTGGAAGATATATATATATATATATATACATATATTTTGTATTCTCTTTTACATAGTATATATATATATGTAGTACAAACTAGTAAAGTTGTACATAAGTCAAATTCGTATATATATGACTTTCTTATTTTGTACACATAAATCAACCACTGATAATATATATATATACACAATTACGTACGAGAATTCTAACACACATTAAATTATCGGGTTATAACAGCAACACTTTATTTTGAATGTGCTACACTTTTCTTTTTTCAAAAGGCAACAAATATATATATATATATATATTTTCCATATATTGTAACACTTAACTTTTGTTGCCTTTTAATTGTATGCTATCTTTAATTATATAAATAAAATTGACCTTTTCGATATACAATTTCAATACACTAAAATTAGATCAAACATATGATATAAAAACATTTATACATAAATTTTAATGTATAACAACAATGAACAAAAATTAGGAAACATCTCATTAAGTAAAAAATATCAATCGTCACAAAATGAGGTCCAACAAACATCAAGTCTTAATTCATAGTTAAAATATACCTAACATAACCAAAACAACCTACATTAACACTCTCATAACATAACAATTCCATCAAATTTGAATTAAAAGGTAGCTATATGATCATCATTTTCATCCATTTGAACATCTCCACCATTCAACTCGATATCATCTCCATCTACTCTTATTGCTTCAAATTCATCGAGTCTAGCATCATCTTCAACATAAAAAAAAAAAACTGTCACCTCCATTCAGATGATGATCTACATAGATAAATTCTACACTCAAAAACCTAGAGAGTATTGAAAGTTGTGTATTTATAGATATTGTCATCTAATATCCCTTTTGTAATATTGGGACATGTATAGATGTAGATGATCACATATGTAGTTGACTCATTTAATTCTCCTTCCTTCCTCTCTATAGTAGTTTTTTTAGGTACAACAATAAAGAATAATAAAAAGTAATAATAGAAATAAATTAGTAGAAAATCATGAGTAGCAAAATACTCAACCCTTCCCCATCATGCATTTACAATATATAAAATGAAATTGTATCTAATATCATTCATTATACTATTGTATCATTTTTTTTAATTAATAAATAGTATGAAAAGAATCATAGCATTAGTCCCTAACCCTTTCACTTTTGCATTGAATTTCATCAAGTTTAAGTCAAAAGGTCTAAATTCTTGAAATCAAAATCTCAACATCTATTATTACCAAATAAGTAAATAATAAAAACTCATAACAGTCTGGCAAAGGTGAACATAGAACTCATTATGTGATATAGATAGCAGGAAACCCCATTCTAAGCCCTCATTGAGATTCAATTCCATGTCTAAATGGAATTTTTGTGATTTAAACTTGTCCATTGTCATATCTAGTAGTGTAATGTTAGAAATAATTGACGTTAAGTTTGAGGTAGAATGAAAATTTTAAGTATAAAGATAAATAAATATTGATGTGTATGTTAGGAGTGGTGGTATATAGCATGGGTATAAAAAGGAATTAAAGCAATAAATAAACTAAAACTAAAGTGAATCAATATATATACATGTAAAAAAAATTAAAAAAATTATGCACAATGAATTTGCTTGACTTTGACTGTTGTTCTTTTAGACTTTGTTTTATGTAAAGTTGTTTTATATATATAAAACAAAGTGAAAATAAAGAGAGTTTAATTGAACAAACAAAACATATATATATATATATATATATCTTTTCCTCTCCTTATTTGTCTGCTGCTACTATTTTCCTCTTTCTCCTTTTTGCTTTGAGTATTGATTAGGTGTGTTGCTATTTCGTTTTGAGGTTGGTATCCAATAATTTTCAGCCAAGTATGGCAACTCCTTGGGCTATTTTCCAACCGTGTTTTCTTTCTTACTTTTCCTTCAATGGTGGCAGCTTCCATCCTTCTCTTATTTAGTCAAGTTGCAGCTTGTATTTAGGAGTAAAGCAGCCAAAGGAAGCCACCATAACCTCCCTTGTTTCCGCTGAACCAAGTTGACTTACTTTTAGCGTGAACTTGGCAACCATATGGGTTGCGTTTTCTTGTCCCTTGGCTCAGTAGTTGAAGGTAGCCTTTGGAATGTGTTGCAGCTGCCTTCTTTGTGCTTCAGCCCTTTTCCTTGCTGTAAGCCCTTGTCTTTCAATTTTGGGTGTGGTGAATCAATTGGAGTGGATTGATGGCTGAATGGTATGAAGATTCAGATGCAAGGACAACCTTTCTTAGTATGGTTATCCTTGAAATTGGGTTGTGGTAGTCCCTAACTTAATGGTATTCCTTTTGATAATCTTAGTAGAGTGATAATTTAGGCTTAGGAAGTAAAGAGAGTAAGGATAAAAGCTTAAAAGTAAAGGGTGTTAGAGGAGGTATAACATGAGAAATGATTTAATTATTGTTGAATTGATAAGCTATGTTGGATGTCTCCTAAGTAATTCTTGAATGGTTAAATGAACCTTAAAATCTAAAATTAAAATGATGGGTAATGTTGAATTGGAGGGTATGTTAATTAAATTGGGATGGATATATGTATATATATACACACATCAATGGAAGTAAATCATGCATTCAAGATATTTGATATAATGCTTACAAGAAAACTAGTTATAACTTTTGAGTAAAACTTGGTAGATTTAAGTCTTGGTGGTTAGTTGGTGTTGGAATTTGAATAAAAGTTCATAAACAAGAGTAGGTAATGGTGGATTTAATGATAGTGGGTAGTGAGTATGGGCAAAGAATTTTTAATTGTGAGGTGAAATGTTAAAAGTGAGAGTTGAATGGTTTTTGAAGGGATGCAGGGTAGATTTCGTGGGTGAGCAAAATCTTGTGTTTCGGGTGCTCTTAGGGCTAAATTAAATTATGAGTTCTGAAGATAAAATGTAGCTTAGGCTCTTGAGATGTACCTGAAAAATTTTGTAACCTGCTTCTAAGTATATTGTCAGTTAGAGCTGTTAGACTACAGCTAGGTCTATGTAGGATTTTTAGTGAGCTTCAATTAGTCCGGAGAATATTGTCAGAGGTATTGAGTTGAATTAGCTTAGGACTTATAAATAAAATTTTTTCCTAACATATTAAATCATAAATATGGAGTAGTTCAGGTATTAATTCCTTGTTGTATTTTGGAGGTATTAGAAGTCTTGGTTGTGATTTTTGGTGCTAATTGTACCTGTTTTGAAGTAGTTGAGATTAGAGGGTCTTAAAGGATGAATTTGGAGTGTAGTTCTGTAGATGAAATGTTCCTAACATCTTGAAAGACTAGACTGGAAAGTTTCATAATTTAATTCTGCAGTATGAGAATTCTATAAGCATCAGAACCAAAGGTTGGCAACCAGAAATTTTACGAAAGCCCTGTTTTTGTTCATGTGAGGAATTAAGTCAGTTCAAGGTTGATTTTAGGAGAAGTTTCTAATAAGGAAGCTAGCTAACTTCCTAAAGTTAATGTCTCAACTTGATTTTATTAAATTTGGTTAAGTATATAATTTAAAAGCAAGCATATCTTCAAGGTAGTTATGAAATGCCTAAAAAGGGAAACTTTGGTAAAATGAAATCTTGAAATTTAATTAGTATGTGAACTTGAATAAATAGTTTAAAAGAAAGAATAAAGTAAATGTGGTTAAGTGGTTAAGGAAAGATAAATTTTAGAATTTAAAGGTATTAATATATAAATGACATGTTTCAATCTCTTCAATAAATTTAAAAAGAGTAACTCGATTTGGATTCAATTCTAGAAAATGAAAATGTTAAAAGTTTAAGTTAGTATTAATTTCTTGAAATGTACATGTATATAAAATATACATACAAGATATAGAATCAAGTATCCTACAAGGAATTTATTAAACTGCTTAAACAAACTTAGTTTCAAGAAATACATATAAGTTGATATATAAGTTTAGTAATTAAAATATTATAATTATAACTTTTATAAACTAAGTATTATGTGAATATATGAATTTCAATTCTGGATCCTAGCTTGAATCTAATGAGACACTTAAGCACAAGAGAAAGTAGCAAACATAAATTGAAAACCGGTGAGTAGTTGATTTTTAACTTTTTTGGTTGCTAGATTAGTTTATTTGATTGTTTGATATATTTGTGTGTGCATATATATATGTATTAATATATATGTTATATAGAGGTGAATAAGAATTGTATTGCTATGATTGAATTATGTGGATTTTGTTTGATGTTTAGAATTGTGTGTGGTTGATAAGGGCCAACAAAGTGATTTTTTCTAAAATGATTTTAGTTCCGAAAATGAAATCTAGGTTCACTAGAATGTTTTTAATTTAATATTCTGATATGAGATTTTTTGATTCTGATAAGTGTTTTTAAATAATTTGGAAAAGGAGGTTCAGTGATTCTATTTCTAATTCTATTTGGTGTGTGGACACAAAACTGTCAAGTGGGAGGTGGTGTGCGGGGTTAAGTTGCTTTGTTGGCCCTTTGCTTGCTTTGTGTTCTTTGATTGTTTTAATTGGATTATATAGTGTACTAATTGAACTGTGCTTGTTAAGTGTTATTTTCGTAGCTGTGTAAGTGTAACCTTAGTGATTTTGTGATTTATAATATGCTGATATATTAAATGACTATATATATTGTATTACTTGTGTTTAGTGATGTAGTACCCTTGGGGTACTATTTTCCACTCACTGAGTCCATAGGACTCATTCATCTTTTGTTGATATATTTGTTTTAGTAACAGGATCTCAAGTGACGTCAACCACCAATATTGGACTTGCCAAATGTTTGTGGACAAGGTAATTTTTTAGAATCTCAATCTTGAAAGTCAAAGGGTGAAAGTTTGCAGTTACACTACAATTATGAGGTGTCTAGGTCTTATATTGTATAATAGTTTAGTTATTATATGTTATTATGATAAGAAACAGAGTAGAACTCTACTAAAACATGAGTTATGTTGTTTATTAATAATGGGAATATTCCACTTTATGGGAAACCTCTGCCAAAATTTTAAATAAATTGTTGTATGTGTCAGTAAACAAACTTTTATAGTAGGTTATGGTTTATAAAATTTTACTTTTATTGCAATGGTTTAGTCAAAAGTTTTGTTCGTTTCTTTGTTGTTGAATCATGGTTACAAAGGTTTGGTTATCCATTCCTTCAATAAGTCATGCCTCTGTGAAGGGTGTGACATCCATGTTCTTATTCCTTAGGTTAGAAATCCTACAACTATAACCAGCAAAAACTATTAGTTCCCACATCATTTGATTAATAAGGAATAATAACTTTCTCATAGTGCCATTGTTTATTGCAAAATTAAAAAAAAGGTCCAAATTTCTTAGGCCAATTTAAATCTCTTAATGGACAACCTAGCTCAACAAATCTAAAAGTGATTCCTACAAAATTTCCCCCTCTCCCCTCCCAAAAAAAAAAAAGAAAAGAAATTAATTAAACTCTAAAGTTGTACACTAGCAAAGCACCATTTTTTCTGGTTAATTGATTAAATGTAAATAAAAGATAAAATATATACTTAAAAGAGTTGTGCATGTGAAATTTTGAGCCAAAATGATGTGGGATTGTAAGAAAGTAGAAATGTAAGCAAAAAGGCAAAGAGGCAAAGAGAAAGAAGAAATAAATGGAAGAAATTATGGAATGATATATAGACTAGTACCATATCAAGCTTCAAAGTCCTCTCTCACTAGTATTGAAATTATCTTGAAGTTGCCCTTTGTTTTAAACTCATCATTGTGGTTAGGTGTTCATGTTTCCTAGTTTCCCATATAGCAGCAACAAATTTGGCTGACATTAACATTTTACAACTGCAGGACAAAGCATAACAATAACTTTCCTGGCATAATAGGAGGCTATAGCAACAACTTTCCTGTGTAGGTGCCGTGTTATGAGTCAAAAACTGAAAAGAATTTGTAAGTTTTCATTAAAACATGCCATGGTATAGTCTTTAGTTGGATTGTAAAGTAGCCTTTCACTTAAGTGATTTTTGTGCCATCAAAACTCATTGTTTCCTTAGGCTATATCACACATATAACAGGCACAATTTCAACATATTTACATAATAAGTTGTGTTATTAATTAGAACAATTTATAAAACTACAATTGAAACATATTTACATAATAATATTCCTAAGTTATAATAACCTTAACTATATTAATATGACCAAAATATATTGTCTATCACCCTCCCTCAAGTTGAGAGGGGAAGGGGGGAAAGGGTAGTATACTCGGATTGTAACAAACATTTTTGACTTTGGATGATGATAATGTCCAGGTAAAAATGTCTACAAGCTGATCCAGATTAGGAATAAATCAAACAATAATTTCACCTCATTGAGCATGTTCCCTAACAAAATGAACATCCAATTTAGTATTTTTAGTGCAAGCATGTTGGATGTGGTTTAGAGACATGTTAGTGTCATTAACATTAGCACAATGAACAACTGTAGGAAAAGACACGGGGATATGTAGCTACCACAATATACTACTGATACGAATTTTGTAACGCAAGCGCACATTTTGTTCTAGTAATATAGTAATTAAGTAGAATGTCAATCCTATGAGGAATTGTTAAACCAAAGAAGACTTCCATATCCAAATTTAACTTAGATGCAGCTCACTTCTTTTTGGGTGTGAAGCAGTGCCAAACCAAAATACCCAACAAGCATTAGCTCTCCATGAAAAGGAGGTGATCTAGCTGCACCTTCCAATATGGCTACCTTGCTAGATACTAAAATTAACACAATCTTAATTTTATTCAAACAAACAAATTAGGGTAGAAAAATCTAATTTAAACTAAACCTAACTAATGGCAAATTGAACTAGAGAATTCAATGGATAAAGGCCTAGAATTACAATTTCTCTCAACATTTTACTTGACTTATTATATGCCTAGTTATGGTATCAAATTATTAACCTTGGGTTCTAATTCAATTATAAGCATATTCATATGTCTTATAATAAAAATTTCATTTAACCAATTCACTATATTCCTATGAGAATCAAGTTAAACAAAACTCATTAAGATTAGACCTAAATGGGCTACACAAGTATATAGGTATATTCCTATCCTATATACAAATTAAATTCAAACAAGTGTTATATCACTCAAGGCTAAACCTAAACTTCCTTTTCCAAGTTTGATTAGCTTTATCACATCAATCTAATTAGTAGCTAATAAACTAGAAGCATTAAGCATAGAATGAGATATACAATCCAAATACCAAAACCCTAAGCATTCAATAAATAATAAAACCATCAAGATACATGTTGATTTCGATTGTAATCCTAGAGAATAAGTTAGTCTATGCTACCTAGTATAGACATTTTTTTTTCTTATGAAGTTTCAAGGACTTTCACATTCTCTGCTCAATTTCGGCCAAAAGAACATTAGAATGATGCTGCATGAAACTCAAGTTCTAAAATGATACTATGTAACTCGCAACCCCCAAAAGGAAATAAGGAAAAACTACAACCTTGACAATAACCAGTTACAAGATTAACCCATGCATAGACGGCAAGGATATCTGATGTCCTAGCTAAGTTTCTTATGTCTTCATAGAATTCAAGATGACTATCTGTTCTTACAACATCAACAACTATTCTATGCAAAGTCTAGAAGCATTTTGAAACTTTGTCTTTGTTAACAGCCCTTCCTTGGGATGGTGATATACTTATGATTTCCATTTCGGGTACATCTGATATTCTCAATTTGCTTATCATTTCTGATATGTTTCCCAGATTACTGAATTGAAAATCGGGTTCATCAAGTGATGCAATTTCAATTTCAGACTCCATGGGATAAGAGGCACTCTTAGCTTCTTGACCATTTGATTCCATAGCTATATGTATATTGTTACTAATTTGAAAGTGATCCATTATGTCATCATCATATCTGTACTTATGTTACATCAGAAGTTTATCACCATTCTCCATGGATGCTTCTTTATCTTCCCCACTTCTCTCAAACAAATTAGTGACATGTAGAGTAGGAAAATCTATAAAAATTTGTCAAATAATGTGATCCATCTACTTCTCTCCCTACTTTCGGGGAGGTGCAATTGTATGGATCAGAAATTGATGTAAAACCAAAAGAATCATATTGCACTATCCGTGGTTTCCCTCAAACTGGAAATGTTAGACAAATCACTAGAGCATTCCCTTAGGCATTCATTTGTAGTATCTGTACAATTAGCATCCCTACCAGAACTGTTCTACTATTTTGTTAGTATTATCAGATGAAGCTGATCTTCCTTTGACTTTAGCTTTAATTGTTCTGTCATCTTTGGAAGGTGTCCTCATATCCATCACTTTGGATCCAACAACATAGGCCAGTGAACTAGTTCCTATACTTGAATGCATCATCTAACGCTGCTGAATTAGGTTCCTGTAACGCTCCCTCTGAGCTGTCCTGAGTCGTCTTCAAAACTCATTAGTGTTGTCTAATGCATTACAGCCAAGTAAAATTTCCCAAACTTCAAGCCTTATAGACGGATCCATTCCCCCCAAAACGATCAACTTTAGTGCCTTATGAAAACCAAAAACCTTCCCTTCATTGTCAAGTGTAGCCTGCCACTTGTTTAGCTTAAGCATTTTGTTTACCTTTATTGGCGATTGAGACATGCATGGATGACCAATATTGAGCACAATGGAAGTCACTTTTTGTAAATTCACTATCCTAGCTTTGCCACAACTCCATTGCTTCCCTTCTTCGCCACAAGACATCAGACTCCACGAAACCCCACTATATTCCTTAAAACCTTCTCAACAACCTCCACTACCATCACTACAATAAATCCATTTCTTTAAATTGCTTGTGGGCAAAGGCAGAGGCAGAAAGAGAGCAAAAAAAGATTGAAAGGCTGAAGAAGTAGTTTTTAAAAATCAGAGAAGTTGAAAAGGAGCTACTCTATGGTTCCTCCACCATTTTCACTCGAAACACCGTCTCGTTTCTTTTCACCTAGTATAGACATAAACTTAAATAATATAGACATAAAAAAAATACAAGAAAAGTAAAGAAGGAGTAGAATAATAGAAAATTGATAGGTTGTCAGTCTTCAATCTTTAATCCTCTGAAGCTCCTCTTGCTTCCTCACACCCTTGATGGCTCCCTTTTTTCCAGAAAGTTTCAGCTCAATTGTGTCCTCTAAATCCTCAAGCTAGTCCCCTTTTATAGGCTTAAAAACTCTCGATTTCACTTCAATTTGGACTAAGAATTGCACCAGTGCCACGGTTGCAGGTACCCAGTATCGACAAGGCCTTAGCAATGGACATTGCATTGCGGCGCCCACTTGGTTCATCTTGGTGCCCTGTAACATCCGCACAAAGAATGCTAGGTTGTGTGCATGAAAGAATAACTTAGTATGTAAGGTTGTTAATAAAGAGATATTTTTAATGTCATGTTTGGAAAAGGCAAAAAATAGTATTGAGTTAGAAATGTTGAAACTGTCTAAACTTTGGGTTTGACCAATGTGTTATAACCCGATACGTTAATATGGTATTTATGTTAGTAAAAATTCTTATTTATAGGTGAAACCATAATAAATAAATATTTACTTATATAGACTAATGTACATGCATAAAACTAGAAAATGTAATTTCATCATATTATGATGACTTGGACTTAGAATCCATTTCATTTAAAGAGCATTAATTAATGAAATTAGTAGATATATTATAAAATGCAAAGTAATAATTGAATATAAATACATTAACTACAAGTAAAGCATAGCCACAATTTTGGGCACGCAAAACTTGATGTATTATTTTATTAAGTTCTTATCTTTTATATGTTTTATTTTATTTGTTTCTTCTTTTCTAGCTCCTTCTATTCTTTCTCCACTGCCATAGCCAAACTTTGAATCTTCTGCCTTTGCATTTTGGCCAGCCAAGACTTGCTATTTTTCTATTTCTTCTTCGTCATTTGTAGTTATTTTTTGGGTGAGGCAGCTATTAGGAGATCAAGTAAAGGGATGCGTTGGCAGGAAGTTGCAGTTGGTGTTCATGGTAGCAAATTCACGTTTCAAAACAATTCATGGGTTTAAGGTGCAATTGTTATTAGGTGGGTGTGTGTGTATGTGTGTGTGGAGTCGATTGGTACTGTGAGCAGTAAGAACGGTGGAAGGAAGTTCTCTGTTTTAATTAGTAGTATATCCTCATGCTGTTAGCCAAGCAGGGTGTTTAATCACTAAAGTAAGTATTAATTTATGTTTAAGGTTGATGTCCTATTTTGGTGTAGCAACTCAATTATGTTTTCCTTATTCTTACAAGGCTAATAAGAAATGGAATGGTGGGACTTTTGGTTAAGCTAGAGATGCCAAGCAATAAGAGTATACATAAAATCCAAGCCATCTGATGTTCTAATAAAGAGTCTTATTTCCATTCAAGTACCCAATCTTCATGCCTCCACCAATCAGCCTTTTCAAGCTGTGATTACCAAGCCATCAATGGAGCAATCCACATTTCAATCTGTGTCTTCCTCTCAATCACAAGAGCCGTTCTCTTATTACAAGAAATCATTTGCAGCCTTTGTAGCTCAATTGGCCAAAAACCTACCTCTATTCCATGTAAACAAATTACACAATTTAGGGGAGTCCCTGTAGTACACTTTACAGCTCAAGAAATTGATGATTTAGCAACTACTTTCAAATATGCCCTAGTTGGAAAATTTTCTCATGGAAGGCCTTTGCTACCATTGGACTTACAGCCTCTGTCTCAAGCTTGCTTGATTTTAAACACATCTTAATTGATGTTTTCAATGAGGAAGATTATCAAAGGCTGTGGTGTAGACCTAACCAATGGTATATTCAGCAATTTCCTATGCGAGTTTTCAAATGGACACCTAATTTCAGATTGGATCAAGAATCGTCATTGGTACCGGTATGGATTAACTTGCCTAATCTGCCCATTCCTTTTTATTCCAAAGAAAGTTTATTTATTATTGCCAACATGGTGGGTTCCCCTTAAACTAGATGGAGCTTCAGCTTCAAGAACAAGGCCAAGTATGGTCCGGATTTGTGTGGAACTTGATCTGTTAAAGCCCTTGTTAATAAAGTGTGGATTGGATGTGGGGATAACAAAGGTTTTTTTCAAGAAATTGTGCATGAAAGCATACCTACATATTGCAATTACTATTATCGTCTTGGACATGATAAAGAAGGGTGTAAAATTCTCCTAGAAAAGAAAGAAACAAGTGAAAGCATGTTAATCAAGAATCAAGAAAAAGTTCTTACTAAAATAAATGAAGAACCGAGAATCCAAATTTCAAGAACTCAAGATTCAAGAATTCAAGATGTAAGAAAGAACATAGTTTCGCATAAGGGTCCAATAATCCTAGAAGGAAGGATAAACACAAAGAAGGTATGGAAACAAAAAGGCAAGTTAAAAGTTACAGTCCAAGAAGCTAGAAGTCCACTGTCTAAAAAGGTGGTCCCTTTGAGGGGATCAATTGCTTTTCTTCAAAAAGACGAATCTTCCAAAGCTGATCACTTAAAGGGGGATGTTGAAGAGGAGGCAATGGAAGGGGCAGTACAAGTGGAGGGTGTAGAGTCGCAGTTGGAAAGGTTCAATGGTTTAAATTCAGAAGATTACATGGGCTAGCTAAATAAAGTTGCCCTATAGAGACCAAAAGCAACAAAGTTCAAGTAAGGGAGAATGAGGCTCAAGAAAGAGAGAGGGATTACAGATGGTGGATGGTGTGAGTTGTTTTGATCAAGTTTATTTTGATATCTACCCAACAAAAGCACAAGATCAGAAAGACTCTTGCTTAAAATGTCAATGCAGTGACATGGGCAACAAGGGCAACCTTTTAGAAAGTGGAAAGATTACTCCAGAAATAGACCAAGATTTGAAAAGAGATGGTGGTATAATGGACCTTCAACAAGGTTAAGAATTGCAAGAAAAAGAAGATAGTGTTAAATGTAGTGCGTCCCAAGTAGCTCCGTTTCAAGGGGACTCTGATTTTCCTATTTATTCCAAGGAAGATTTGGAAAGAGTCGTGCATACTTTAAATCTTTCACCTAATATTTCTTTGAAAAGCCCTCAAGATTGTTTAAAGCAACCTTTTAGCTATATTGGGGAAGGAGTTTTGCTTAGCTCACTTAGAGCCAATTTTGATCTCATGAGAGATTCCTTTGGTAAGCCTTCTAGTAAGGTTTGCAGTTCCTTGACCCCCTCATCACTTCTGTTTCATCGATTTCATCCATTTTGTCCGAATCTTCTCCTTCTTCCCCTTTTTTGGAAGTTTTTTCTATTTCTATTTCTATATCTATTTCTTTTTCATTTTCTTCCCTTTCTTCCATTTCTGAGGTTTCTTATTAAAAATAGGCAATGGTATTCTCCCCAAATACTAAACACATGTAATAAATAAAAAAATATTATAGATCCGAGACATCGAATATCTCAATTCTGACACAATGTATTTATTAGATCTAATAAATACATTGGATTTAAACAAATTATTTTGCTGTATCCAGACTAATACTAATTCAATCCATTTTGTGTAAATTTGACTAACAACTTATGGCTGTTTTGGGATGATACTATTACATGTGAAATTATTATGACTTCCGCACAACAAGTCACATTAAGTGTGAAGCATTATTTAGTACAAGAGGCCTCTTATGTTACCATGGTTTATGCTGTGATGCAATAGGCTTGGCCGTATGGAATTATGGGATGAACTAATTGAAATCAGTAGCGTGATTGGTTCAGACATGTGGCTTATGAGAGGAGATTTTAATTGTGCTCTTGTTCAAGAGGACGTAATGGGGGTGAATGCCCGTTTTCATTATGACTCCGCCTCTGATTTTTGGGAACTCTCACAGTTTGTAGCCTTCAAGAAGTGGTGCATTCAGGCTTAACTTTTACTTGGACAAACAAGTGGAGTGTAACAGCTCCAATTTTAAAAAGGTTAGATCGTTTCTTTGTCAACTCTAATTAGGCTGATGTCTCTTAGCTTATGAAACAACTTAATAGGAAATATTCCGATTGTAATCCTATATTGCTTGAAGTAAAGCTACCGGAAAATGGTTTTCATGCACCTTTCTGTTTCCTTAATGCGTGGTGTAAACATCATAATTTTATGGAGACTATGAAGCTTTCTTCTTGGGAGGAACCTATAGTTGGAAACCCAATGTATGTTCTAGGGGCCAAGCTAAATCGGTTGGAAAAGGTTCTTCCTAGATGGAACAAGGAAGTTTTTGGCAACATCACAGATAAAGTCAAGTTAGCCAAGGAGATGATTACACAAACAGAAATTCTGGTTGATATTGGAGAAGCTTCATAAGAGGAATTAGATAGGGTGGAAGTAATTCTATAATCTGAGCCAAAAATGGAGGAAGAGTTTTGGAAGCAAAAGTCCTCCATTCTGTGGTTGCAAAATGGGGGTCGGTGCACTAAATTTTTTCATGCATCAGTCAAGGCTAAAAGAAACAGGTTGGCTAGTCATAGAATTATGGATGCTTTAGGGGTTTAGATTGACAACAAGGAAGATATAGAGACAGCGGCTGTTGAACATTTCTCTCAACTCTTTTCGGAGCAAGGTACTGATCTTGACTTATCTTTTCTTAATTGCATTCAACCTTTAGTAGTTACTCAAGAACATAATGAGATTTTGAATAAGTTTCCTCTTGAGGATGAGATTAAAGTGGCTGTTTGGCATCTTGATAAGAATAGTGCTGCAGGCCCGGATGGCTTCATGGTTTCTTCTTTGTTCACTGTTGGTATATAATTGCTACTGATGTTACAAGACCCATTCAATATTTTTTTTGCGGGGGGTGAACTAAGTTTGTTAGTAGCACTACCATTGTGTTGTTGCCTAAAATTGATTCCCCTCAATCATTTTTGGATTTGAGACCGATTAACTTATGTAACTTCAGCTTTAAAATAATCTCCCGAATTTTGGTTAATTGGTTGAATTTAGTAGTGCATGATTTGATTTGCGAGGAGCAAAGTGGCTTTCTGAAGGGTTGTAGCATAATCGAAAACATTGCTTTGGTGCAAGAGTTATGCCATGATTTGTCTAAAAAAAATGTAAGAGGTAATGTGATTTTAAGGCTTGATATGGCTAAAGCATATGATCAGGTAAATTGGTTCTTTCTTATTTCAGTTCTACTCAAATTTGGTTTTTTAGAATAATGGATCAACTTGATATGGTGAATGATTTCTAGCTCTTGGTACTCAGTGATAGTAAATGGTAAGAGTATAGGTTTTTTTAAATCTTCAAGGGGCCTCCATCAAGGTGATCCTCTTTCACCTATCCTATTTATTATTGCTTCTGTAGTTTTAAGTCTTGGTTTAAAGCAATGCAGGGCAAATAGGGCAGTAGACTATTTTTTTCATCATTCTTGTGTGCCCAAAATTTCTCATCTAGCTTTTGCAGATAATGTTATTATTTTCTCAAGTGGTAGAAAGAGATCTTGTGAAGCTCTCATGAGGTTCTTGGCTGATTATGAGAGGAATTCGGGTGAGTTAGTGAACAAATGAAAAAGCTGTTACATTACAAGCCCTAAGGCTACCTCTCATTGCCTTTGGATAATAAAAAGGGCCACTGGTTTCCGCCACCAAAAACTTCCAATCACATATTTGGGCTGCCCTTTATTTGTGGGGAGAAAGAAAGTATCCTTATTTTATAATATGATTGCAAAGATTCAGAAGTGTATTGCCTCTTGGTCATCCAATTTGCTCTGACAAGGTGGAAGGGTTGTCTTGATTAAACTTGTGCTCTCATCAATGCCTTTATCTTCATTCAGTTCTAAGGATCCTTCCAAAACTGTTATTACCAAAATTGAAAGAGCTCTTGCAAATTTCTTTTAGGGTAAAAAAGAATAATAAAAGGAAGTTTCATTGGTGTTCGTGGAGTTCTATTTGTCTTCCTGTACAGGAAGGTGGACTTGGAATTCTATCTTTATCTGATGTTTGCATTGCCTTCTCTATGAAAATATGGTTTAATGTTCGAAAGGGCCTTTCTTTGTAGGCTCGGTTTATGTTAGCAAAGTATTGTAAAACAAGGCATCCTATTATTTCCCAGCCTGCTAGTTATTCTCCAATGTGGAAACCTCTTGCATTATGTTGTATGTTTGCTGAATCCTTTTTGTGTTGGATTGTTGGAAAAGGTCATGTTAATTTATGGTATGATAATTGGTGTGATTTTGGTCCTTTATACCTGTTGATGGATGAAATTTCAAGTCAATGCTCAAATTGGAGAGTGGCAAATTTTTCGTCCTTATCAAGTGAGGACAAATCTATCTTGCTTTCTTTGGCAGTGCAACATTTAAAGGGGCTTCATTTATCTTCTGAAATTGATGACTCTCTGGTATGGACTTATGATAAGGTGGGATTTTTTTCTACTTCTTCGGCTTGGGAGGTGACTTAAAATAGAGGAATGGTGGGACCAAATTTTAAACATATGTGGCTACCTTTACTACCTATGAAAATTTCAGTTTTTCAGTGGAAGCTTTGGAATGGTTATTTTGCTCTTGATAGTACCATTGTACGGTTTTGCTATGCTATTGTTTCGAGATGTAGATGTTGTGCTCCACATAGAGTGGAAACTATTCAACATTTGTTTATCTCCTCTCAAATTGCTAGGGAGGTATGGTCTTTTTTTATGCAATTCTTTGACATGCAATATGAAGTCTTACAGGTTCATAAGATGTTTGAGTATTGGTGGAGTCAAGGAAGTTCATCTTTGGCAGGATATTTGAGAAGTGTTATTGTTTGTTTGATTGTGTGGGAAATATGGAAATCAAGGAATAATTCTGATTTTGAAAATATTCCTATGAATTCTCTGCTTATTATTTGCAAAATATAGAAGGCAATTAGCCTTATTCTATGTTCTTTAAAAGGTAGAATAAAGCCTCATTCTCATGGTGCTTATCACCTTAGATTTTTTCCTTGTAGACTTCCAATGATAATGGGATTGAAACAAGTTAATATTCTTAAGTGACAACCCCCTCCTTATTCTTTTGTTAAGCTTAATTGTGATGGATGCTCTCGAGGAAATCTAGGGGAGGCTGCCATGGGAGGTATTATAAGATCTAATAAAGGTGAATTCGGGCGTATGGGTCTTTCTTGGGGAATCAAACAAATATGGTAGCTGGATCAGAGGCTTTTTTATGAAGGTTTGAAGTATTGTGTAGCTAATTGTGTAGCCAAAGGTTTGCACTATGTCATTGTGAATTGTGATTCATGTCTCTTGTTAAGTGTGTTAATAGTAAAACCTCTCCATTTCGGATGTATCATGGCAAATTTTGAGAGATAATTCATTTTTTGCAAGATCATAATATGAAAGTCTAGCATTGTTTTAGAGAGGTAAATGCAGTGGCTGATTACTTGGCTAATTATGCTTGCAATGAAAGAGAACATTTCAAGTGGTATTCTCCCTGGCTACTCCTCGAATTTGCCAGAGGCCTTATTAATCTGGATAAGTTTCAAACACCTAATATCCAAAATTTACATTGATTTATTTTTGTTTAAGCTCTTCTTTCGTTGGCTACTGTGTTCTTAGTGTTTATTTTTAAGTTGTTAGGTTTTTTGTAATGGGATAGTATCCCAAGTTTATGGCTTTCTTTTAAGTTTTCTTAGTTCTTTTTGTAGAGGCTTAGACTATGCTTTAGCCCATTTATTTTTAAATTTAATAAAAAAAATTAAAAAAAAAACTAGTTCATGATTTTATTTCAGTAAAGCTTTCTTAATCTTAATTGTAATTTGTTTAAGAGTCAGTGGTTTATTGTAAATAATTATTTAGGGTTCCGGGGGACTGATTATCCACTCCTCTTGCCTATCATAACTTTATTTGAGGGTATAACAAGTTGGTATCGGAGCATGGTTTAGAGGTCCATGATTGCAAGTACTAGTTGTTGTTACTTTGTCTACGTATGTTATCAGGGACGTATGTGGACTTAGTAATACATTTCATTCATCTTGGAACTTCAACTTGTGATTTGTTTAAGGCACTGTTCTTTGTTGTACCTTATAAATGTACATTGAATCTATGTGTATTTGTTTTAGATATAATGTGACGTAGCGGCTGTGTTCCTAGCCAAGGAAGGCTGGCTCCAATCAAGGACCTACCAGTCCCCAGGCACCAGCGGTCAAAGGTAGGGGTCAACGAGGACTGCAGTAGAGACAGAGGTAGAGGTAGGGCTGCTGAACCAGTTTAGACAGCAGGTCCTAGGTCCTGATATGGAGGAGTTGGTATAGGGATTGGACTGTGTCCAGAGAACTATAGGTGATCTAGTTGGGATTTTGGCCCAACAATATCAAGCTTAGCTGCATCTACTAGTAGCTCATCTTGGTCAGCCTCAACAAGAGGCAATCCTTCCAGTTCTCGTTCAGCAGGATCGGAGGATATTTGTGATACTTCATGATTTTAGAAAGATGTAGTCATCGAGATTTTTAGAGGTGGACCTGACTCAGGATCCTTATGTTTTTCTTAGAGGTGTTAGATAGATTGTGCATAGCTCTGGGATGTGATCTGTTTGTGCTATTAAGTTAGTTAGCTATCAGCTACATGATGTGGCTTATGATTGGTATAATGCCGGATTGAGCCTATCCCACTAGTGTGGCCAGAGTTCAATAGAGCTTCGATGGATCGGCTTTTTACCTGAGAGTGTGAGATAATATCCAGAATTTACGTTGATTTGTTTTTGTTGGCTGTTCTTAGTGTTTAATTTTAAGTTGTTAGGTTTTTTGAATGGGATAGTCTCCCAAGTTTATGGCTTTCTTTTAAGTTTTCTTAGTTCTTTTTGTATAGACTTAGACTATGCTCTGGCCCATTTATTTTTTAATTTAATAAAAAATTAAAAAAAAAACTAGTTCATGATTTTATTTCAATAAAGCTTTCTTAATCTTAATTGCAATTTGTTTAAGAGTCAGTGGTGCATTGTAGACAATTATTTAGGGTTCCGGGGAAGTGATTATCCACTTCTCTAGCTAGTTATATAACTTTATTTGAGGGTATGACAATTTGGTATCAGAGCATGGTTTAAAGGTCCGTGATTGCAAGTACTAGTTGTTGTTACTTTGTTTGCATACGTTAGCCGAGACGTATGTGGACTTAATAATAAGTTTCATTCATCTTGGAACTTCAACTTGTGATTTACTTAAGGCACTGTTCTTTTGCTGTACCTTATAAATGTATATTGAATGTACGTGTATTTGTTGTAGATATAATGCGACGTAGTGGCTGTGTTGCTAGCCAAGGGAGGCTAGGTCCGATCAGGGACCTACTAGTCTTCGGGAGCTAGCAGTCAAAGGTAGAGGTCAACGGGGATGGGGTAGAGACAGAGGTAGAGGTAAGGCTGCTGAACCAGTTCAAGCAGCAGGTCCTGGTCCTGATATGAAGGAGTTGGTATAGGGATTAGACTGTGTCCAAAGGACTATAGGTGATCTAGTTGGGATTTTGGCCCAACAATATCAAGCTCAGCTGCAGTTATTAGTAGCTTCTCATATTCAGCCTCAACAAGAGACAATCCCTCCAGTTCGTGTTCAGCAGGATCGAGGGATATTTGTGACCCTTCATAATTTTAGAAAGATGTAGACTAGTATATACCTTGTTCAGTATTCCTGAAAAGCTGACTTTTGTATTTCAAGGGGATCAAAGTGAGGTTTCTCGAAATTTGATTTTAACAATTCAAGCTAATCGTCTTCTCAGGAATAAACACCATGCTTATTTAGCTTTTGTTAGGGATAATCAGTTTTAGTATCCTCCTTTAGAGTATGTTTCAGTGGTGAAGATGTTTTCTTATGTATTTGCTGAAGTGCTTCCTGGTCTTCCTCTTGATCGGAAGATAGAATTCGGAGTTGAGTTGTTATCTGGTACTTAACTAATTTCTAGCTCCCCCTATCGGATGGCTCCTAATGAACTGAGGGAGCTAAAGGTACAGTTGCAAGATTTGTTAGATAAGGGATATATTTGTCCCAGTGTATCTCCTTGGGGTGCTCTTGTTCTATTTGTTAAAAAGAAGGATTGCTCATTTAGACTATGCATTGATTATTGACAAGTTGAATAAAGTTACAGTTAAAAAAAAGTACTCTCTTCTTAGGATTGATGACTTATTTGATCACTTATAAGGAGCTTAGTGTTTTTCCAAGATTGATCTTCGTTCGGGGTATCATCAGCATCAAGAAAGAAGACATTTCAAAGACTACTTTTCGTGCTCGATATGAACATTATAAGTTTTTGGTTATATCTTTTAGGCTTACTAATACTCCTGCAGCATTCATGGACTTGATGAATCGGGTATTTAAGCCTTTCTTAGACCAGTTTATCCTTGTTTTTATTGATGATATTCTAGTATATTTTCGAAGTAAGGAGGAGCATGAACAACATCTTAGCATTGTATTGCAGACACTTAGGGAGAATAAGTTTTATGCTAAATTTTCTAAATGTGAATTTTGGTTGAATCATGTGACTTTTCTCGAACATGTGATTTCTTGAAAAGGAATTTAGGTGGATCCTATAAAGGTAGAAGCAGTTCAAAACTGGCTTCAACCAACAAATGTTTATGAAATTCTAAGTTTTCTAGGTTTAGCTGGTTATTACAGGGGGTTCGTTGAGAATTTCTGTCATATTGCTACTCCTTTAACTTGATTAAACTCATAAAGGAGTTAAGTTTGTGCTGGTCCAAGTCTTGTGAGGAGAGCTTTCAAAAGTTAAAAACTTGTTTGACCTCAACTCCTGTTCTTACACTTCCTTCTATTATGGATAAGTATACTGTGTTTTGTGATGCTTCTCATATTGGACTCGATTGTGTTTTGATATAGGATGATAAAGTAGTAGCATATGCTTCGATGCAATTGAAGAAGCATGAGATGAACTACCCCACCCATGATCTTCAAATGGTAACTGTAATCTTTATGTTGAAGATTTGAAGGCATTACTAGGTGAAACTTTTGAGATTTTTACAGATCATAAAAGTCTTAAGTATATTGATCGGAAGCAGCTAAATTTAAGACAACATAGATGGATTGAGTTATTGGAAGATTACAATTGTTCAATTTCCTATCATTTAGGTAAAGCAAATGTGATTGCCAATGCTATGAGTAGAAAATCTATGGGTAGTTTGTCCCATTTAACAACTGTGCGTAGTTAGGTTGTGAAAGAATTGTAGCAAGTTAAATTTGAGGTGTCTCCTCAGGGAGTGTTGCTAGCTCATATTTAAGTGAAATCCACTTTTGTTTAAGCAATTAAAGCAGCATAAGCAGTTGATCCGGAGGTGAGTGCTAAGAAAGTTAAGTGTGGTTAGGGTGTTTATTGATGATTTCAAGGTAGATAATGACTGATTATTGAGGTATTATGATAGGCTTTTTGTGCCATCTAATTCGGAGTTGGAAAAACAAAAAATTCTTGAAGCTGCTCATTGTTCATCATGTGTCATGCATCCTGGTTCTTCTAAAGATGTAGAAAGATTGGGAGGTATAAAGAAAGATGTAGCTGATTTTATTTCCAGGTGCCTTATGTGCGAACAGGTGAAAGTTGAGCATCAGATACCTGCAGGAATGTTGCAAAGGCTAGATATTCCGAAGTGGAATGTGGGAAAAAGTTACCATGGACTTTGTATCAGGACTTTCTAAGACTTTTAGGGGTTTTAATTCTATTTGGATGATAGTAGATCCTTTATCAAAATCAGCTCATTTCCTTTTGATGAAGACTACTTATTGAGCATATCAGTATGCAAAGTTATGTTCAGACTATTGTTTCTTGCATCGAACCAGTTTCTATTATTTTTGATCAGGGCGCCTAGTTCACTACATCATTCTGGAAATCTTTTTAGGTGGCTCTTGGTACACAATTATTGTTTAATACAATTTTCCATCCTCAAACTGATGGGCAATCCGAGAGAATCATACAGACCAAAGAGCATATGTTGCAAGCTTGTGTTATAAATTTTGGAGGTAGTTGGGATTAACATCTTCCATTAATAGAGTTAGGATTAATAGTTATCATAGTAGTATTCAGATGGCAACATTTGATGACTGTATGGTAGGAAATTTCAGTTAGATGGTTTGAGACAAGTGAGCATAAGTTTTTGGGGCTAGAGTTGATTCAGGATGCTGTAGAGAAGGTTCAAGTGATTCGTGACAGATTATAGATAGCTTAGAGCAGGCAAAAGTAATACCTCGATAATCGTCGGAGATGGTTAGGGTTTGAAGTAGGTAATCATGTGTTTATGAAGGTTTTTCCTTTTAAGGGGCACTATGAGATTTGGTAAAAAAGGCAAGCTAAGTCCGAGATTCATTGGACCTTTTCAGATACTAAATAAGGTTAGAACAGTGGCGTATATGTTGGCGTTGCACCCGGAGTTGGATCTAGTACATCCATTATTTCATGTATCAATGCTTCAAAAGTATTTGTTAGACGAGTCTCATGAATTCAGTGGTATACATCGATAAAAATCTTGTGTATGAAGAGCAACCAGTGACAATTATTGATAGGGAAATTCGTAAACTTCAATCGAAGGTTATTCTTTCGGTAAAAGTTGTATGGTAACATCATAGAGAATAAGAAGCATTTGGTAATCAGAGAATGAGATGAAACAACGCTATTCATATTTATTTGAATAATTCAAGTAAACAATATACTCTTATAATTATCCATTTGAAACTCGGCACGAATTTCTTTTAAGGGAGGGAAACTATTATAACCCGATAAAATAATATGGTATTATATGTGTCAGTAAAAATTCTTGTTTATAGGTAAAACCATAATAAATAAGAATAAAACTAAAATAGATATATGAGGAGCAACCAATAGCAATCATTGATAGACAAGTTTGTAAACCTCGATCGAAGGTTATTCTTTCGGTAAAAGTTGGTTGGCAACATTATGGGGAAGGCGAAGTCACTTGGGAATCTAAGCATGTGATGAGACAACATTAACCATATTTATTCTAGTGATTCAGGTAAATTGTATACCCTTATAACTAGGATTAAAGTGAATGAACACTAGTGTTATATATATAAATATATACACACACACACACTCATATTATGCATCTTTTATGCATATTTTATGTCTTAATATCTTGTTTTGTGTTTCACATGCTTTGGAGACATAAAGAGTAAAAATGGAGCTAAATGGAGCATTTGAGCATGTTTTGAAGCTAAGGACTAGAATGAGCACATTGAGATAAGTCTATGAGTTGATGAAGTGCAAATCCTAATTGGACAAGGATTCCTAGTGGTACAAGGATTTTTACTTGAGGAAACCTAACGGCATTGGGAGAACAAGATGAAAATCCAAGTCACATGAGGAATCCAACTTTGGCAAGACCTATACCTCCCTATTTATAGAGTACAGGGGTAGCAAGGACTCCTAAACAAAAAGGAGTCCCTTTTTACATGCACTTTTCTTCTTCTCTTCTCTCAAATTTCATATGATGAACAAAATATTTTCTTTTCAATTAATGATGGATGCTAGCTTAAAGGAGTCCCTTAACTATTGAAGCTGTTATGAGAATATATTTTTAAAGGAAATCTGATGTTATACACACATGCATGTATTCATGTTTTTCTTGGTGAATTGCTTAATGATTGTTTTAGTTTGTTATGTACACATAATAGATTGATACATATAATCTGATGCTAGTTAATTAATTAACGTCTTTGCATGATTAATTAATATGAGTAGTAAAAGTAGCACTTGAATTTAATCTGAGTTTGTTTGTGTGCTGCTTGGAAAATCTGATCCAGACTAAGTTAATGACGCTTGTGTGTTAATGAAATCCATAACACTTGATGAGGGTTATTATGTGATTGGTGTTAGTTATTCTGCTTGACCAAATCCTTGGTTGTTTTCTTAGTTTAGTAAGTTTATGCCAAAATTTGTTTTGTTACATTTAGAATTTAATTCTCTTGATTTTCTTGCATACTTAGCTGTTTAATTTCGTTTAGATCAAAAATCAAAACCCCATTTATTTACTTTGCTTTTTTGAGTGCATATTAGTTAGTTTGCATATTTATAGCATATTATCATCACAATCTATTTTAGATGTCCATTCATTGTTATACATCTATTTTGTTTGATATTTTCTAGCATTAGTTTAATTTACTTTTATTACTCATTATAGTATTCGACTTAGGATTTACACTTGAACTTGTTGCGCTCTTTTGCTTGGGTTCAAGTTAATTAAATAAGAACTACTTGCTTGAGTTGAATTTGTTTAACTTTATATTGTTTCTTTGTGGGATTGATACCCTACTAGTAATACTACAAATATAGTTAGGTAGGTTTTAATTTGGTGAACGTCGATGACTCATCAATTGAATATTTATATTTGTAACTACAAGTAAATATGATCCATAATTTATCATATGTGGACCTTGATATATTATTTTATTGTTAAGCCTTTTTCTTTTAATAATTTTCTATTCCTCAACATGGCCAAAGGAGTTCCCTAAAACAATCTTCTCAGCTGTTGAGTTATGTTGGTGATGGGAGCTCCATTGGAGCTTTAAGGGAAGGTCTTGAATGCATGGAGGCAGCCATGAATACACCATCATCTAAGGTTAACAATAACTTACCTTCTTCTATTTCCAAATGATTAATATCATTTATTGGAATGTTAGTGGAATTAGAAATATTAAAACAAGACGAAGGCTTCAAAAGTTAAAAAGATTACATAATTGCACCACGATGATTATTTTAGAACCTAAATGTCCTATGGCAGATTTAGACTCTCTTGTAACTTTTTGTGGTTTCTCAAATTCTTTATCTAATGTTGAAACAATTTGTGGCTGTTTTGGGATGATTCAATTACTTGTTTGGAGGTGTTAAATTCCAGTCAATAGGTGTCCTTGCAAGTTCACTATCCAAGAATAGATACACCCATATTCCTTTCATTTGTGTATGCAAAATGTACTAGGGTGGAAATAATAGATCTTTGGAATGATTTAATGAATGTGTGTAACTGAGTGGAGTTCACATGGCTGGTTAGTAGGTGGTGATTTCAACTGTGTTCTTTCTCAAGAGGTAATTAAAGGGCCTAGAGCATGGTTTAATTCTTGTGCTGCCATTGATTTATATAGGATCTCGATTTACACGAACTAACAAGCAAGAAGGCTTGGGTAGAATTTTAAAGAGGCTTGATCATTTCTTGATAAACTCATGTTGGAATAGTGTGGATTTTCATGTCACTCAACTCAATAGGCAATATTCTGATCATAATGCACTGAAGGTGGACATTCATGGACAAGGACCACTACCTAAAGCTCCATTTCACTTCCTCAATGTTTGGAGTCAGCATACTCAATTTATAACTACTGTGCGTCATTCTTGGGATGAACCATTAATTAGTAATCCAATGTATGTATTAGGGGCCAAACTGAACCGGTTGAAGAAAGCACTAGAAGGGTGGAACAAAGAAGTATTTGGAAGTATTCCAGATAAAGTTAAATGTGTAGAAGAATTTGTAGCTCAAACTAAACAAGCTGTAGATAGGGGTGAAGCCTCTTTTGATGACCTTAGTAGAGGCTGAAATTTTATTAGAGGAGGAACTCATTATTGAGGAGGAATTTTGGCATCAAGTGGTTTTAGGAAGAAGAGAGATGTACAAATTTTTTTCATTCCACAGTCAAAGCCAAAAGGAACAATCAATCTACAAAATTAAAGACGCTTTCAGTAATTGGTTTGATCAAAAGGCTGATATTGAGTGGATTGCAATTGACCACGTCATGCACCTTTTCTCTAGTGTAGGACCTGAGCTTATCCTTTCTTGATTGCATTCCAAAATTGGTTACTGAGGAATTTAATAGCAAACTGAGCACTTTTCCTTTAGAGGATGAAATCAAAGAAGCTATAAAGCAACTAGATAAAATAGTGCAACCGGCTTGGATGGATTTAATGGGTACTTTTCCAATTGTTGTTGGGAGATAGTGGCTAATGATGTGATTAAAGCGATTCAATATTTCCTTGTTGGAGGTGAGATTTCAAAATTTGTAAGCAGCATAGTCATTATTCTTTTGCCAAAGATGGATTTGCCTCAATCCTTTTCCGATCTAAGGAAGGGGCTGCCACCTAAAGAATCTTCACTTGTTTCAATCCCATTCTCATAGGAAGTCTATAAGGAAAAAATCTAAAGTGATAAGCATCATGAGAACGAGACTTTATTTTACCTTTTATAGAACCGAGAATAAGGCTAATTGCCTTCCATATTTTGCGAATAATAACCAGGGAATTCATAGGAATATTTTCAAAATCAGAATTATTCCTTGATTTCCATATTTCCCACACTATAAAACAAACAATAACACTTCTCAAATATCCTGCCAGAGATGAACTTCCTTGTCTCCACCAATGCTCAAACATCTCATGAACCTGTAAGACTTCATATTCATGTCAAAGAATTGCATAAAAAAAGACCATATGTCCTTAGCAATTTGAGAGGAGATAAACAAGTGTTGAATAGTTTCCACTCTATGTGAAGCACAACATCTGCATCTCAAAACAATAGCATAATAAAACCGCACAATGGTACTATCAAGAACAAAATAACCATTCCAAAGCTTCCACAAAAAAATCGAAATTTTCATAGGTAGTAAAGGTAGCCACATATGTTTAAAATTTAGTCTCACCATTCCACTATTTCGAGTCACCTCCCAAGCCAAAGAAGTAGAAAAAATTCTTGCCTTATCATAAGTCCATACCAAAGAGTCATCAGTTTCAGAAGATAAATGAAGCCCCCTTAAATGTTACACTACCAAAGAAGGCAAGATAGATCCATCCTCACATGATAAGGACGAAAAATCTGCCACTCTCCAATCTGAGCATTGACTTGGAATTTCATCGATCAACAAGTATAAAGGACCAAGATCACACCAATTATCATACCATAAACTAACATGACCTTTTCTATTCTCACATCAGAAAAAGAAAGAAAATAGGTAATAAAAAGAATAATAACGTCAAAAGATCAAGTAGAAACAACTTCAGAGCAAGGGTTAAAGACACCCTCTACGGATAATTCTCCAACCCCTTCAGAGATGGAATACAACGTTTGTATGTTATCCTCTAAAGAATTTCTTCATCCTTTCACTAACAAACATAAATGGTTCTACACAGCCTTTAGTGAAAAGGAAAGAAATCTATGTACAAGCAATATATGGAAAAATTCCATAAAAAACCAGGATTCTTTAATTGGTTAGAAAGTGCCTATAGGTATCACAAAAAAGATTGGCCTGACTTTGAGAATCCTCAGTTTTTGAATGTTTTAGACGCTGCTTATCAAAACTTCTTTACCAGAGAAGATAAAAATATTTCTGCAATTCAGCTTTCGGAGTCATCCTTTTCTATTAAAAAATCAAACGGAGAAATAATAGCTAATCCTTATTCAGCTATTCCAAAAGAAGCTTCCACGTCAAGTGCCTGGGTTGAAATTTCCAACCAAAATAATTATACAAATTTGTTCCTTTAATCCTTAAGAAAGCAATCATCTAGGATAGAAAATTTTCTTATTCAAGAAAAATCCTCCCAGCAGATATTTTCTCAAGCTTCAGTGTCTTCAAGTATAATGATGAAACCTACACCTGAAGTAAATTTAAAATTTAGAAAAGAATCCAAAGTTAATGATAAAAACTTTGTAAATGAACTAGTAAATAGGTTACAAAAATTAAACCTATCAGAAAAGAAAAGTGTAAATATGTTGAGTTAAAAACCAGAAAAATCCAAAAAAGACTCACATCTAGAAGTTAATAAACTTCACAGAAATAAAATGATGCCCTACTACACCATCAAAAATATACTACCTTAAACCCTCTCCTTTAGATCTTCAGTACGAGGATAATGCAATTCAAGATAGGGTCCAATTTGATGGTAAGTCTATTGTTGAATGGAACATAGATGGACTAGCAGAATATCAAGTTCCTCCAAACCACCAAACACATGCTTAGCAGTAGCATGTAGGTCTAATAGGAATACTGATAAAGAAATAGCCCTGGCCATAATAAGTGGATTTACAAGTCAACTTTTAGGTTGGTGGGACTTTCATCTATCTAATATCTCTAAACAAGAGGTTTTAAATTCTGTAAAACAAGAAAATGGAAATTTGGTAACTCATATAGTTAATACTTTAATTTATACAATAATAAATCATTTTGTAGAGGCTAATATGCTTAGATTGGACAGATCACATGAACAATTAATAAATCTTAGGTGTCCAGATTTGTCACATTTCTAATGGTATAAAGATGCCTTTCTATCTAAAGTTTATGAGAGACTAGACAGTCAAGCTGATTTTTGGAAAAAAAAATTTTAGCTTATCTGCCAACTCTACTTACTAAATAAGAAATAAATTGAAAGACAAGCATGGAGGTAATATGCCCTATAGTAGCTACAATTATGGTGAGTTAGCATTAGAGGTAGTATCAGAAAGAATATCGTTATGTAACGATATTAGATTAAAATGTCAAATTGATAAAGAAAAATTGAGTGTGAAAAGAGCGTTAGGAAGCTTCTATAAACGATTTGGATATCCCACAGGAAATCAATTTAAACAGTATAAAAGAACTCATAAATTTCAAAAGAAATTCTCTAATAAACCTTATAAGAGAAAACATTATAAAAAGAATGAAAAGCAAAAAATAGGTTACTATGAACCTAGTAAAAAACCTGTAATTAAGGAAACTAATTATAAAAAGGTTCCTATTTGTTACAAATATGGAAAACCAGGTCATTTCCAAAATAAATGCAGAGTTAAGAAGAAGATAAACGCCATTCAAATAGATGAAGGATTAAAGAAATCCTTGTGTCAAATCTTGTTAGAAGACTCTGACGAGGAAAGAGAAGAAATGAATGCTTTCAAAATAGAGCAACATAAATCAAACTCAAGCCTAGACAACTCTAAAGAAGAGTCCAGTTATGAGTTAGATAATTCTATAAAAACTTAATGTTGTTCTGACAACGATTGTGATGAGTGTATCCTTAAATCTATAGGATTAAATAACTTAAGTCTTAATGTGCTCTCTAGAGAAGAAAGTCTGATTCTAGACTTAATAGATAAAATTCAAGACCTAGAAGAAAGGAGAATACAACTTGAAAAGTATATCCAATTGTCTTCTAGGGGTAACAATTCAGGAATTAATGGTAGTATAAAAGATGATTCTTATTCTTTTAAGAATATTATTGAAATAGTAAAAACAATCAACACTTCTTTTAAAGAACCAACAATAGCTGATTTAAAAGTAGAAATGAATGAAATAAAAGAATAATTAAAAACTCTAAAACAAAGAGTCTTAGTTTTAGAAGAGTCTGATGAAGACCAATTTCAAGATCTTTTTTGGGAATCATCAAAAGAAATAAAATATCAAGAACCTGAAAATAAAGGGAAAGGTATAATGATACAAGAACCTAATGAAGGATCTGTTAACATCCTAAATGATCTAGAAGGATGGGTCTGTGCAGTAGAATTGGTAATAGCCAAAAAATGGTTCACTAAAGTAACAATAGTAGTGAACAATGAATTTAGTTTTCAATCTATAGCTCTAATAGATTCAGGAGCAGATTTGAATTGTATTAATGACGAATTGGTGCCCTCAAAGTACTTCCAAAAGACCACTCAAATTCTTCATGCAGCTGATGGAAATAGACTTACAATAGACTACAAGTTATCAAATGACAAGGTTTGCTTTCCTCTACCATCTGTGTTAGTAAAAGGCCTTGCTTAAGGAGTAATTTTAGGAAATGACTTTCTACATATGTTATTCCCTATATCTAGGATTGATGAATCAGGGGTAGAAACAATAATTTGATAGACAAATTAAATTTGAATTTGTTGAAGACCCTATATCCATGAAATATTTTTAATGAAAGATACTATAAAAAGAAAAGAAAATTTTCTCATGTCTCTAAAAGAAGAGATAAAATATAAAAGAATTGAAGAACAAATAAAGTCTTCAAAGTTGAAAGAAGAAATTAAAAAATTTCAAAATAAAATAGAACAAACAATGTATGCTGAGATTCCTAATGTTTTTTAGAACAGGAAACAACATATAATAGAATTGCCTTATGAGCTAGATTTCTCTGAAAAACAAATTCCTACTAAGGGTAGACCTATTGCGATAGGTCTTAGACATCTAGAAATCAGTAAAAAAAAAAAAAACATTAAATTGAAGAATTACTAAATAAGGGATTAATTAGAAAAAGTTATAGTCTCTGGAGTTGCCCTGCATTTTATGTTGAAAATGCTACAGAACTCGAAAGAGGAGTTCCAAGGTTAGTTATAAATTACGAACCTTTGAACAAAGCTTTAAGATGGATAAGATATCCAATCCTTAATAAGAATAATTTACTTAATAAACATTATACTGCCAAAGTATTTTCAAAGTTTGAAATGAAATCAAGATACTGGTAAATTCAGATAGCTGAGAAAGAAAGGTACAAAACTGCTTTTATGGTACCTTTTGGACATTATGAATAGAACGTCATGCCATTTGGATTGAAAAATGCCCCCTATGAATTTCAGAATATTATGAATGATATTTTTAATCCTTATCATGAATATATAATTGTTTACATTGATGATGTTTTAGTATTTTTTTCCTTCTATTGAGAAACATTTAAACATCTTCATATTTTTTTGAATATTGTTACCAAGGTAGGATTAGCAGTTTTAGCAAAGAAGGTAAAAATATTCCAAACTGCTATTCGATTCTTAGGTCACAGTATTTCTAAAGGATCAATTATTCCTATTGATAGAGCAATTCAATTTGTTGACAAATTTCCTAATGAGATAAAAGGAAAAACAACAATTACAAAGATTTCTAGGTTAAAGGAAATCCTCCTGAGTGGAATAATGATTTCACTGAAGCAATAAAAAGAATAAAACAAAGAGTTAAAGAGCTTCCATGTCTATGTATATCTCATCCAAAAGCCTTCAAAATAGTAGAAACAGACGCCTCTGAGTTAGGATATGGAGGAATTCTTAAACAAAAGATTGCTAATAAAGAGCAACTAGTTAGATTCCCTTCAGGAACTTGGAAAGGTGCTCAACAAAATTATTCTACCATAAAAAAATGAAAGGTTATTTATTAAGTTTTATGTTTTACTAAGTTTGAATCTGACTTATTAAATAAAAAATTCTTATTAAGAATAGATTGTAAATCTGCTAAGAAAATTTTGCTAAAAGATGTTAAAAATATAACATCTAAACAAATATTTGCCTAGATGGCAGGGAATCCTTTCTATATTTGAATTTGATGTAGAATATATAAAAGGAGAATCTAATTCTTTGCCTGACTTTCTGACAAAGAGAATTTTTGCAGGGATCCTAAGGGTAAAGGAGTTATGTCTTCCCAAACAAGTTCACCTGCAAAAAGAAACGTCTCAACTCCTAATGTCGAGGAATCTGACAAAGAATTCTTAAGTGATCAGGCTTATGAATTACCCCTTTCTTGTAATACCAAGGACTTTAAATATCCATATATTCCTCTATCTTATAAAAAGATAGCTCCAATTGAGAAAATGTATGCTAATTTAGCATCATATGAGATAGCTCCATTTTATCTTAATAATCATCTCCTTCCTAAATTAGAGCCCAATGGTACTTTTATACTATTTAAATATCCTTGTGGATACAAAATCTATTTCTCATAAACCCTGGATTTGAGTAGGAACATAATGGGCTTATTCAAAACTCATAATTTATAAAACTATGAAGATCGAAGAATGGGGATATACCGAAAGCTTATAGCTTTTTATAAAGTGGAATCCCTTTTGAAAGGTAGACTTTACTTTTCAAAAGTAACTTTAGGGATGGGTCCCTTCTTCAATGAAATATTCGGCTACTTCGTCAAAGGGATCTTGAGTATTTTGAAAGTAAGCTGGGTCATCCTGGCTCATATCGAATAACCTAGGATTTTTAACAACTCTTTCTGGACATCTTCTTTTGAGGAGAAGGCTAATAAGCCTTTGACCATTCTAAGACCTTCTTATTTTCATTTAAATAAGGTTTTTGAGCAGAAGCTTGAGATCTTAGTATTCCTAATTTTTGAAAATTATTTTAATTCTCTTCAAAATTAGAGAAATTATCCCACCACTTTATTTGGGACCTTAGAATTAACCATGGAACAAATTGATTAATCCCAAAAGCAGAAGTAGAACAGTCTTTTATGATGTATTCCCATTTTACAATCCATGGAAGCTAATAATAAGCTGTGAACATGATTATTTTGTCTTGTGGTGCTAAAGAATTATTATTCTCACAGAATCTTAACTAATATTGATGAACATATTTTGGTAGGGATATTGGACATAATCCCCATGAAAAGTACCAGGTTTTAAATCATTGTGGAAAAGTATTAGGAGAGGGTTCCTCATTAAGAGTGAATCTAAGAAACCAGCCCCGTTTTCCGATAGTTTTACTTCAAGTAATATAGGATTACAATCGGAATATTTCCTATTAAGTTGTTTCACATGATAAGAGACATCAATCTAATTAGAGTGGACAAAGAAACGATCTAACCTATATAAAATTCAAGCTGCTACACCCACTTGTTTGTCCACGTAAAAGTTGAGCCTAAATGTGCCACTTCTTGAAGGCCACAAACCATGAGAGTTCCCAAAAAATCAGAGGCGGAGTTATAATGATAATGGGCATTCACCCCCATACATCCTCTTAAACAAGAACACAATTAAAATCTCCTCCCACAAGCCACCTGTCTAAACCAACCACACTACTGATTTCAATTAGTTCATCCCATAATTCCATACGGCAAGCCAATAGCATCGAACATAAACCATGGTAACATAAGAGGCCTCTTATACTAAAGCATGCTTCACCCTTAATGTGACTTGTTGTGCGGAAGTCATAATAATTTCACATGTAATAGTATCGTCCCAAAACAACCACAAGTTGTTAGTCAAATTTACATAAAAATTTGTGAAACCACCATAGTTTTGTAGCACTACCAAGTCATCCAAATGAACATTTAGGTTCCGACACAGCCACTAAAGAACACCTATGCAATCTTTTGAGTTTACGAAGCCTTCGTCTTGTGTTAGCATTCTTGACTCCTCTAGCATTCCAATAAAGAACATTAATCATTGCGGTGATGAGGGGATCAAGGAACTGCAATCCTTACTAGAAGGCTTACCAAAGGAATCTCTCATGCAATCAAGATTGGCTCTAAGTGAGCTAAGCAAAACTCCTTCCCTAGTATAGCTGAAAGGTTGCTTTAAACAATCTTAAGGGCTTTTCAAAGAACTCTTAGGTGAAATATTTAAAATATGAATGACTCTTTCTAAATCTTCCTTGGAATTATTAGGAAAATCAGAGTCCCCTTGAAACGGAGCTACTTGGGACGCACTGCATTTAACACTACCTTCTTTTTCTTGCAACTCTTGACCTTCTTGAAGGTCCATTATACCACCATGTCTTTTCAAATCTTAGTCTATTTCTTGAGTAATCTTTCCACTTTCTAAAAGGTTGCCCTTGCTGCCTATGTCACTGCATTGACGTTTTAAGCAAGAGTCTTTCTGATCTTATGCTTTCGTTGGGCAAATATCAAAACAAACTTGATCAGAACAACTCACACAATCCACCATCTGTAATCCCTCTCTTTCTTGAGCCTCACTCTCCCTTACTTGAACTTTGTTGCTTTTGGTCTTTATAGGAACTTTATTCAGCCAACCCATGTAGTCTTCTGAATTTGAACCATCAAACCTTACCAACTGCGGCTCTACACCCTCTACTTGTACAACCCCTTCCCTTGCCTCCTCTTTGACATCCCCCTTTAAGTGATCAGCTTTGGAAGATTTGCCTTTTTGAAGAAAAGTAGTTGATCCCCTCAAAGGGACCACCTCTTTAGACCTTTTAGACGGTGGACTTCCAGCTTCTTGGATTGTAACTTTCAACTTGACTTTTTGTTTCCAAACCTCCTTCGTGTTTATCCTTCCTTCTAGGATTATTGGACCCTTGTACGAAACTATGTTCTTTCTACCATCTTGAATTCTTGAATCTTGAGTTCTTGAAATTTGGATTCTCAATTCTTGATTTATTTTAGTAAGAACTTTTTCTTGATTCTTTATTAACATGCCTTCACTTGTTTCTTGCTTTTCCAGGAGAATTTTACACCCTTCTTTATCATGTCCAAGACGATAACAATAATTGCAATATTTAGGTACGTTTTCATGCACAATTTCTTAAAAAAAACCTTTGTTATCCCCGATCCAATCCACACTTTAGTAACAAGGGGCTTTAACAGATCAAGTTCCATGCAAATTCGGGCCATACTTGGCCTCATTCTTGAAGCCGAAGCTCCATCTAGTTTAAGGGGTTTAACCACCATGTTGGCAATAATAAATAAACTTTCTTTGGAATAAAAATGAATGGGCAGATTAGGCAAGTTAATCCATACCAGTACCAATGGCGATTCTTGATCCGATCTGAAAGCAGGTGTCCATTTGAAAACTTGCATAGGAAATCGCTGAATATACCATTGGCTAGGTCTACACCACAGGCTTTGATAATCTTCCTCATCGAAAACCTCTATTAAGATGTGTTTAAAATCAGGCAAGCCTATTGAGACAGAGGCTGTAAGTCCAATGGCTGCAAAGGCCTTTCGAATTTCAATTGTCGAGGGCCTTCCAAGAGAAAATTTTCCAACTAGGGTGTATTTGAAAGGAGCTGCTAAATCATCAATTTCTTGAGCTGTGAAGTGTTTTATATTGATCTGGGCTGCTGAATCTTATTGCAGCTATTTACATATATTTTGTGTCTTAGTTTATATTCTTTTATCTTTCGTGTTTCAGTCTGTGTGAGTGCTCTAGCTTCCGTAGATGGTATCAGAGCCAACAACCTTAAAGGTTGGTAGAGTGTGATAATATTTGTTCATTAATCTTCAATGTCGAGGAGTTAAACCCAGGAAACAAAGTCGAGGCGTCTGATAACCTGTGTAGTCCGTTGAGTGAAGGACGTTGAAGGTTGAGTAAGTCCTTTGACAGTTTGCCTCTTTGACTCGAAGATAAAATGGCTGGTATTTTAAGAAAATTTTCAAACTCTGTTAATTCTTTTGATTCTAGTTCTGATAACTTGTCCAGAAATAATAAAGAAGTTATTCTAGTGGAAAATATAGAAAAAGAACTTCAAAACTAGAATCTTCTGATAGACAAATTTATAGGAAAGGTAGTTTTAGTTTAAAACAAGACTATATAATTAAAACTATGGAAGAGTCAATTCCCTTAAAGGAAGGTCAAGATACATTTAAACTCTTTTCTTCTAAACTAATAGAAGAACATAAAAAGAAATTTAAATATCTTCACATAGGAATGGCTCAAGTGGCTTTAAAACCTTTAACCAGATTTGGACTAAATACGTATGCTCTTATATGTGTTAAGGACATAAGACATAATAAGTTTTCAGACTCCTTATTCGGATGTATAGAATCGAGCCTTTGTGATGGTCCTATCTTCTTTAGTTGCTATCCTAATTTTTCAATATCTTTAACTGATCAAAACATAATGAATGCATTAACTTTAAATATTCAGTCTCATGATTTTGACATATTACTAGAATCTGAAAATATAATCCTAATATGTAGGATTTATTACAAGGTAATGAACACTATGGCTCCTAATGTTAAGATTGAGTCAAAAAGAGGTGAAACCACACTTTTTATAGCTAATCCAGCTAAGACCAATATGGTGGTGCCTAAAACAATTACATGGGATCAAGTAAATCTTCCATAAACTTGGAAAATTGACCAAGAAATTCCTCCTAAGAAAATAGAGTCTAGAGACCTAGAATCAGTATTTGAATATACTGATGGGGATGTGGAGATAAAATTCTCTTCAAATAGAAAAATCAGACTTAATCTAGGAGAATCTTCTAAAAGGAGGTCTACGTCTTCAATTCCTACCATTGAAACTGAAAAGAGACAAGTAATTGAGGGAATTATAAAATCTAAGGATCAGGTTAGTCATCCTCAGTACCAAGTAGAAACAGCTTCAGAATTAGGCTTTAAATCACCCTCAAAAGATAATTCTCCAACACCCTCTAAAATGGGATACAAAGTATGCATGTTATCCTCTACAGAGTCGTTACACCTGTTCACCATTAAACATAAATGGTTTTATAGAACTTTTAATGAAAAAGAAAGAGATTACTGGATCTCTATGCATAAGCAGTATATGGAAAAATATCATAAAAAGCCAGCATTCTTTAAGTGGCTTGAACGAGCCTTTAGGTTCTATAAGAAAGATTAGCCTAATTTTGAGGATCCTAAGTTCGTTAATGTCCTAGAAACTGCTTATCAAAACTTTTTCACCAGGGAGGGAAAGAATATAGCAGCAGTTCATCCCCTAGAGTCGTCACTTTTAGTCAAGAAATCTGAATGTGAAATAATAGCTAATCCTTACTCAGATATACCAAAATAAGCATCTATATCAAGTGCCTTGGTTGAAATATCCAACCAAAATAATAATACAAATTTATTTCTCTAATCCTTAGGAAAACAATCCTCAAGGATAGAAAATTTTCTTATTCAAGAAAAGTCTTCCCAACAGATAATTCCTCAGACTTCAGGATCTTCTAGTAAAGAGTCTGCTAAGATAGATCCAATCATGATGAAGCCACCCCCTGAAGTCAATCTGAAATTTAGAAAAGAGTCTAGAATCAATAATAAAACTTTGTGGATGAATTAGTCAACATGTTACAAAACCTGAACATATCTGAAAAGAAAAATGTCAACATGCTGAGTCAAAATCAAGAAAAGCCATTAAGAAAAGACTTATATCTAGAAGTTAATAAACTTCATTGGAATAAGAAAACTCCAACTGCACCATCTAAAATGTACTACCCAAGGCCCTCACTGTTAGATCTTCAGTACGAAGATAATGCTATTCAAGATAGGGTTCAATTTAATGGTAAGTCCATAATAGAATGGAATATTGATGGACTGGCAGAATACCAAATCCTTCAAATAACTAAACACATGCTAATATATGTTGTAGCATGTAGGTCCAATGGTAACACTGATAGGGAAATAGCCTTGGCCATAATCAGTGGGTTTACGGGACAACTTTTAGGATGGTGGGATTTCCACCTTTCAGATATCTCTAAACAAGAGATCTTAAATTTTGTAAAACAGGAAAATGGAAATTTAATAATTGACATAGTTAATACTTTGATTTATACTATTATAAACCACTTTGTAGGAGTTAATATGCTTAGGTTAGATAGATCACATGAACAACTGATTAATTTTAGGTGTCCAGATCTATCTCACTTCCAATGGTATAAGATGTGTTCTTATCCATAGTCTGTCAGAGACCAGATAGCCAAGTTGACTTTTGGAAAGAAAAGTTTCTAGCAAGTCTCCCAACTCTATTTGCTAATAAAATAAGAAATAAACTAAAAGATAAATATGATGGTAATATTCCATACAGTAGCTACACTTATGGAGAAATAGCTTCAGAGGTCGTGTCAGAAGGAATATGATTATGTAATGATATTAGGCTAAAACGACAAATTAACAAAGAAAAATTAAGTGGTAAAAGAGCTTTAGGAAACTTTTGTGAACAATTTGGATATCCCACAAGCAGCCAATTTAAACAGTCTAAAAATACTCATAAATTTCAAAAGAAATTCTCTAATAAACCTTACAAGAGAAAACAATATAAAAGGAATGAAAAGTCAAGGAAACTAATTATAAAAAGGCTCATATATGTTATAAGTGTGGAAAACCAGGTCATTTCCAAAATAAATACAGGGTTAAAAGAAAATAAATGCTCTTCAAATTGATGAAGGTTTAAAGAAATCTTTATGCTAAATCTTATTAGAAGACTTTGATGAGGAAAAGGAATAATTGAATGCATTTATAATAGAGCAGTATAATTCAGATTCGAGTCTAAAAGAGTTAGAAAATGAATATAACTTTGAGTCAGAAAAATCTGAAAAAATCAAAATGTTGTTCTGATAATGACTGTGACGAATGTATCTAAAAACTATAGGATTAAACAACCTTAGTATAAATGTCTTGTCAAAAGAAGAAAGTCTAATTTTAGACTTAATTGATAAAATTGCAGACCCTGAAGAAATAAGAATACAGTTAGAAAACTATATTCAAATGTCTAATAAGGGTAAAAGTTCAGTAATAAAAGGAAGTATAAAAGATGATTCTTATTCCTTTAAGAATATTATTGAAAGAGTAAAAAATGTTAACTCTTCATCAAAGGAACCAACTATTGCTGATTCAAAATCAGAAATTAATGAAATAAAGGAAGAAGTAAGAACTCTAAAACAAAGAGTTTCTAATCTAGAAGAGTCAGATGAAGATCAATTCCAAGATCTTTCATGGGAATCATCAAAAGAAACAAAAAATCTAGAACTTGAAAACAGAGGAAAAGGTATAATGATACAAGAACCCGAGGAAGGAATTGTAAACTTCCTTAATGATCCAGAAGGATGGATTTGTACTGTAGATTTAGTTATAGCACAAAAATAGTTTACTAAAATAACTATAGTTGTGAATAATGAATTCAGTTTTCAATTTGTTGCCTTAATAGATTCAAGAGTAGATTTGAATTGCATTAATGAAGGACTAGTCCCATCCAAATACTTTCAGAAAACTACACAAATACTCCATGCTGCGAATGGAAATCGTCTTATTATAGACTACAAATTGTCTAATGCTGCAGTCTGTAATAACAAGGTTTGTTTTCCTGTACCATTTGTTTTAGTTAAAGGCTTAGCCCAGGGAGTAATCCTAGGAAACCATTTTCTACATATGTTATTCCCTATTTCTAAAACAGATGAATCAGGGGTAGAAACTACAATAAAGGTAGACAAATTAAATTTGAATTTGTTGAAGAACCACGAATGCATGAAATCAATCTTATGAGAGAGACCATTAAATGAAAAAGAAAAATTTCTTGTGTCTCTAAAGAAGAAATAGAATATAAGAAAATTGAGCAACAATTGAAGTATCTTAAACTTCAAGATGAAATTAATAAATTTCAACATAAAATTGAGAAAACTATATGTGCTGAAATTCCTAATGCCTTTTGGAATAGAAAACAGCATATTATAGAATTGTCTTATGAACCAGATTTTTCAGAAAAACAAATACCTACTAAAGCTAGACCTATAGCTATGGGTCCTACACACTTAAAAATCTATAAGGCAGAGATTGAAGAATTACTAAAAAAAGGATTAATTAGAAAAAGTTACAGTCCCTGGAGTTGCCCATCATTTTATGTAGAAAATGCAGCCGAATTAGAAAGAGGAGTCCAGAGGCTAGTAATTACTTACAAACCTCTAAATAAAGCTTTAAGATGGATTAGGTATCCAATTCCTAATAAAAATGATTTGTTAAGTAGACTTTATAATGCCAAGATATTTTTAAAATTTGATATGAAATCAGGATATTGGCAAATTCAAATAGCTGAACAAGATAGGTACAAAACTGCCTTTACTGTACCTTTTGGGCATTATGAACGGAATATCATGCCATTTGGATTAAAAAAATGCTCCATATGAATTTGAAAATATTATGAATGATATTTTTAATTCTTATCATGAATTTATAATTGTTTATATTGATAATGTTTTAGTTTTTTCTCTGTCCGTTGAAAAACATTTTAAACATCTCAATATATTCTTGAATATTGTCATGAAGGCGGGATTAGCAATTTCTGCAAAAAGGGTAAAAGTATTTCAAATTGCTATTCGTTTTTTAGGGCACAATATTCATAAAGGTTCTATTATACCTATTAATAGAGCCATACAATTTGCTGATAAATTTTCTAATGAAATAAGGGAAAAACAACAATTACAGAGATTTTTAGGAAGCCTAAATTATGTACGTGAATTTTACAAAGATTTAGCCTTAGATTGCAAATTATTATTTGCACGATTAAAAATGAATCCTCTAGAATGGAATAATGACTTTACATAAGCAGTTAAGAGGATAAAACAAAGAGTTAAAGAACTTCCATGTCTTTGTAATGCTTTCAAAATAGTTGAGACAGATGCTTCTGAAATAGGATATGGAGGAATTCTTAAACAAAGAATGGCTAATAAAGAGCAATTGGTTAGATTTACTTTGGGAACTTAGAAAGGTGCACAGCAAAATTATTCTACTATAAATAAAGAAATATTATCTATAGTTATGTGCATCGCTAAGTTTGAATCTGACCTGTTAAATAGAAAATTCTTATTAAGAATAGATTTGCAAATCTGCTAAGGATATCTTTCTTAAAGATGTTAAAAATATAGCATCTAAACAGATATTTGCTAGATGGCAGGGAATCCTTTTTGTTTTTGAATTTGATATAGAATTTATTAAAGGAGAATCTAATTCCTTGCCTGACTTTCTAACTAGAGAATTTTTGCAGAGATCCTAAAGGAAAAGGAGTTATGACCTCTCAAACTAATACTTCTGCAAAAAGAAATTTCTCCACTCTTAATACTAAGGAGACTGATAAAGAATTTTTATGTGATCAGGCTTATGAATTAGCCCTTCCTTGTAATACTAAGGATTTCAAATATCCATATATTCCATTATCTTGTAAAAAGATAGCACCAATTGAAAAAAGGTATGCTAATCCAGCACAATATGAGATAGCCCATTTTTATCTCAATAATCATCTTCCTCCTGAATTAGAACCCAGGAATATTTTATTCTATTTAAATATTCTTGTGGACACAGAATCAATTTCTCATAAACCCTGGATTCGAGCAGGGTCAGAATGGGCTTATTCAAAAATCGTCATTTATAAAGTGATGAAGCCAGAAGATTGGGGTATAGATTTATACCGTCAAAAACAAATTAGAGATAGAAGAATATATCCTCAGCTATATACTTATTTTGATTATATGGCTGCATGGGAAAACTTACTTTTATTTGAAAACAAAGCAAGAAAGCACAACTAGTTTCTTAGGTTCACCCTCAATGAAGAACCTTCTCCCACTACTTTTCCTCAATGGTTTAAAACATGATACTTTTCTTGGGGGATTATTTCCTATATCCCTACCTAAAAATGTTCATCCATACTGGTTAAGGTTCTATGAGAATAATCATTCTCTGGACCCTCAAGACAAAATTATTATGTTTACAGCTTATTATCAGCTCCCATGGATTGTTAAATGAGAATATATTGTAAAATAATATTCCTTTTCTGCCTTTGGGATTAATTAATCAGTTCCCTGGTTAATTCGTAGAACTCAAATCAAATAGTGGGACAACTTCTCTAATTTCGAAGAGAACCTTAATAATTTTCAGAAGCTAGGAATCTTAAGATCTAAAGCTTCTTCTCAAAAACCTTTTATAAATGAAAATAAAAAGGTTCTGGATATGGTGAAATGCTTATTAGCCTCTTTATCTAAAGATGATGTTCAAAAAGAGCTCCTAAAAATTCTTGAAGATAATAATTCTGAGATAAGTCAAGATGACCTAGCCTACTTCCAGGACTCACAAGACCCTCTGGACGAAGGAGCAGAAGACTTTTTGGATGAGGAATCTCATCAATAATTAAAATAAAGCTAAAGTCTACTTTTCTAAAAGGAAAAAGAATCTACTTTCTTTTCAAAAAGCAAAAGTCATCTTTTTCAAAAGAAAATTTGCTTTCGATGACTTGAAGACAAATTTCTTAAAGAAAAAGAATTTACTTTATAAAAGTAAATATTTATTTTCTATCTAGCGGACCGACTCCAATCTATCCAGGACACGTGCCTAGACAGAAGGATGAGCCTTATCTTTCGGAATTTGCCTTTTCTTAGCCTTATCTCTTAGGCAATCATGTTAGAATTGTTATTTAAGGGCTTTTGCCCTATGTAGTAAAGTTAAGTTTTGAAGTTTGCTAGAATATCAGAAGTTTGAAAAATTTTAGAGTGCTTTGAGTGTTTTGTAAAATATGAGTGAAAGTTTCAAGTCTGTAATAGTGGGCTTGTACTTGTTGTACATGTAGCTGCTGTTGTCAAATAGTACCTGTGAACGTGTTCTGTACCTGTGCCTTGTACCTATAATAAAAAATCTTTTTTATTAATGTAAGTTTTATTCTACTCTTCTTTTATATTGATCTGGGCTGCTAAATCTTATTGCAGCTGTTTGCATATGTTATGTGTGTTAGTTTATATTCTTTTATCTTTTGTGTTTTTGTCTGTGTGCGTGCGCTAGCTTCCCCATATGGTATTAGAGCCAGCAACCTTAAAGGTTAGTAGAGTGTGATAATAGTCTTAAACTATTTGATCATTAATCTTCAAAGTCGAGGAGTTAAACCCAGGAAACGAAGTCGAGGCATCTGATAATCCATGAAGGACGTTAACTAATTAAACAAATCATTAATATTAGGGAACAGAACTTCATTTAACCACCGATTATTATTATAGAGTCGGAACGAATTGACAAAGAACTGAAGGTATCACAAGGAAACTCATTAAAACAGATAAACTCCTTGTCTAATGAATCTTACATTAGCATTATTATTATTTTTATGTAATTTTTTTTAACAATTTAATTTCTTATAAAAGACGTCTAAAATCTGATTAACTCTTAATCGATGTCAATACTCTAATATCTTAAAAAACTAACAACACGACCACTATGTATTATCATATCCAAACAAACATAAACGACTTCTATGCTCATTTATCATATATGACCAATGATAGTACATTAGAGAATCATAACTTGAAGTTCCAGGATGAATTAGAACGTGTCACTAAATCCACATACGCCTCAGGTAACATACACAAACAAAGTAAGAACAGTCCCTTATTTGCAGTCACGGACCTCTAAACCCAAGCTCTAATACCAACTTGTCACACCTCTCACGGAGATATGACTGACCGGAGAAATGGGTAACCAAACCTCCATAGCCCTGACTTCGAGACAAGAAACCAACATAACACTTGATTAATCTAAAGATTAAAAAATAAATTTTATAAACAAAAGTTAGCTATAAAAGTTAGTTTATTGAAATAAATAACAATTTATTTAAAATTTTGGCAGAGGTTCCGGGTAAAATGGAACGTGCCAAAAAAACAAATATATAACCCAGTTCTTATATAATAACCAAAGTAATTACAACAAGGACAACAAGGAGCTCCGCTCCGTTTCTTATCACAATAATAATTAATTAGACTATTACACCTTATAAGACCAGACACCCCACAGCTCTAGTGTGACTGTAAATTTCCACCCTTTGACCTCAAGATTGAGATTCCCAAAAGTTACCTGGCCACCAAACACCTGACAAGGTCTATTTTTGGTAATAGCTATCATCGAGATCCTGTTACTAAAAAAATAACCACAGAAGAAAGGGGTGAGTCCTATGGACTCCGTGAGTGAAAAATAGTATCCAAAGAATACTAACATCACTCAACACAAATAATGTAACATATATAATAACATCATAGAATAATGGTCATGTTTTAATTCAAAATACAGGTACACAGTTGCTTTTAAAACTCGATTTTTCGTTATCGAATTATGAGAGTTATAACAAGTAATTCCTGTTTTTTGAGGAACTATATGTATAAGACTTACCCACTTGCTATCCAAAATTTGATGAGTCATCGATGTTCACCAAATTAAAACCTAACTAACTGTATTTATAGTATGATAAGTAGGGTATCGATCTCATAGAGAAACAATTAAGTTAATCAAATTCAACTCAAGCAAGTAGTTCTTATTTAATTAAATTGAACCAAGGGAAAAAAACAAAAGAAGTTCAAGTATAAATCCCAAGCTTAAATAATATAATGAGCAATAAAAGCAAATCACACTAATGAAGAAAATATAAAACAAAACATATGTATAATATGATCTTGTGATCTTCTTTCAATCCTAATCCCAATAAAATTCCTTGCCAAAGTTGGATTCCTCATGTAGAAATCCTTTATTGCCACTAAGATTCCTAGTCCAATTAGGATTTGCACCTCATCAACACATAGATTTGTCTCAATGTGCTCATTCTACTAGTCCTTTGCTCCATTACATGCTCAAATGCTCCATTTTTGCTCCATTTTACTCATTATACAAGTCACAGTTTTACACAAAACAAGATAAGTAAACTAAAGTAAGACATAGAATATACATAAAAGACTAAGAATAGGGTACTAAAAGGATAGAATAATATGAGTGTATCAGTTAGAACTGTCAAACAATTATACCCATAGAGTACAACAAGTCAACGTCAAACCCCCGCTAACTATGGTGTCAGATGCATCAATTCATACAAACCATCAAACTCGTAGGTTACAACAAGTTAGTCCTCAAACCCACTAACCTAGTGTATGAAACCCATTACCACGTATGTTGTGTTACAGTATCCCTTCCTAAGTAGGTACCATATCCGAAATACAATGTGCACAAAGGATAAGTATACCTCTTTAGCTAAATGTTCTGACAAGTACCATTCCATAAAAACAATGTGAAAGGATAATAACAAAGAAGTTACCCGATGAAGCAAGGAAAATCAATGGAAGTGTCTCCAACATCATTATCCAAATGACAAATATTCCAATATTTACTTTTCAAAGCAAATAAGTCAATCAAATCCAAAGTCACAGTTGTACACCAATAGTCAAAATAACATAAATCAATTTTCATTCCAAGTGGCAACATTGATTTCAAATCTATTCAAAGCATATGTCTAATGATACTTATTAAATAAGAGAGGATGAAATGTTAAAGTGTTTGACCCCGATGACTGTGTTCAAGAATATAAAGTAACTAACAACGATGTCCATGTACGCATAACTCATAAAAATGATATTTAACATGTTTGATGGTTCAATGCTCTTTAATCATTTACAAAAGTCAAGTTTAACTTAAACATGTTTATACAAGTAGTTTCTGAACTGAAAAGTAGTGATGCTTGTGGTGAGTACAATGAATACACTGTAAATTAGGAACTATCCACTCATAGTAGAAATGAAGCTTCCAATTAAGAAAGTTAGGAATCGAAAGTCACCCAACTAAAGGTGTGGGAGTCTCCAATGAGCCTAGAACAATTTTAAATCATAATAGAATAAGCATCTTGGAGTCAAATTGAATAATTGAGGTTTAGATGCAATGAGTTCCCTATGAAGCTTGAATTCAAAGTTAACCCAAATAACAAATCCTACTCACAAGCAAACATCCAAATCCAACGAATTCCAAAAGTGGCTAATACTAAATTAACCTTAGTGAACTTTGATAAGTCTATAAAATAACCTTATTTACATGCCCTTTTTAGTCATAATATTCGCTATCTTATTAAGTTTTGGTTTGATTATTACTTAGTTGAGTCATTTGTATTTAGGTATTGAATCCTAGTTGAGTATGCTTAGAATTTAGCCTTTAATTATGAATTTCATAGATTCTTAACTTAGTTTGTGTTTTTTGAAGGTTTCTTGAAGGAAAACTCTTTGAAGTCAAATAAGGATTTTCGATGTGTCGGCGCCACAATCGTGTAAGAAGGGCACCAAGTGTCAAATTTCGTGCAAGAAAGCACCAAGCAGAGGAGGATGGTGCCACGGCACCAGCGTGATGCACTCGTCCTGATTTCTAGTGTCGCTGTGCAAGAAAAATGGGGCTGCAATTCTAGCTCCTAGTCCAATTTGAACTCTTTTTTATGGTTTTAAATCCTGTTTGAAGAGGTTTATGTTGGGGAATCAAAATACACAAGTTAGCTAGAAATTCTTGAGATTAATAGGCAAACAAGGGTGTAAGAAGCAAGGATCGCTAAAGCTTGGTGACGATATTTATAGTTTTCTTTTCTCTACTCGTTCTTTACTTTTTTGTTTAAGCTTGATGTTTTCATTATTTAAATCCATGTTTACACTAAGTAGCATGAAGTAATTTTCTTTTTAGGATTGCAACGAAATTTTTTGTTTTAACCCAAACTTATCTAGGACCTAGCCCTGTCCTTAAAATTTTATTAATAACACAAAGGCCAGAGTATATTCATACCTAGACAAACATTAATACAAATTTTCCAATAATTCTAAGACAACTTTTAGCCATGAACATGGGATACTATCCCATTACAAAAGGAAAGAAACAATGGAAGACTCAACAATAATAAAACATAATTTGTGCGCATCCTCTTTGAGAACAAAGTCAAAGACCTTGTTTTCACTCGCACATACGCTGTTTGTTGTTTATCCAATGTGATTAAACCCGGAGCTTGTGGAGGAAGGTTGTCGATTGAATCCCAAACGCACCTTTTTTTTCATATCACAAACATAGTTTGCTATAAAGTCAACAGCTGCATTAACTTCTCTAAAACAATGGCAAATCTTTACATTCAAAGTCTGTGTTATTGGTTGGAGTTCTCAAAATCTTCTGTAGATCTTCCACAAAGGTTTTTTCTTCCAATTGACACATTGAACTAGAGCCATTGAATCATAATTAACTACCATATTCCTATACCCTTTAGCTTCACATGCTTTTAAACCTTTTAATAATGCCTCAAATTCAGCCACCATGTCTACTTCTCTACCTAACTAATCTCCATAAGCAAACATAAAATTACCTTCCGAAGACTGGATTACACCTCCAAAGGCTGCTTCTCTAGGATTGCCCTGTGAACAACCATCACAGTTCAATTTTATAAAAGTGTGAGATGGGGGATACCACTTGACAATTAAAACTTTTTTCAAAAACATGTGCTTAGGAATGGTAATAGGGAGATAACAAAGTTGATAAGCATCATATATACTCAACTTTGCTTTACCTTTTTTGAATCATCAATATCTACCCAATCGTCTTCCAAATTTGTCTTGCAATGGTGATTGAGTTCATGGGTATATTGTCATATTCCTTTGCATTCCTTGCTTTCTAAATCTCCCAAACAATTATACATGGTGTTATAGCTCTTAGTTGACCCACAAAGGATTTAAGTCCTTGTTGCCACCAAGAAAAAAAGACTTCACGAACATTCCTTAACTAGCATTCTATATCAAAAAATAGTGTGAAGAACGACCACACTTCCCTTGGTATTTATGAAGATAAGAAAAGATGGTGAATAGTTTCTACATCATTGAGTTCACAACAACGACAACAGGATGCCAAGGAGAAATTAAACTGGGCTAGAGTACTATCAATTGCTAGATATCCAAACCATAATTTCCATAAAAAACTGATATCTTTACTGGAATTAATGCATGCTAAAAGTTAATCAGTTAAGGCATCAATGGATTGTGTCTCCTACATACTTCCCAAGCTGAAGTAGTGGTAAAGTAACCTGCTTTATCCGGGGTCCAAATTAGATCATCCTTGTCATCCTGAAAAATTGATCAATCTGCTACCCTTTGTCTCACGGAATAAGAATTAGGTCTTGTTTCTCATTTGGGAGCAAATTCTATTCGTCCAATTTCAAGTTGCAATACCTTCTTGGAATCTCAGAAACAAGCAAATAAATAGGGCCTAGATCACACCATTGGTCATACCAAAAATTAATCAACCCATTGCCCACATTTCACCTTAAAAAAGGTTTAGCCTTATTTCTACATGCAATCAAGCGTCTCCATACAATAGAATAACAAGAAGGATGTGCTATAACAAGCATTTACATTCCATTATGTCTGGATTCTCCTGAGCATCTTGTTTAGATGATTAACACACGTCCTAGGGCTGTTGGTCTTCCTATAGCTTGCTTGCCTTTGTCGTTAGGACAGTTTCATCTAATATGTCCTACCTGTCCACATCCAAAACATCTCTGATCCACAAATCAACAGGTTCCTAATCCATGATCACGTCTACACCTTGAACATTTTCTAGCAGCACACACAGACAAAGAAAGACAAAGTAACACAGAAAACATATACAACAACTGCAACAAGATTTAGTAGCCTAAAACAAACATAGAATGGAGCTATCTCGTATGGCGCTAAATTAGCATACCTTTTCTCAATTGGAGCTATCTTTTTTATAAGATAGTGGGATATATGGATATTTAAAGTCCTTGGTATTACAAGGAAGGGCTAATTCATAAACCTGATTGCTTAAGAATTAGAACCCAAGGGTACTTTATACTATTTAAATATCCTTGTGGACACAGAATCTGTTTCTCATAAACCCTAGATTAGAGTAGGGACATAATGGGCCTATTCAAAACTCATAATTTATAAAGTTATGAAGATTGAAGAATGGGGTATGGATCTATACCCCCATAAACAAATAAGAGATAGAAGAATATTTCCCCGGTTATACAATTATTTTGATTATATGGCCGCTTGGGAGAATTTTCTTTTATTTGAAAACAAAGCAAGGAAACATAGTTGGTTTCTCAGATTCACCCTAAATGAGGAACTCTCTCCTGATACTTTTTCTTAATGGTTTAAAACCTGGTACTTTTCATGGGGATTATTTCTAATATCCCTACCTAAATATGTCTATCAATACTAGTTAAGATTCTGTGAGAATAATAATTCTCTAGAACCACAAGACAAAATAATTATGTTTACAGCTTATTATCAGCTTCCATGGATAGTGAAATGGGAATACATAGTGAAAGACTATTCTACTTCTGCGTTTGGGTTCAATCAATCCGTTCCATGGTTAAATCGAAGGTCCCAAATAAAATAGTGGGATAATTTCTCTAATTTTGAAGAGAATTAAAATAATTTTTAAAAATTGGGAATTTTAAGATCTCGAGCTTCTGCTCAAAAACCTTATTTGAACGAAAATAAAAAGGTTTTGGATATGGTCAAAGGCTTATTAGCCTCCTCCTCAAAAGAAGAAGTCTAGAAAGAGCTGTTAAAAATCCTAGAAGACAACTATTCTAATATGAGCCAGGATGACCCAACCTATTTTCAAGACTCTTAAGACCCCTTTGACGAAGAAGTTGGAGACTTCATTGAAGAAGAGACCCATCCACAAATTCTCTTTTGAAAAGTAAAATCTACTTTTCAAAAAGAAAAGATTCCACTTTATAAAAGTCATCAGCTTTCGATGGAAAAGAAAACCAAATTATTAAAGAAAAGATTTACTTCATCAAAGTAAGATTCTTCTTTTCGTCTGGTAGGTCGACTCCAATTCATCCAAGACACGTGCCCAAACAAATTGAAGCCCCTTATCCTCAGGAATCTACTTTACTTAACCTTATCCTAAGGACGATAATTCTAAAGTCTATATATGGGCCTTTGCCCTCTGGAGTCTACAAGCTTTTCCTTTATAAGCTTTTCTTCAGAAGCGTTTCTCAGAGTGTTTTGTAAAATAAGTTTGAATGTAAGAGTTTTACAAGCTATAATCTTCAAGCTTGTATCAATGTGCTTGTACGTGTGATCAAGTTTTGTACCTGTAGTTGCTATAAAGTTGTTGTTGTGTAGTTGTACCTGAGATCATGTTGTACTTGTGATTGTGTTGTTGATATCCATAATAAAGAATTTCAGTTTATATCTGCTATCTTCATTTAATGTAAGTGTTCTTCTCTAAAATTATTATTTTGCTTTCTGTATTATGCTGAGTTTGCTGCCTATTGTTGTTTTGCTCTATGAATTTGTTGTTGTCTAAGCTTTGTTATCTTGTTCTCATAAGAAATATGTCATTGATAACATAAAATGGAAGTGGATTCCTGCCACACCCCACACGGAGGTATGACTTGTAGTATAGTGACTGCAGTATTTAAATCCATGTACTTCAAGTCTGCATTATTTCAAGAATACCTTGCCGCAATAGCTTCCGGCAAGTCAAGATCTAGATGAAAGACTTGGAGAAGAACTTGGAATTAAAAAAAAAATACATAAATGGAAGAGAAGTGAGTCATATAGAATCAATGAGTAAAAGGCGTACCCAAATAGTACTAGCATCAACCAACATACAATAATAAAATATTATTTCTTAATAACCTCAAGCAGTCGAAACTTCATCCTATCCCTATATGAACCTAAGCCATTCATCCAAGGATTTCACGCACCCCCAACCTTCCATATTACATGATTGGTAGCAGCCAATTGCAGTCATCAAAATGTCCAAACCATCTGATGTTGCAATAAAGAGTCTTATCCCCAATAAAACACCCAATCTTCACGCCTCCACCAATCAGCCTTTTCAAGCCATGATTACTAAGTCACCAATGGAGCAATCTGCCTTTCCATCACAAGAGTAATCTCTTATTATAAGAAATCATTTGCAGCCGCTGTAGCTCAATCGACCAAAAATCCTACCTCGATTCCATGCAAACAAATTACACAATTTAGGGGAGTCCCTGCAGTACACTTTACAGCTCAAGAAATTGATGATTTAGCAGCTCCTTTCAAATACACCCTAGTTGGAAAATTTTCTCATGGAATGCCCTTGATGATTGAAATTCAAAAGGCCTTTGATGCCATTAGACGTACAGCTTCAATAGGCTTGCTTGACTTTATACACATCTTAATTGAGGTTTTCAATGAGGAAGATTATCAAAGGTTGTGGTGTAGACCTAATGTATATTCAGCGATTTCCTATGCGAGTTTTCAAATGGACACTTGATTTTAGACCGGATCAAGAATCGTCACTAGTACCGGTATAGATTAACTTGCCTAATCTACCCATTCATTTTTTTCCAAAGAAAGTTTATTTATTATTGCCAACATGGTGGGTAAAACCCTCAAACTAGATGGAGCTTTGGCTTCAAGAACAAGGCCAAGTATGGCCAAGATTTGCGTGGAACTTGATCTGTTAAAGCCCATTGTTACTAAAGCGTGGACTGGATACGGGGATAACAAAGGTTTTTTTCAAGAAATTGTGCATGAAAACGTACCTAAATATTGTAATTATTGTTATTGTCTTGGACATGATAAAGAAGGGTGTAAATTTCTCCTAGAAAAGCAAGAAACAATAGGCATGTTAATCAAGAATCAAGAAAAAGTTCCCACTAAAAAAAAAATCAAGAACCGAGAATCTAAATTTAAAGAATTCAAGATGGAAAAAAGAATGTAGTTTTGAACAAGAGTCCAATAATCCTATAAGGAAGGATAAACACGAAGGAGGTTTGGAAACAAAAAGGCAAGTTGAAAGCTTCGGTCAAAGAAGCGGAAAGTCCACCTTCTAAAGGGTCTAAAGAGGCCGTCCCTTCAAGGGGATCAACTACTTTTCTTCAAAAAGGTGAATCTTCCAAGCTGATCACTTAAAGGAGGATGTTGAAGAGGAGGCAAGGGAAGGGGCTGTACAAGTGGAGGGTGAAGAGCTGAAGTTGGAAAGGTTAGATAGTTCAAATTCAGAAGACTACATGGGCTGGTTGAATAAAGTTCTTATAAAGACCAAAAAGCAACAAGGTTCAAGAAAGGGAAAGTGAGACTCAAGAAAGAGAGGGATTATAGATGGTGGATGGTGTGAGTTGTTCTGATCAAGTTTGTTTTGACATCAACCCAATGAAAGCACAAGATCAGAAAGACTCAGCAAGGGCAACCTTTTAGAAAGTGAAAAGGTTACTCAAGAAATAGACCAAGATTTGAAAAGAGATGGTGGTATAATAGACCTTCAAGAAGGTCAAGAATTGCAAGAAAGAGAAGATAGTGTTAAATGCAGTGCATCACAAGTTGCTCCTTTTCAAGGAGACTCTGATTTTCGTATTAATTCCAAGGAAGATTTGGAAAGAGTAATGCATACTTTAAATCTTTCACCTAAGAATTCTTTGAAAAGCCCTCATGATCATTTAAAGCAACCTTTCAGCTATACTGGGGAAGGAGTTTCGCTTAGCTCACTTAGAGCCAATCTTGATCATATGAGAGCTTCCTTTGGTAAGCCTCCTAGGAAGGTTTATAGTTCTTTGACCCCCTCATCACTGCAATGATTAATGTTCTTTATTGGAATGCTAGAGGGGTCAAGAATTCTAACACATGATGAAGGCTTCATAAACTCAAAGGATTGCATAGGTGTTCATTAGTGGTTGTGTCAGAACCTAAATGTTCATTGGATGACTTAGTAGTGCTACAAAACTATTGTGGTTTCATGAACTTTTGTGTAAATCTTACTAACAAGAGACCCCTTATGTTACCATGGTTTATGGGCAATGCAATAAGCTTGGCCATGTGGAATTATGGGATGAACTAATTGAAATCAGTAGTGTGGTTAGTTCAGATAGGTGGCTTATGGGAGGAGATTTTAATTGTGTTCTTGTTCAAAAGGACGTATGGGGGTGAATGCCCATTTTCATTATGATTATGCCTCTGATTTTGGGAACTCATGCTTCGTGGCCTTCTCTTAGTGGCGCATTTAGGCTCAACTTTTACTTGGACAAACAAGCGGGGTCGAGCAGCTTGAATTTTAAAAAGGTTAGATCGTTTCTTTGTCAACTCTAATTGGGTTGATGTCTCTTATAATGTGAAACAACTTAATAAGAAATATTCCAATCATAATCTTATATTGCTTGAACTAAAGCTACTGGAAAATGGTTTTCATGCACCTTTCTGTTTCCTTTATGTGTGGTGTAAACATTTTTATAAAGACTTTGAAGCTTTCCTGGGAGGAACCTATAGTTGGAAACCTAATATATGTTCTAAGGGCCAAGTTAAATTGGTTGAAAAAGGTTCTTCGTAGATGGAACAGGAAGTTTTTGGTAACATCACAGATAAATTCAAATTAGCAGAGATGGTTGCACAAACAGAAATTCTGGTTAATATTGAAGAAGCTTCACAAGAGGAATTAGATAGGGTGGAAGTAATTTTAGAATTTGAGCTAAAAATGGAGGAAGAGTTTTGGAAGCAAAAATCCTCCATTCGGTGGTAGCAAGATGGGTACCAGTGCACTAAATTCTTTCATGCATCTGTCAAGGCTAAAAGAAACAAGTTGGCTATTCATAAAATTAAGGATGCTTCAGGGGTTTGGATTGACAACAAGGAAGATATAGAGTTATGCCATGATTTGTCTAGAAAAAATGTAGGAGGAAATGTAATTTTCAAACTTTATATGGCTAAAGCATATGATATGGTAAATTGGTTCTTTCTTATTTCAGTTTTGCACAAATTTGGGTTTTATGTATATTGGATTGACTTGATATGGCGAATGATTTCCAGCCCTTGGTACTCAATGATAGTAAATGGTAAGAGTACAAGTTTTTTTAAATCTTCAAGGGGCCTCCGTCAAGGTGATCCCCTTTCACCTATCCTATTTATTATTGCTTCTGAAGTTTTAAGCCTTGGTTTAAAGCAATGCATGGCAAATGGGGCAGTATACTACTTTTTTCATCATTCGGGTGTGCCCAAAATCTCCCACCTAGCTTTTGCAGATGATGTTATTATTTTCTCAAGTGGTAGAAAGAGATCTTGTGAAGCATTTATAAGGTTCTTGGCTGACTATAAGAGGAATTCAGGTCAACTAGTGAACAAATCCAAAAGTTGTTACATTACAAGCCCTACGGCTACCTCTCATTGCCTTCGGATAATTAAAAGGGCCACTGGTTTCTGCCACTAAAAATTTCTAGTCACATATTTGGGCTGCCAATTATTTGTAGGGAGAAAGAAAGTATCCTTGTTTAATAATATGATTGCAAAGATTCAAAAGTGTATTGCCTCTTGGTCATCCAACTTGCTCTCACAAGGTGGAAAGGTTGTCTTGATTAAACATGTGCTCTTATCAATGCCTTTATGTTTATTGAGTGCTATGGATCCTCCCAAAACTGTTATTACCAAAATTGAAAGAGCTCTTGCAAATTTCTTTTGGGGTCAAAAGGATGATAAAAGGAAGTTTCATTGGTGTTCATGGAGTGCTATTTGTCTTCCTATAGAGGAAGGTGGACTTGGAATTTGATCTTTATCTGATGTTTGCATTGTCTTCTCTATGAAATTGTAGTTTAATGTTCGAAAGGGGCTTTCTTTCTGGGCTCGGTTTATGTTAGCAAAGTATTGTAAAACAAGGCATCCTATTATCTCCCAGCCTACTAGTTATTCTCCAATGTGGAGACATCTTGCTTCATGTCGCATGCTTGCTGAATCCTTTTTGTTTTGGATTGTTGAAAAAGGTCATGTTAGTTTATGGTATGACAATTAGTGTGATCTTGGTCCTTTATACCTGTTGATGGATGAAATTCCAAGTCAATGCTTAGATTGGAGAGTGGCAAATTTTTCGTCCTTATCAAGTGAGGACAGATCTATCTTACCTTCTTTGGCAATGCAACATTTAAGAAGACTTCATTTATCTTCTAAAATTGATGACTCTCTAGTATGGACTTATGATAAGGCAGGAATTTTTTGTACTTCTTTAGCTTGGGAGGTGTCTAGAAATAGAGGGATAGTGAGACCGAATTTTAAACATAAGTGGCTGCCTTTACTATTTATGAAAATTTTGGTTTTTGTGTGGAAGCTTTGGAATGGTTATTTTGCTCTTGATAGTAGTACCATTACGCAGTTTCATTATGCTATTGTTTCTAGATGTCGATGTTATGTCTCACATAGAGTGGAAACTATTCAGCACTTGTTTATCTCCTGTCAAATTGCCAATGATGTATGGTCCTTTTCTATGCAATTCTTTTACATGCAATTTGAAGTCTTACAAGTTCATGAGATGTTTGAGTATTGGTGGAGTCAAGGAAGTTCATCTCTGGCAGGATATTTGAGAAGTGTTATTATTTGTTTGATTATGTGGGAAATATGGAAATCAAGGAATAAGTCTGATTTTGAAAATATTCCTATTAATTCCCTGCTTATTATTGGCAAAATATGGAAGGCAATTGGCCTTATTCTCGGTACTTTAAAAGATAGAATAATGCCTCATTCTTATGATGCTTATCACCTTAGATTTTTCCTTCTAGACTTCCAATGAGAATGGAATTGAAACAAGTAAAGATTCTCAGGTGGCAGCCCCCTCCTTATTCTTTTGCAAGCTTAATTGTGATGGATGCTCTCAAGGCAATCCAGGGGAGGTTGCCGTGGGAGGAATTATAAGATCTAATAAAGGTGAATTCTTATGGGCATATAGGTCTTTCTTAGGCAATCAAACAAATATGGTTGCTAAATTAGAGGCACTTTATGAAGGTTTGAAGTATTGTGTAGCTAAAGGTTTGCATAATGTCATTGTGAATTCTGATTCCATGTCTCTTGTTCAGTGTGTATTAAGTAAAACCTCTCTCCACTTTGGATGTATCATAGCAAATTTGGAGAGATAATTCATGTTTTGCAAGATCATAATATGAAAGTCTTACATTGTTTTAGAGAAGTAAATGCAGTGGCTGATTACTTGGCGAATTATGCTTGCAATGAAAGAGGGCATGTCAATTGGCATTCTCCTAGGCTGCTCCCCGAATTTGCCAGAGGCCTTATCAATCTGGATAAGCTTCAAACGTCTTATATCCAGAATTTACGTTGATTTGTTTAAGCTCTTTTTCGTTGGTTGTTGTGTTCTTAGTTTGTGTTTATTTTTAAGTAGTTAGGTTTTTGTAATGGGATAGTATCCCAAGTTTATGGCTTTCTTTTAAGTTTTCTTAGTTCTCTTTGTAAAGGCTTAGGGCCCATTTATTTTTTAATTTAATAAAATTTTTAAGGCTGTTCCAGGTCTTATATAAGTTTGGGATTTGAAAAAAAAAATTAAAAAAATTCAATGTCTTCTTTCATAACCTTGATCATCTTTATGTAGATCTTGGAATTATGACCGTTGGAGTATAGTCCATGTGAGTTTAGGTCTTTTTCCTTGATCAAGGGCTTGAGATAGTTTTGGAATCTTGTGAAGATTTTCTAGCCGTTTGAGTAGTATTCCATTGTCCATGAATTAGGCTTGATTAGAATTTGGAATTTTTTTTATTTTTTTTTATTTTTTTGATTGATAATCTAGCCTTTGCTACATTCCACAAATGTATGCTCGTACATTGATTTGCTTTGGGTTCAAGTAAAGTTCACTTTCCATACTTAGACTTCACAGCTTCACTCTTAGTATCTTGTGTGTCATATGTTGTTTTGTTATTACAAAAGGAGCTTCACGAACATCTAGTACAATTACAACACAAGAACAATATACTTTGTCCAAGTATAGGCATTCGTACATATTTGATATAATCGTTAATACTTGTACTAATTTCCATAACAAGTAGTAAAAATATTTCTCAAATATTTTCAATTTAAGTCTAACTGGCTTAATTTGAAACTCACATAATTTTTAGGAGAAATAATAAATATTTAGATCCATAATTTGAGCACTTGTGCGTTTAAGAGTTTATCCAAGAAGGAAAGTTGACTCCAATTTGAAGTCAACATTGAATCGGGAAATATATATATTCGCACAATTGATATTTCAATTTAGGAAAGTATTGATTATGGAATAAATGCTAATTTCCATATTTCAAGCATATAACTTACAAAATAATGGTATGTGTAAGCCAATGTTTTTAGGAAACATTACTAATTTATTTTCGAGTATTTCATAGATATTAAATCAATCATAAATAATTGACTTAAATCATGAAACCCTTTTGAAATTAAATAAAATATATTTTCATAAATCATGCATTGTGTTATCAATACAATCTCATAAAAATATATAATAAATCATGAGATTATTTAAAAACCACAAATATATCACCATCTTGAGCAGTCTAAGATAAAGCATAAGATAAACAATATCAAGCATTGGGACTAAGCATGAAATAGGCAATATATAGCTTCATAACCAAGCATGATGAAGTAAAGTTTGTAACCATAATTGTTATCATCAAAATCAATAAGTGTATAGCCTTTGTGCTCCTTTTTGATGATGACAAATACAAACACACACTTTAAGTTATATCATATAATAAGCATAAGAAAAACAAATAAGAAAGATAAAGATCTCCATGTGAGTTAACATTTTAACTTAAATAGATATCAGTTTATCAAGTGCTAGAATAACTTAATGATATAATTCCTATTTTTCTTCACAATACATGCATTCAAACAGATAAGCAATAAAAAAGTTGATATCAAGTGTAAGATCATATGTGTTAGAAAGATTATGCATCAAAGCATAATTTTGTCTTGTAACAAGATGATCATACTTAAACATCAGAGCTTGAATCATTTAGAACCTGCAATATGATATTTGAACAACATAGCAGATTCACAGTAGTGGTATTAAGGCTTCATAAATTTTTTAATTATTAGAGCTTAAATTACATTTAACTCATTTTGAGCCACAGAGCTTTACTACAAGAATCAACAGTAGTACTACATCCAAGTATTAGAGCTAACAAAGATAAGCATCAAAGCTAAATATAATAATCATTAGAATCATAAATTTTAAGCATTAAAGCTTAAAGATAGTAAGAGTAAGTATCAATATCATCAATTTCTAAGCATTAGAGCTAAGAAATAGTAGAGAGTAAGCATCAATATCATCAATTTTTAAGCATCAGAGGTAAGAAGCAGTGATACTAGCATCAAATTGCTTAAGATATCTTAACTTGCATAAAACACTATTCATCTAGATAGTCTAATATAGTCATTGTTAAGCAATAGAGCTATTCTAATTGTACTGACCAATAGGAAATAAAGCAGTTCTAAATTAGCCTAGTTATACAGAGCAAAATAAAAAAATTATTCTAGTTGTTCTTCTTTCCGTGATTACAAAAGAGGGTGGAAAGAGAAACATTCTTCTCCCCCTTTGGATAAAAATAAATAATATAACTAAAATAAAAACTGTTCAGTAGAATTAGACAAAAAATTTAAAACTGGGGCTAGGGGTTTGTAGTAGACTGAGGCATTCTTTAAGCATCAAGCTTGGATGACAGCTCCTCAAGCTTGCTTTCAGTCTAAGCTCTGAAAGTATCAAATGAGTATTGCAGAGTACCTATCCTTGAGAGAATTTCTGAGATAACAGGAGCAGTAGGTGGAAGTATCAGCTTGGTACTTGGAACCACTGGCATAATGAGTTAGCTTGACAAGAGCCTTATACTATTATAGTCTATACCCATTCTTCTCAAATTATCACCATCAAAATACTAGATTCTGACATTAGTATCCTCACCCTCTAATGAAATCTCGAAAAATTCTAGAATCTTTGTTATGACCATTCTATAGGGGAGGCTTCCTTAGGCATGTTTTGATAAGTTCTCATGTGGCGCAAGATTGTGAAAACCATATTTAACTCTACTTCTCTAAGCACATGCCATATTATGAACACTTCAGAATTACTAATCAAGATGTGTGTGCCAACTCTAGGAGTGATAATGTGAGAGATAAGGTGGTGAAGCACTTTGGAATTAGCAGGCAAAGATACATTTCTTAGTCACATCAACAGTTCCAAAAACATCTTTAGAGCATTGGTAAAATTGAATCCTTTGGTGTTTATTTTGGGTTTGGAAAAATTAATGAGTTTGCAAAAGAATGACATTTTAAGAATTGAAGCTAGGTTAGTGGCAGATAGGGAAGTTGTTATTTCTTTCACATAGGCAGTGAGGGTAATATATAGTGGCATTCTTAGAGATTTCCATGAGGCATAAAAAAGCACATCTAGGGAAATAAAGTTGTGTCAACCTATCATAACTAAGTATTTATCAAAAGAGAATTTCTGGTTTGAAAAGAAATCTTGAGTAATAAAAATGGAAGGGGCTAAAGCCTTAGAAGAGAGAGAATCTTCATAAGATTTTTCAAACTTAGCAAGGAAAACCTAGTTGAATTCATAAGAGGTGGCTTCTGAGTTTGCTGGGTTTTCTTATTTTATTTTAGCATCAACAGGCTTCCTTCCAGTTCATGCAGTAGCAATTTTTAGACTGAGGCTTTCAGACTCACTTTCCTCAGAGCTTTCTTTTGAAGACTTTGACTTCTCTTCCTCTTCGATTTCCTCATCAAACTCTTCTAGTTTGTTCTATGCAGAGCTGTTTGGCAAAAGTTCATGTGTTGGAATTCTAGATTTTGAGGATTTCATGTTTTACTTGGCCTTTGGGGAAACTTTGGCCTTTTTGGAGGGTTTTGGAGAAGATAACGGCCTCAGTTGTTTCGCTTTTGACTTCTGAACAATAGGTTAAGAAAGGGTTTCTTCAAGGTCAAGAAGATTCTCACCAAAAGGCTTTCCATAGCTTCCTTTCCTAGCTTTGGTTTTCTTGCCACGAGTGGAAGACGTCATTAGCAGAGAGCTTGAGTGTTTCGATTAAGAAGGGTTTACAGAGATAGAGAGAGGATTTGAGTGGAGAGTAAAAAATGAGAGAGAGAGAGGGAGAGATATTAGTGTATTTGAATTTTGGGTAAAAGGCGGTTTAAATACAAACTCAGGTATAGGTGGAGATAACGGTGGAGAGAAAATTAAGCGAATTTCCCTTTTAAAGGAATAACCAAAATTAGAGCTTGAGTTTTGGCTCATATTGAAGTCTATTGAATTTATGAAACAAATCAGGCTTTTTGAATTTCAAAATTAATTTACGGAATTACATCTGAAAAACAAATTTTTGAATTTCCAAAAATCAATATATTGGGCTTGGTCCAAGAATTTGATTAAATCTGTTATAGATTGGATCTACACCTACAAAACAAACACCAAAACACTCGCTGCCCACCTTATTTATAAATAAATCACAACTGAGTTAGAGTGGGTTTTGTTATACCGATTTCTTGCCCTAATACATAAATTAATCTTTTGTTAATGGTTTTGTGAAAGTATCTGCTAATTGATTACTTGTATTAACAAATTCAAGAATAATATCACATTTCTGCATGTGTTCTCTCAAGAAAAAAAAAAAGCCTGATTTCAATGTATTTGGTTCTTAAGTGCTGAAATGGATTTTTGGACAAATTTGTAGCACTTGTGTTGTCACATTTGATAGGAATATGATTATGTTTTAAATTGTAGTCCTAAAACTATTGTTTCATCCATAGAACCTACACAACAACTTCCAGATGCAATATATTTAGCTTCTACTATTGACAAAGCTACTGAATTCTATAATTTCTTGATATATATAAGCCTAATCCAAGGAATTGACAAGTAACACTTGCACTTTTTCGTTCAATCTTGCAGCTTGAAAAGTTAATATCTTAGAATCACAATTCCAATGAGTTATCTTAGAATTCTTTTCACAACAATCAAATAAGATTCTTTGGGACTGGATTGAAATCGAGCACAGAGATGTACAATAAACATTATGTTAGGTCTACTTGCAGTAAGATAGAGAAGTGATCTAATCACATCTAAGATTCACCTTCTCATCTACAAGCTTACCTTTCTCAACTTTGTCAAGTTTAGTTGGATGAGTATATAGAAGTTTTCTTTTCTGTTAAATCATTCTTACCAAACCTTTTGAGTAAGTCTCTTGTATACTTAGCTTGGTTGATGAATATTCCTTCTTCCGTTTGCTTTAATTGTAGACCAAGAAAGTAGTTAAGCTCTCCCATCATACTCATTTCGAATTTTCTTTACATACACTTGGCAAAATCCTTGCACAAATTCTTATTTGTAGATCCGAAGATAATATCATCCTTATAAGTGATCAATTCGTTATCCTTTCATTTTGTAAATAAAGTATATGTCAACTTTGCCTGTTACAAAATTATTTTCAATTAGAAACTTGCTTAACCTTTCATACAAGCTCGTGGAGCTTGTTTCAAACCATGGAGAGCTTTTGAAAGTTTATAGCCATGATCTAAAAAATCATGTTTTTTAAAGCCTAGAGGTTGCTTAACATAAACTTTCTCTTCAATAAATCCATTTAAGAAAGCACTCTTTACATCCATTTGGTAAAGTTTAAAAATTCACAGAACATGCATAGGCAAGTAACATACGTATAGATTCAAGTTTCGATACAATAGCATAAGTTTCATCGAAATCAACTACCTTCCTCCTTGTTATAGCCTTGAGCAACTAACCTTGCTCTATTTCTTACCACGATACCATTTTCTTCCATCTTGTTTCTTTCTCTTCAATAAATCCATTTAAGAAAGCACTCTTTATGTCCATTTAGTAAAGTTTAAAATTCATAGAGCATGCATAGGCAAGTAACATACGTATAGATTCAAGTTTCAATACAATAGCATAAGTTTCATCGAAATCAATATCGTCCTCCGGGTTATAGCCTTGAGCAACTAACCTTGCTCTGTTTCTTACCACTATACCATTTTCGTCCATCTTGTTTCTGAATACCATTTGGTGCCAATGACTGATTTTTAGGTCTAAGCACTAAGTTCCAAATCCTATTTTTCTTTGGTTTAGTTCCTCTTGCACTGTAATCATCCATAACTCATTATCTTCAGCATCTTCAAAATGCTTTTGTTCTAGTCGAGATAGAAAATCTAGATGAGAAATAGCATTTTTGTATGATGATCAGGTTCGTACTCCTTTGGTTGGATTGCCAATAGTTTGATCAATAAGATGATGTCTCATGGTTCTCCAATCCTTAGGTTGTTGAGCTGATTCTCGATCAATTTTCATTTCAAATTCTTCCTCTAGAGCTTCTTCAGAAACTTGCTTGTTTCTGTGTAGGTTTAACTTCTTCCATTTTTTTTTTTTTTTTTTTTTAGTCTCTTTCTGAGGCTTGTCATTTGCAGCTTTAGCATCATCTTCATTCTCATCTTCAGGCTTAAAGTTGTCAATTTCATCAAATTTAACATGTATGGATTCTTCAACGACTAGAGTTTTTTTGTTGTAAACTCTTTAGGCTTTAAAGTAAAGTAACCAAGGAAGATGCCTTCATCTGATTTTGCATCAGAACAACAGTAATAGATATCGCCTATGTCAGGGACAATGGTGGTAGCTAAAGAGAGAGAAAGCAGAAATGAAAAAGGAATACTGATTCAAGATTAAAAAGGATATTGTCCTACGCTAAATTAAATAGCTAAAGTTTTATTTTTCTTGTAGTGAGACTAAACTTAATAGTTGGGCAAAATGGGTATCTCAATCTGATTTCTCATTCTTGTAACTAGTCCCCTTATTTAGCGTTGGACGTAGACCAAAGTTTTCAAAACCTTTTTCATTGGTTATGGAAGTCACAAAAATAATTAAAAAGCATTAAAAAAAAATTAGTCTTAATTTTTGGTTTTCTCTATTTCCATTAATAATTAGGGTAGTGAGTCCTTCTTTTTTCTTAAAAAGAAAAATAAAAATAACTAAAAAAAGAAAGAAAAAACAGAGACCTTATATAGAGTCCCTAGGTTGGTAGGGAATGCTTTAACCCATGTTAGATTGAAATGGAAAACTATTGGAGGGTGATGAATTTAAATCAACGTTTCACAAACAAACACTATAGTTAGAAATTTAAAACTCAAATCAAATCAAGTAAAGAGACAGAGAATTTAGAGTGATTTGTTTGATAACTTAGATTACTTCCACTTTCTCAAGAAGACCACTTAAGATTTCACGAGGTCGCACTAGCAAACTGAATTGCAAGATTCAGCTTCCTTTACAAACACTAGTTTTGCAGGCTCAACCAGAAACCACATACAACAAGGTCTTACAAACTCGGCCTCTTAGTTTGTTGTCCTCTCCAAACCTGGAGGAATTACAATTTTCAAAGAAAAAATTCTCAAAAAGTAAAACATTTTGAGTTATAGAGCTTTACAAAATTATAAAAGTTCTACCTCATTACAAATATTTATTCAATTTGTAGTAGAAGAATATTAAGCAGTAAACTCGATCTCAAAATATGACAGAGATGAAGGATTATCTTAAAAGTTTGAGCTTGGGAATTTTGAAATTTGAATTCAAAAATGGATTCTCTTGCTTGATGAATGAAATATATTTCATTAGTTGTAGTCATCGGAGGTCAGATCATTCAAAGATGCCTGTTGTCATGGTAAGTAGTTCAAGAGGACACATGTTGGCCAATTAAATGAATGGATACAAAAATCTCAGAGAAACATTTAGAAGCAATAAAGCTCGTTATCCTAACCATATTGGAATTGGATCTGCTGTAATGAAGTTGAATTCATTCAACTCCGAGTTCAGCTTGCATATCTATTATCAAGTATTCATATATATATATATATGCCCAATATCCATGAATTTCATTTACATATCAGCAAGTAAAATGTTTTAATTGTAATAAAATTCAGCAAATAACTTAACCTAGTCTCTCTAATTTGTCCACTAGGAAGACGAACCACCAGCAAGACAAACCATAAACACACACACTGTAATGACAGTATCGGGTAGTCACCGAAGAGTTTTCTCTTCAATCTGAGAGAGAGAAAGAGAGGGCAATATGATCAGAGATGCACATTTTAGGAGTTGAGACTAGAGTACGCGGCTGAAAGTAGAGAGATTTTTCTGGATTTAGGCAGTTGGGCCTAGTATTTGGATTTTGGATAAAATTGCAAAAATATCAAATTTAATAAATCATTCAAATAAATATATTACCTATTTAATTATTTTAATTTATAAAAAAAAATTCTAAATTAATTTAATTTAATTTAAATATTATATATTTTATCATTTCAATCAGTAAACCAAATAAATTAATTTTATTAATAACTAGAAATAACTCTGCAACTTAATGTATATATTTAAAGTGTATATATTCAAACTAGTTAAGATCTTACCCAGTGTTGGGGACTTACCACTCGTGGTTATGATAGATATATAATTGTTTAAAATTATCTTTTGAATTAATAAATAAGAAGTAAAATATATTTATTAGCAAATAATTATATAAAAATAGGCTGAATTACACTTTTTGTTTTTATAATTTGCATGAAAATCACTTTCGTCCTTACAATTTAAATTTTTCACGTTAATCCTTATAATTTCAGAAATCAGTCATGTTTATCTCTGCTATGATAGATATTGTAACTACTGTTAAATCCATCCTACGTGTACTAACTGAGGACCACGTGGACAAATAGCAAATTGCCACGTAACAAGTATAAAAAAATTAATTGAAAAAACAATTTTTTCTTGAAAAAAAAAAAATTCAATTGCTAGAAGAAAAAATAATATTAAAATTAAACCTCTCTTTTGTTCGTCATCTTCTTGTATTCTAAATGATCAACTACCCAGATTCATTATTAATTCTTTAAATCCAATGACACAAATCATTAAGAATCAAACTCAGTTTATTCCATAAAACTAGTTTCATTAGACATAATAATTGTCATAAACCCCAAACTCAGTGACCCCAAACACAAACCACCACCACCGGACCAATGCAAGTAACCTAGGGGCCATCTTTAACTTGTGCGTAGGCCCCCCTCCCTCCTCAATGATATTTTTTGATTTATTGCTTTAATTGCACCAAATCTTCAATTTCTAATGTGCAAGTCTGGTATTGAGTTGTCAAATCTCAGATTTTGTAGAAATGGGGGTGGTGTTGGCATTGTTAGTTTGACGGATTTGATTGTGAAATTGGAGGTGGATGAGGAATTATGGGAGATCTAGTTTGATTTCTATGTTTCGTAAAAAAATTGGTTGAGATTAAGGTAGAATTATATGCTTGTTTGAGTTGATGGGATGTAGATGGTTGGGGATTTGTGAGTGACATTTAGGTCTGATTTTGTGATACGGCCAATCGTGGTGAAAATGAGGAAAATGAGAAGAATGAAATGATGTATGTTTTCAATTTTCAAATATAATTTTTTTTTTCTTACAATTTTTATAAATAAAATAAAATAATGTGGCAACTGCTTATTAGTTTATTATGCCGCATAGGAAACCAAATAGAATCCTATTTGTTCACGTGGTCCTCCGTTAATACACATAAGATGAATTTAATAGTAGTTACAATTTTTGTCACGACAAGAATGTGACTGATTTTTGAAATTATAAGGACTAACAAGAAAAAATTTGAATTGTAAGGACGAAAGTGATTTTTCGTGCAAATTATAAGGACAGAAAGTGTAATTTAGCCAAAAATAATAATATGGCATTACCTTAAATTTTGACTTAATTAGAAAAAAATATTAATATTCACAACTGAAATATATATATATATATATATATATATATATATATATATATATATATATAATGTATTCCGAGTAGGGCAGGGTGGGGTATAAGCAAATCTCATCCCCACTCCGAGGACAAGGGCAAGATCTGCCCTGTTCTTGAGTCAATAGTTAAAAATTTTACTCCATCAAGTTAAGGCACCACGAGGTGGGGTGGAATTGCCATCCCTACGCAGTTATTAGGTCTTTTAGCTAAGCAGTTGAAATAAATGAAATGATGCATTTTATTATAATTAGTGCAGCTCTTAGTGGTCAACTTTTTGTCTTGAGGGTCAATTATTCTTTCCATATAACAACTACGTTATCTTTAGCAACATCTAGCTCTTGAAGTTTCATCTCGTCATTAGATAATAGCTCTTCTATCTTCAGCTCTTTTAACTTCATTTCTTGATAGCTATTAGTCAACTTTAATGAAATGCGGTGTTTAGTCATTCAACTGGAAAGATGTTCAGCTCTTTAGAGTCCAACTGAATATGATCTTTAATTGAAATGTTGTCGTTTAGGTATGAATAAACAGCTGGTTGAAGTAGCACATATTTGAATAGTTCCAGAGTGTTGTTAATGTAAAAATCAATTTGTAATTAATCAAAACTGACAAAATTTAATTAAATATTTCAAATTAACTTTTGATTTAATTCAACAACCCTAATCCAAAGGTCGAGGGGTCGTGTACCAATCTTGAGTGCACAGCTGACTTTTCCCTAGTTCACAATAATCATCAGAAGTAGCCAAAGAGGTGATCAAGACACATGATCTAGTTTTTGCACAAAGGCCTACTAATCTTGCTGTTGCAGCAATGTCCTACGACAATTCTGGTATTGCCTTTTGTCCCTATAATAACATTGGAGACAAATGTGAAAAACTTAAGTCATGGAACTCCTTAGTGTAAAGCTTCTCCAGTCATAAATAACCAACAGAGAATGGGATGTTTAGAATCTTTTTCAGTCCGTCTCCCATATGAATGGACTATGCTCACCCTTACAAACAACATTGCTTGCTTCTAAAGCATTATAGGAAGTGTAAATACAGTGATGAATTCATATCTTTTGATGAAGAAAACAGCAGAGCTTGGTGGAGGTTATGATGTGTTTGAGTTGTTCGCTTCTCTTGAATTTATGAGTTTTATTAGTGGGATAAGACATGCAATGGAGAAGTTAAAATACAAACCAAGATCAAAAATATTCTTGAGTATCATTCATGAGCATGATGAAAACAAAGAATGCCAGAATCAGTGACGACAATAATATTGATAAACCAAATAATTATCATGAAGATCTAGTTGTTGTGCTTCTAAAACTTCAGAGTTATGTGAGTTCAATTACTTTCTCGTTGTTGAGTACTAGACCAAAGCTATCATTTCGGTAAGGCTAATATCTAAGTGGTTTTCCAAGAAGACCAAATACGAGTAGAAAAACTAGATAACTGCTTTCAGTTTCAGAAATTCTTTGTCTATATGCGCTAGCTTCCCCCTATGGTATCAAAGCCAATAACCTTAAAGCTTGGTAGAGTGTGAGAATAGTCTTAAACTATATGTTCATTGATTTTCAAAGTTGAGGAGTTAAACCCAGGAAACGAAGTCAAGGCATCTTATAACTCGTGTAGTCTATTAAGAGAAGCATGTTGAGGGTTGAGTAAGTCCTTTGACAGTTTGCCCCTTTAACTCGAAGAAAAATGGTTGGTATTTTAAGAAGATTCTCAAACTCTGTTAATTTTTCTGGTTCTAGTTTTGATAACTTGTCTAGGAATAATAAAGAAGTTATTTTAGTATAAAATATAGAAAAATAATTACAAACTGGAATCTTCCTCAAACTTCATATAGACAAATTTACAGAAAAAGTTGTTTTAGTCTAAAACAAGACTATATAATTAAAACAATGGAAAAGTCTATCCCCTTAAAGGAGGGTCAAGATACATTTAAACTTTTCTCTTCTAAATTAATAGAAGAACATGAAAAGAAATTTAAATATCTCTATATAGGAATGATTCAAGTGGCGTTAAAACCTTTAACTAGATTTGGATTAAATACTTATGTCCTTATATGTGTTAGGGACACAAGACATAATAAGTTCTCAAACTCCTTATTAGGATGTATAGAATCAAGCCTCTGTGATGGTCCTATCTTCTTTAGTTGTTATCCTAATTTTTTAATATCCTTAACTGATCAAAAATGCATTGACTTTAAATATTCAGCCTCATGGTTTTGACATGTTACCTGGATCTAAAAACGTAGTCCTAATATATAGGATTTATTTTAAGGTAATGAACACTATGGCTCCTAATGCTAAGATTGAGTCAAAAAGAGGTGAAACTACAATTTTTATAGCTAATCCAGCTAAGACAAATATGGTGGTGCCTAAGACAATCATTTGGGATCAAGTAAATCTTCCTGAAACTTGAAAAATTGACCAAGGAATTTCCCCTAAGAAAATAGAGTCTAGAGACCTAGAATCAGTAATTGAATATACTATGGAGACGTAGAGATAAAATTCCCTTCAAATAGAAAGATCATACTAAATCTAGGAGAATCTTCTAGAAGGAGGTCTACCTCTTCAATTCCTACCACTTAAGCTGAAAGGACACAGGTAATTGAAGGAATTACAAAATCTAAAGATCAGGTTAGCCATCCTTAATACCAAGTAGAAACACCTTCAGAGTTAGGGTTAAAATCACCTTTAAAAGATAATTCACCAACACCTTCTGAAATGGGATACAACATATGCATGTTATCCTTTACAGAGTTATTACACCTATTCACCATCAAACATAAATGGTTCTATACAACTTTTAGTGAAAAAGAAAGAGATTACTGGATTGCTATGCATAAGCAGTATATGGATAAATTCCATAAGAAACCAGCATTCTTCAAGTGGCTTGAACGAGCCTTTAGGATCCACAAAAAAGATTGGCCTAATTTTAAGGATCCTAAGTTCGTTAATGTTCTAGACACTGCTTATCAAAAAAATTTCACCAGGGAGAGAAAGAATATAATAGCAATTCGTCCTCAAGAGTCATCACTCTTAGTTAAAAAATCAAAAGGTGAAATAATAGCTAACCTGTATTCAGCTATACCAAAATAAGCCTTTACGTCAAGTGCCTTGATTGAAATATCCAACCAAAACAATTATACAAATTTATTTCTTCAGTCTTTAGGAAAACAGTCCTCGAGGATAGAAAATTTTCTTATTCAAGAAAAGTCTTCCCAACAAATAATTTCTCAGACTTCAAGATCTTCTAGTAAAGAATCTGCTAAGATTGATCTTATCATAATAAAGTCACCCCCAGAAGTCAATCTGAAATTCATAAAAGAATCTAAAATTAATGATAAAAACTTTGTAGATGAATTGGTCAATAGTTTACAAAAGCTGAACATATCTGAAAATAAAAGTGTCAACATGTTAAGCCAAAATCAAGAAAAATCATCAAGAAAAGACTCACTTTTAGAAGTTAATAAACTTCATTGGAATAAGACAACTCTAACTGCCCCATCTAAAATGTACTACCCAAGACCCTCACCGATAGATCTTCAATATGAAAACAATGCTATTCAAGATAAGGTCCAATTTGATGGCAAGTCCATAGTAGAATGGAATATCGATGGACTGGCAGAATACCAAATCCTCCAAACAACTAAACATATGCTAATGTATGTTGTAGCATGTAGGTCTAATGGTAACACTGATAGGGAAATAGCCTTAACCATAATCAGTGGGTTCCCAAGACAACTTTTAGGATGGTGGGATTTCCACCTTTTATAAGACAACTTCCAAGGTTCCTATTTGTTATAAGTGTGGAAAATCAGGTCACTTCTAGAATAAATGTAGAGTTAAAAAGAAAATTAATGCTCTTCAAATTGATGAAGGTTTAAAGAAATTTTTATGTCAAATCTTATTAGAAGACTCTGACAAAAAAAAGGAACAAATGAATGCTTTTATAATAGAGCAGTATAATTTAGGCTCGAGTCTAGAAGAGTCAGAAGGAGAATTAAACTCAGAGTCAGAGCAGTCTGAAAAATCAAAATGTTGTTTTGATAATGATTGCGATGAATGTATCCTAAAAACTATAGGATTAAACAACCTCAGTATAAATGTCTGGTCTAAAGAAGAAAGTCTAATTCTAGACTTAAATGATAAAATTGTAGACCTTGAGGAAAGAAGAATACAGTTGGAAAACTATATTCAAATGTCTAACATGGGTAAAAGTTCAGTAATAAAAGGAAGTATAAAAGATGATTCTTATTCTTTTAAAAATATTATTGAAAGAGTAAAAACTATTAACTCTTCATCAAAAGAACCAACTATTACTGATTTAAAATCAGAAATTAAAGAAGAAGTAAAAACTTTAAAACAGAGAGTTTCTATTCTTGAATAATCGGATGAAGATCAGTTCTAAGATCTTTTATGGGAATCTTCAAAAGAACAAAAAATCCAGAACCCAAAAATAAAGAGAAAGGTTTAATGATACAAGAGCCCGAGGAAGGACCTGTAAACATCCATAATGATCCAGAATGATGGATTTGTGCTGTAGATATAGTCATAGCACAAAAATGGTTTACTAAAATAACCATAATTGTGAATAATGAATTCATTTTTTAGTCTATAGTCTTAATAGATTCAGGAGCATATTTGAATTGCATCAATGAATGATTAGTTCCATCCAAGTATTTTCATAAAACAATACAAATACTTCATGTTGCAGATGGAAATTGTCTAATTATAGATTATAAATTGTCAAATGCTACAGTCTGTAACAATAAGGTTTGCTTTCCTATACCCTTTGTTTTAGTAAAAGGCCTAGCTCAGGGAGTAATCTTAGGAAAACCATTTTCTACATATGTTACTGCCCATTTCTAAGATAGATGAATAAAGGGTAGAAACTATGATAAAGGGTAGACAAATTAAATTTGAGTTTGTTGAAGAACCTAGAATTCATGAAATCAATCTTATGAAAGTTACAATTAAAAGAAAAGAAAATTTTCTTATGTCTCTAAAGGAAAAGGTATAATATAAGAGGATTGAAGAACAATTGAAATCTCCCAACCTTCAAGATGAAATTATAAAATTTCAAAATAAAATTGAACAAACAATTTGTGATGAGATTCCTAATGCTTTTTTGAATAGGAAACAACATATTATTGAATTACCTTATGTACCAGATTTCTCAGAGACACAAATTCCTACTAAGGCTAGACCTATAGCTATAGGTCCTAGACATTTAGAAATCTGTAAGGCTAAAATTGAAGAATTACTAAAAAAAGATTAATTAGAAAAAGTTATAGTCCTTGGAGTTGCCTAGTATTTTATGTTGAAAATGCAGAAGAATTAAAAGGAGGTGTCCTGAGATTAGTAATTAATTACAAACCTTTAAATAAAGCTCTAAGATAGATTAGGTATCCAATTCCTAATAAAAAGGATTTGTTAAATAGACTTTATGATGCCAAAATATTTTCTAAATTTGACATGAAATTAGGATATTGACAAATTTAGATAGCTGAGTAAGATAAGTACAAAATTGTCTTTCCTGTACCTTTTGGGCATTATGAATGGAACTTTATACCATTTGGATTAAAAAATACTCCATCTGAAATTCAAAATATTATGAATAATATTTTTAATTCTTATCATGAATTTATAATTATTTATATTGATGATTTTTTAGTATTTTTCCCTTCTATTGAGAAACATTTCAAACATCTCAATATATTATTGAATACTGTCATGAAGGCGAGATTAGCAGTTTCTATAAAAAAGGTAAAAATATTTCAAACTACAATTCGTTTTCTATGACATAATATTCATAAAGGTTTTATTATACCTATTGATAAAGCCATACAATTTGCTGACAAATTCCCTAATTGCAAATTATTATTTGCACTATTAAAAAAGAATCCTCGTGAATGGAACAATGACTTTACTGAAGTAGTCAAAAGAATAAAACAAAGAGTCAAGGAACTTCCATGTCTTTGTTCCTCATCCAAATGCTTTTAAAATAGTTGAAACAGATGCTTCTGAGATAGGATATGGAGGGATTTTTAAACAAAAAGTTGCTAATAAAGAACAATTGGTTAGGTTTACTTCAGGAACGTGGAATGGTGCACAACATAATCATTTTACTATAAATAATGAAATATTATCTATAGTTATGTGCATCGCTAAGTTTGAATCTGACTTATTAAATAAAAAATTCTTATTAAGAGTAGATTACAAGTCTGCCAATATATTATTCTTAAAGATGTTAAAAATATAGCATCTAAACAGATATTTGCTCGATGGCAGGGAATTGTTTCTATTTTTGAATTCGATATGGAATTTATTAAAGGGGAAATTAATTCTCTACCAGATTTTCTAACTAGAGAATTTTTGCAGGGATCCTAAAGGAAAAGGTGTCTTGACATCTCAATCAAATTCTCCTGCAAAAAGAAATACTGCTATTCCTAATATTAAGGATTCAGATAAAGATTTCTTATGTAATCAGGCTTATGAATTAGCCCTTCCTTGTAATACCAAGGACTTCAAATACCCGTATATCCCTCTATCTTATACTAAGATAGCTCCAATAGAAAAAAGGTATGCTAATTTAGCTCCATTCAAGATAGCTTCTTTCTATCTTAATAATCATCTTCCACCTGAATTAGAACCCAGGAATATTTTATTTTATCTAAATATTCTTATGGATACTGAATCAATATCTCACAAATCCTAGATTAGAGCAGGGAATGAATGGGCTTATTCAAAAATCATCATTTATAAAGAATGAAGCTTGAAGAATGGGGTATAGATTTGTATTGCCAAAAACAAATTAAAGATCGAAGAATTTTTTCCCGGTTACATAATTATTTTGATTATATGGCTACGTGGCCCAATTTGCTTTTATTCAAAAACAAAACAAGAAAACACAGTTGGTTTTTAAGGTTCACTAAATGAAGAACCATCTCCCACTACTTTTCCTTAGTGGTTCAAATCATGGTATTTCTCTTGGGGATTATCTCTTATATCCCTACCTAAATATGTGCATCAATATTGGCAGAGGTTCTGTGAGAATAATAATTCTCTGGATCCGCAAGACAAAATAATTATGTTCACAGTTTATTATCAGCTCCTCTGGATTGTCAAATGGGAATATATCGTTAAAGATTGTTCCTCTTCAGCTTTTGGGATTAATCAATCAATCCCTTGGCTAATTCAAAAGTCCCAAATCAAATGGTGGGACAACTTCTCTAATTTTAAAGAGAATCTTAATAATTTTCAAAAGCTTGGCATAATAAGATCCTAAGCTTCATCCCAAAAATCTTATTCGAACAAAAATTCAAAAGTTCTAGATTTGGTCAAAGGCTTATTAGCCTCCTCCTCCAAAGGTAATATTTAAAAGGAACTCTTAATAATCTTTGAAGATCATAGATCAGACATGAACCAAGAAAACCTAGCATACTTCCAGGATTCTGAAGATCCCTTTGATGAAAGAGCAGAATACTTCTTCGAAGAAGGGTCCCACCCTCGATAATTATGTCTCCACTTTCTCTAAAAGTAGAGAAAAGAAGTCAAAAGTTTTAAAGTAAAAGTTTGCTTTTATAAAAGAAGATTCCACTTTCTTTATAACAGAAACTTTCGGCAATCAAAGTGGAAGACATAATTAAAGAAAAGATTTACTTTATAAAAATAAATATCTTCCTTTCTATTTGGCGGATTGACTCCACTTCTTCTAGGACACGTGCCCAGACAAAAGGACAAACCTAATCTAAAGGAATATGTTTTTCTCATCCTTATCTCCCAAGCAATCATGTTTGAATTGTTATTTAAGGGCCTTTGCCCTATATTGTTTCTCAAGTTTTGGAGAAGATCAAAAGTTTGGAAACTAGAAGTTTTTAGAGTGTTTTGTAAAAGACGAGTGAGAGTTTCAAGTTTGTAACAGTAGGCTTGTACCTGTTATACCTGTAGATGCTATTGTAAAATTGCAGTTGTCAAGTTGCACTTGTGAACAAGTTCTGTACTTGTGCCTTGTACCTGTAGTCTATTAATGAAGAATATGTTCTTATTAATGTAAGTTTTCTTAAATCCTTTTCTTTTGTATTTCTATGTTTGCTCTGGGCTGCTGAATCTTGTTGCAGCTGTTATACATGTTCTGTGTGTTTCTTTGTCTATATGCGCTAGCTTCCCCCTATGGTATCAGAGCAATGAACAAATAGTTTAACTCCAAAATGGAAAGAGCAAGGTACATGAGGCAGACATTCAAACGAACTACATTACTTGAAATGTGTCGTCAAAGAAACTATATATAAGCTAGACTGCACGCTCGGTTCCATTAGTCATTAGAGAATCAAGGGAAAGATGTGAAGTACCTCCAAAATGGAAAGTAATCAGCAATGCATGGGAAATAGGGAGACATCCAGAGTATTGGGTTGATGCTGATTATTCCCTTTGGAGCAGACAGGAGAATGTGGGGCATTTCTTTTGCTACTGCAACTATTGAACTTGCCCTTTCTCAGTTGCTGTACCGCATTTTGATTGGAAACGCCCTAATGGAATTAAAGTTTAAACCAAAGGAGTTTGACATAACAGAGACTTTGGGTTACCTCTCCCAGAAAAAATAATTTGCACCTTGTTCCAGTCCCTTGTATTGCTTTCCTTGATAACCAAAATTAAGTAAACTGGTTCCCTATTGGAGTTTATGTATATTCCTGTCGAAAACCTTTTTCACTATGTTAATTTTTTTTTCTAACTACTATGAATTTCATCCAATGTCGGGTGGCCCTCTTTTGTGGCTAGTGCCATTTTGGCTTCTTTCATCCCAGTGAGTTTACCAACTAACATTTAAGGTATTCGCTTGACACATGATGACAGGCCAAATACAGATAGAGCCATTCCCCACTGGAGTGGTAGTTTTGGTACTACAATCATAATAAAACCTTCCACTGAAAAACAAAGTTTTATTGGAAAGCATCCAATGATATTAACAAAAAACAAACTAGGTTGAGAAAAAGGAGAGTAACAGGCTTCAAATGTAATTGTGTTAAAATTGGTTTTGTTGTAGAATTAATCAGACTACAACCGAAGTCTTAGTCTTAAATTAAGGACCGAAACAAACTCTTTAGGCCCTTATCAATTAACAAAGTACCCACGTGATATTATCATTATTTTCTGAACTACAAAAACTTGGGAACGCATAGAGAAAAGAATGCATGTATATGAGCATACAGCAGTACTAATCTTTTAATAAAGAATCTGTGCAACTGAGAAGAAATGAAGGATATTATTACGTTGACTTTTGAAAGAATCAGACTAAATATCTGATGAATGTAGCAGAGGAAATGTACGCAGAGGACTGGCCAGATCCATCTCAGAACAAAAATAGAACCAACCCATCAGCGAGAATCAAGAAAACAGTGGGGAACTCAGTGCACAAGCAGGCTGCTGCATCCGATCTCCATCCAATGACTTGTCCGATTGGGATAAATGGCGGAGAAAGAATCGCCGGCGGAGGCATGAGTACATCCGGCTGAGGTGTTGAAGGACTTGGCAACAGGGTGAAGCCATCTCCATAAACGGAGTAATCAAGAATGGCCCCGATGCCATGGACGGCCATGGTAGCAGTGGTGTAGAGGTCCGGGTGGGTAACTGGAATGTCGTCAAGAGTGAAATTGGAGGGAGAATTACTAGTGACGAGGATGGACTTTCCGGGGAGGAGAGTGGGGAGGAGAGCAGTGGTATTGAACAGGAGAAGCTCTGAGAAAATGAGACGTTGAGGGACAATATGATATGGTAACATGAATGGGTCATTGGTGGTGGGGAGGCCATTGTCTTCTGGGATGAATAGGGTAGCACTCAGAGGGATTGTCACTTGGTTGACCGCTGAGATGATGTTCGCCCAATTGGTGAAGCCAGCCGCTCCAACCAGTGCATTGATTATGTTGTTGAGTTGTTGTGTTGATGGCCGCTGCTGTGACGGTGGTGGTGGTGATCTTTTTCTTGGAGAGGGAGGTAATGGTGGTTGGGGTGATGGACTTGGAGGGGGTGTTCTGGTTGGAGATGTTGGTGTACAGGCGGAGGTGATTGTCAAGTTAATGATGATCAGTGTTTTCATCATGACAAGAAGTGGGTTCTGATTCTCCATCAAAGAGAGAGAGAGAGAAGCAATACTTAGGATTTCTTGGTTTCTTTGCTTTTATTTGACTGTTGTAATTCCGAAACGGAAGTGAGATAGACGGAAATACAGAACATTGCCGCTTTCTTGGTTATCTGTCTCAAACCGCAAAAGCAGAGCCTGGACTGGATGGACTAGGGGGGAGCTAGCCATAGATTGGAAATGTTTTATTTTTCATTTTATTTTATTTTGACTTTTACTAGGTATAGTTTGGAAATGATTTTTATAGACGGAAGAAAGTGACCAAACCAAACTTTTTCTAATATTATTAATAAAAAAAACATTACTATTTCACTTTGGCCTTTAACCTTAGATGCGTAAAAACCATTTAATATTTTCCTTTTTCATTCATTTTTAGGCTTTTTGGGTAGTCAAAATACTATTTTAATTAAAATTATTAGCCAATAAAGGAAGAATATTATTTTTCGTTTGCTTTTTATTGGAGTTAAATAACGAACCCAGATTGGCAAGCTGTCACTGACCTGCCACTGGGGGTGGTGGGCTGTGATTGGTGAGGATTCATAGGTAGGTTTTCCTCTCCACATGTACCAAGTTACTGAATTCAGTACACTAGCAAACATTTGTAAGAAGCTCTGAGCCTAGAAACGATTTTAAAACGAAAGAAGCCCTATGTTATGGTCTTCAAATAAAAGGATGACTATAAAATGTTGCTGCTTCAAATGTAATTCCCTTGAGAATCTGCTTACAGCAGTATCAACATCCAACTTAACCACAACATGTGCAAATTTATTGTAAACCTTGTTAATTTCATAAATTTTTACAGGATAACATCTATATTAATAGGCAGCATTTTAGCACATTGCTATCTCAAATTGAAACAGTTAGATATACAAATCGGAATGTACTGATGCCCATCAATAAAACATGGAGATCAACCAATCTAAGTTCTCAAAAAAACAAATTATGATAAATAATAAGAGTAAACCATTTATAGAGGCTAAGTGAGATCATTTTCATCGAGTGGCTCTTCTTGCTCTTTGGCTGTATCAGACTTTAATGCACTCACGTCTCCTGTAGGTAGTTTCCTCGCAAGCCTAATGATCTGCATCCATTTCAAATTAAGTGTTAAAAACAAAATGAAGTCTACAATTTGAATGCTTAACATGAAAAAATGAAAAAGAAAAGAAAAGGAATGCATACATGTTAAGTCCAACCGATAACAATAATATTAGCAGCAGCATTGTGGTTTTGTTATTAGGTGAACAAGACCCAAAACATATGTGGTTTCATAACATTTCAAGGTCTACCAGTAACAGAATGACAGAGCATGAAAATGTACAGACTAAGATATCAAGACCATGACATACAACAGATCTGAGACCTTCAGACTTCAAGAACAAAGTATGACTAACTTCTGTGTTTTATGGATGGGGACATGGCTAGCCTTCATATTTCGAAGGATCTCAATCCTTCCTCACTGCAAACCATGGCCTCCATCTCTATATAATCTCAGTCAGCCCCCTTGCCATCCAACAGGAATGTCAATTTGAGATTCCTGTTTTCAAGGCCCAAAGCTCACTGATAAATGGAATCATCTCAGTAAGCTTAGAGAATGTCAACAGTAACCGAAATCAAGTTTGAAGCCAGGAATTACAGAATCTTATTCTTTGTCTTTTCTTTTCAATAAAATCATTACTTATCAAAAACAAAATTTGTTCTATATTTCGACAATGGCTGGTGGCATGTGCTTATCTGACATCAACTTTGACCCAAGGCCAATTTAGTTTTATTGTACAAAACAATGATTCACTATATTCCTTAACCACTTTTAAGTGGTATTCTACTTGGAAAATTTGACTATGGCTGCTTCACAACAAATGGAAACAAGGGTCGAGAACAATTAAGTTAAAAGCAATTGACATTAGAGTGAGTGGTTTTTGCTTCAACCTTGCAATTTCAGTTACATATGTCAAGGAAAGAAACGGTAAAATATAGAAAGAGGATTGAGAATTGCATCAGAGGAAGAATGAGATTTTCAATCTGGGTTCTGTTCCACTTATCTCAATAGTTTTGATGTCATCAGAAGTTACATGAAAATTATATGCAGGTTTGACTTTAATCTTATTATGAATATAATATTATTATATTCATAATATAATATTATTATATTCATAATATAATATTATATTCATAATAAATCTTATTTGTATCTGTACTGACTTACATTAATCGTAATGATTACATTCTGTGATAGTTATCCCTGGTTTTAGGAAGTGTGCAAGTAGCACCACTATGAATAGATATTCACTTTTTCTATTAAATTATCAGATTATCCTACCTTTCTATTGCTCAATCTCTTTCCTACACGTGCACAATATTTCACATGTGACATATGTTCCCCACAAACAGATTATGAAACTACTAAAACTAGATAGTCGTCAGTACATATGATAGAGAAAGGTTTTCGAAATTCTTGCAGGAGCTGTGTCTTAGTAGGTCCATTAATGGTTACCAAAATCCATGCTCATTAGAGAACATTTCAAATCATATCATCATCATTAAAGTAAAATTTACCGATGGAAATTCCAACAAGAACGGTAATAAGAGGAAAAAAAGAGAGTAAACAGGTAAAGCTTTTACCACATGGTCAAGATTGGAAATAGTGCTCGACTGAGCCAAACGCTTGATTTCTTCAATATCTCCTTCCTTGTTTGCAGCAAGAAGCTTACTAGCAAAACGGTTTTGGTCACTCCTAAGAAAAGCATCAATCCTATATACAGTCCACAGCATCAGAACATAATTAGCATCCCACAAATTGATTTACACAGAAATAGACATATGGAGTAACAGCTATCCCTTACAAAAAAAAACAAGCAACCTCCTTTTGTAAGATTTATGTTCTGAATTTCTGATGATTGAGAAAAAACAAAGAGAAGACAAGGCACAACACAACTCAACTCAATTATGCTTTAAATCCCAAACTATTTAGGGTCGGTTACATGAATCATTTTGCTCTATTCGCCTCGATTCAAGTAATCATTTTTAGTAACCCCTAGAACTATCATATCCATCTCAATGGCTTCTCCCCGTGTAATTTTACGTCTCCCTCTACCCCGTCCAACCCTTTCCACCTTCACCAAGTCACCTCTCCTAACTACGACATTTACTAGTCTACGTTGGATATGTTCAAACCACCGAAAGCAGTTGTCAGTGATAACAACAAATAACAGTATTCATTGCTTCCGCCACAAGCAATCAGTGTCGAATTGTGAATCCACCATGCACGGGTTCAATTCCCATCATTTGCCTATGAACATACGTATGAGTATAAATGTATAACTATAAATAAAAATAAAATAACTAATTACTCCTATTTTCATATTTTTTTTTTTCACTTTCACCCATTTTTATTTCTTTTTGTAAGATGAAGAAACAAATCAAAATTCAGTTCATACCTCAAACTTTGCAATATTGCACAAGCATGTCACAAATGAGGGATATGATGCGAAGAAAAAGGAGAATTATTGGCATAAGCAGCAACTCTGTGCATCAAAAGCTATATTGGATAGAGCAATCAACCACAAATCCTGATGCAGATCTGCTTTTTGTTTCATAGTCCATGAGCATTTGTTGAAATAATTAAAGTTCCAATAGAAATTAAGTGTGGAAAGGAGCCTGAAGTTGTAGCCAGAAACTTTATTACTTTAGGGAGCCAGATTCTAGGCAAAAACTTCCACTTTAGAGTAAGGGTTTCACAAAACAGTGTCAAAGGGTTATGTGGCTAGGCTATATTTGACCAAAAGTTGAACAAGCAGACAGATAGGCTTCAAGCAAATAGATTTTAGTATTCTAAAACAAAGTTTTGGAACTTTACATTTCCATACAACATAATATTAGGATTTAGGAGTAAAGAACGTTGTGTTACTTAAGTGAAAAATGCAAGGATTCATTTTTGAAATTATAGACAACTATGCCAGCTGTACTTTTCCACCTCTAGTTTTTTTTACTTAACAATTAAATAAGATTTCCTTAACTAGGAAATCAATTCCAACTCGTGCTTAATAGGTGGCAGCACATCACACATCAAGGGGCAGCTCATGCATAGTGCATACCCATGTCAACTTAAAAGAGTTTTCTAGAAGTTCATCTCACTTGTTCCTAGATCTACAAATGGAAGGTTCCACTTTCATTTAGAAAATTGTTAGAAAATTTCCAAAGTCCAATATAAAATAGAAAAAAGCAAGCATAGGGATTTCTTTTTGAAGGATTCTTCAGGTTTTGAAGACCAAGTACTCAGTTTATAGTGGTGAGAATCTGTAAATGATTCTTGTAATCTGATTCAAACTCATACTTCTGTTTTTCCTCTACACAACATGATTAGTTGTCACCATTTCTACATATATTCTGATTTTTAAAACCAGAATTACAGTTCATATGCATTTCAAATCTTGTTTGATTTCCATTCTACCAAGAGCTTACATCAGAGTAAGTTTGCATCTTAAGAATATTGAAAATTAATTTTGATCTAGGACCTATAAGATTTTGTATAAGAACTATCTAAAGCTACTCAAAATTTTAGAAATTGTGTACCTCATACAATTATTATCACACCTATAGTGTTTTGGTAGGATTTTTGGTTTCTGAAATGGAATGTCCTGGAAAGGAGAAGTCAGGACTCGGGACCCTTGGCAGAAGCGATCAGGCCAACTTCACAGCAACTGGGAACTAAGTCTCGCTTAGAATATTCTAGGCATAGTAAGACTAGACGGTGGAATTTGAATGGATAAAAGATGGCTATTTTAAAGAAAAAATGTTACAGGGTGACCCATGGATGGTGGAGGATGAGCCTAATATGATTTGGGATGAGACGGCAAATCGTATCAAGAATACAGCTAGAGAGGTGTTAAGAGAAAATAGAGGACGTGGACCTCCAACTAAGGATACATGGTGGCGGAATGAAGAAGTTCAATAAACTATTAAAGTTAAAAAAAGAGTGTTATAAAATATGTAAAAGTTATTAAAAATATGTACGAGAGAGTAATGACTAAGGTGTGAACCGTAGATGATATGACTAAATAGTTCCCGATCACGATAGGTGGACACCAAGGTTTATCTTTAAGCCCCTACCTATTTGTTGTAGTTATGGATGAACTTAACTATAATATTCAAGATATGGCTCCGTTGTACATACTATTTGCTGATGTTATCGTGTTGGTAGACAAAACTAGAGAAGGTTTGAATACTAAACTAGAAGTGTGGAGAAACGCGTTAGAATCTAAAGGTCTTAGGTTGAGTTGGACAAAGACCGAGTATATGGAGTGCAATTTAAGTGAAACAAGAAGAGGCCCAAAAGAAATAATTTTAGACAGTCAGGCAATCCCTACAAAGGTTGTGTTTAAGTATTTAAGTTCATTTAGACAAAAAGATAGCACAATTGAGCACGATGTAAATCATAGGATTAAGGCAGGGTGGGTGAAGTGGTGTAGTGTTTCGAGAGTTTTATGTGATCATAAAATTCTGAATAGATTGAAAGAAAAATTTTATAAGACAGTAGTGAGACCGGCTATACTGTATGATACCAAATATTGGGTAATTAAAAACAATGTTGTCAAGATCGTGCTTGGGAACGGAAGATTGTACGATCTTACAACTTGAAGCCAGCACTCCAATTCATCACGGTAGCAAGATCAGCGTCTTCAAAACATGGAAGCAAGATCGTGAACTCGGCAGCAAGATCATGAATCATGAGTTGGTGGTAAGTTCGAATGATTCCGCAGAGAGCCACATGAGTCGAATTTTTAATTGGGCTTCAGAGATCCAAATTGATTTCGAAGGTAATATGGGTATTTTGGAATTGAACCCCTTTCTTCTAACGAACCCTTGATGCTTAGAAGGCAAACTGCAAACCTCTTCCTCCTCCCATCTTCATCTCTTGAAGCTAGAAGATCACCCAGACACTCACGGAATACTGGCAGCTAAACTTGCAATTGGAGTGCGATTAGGCTTTCTGTTTGCCTCTGTAGAGCAAGGGAAGAGTAGAAAGCCATTTTCGAATCCTGCAAGTGGAGTTTTAGTTTTAACGAAGAAGAAGGTTTTTTTCTTTTTCTGGCTAAATAAAATATTTGTATAATATGTAAATGTAATGTACCATTTGACATATACAGTGTATTATATATGTATTAGATTATTATATCATCTAATTGGTCATTTGTGATTCTCATTCAAGATGTTATTTTATCATTATCACGTATGATTTTGTTTTCAATTGGTGGTTTGGGCTTGCAAGTATCAGCTAAAATTCAAAAAAAATTGAGATATCTCTCTGGTTATTGCTATTAATAACCAAACAGTTTCATCCATTGAATTTAGCAATTATATCAAGCATTCTTTCAAAAAAAAAAAAAAAAAACTAAGCTTAAGCTCCATAGTTTTGTTGACTTGTTGTATTGTGGCTGCTTACAATTTGTGCTCCCTACTCAAGCTTATGTTTTCATTTTGTGGTTTGGATATCTATTTTTGTTTTTGTTGTTCTTTAATTCTTTTTAATTTTGATTTGTTAAATAAAAATTAGTTATTACTAGGTTGCTAATTTGATGACGGTGCATTTGATTTGTTGATGACTTATTGTTTTAAAGGAAATTGTCTCCTTCTAGTTCTTCTAAGAGTAAAAAAAATACTTCAAGAAGTAAAACTGATGTCAAAGTTAAGAGGTAGAAATTGTGCGAACAACCAAAAGGAAAGGGAAAGGGAAAGAAATTAAGGATATTTTGTGCAAAATTCTAGTGGGGTTGGAAGCAACAAAACACAAACAATAATAAATCAACAAGTCAAAAAGGATTTGCGAGAAAAAGCATGTTCTAGATAGCTTAATTTTTCTACACAAGTGCTATCCTTTTTAATTGTGTGAAAAATCCTAAATTTGTTGAAATGTTAGAAGTAATTAGGAGGTATGGTTGTGGGCTCAAAGGTCCCTCTTATCATGAATTGAGGGAAAATTTCTTGAAGATAGAAGTATGTAAAACCATGGGTCTTCTTGAGGAATACAAACTAGAATGGAAAAACACTGGATGTTCTCTAATGTCTGATAGTTGGACATATAGGAAAAGACATTCTGTATGCAATTTCTTAGTTAATAGTCTGAAAGGGACTATATTTTATCATCAGTAAATACATCAGACTTCTCTAAAACTGTTGTCAAAGATTTTGAGATGTTAGATGATGTTGTGGAGAAGATTAGGGAACTGAATGTGGTTCAGGTGATTACTGATAATGCAGCAAACTACAAAGCAGCTAGTGAAATGTTGATGGAAAAAAGAAAGAGCTTATATTGGACACTATGTGCAGCACATTGCATTGATTTAATATTGGAGGATTTTGCAAAAAAATTGAAAATGCATTATATGACCATTGAAAAAAGAAAGAGAATTCCTACTTACATTTATATAAAAAACATGCTCATTGCTATGTTGAGGAGTTTCACCAAAGGGAGAGATTTAATTAGACCTGTTGCGACCCAGTTTGTTACTTCATACTTGACTTTGGGATGTCTTCTTGAAAACAGCATTAACGAGAATGTTTTCTTCTCAAAAGTGGAAAGCAAACATTTCTTCAAACACAAAAAAAGTTTAGAAAGTTGCAAGAACTGTTCTAAACAATGACTTTTGGAAGAAAGTTGTTGAATGTCTTAAGACTACTAATCTTCTTATTAAGGCACTCAAGTTAGTGGATTCAGAAGGGAAACCGCTATAGGATTTATTTATGAAGAAATGGACCGGATAAAAGAAAAAATATAATTGAATTTTGGCAATGTTAAAAAGAGGTCTGCTTTTGTTTCTTTAAACTAGTAAGTAGTAACTTCACATATTTTCTTATTATTTTTTGTGTCAACTAATCCTAAATTTCTAATTAACCTTTATAAGTATGAGCCTATTTGGAGCATTATTGATGAGAGATGGGAGATGCAGCTTCACAGGCCTTTGCATGCTACAGCTTATTACTTAAATCCTCAATATCATTATAGTCCTAACTTCAAAGCTGATTATGAAGCTAAACGTGGACTTTATGTTTGGTTGGAGAGATTAGTTCGAGTTTCAGATGAGAGAAATACAATTGATTTGCAACTTGAAGAGTTCAAAAATACTAAAGGAATATTTGGAATCTCAGCTACAAAGGAAAGGCAATGAAGGAGAAAAAAACTCCAACTGAATTATGGGATTCTTATAGAGATGAATGCCCTGAGTTACAAAGGTTTGTCATTAAGATCTTAAGCCTAACTTGTAGTTCTTCTGGATGCAAACGTAATTGGAGCACATTAGAGATGGTAAATATAAGTTGTAGTATCTATTATTTTGTTTTTATAATTCTTGTTTCTAGTATTGATCTTTTATAATAACTTACTACTTTTTTAGGTGCATATAAAGAAAAGGAACCGTTTGCATTAAAAGAAAATGAATGACTTAGTGTTTGTCATGTACAATTGCAAGTTGAATGAAAGGCAAATCAAAAAATATTTTGGTCCGAGCTTGAAATTGGATGATCTCTCCTCTGATGATGAATGGATAACTCCGAAAGAAGACCTTGTAGATTCGTCATCAAATGAATGGCTATGTGTTCTTGATGGTTCTTCTAATGATAATTACAAATGTGATTGATCTAGATGCTCCATTAGATGAAAATGAAGTGCAAGTGGTGCAAGATGAAGATGAAGATGTAGAGGATGAAGTTGGTGTTGTAGGCGGTGAAGTTGATGAAGCCATGAGTGTTGATAGTGATGAAGGTGGAAATCCCATTGACAATGAAGATGGTAATGATGGCAATGGAGATGATGATGGGGATGATGATAGAGAAAGCGGTGGTGATGATAAAGATAATTGTGATGTTTATGAAAAATGGACTAATTTTGGTTTAGACTAAATTATGCAAATTGGATTTTAATTTTGTGGTATTAAGAATCTTTGTATGGATATTTTATTTATGAATTTACGTTTGGATTAGATGTTTATAAAATTAATATTATGAATTTGATGTTTGTATTGGATGTTTTATGTTTGTACTTGTATTCTCTTTGAGTAGTTATTTTATCTTATTGATGAAATTGGTGAATATTTTGCTTTAGAAAAAAAAACATAATTGGAGTTTTATACAAATTGTGCTTGTTTATAACAAAATATACATATTTACAATAAATTATGTACATAGATATATACTTTGATAACTATTTGACAATTTATAAGATATTCTGATTCTACCGATTCAATCTTACGAGCCGATCTTGCTCCCCCTCAACGATCCTGCTTAAAATCTCGATCTTGACAACCTTAGTTAAGAAGCAACAATCGCATAAGATAGAAATAGCCAGAATATTGAGGTGGATGACCAGACATATAAGAAATGATAAAATAATGAATTAGGAGATCTGTAAGAATGTAGAAGTAGCACTTATCGAGGAGAAAATGAGAGAGAATCGCTTATGTTGGTTTGAACATATCTAATGTCAGCCAATAGACGCAGTAGTTAAAAAATGTGACTTGGTACAAATGTCAGGTGTTAGATGTGGTAAAGGGAGACCAAAACTTACATAAGGGACAGTCATCGAGAAGGATATAGTTCCTATAAGCATTACTAAAAATGATGCCTTGAATAAATACGAATAGAGGAAAATGATTCATATAGCCGACCCCAATTAGTTTGGAATTTAAGGCTTAGTTGAGTCGAGTTGTATTTAGTACTCTTTTTCTTTCCTTTTTTTTTTTTTTTTTTTTTTTTTTGCCAAGCACTTGAGACTCTTCATTCCATGCATTGTACTTTATTTCAATTATAAGGTAAACACAGTTCAAAAAATTAGTGTTTTCAATAACAATATTTTGAAAGGAAATTCACCCTTCTTTTACTCTTTAAGGGCTATAGTAATCACTCACTGATCATTAGTACCTAACATTTAAAAAAGAACAAAAAACCCATTTTCAAAGTAGTTAGATAAGTGGGGCCTTAAAAATCTTAAAGTTGTTAAGCCATCAGTTCCTTCGAGTTGTGGCCCATAGGAGTGAGACGCCAAAATTTCAGAAAATAATATTTTTTTTCCTGGATCTTTTTGAAGGTGCCTTGTACTAAAAGAGTTGTGTTTTATCACTTGCATTTAATGGACCAAGGATGTCTAGACTCTTAGTACTACAACTGTTTCAATTTATAAAGCTCTGAGGTTTTAGTAATGGTTTGACTGTAAGGACTTTTCCTTATTCAAGTAACTGCAGCATTCATTCATCTGTTGTCCCATTGTTTAGAACCTTTCATGCTTTGAGTCAAGGGTATTATTCCTATTGTCAAGATATGAACAAGTGACTACTGGCTTTCACATATTCATAAATCTATAATTCTTTTTATTGGTTCCACGTTAAATGCCAATTGGATTCCAGCCACATCTTTAGCATAACAATGGCATCCTTACATGAGCAGAAAGGACTTCTAGCAAGAAAACAAATAAAATAGCTGAGTCAAGTCGATACTTACTGAGAACAGTCACCGTAGCACTTTTCTGCTTGCTTGAGGTCATCAGCATAAAGGTAAACAATTATTGCACTAAGGTATGCCTGAATAAGCAAAGGTGTGTGAGGATAATTTCTATCTAAAATAACAATAGATAAACTATTGCACAAGGGTGGCTGCATATAAATGAAACCACCATCTCCATTTTTCTAAGAACTAGAGGAATAAGAGTACAGGCTATCATCATTACTTCAGAGTTTAGATATTATAGTCAATAGTGACAATCAATAGATAGTTGTGACTTCTCTATACAACATATTTATATTAAACAAAAATAGTTTACTTTTTACTTAACAAATGCTCTAAGGGCACTTGTTAAGATGCAACATACACAAGTGCCAGAATTTGAAATATTCCAATGTATGTAATTCATTAATTACTTAGCACTAAAACCATTGTCGACTGCTGCAATAAAGGCTAAAAAGTTCCATATATATTACCTTAACAAGTGCCCTAACGGCACACTTCAGAAAAATTCCTTTTTTCTATCCATAGTGTCAGGATTCATGCAAGATGTTTTAAGATACAGCATAGGTGGACATGAAGGTAGTGCTATTACAAAGAAAAATTAAAAAGTATGGGGAGAAAAATAGATGGAGACTACATATTACTAAATTGCAGGCATTGTGCAGATGAACAGGGAAGATCATCTCCAAGTAATAATGAAGGGATGCTCTTTTGCCGTGAACATGGACACAGAACGCATGAGATAACATATCCTTTTCCTAATTCCCAAATTGAGAAATGACCTACAAAACTATGACAGAGCAAATTAGTGAATATTAACAGCAAACTTGACAATATCCTATGGGTTTTCACTAAACATGGGGAATCCCCACTTAATTATTTTCCTATGTCAAATGTCAAACAATCATCATAATACAAATTACAAAAAACAATAGCATACGTATTAGAACAAACATAGGAAGTAAACGATTGAGGACATAAAAAAGAATAAAAAGGAAACAAGAAGATTTTTTTTTTCTTTCAAATAAGGAGGAAATGATAGAAATGCAGAATGTCAACACGAAACTTCCAAACCTTGCACTGGCTGTTGGTAGCATTGCACTTGTCAGCTGCTAAGCCCCAACGCAACAGGAAAGCTGCAGCATCTGTATACCTGTAGATTATAAAAACACTAGTTGCTATTAAACCACCAGACAGTATGCCATTTAACGCAGAAAAAACCATATTCACTTAGTAAAATTACTCTAAACTTCTCTGCAGGACCTTCTGCATTAACATTTTAGAAATGGTGCCAATTATGCTGCCTAAGTGAAAAATATTGTAGATAGAAAAGCATTCCTAGGGTATTGCCTAACAACTTAAGCTTTCAGGAGAAACAGTACTTTTAGATGGTAGCAAAGACAGACCAAGTGGTCGAAGATACGAAAACTAGCAGCTCCCATTTTTAACATTTCAGCATAAGACAAGTGGGCATGGTAACATGTAGCCTCACCATAAGCTTTTGTGTAAGATGGTATTTTTTTTTTTTTTAAATAAAAAAAATTAGATAAACAAAAGAAAAAAATTTCAACTTATGTAGCCTGGTAAGTGAACAAAGACTGCAGGGAAACCTTAGTTGCTTTTAAAGCATACTTCTATGCATTAACATTTTGGTGATGTTACCAATAATGCTTCCAAAAGTGAAACTTTCTGGAAACAAAAAAACATTCCCAGTGCCTCACCTTACAGCAAGTTTTTAAGTGAAACAGTTCTTTGACATGGTAGCAATACTTGTCAGACAAGTGGTCAAGGGTAAAAACCTAACTGCTCCCAATTTTATAATTAACAATTTCGGCACAAGGTAAGTGGAGGGCCTCTGCTTTTTCCATGTAACTGAAAGGTGTGATGATATTACCAAACATGCCTAAAAGATCCTACCTACATAATGTGTACCAAACAATATAGCCTCATGCACGAAACTGTTGGAATACAATAGGAGTACTTATCAAATCTGTAAACCTTGTGAATAGGCCACAGAGATGCAGTGGTCACCCTTAAATACAACAGTAAGATTATTATTATGCTACACGCATTTCAATGCATCAGTAGGATATGCCATAAATACCATAAATATTATAATAATGATTAACGAATTGCAACTTTTAACTTAATGAAGAACACAAGATAACTTCAAAGTCTGAGTCGTGTACTCGTGTGAAAATAAAACAAACTACCACAATCAACATTTTCTCAGTTTTATTATAACTTACTTCTCCATCTTTATATAAACAATAGTGGCACCACGATATAGATCAAAGGCCATTTGTTCTTTTCCATCCTCTTCAAGTGTAGAACACGCACCAATATATAGATGGATAGCTTCATCAAGCACAACATCTTCCAAAGCACTGGCATAAGGAAAAGAAAGAAAAAAGGACATAAATAGAAATGGATCAAAAAATGGTGTGGTAGATCCTTAATATGTAATGATGACTAACAGATTTTACGATGACCTATTACTTGTAAGTTTCATATAGAAAATGAGCCAAAGGATATATATACAAAGAGAGAGGGAGAAAACATAAAAAAGATAATGGGCATCTATGAATCATCAAACAGAGTGGCTGAACAACTAAAATATCAAATTGACTTTAGTCCAGAAAAAAATGTAGAAATAGAATTCCCCATAGTTTACTCTTGCTGCTACATTTAATAACTCTAGTTTGTTTTTTTAATATATCTACAAGTATAACATGTAGCCAAAATCCAACTAGTTTGGGATTTAAGGCTTATTTGAGCTATACAGAACCTTTTTATTTATGTGATTCCAATAGATGTCTAGTCAACCTTCTTTTCACAATTGGATCTTTTGTAGATTACTTAGATGGAATGAATTGTAATTAATATTTTTGCTTTCGCCTCCGGTGGATAATGTCTATACCCGCCTTGTGTATAAGATATGACCTTTTATTATTTGCGGGTACAAAGCTATTATTTGTTTCATCAATTAACTTGAGATAATAGAATCATCATGATGCATTAATATTAGTATGTTACAAAGGATGGCCTCCATGTCTCTTCACTATGTTTCATATGACAATTCCACCAACAATCCCCAATAATACAGGATCTACAAGAAAATAAGAAAATGGAAGCATGGTTTTCTAAAGTTCCAAAAACTAACGAAGCTTTTACATATTGATTTCCAATAGATGTTAAGAACAAGGGACAAAAATGCCAGCATTATCTTACATACAGTTTTTCAGGTGGGTAAAGTTAATTTCAGACAATTGCTGCGATATCAGGAGCTGTAAGTTTGAGTTTGACAAAGATTCAGAATACATTATGGGGTCAATTGATGTTGGGTGGCCACAATAATGTTCCAAATGCTATTTTCTCTATAAAAGTATAAAGATGAGAAAAACTTGAGAAACTAAGCGTGAATAGTCCTCAAAAACAGGACCTGTTTTCTGAAAAAATTTCCATTGGAAAAAGAAAAGTGGAACTAAGTGATTGGTGAACCCTATAATTTTAAGCTATCCTTTTCTTTCCATTTTTTTCTGATGCAACACCAATTGGTATTTTTAATCCAAAAAGAGACAATCCAAAAGGCAACAATATTTTATTTCATCAAAAGCTAAATAACAATGTAGCACTAGGAGTCATTATATATAATCCCTGGAAAACCTTAATGGCATAAAAGATAAATTTAGAGTCTTAATGAAAAGAAAATTGTAAGACCTAAAAGAGAGATACCCAAAGAGTTTTGATGAATTGGATGAATATTCCTCTTACCAAGATAATATATTTATATTATGAGATTGTGTGCAGTACAAGTTTGTGTGGAGTACAAGTAAGTCAATTATACATAAATAAGGAAACTATAAATAAGAAAATTGATCCATTAACTAAGCTATTTGACCCACTAACGAAGCTATCTATATTTACACTATAACACTTCCCATCAAGCTGGAGCATAGAGATTATATGTTCCAAGCTTGTTGTATAGACATCGCAACCCATTTCCTGCCAAAAATTTTGTGAATAAGTCTCCTAACTGATATTCAGATTTTGTATATGTAGTCTTGATTGTATTATCCATAAGCTACTCACAAACAAAATGACAGTCAACCTCTATATATTTTGTTCAATCATGAAAGATTGGATTTGAGGCAATATGTAATGCAGCTTGATTATCACATACTAACTCCATAAGCTGTGAGTGCTGAAATCCAAGTTCGTCTAATAGATTTTTTAGCCGAACTAACTCAGTAGTGGTATGAGTCATGGCCCTATATTCAGATTCAACACTAGATCTTGCAATAACAGTCTGTTTTTTGCTTTTCCATGAAACAAGATTTCCACTCAGAAATATACAGTATCCTGCAGTAGATCTTCTGTCAAATGGAGTGTTACCCAATCATCATCACTATGACCTTGAACTGGAGTAGAATCATGTTTTTAAACTAATGTATGACCACGACCATGTACTCGAACTAGAGCGTGCCCATGATTTCTATATAGTAATCCCTTTCCGGGTGTAGTTTTAAGGTACCTTAGGATACGAATAATAGAATTCCAATGAGATGTTCGAGGCTGAGAAAGAAATTGGCTAACCACACTAATTGCAAAAGCAATATCTAGTCTAGTGACTGTGAGATAATTCAGCTTACTAACAAGACGTCTGTATTGCTCAGGATTTGTCAGTAGCTCCCCCTCATCTAGTACAAGTTTAGTGTTAGGATCTATAAGAGTTACTACAGGTTTTGAATCCAACATCCCTATATCACTCAAGACATCTAGACAATACTTTCTTAGAGAAAGACAAATCCCTAATTGTGATCTCGTAACCTCAATGCCCAAGAAGTATTTTAATTATCCTATGTCTTTAGTTTGAAACTTAGACTGTAGCAATGATTTCAATTGCTGAATTCCATGGTTATCATCACCTATAATCATAATATCATCCATCAAAAGAATTCTGCCATTAGATGTATGTTTATAGAAAACCAAGTGATCAACAGTATACCTCTGAAGGCCAAAACTAAGAACTTCACTAAATCTACCAAACCAAGCTCTGGGAGATTGCTTTAAGCCATATAAAGACTTTTTCAATCAACACACCATACCGGACTCTTGCTGAGCAACAAAACCAGGTGGTTGCTCCATAAAGACTTTTTCATCAAGGTCACCATGTAAGAAAGCATTTTTGATGTCCAATTGATAGAGTGGCCAATCAAAAATAGCAGCTAGAGATATGAAGACCCTGATGGAAGTAATTTTAGCTACGGGAGAGAGTTTTTGAATATTCTACACCATAGACCTGAGTGTAACATTTTGCGACCAATCTACCCTTTAAGCGATCAACAGAACCATCAGTATGAACTTTCACGGTGTATACCCATTCCAACAGTGAATTTGCCAAAAGGTAAAGAGACCAGTTCCTAAGTACCATTAATATGTAAGGCATTCATTTCATCAACCATGGCCTGGCGCCACCCGGGATGAGCAAGAGCATCACTGGTGGACTTTGGAACAGAAATAGGAGACAAAAAGGATATAAATGCATAATAGGGTGAAGATAAACGATGATAACTCAAAAAAGTATTAATAGGATAAGGATTACAAGTTGAACGAGTACCTCTTCGTAAAATAGGTGGCGAAGCTGATCCGAGGCATGGGAAGGTGTCGGTACAGAAGGTGAGTCATTAGGTACATCAACAGTGTCTGCTAGAAGATCAGGCTAAGAACGACGATGGTAAACCTGAAGAGGACGTTCAGATAAGGTAGAAGATTCAGGTAATGGTGTTAATGATGCATGTTCATATGGTACAAGATACGGAACCATAATAGCTTCAGAGATAGGAGGTGACTAAGGAATAGTCGAGGGAAAGAATGAAAATTCTTCAAAAAAATGTGACATTAGCAGAGATAAAGTAACAATTCTTATCTGGACAATAACACTTATATCCTTTTTGAAGACGAGAATAACCCAAGAAGATGCACTTAAATGATTTAGAAGAGAGTTTATTTTGCCCAGGTGTTAATCATGAACAAAACAAATACAACCAAAGATATGAAGCAGAAGTGAATATAAGGGATAATTAGGAAAGATGATAGAATGTGAAATTTTGTTATGCAATGTGGAAGATGGCATGCGATTGATAAGATAGCATACAGTAAGTATAGCATCATCCCAAAACTGAAGTGGAACATGACCATGAAGTAATAGAGTGTGAGCTGTTTCAATTAAATGTCCTGTTTTTGCACTTAGCAACTCCATTTTGCTGAAGGGTGTGAGAACAAAATGATTAATGCAGCATATCTTGAGATGTTATAAAGTATTGAAATGATGTAAAAAAGTATTCACATGCATTATCACTACACAAAATACGATAGATTATGTTTTAATTTCAACACAAAACTGTTGGAATATAGAAAATAACTCAGAACAATTTTTCATTAAAAACAACCACGTGTAACGAGAATAGTCATTAATAAAGGTTACAAAATACTGAGATCCTAAAGATGAACTAACACGACTAGAACCCCAAACATCAGTATGAACAAGATGAAAGGAAGAATCTGCTCTAAAATGACTATGCTTTGGAAACGAAACACATGTGCTTGCCAAGCTGACACGACTCACAATTTAAAGATGCCAAAGATGACAAATGAGGAACTATTTTCTGAAGCTTGGATAGACTAGGATGACCCAACCGACTATGAATGAGAATAGGTGACACATCTGTAGAGCAAGCCACTGAATATGTAGCTAGTGTAGTAAGATGGTAAAGGCCCTGTGAATCACGCCATTTGTCAATCATTCATCCCGTACGTCAGTCCTATATAGTAAAGGAATCATCAATGAAAGTGACAGAACAATTGATAGAACAAGTCCATTGACTAACAGAAATCAGACTGAATGAACATTCTGGGACATAAAACACAGATTTTAAAGGCAAAGAAGATAATGGTGTAGCTTGACCTATACCTTTAGCAATGGTTGTGGAACCATTAACTCTAGTGACTGTGAAAAGTGACGGTGGATTACTAATACTAGAAAAAAATTTAGGGTTACTAGATATGTGATCAAAGGCACCCGAATCAAGAGCCCAAGTGTCAGAAGAGGTTTGAGAGAGGCAAGCAACAGAATTACCTTGAGAAGATTGCTGGGTAGCCTGATACTATAAGAACTTATCATATCCAGTAGCTGATAATAAGACATTAAGAGACTTGTCTTCAGATAGTGAAACTTCAAGTGAATTGACTGATTGAACAATGTTAGCTGTAGGACTCGAATAACCAAGCAATTGGTAACACTTTTCCTTGGTATAGCCCATCCTGTTACAATGAGTGCACTGGGGTCATCCACGACCCTAACCCCCTCGACCACAACCTCCACGAGTATCAAAGTGGGAGATCAAGACCAAGGAATCAGGAGATGGATTCTCAACATGTGTTACTATCAAAGAGGAGAAACGTAACAACCGAGAAAACACTTCTTCCATGGAAGGAATAGTAGGACTAGCCAATATATGATGGCGAACTGGATCAAGATTAGCCCGAAGGCCATATAGAGTGAGAATCATGAATAGCTTGTCCCTTTGTACCTCTTGATCAGCCAGATCAATGGTAAGAGGTAATATTTCAGCAAAAACAGTTTTAACATTCTGAATCTTGCCCAAATAGGTGGACATATCCTAATCAACCTGATTTAGATTTAACAGATTAGAAACCACAGTGTAAAAACGTTGGATATCATTAGTATATAAACTTCTGGCCCGTTTCCACAATTCAAAACATATCTTATATGCCCGAAAAATCTGCAAAATAGAAAGTTCAAGGGATACCCAAAGTAAATTGCATAATTGGGCATCGATCTTTTTCCAATTAGGTTGTTCAGGGGTTAGGATATCGGCCAACGATTTTGTGAGGTGATTTTTATATCCCTATCCCAAAAACCATAACTTAACAAATGCAGCCCAAGAAAAATAATTAGATCCATTCAATTTATCAGTAGTAATAATAAGGCATTCAAAAAACACAAATGTAAAAATATCAAGTTTCGACATACTGATAAACAGTGTCAGTGAACAATATCAATGAACAATACCAATAAACAATACTGATGAATAGGAGCCGCTGAACAGTAATCAAAAAACGACCAGATCTTGCATTTAATAGTACTGATGGAATGAAACGCAACAATAGAGAAACACGCTAAAAAGAGACACAACGAAAAATAAAAATTAAGATTTTCTCTCCCTAAGCTTTGATACCATATAAGACCTAAAAGAGAGATACCCAAAAAGTTTTGATGAATTGGATGAGTATTCCTCATACCAAGATAATATATTTATACTACGAGACTGTGTAGAGTACAAGTAAGTCAACTATATAAATAAGAAAATTATAAATAACAAAATTGATCCATTAACTAAGCTATTTGACCTACTAACTAAGCTATCTATATTTACATTCTAACAAAAACCATAATGGCATGAATGAGTCCTAATAAAAAGATACAAATAACTCCTAATTATAATATTACATAATTAAAGTGAAATTCAAATACAGTTAAATTATAAGTCTTATTATTACGTTCTCCATCATTTTCTACTTAGGAGTACTTCTAGTCCTCCCCATACTTCTCTCAATTAAAATTCTTTTCCTATAAAAAAAATAAAAATTATTGATATAAATTTCTTAAAATAATAAGGATAACACATTATTCGATTATTTTTATCCAAAATATTTTAGTCGAGGATAAATATACAAATAGCTTGTTAATCTTCTAAAGTTTGACTCATAATTTTCAAATATGTTATAATTAATAATCTCTAGTGAGAGGAGAGACTCATTGTCTCATTCAATCTTGTGGGTCTTCCATATTCTTCACTGTTCTTTTTTGAATTTATATTTTCAAATTCTATTTTCTACTTTTACTTTGATCATGCACTAAGGAATTCTATTTAATCTTTAGACTACAACTATATTGTTTTGCTAAGTAAATTTTTCCTTATTGGTATAGCACTTTTTGTTTCCAGAAAGAACCCAAATTAGTTGAAATAACATATATTAAAGGTAACATAGTAATGTCATATATTTTAAACTCATCTTTTTCAGCAATTCACCACACAATAATACAAATTCCTACTTTATCTCCCACCTTTTTATCCTCTACTCGATTTTATTTTTTAACTTTGAAAACAATAAAAATAAGAGAATAATTAAGCCACACAGGAAGTCATGTTCAGTATCTCTTATAATATCATATATACTTATAAAGTTATAATTGAATATGTTTTGTATAGAAAAATTAAATTTTATTAAGGACGAAGAGAAATACAAGAGCAGGACTACGAGGTGGTACTTGTGATATTTCGGCTTGGGACGCATTTTATTTGGCAATTTTCTAGATGTCAAATACCATTGGATGGGTTACTTTTTATTGGCATTGGAAGCACATTATATATTGGAATGATAATGTTTCACAGTTTAATGAATCTTCCACATATTTGATGGGATGATTAAGAGATTATCTATGGTTAAACTCTTTAGAAGTCACAACTTATCAATAGTTACCCTTTTGGTATGAATAGTTTATTCGATGGGCTTGGATGTAGTCCTCCAAAGCATTAATCTAATCAGAAGGAAAAAAAAAAAAAAAAAAGTTGCAAACTTAGTGCCCATTTGGATGGAGAGGGATGAAGAGAGAGCAAATGAGAGGGTACGGTAACAAATCCTTCATTTGGGATTGTTTTTAAAAGAGTGAGAGGAGATAGAAGGCACATGTACCTCTAAATCTTTCCAAAGTCTACTTTTTAATTCCTCTAAATTGGGAGGATTTGGAGAGAAATGATAAGGTAAATTACGATTTTTGTCAGTAGGGCTAATATACCCTTATTTATTTTATTAAACACCTACTAATACCTAAATAAAATATTATAAGAACGTAATCGTAAATTTAAATAATAATATATCATCTCCCTCTCTTTTTCTCTTAACTCCCAAACAATAAATATATATTATCATTTCCCCTCATTTACCTTCATTTTTTTAATTCCCAAACAAGACAAATAATAAATATTAGTTTTCCTTTACTCTTCTCTCTCTCCAAACTCTCAAATAGACCCCAAAACAAAAGGGTCTACCAGTCACTTTGCATATCCAATATTGAAACAACCTAAAAAGCTTCTGAAGTAGAGTCCAAACTCCTTAATAGACCCTAAAACAAAAAGGTCTTCCAGCCACTTTGCATATCCAATATTGAAACAACCTAAGAAGCTTCTAAAGTAGAGCACCATAAAGAAGCAAAGATAACAATCTTATCCTAGAGAAAATGCCACGAGAGAAGGCAATCACAAAATATCCTCACATTACATTGCAACCACACACCAAATCAATGCAAAGATAACACAATTCTATAAAAACCTTATTGTTTGGAAAACAATTTTCCAATTTAATCTAATGAACATGTTTTCCAAATTTTCTAGAGTTCTAAGTGTTTCCTCCACCAGAAAAGGGAAAATAAGAAATAAAGTAGAAAACTGGAGATGGAAAATGGAAACAATTCGATGCATACCCTAATTTTTCAGTAGGTCCCACTAGTACGCCTCAAATTAGATCTAAGGTTGCTTTGCTTTTCCACTTAATCAACGTCTTTGAGTAGCACATTAGCAGAGATAATATAAAGGGTTTTCAATTGTGAGTTGGTGTCTTCTATTTAAATTGACAGAGGATTATGAATCATCTTATTTCATAATGGGCTATTGTATGATGGAATCTAGTGTTTTCCCCATTATTTCCTATGTGTAATTCTTTTCTCCCCTTTGATAGAAAGAAATTATATTAAAATGATAGAAAACCCTTCATAAAAATGAATATCAGCTACTACGATGGGGTTCTCAAATCTCGGTGCGTATCAAACAAAGAAAGCGGCTAAAAAATCTCCAAGGGGATCACCATAAAGATCCCAAAAGAGGCTTTTGTCTTAAAGAAGCTATAGATTGAAGTGTCAAAGAATGATAGTTCAAAATTCTAGCATCCAGTTCAAACTAAAGGAAGTGTTTAAACTAATTCCCCAACAAGCATTAGAGCATTGATCATTGGCTCTTTGTATTTATTTTAATAGACTTTATACTAAACTAATTATCAAGATTTAATATATGCATGACTTTACCTACCAACCTGCTCATAGAGGAGAACTAGAAAATATTTGAAATAGCCTAAGAGTAAACTCATGATTCATCAAATATGCAAAAGCCTGCTTCATCTTCCTTATGCAACAAGGAAATTATTCACTATTAGTACGTAGGCATGTAATTTGGATTTGATGAATTGCTCCTACAAACAAGGATCGCCAATACAATCCAGTTGCTTTAGGTGTGATGTTTAGCTTGAAAGTTAATATCATATAACAATAAGGAGCGTTATGTGGAGAGATTAATGTTGAATTTTATACATAGCATGAAGGCTTTATTTATCTTTTCATCTCTATTTCTTCCCACAGGTCATTGCTAAAGTTGTTATGTGTTTATAAGTGGCTGAATGCCTTCTCATTTTTGCCTATAGGTTGTACAATTTTATATATCTCCTTTGTATATAGGTTACACCCCTTTTGTGTTGCTTACTTAAATATATTGTGTTCATTAATAAAAGGATAAGATTAACATCTTCCTTCATGGAACTTTTGTAAATTCAGATTCAAAATAACAAGAGAATGGGATTCAGTTGTCAAATAAGAGGATAAGTTATATGTTTTACCGGGCTCCCTTTGCAAGAGCATCTGATGCAGGTTGTGATCTACCACACTCAATGTACAATTCAGATGCTCTTCTATAAAAGTCACCAACCTCTCTCCAGTTGCCAATTTCCTTTGCTAGAGCAGCAGCTGATTCCATATGCTTAGCAGCATCCCAAGGTCTGACTTTCTCATAAAGGATATGTTAAAAAAGAATATTTTGATGTAATGACATAAAAAAGACACCATATCAACGTTAACTATATAAGGATACGATGAGAGAATCTCTTGACCTTTTGAAGCTTTCTCGTATGCATCTTTTGCTTTCCCATAATCTTTGCCAACTCTAAACCCATTAGCTACAGCAAAGGAAGTGTTCATAAGAGTTCAGAACATTGATTCTTGGCTTATTACATTTTTAGTTTCACAGATTTGCTACTACACTACTTTTCTTTTAAGAATTAAGAAATGCATGACTTTACCTACCAGCCTGCTCATAGAGAACAGTAGCATTTCTCCAATCAGCACTCCACCTTGTAAGACTGAGTTTGGTTCTAGAAGAAATAGATATAAACAGAAGACAATTCATGAGAAGAGAAACATTCAATGAATTACATCGGAATGCAATTTGAATTGCCTCTCCTGGATGAAGGAAAGGCACTTCAACCAAGAGTTTACCATGGGAAAAAGAATTAAAAGTTCACTATTATCTCAGACAATTTGAAACACGAACCAAATTCTGCAAAGAAAAGAAAGACTCCATATTGCATTTATTTGTTATAATTAACTTGAATGTGTAGTAGATTCAGTTCCTATTTACATATATAAATAAATATCAACAGGTATTATGAAATACTAGGGAGTCTATTGCTGCATATGAAATATAAATCAATCCCTGTTATTGCTATCTAAAGTAACACGTTGTCAACTAACTGGCCAGAATGTTTTAGTCCAGAAATGAAGTCCAGATTATACAAATTAAATTACAAGTAAAGTCAACTCTATCTTCAACTGGTCTTTCTAAGATTCTTAGCCTATGGGATGATCCTAAGTTCCTAGCAAGTGTTGACCAATTAGCGCAAAGCAACCATTATACACAACATCTAACCTTACAAAGTAATGCTAAGAGAATAGGAAACTGAAATGAATAATAACTGGGTTCTTTTTGAGAATCAAGTTAAATTTATTTTATCTGTCAACGCGATTTCAGTTCAAATCTAACTCGAGTATTGGAACCACATGAAATATATATATATGAATGAAGCTTTATTTCTCATCGTCTTCTTTATCTACTAAAGAGACAAGAATATCATCAAAGCCATTGGATTATCAAAATCTCACGTTTTGGATCCCCATAGACTGAAAAAAAAATATATATTTAAATCGGATGCATCTCAATAAGAGAAAAGAAGAGAACGCAGGAGGCTCATAACTTATTGGCTTTGCTCATCAATTTCTGAGGATCGGAGGCCGACATGGTAGATATCCTAAATTCCGTGTCTCTCTGAGTCTTACCCACTTAACTGACCAACCCTAGCATTCCTTGCGTGTTGGTTTCAAGAGGGTTGTAAACTTGTAATGTTTGTCAACTTGCCACTCTAGCTCCGGTTAAAGGCTAACCTACCAGGTTCATTTGCACAGGGCATAGGTCGCACATGGCATCCCCATTTGCCTATTTTTTTCCTCGGTTATCTATTATATCTATACTACTATAAATCTCATATTTTATATTAAAAATATTTAACTAATATTTCTATTAACTTTTTTATTTTAAAAATTAAAATATACATGAGATTAGTTATTCTAAAATCATAAATTTATTCATCTTAACAATTTATTATTAATGAGATCTTAATTTAATAAATTAAAAAAAAAATTTGGACAGGTTAATGTCTCATGTTATTCAATGTCTCATGTTATTCTTTCCATGGGCTATCTATTGTAATTTTCATAAATTTGAGTTGTTTCAAAACTAAAATACAGCTTATTTATGTATTTATTTTTTATTACAATAGAGCCTACTTATTATTAAAACGTTATGTGACTCATATAAAAGAAAAAAGAATTGTGACTAAATTATCCCTAGTAAGTCAAACAAAATATTTGAAGGCCCATTTGTTTCTAATTGGAGTATGCTATTCCGAATTCTCATTAACAGGTGAAAATTATATGAACTCTTATATTGTGCCACATATGTTGAAAAGAAAATTTCGCAAAAGCAACAACCGTTGTACTTTCTTTATCTGTCTGTTTTCCTAATATAGTCTATTTCTTTTAGTTTTTCTTTTTTTTTTTTTTTTGGTAGTCTTCTATATAATTGACATTTGACACAACTTGGCATGATCACATGGGTAAGGAGAAAAAAAAAATAATAATAATAATTTACAGTTTCCTTAACTACAGGTTTTTTACTAGATTCATAATAACCTATTTTTTACTAAATTATTCCACTCGAGGAAGTTTCTTTAGTTTTGAAAATAATAATTTACAGTTTAAGGCCAAGTCTTTATAAAATTCTCCTACATAATTCAGACTTTATAAAAATCTTTATAATTGTTGCTTTTTCTTTAATTCATTAGAAAATTTATCTGCAAATTGAATGGCTCTATCAATGGGTATTATTGATCCTCTAGAAATATTATGACCTAAAAAGTGAATAGCAGTAAAGGAAAAGGTGTAATCATCCAGAAACTTGATGAAGGATCTGTTAATATCTTAAATTATCTATAAGAATGGGTTTGTGCTATAAAATTAGTTATAGCCCATAAATGATTCACTAAAATAACAATTGTGGTAAACAATGAGTTTAGTTTTCAATATGGATATTGACATATTCAGATAGCAGAAAATGATAGATATAAAATTGTTTTTACAGTACCTTTTGGACATTATAAATGGAATGTCATGCCCTTTGGATTAAAAAATGCTCCTTCTAAATTTCATAATTTTATGAATGACATCTTTAATCCCTACCATGAATATATAATTGTTTATATTAATAATGCTCTAATGTTTTCTTCTTCCATTGAAAAAAATTTCAAACATCTTCATATATTTTTGAATATTGTCACCAAAACAGGATTGGCAATGTCAGCAAAAAAGGTAAAAATATTTTAAATTGTTATTCGCTTTCTAGGTCATAATATTTTTAAAGGATCAATAATATACATTGACAAAGCCATCCAATTTACTGATAAATTTCCTAATGAATTAAAGAAAAAGCAACAATTACAAAGATTTTCAGGAAGTTTGAATTATGTAAGAGAATTTTATAAATACTTAGCCTTAGACTGTAAATTATTATTTACAAAATTAAAAAAAAAAATCCTACTGAGTGGAAAAACGATTTAACAGAAACTGTTAAAAGAATAAAACAAATAGTAAAAGAGCTTCCTTGCTTATGTATTTTTCATCCAGAAACTTATAAAATTGTTGAAACAGATGCTTCTAAATTATGCTATGAAGGAATCCTTAAACAGAGAATTGCAAATAAAAACCAATTAGTCAGATTAACCTTTAGAACATGGAAAAGAATTCAACAAAATTATTCTACAATAAAAAAAAATGTTATCTATAGTCTTGAGTATTACAAAATTTGAGTCAGATATCTTGGATAAAAAATTCTTATTAAGAATTAATTGTAAATCTGTTAAACATATAATTTTGAAAGATGTTAAAAACATAGCATCTAAATAGGTATTTGCGATGGCAATGAATTCTTTCTGTCTTTGAATTTGACATAGAATTTTTAAAAAGATAATCTAATTCTTTGCCTAATTTTCTAATAAGAAAATTTTTGCAGGGATCCTAAAAGAAAAGGAGTTATGTCTTTTCAAATAAGCTTTGTTGCAAAAAGAAATGTCTCAATTCCTAATATTGAAGAATCTAGTAAAGAATTCTTAAGTGATCAGGTTTATAAGTTAGCTATTCCTTGTAAAAGCAATTAAGAGATAGAAAAATATTTCCTCTGCTATATAATTATTTTGATTACATGACTACATGGGAGAATTTAATTTTATTCGAAAACAAAGCAAGAAAGCACAGTTGGTTTCTCAAATTCACTCTTAATGAGGAACCCTATCCTAATACTTTCCCACAATGATTTAAAACCTAGTATTTTCATGTGGATTATTTCATATCTCCTTTCCAAAATATATTCATCAATATTAAATGAGATTTTATGAAAATAATAATTCTTTAGAATCTCGAGATAAAATAATTATGTTTGCAACTCACTATCAAATTTCATGGATAGTAAAATGAGAGTATATAGTGAATGATTGTACTACTATTATTTTTGGGATTAATCAATCAGTCTCATGGTTAATCAGGAGATCTCAAATTAAGTGATGGGATAACTTGTCTAATTTTGAAGAAAATTTTAATAATTTCCAAAAGCTAGGGATCTTGAAGTCCCAAGCCTCAGCCCATAAACTTTATTTGAATGAAAACAAAAAGGTATTAGACATGGTCAAAAACTTATTAGCTTCTTCCTCTAAAAAAGACGCTTAGAAAGAATTATTAAAAATCCTGGAAGATAACAGTTCAAACATGAGTCAAGATGATCCGGCTTATTTTTAAGATTCACAAGACCTATTCGATGAATGAGCCAAAGTTTTTTTTGAAGAAGGGACCCATCCTTGATTCACTTTTGAAAAAGAAATATTTTGCTTTCTAAAAAGAAGAATATACTTTTCAAGAGGATAGAAACTTTCGGTACAAAAAGACAATCAATTTATTAAAGGCAGAATTCCCTTATTTCAAAAGTTTATTTTTTTCTTTGCTGATGGGATGACTCTAACCTATTCAAGACATGTGCCCAGACAAAATGAGGTGCCTTATCATAAGAAATCTACTTTGTTCATCTTTATCTCAAGGACACTAGCATTTATCTCTATAAATAGAGGCTTAAGCCCTCTAATGTTTTACAAGTTTTGCTTTAGATATTTCAGAAGGTTTTTTAAGTTTTTGAGTATTTGAGTATTTGAGTATTTGAGTTCTGTAAAATAAATTTTGTGTGCGAGTAGTTAGCAAGCTAATGATCTTCAAGTCTTCTGTTGGATAATTCAAAGCTTGTACCTACATTCCAGTCTGTATCAGTGTCATAAGCTTGTATTTGTAAAGGTGTCCAAGCTTGTACCTTCTCCCTTTAATATAAGTTCTTTTCTCTATAATATATGAATGTTTTAAACTATCATTATTTTCCTTATGTTATATTTGTGTTTATGTTGTAATTTTTTATTTTATTTGTGCACGTGCTTCTCTTTTTAGTATCAAAGGCAAAGGTTAGTAGAGATTAAGGATGATCTTAAAGTATCAGTCCATTAATCTTCAAAGCCGAGAAGAAAATCTAGGAAACGAAGTTGAGGTATCTGTAAACTTGTGTAAGTCTGTGGAGGTGAGGACGTTAAGGGTTGTATAAGTCTTTTGACAATTTACTTCTTTGACTCGAAGTTTTAATGGCTAATATTTTAAGAAAGTTCTCTAACTATATTAACTCTTATGGTTCTAATTTCGATAGCTTTTCTAAAAATAATAAAGAAATTATATTAGTAGAAAATATAAAAAAGAAATTGCAGAATTGGAATTTACAACAAAGTTTCGATAAACATATTTATAGAAAATGAAGTTTTAGTGTAAAACAAGACTATATAATTAAAACCATATAAGAGTCAATCCCTTTAAAAGAAGGACAAGGCACTTTTAAGCTTTGTTCTTCTAAATTGATAGAAGAACATAAAAAAAAATATTTGAAGTATTTATATGTAAGAATGGTCCAGGTTGCGTTAAACCATGAACAAGATTTGGATTAAATACTTCAGCCTTAATATGTGTTAGGGATACAAAACATAATAAATTTTTCGTTTCCTTATTAAGATGTATAAAATCAAGTTTTTGTGATGTCCCATATTCTGTAGTTGTTATCCCTAACTTTTTAATATCGTTAACAAATCAAAACATAATGAATGTTTTAATACTAAACGTTCAATCTCATGATTTTGATATGCTACTAGAGTTAGAAAATGTTGTCTTAATATATAGCACCTAATGCCAGAATAGAATCTAAAAGAAGAGAAACCACTCTATTTATAGCCAATCTAGCTAAAACCAATATGGTTGTTCGTAAACAATAACTTAGGATCAGGTAAAACTTCCTGAAACTTGAAAAATAGACTAAGAAATTTTATTAAAGAAAGTGAAAACTAGAGATCTAGAATCAGTTATAGAATATATCGACAATGATGTAGAGATAAAATTCTCATCTAACAGAAAAATTAAGTTAAATATAGGAAAATCTTCTAGAAGGATATCTATCTCTTCTATACCCATAACAGAAAATGAAAGAAAACACACTAGAGGAAATTATAAACTCAAAAGATCAGGTTAGTCACCCCCAATATTAGGTAAAGACATCTTCAGAAAAAGGTTAAAATCACCCTATAGGACTGTTTCTCCACCCCTTCTGAAATGGGTTATAGTGCTTGCATGTTGTCTTCAAAAGACTCTTTACTTCCCTTTAAGAATAAACGCAAATAGTTATACAGTATTTTTAGTGAAAAGGAAAAAAATTATTGGATTTCAATGCCTAAATAGATATGAGAAAATTCTATAAAAAACCAGGATTCTTTAACCGGGTGAAAAGAGCTTTCAGGTATCATAAGAAAAAGTGGTCTGATTTTGAGAATCCTTAATTTTTAAATATCTTAGAAACTGCGTATCAAAATTTCTTTACAAGAAAAGGAAAAAACATATCATCAATTCATCCTCCAGAGTTCTCCATTTCTATTAAAAAATCCAAAGGAGAAATTGTGACAAATCCTTACTCTACTATACCAAAAGAAGCATCTACTTCTAATGTTTTGGTTGAAATATTTAACCAAAATAATTATACAAATCTATTTCTTCAATTTCTCAGAAAACAATATTTTAGGATAGAAAATTTTCTTATACAAGAAAAAACTTTTCAGCAGATATTTTCACAAGTTTCAGGATCTTCTGCAAAACACAAACTCCAAAAATAGATTTCATAATGATAAAGCCACCTCCTAAAATAAATCTAAAATTTAGAAAAGAATCAAAAGTTAATGATAACAATTTTGTAGATGAATTAGTAAACATGTTACAAAAATTAAATATGTCATAAAAGAAAAGTGTTAATATGCTGAGTCAAAATAAATCAGAATCCTTTAAAAGAGATTCATACCTGAAAGTTAATAATTCTATTGGAATAAAACAATGCCCACAACATCTCAAAAATGTATTACCCTAGACCTTCACTTGAAGATCTTCAATACGAAGTAATGCAATACAAGATAGGGTCCAATTTGATGAAAAGTCTATAGTTGAGTGGAACATAGATGGTTTAGCTGAATATAAGATTCTTCAAACCACTAAATATATGCTTATGTATGCAGTAGCATATATGTCAAATGAAAATGTTAACAGAGAAATAGCCTTAGCCATTACAAGTAGATTTACTGATCAGTTACTTGAAAGGTAGGATTTTTATCTATCCAAATCTTATAAACAAGGAATTTTAAACTCAGTAAAATAAGAAAATGGAATCTGGTCATTGATATAGTTAATACTCTGATCTATGTAATAATAAACCATTTTGTGTGAGCTAATATACTTAGATTAGATAGAACTCATGAATAATTAATAAATTTGAGATGTCCAGATTTGCCCCATTTTCAATGGTACAAAAATATTTTCTATCTAGAGTCTATCAAAGACTAAATAATCAAGCTGATTTTTGGAAAGAGAAATTTTTGACTGGTCTACCAATTTTATTTGCTGACAAGATAAGAAACAAATTACAAGAAAAACATGGAGATAATATACCTTACAGTAACTATAATTATAAAGAGTTAGCCTCAAAAGTAGTTTCTGTAAGAATATCTCTATGCAATGGTATAATGTTAAAATGCTAAATAGATAAGGAAGAATTAAGTGGGAAGAAGGAGTTAGGAACCTTTTATAAACAATTTACTTATCCTACAAGAAGTCAATATAAACAATCTAAAGATTTAAAATTTTCATAAGAAGTACTCTAATAAGCCATATAAGAGAAAACATTATAACAATAAGAGAAGGAGAAAACAAGTTAATATGAATCTAGTAAAAAACTTGTAGCTAAAGAAACTAATTTTAGAAAAGTTCTTATTTGCTATAAATATGATAAACTAGGTTACTATCAAAATAAATATATGATAAAAAAGAAGATAATTGCTCTTCAAATGGATGAAGGATTAACAAGATCTTTGTGTCAAATCTTGTTGGAAAACTCAAATGAAAAAAGAGAAGAAGCATATGCTTTTATAATAGGGTAACCCTTAGATAAATCAGAATCAAACTTAGAAGAGGATGAGAAATTTAGTTATTAATCTGAAATTTTGAAAAAACTCAATGCTATTATGATAATAATTGTGATGAATGTATCTTTAAATAGAATTAAATAATCTTAGTCTAAATGTGCTTTCTAAGGAAGAAAGTCTAATCTTAAACTTAATTGATAAAATTCAAGACTGTGAAGAGAGAATAATACAATTCGAAAATTATATTCAAATATCTTCTCGGGAAAGGAATTTAGGAATAAAATGAAGTATAAAAGATGACTCTTATTTTAAAAAAAATTTAATTGAAAGAGTAAAAACTATTAATACTTCTTCTAGAGAACTAATTATGATTGATTTGAAATCGGATATAAATAAAATAAAATAAGACTTAAAAACTCTAAAAATAAGAATTTCAATTCTAGAAGAGCCAGATGAACATCAATTTCAAGATTTTATATGGAAATCTACAAAAGAAATAAAAAATCAAGAACCTGAAAATAAGAAAAGAAAAGAAAAATTTCTAATGAGAGATACCATAAAAAAGAAAAGAAAATTTTCTAATATCTTTACAAAAAGAGATAGAATACAAAAAAATTAAAGAGCAGTTAAAAACTTCAAAATTGCAAGAAGAAATTAAAAAATTTCAAAATAAAATAAATATGTGCTAAAATTCCTAATGCTTTTTGGAATAGAAAATAACATATAATTGAATTACCCATAAGCTAGACTTCTTATAAAAATAGATTTCTACTAAGGTGAGACTTAATGGCATGGGTCCATGACAATTGAAAATCTATTAAAAAGAAATTGAAGAATTTTTTAAAAAATGAACTAATTAGAAAGAGTTATAGTCCTTGGAGTTGTTCAGCATTTTATGTGAAAAATGCTGTTGAGTTTCAAATAGGAGTTCCGAGGTTGGTTATTAATTATCAATATTTGAATAAAGCTCTAAGATGAATAAGATATCAGATTCCTAATAAAAAGGATTTGCTTAATAGACTTTATGCTGCTAAGATATTTTCTAAATTCGACAAAAAATCTAAATATTGACAAATTCAAATAAAACTGCTTTTACAGTACCCTTTGGACATTACAAATAGAATGTCATACCATTTAGATTAAAAAAAAATGCTCATTCTGAATTTTAGAATATTATGAATGATATTTTTAATCCCACATTGATGATATTTTAGTGTTTTTTTTTTTTTTTTTTTTTTTTTTTGTTTTTTATTGAAAAACATTTCAAACATTTTCATATTTTTTAAATATTGTCACAAAAACAGGATTGATAGTGTCAGCAAAAAAGGTAAAAATATTTCAAATTGTTATTCACTTTCTAGGTCAGAATATTTCTAAATGATCAATAATACCAATTGATAGAGCCATCCAATTTGCTGATAAATTTTACTAATGAATTAAAGGAAAAGCAATGATTACAAATTTTTTTAGAAAGTCTGAATTATGTAGGAAAATTTTATAAAGATTTAGTCTTGGACTTTAAATTATTATTCAAAAGACTAAAAAAAAAATCCTCCTAAGTGAAATAATAATTTCACAGAATCTGTTAAAAGAATAAAACAAAGAGTAAGAGTTTTCTTGCTTATGTATTCCTCATCTAGAAGCTTATAAAATTATCAAAACAAATGCTTTTGAATTAGGTTATGGAGGAATATTTAAATAGAGAATTGCTAATAAAGAGCAATTAGTCAGATTCACCTTAGGAACATGGAAAGGAGCTCAACAAAACTGCTCTACGATAAAGAAGGAAATGTTATCTTCTTGATTATTACAAAATTTGAGTTAGATTTGTTAAATAAAAAATTCTTATTAAGAATTGATTGTAAATCTGTTAAAAATATACTTTTAAAAGAGGTTAAAAACATAGCATCTAAATAGATATTTGCTAGATGGCAAGCGATTCTTTCTGTCTTTGAATTTGACATAGAATTTATAAAAGGATAATCTAATTCTTTGCCTGATTTTCTAACAAAAGAATTTTTGCAAGGATCCTAAAAAAAAAAGAAGTTATGTCTTCTCATATAAGCTCTCCTGCAAAAATAAATGTCTCAATTCATAATATTGAGGAATTTGATAATTTTTTTTTAAGTAATCAGGCTTATGAGTTAGCTCTTCCTTATAATACCTGGGATTTTAAATATTCTTATATCACTCTTTCTTATAAAAAGATAGTTCCAATTTAGAAAAGATATTCTAATTTAGCTTCTTATGAGATAGTTTCGTTCTATCTTAACAATAATTTTCCTCATAAATTAGAACCCAAAGGTACTTTATATTACTTAAATATCCTTGTGGGCAATGAATCTATTTCTCATAAACCCTGTATTAGAACAGAGACATAATAGGCTTATTCAAAACTCATAATTTATAAAGTTATGAAGTCCAAGAATGGGGTATCGATTTATACCGTCAAAAGCAATTAAGAGACAAAAGAATATTTCCTCGACTATATAATTATTTTGATTATATGGCTGCATGGGAGAATTTGTTTTTATTCGAAAACAAAGCAAGAAAGCACAGTTAGTTTCTCAGATTCACTCTTAATGAGGAACCCCCTCCAAATACTTTCCCATAATGTTTTAAAACCTAATACTTTCCATGAGGATTATTTCCTATCTCTCTTCCAAAATATATTCATCAATATTAGATGAGATTCTATGAGAATAATATTTCTTTAGAATCTCAAGATAAAATAATTATGTTTGCAATTTACTATCAAATTCCATGGATAGCAAAATGGGAGTATATAGTGAAGGATTATACTATTACTGCTTTTGGGATTAATCAATCAGTCCCATGGTTAATCAGGAGATCTCAAATTAAGTGGTGGGATAACTTTTCTAATTTTGAAGAAAATCTTAATAACTTCCAAAAACTTGAGATCTTGAAGTCCCAAATCTCAGCCCATAAACCTTATTTGAATGAGAACAAAATGTATTAAACATAGTCAAAGGCTTATTAGCCTCTTCCTCTAAAGAAGATGTTCAAAAAGAATTATTAAAAATCTTGAAAGATAACAGTTCAGACACGAGTCAAGATGATTCAGCTTATTTTCAAGATTCACAATACCCATTCGATGAAAGAGCCGAAGATTTTCTTGAAAAAAGAACCTATCCCTGATTCACTTTTGAAAAAGATACCAATAATTTTACATTGATACTATTATAAAATCTCATATTTTATATTAAAATTATTTAACTAATATATTTATTAATTTTTTTTATTTTAAAAATTAAAATGTACATGAGATTAGTTATTCTAAAATCATAAATTTATTTAAAAACTTATTATTAATGAGATCTTAATTCAATAAATTAAAAAAGTATATTTAGACTATGAGATCCTATGTTAATGTCTCATATTATTCTTCACATGGGCTATTTATTATAATTTTCATAAATTTGAGTTGTTTCAAAACTAAAAATACAGCCTATTTATGTATTCATTTTTTTTTTTTTTTTACAATAGAGCCTATTTATTGTTAAAAATTTATGTGACTCTTATAAAAGAAAAAAAGAATTGTGACTAAATTATCCCTCATAAGTCAAATAAAATATTTGAAGGCCCATTGGTTCTAATTGGAGTATGGTACTCCGAATTCTCATTGATAGTTGGGTGAAAATTATATAAACTCTTATATTGTGCCACAAATAGAGTTCATATAAAATTATATAAAGTAGAGTTGATAAGAAAATTTTCCAAACAAGAAAGCAAAAGCAATAGCTGTTGTACTTTCTTTATCTGTCTACTTTCCTAATGGAGTCTATTTCTTTTAGCATTTTTTTTTTCCAGTCTTCTATATAATTGACATTTAACACAACATGGCATGAACACATGGGTCAATAATAAAAAAAAAGGAAAAAAAAAAAAAAAGACTTTGTTGACTTCTCTATTTAAGTATTTCTCTATAACTTATTTTTGAAGCATCATTTTCTACTATTTTAAAGACTTCTGGATGAGGAATACATAAATAAGGAAGCTCTTTAACTCTTTGATTTATTATTTTTACAGTTTTTGCAAAATCATTGTACCACTCTGAAGGATTTTTTTTTTTTTTTTTTAGTCTTGTAAATAATAATTTACAATCTAAAGCTAAATCTTTATAAAATTCACATACATAATTAAGTTTCCTAGAAATTTTTGTAATTGTTGCTTTTCCTTTAACTCATTAAAAAATTTATCAATGAATTAAATAGTTCTATCAATTGGTATAATTGATCCCTTATAAATAGTGATCTAAAAAACGAATAAGAGTTTGAAATATTTTTACCTTTTTTGTTGACACTGTCAATCCTGCTTGGGTAACAATATTCTGGAACATATGAAGATGTTTAAAATATTTTTCAATAGAGGGAAAAAAAACTAAAACATCATCAATATGAACAATTATATAATAATAATAAGGATTAAAAATGTCATTCATAATATTTTGAAATTCAGATGGAGTATTTTTAACTCAAATGACATGACATTCCATTCATAATGTCCAAATAGAACTGTGAAAGCAGTTTTATACTTATCATTTTCAGCTATCTGAATCTGCTAATAATCAGATTTCATATCAAATTTAGAGAATACTTTGACAATATATAGTCTATTAAGAAGATCCTTTTTATTAGGGATTGAATATCTTATCCATCTTAAATATTTATAATTAATTACGAGTCTAGGAACTCCTCTTTCTAACTTAGCAGTATTTTTAACATAAAATGCTGGACAATTCTAAGTACTATAACTTTTCCTAATAAGTTCATTTTTTTAATAATTCTTCTATTTCATTTTTACAAATCTCTAAATACCTTGGACTCAATGCAATATGTATATCTTTTGTAGGTATTTGCCTTTTAGTAAAGTTTAGCTTATAATGCAATTCAATTATTATATGTTGCATTCCTATTCCAAAAACATTAGGAATTTCAGCACATAATTTTGTTTCCATTTTATTTTGAAATTTTTTAATTTCTTCTTGCAATTTTGGAGTTTTTAATTGTTTTTTAATTCTTTTGTATTCTATTTCTTCTTTTAAAGACATCAAGAATTTTTCTTTTTTCTTAATTGTATCTCTTATTAGATTTATCTCATGCATTCTTGGTTCTTCAACAAACTTAAATTTAACTTGTATTCCTTTAATATTTGACTCTACTCTTGTCTCATCTATTCTAATGATAGGAAATAACATATGCATGAAATGATTTCTTAGAATAACTCATTGGGCTAAACCTTTCACTAAAACAAAGGGTAAAGGAAAACAGACTTTATTATTACAAACCGCTGCATTAGATAACTTATAATTTATTATCAGATGATTTTCATCCCTAGTATGAAAGATTTGAGTAGTCTTTTGATAAAATTTGGATGGTGGTCCTTCATTGATACTATTTAAGTCTGTTTGTGAGTCAATTAGGGCAATAAATTGAAAACTAAATTCATTGTTCACTACAATAATTACTTTAGTGAATCATTTTTGAGCTATTACTAATTCTATAGCATAAATCCATTCTTCGGGATCATTTAATATATTCAGAGATCCTTATTCAGGTTCCTGAATCATTATACTTTTTCTTTTATTTTCAGATTCTTGATTTTTTACCTCATTAGTAGATTCCTATGTAAGATCCTGAAATTGATCTTCATCTGATTTTTCAAACACTAAAACTATTCTTTTTAGGGTTTTTCATTTTTCTTTATTTTATTTATTTCTGATTTTAAATCAGCTATAGTTAGCTCGTTAGAAGAAATATTAGTAAATTTTACTCTTTCAATTATATTTTTTGAAAGAATAGGAATCATCTCTCACCTTCCTTTGATTCCTGGATTATTCTTTCTCTTAGAAGACATTTGAATATAATTTTCTAATTGTATTTATCTTTTTTTGTGGGTTTTGAATTTTATCTATTAAGTATAAAATTAGGCTTTCTTCTTTAGAAATGACATTAATACTAAGATTATTTAACCCTAAGATTTTGATAATACATTCCTCACAATCTGCATCAGAACAACATTGAGATTTTCAGACTCATAATCAGATTTTTCTATATTTAAGTTTGACTATAACTTTTTTAAGAGTTACTCTAAAATAAAAGCAAAAATCTCTTCTTTTTCTTCTTCAGAGTCTTCTAAAAGAATTTGATATAATAAGTTAGATAGTCTTGACTCATGTTTGAACAATTATCTTTAAGAATTTTTAATAATTCTCTTTGAACATCATCTTTAGAAGAAGAGACTAATAAACCTTTAACCATATCTAAAATCATTTTATTTTCAGTTAAATAAGATTTATGAGCTGAGGCTTGGGATCTTAAAATTCCCAATTTTTGAAAATTATTAAGATTTTCTTCAAAATTAGAAAAATTATCACACTATTTGATTTGGGTTCTTCTAATTAACCATGAAACTGTCTAATTAATCCCGAAAATTGAAGTAGTACAATCCTTCAGATATATTCCCATTTTACTATCCATGGGATTTTATAATATGCTGCAAACATGATCACTTGATCTTGAGGATCTAGAGAATTATTATTCTCACAAAATCTTTTCTAGTATTAATGGATATATTTTGTAAAGGAGATAGGAAATAATCCCCACAAGAAATACCATGTTTTAAACCATTGAGTAAACGAATTAGAAGATGGTTCTTCATTAAGAGTAAATATGAGAAACTAGCTGTGTTTTCAAACAAAAGCAAAATTTTCCAAGTGGCTATAAAATCAAAATAATTATATAACTTAGAAAACATTTTTTTGTCTCTCAATTGTTTTTGGCGGCATAAGTCCATACCCCATTCTTCGAGCTTCATAACTTGATAAATTATGAGTTTGGAATAGGCCCATTCAAACCTAATCCTAATCTAGGGTTTATGTGAAATTGATTCAATATCCACAAGGATATTTAGATACTATAAAATACCCTTAAGTTCCAATTCAAGAGGAAGATTATGGTTGAGATAGAAAGGGTCTATCTCATATAGGGCTAAATTAATATATCTCTTTTCTATTTGTGCTATCTTTTTATAAAATAGAGGTATGTAAGAGTATTGATAATCCTTGGTATTACAAGGAAGCGCTAGCTCATAAGCTTTGTTACTCAAGAATTCCTTTTCATGATTATCTGGTTCCTCAACTTTAGGAATTGAAACATTACTTTTTGCTAGATAACTTGCTTGAGAAGACATAATTCCTTTTTCTTTTTCTTTAAGATCTCTGCAAAAATTCTCTTGTTAGAAAGTCAGGTAATAAATTAGATTCTCTATTAATAAATTTTATATCAAATTCAAACACAGATAAAATCCCTTACTACCTTGCAAATATCTGTTTGGATGTCATTTTTTAAATATATTTTAATAGTATATTTTTGGTAGATTTATAATCAATTCTTAATAAGAATTTCTTGTTTAATAAAACAAACTTAAATGTAGTGATATACAGAACTATATATAACATTTTCTTTTTTATTGTCGAATAGTTCTGCTGAGCACTTTTCCATGTTCCTGATGAAAATTTAACTAATTGCTTTCTATTAGCAATTCTCCATTTAAGTACTCCCATAACAAATAAAATTGAATATCTTATTGGCATTTAAAAGAAACTATGTAATACTAAAAAAATTAGAAAAATTATCCCATTATTCATCTGGGTTCTTCGAATTAACCATGATACTATTTTATTAATTCCAAAATTTGACGCAACAAACATTATTACTTTGTCTTGTGCTTCTAACAGATAATTATTTTTATTAAATTTATCTCAATATGGCTGAACATATTTTAGAAGGGAGACAGGAAATAATCTCTAAGAAAAATACCAAGTTTTAAACCATTAAGGAAATGAATTTTGAATAGGGTCTTCATTAAGAGTAAATCTTAAAAACCAACTATGCTTTCAAGCTTTGTTCTCAAATAAAAGCAAAATTTTCCAAGTAGTCCTATAACCAAATAATTATACAACCTAGAAAATATTTTTCTATCTCTTAATTGTCTTTGGCGGTATAAATTCATACCCCATTCGAAGGTTTTAAGACTTTATAAATAATGAGCTTTGAATAAGCCCACTTCGAACCAGCTCTCACCCAGAGTTTATGAGATACTGACTGTTTCTAAAAGGATATTTAGATAATATATACTCTTTAGACACTAACTATTTATGAGACACTGACTGTTTCTAAAAGAATATTTAAATTCTTCATCCCTGGCTTCAAGATTATTATCTCACATGAATATGTTGCTGTAGCAACTATCGCCAATTCAAGTATCGGTTGAAGGAGCTTGGTGAGAACCTGATGCTAAAAAAAATAAAAATAAACGAAAAGTGAGTCATAAAAATTCAGTGAGTGAAAAATGTACCAAATGGTACTAGTATCAATTGATATATATTTACAAGACATTTGCTTTATATATTAACACTAGCACTGTGCACATGCATTTCAATTTTACACGTATATATAAAACACAAAACCAAAACTACTATAACTTACAAATGATCATGTTTCAAACAAAAAGCAAAGTAACCAAAAGGCCAATAGTTCAAATAACTCAGCACCCGCACACCATAACATATCCTCCTCGGGGCCTTTTGCTCGCGCACACCAAATATATAATTATCTTCTCTACTAACCTTCCCCAAGGCTGAGTAACTTGAACATATTTATCCAAATATCAAATAATCAAATTAAATATATCTTAAGTGTACCCAGATTCTGAATCATATTGAAAAATAAAATCATTGGCCCTATCAACAACATACAAGCATTCACATCAATCCTTGCACACTAACTAGCAAAAACTCTAAGATATAGCATCCTTATCACATACTACAATTCAAAGTATTACACACCTTCATTCAACAATTATACACATTTATACAAATATTGCAAAACACAACTAGTAGTTAAAAGGTAATGTTTTTCACTGACAAAGTTATGGATTTTGTTCAAGACTTCCTCTTGGATTTATATGTGTTGTTCAATCAATGTTGAGTTTCAAACTTGAAATTACATTTCCAAGTATTACTTAATTTGTAAATTTCATAGGTTATAAACCCAGAATCACAAAAACCTATATATATATATATATTAAGTTCCATACATTTATTTAAAATTAACTTTTCTTAGACATTTTAACAAACACCTTGAAGGCATGCTTGATTACAATTCCTATATATATATATATATGCGTGTCTTATAACATATACCAAGAAACTATCATAAATCCATAAACTTTAACATTACCCATAATCCAAACATTTAGTTAAAGTTAAATAATTTATTTAGGGACATTAAAACTTAAACTTTGAAATTTCCTTAACAACCAAACTTATTTTCACCATACTCATCACTATCAAGCCTATGTTCATCCTTCTAAACTCTTTATATTCAAACCCTTAAACAAAATAAAAAGAGCAACAACTAACTCAAAGAAAAGCAAGTAAATCACTTGAATTTAAGGTGCTTAGAAGCTACCCCCAACCAAAGGTTGTCTAGCAAGAGGCTTGGCTCACTGCTAGGACAAGGTAGTTGTTGCCAAGGGAGGGTTACTGCTATACTGCCTTGCTGCCTTGCTATCGTGGGGATTGAGAAGTTGCTAAGGTTGCTATAGCAAGGTTCTTTGTCGTCTAACTCCTGCTAGGATAAGCTAGGAGGCAGCTAACTATGGAGCAAGAAGAAGGAAGGAAGATTGCAACTTGGCTGAAATGCTGGATCGATGCAACTTCAAGCAATCTAGGCTAAACGAAACAAAGAGCAAAGGAAGAGAAAAATAGAGGTCTTGGCCAACATGAGAAGATGCAAGAAAATTTCAAAAATAAGGGAGCAAACAGAGGATGAAATGCATGAGCAAACAAGGAAAGAAAAAAAAATAAGGAGAGAAGATAAAAAGTAAAGTAAAAAAAAAAAAAAAAAAACCTAAAGTAGAGGTGTATATTTTTGTGTCTATATATATATATATATATATATATATATATATTTATAATGTTTGTTTACTTTATTTTTGTACTTGTGTATTGTTATAACTAAAAGTTGGTATAATAACTCTAAAACTTAATATCACAATACTAGGTTATAACATTTTTCCCCTTAAGAGAAATTAGTCCTAAATTTCAACAGAATAATTATGAGTGTATCGTTTACCTGAATCATTCAAAAAGATATATATATTGTTGCTTAATCATATCTTTGCGTTCTCAAGTGGCTTCATATGGTGTTTCTAGATGACTTTCACAAAATGAATAATTTTTGATTGAAGCTTATAGACTTATATATCTAAGATTGCCACTAGTTACTTCTCGTATATCACATTCTTAACCGCTTGTAATTCTTGGTCCCGTAAAATATGCGACTCATTAGGCAAATACTTTCGAAGCATACATACATGAAAAATTAAATGTACCTTGTCCAAATCCTGTGAAAACACCAACTTGTAGGCTACAGCTCCAACCCTATCCAAAATTTGAAAGGTATAATGAATCTCTAACTCAGCTTCCCTTTCTTACCAAATCTTATTGTGCCTTTAAAAGGTAAAACTTTCAAAAACACATGATCACCCACTTCAAATTCTAGCTTTCTTTGGTGATTATCTGCATAAGACTTCTATTCTACTTTGAGTCATTCTTAACCTATCATGGATAACCTGCACATTCTCTACAGCATCTTGAACCAACTCTAGTCCCAATAGCTGATGCTCAACAACTTCAAACCATCCAACTGGAGATTTACACTTCCTTTAGTACAAGGCTTCAAATGGTATCATCTGAATGCTATTATGATAACTGTTGTTATAAGTGAACTTCATAAATGGCAAGTGCTGATCCTAACTCCCTTCAAAATCCATCACATAAGTTTGCAGCATGTCTTCTAAGGTTTGTATAGTTCTTTTAGACTAGCTATTAGTCTGAGGATGGAAAGATGTACTGAATAGCAACTGAGTACCAAGACCTTCCTGAAAAGATTTCTAGAATGCTATAGTGAACTAAGTGCCCATGTCTGAAATAATGGAAACAGGCACTCCATGTAACGAAACTATCTTATCCAAATATAACTTAGCAAATTGATGTGCTGAGTACATCGTATAGTTTCACCAGAAGAAAGTGTGTTGATTTTGTCAATGGATCTAATAATCCAGATTAAGTCATAACCCCTAAAGGTCTTGGGAAGTTCTGTCACAAAGTACATAGTAATCTTCTCCAATTTTCATTCCATAATATCTAATCTTTGCAATGTTCTTGCAAGTTTCTGATGTTCAGCTTTCACTTACTGGCATACCAAGTACTTGAAAACAAAGTCTGCTACATCCTTTTTCATACCATCCTACCAATGAAACTTTTTCATGTCTTGATACATCTTGAAATAACCAAGATGCATCACAGTTGACGAGCAGAGAGTCGCTTCAAGAATTTTCTTTCTCAATATAGGTTCAGATGACATAACTACACGATCGCAATATTGTAGAACTCCTTCATTACCCACTGTTATAACCCTATAGTTTAATGTACGTTTTAGGATGTTGTATGTAAATTGTCGTGACTAAGTAATTAATAATATTACACAAAGTAAATTAAAATAAAAAAGTATTTATATATATATATATATACATGTAAATTAATTTTCACCACCCAAATGGTTGACTTGGAGCTTGACTTTATTTTGTGTGAATTTTTTTTTTTTTTTGAGTGAAACACATGTATAAATTAAGAAAGTTAGATTAAACAAACATTTATAATATATATATATATATATATATATATATATATATATATATATCTCCACATATATACAAATTAAGAAAAATTGTATACCACATATTTCAATGGCCTTTTTATTGTTTTATAGTTTTATTTTATTTTGTTTTTTCTTCTTTCCTTTCACTTTGGCCAAATGCCACCCTATTTTCCACCACCTCACACTTTCTTGTTCTTTGTTCTTTTCCTTTTTTTTTGTGAACCTTCCTTGCCTCTTATTTGCTGAGAAGTTGTCAACCAGCCTTGTTTTATGTTGTCGTTGATGTGCTGTTTGCATCTCCTTCTAAGTATAGCCGAGGGATTGAGAATAAGGACAACCAGATAGCTTTGTGTGTAGGTTGTAAGTCCTTTGTTTTTCTTTGTTGTGAGGTCCCTTTGATGAACCAAGTGAGCTCCTCTTTAGTTATTGTTTATTGAGATTGTTTTCTTTGGTGTGTGTATCGTGTTTAGGTGAAGTTGGAGACTCTATAAGAAGCTATCATCTTGTTCTTGTTTGCTGCCATAGTATCCTTGTTTTGGGCAGCAACAAGTTGCCTTGCTTTCCTCTTTCATTTGTCTTGTTGGAGGGTTTGTAGGGGGCATTCTTTGGTGCAGCAAGACAGTCACTCTTTAGTGTTGCAAGGCAGTCAACTCAGGAGTAGGCTGCAAGCTGTTTTTTTTCCTTGACAAGTCATTCTTTGGTGTAGCAAGGCAGTCAACTCAGGAGCAGGCTGCAAGCTGTTTTTTTTTCCTTGACATCACAATATCTTCATGGCAGCCACTAGGTGTAGGATTTTCTTTCTCTTTACCGTGAACTTGCTTAGTAGTTAGTGAGCTTGTTTAGTAGTTAGTTAGTTAGTAGTTTTGTTTTATTTTTTATATCTTAATAGTTGTTGATGAATTAGAACTAAGAAAAATTGTGAGTAAAAGTTTAGGATCAAAGAACTTATAGGATGATCATATAATCATTGGAAAAGGATTCCTTGAAATTCAAGGATATGGATATTGGAAATGAATTAGCACTTGTTCGAATTCAAAACATGTTATTGAGTTTGATTTGTGTATAGATAGGAATATACCAATATGCCTTGTGTAGCCAATTTAGGTCTAGTCTTATTGAGCATTTCTTAACTCAATTCACATAGGAATATAGTGAATTGTTTAAGTGAGATATTATTATAAGATAGAGGAATATGCTTATAGTTGATCAAGAACCCTAGGTTAATAATTCTTTGCCATAACTAAGCAAGACAAGATAATAATAATTCAAGTGTTGAGAAAAGTTGTAGTTCAGGTTTATCTCCAGTTTATCCTTGTGTTAATTTGTTTTTAGTTTATAATTAGTTTATAATCTACCCAAGTTTAACTATTTGAATAGAATTAGATTTGCTAATTTTAATACTTAGCATAATATTTGAAAACTCTTTGTGGGAATGATACTCTACTTACTCTATATTACTTAAGGACAATACATGCGCTTGCATAGGTAAAATCCATGTCAGTTACAATTAACATATTATATTTGTTTTTAATGATTAATAGCTCATGAATCTTGGTGAAAGCTTATTTGCAGTTGAATCTTACAAATCCTTGCCGTTAGCTCACTAAGAAATCCCTTCCCATGCTAACCCTTCCTTCTCATGGCCTGCAACTGTCATCCTCTCCTTCACCCAAAGCAGCCACCTTTAACAATCAACAAACCTTCATTATAAGTCTTCCCACAAATCCAGTTATTCAGCCAGCGTGCTTGTGTCCCAAGATTCAAAACCAGCCAAACCCTGGCACCCTTGACTTCTCTAAAAAGTCCTTTGCTGCCATAGTTTCTGAAGGCTCTCACACTTTAGTCTCTACACCCTTAATAGCATGCAAAGAAATCACCACATATAGAGGTGTTCCTGTAGTTCACTTTTCATCTCAAGAAATTGAATCACTTGCAGCCCTATTCAAGTTCACGTTGGTAGGGAAATTCTCTCATGGTAGGCCCTAATGGTGATATCCATTAAGCTTTTGTTGCTATAGGGCTTATGGCATCAGTGTCCATTGGTTTTCTTGATCATAAACACATCTTAATTGAAGTCTTTAATGAGGACTTTCAAAGATTATGGTGTCAAGCGGATCAAAGGTATATTCAGCAGTTTCCCTATGTGAATCTTTAAGTGGACCAAGGATTTTAGATTGGATAAAGAATCGTCATTAGTTCCAGTATTGATAAACTTTACTAATCCACCTATCCACTTTTCTTCTAAAGAAAGTTTGTTCATAATTGCTAGTATGATTGGAAAATCTCTAAAATTGGATGGAGCTTCATCTTTAAGAACTCGCCCAAGCATTGCCCGTGTTTGTGTAGAGTTGGATATACTAAAACCTACCTAAGAACGTGTGTGGATTTGATGTGGTTAGGGCAAGGGCTTTTCTCAACAAATTGGCTATGAGAATTTGCAGAATTATTGTAAGCATTGTTTTCGTCTTAGGCATGCCAAGAAAATTAAGATATGCAAAGTCTGATTGAGGCAACCAAGATTCAAGACAAAGGGTTGATCAAGATGTCTTAAGATTCTCAAAAATTCAAGGTTGATGATAACATTTTGTCTAAGAAAGTACAGCAACAAGAACAGCTTTAACTCCCATACAAAATATACCCAAAGAAAGTTGGCAACAAAAAGGTAAGGGAAAGAAAGAACAATAAGGGAGGAAATCTGCCTATTACTTGGCCTGAGACCTTCCCTTTGTTTATGGGTGAATCTTCCAACTCATCCAAGCCTTTGGATGTTGTTTTGGTTGAACATCGGGTTGAAGGTGTTGGTGTGGTGGATAGGCAGATAGTTCTAAGGGAATCTCTCCAAGGTTTGATAGTGGATGCAAGAAAGGTTTAACTAGATTCAACTATAGATTTGGAGGGTTATATGGGTTTTTTTAAACAAGGTTCCTATTAATTCCTTGCAAGAAGAGCAAGGTAGCAAAGACATCAAGAGGACTGCTGGAAGCTTTGATATTATTCAACCTAATGATCAAGATTTTCAAGAATCTAATCAAGATTCCCTATTTTATGAAAAAGACAGCAAGGATGATCAAGGAAACATGCAAGAACTTAAGAATTTATTCAAGATTTCCTTGTTAATGAGGGCAACAAAGAGTACTATGGGAATGTGCAAGATTCTTAAGAAACACGTCAAGACTTTTTGGAAGGTGAGGCGATTACTCATATTGAACAGCTTGTGATTGATACTAGCCTTCAAACAGACCGTGGAGAGATTAATGAGCTTGTAAGTCTGTTTAAAGGTTCAAAGGATTTCTCTATTAAGTCAAAATAGGATTTGGAGAGAGTGGTACACACCTTGAATCTTTTGCCTAAAAGCAAGAAAAACAACAAGCTTTTGAGTTATGCCGGGGATGGTAGTACTCTTAGCACAATCTATGCTGGTCTAGAACTTATGAAGGCATCCATGGATAAGAATTCTAGTAAGGACATTAGTAATTATTCCTCTCACACTTGTCAATGATTAATTTAATTTATTAGAATGCTAGAAGTGTAAGGAATGTTAAGACAAGGCGTAAACTTTGAAAGTTGAAATGCCTGCATATATTTTCTTTTGTGGCTATTTCGAAACCTAAAATTCCATTAGATGATTTGAAGGATTTTGAGACTTATCTTGGGTTTTCTTATTCTCTTTCAAATGTGGATAACAACTTATAGCTATTTTGGGATGATTCTTTATCTTGTGAGATTTTGTTAAACTCAGGGCAACAAATAACGTTAAAAGTTAAACTTTAGCATGTCAATTCAGCTATTTTCCTAACTTTGGTGTATGCAAAGTGTGTTAGGGCAGTTCGTGTGGTTTTGTAGAAGGATTTGTTGGAGGTGAATCATTTGGTAGGAAAAAGTGGATGGATAGTTGGGGGCGACTTCAATTGCATCCTCAATCAGGATGAAGCCTTAGGTATATTGTCAAGATTTAATTCAAAATTAGCATCAAATTTTGTGGGGATTCTACCTGTTTGTGACCTTCAGGAGGTGCTTTACTTAAGCTTTATTTTCACTTGGTCCAACAAAAGAGAATGCATGGCTCGAATCCTCAAAAGGTTAGATCGTCTTTTTTTAGCTGGACTAATGTTAACTTTCATGTCACTCAACTCAACAGGAAATATTCTAATCAAAATCCTTTAAAGCTTGAAGTGAGAACTCAACGGTCCAATTACAAGGCACCATTTTGGTTCCTTAATATTTGGAGTCATCTCCTTTTTTGCAAAAGTAATAAACCATCCTAGTAGATGATTAGGTATTCCACACTGTATTGAAGTATTTGTTCACACAATTACAAGGTACCTTTATTCTATTTACTAATTCCTTTCTTGCCATTTTGTCTTCCAAACCATGCGTATCACTTTAATGTAAAATGTACATAACTCACAAGTAATCATATAACAAAAAAATCAAATAAAACATCCAAGGGCCCGCACACCATATATGTATATCCTCCTTGGGACTTTTTTTTGCTTCCGCACACCATAACATATAATCTCCCACAATAACCTTCTCAGGGCTAAGTTACTTGAATATTTTTATTCGAATAATCAAGTAACCAAATCAAATTTATCTTAGGTGCAACTAGATTCTAACACACATTTGAAAATGGATTTTTTGCCCTACCAACCACATACAAAACATTCACACCATCACAAAACACACTAAATAACAAATTTACAAAGATGTAGAATTTTTATCGCATAATTCAACTCAAAGCATTAAACACACCATTATCCCACAATTATATAGATGTATACAAACATTACATAACATAACTAGTAACCAAAAGGTAATATCTTTCACTCCCAATTGTATGGTCGTTGCTCGTGACTTATCCTAAAATCCAACAATGTCACCAAGTTAAGTGCTACGTTCAGGAACTGAAATTACATTTTCCAATTGTCATTTAGTTTGTAAATTCCATAGGTTATAAGCCCCTAATCCCAAAGACTTGACTATTAAGTTCCATTCATTAAATTGCAATTAACCTCTTTTAGTCATTCTATCAGACACCTTGAGAGCATACTTAGTTCCAATTCATGTATATATACCGTATTGTATATAAACTAAGGGAAAACTAATACTAACTCATGAAACCCAACACTAACCACCATTCAAACGTTAAATTTGAATTGGATGAACCATTTAGGGATAATCAAAAGCTTGAACCATGGAAATTCAACAACAACCCAACAAGTTTCAAGATCATTCCTCCTCCAACAATACTTTACCTATCACTTTCTCACTACCTTGTTTATATCTTAACTCTCATACCCACTCATACCTTAATTCTAAGTCCTCAATCAACAAGGAAAAGCACTCAATTGAAAGAAAAGAAATAAAATTAAGGATTTTAGGTAGTTTGAAGCTACCCCAAACAAAGGGCTGGCCGAGCAGCTGGTGAAAGTTGTTAAAGGGGCGGTTATAGCTGCTACTAACCATGGAGGCTGCTCCTTGGCTGCCGAGGGTTGTCTAGACAAGCTGGAAAGAGGCCATGATAGGTCAGGCTGGTGTCAATGGGCTGAGCTTCGGCTTCTTGGATGAGCTGGTGGAAGCTTCAAGAGAAACAAGAGAGGAAAGAAAGAAAACCGTGAGAAGGAAGAGAAAAAAAAAAATGGCTATTCTATTTTGTTTTTATAACAAAAGGTACTAAGTTTTTCCTTTAGATTCCCTAAAACTTACCGTTATGTGTCGGGTTATCAATTTTGCCTAGTTCCACCAACCCTATCCCACCCCATGATCGGTAATCACCAAGATCTCAAAACTTAGACACTGCATGTCGATGGTTCATCTAAAAAAACAGGGAGTGGGGTTGGTTTGTTCTAGTAAGCCTAGAAGACCTTTGTAATGAGAGAGCCCTAACTTTCGAATTCCAAGCCTTTAATAAAGCAACCAAGTATGAAGCACTCATAAAATGCCTGAAACTTGCTATATCCCCAGGAGTCAGAAAACTCCAAGCATACAGTCACTCCTAGCTAGTGGTTTGCTAGACTAGGGGCGATTACAAAGCTAAAGAAATCACGATGGGCAAATATTTAGAGAAGGTAAAGTCTCTATGGAACATGTTTGACTCCATCTCCATTTACTTAATACCTCGATCCATGAACACATAGGCAAATGCTTTATCCAAATGGACCAATAACAAAAAATGTCATTACTGATAGGTCAGTTTTCACTCAAATATTGTCTTAGCCTAGCTACGAAGATGAAGAAGTAAACATACTCTACGTAAAATAAGCCAGACCTGTTGGATGTCCCCGATCATCAGTTACCTAAGAACAGGTGAGCTCCAGGTTGATACGAAAAAAGCCAAAATACTAAGAAGAAGAGCTGCATGCTATACTTTAATTGACGACTACCTGTACATAAGGTCAATTACCTGGCCCTATCTACAATGTATCTCCCTGGAAGAGGCTGCCTATGTTCTGGAGGAGGTGCACTTGGGAGTTTGTGGCTCTCACATTGAAGCTCAAGCTCAAGCTCATAAGATCCTTTAAGCAGGTTATTTTTGGCTAACACTTAACAAAGACTCAGAGAAACCAGTAAGGAAATACAATAATTGCCTACTATCTTCTCAGGTACCTAGACAACCAGCTAACACACTGAGCCCTATTGTTAGCCCTTAGCTTTTTGCAGTCTGTGGTCTAGATATTCTTCATCCTTTCCCTACCAAAGGTAACTAGAAGACTGGAAAATATCTTTTGGTCATTGTAGATTATTTCACAAAATGGATGGAGTTGGGGTAATAGTAAATATCACCACTGAGGCTACTCAAAAGTTCATTTGGGTAAATATTATATGCAAATATAGTGTCCCACACACCATCATCACCGACCACAACCCTCAATTCGACTGGAAACTGATCAAATCATTTTTCTTGGAACTTAACATCTATATCTGATTCTCCTTGGTTAGATACCCACAATGCAACGGTCAAGCAGAAGCAGCCAACAAAGCTATCATGGAAGGATTGTATAAAAAGGTCAAGAGGGGCAAGTTAGATTTAGAAGACAAGCTTTATCTGGTACTCTGGTCTTATAAAACGACTCTTTATGGAAACCTCTTTCTCCATGGCTTTCAGAACATAAACATTAATTCCAGATGAGATTGGTCTTTCATCATCCTGAACACAATTTGTTGACCAAGCAAAATGGACTGCGAACTCAAAAGCTTTATGGGCCAATGTGGATTTGTTGGAAGAACTCCGAGAATAGGCATATATCAGGGTAACAGCATACCAGCAGGTTGCAACTAGGTATTTTAACTATAAGGTTAAGAATCGATCCTTCAAATTGAATGATCTTGTCCTAAGGCTCAACCAGTTCTCAAACAGGGAAAATAGTGAAGGAAAATTGAAGAGACCTTAGGAAGGTCCTTATCAAGTTGACAGAATAGCTAGACCAAAAACTTACAATCTTTGGGATGAAAATGGAAAACCTCTCTTGAAGACTTGGAATGCTTAACATCTACAAATGTACTACCAATAAGATATGTAATCATTTGAATTTCAATATCATTTCTTTTATCACAAGTCACATTTCCCTTATTGACCACATGAATGAGAAAGGAAATTTCCAGGAAATTATTTGAATTTCAATATCATTTCCTTATCACCTATAAACACGTGGCCACTAAGCCCACTGCTCAAGAATAACAATCCTGCTTATGTTAGCCTTTTCGCCTCAAAGCTTGCCTAATCCCGAGGATACACTCAAATCATATAGAACAACAATGTACAAATGATCTCAGAGAATTGGCACCCACTGGTATATAAACAGTAGAGTAGTCTACGAGAGGTTCACATAGACTTTATATTATCAAAATATGAAATTGCCATGTGACAGGACAATATTTACCAACAATATTCATAGTTCCAGTATCTCCCCAAAATAAAAAAAAAGCAACAATATCTTAAGTTTAAAGCACTCCAACAAATTTAAAGCACAATTAAAGCATTGAAATAAATCCAAAGTCAACACAAGTGTTTGGTTCAATATTACAAAAGTAAAATAGTTTTCTCCATAAAATTAAAGGCATGGCAACTACCACATAGAAAATAAGTAAGCCTACTCAGCAGCATCTTGATCATTATTCAAGCTAGAGGTTTCAATGTGTTTGTTGTTCACTTTTCCTCTCCATGATACTTTAGCTTCTCTAACAGAACCCCTGCGGCTACCAAACGGAACTTTGCGAACCGCTTAAAATCTTCTACAACCTTCTTGCTCACCTTATCCATTTCGGTGGTTAGCTAATCAAATTCCTCTCTATATCCTTTAGTTTTTTTTGCAAATTGAGTGACCTATACTCTTTTTCCCGCTTAAGTTGTCCTTAAGCTCAGGATTCAGTTTCCAGATCTACGTGCTTGGAAATCATATTCTCTGATTATGCAGATTGGCCACACATCATACTCAAGCTCTTCGATAGTTCATTGATTTTTGCATAGGTCGTCATGCGCTCGGAGGTAAACCACTTAACATGCTCAAACATTAATCCTATCCCTTGAGCACCCTATACCACCACACCAGAGTTATGTCTAACACATATGGCCGATCAATAAATAATAAATATATCACGTTACTTACACAAAGGACCCAAGACATGTATAAAACCCCCTTTCTAGAGGCAGGCTCTCCAAGGACAAATGATCCTCCTCCAGCAGGATTCCTTGAGAGTTCCTATATGCCCAGAATGGCACACAGCTAAGACGAGCCTCTGCAGGGCAACCTAGCATGTCTTTTGGTTTTTCCTGGGAGAGGGGGATACCATCAAAGCCCTCTTAAATTCTAAGTTCATGGGGCTCGATTTAACAACTGATGCAACAATGGGAGATTGTAGATAAAAAACAGGGACAAGTGGGGCAACAATCACTAGGGCTATGTTCTCTGCTTTCGGCATAGTTCTGCGAGATGGTGTATCAGTTTCTATATTGACCAGTCAGTATCTGACTCAATGGCCTTCCTTTTCCTCATCCTTTTGGATGAACTACCTTCAACTACTTTTCATTCACCATCTTTTCTCTTTTTCTCTCGACGAGCCTCTAGAAGCTCTTTCAAGGTGGGCTTCACGGTAAAACCTTCCATATCTTCCAGAACACAGAAAAAAAAAGTAATAATTCATATGCTTAGGAGTTATGTCAGATATTATTCAAATGGCCAAATATCAACAGCAATCTATGTTAGGATTTTCACCTTATTTTAACTTAGAAAATCCAGCAGCATATGATGTGGAGGCTCTAGGTATTTTTTTATGTCAAATTTTAGTTTCGGGCCAAGTTGTTTAGATTGTTCATATTAAATCCTTTCCAACTTGTTCCTCTATGTCCTAGTCAAGTCAGGAGGCAGCCTCATTGATGTGTTCAACTTGCCTCAAATATTCATATGTCCAGTCGACCATTTATAGTAAACAAAGAAATACTTAGGTTTACACCCCTTGTTATTGTCGGGAGTAAGCTTCAAACATGGAAGATTTAGAGATAAAATAGTATCACCCTGCCTTCATAGTCGTGACATTGAGTAAATGCCTGAATACTGATAATGAGGATTTCAATTCAAGCTTATGGCACAGCGAAATGAAGCCAATTATAAATTTGCTCCCCGTTAAGAGTCAATTGGGCTAGGCATATCTCGTATGCATTATATACTTTCACATAGAAGGGACAAAGGGGTAAACGCAATCCACCTTTTAGTTATTGATAGGCAATTTACAAATGCAAGGTCACATATCATTCTCAAGTAATACAGTAACAAGTAGACGTCGTTCTTACGAGGAATAATTACTTTTTAATGTTAATTACCACTATGATACGGCTTAACTCTAATCAAGCCAATGTAAGTTTAGAGATAAATTTAATTTAAAAACTATTAAAACTAAGTCTAGGTTCACGATATCCCTCACACCAACCTTAATAACTTTAACTCAAATCAATCCATGCATTAGCTAATATTAACCCAGATTTTTTAATCAATTAATAGCATATTCCTATGTCTAATAATTATATTCCTTTTAGTCTAATTCCCTATATTCCTATGAGAATTATTCTAAACAAACTCATTAAGACCTAATCTCCTGGTTACTTATAGTAAAACAATATATTCCTATCTCTTAAACAACAGATCATCCAAACTATATGAATAATCCAAACATAAGTTATATTACCTAAGGCTAATCCCAAAAAGTCAAATTCAAAATTTCTAATCAATCTAACTAGTGATCAAGCAATTAGAAACATTAAGAATAAGGTAATATAAATACTAAAACTAAAGCATGCATTGAAATAAAACTAAAGTCACATCTGCTACATATGAGTTTAATCGTTACCCCTATAATAAGACTACTTCATACTAACTACAACAAATATAAAAACTAAAGACAAAGTCATTACAAGAAAATAGAAAATAAGAAGAAAAAAAAATAGAAACTAGAAGTTGTCACTCTTTGGGTCTCCTTCAGGTCCTTAGCACTCTCTATCACGAGCTCCAGTGTGCTCCTCTATTTATAAGTCTTTTCCTCTTATTTGAAATAAAATATAAGTCCTAAAAATCCGTACAAATGCCGCTGCGCAGGCAACTATGGTGCTGTGGTGCCAAAGGGCTTATTTAATTTTAATAGGACTCGTCGTGTCCCACGTCGCGGCTTCATCTTCATAGGTGCTGCAGCACCAATCTCTTGCTTGGTTTATAAAAGTCGTCCTTACTTTGGGGTTGCAGCTTCTTTCATATACCGTTACTGCTTCATTCTTAAAGCGCCGCAGCCTTTAGCTCCCTAACTTAGTTAGTTTTCCCCTCATTATATAAGCATCGTGGCTGAGTTCTCTCTGCCTAATCATCAAATTCTTCTTTTTGAGGAGTCGTGGCTTCATGTTATGCAACGTTGCAGCACTAGCTTGAGTTGCTTCCCTTCTCTAGTTCGAACTTGGACACTACAAAGACACTTAAAACAAATTAAATACCTAAATTTGGAAAACTACTTCTAATTGAGATAAAAAAAACTCTACAAAACTCCTAAAAGTAACCTAAAACAACTGTAAAACTATATTTAACTAGTATTCTAACTCAAAATATCAAGATTAGGATAAAATATGAATTAAAATCATAGTAAAATAACTCTATTATCTAGAGTTATCAGTTGTTCTTCATAAAGGCATAACCTATCTAGCAGAAAATCATGATAGATGTTTTTTTATATCTTAATTTCATTGATTCTTATTGGTTGTTTTCAGTATGATTTTGTGCTAATGAAATTGTAAATGTTTATTTTATGGTTTTAGGTGTTTTAATGAAGTGAATGAACATTTGTTGGATAAATGGGCCACATTTAGCACAAAAGGAGTAAAAGATGAAGTCAAAAGAGCACTAAATAAAGATGGGCCAGATTGGTGCACGGCCTAGGGCCCTATGAGTCATGAAAGTCTGTATAATATTTTGTAGGAATTAATCTCTAAACACTCTATGGAATCCAAACACTTTAGGAATTAATGGATAATCATTAATTAATATACATTTATGGATAATCATTAATGGATATATATATATATATATATTAATGGATAAACATTAATAGATTAGGAATTCTAATCCAAGAAGAAATCTGAGTCATAAGAGATTCCAATCTAAAAGGGACTTCAAGTTAGATTAGAATTGCAGAGTTCTTTTCTCTTCTATTTAGCCTATAAATACATTTAGCTTAGGAATGTTTTGATATCAATTATTCAAGACTCAAAAACTTTTTTTAGAATTTCTTTATTGTTTTCACTTTTGTTATGATTTATTGAATTCCCTTTTTCTGATAAAAAGGAGGATTGAAGATGTGGGATTGCGTTATAAGATCTGATTTGTTCTTCATTTAAGTTTAATTATTCAATTCAAATATCTTGTGTTCTTCTATTACAATTGTCATGATTGTATGTTCTATTGATTAGGTGGGCAACTAATTGATTGAATACTATAACCTATTGCTAGTTTAGAAGAATCAAGTCTGTAATTGTTTGATGATTCTAACATAGGTAGCGAATAGTAGTTTATAATTGCTATGACGAACATACTATGTTAAATAAACCAAGCCAATGTGTTTGTTGCTTAGCTTCAGCTACCTTTCTAATTCTTGATGCTATTGTTAAATTAACTCAGGAGCTTATTTACGGTTGTTTAATAGCAAAAGATTAATTGAAGAGCTTGTTTTGGTTAACGATGAACTAAGGAAAGATTCAGAATGTCAAAGCTTGTTGATATTCTAGACTGAATGTTTGAATGAATGATTGAATAATTGTTATCAATGTCAAATCCCCATGGTAGATATCTCTTGTTAATAGAAGATTTCTCCATTAATTATTTATCTATATGATTTTACTTTCAAAGTTACTATCAAAATTCAAAATATAAAACCCCTTTTATTTTATTGTCATTAGAATTTATAAAAGCACAAATTGGTTAAATTTAATTCTTCGTGGGATCAACCTCTATTTACCCTATCTACAAAGCTAGGTTGAAGTAGAGTTTTTAATTGGTGCTTTCGACAAGTATTAAATCATAGGGTTTCAACCCTTCGGGTAATCTTAGCCTATATTCTAATTGGTTGGGTTTAAAGTACCTTCTCTCAATTTCAATCAGTTTCTTCTCACTTAATGGATGAACATAGGCATTTACTCATTGGGCCTCGGTGTGCGGAGTAAAAATAAGGATCTTCCTTGTCTAAAATCCTCCTAGGTGTTTGATGGGAAATCTAGACTAGCCTCCAAACACTCAGTGCTCTCTCCACCATCATTCTCTTTTTCACCATTGCTACACATTTCCTGCTCACACTCATTCTTCTCTTCAAACTCTTCACATCCTTCAATAATTCATTTCTTGCATTTTTCACTTACAGGCAAGCCAACAGTTTAAATCCTTGCCCCTTTATTCCTCTTTCGAGTTTCCACAACTACAAAGCGTTCACTGGTTGGCACAGTCCATGTAGATAAGGTAGTATACAAGGATTGCAACCCACTACCTCTACTCGACTTATTTTTAGAATCAGATTCATTCGTATACATTGTTAAGATATGACAAAGAAGAATGAAGTTGACGAAGCAGAAGAGAGATGCAAAGAAGACATAAAGAATCGTACCTATTATAGATAGACAAGGTTTAGGAGTGAGCTTTCGTCCGAACTAGAAGGAATAACATTGTGCTAGAATAGATAAGTATGATATAGGATCTTAGTTTTGTTCTTTCGCCTCTTTAGAAGATATCATTAGCGTCTATGCTACACAAATAGAATTGGAAGAAGTTACAAAGAAGATTTTTTGGGATGATTTAGAGAACATAGTCCAAGGAGTATCTTTAGAAGAAAAACTATTTATTGGTGCAGATTTGAACAGTCATATAGGAAGAACTAACGAGGGTTTTGAGAAAGTACATGGAGGATATGGTTATGGAGATAGGAATGAGGGTGGAGAGTCTATTTTAGATTTTGCGGTTGCATATAACTTGATTTTAACTAACACATTCTTTAAGAAACAAGAGTGCACTTGGTCACCTTTAGTAGTGGGCCAAATAGATTTTGTTTTGACTAGGAGGATTGATAGAGAGGTTTGTAAGGATTGTAAAGTTATATCCGGTGAGTGTTTAGTGTCTCAACACAAACTTATGGTTGAGAATGTTGGTGTTAAGCGTTGAAAGCAAAAACATAGAAGTAATAAGTGTAGTACGACTAAATAGTGGAATTTAAATGGAGGAAAGATGGCTTTTTTTAAAGAAAAAAATATTACAGGGTGATCCTTGGAGGGTGGAGGATAAGCCTTATATAATTTAGGATGAGATGGCGAGTTGAATCAGGAATATGGCTAGAAATGAGACATGGTGGTGGAATGAAAAAGTTCAACAAGCTATTAAAGTAAAAAAAAAGTGTTATAAAAGATTACACGAATGTAGAAATGAAGATAATTATAAATGTTTTAGACAAGCTAGAAAAGATGATAAGAAAGCGGTTAAGGAAGCTATGAGGCAAGGCTTGTGAAGGACTTTACCAAAAGTTAAAGACAAAGGATGGAGAGAAGGATATTTATAGGATTGCCAAGCAAAGGGAAAGACGAACTAAAGACCTAAATCGGATTAAGTGCATTAAAGATGAGGTTGATTGGGTTTTAGTTAAGGAATACGAGATTAATGAGAGATTGTGAACTTATTTTGATACTTTATTTAATGGAGAGTCAAGGGGTGATATTGGGGACCTTGATAATGCTTTTGATGATACGAACCGCCGATTTATTCGTCGAATTAGAGCACAAGAGGTTAAAGAAGCTATTCATAAGATGAAGAATGGTAAGGCAATGGGCCCAGATGATTTACCAATAGAAGTTTAGAGATGCCTATGAGATATTGGAGTAACTTGGTTTACAAATCTTTTTAACAAGATTTTAGTAACCAAGAAAATGCCCGATGAGTGGGAGAAGAGTACGTTGATCCCTATTTATAAGAATAAAGGAGATATTCAAAGGTATACGAATTATCAAGGAATAAAACTTATAAGTCATATAATGACGCTGTGGGGAAAAGTGATTGAGCGTAGGCTTAGGAATGAGACTCTAGTTTCTGAGAATCAATTTGGCTTTATGACAGGAAGATCTACAATGGAGGCTATTTTCTTACTTAGGAGATTAATAGAGAAATATAGAGAAAAGAAAAAGGATATTCACATGGCCTTTATTGATTTAGAAAAAGCATATGATAAAATGCCTAGACAAGTATTGTGATGGATACTCGAGAAGAAGAAAGTCTCAACTAAATACATAGAAGTTATTAAAGATGTGTATGAGGGAGTAATGACTAGAGTGCGGATTAAAGATGGTATGACTGGAGAGTTCCCGATCACGACAGGTGTTCACCAAGATTCATCCTTAAGCCCTTACCTATTTGTTTTAGTCATGAATAAACTTACCTATAATATTCAAGATATAGCTCCATGGTGCATGCTGTTTGCCGATGATATCGTGTTGATAGACGAAACTAGAGAAGGTTTAAATTCCAAACTAGAAATGTGAGGGAACACGTTAGAATCTAAAGGCCTTAGATTGAGTCAGACAAAAACTGAGTATATGGAGAGTGATTTCAGTGAAACTAGAGGAGACTAGAATGAAATAATTTTGGATGGTCAAACAATCCTTACAAATGATGTGTTTAAGTATTTATGTTCATTTATACAAAAAGATAGCGCAATTGAGCATGATGTAAACCATAGGATCAAGGCAGGATGGATGAAGTGGCAAAGTGCTTTGAGAGTTTTATGTGATCCTAAAATCTCGAATATATTGAAAAGAAAATTTTACAGGACGGCATAGACTAGCTATGTTGTACGGTACTGAATGTTGGGTAGTTAAGAAGCAACACTCGCATAAGATGGGAGTAGCCGTAGCCGAAATGAGAATATTGAGATGGATGACTGGACATATAAGAAATGATAGAATAAGGAATGAGGAGATCTGTAAGAAGGTAGAAGTAGCACCTATTAAGAAAAAAATGAGAGAGAATCGTCTATGTTAGTTTGGACATATCCAACATCGGCCAATAGACGCAGTAATTAAAAAAAGTGACTTGGTACAGGTGTAAGTTGTTAGACGTGGTAAGGGGAGACCGAAACTTACATGGAACACAGTCATCGAGAAAGATATGGCTGCTCTAAGGATTACTGAAAATGTTGTCTCGGATCGATGCAAATGGAGGAAAAGAATTCATATAGCCGACCCTAACTAGTTTGGGATTTAAGGCTTAGTTGAGTTGAGCTAAGTTGAACTAGCAAGAACAAATCCCTAGGAAATTTTTTGCCTTTTGGAAATCCCCTTTTTCAAAATGAAACGCTTTGGTTCTTTCAAAATTAACCTTTGCCTACCACTTGTCCCTTTCTTTCAATCACAGTATTTAATGCTGCTTATATGTTTGGCTTTACGACAAAATGAACAAATTGCTAAATTTTTCACAAGGCATTAGCTCGAATGGTCGCCCTTCGAGCTCGTTTTTTCTAGTGTTAGTAGAAGATTACCTCTTAACTAATCCTATCATGCCATGTGTCTCATATCACATGAATAAAAATTCCATTACCTCAGGACACATGGCAACTAACTATTGGGCTAGTACATTTATAAATAGTGCTTGAAAGGTACATTTCCTAACACAATGCATTTAATACTTCTACCTACTTCCTCTTTCTAGAGTTGCTCTGACTTAATCATCGGTGGGTTTTTAGGGGCTCTCCCTAACCTCTGACTCTTTCTCCTTACTTGTCAGACTATCCTGAACTTACATACTTGTGACAGTAAGCCCAAACTTATTTTGACCTAACAAGTATCATATTATGTGAACAAGAGAGGAAAAATCAAAACTTAAATATCTTCAATTACTTCTTCAAATATACATGGAGCAATACTCATCACCATCCTTGTGTTATTATTGGTTTGAAAGAATCTTGTGTCACCATATGTGAGATTTAGTAATGGTTCGGCCTTGGTTAGAATAGAGCTCCAAGAGACGATTATGGATATTAAGACGATCGATTATGCTTCAAGAGGTCCTTCACAATGTTACTTAGGCATTTTAAAGCCATATATTATGGCACTAGGATCAAATATTCAAAGTTCTTGGATTTTGATAATACCGACAACCCCGAATAGGATTAGATTTACTTCTGAATAACACATTTAACATGGTATCTTGAACATGTCTGGCTTGCCCTCACACATGCATTGTAGCTGCACTTCTAAGATATGCAAAACCAAATTGGAGTAGAGTCTGCCATTATGACAATTGCAAATCCTTTATATAATACCGAAAGGCCAATCAGGGATAATAATGATATTCTTCAATTTGCTTAACCTCTAGCAATAGGAGCTAGAAATCTTGATACAAATCGAGAACTTGCACCCAAGTTTAATTTATAATGCTACCCCAGAAGATTATGTGAACTTGATATGTTCAACGAGTTTCAACTCCAAACATTTGCAGGTTAGGACTTGAACAGACAACTATAATTGCTCAAACCTATCATTTGATCTTAACTACCAATCGTTTCGCTTTGTATAAAGACAATACACCTATAAGCTTCATGGTTCAAATATTTTGAGAGAAGTTTGTTTGGAACAAAATATAAGTAGAAGAAAAGAGAAAAAAAAAAATCAACAAAAAAATCAACACAAGATATAATGTAGTTTGATCCATTGCCTAATCTACAAATGAGAAAAAAAATTTACTAACATGCCAAGAAAGATTACACACAGAGTAACTCTCTACAAGTAATTTTCTCACCACTCTTTCCATATATCTATCAATCTCTCTTGCACCTCTAACGTTAAGGAGATGTCACAAATATTAGCACTATCTCTTTCTTATACTCATAACTCTCAAAAACTTGCTTATTTATATTACATATATAAGACTTACCCAACAAATATATGTTTTTATATTACATATATAGAACTTGCCTAATAAATATATGTTTCTTTAAGAAACTTTATAATCATCTAATTAGATTTATTTATCCATTATGATAAATCCAATTAGAAAATTAAATTTCAATCAACATCTATTTAATTTTTCTTTTTAATTTGTGTCAAAATCTCTATAAAGTTGTCTAATAACCTTAATATAAAGGTGATCACGATGGGACAAAAACTGAAAAGCCCTATTGTAATGGCGCCTTTTTTTCAAAACAAGCAACCATGATGCACATGAAGGGAGTTCGAACAAGTTACTATGAATTGGGGGTTACGTAACAATCTAACTGTTAGTATTGGCTCGCATTATTGAGTAATTAAATAATTACTTATCCAAATTATCATATTTTTTTTTTCTTTTTGGAGTTTTATCTTTCTCTACGTGTAAGATTCTCACTCAGTGCAATCGATTGAATAAAATTGTGTCATTGTTTCCTCTTTCTTTTTTTATTCATTCTCTATATATTTCTATTATTACGCTCATACAGAACTGGTAAGGAGCCAGTAATGACTGCCATTAATGGTGGGACGTTCTTAGAAATCCAAACAGTATGTTTGACTCTTCGGCTAAATTGGGAATGGGTCGTATCTATGTGCTCATCCGCTGGGATCATTCGTAATGGGAACGAAAGGTCGGAGTTTCCTTTTTTTTATTGCACACAATTATGTCAGCATCATAAACTCAGTTCTCATTTTGATCAATCAGGTTGGAGTTGCAGATACACAAATTCAAGAGATCCAAAGACCAATGAATGACATGGAAACATAATACATCCACTCATAACTCGAGAATCTTGTCATACTTTCTCGATTTGGTAATCAGACTTTGATACTTCAATAGCTGAAGGAACCCTTAATACCCTCGAGGCTCTCCCCCAAGGATATCCTGCAAGGAAACAAGTATGAACGAGATAAATTGTGGATTTTGTAGCATTTAACCTAAACAGTACTGTATGATGTTTTCTAGTTAACAGCCAAAGTAAGGTTACATAAAACGTTTGAGTTGTAAATAATCCAAATTCCCCGCACATTGAAAGTACATAAGCTTGAAATAAATACAAACAATAAATTTTATGTAGTTAATTTCTAACACATGCCTACTGGTGAAAGGTGAAAATTGCACCTATTGAAGAGAAAATAAGAGATAATTACATTTATGATAGTTTGGACATAACTAACGTAAGATAATAGATGTCGTAGTTAGAAGAGAAAACTTGGTATAAGTAGACGGGATTAGATAAGATAGTGGGAGACCAAGAATTACATGAGATAAATCCTTGAGAAGTATATGATTACTCTGGGTGTCACTTAAGCAACGTTTTAGATCAATATGAATAAAAAAAAACGATTCATATAGCAGACCCAACTAATTTGAGATTTGAAAGCTTAATTAAAAAAAGCTTAGTTAACTTCCAACACAACATACATTAAAAAACGGACCTAGCAAGTGCATGATCTTGTGTGCTTTATCTCTCCTATCAACATATTTAACATTTTAGAGGGCATCATTTCAAATGTATAGACTTTATCTCTCCTATCAACATATTTAACATTTTAGAGGGCATCATTTCAAATGTATAGACGGAAGTAGGACTAGCCCTATATCAATCTAAGTTGTTATTAGCAGAAGAAAGGTAAAAAAAATGTTGTAAGGCTAAAATAGTGCAAAGACTATATATCCAGGTGGCCCACATAACAATGGAACGCATTTTATGATAACCGACAGACCCAAACAGTTGTCCATATACTAGTATTCAGACAGTCTCCCCGTCTTTTAGTTAGGTTAAGATATTTGAGCAACTAGTTAACCACCCATAACAATTATGCATTTATCACAATTTACAAGTACTGCTGACAATATATGTCTTAAGACACAACACATTTCAAGAAATTCACAGCAGAAGAAACAAGAAATAGGCTTGCAAGATGCCAAACAGCTAAAAATGTAATTAGGAAGGATGATACCAGTAGCAGCATACAAGCCCAGATACAATTAAGCATCCTATTATAATCGAGAACAAAAATCTATATGCTCAGGTGGCTGGAACCCTGTTAAGTCCAATGTTTGGTGAAGCCTCTTACGACTTTTTAGTTGATAATGATGATTAAGGCAAGTCAACACTAATATACATGAATCAGAAGATCAATTATTGTCCATTAAAACAGAAATAACAAGACAAGATTCCTTCTCATTTTTCTTTACAAATATAAAAACTAGTATTTAATTGTCGGGGTGTGGAGTAAGGACCATCCTTCAAACAGGAAAGAAAAATAGGCCAAGCCTACTATTGACATAAGCAGTTTCCTGTCAAATATATGACCACATCAATAATTTCAATCTTCAATTGTAACCTGGCTTCCAGCCATAGACCCAAATGAAAAGAGAGAAAATCAAAAGTCTAAGGGTACAAGTTTTATACGCAAGGATCGAACAGTATGTGAAACTTTGAGGATCCAAATTGTATATTAGCCAAATATGTATTATCAACTTCCAAATTCAGCATGTGAAGATGAGTAGCATCGTTCCCATAAAAAGAGGTACTGCACTACTAATGCAAAGACATAATTGTATGCCTACAGTAAGAGATGCAAACTCAAAACAAGATATTGAATTTCAATAGAGTAAACCAATGTTCCGAGACATGCATCATCTTACAAGAGAAGCAAATCCAGATATCATTTGAAACAACCTAGAGGGCTTTTACGTGGATTTTCTAAGAAAAAGCCTAATATCACAATTCGAAGAACTTTTTCATTAGTATGCAGTCAAAATCTCTCTCCCCCTGTCCTTCTTTCCATCTTTTTCCTGACAATCTTCTGATTCTCTCCAAGGCCCATTGTCTCAATTTGTCAGTCAGAATTAGAGCTAAATCTAAAATAAACCAAACTCCAATTTGCAGAACATCTTTGAAGTAGCCAACCCCTTTTCTATCTCATAATCCTTAGTAAACTACTTAATTGTTTTCTTTCCCTTCCCTGAAGTTATTAACTCCTCAATTTTGATTTATTTCCTAATCTACTATAATTCTCTAGTTTTGATTTCTTTCATAATTTACCAACTACTACTTACTAGTTTTGTGTCTTTCCTACTATCACTAATTTGAATTTAGGTAGAGTATTCCACACTCTTCGGCAAAAAACATTGTGCCCACATCGTCATCAGCCTTTATTTGAAAGGACCCCCACCACATCTATATCGAAACCAAAGCTAAAGATTCATCTGAGAACAGACATATATTTACCACCAATTACAAGATGCATTCAAGGAAGTAATAGAATTGTTAGAGCAGTGAATTCCAAGTTTCTCACATGGTTGAGTTGGCTCTTTGGTTTCCTAGCATAATGGACCATGAGCATTATGACGCAAACATGGGCTCAAGGAAGAAAGGTGACACATGTGCAAAGAACGTGTGGGCTTAAGAACAAGCAGTGACATGTGTCTAGGAGAAACATATGGGCTCTCAATGGAGTAAAAACGGCAATAATAAAAACACAGCTCATGGTATTATGGATTCTTACTAGAGAGGGAATTATGGTAATAGGCTCACATAGGAAAACGGGGAGATTGATGAGATTTGGAGGGTTTCTCAAGTAAAGGATAACAAGAGTTAGTTTCACATTGAAAAAAGAAAAGATAAGCAAATGACATATATAGTAGTAGACTCTAAACTTTTAGATTTAAACTTTTGGGTTCAAGTTTGTTCACTATCATGTATATGACCTTCCTTGGTGGACTCCTATGGCGTGTTTCTCCCTTTGAAAGTTACTTATTTACTTCTGATACAGTTCTTCAATCTTTCTCTGCTTAGGATTTAAATCATTTACATTGACATTGTTTTTAGATATAATAGTATATAAGAACTATGTATTATTATGGTAATACCGGAAGAAGAGTTTGGAGGTAGCTAAGGTGGCCCTTTGTAAATTCAAATTATTAAGCCTTTGCTTGTTCTTATAGTTGCTAATTCTACATGCTCGAGAAAGCTTTTGTGATTTTGTGAAATACGCAAGGTGAGAGTGATCAAGCATTCCCTGATATGCTCGACTGCTAGGGAAGATATCACGAGGTTGTTAATCAGAACAAGTGTATGATAAGAGAACTCATTCATGAAGATTAGGGCTTGAGATGCCCTCATAAACTGAAAAACAAACATGAATAACAAGGAGGGAGAGAAAGAGAATACAAAGAAATGCCTCAACCCCAATACTCATTATCATCCCTTTATCAACTCCTAGGCTTGAGTATAATTACCTATAAGTATATACTCCTAAACGTCATTTTTCCTAAAATAGAACTCTGACTATTTACTTCAATAACTAAGATATGGTATGGAAGCGACTAAATAAGTAAACATGAAAACAATGTAAAGGCACCAAGGACTTTACTTAATCATTGTTGAAAATGAAACTTCTGAAAAATGAAGGGATGCTTTATAAATTATAGATCTCCTATACAAATATAGAGACATAACTCACATTAAGAACTTGATTGAACCCCAAACTACTAGTAACTTGAGCTTCAAAATCATATAACATTTTATTCTTTGCAGCATGCAGGACTCGCATGATAGCTCTAATAATATCCAAATCCAGTAAATTGTTACTAAAACAAAGTACAAATATTCTTTGAGACTGTCATAATATTTGTTGCTCCTTTGAAAATCCAGCCACCAGTTTGTTAAATACAGTCTCTTCACTGATTTCTATAATTATTTGTCCCTATACTAAATCTTAAATAACAGAGACATTGATGGAAACATGAAACTACTTAACAACTAAACATAAAACCTATAAAAAGACACCAAGGATTAAGAAACCGCACTACTGTAAATATGAAGACATATCTCACATTTTAAGTACCTGACTGAAAATATGATTAATCCCCAATCTATTCATAACTTAAGCTTCAAAATCATATAACATTTACATCTGTTCATTGTTGCCTGCAAGCTTCACAGGGTAACTCTATTAATATCCAAAATCAGTAAAAACTTGCTAAACCAAAAAACAGTATAAGCTTTCCAATAAACCATCATAAATATAAACACTGATGCTCAGAAATTCCAGCAACCAGTTTGCAGATATACATTCATTTTTCTGGACTTTTTTTTCCCTTATCATTAAGTCTTCTAAAATACTACAACTGAGAGAGGAACACTAATGATCTCCAAAGCAACAAGGAGAAAAAGAATAGTTTCATCTTCATCAAGGATATTATTGCCACCGACTCTAGACTAGTACAAGTATAACCCACAAATGTGCTACTTCCATCAAACTGAACCTTGACTGAAGAACTGATTTCATGCAACTACACCACCATCAAGGCTCAAAAAGAACAGCCAACATGACCAAACCAACTACCAGAGCTCAAAACCATTCAAAGTCATTTAGGAAACTAGCACTATCAGTACTCTATCTTTGCCTTTTGATAGAACCATAACACCAATCTCAGCCTATGTAGAACCAAACATACTACATCAACTAATTACAGTTATAGCAATTAATCGGAATCCATGCTCATACTCATGGCCAACCCAAAATTCCTTCTGCCATGACACACATAACCACAACATACTTCATCACCCACTATGCCCCACAATTGACAAAACCAATAACCTCCCAAACATACAAGCCTATTGTAAGAAACCAAAGTGCTAAAGGTACAATTCTTCACTTTACATAAGTAATGACAAATCTATAATCAATATGAACATCACTGGGTTTTCAGGAATTGCTGGAGTGGCATCCCAGTTTGCGTCAAATAAAGATGCCGATGGATTATGATCTTGGAAATTGGGGCAGCCATGTTCTTTCTAGGGTTCGGGTTGGTTTGTTCCATAACTGTTTAGTTTAGCCACTGTAAATTATAGAAAGGTCAAGCTCAAAGCTTTTGAAAAAAAAAATTAGAAAAAATTAATTACCAAAATCATTCTCTTCAAGAGTTCGGCCAATCTATAAATTGACAAAAAAGAAAGAAAAAAGAATCATAATCATTTTAATATTTTCTTTCAAGATACACATTTCAGATCCACTATTCTCTCTAATATCTAATGAAGAAACATTTCCACACAGCCAATGCAACGCCTTGCTATTCAACACGGTCTACCATTTACTAGACTTACTGCATTTACTTTCTATATGTGTAAAATAGTAACTAATGAGAACTACTGGCCCAGCCACCAGAAAATTTCCATAAACAATAGCATTTGCCAAACGTCTGCTTTACCCTCTCATTTCTAATTGAGATGACGGATGAAGGGACAAAGCTTATCCAAGACAATGTTAATTGGTGCATGTTTATTACGCACCACTCCACCTCCAGATTATTTTACAATTCTACATGCCTAATATACTCCATCTTGTAAAAATAAATAAATAAATAATAAAAAACTGGAAAGGAAATGCCCTGTGGTGTTTTTTTTCTCTTTGAAATTTTATTTCCTTGTTTTCCTTAAGATAAAGATCCATAGGTCAGAAACTAAATAAGAAAATAGCATTTTTTGCCATCTTAAAAGGTCATCTAAGATTCAACTCCAAACATGAACCCTACCTCTTTATTCAATTTACCTTACCCCAAGTACCTGCAAATCATTATCAGATAACGCCCTTCATCTGGAGAAGTAGATAAGCAGCTTTCCTAATTTGGAACAAATAAATGAAAATTTTTCCTTAAGGCCAAAATTTGGCATTCTGCACTAACTAAATTTAAAAAACTAAAGCACAACTTCTCTAGATAATAGACATACTTTTCAATACTATTTTCAATATTCTGAAAATATTAGTTCATCATTTGAAACGCATAGAACCAAACAGAAATTCAGATAACAAAAACTAAAATATTCAACTTACTTGTGCATGCAGTATTTGAACTCTTGGCCCCTAAAAAGATCTTTCTCTCCTTCTTCAAGCTACAACAACACATCCAACAAGTAATGCCATACTGTTTAAAAATTGAAACTAACAAACTACATCGAATTGCAAAAAATCTTATAAAGTTAGTCTCACCGGATCACTCCCATAGATGATCTCATAACACTCTGGAGAAAGGCATCGTAAAGCACAATTCTCCTTGGCTATCATTGAAGACTTGCATTGCAAACCCCACAATCCGCTGTTCACCACAAAAGATACGGCAAACTTTGGCAACTATTACATCTTTATTTTTGCATAAGCATCAATCATCATTTTATAAAAAAGAAAAAGAAAAAGAAAAAAAAAATCAATTAATCCTTAGCATCTTTCATTACTCCCTGGCCCCAATTTTTCTGATAAATATAATAGCAAGCACATGAAATTGTAAAAACTTTTGTCAATTACAATATTTTATTTTCTCACAAATTTTCTTTTCCTGTAAAAAGTTAGAAACTGCACCTCTCAATATCGGCATAGCAATCATTCTTCTTCTGTCTGGTTTCAGCATCCTGGATACCAGAATAGGAAACTAAAGTAATCCAAATATATATATATATATATATATATATATATATATTACAAGAGCGAGAGCAAGAGAGAGAGAGAGGCAGTATTCTTACAGAGATTGGGCGGCGAGACTTAGCGAGGACTGGTGGAGAAGACAATAATAGCGATAAAATTAGGAGAATTGTAAACAAAGCGGATGAAATTTTTGGAAGAGTTGTATCAGTAGCCATAATTCAGTATGAATTTAAGAAAGATGACCACTAATTGTCGTGTTTATCGGAACACTGGGACAGGTCGACGATATGGTGCGTGAGAGCGTGGGCAGGTGAAAAACGATGGCGGAGGCTTATCCCACTGTTATATACTATTTTGGCTTTGCACATTTGGTCTTTAATTTTGAGTTAGTCATCAGATTTCAATGCGACAATTAAGTTTGTACAAGTTAATTTGATACAATTAGATATTTACTATCAAAGTATCATATAAATTAATATTAGTAATAGTGACATGGTGCCTATATAAAATAGTTGACCAGTTAAAGACAATCACCTATTATATTTGAATTTTAATTATTTTTTATATATTAAATATATGAAAACAATTGTTTTAACTTTCTGTCCCTTCCTCGCCACCACCCATCTTAGCCAGATCCCTCTATATCCCTCTATAGCCACTGAATTCACAAACCCTTATATTCACCAGATTCTTCCTCTCCATCCCATGACCATCTCAATCCATTCTTCATTGAAATTGCCCAGTCAATCTAGATCAAATTCTAAATGGAGATAAAAAAAAATTTAATGGTGACAAGATTTTGGGGTTTCAGAAAGAAAAAAGAGGAAAACAGCACCATAAATAAAACTAGAATAACGAAATCACTAGGCCACATGAAATGCTTGGAGATATATATAACATACATACTGATCCTATCTCCCTATAAATGCTGGTTTGATAGCATAAAAATAAGCCAATCTACAACCTCTCTTCCAGATCTCTATTTGAAACCAGCACGGATAGGACCCTCCTCCCCCATAAACTTCTAGGAAATCCTCAGCAACGGCATAGAACATGTGTCTAACACTCTGCTCAATGCCTACAACTGCAAGGGTGGATTCTGTAGCAGAATCCTTCAAGAAGTAGTGAACCACATGATTGCCTTGCGCCTAAGAAATGAACTCTTCTTTCCACTCCACGAGATGCCGATCCTAATCACACAAATGAAGTCATATACCAAATCTCTTTTTATTATGGCACAAAAATGGCGGATTATGTATATTATCTTTTCATTTGTATATATCTTGGTTGAATTGATGGTCAACCATGCCATCAATGGTGGTCGCTGAAATTCGTTGGTGCTTTGGTATCAAATCTCTCTTTTCTATCTCTAATTTTTATTTTTATTTTTACTTTAACTTTTACTTGTCTATATCATGTATTAGATTTTGTTTTCCCTTAATTGGTGGCTGGAAAGATTAGCAATTATGGGTATTTTGCAGTTGCTTGAACCAATTTCAGTTTCATTCTCTTCAATTTTTTTTGTACTACCTATTTGTTCTAAGTTAGTTTTCCCAATTTTGAACTATCAACACAATATAAAACATAAAATGAAATGCTGTTTTCCGTAAAGAGAAAATATGCGTCAATTTCAGTTTCATTGTTTTCCATAAGCTTTTATACAGTTTTATTATGAGATTAATCATTTCTATAAGTGAAATTAGGTGATAGTTTGCATTTTCTTTTTTTCTTTTCCTGCTCGTTTAGTAGATAAATGTATTAGAACACTAATGACTTCACAATGTAGTCCTACCATTGACAAAGCTTTTCTATAGCTTTTTTTCTTTTCCTGCAATTTGAAGTTGTATAAGAATTTGCTTAATTTGATTAAGCACTTTAATATGCTATGCTCTTATTTGACTATGTTGTTGTTGATATGATTAAGCATTTCTTGTTTATATGGGAAATTCTCATTGATCGATATTTGTTTGCCAACTTTTGCTTCATTTTTGAACCTTGATAGATAGTCTGCCACTTAGTTTTCAATGCCTTTTCTACCTCTATTCTCCAAGTTAAACTCTTGTAGCAATAATATTCATCTAATTAACCTTGGCTTTGTATATTTATTGTCAATCAAATACTTAATAGCAGAGTGGTTAGTATAAACAATAATTTCAGTTCCAATAAGATAAAAAAAAAATTTATCAAAAGCAATCATTATTGCTAATAACTCATTTTCCATGGTGATATAATTTAATTGAGCACCAGTTAATGTATTTCAAGCATAATATATAGAATGAAAATCTTTTTTTTTTTTTCCAATATCAAAAAATTGCACCTACCGCATCACACATAAGCTCAAAAGGTAAATTTCAATCTGGATTAACAATTATAGTGATACGGATTTTACAACGTAAGCGCACTTATTGTCCTCAAGTAATAAAGTGATAACTAGATATCATTCCCACGAGGAATTATTGCAAATATTATGTTAAGTACTAAAATTAGTAATATTAATCTTATTCAAATGAATGAATTTGGGTTGATTATAAAATAAAAGTAAATTAATTAAAGAATATACTAGAGATAAACCTAAATTTGCAACTTCCCTCAGCACTTTACTGGAATTAATATTATCTTGTTTGCTTAGTCATGGCAACGAATTATTAACCTAGGGTTCTAAATCAATTATAAGCATATTCTATGTCTCATAATAATATCTCACTTAATTAATTCACTATATTCCTATGTGAATTGAGTTAATCAAGACTTATTAAGATTAAACCTAAATTGGTTACACAAGGCATATAGGTATATTTCTATCCTATACACAAATCAAACTCAACCAGCATATGTATGAATTCAATTAACTGCTATTTAATTCAAATCTCTAAATTCCTTTTCCAAGCTCCTTTAGATTTCCTAGTTCAATCTAAAAGATGGTCAGTTAATTAAAAGCATTAAGCATAAAATGAAATAAATAATCATCTACCAAACCTTAAGAAATTCATAAATAAAATAATAACAAGCTACATCATGAGTTATAGTTACAATTCTAAAAAGGAAACTACTTTATACTACTTGGTATTAACATGGATTCAACAAAAGTAAATATCTAAGGAATACAATAAAAGTAAAAAAGGAGTAGAAAGGGAAAAACTATGAAGGTTGTCGGTCTTCAAGCTTCAAAGATCCTTGCTCCTTTGGTTTCCTTGCACCCTTGACAAGCTCTAAAACTCCAAAAAAAACTTAGTTAACTTGTTTCTTTTAAGTCCTCAAGTCATTCCCCTTTAAATAGGCTTCAAAACCTTAATTTAAGTCTAATTCTGATTATTTATCGGGCCAGCTCTGCAACTCTAAAGTCCTGGCATTGTAACATTGAAGTCAACAGAGAAAATTGATGTGCTGGACCTTGGTAGTGGCATTAGCACCGCTGTACTCCTCTTTAGGTGCCTAAACATCACATTCTCTGGTCTTAGTGTCATGGCACCAGGTTTGCTAGCAGCAACATGCTATCTTAGTTGTATTGTGATTTTAAGCTCAAATTCTCCTTCAATTTGACTTCCAATGGGTTTCCTTTTTGTATTAAACCTTTAAAACACACAAACTAAGTTAATATAAGTTAGGACCCTTATTCAACACCTAAATCCTAGCCTAAATCAACTAGGATTCAACATCCTAATATAACAAGAACTCAACTAAGAATTAACTAAAACCTAAGCAATCTTTAACTAAAAATCAAGACCATACCTAAAATAAATAGGTAAAAATAATATGTAATAAGTCTAACTCATAGACTTATCACACCCTAAACTAAGGTTTTGTTAGTCCTATAGTAAAAGTAAAACTAAAAACATAAACAAAAATGAATAACCAAATATGTATTACACTAAACAATGAAATCCCAACATGCTCTCAAAAGTTTCACATAATCTTAACTTAATGTCAATAAAATGTATCATTCAAATTCATAATTCAATTCAAGAGCAAGCATTAAATTCAAATGGATTTCCACTGTGTGTGTAATGTTCTTTTACCAAAGGAATGCATACAAATTGGATAAGTTTATGTTTAAGTAAAATCCAATTTAGCATTTAAACCCTAATAGTTTACTTTTTAACCCTCTTTCCACTAATATAGACTCCACTTAGCCAAAGATGAATATGTCTTTAGTAAGCTAGTAACATAGGCTAGGGTAACTGTATGATAAAAGAAATTATAAAGCTCAAGTTACCTTAAGCATATAGATCACTCTAAACCTTTAAGAGCTTTTTTGTTTTTTCACAACCCAAGTAATACCCACTTGGCATACTACTTTCTTTTTACCGCTTCATATATTTTTCTACTTAGCTTTGCTTTTTCTTTTGCCTTTTTCCTAACTCTTGTCACACCTCCAAACTTATTTCTTTTTATTATAAATATAAAGGTGATTAAGAGGCACAAACATGTACTTTTGTTTTGTATATAACTCTAAGCTCTTTTTCTTTTCTTAACATAGCTCAACATATTCCTAGAATGATCAACATGCCTAAGAGCAATCAAAAACAAAAATTTAAACAAAAATGATTAGGCCAAAATTTTGTGGGTGTCAAAGAAAAGGCAAAATAAGATTAAAAAGGTAATAAAGGATATAATATAAATCATGGTAAGCTTACAAAGGCTCCAATGGTCTAGAGATGACCTAAATCATGTCCTTAACTTAGTTTTGTCTAGGATTTCACCTCAAGAGAAAATCAAACAAATTATAAGGTTCATAACCAAATATGAACTTCCTAAACATAAACGATCTCTAAATATGCAACATAATCCCAAGAAAAAAGATTAAGTGCATAAAAGTATCGGAAACATCCTACAATGCTACTAACTCAATAATTTAACATGAATGTTAAAGATCATATGAAAACTAAAATATTATTATAGGATGAGAAAAATTTCATCATAAAAGCATAATAACATTTTGGTTAGCTAACAACCACTAAGAGCGTCAAATATAAAAACAAACACAACAACTCATAACCAAACACCCCTAAACTTAAGATGAACATTGTCCTCAATGTTCAAAATATTAAAAGGAATAAGGATAAAAGACTCCCTGGCATGTAAGCAAGGTTTAAAGACATAATTCCTCATCTTTGTTGTATTTAAAGTATCCAAGCTTGATAGGGAGTTAACTGGAAATAATCAAAATGTGCTGATTATGGTTCTGAGGGTGTAGTGGCACTCTGGCCTCTGACTTTGGAGGTCGCTGTTTCATGGGCTGCCATCGTGGAGCTAGCCTTTCTACCTGGCTTTAATTTTTAATATAATAGTGCTATTTTCATGGCGTCAGGTTACCCACCGTACTATTTTTTTGCCCTTTTAAGCAATTATGATTGTATTTTGATGCTTGACTGTTGTACCTACAATAAAAAACATGAAAGCTTAAATAAAAATACTCTAAACAAATTAAAAACTAAAGGTGCAAAGTTAAAGAAGTTGGGTTGCTTACCAAGTAACGCTTGATTTATAGTCCTCGACCTGACTTTGGCATGCTTAACCCTTTTCAGCCATAACAATGGAGGCCTTAGGATGTTAGCCTTCCAAAGATTTCATAAACCTCTTCCTATTCCTCTTATACTTTTGCCTTGAGTTTGCATTGGCCATGGCATAATTTCCACTTGGACTCCTTTTTAAGAACTTTGGCCTCCCTGATATTCGATATAACCACTTAACAACCTTTTTCTTGATTAAGCTGTTAGTATTCAAGGTTGATGTCTTGGCAATCGAGGGTGCTTTAATGGAAAGGATGTGTCAAGAAGATAAACCAATTCTTGAACTACTTCATTGGTTACTTTATCACCACCTTAATTACATAGCACTTCTCGGATTCTGAAGGAAACTTCATTGCCTTGAAGACATTGAACTTCACTTCTTAGTCTTATACTCTCAGAGTAAGTTCTCATTTTTACACATTTATGAGAGTTTTATCATTGGCTAGGAATGGTCTCCCCAAAATAATATAGATTTTCTTGTCCTCCTCCATGTCAAGGATGAGAAAGTTGGGTGGGAATATAAGCTTATCTACTTTGACTAGGACATTTTCAATGATTCCCCTTGGATAAGTTTGAGACTGGTCCACAGGTTTTAAGATCACCTTGGTTAGCTTGATTTTCTCTTTTTTAAGTCCAATCTTTTGAAATATTTCGAAGGGCATCAAGTTGATGCTTTCTTCCAAATCACATAAAGCTCTACCACTAAATGTAGTGCAAATAGAAATTGGCAAGTTGAAACTACTCGGATCTTTAAGTTTTACAAGTAGTTTCTTATAGAGAATTGTTATGGACTCTACTAACGCAAGCACACTTATCGTTTAACAATTAATAAAGTGATAAGTAGAGATTGTTCACATGAGAAAATGTAACTAATAATCATTAAATGCTAAATTTACTCAATTCTAACTTTCAAAGAATGCTTGAACCTCTCTCTGTTCCTCTTGTACTTCCTTCTAGAGCTTGTCATGGCCAACTCATTCATTCCACAAGATTATCTTTTGAAGATCCTACTTCCAAACTTGAGCTTCCCCTTGAATCCGTCCAACCACTTGATGACTTCCCTCTTGATTGAGCTTTTAGTCTTCAAAGGTGGTGCCTTAGCAATTGAAGGGTGCTTGAATATTAAGGAAGTGTCAATAGGATTACTTAATTCTTGATATCTTTCTTTGATGGCTCCAAGGACTACCTCAATTGCATAGCGCTCTCATAGTAAGCTCTTATTTTTTGATATCTATTAAAGTTCTACTGGTGGCTATGAATGGTCTCGCCAATATTATGAGAATTTTATTGTCTTCTTCCATGTCAAGGATAAGAAAGCTAGCCAGAAATATGAGCTTATCCACTTTGTCTAAGACATCTTCACTAATTCCCCTTAGATATGTTTGAGACCAGTCCGTAAGTTGCAATGTCACCTTGGTTGGCTTGATTTTCTTCTTTTTAAGTCTAAGCTTTTGAAATATTAAGAAGGGCACCAGTTGATGCTTGCTTCCAAATCACATAAAGCTCTACCACTAAATGTAGTGACAATGGAAATTGAAATGTTGAAACTTCCTGGATCTTTAAGCTTTAGAGATAGTTTCTTTTGGAGATAACACTACACTCTTCAATTAAGGCAACTATTTCATGATCCTCTATCTTCTGCTCCTTGGACAATATGTCCTTCATGAACTTGATGAAGCAAGGCATTTATTCTAAAGTTTCGACAATAGAAATATTAATGTAAAGCTTCTTAAATACCTCTAGAAATCTCTTGAATTGTTCATCAAGTTTCAGCTTTTGGAAGCGTTGAGGGAAAGATAGAGGTTGATATGAATGAATTTTTCTTTGTGAGCTTGGTCCTCTTTCTTGTTACTCATAATCTCCTCCTCAATTTACTTTTTAGGACTAAAAGCTTGCTTGGGAGGTACATATACCTCTTTACCACTCCTTAAAGTGACAACTTCGTAATACTATACGTTTGGATCCCCTCTTCTTGGATTTAACTCAATATCACTTGATAGAGCACCTTGAGGATGATTTTTAAAAGCATTGGCTAGTTGGTTTATTTGATTCTCAAGATCCTAAGTGATGCTGCTTAGTATCACTAGGTTCTAAATGATGCCGCTTGATTTCTTTTTTAGTGCCAGCATTCTTTGTTATGATTGAAAACCTGATAGATAAGTGGGTTTGCTTAATGGGATTGCCCTTGATTTCTTCAAGAAAACTTTAGGTTGTTTTTTCACCCTGGCTTATAGTTGTTGGAGTAGGGGTTATTGTTCGACTGCCTATTGTAGTTGCCCAAATAATTTATTGATTCAATGTTGTTTAGGCACAAATTACTTGCATGTCCATCCCCGCAAATCTCACAAGCCATGACTTGGCTTTTGATTGGTTGAACTTTAAGAGTGTCAATCTTCTTTGATAAGATAACCACATGTGTAGTTAATGCACTAATGGTATTCAACTCGTGCACTCCAGCTACTCTTTGAGTTGGCAACTTTTCAAAAGGCCATTGAAAAGTTTTTGGCCTAATTTTTGGAGGCTATTTCCTCCAATAACTCAAAGGTTTCATCAATTGACTTTCTTTTAAAGCTTCACTAGCTACCACATCAATTATGGCTAATGTTTGGTTTATCAAACCATTATAGAAGGTTTGGGCTTGCAGCCACTTTGGTATAGAATGGTGGGGACATCTTCTAAGCAGCTATTTGATAAGCCTATGAAGTAGGCTTATTAACATGTTCTTTTTATTCATATTATTTGCTATGTTCTTGAGCTTTAGTTGAATTATTGCTCGTTTGAGTCATTTATTTTAAAGTGTTAAATCCTAGTTGAGTATCCTTAAGATGTAGACTTTAATTATGAATTCTATTCATTCTTAACTTAGTTTGTCTATTTTGAAGATTTAATGCTTAAAGGAAACCCCTGTAAAGTCAAAGTAGAGTTAACAAGGATTTCTACGGCCATGGAAAAGGGCACCATAGCACCCAAAATCATGCAACAAAAGAACCAGGCAGAGCCTGTTAATGCCCTGGTGCCAAAAAGCTAATGCCATGGCACCAACAACTGCAACCCCCAATGCCTAGGTGCTAGAAAGCAGCGCCTAGGTGCTCAGCTTGAACTCCTCTTTCCGAATTTCAGTGGTTAGGTGCCATAACTTTAGTGCTGCAGAGCTGGCTTGATTCCTAGTCTAAGTCGAAATTTTTTTGAAGGTTTTCAAGCCTATTTAAAGTGGTTTATGCTGGGGAATAAAAACACACAAGTTTAGCTAAAAAGTTTAAGAATTTAAGAGAGGTTCAAGAGTGTAAGGAGCAAGAGGAGCTTAGGATGTTTGAAGATTGAAGCCTCACAACCATCGATTTTCTTCATTCTACTATTTCCTTTTCTTGTGTTTATTTGATGTTTTCTTTGTATGAATCGATTTTTACAGTAGGTAGCATTAAGTAGTTTTCTTACTAGGATTGTAACAAAACTCAACATGTAGCTTAGTTTTATATTATAATTTGATTGCTTAGGGTGTGATACATGAATTATTTATCTTATTTTATGCTTTATGTTTCTAATTGATTAGCAACCAATTAGATTGAATTGGTAACTTAGAGGAATCTGATGAAGGAAATCTAGGTTTAGCTTTGAATAAGATAGCACTTGTTTCAATTCATTCAGATGCTTGTTTGAATTTGATTTGTATGTAGGATAGAAATATACCTCTATACCTTTGTGTAGCCATTGTTAGGTCTATTCTTAATGAGTTTAGCTTAATTCAATTTTTATAGAAATATAATGAATTGGTTAAGTTAGATATTATTATAAATAATTCAAAAAGATACTAATAATTAAATAAGAATCCTATGTTAATAATTCGGTATCACAACTAAGCATGATAAGATAATAATAATCCAAGTGAGTGTTAAGGAAAGTTGTAATTCTAGGACTTTTAATTACATTCTTACATTTGCTTGCTTTAATTTAGTTTAATTTAGTTTAGTTTAGTTATCAATATCTTAAAGTTCATTTGTTTGGATAAAGTTGGGGTTGATATATTTTAGTACTTAACAATTATTAGATCTAATTCCTTGTTGGTTCGACACTTCACTTACACTTTATTACCTGTTCATAATACGTGCACTTGCATGCTAAATCCGACAACACTCCTTGAAAATTTCCTAAGCTTCATATAAAGACTCTGAATCCAATTGCATGAATGAAGTGATTACATTTTGCAATTTGGTTGTCTTGGCTGGTGGAAAGAACTTGGCTAAGAAATTTTATGCCACGCTTTCCCATGTTGTAATGGAGTTAGGTAGAAGCGTTGTCAACCAGCTTTTTTCCTTATCTCGAAGAGTTATTGATAAGTCTATGAAATAGCCTTATTACATGTCCTTTTTATTTATATTATTTGCTAAGTTATTGAGTTTTAGTTTGATTGTTGCTTATTTAAGTCATTTGTATTAGGGTGTTGAATTTTAGTTGAGTAAGTTTAGGATTTAGCCTTTAATTAGGAATTTCATTCATTCTTAACTTAGTTTGTGTATCTTGAAGGTTCCATGCTTAAAGGAAACTCCTTTGAAGTTAAATTGGAGTCAAACAATAATTTCTTATGCGTCAGGTGCCACAACCATAGAAAAAGGGTGCCACAGAGCCTAAAATCATGCAGCAAAAGAAGCAGGCAAAGTCTGTTGGCACCAAGGATAGTAGCCCCTAGCGCCTAGGCACCAAAAATGGAGCGCTTAGGTGCCCAGCATGACTCATATTTCCAAATTTTAGGGCCTAGGAGCCAAAACTTTAGTGCTACAATGCTGGCTAGATTCCTAGTCCAAGTTGAACTCTTTTTTAGGGTTTTGAAACCTATTTAAAGATGTTTATGTTGGGGAATAAAAACATACAAGTTTAGCTAAGAAGTTCTGGAGTTTAAGAGAGAGTCAAGAGTGGAATGAGCAAGAAGAACTTGGTGTGTTTGAAGATTGAAGTCTGACAACCAATAATTTTCTTCATTCTACTCTTTCCTTTTCTTGTGTTTATTTGATATTTCTTTTATATGAATCCATGTTTACACTAGCATGAAGTAGTTTTCTCTCAAGGATTGTAATGGAACCTAATATGTAGCTTGGATTTATTTTGTTTATTGAATGCTTAGGGTTTGTTCATGAGTTATTTATCTTATTCTATGCTTTATACTTTTAATTGATTGGCCATTTTTTAGATTGATGTAGTAACTTAGAGGAATCTTGACATAGAAAATCTAGGTTTAGCCTTGAATAAGATAACACTTGTTTGAATTCATTCACATTTATGTTTGTATTTGATTCGTATGTAGGATAGAAATATACCTCCTTACCTTGTGTAGCCATGTTATGTCTACTCTTAATGAGTCTTGCTTAATTCAATTCTTATAGAAATATAGCGAATTGGTTAAGTTAGATATTATTATAAGCAACTTCAAAGATACTTATAATTAAATAAGAACTATAGGTTAATAATTTGGTATCATAACTAAGAATGATAATATAATAATAATCTAAGTGAGTGTTGAAGGAAGTTGTAATTCTAGATTTTCTCCATTATATTCTTACATTTGCTTGCTTAGCTTAGTTTAGTTTAGTTATAAATTTGTCAAAGTTCATTCGTTTAGATAAAGTTAGAATTGGTCAATTTTAGTACTTAGAAATTGTTAGATCTAATTCCTTATGGGTTCAACACTTCACTTATATTTTATTACTTGTTCATTATACGTATACTTGCATGGTAAATCCAATAACAAGTTTTGGAGCTATTGCTAGGGAATTAGTCTTATATTGTTAATATTAATACTAGTCAATTCTAGTTTTAATTCAAATTTTTTTTTTTAACTTTTCATGTACTAATAATTGTGCATGCGATGAACTCGAAGCTTGGAGCTTGTTACTTTTGATCCCGAGATAGATTGGACATATCGAAGACTTAGGAAAGAAAAGTCACAAGCTTCAAATTAAGGGCCAGTTATGGTTGAAAATCAAGAACCTAAGCAGTTAAGGGATTACACAGTCCCTCTTATGCAAGATCTCCATTCGAGGTTGCCTGTTCAAGCCAATAATTTCGAGATTAAGCTTGGTCAAATCCAAAATGATTCAACAAATGAATCAATTTGCTAGATTCTTGAATGATGATCGAAATTCCCATGTATTAAGTTTTCTAGAGCTTTGTGACACTTTTAAGCTCAACAGAGTTTCGGATGATACATTATGGTTGCACCTCTTTCCTTTCTCACTTTGAGATAAGGTAAAGAGTTAGCTACTAGCACTCTTATCTAATTATAATACGGGAAGGCTTAACCTAAAAATTCTTAGCCAAGTTCTTTTCACTGATGAAGACAACGAAATTATAGAATAATATCACTTCATTCATATAATTGGAGTTGGAGTTCTTATATGATGCTTGGGAAAGATTCAAGGAGTTGCTTAGAAGATGTCCCCACCATAGTATACCAATATGGCTACAAGTCCAAACCTTCTATAATGAGTTAGTACACCAAACAAGGACCACAATTGATACAGTAGTTGGAGGAGCATTAATAGGGAAGTTCATTAATGAAGCTTTCAAATTAATGGAGGAGATGACCTCCAACAATTATCAATGGCCTTTCGAAAGGTTGGCAACTTGAAGAGTAGCTAGGGTTCATGAGTTAGATGACATTAGTGTATTAACTGCACAAGTGGCTATCCTATCTAAGAAGATTGATAGTCTTAGGGTGCAACTAATCAAAAAACAAGTCATGGCTTGTGATAAACCAACAAAATATTTATTAGAATAATAAAGGGCAATCTTATGAAGCAAAACCCACTTATCTATCAAGTTTCCAAGCATAACAAAGAGTGACTGCTCCCAAAAAGAAGCCAAATAATGAAGACATGTTCATGCAATACATGTCTAAAACGGACTCTATTATTCAAAGTCAAGCACCATCACTAGAGAATCAAATAGATGTTGTCAATATTAATCATGCAAGTGCATGTATTATAACAAGTAACATAGTGAAAAAGTAGATTGTCAAACCCAAGAGAAATTGCAACTAATATCTAGCTAAGTACTAAAATTAACACAATCCTAACTTTATTCAAACAAACAAAAACTAATCTAATCTCGACATAACTAATGACATATTAAACTTAAGAATTTAATGGAGAAGGCCTAGAATTACAACTTCCCTCACAATTCACTTGGATTATTATTATCTGATCATGCTTAGTTATGGTATCAAATTATTAACCTAGGATTCTTATTCAATTATAAGTATCTTTTGAAGTGCTTATAATTATACCTTACTTAACCAATTCACTATATGTCTATGAGAATTGAATTAAGCAAGATTTATTAAGACTAGATCTAAATTGGTTAGACAAGGTATATAGGTATATGTCTATCCTATATACAAATCAAATTCAAACAACTAGGTGAACGAATTAAAACATGTACTATATCACTCAAGGCTAAATCTAAATGTCTTTCATCAAGGTTTCTCTAAGTTACCAAATCAATCTAATTGGTGATCAAGCAATTAGAGACATTAATCACAGAATAAGTAAATACCACACTCTAAGCAATCTATAGACAAATTTAAGTCAGGCTACATATGAGTTCCATTGTAATTATAGAAAGAGAATTACAGCATGCTATTTAGTATAAACTTAGATTTAAATAATAAAAACATTAAGCAAATACAAGAAAGTAAAAAAAGTGTAGAATGAAAAAAATTGTAAAGATTGTTAGTTTTCAAATTTTAGCTATCATTTTTTCTCTTATTCCCGGCACTCTTAAATGTCTCTTAATTTCTAGAACTTCTTAGCACAATTGTGTCTTTTGATTCTCTAACATACATATTTTTAAATAAATATTTAATTTAGACTAGGAATCGAGTCGGTACTGTAACACTAAAGTTTTGGCGCTTAGACATTGAAATGTGGAGAGAGGAGTACACTGGCCGCTGAGGCGCTGCTTTTTAGGCACCTAGCACTACAATAAAAGTTCATATTACCATCCAAAAAAAAGTAAAAACTGTAAAGTGTAAGCTGATACTTGTTATTAGCGTCTGCTAGTTTAGTTATTAGTGTCCGGAAAGTGGTGGACGTTGATAAAGATAAGAAAAAAAATATTATAGACATTGATATTACCAAATGGACAGCTGATAATAGAGAAAATTCGCGCCATTTTCTGTCTTTGTTATTTTCAGCGTCCGTATTGTATGGATGCAAATAAGTTTTTATTTTTTATTTTTTATTTTAAAATAGTATCAACATCTACCTTGTATGATAACAGCATCCAACATTGTGGATGCGGATAGTTTTTATTTATTTTTAAATTAATACTCTTACCATCCATGTTTTATACTAATAGCATCCGTTGTTGCAGACAGTGAAAAGATTGTCCAACTTAAATCCCTAATTTCTCTCCTTTCTCTCCCCACGCTAGAATCTCATATGAAGCTACTTTCACTCAAATTGGAAATCTCTCAAGCTCGTAATCTCGAGGGTTCCTTAGAGACCGATTGACTGAACGTATAACTCTTTCGGAAGCTGGGAGGCGATTAAGCAGCAGATCGAAGAAGAAGCCCCTTTCTGAGTGGGAGCGTTCTTAAGTTGTTCTGTTGACATCCCCTTTGTGGTAGGTCTCTTGATTTATTTATGCAATCTGTTGTTTCCTTGGGTACTCTCCCACATTTTCTTTGGTACTTTCCTTTCATTTTTTGGGAAAAAGTCATGGGAATTGTGAAGAAAATATGTCAGCTTTGGTAAAAATGTGAAGCTATTTTACAGACTCTGGTCATGTTATATGTGTCAATTCCTATTTTGTTTATGTTTATGGGATATGGGTATAATATTAAAAATAGGTACTAGAAAAAATAAAGGCTTTAGTGTTCTAAGAGTTGTTGGTTTTTGTATAGATGTGAATGTTATTTGTGTTATTTTGGTGATGTAATTAGTGCATTTTGAAAACAAAAATATGATATCTGTGTGAGAAGCTTAGAGAGCCAGGTTGGTAAGTGTTTCAGTGAATTTCGTTTTAGTTTTAGTGGATAAGGCAGATTTAAACTTCTCTGAGCTTTCAGCTAATGGTCAAATGAATGTTTCAGTGAATTTCATTGATGGGTCATGGATGATCTCCAAGGCTAGTTGTAAACTTTTGAGAGCTTGAAGAAGCCCACGGAATGGTGAGGATTATTAAAAATACTTTACTTTCTAGAACCTAGTTTTGATATTGATTACGTGTTTCAACCTCAACCTTAGAGGAAAATTCCAAGTTCACAGAATCAAAATGCTTTCCTTTCTATAAAATCTTATAAATTTTGGTTGACAATTTGTCGGTCATTGGATTTTGATTGAGTCATCCTCTTCAGATTTTCTTATTATTTTTTACAATCCTTCTCTAGTGACATTGGATAGTACAGTCTACAGAACAGATAACAGAGTTAGAGTTAAAGAGAGAGACGCACACAGGACCCACACCAAACCTTACCAGACTATCAAGGCTTATTGAAATCCATCTGAAAAAGCTCATAAACAACTCCTACTTAGGAATTGTTCATCGATCTTTGTTCCCGTAAAGCAACCCAACCTATTTTTTAATTACAGCATGACATAAAAGAATCTTGCAATTTTCTTTTGGCTTTTTGATTTTTTCTGCTTCCTGTAACCCATTTGAGTTTTTTATATGTAATACTTACTATGTGGCGGCTATGCTATTCAATTATTGTTATTTTTATTAAAGAAAATTCTTCCTTACAGTCTTTATATATATATATATATAGTTGGATATGAAACATTTGATGGGATTTCTTTTCTCTTTCTAGGATGTCTATTTTGGTTATATTTATATGTGCTACATTGACTTACTTCAGCTGGAAAGAAAAAGCATATATAAAATAATGATCATGGCAAGAAGGTCATCATCACTCCCCCTATCTGATTCTGATTTTGTATTTCTAAGAAGATACATCTCATCATTTTTCTCATCTTGATGCTCTTCAATTCTGATTAATGGACTCTATTGTTGTACAAGTGGCCTTGATGGGATTAACCTTTCAAAACAGAATCTTGTGAAAGAAATTAAGAAAAGAGAACCAAAAGTTTTTAGTGGTTGGAGAACTAGGTTAAAACAAGTCCAGGAACTAAAAAATTTAATCGATACTGACATTGGCTGTTTATTAATTAGCTAGTAATGATGTCTTTTTAGTTGAATAGAGGTGATTACAAATATTAATGGCAGACAATGTAATAACTCGTTGATGACTAAATTAAATGTCCAATTGACTATAGTATGAGCTTATTTTATGAGGATCTTTAATCAATTTTCTGCTTGCTAATTAAAGTGGAAAAAATTGTTATCGACTTTTATATTTCTTAAACTCTTCTGTGAAGTATGGGAAAGTGGAAATAATTATGTTTGGAATGAGAATACTAGGAGAAAACATGCGGAGAGAGTCATTCTAGTCAAACCATCAATGTAAATTTCTACTATATTTGAGTACCAAGATTGGGTACTACTGTGATAGCTAATAAAATTGACTGGTTCATCTTTCATGGGATTTATGATTTCTCTTATGATAATCAGCTGTTCTGGGGTGCATACATCTAAAAATTGTAATTATTGGTGTTGCAGGTCAGCTTTGTTTCGACTATGTTTGAGTAAATTGCAAACTCTGGTGAATACAGAATTTTCTGTAAGGTTAAGTAACTTGTAGTTTTCTTTTACCTTTTTCTAATATGTTTTATAAGCTTCTCCATTCAGAGACAATACTTCCAATTCTGTAAGCTGCTTGTATGTCCTTTTTATAGATGTTGCAACTGTAATCAAGAAGGGAAGGAAGTAGGGACTGTGAATATATAAAACACTTCCTCTATTTTCCCTACGCTTGTGTACATATACATATCTCCAGAATCTTCTATGGTCTTTGCTGCAAATTTAGGAACATTAACAAATCTCTTTGTCAAAATCTCATCTTCTTTATGTTGGGCTATTGACATTGCAATAGTAAAAAGACTTTAGAAGGTCAAAGACTTGAATACTAGCCTAAAAATGTTTAGATAGAATTGATAATTCTTATTGTCAATTGCTATGTGCATTATGATAGTTGTCACTTGTAAACACTAACAATATCTGAATTAAATCTTATAAAGTGGTTGCTTAAATTAGTCAAAGGCACTTCACCAAGAAAACAGTTGCTTTGCTTGGATATTCTTTGTAGTATGTTTGTAGTTAGATTTTCATGATACACATAGTTGTATATAATATAATGATGCACAAAAAGGTTGTAACTTCTAAGATGAAGTAGTTGTAGTCTTTTCCTTTCACAAGGCTTTTGACTTGGAAGTTCTGATCTAGAAATTATATAGATAAGTATCTTAGAAGTGATTATGGTTCAGTACTAATTAAAGAGATGAAATTATGCTTATCCTAATATTACCATGTCAGCTTAAAAAATACTAATAACATGACATGGATGATTAGTGTTGCTTTGCTCTGTTACAAGAGTTTGCATTAATAATTGAAGTCCAATATTCATTACACTAGTAATTAAAGTGCTATGTGTTTCTACATTCTTGGTAACATGTGCACAAAGCTGCACATGCATCTTATACATTCTTAGATATATTATTGTTTGATATGGCCGCTGTAATTACGAACGTGGTATAATTGACACTGTTCTCTCTCTTTGAGGAGTAAAAACAAGAGGAATTGATGGTAAAATAATTTAAATGATTAATGATGTTATGTATCTTCAGGTGACATTGCTGAGAGAATTTGGTGCCTCTACATTTTTCATGTGTGAGGTTCTCATCTAAATCCAGGTGTCAGTTTAGCTTGATAGTGGGGTGAGTGACTGTAAGAACCTCTGTGATATTTGATGAACTTTTGCCATACTGTGTGCCTTCGTAAAAAAAAAAAATGATTTCATTAGCATTCTCTTTATAGTATTTATTCAGACTGCTCCTTTAATATTATGCAGGGTAAACTTATAATCTGTGGAAAATACAATATTTCTTTTAAAAAATAAATCAAACATTGCTTTATCATATTGCTTTCTAGGAAGTGGCCATTTCTGACAACACCAAATATGGAGGTTCTTAATTTGCATATATAGGTAGAGAGTCGTGAAGAATATTTCATTTACTAACAATCATCTTTGAATTTCCTGTCCTTGGTAGTGGTTTTCTTCTCCACTTCATTAGTAATTCTGGTGTTAGACTGTTAGTTGCTCAAGGCTAAACCCAGATTAAGGAATAATAATATAGTACCTCAAGTTTTTTTGATTAAGCTTCTAATCTTGCACTTTGAACGTTTAAGCAAGCTTGGATTTTTGCTTCTTCTCTTTAACACCTATGATTCACAATGTCTTAAACTCTTTGATATTTCCTCATCTTCCTCTTCCTTTGAGCTCCAATTCGATGTGATTGAATCAAATTATGTCCCTATATGTAGTTTAGCTAGAAAAATATTTATTTTGTAGTTCTTATCTTTTTGCCATTTCTGTTATTGCTTAGCTATAAGGTTCCCCCCCCCCCCCCCCCCCCCTCCCTCTTTCTAAATATTTGTTTTTCTTGTTTAATATGTGTGAGGGAGCTGATCCATTAACATATTACTATATTATAGCAGCCTTTCTCTCTATATTGTCTTCTTTTTATATCTTTTGATTAGTGCCTCCCCTAGGAATCATCTCTCTTATTATATTTACCTCTTTGTCGATATTTGTTACTTGTCAGGTGATTGCTTTAAATTCAGAAAAGCAAATGAAATAATGTATGTCTATTTAATGTGGACATTCATTAAATTCATTTGCCGATGATTAAAGAATTTTCCAAAGTAGATAGTTTAGAAAAGTGAATACGCCTCACAGATGCATTTCAAAAATTAAGAACTATTTGAGAAAGGATCGTGGATCGGATACCCAAGCTTGGAAGGAAAATGGTAAGCCTCATTGGATCCCACAAGCATATTGGGATGAATATTGTGACAAGTAGGCTAGCGATGAGTTCAAGAAGAGGTCAAAGATTGCATCTGAGAATAGAAATACTGGTGATGGCCTTGTTCATCATGTTGGAGGGTCTGTTAATGCAGCTGTGCATATTAAGCAGTTAGTAATAGTTTATAGTTTGTTGTTTAATAATATTGTTCCATTTATTTATGCACATGTTTAATAATCATTATTTTTCTTTTGTCTTAACTTTGTAGAGAACAAAATTGGGTCGTGAACCTACTTGTTTGGAGGTTTTCGATCGTATTCACCGAAATAAGAAAAGTGAATTTGTCGATAATAAATCGAGAAGAACAAGCATAAGTTAAAATTTTTATTTTTTTCTTATTAATAACTGACTTAAATAATAGTTACTAACCTTATTATTTTTAATCATTTTTTAGGAGACATTTGCATCGGCTAGAGAGCGTGAGCTTGCTAATACTTTAGAAGGTTCTCAGCCTATTTCTGATGATGTTTTATGGGTACGAGTATCCGGTGGGAAGAAGCACGGATACTATTATGGGTTTGGAGGATGCATTGACTCTCAAGCACTCGGCCAATGCAACTCTATCAATGTTGACAGCACTGGGACTTCTTTCCCACCTCCTCCTCTAGTGATCACACCAAAAATGACTATATATGTTAGGCAGATAGCGAGGGATGAACTTGCTACACTCAGAGAATCTCAACCACCACTCTTTTCATCTCATGTAAATATCATAAACCTACTTCTTTCAATGTCTCAAATCAATTTTATTGTCATTCAAATTATATTGTTGTGGTTGATGGTGATAAAAGTTGGTTTTAACTTGTTGTCATTGAATTGGTATAAACTTCTTTTTTCTGTATAAAATAGATAGGGTTATTGATCATTCACTGCTTGATTATTTAGTAGTTCAAACTATATGGGTAGTTGATTTTTCTTTAATTTGTTCATTCTCTTTTTCATTGTTTGTTTGCTTCATTATAATTTTATTGTCTTGAATGTAGTAACTTTGTTACATGGATTTGATGATGATGATGATACATACGATAGAGTCATGCCTTATTCTACTAAATGAACTTCTGTGAATTTGCTATCTCTACTTCTCCATCAAGAGTCAAAAGGGGAATGATTGTTAATTTTCTCTAGCTATGTATAGTGGTTGCGTATTAGTTTGCTTATCTTACTTGAACTAATTGAAACTGAAATGTTGGTGGAGGAGGAGGAGGTTGGCAAGACTAATAACTTTGGGTTTTTGAAGAAGTGAAGTTTAGCACCTGTGTTGTGAAGTTTAACTTATTTGTTTTATGTGTTAATGTTTGGATGAGGTGGCATTGAATGTTCTTGCTATTGTAAGGTTGGTTGTACTGTCTAATCTACTTGTTTGTTAAGAACGACTTCAATATGTTATGTTTATTTGAATTTGATCACGTTATTTGTTTAATACCTGTCATCTGATATTGTTATTGGAAATGGATAGTTAATCTAGATCTTGGTTTCTTAGATTTTTTCATTTGGTTGATTTTCTCTCCTGGGATTCATATGTTTGACTATTTTGATTGGTGTCATTTTTGAAGATTTTATAGTTTAAGACCAAAACAAATTTCTTAAGATGTTGTATATCTACGAATTATATTGATGTTGGGAGGTATAGATATTATTTTGGCCATCTAGGAAATGGATGAAGGAATAAGCTTAATTGTGCAATGACAGTTGATTTCAGCTTTGCAAAATTGATAGATCAGCTAGGTAGTGTTTTTTGATTAATGGGATTAATTATAAAAAGCTTTATCATTAAAGGTCCATGTTTCTTTAATCTTTTGCATTCCATAAAATTGCAACAGAAGTTAACTTTGTATTGGTAATCTATTAGATTTTTAAAAGGATTAGTGGCATTATTATCATGAACATGGGTTGGGATATGCATAAGGGAAAGGATATGTGGTGTGCTATGTACTCTTGAGAACGCTTGCAGGCTACTCAAAATCATATTGTTGAGCAATGGTTGTAGTTGTTCTATTGCTTTTGGCAGAGTCTTAGACGTTGCTTGTATGTGCCTGTTTTTAGTGTAATAGGATTCTACACCGGTCATTCGATATGTAGGATAAATGTGAAAAAGATGGTATAATGGAATATTATTAATGGACTTCGTTGTAAGAGTCCCTCATAACAGAATTTTGTTGGTATGGATGTGAGTGCCACTGGATTGTTAACACTTGCCCTTTCTTTTAGATCTATCTTTAATGTTATTGATGGGCTATTCTTATATGGTAACTTTGGAACTGGTTTTTCTTTTTAGCATTTCATCTAGTTTATGCGAAAGAACTTACAAGTTTTGTCAAAAAAGTTGTGTTATCATATATTGTCTTTGAAACTCCACTTCAATTCATAACCGTTTTCTTATCTTTACTAATTGATTTTAAGGACCCTTCTACTACATCAGCTGTTCGTTCCACTGCCTCTTCTTGTAATGAACAAACATAATACTTAACACTTTGAAAAGATGTCTTATTGACGTTTACTAATTAAATGATCATTTTGATTATTATACCTGTTATTTAATTTTATAATTTGGCAAGTATACAAAAACTATATAAATATATATTAATAATCATAATAAATTTCTGCAGAATAATAAGTTATCAGCATCCACGTGTTGTATGTGGATGCTGAAAGTTTAAAAACATTGAACTTTTCTATTTTAATTTATTAGTGTCCACTAGTGGATGCTAATACTGTCCGAACTACTTCTACCTTGTGGATGCAAAAAATTATTAGTGTCCACTCTTCAGGACGCTGATACTTTCAGCTTCCACTTATTTGTGTCCACAAGTGGACGGTGATACTATCAGCATCCATAACTGTGGATGCTGATAATATTAGTGTTTACTTTTAACGTCCATAATTTGCACACAAATAATTTTTATATCTTAGTGGCTTTTTTTATTTGCATCCACACTGTGGACGTTGATAACATCATTAGAGAGCAGTGTCTGCATCCACCTTTTAGCGTCCACTGGTGGACGCTGATGATTATCAGCGTCCAATGGTAACGCTGATATCGCATTTTCTTGTAGTGTAGGCGCAAGACCTTGCTATCCTTGGCACCTAGGTGCCACTTTTCTGGCACCTAAGTGCCAAACTTCTCTGCTTGGTTGCCTTTTTCAATGATTTTGGGTGTTGTGGTGCTATTTTTCCGTGGTCGTGGCGCCTAACGTGTAAGAAATACTTGTTTGACTTTACTTTGATTTCAAAGGAATTTTCTTTATAAGCTTTAAACCTTCAAAATGCACAAACTAAGTTAAGAATAAATGGAATTCCTAACTAAAGGCTAAATCCTAAGCATACTCAACTAGGATTCAATACTTTGAAACAAATGACTCAATGAAGCAACAATTAAACCTAAACTTGATAGCACACCAAATAATATGAATAAAAAAACATGTAATAAGGCTATTTCATAGACTTATTACACTCCCAAACTTAAGATTTTGCTAGACTTCAAGCAAAAGAAAAACTAAAACACAAACAAAAATGGCTAGCCAAAAATTCATCAAACTAACACAATGACATTCTTAACATGCTCTTAAAAGTTCCATATGACCTTTAACTAAATGTCAACTATAAGCATCAGTCAAATGCATGTTTCAATTCAAGAGCAAGCTACAAATTCAAATGGATTTCTAATTTGTGTATATATGTTCTTTTAACAAATGAATGCATGCAATCCAGATTAGTTTATGCCTAAGTAAAATACTTAGTAATTAAATCCCATTAGTTTGCTTTTCAACTCTCTCTCCACTAATATAGACTCCATTAAGTTGAGAATCAATAGGTCTTTATTAAGCTTGTAATGTAGGTTAGGGTAATGCTATGATAAAAGTTTATTTAAGGCTCAAGTTACCCTAACTACATAGATTACTCTAGGCCTTTGAAGAGCTCTTTCCTTTTCACAACCTAAGTACCTAATTAGCATACTCTTTTCTTTTCACCACTTCATATATTGTGCTTTTTCTTGGCTTTTTCTTTTTGCCATTTTCAACTCTTGTCACAACTCTAAACTTATTTCTTTTTATTATGAATATAGGGGTGATCAATAGACAAACATATATATATATATATATATATATCCATCCTTTCCTCATTTTCTTAGAATAGTTCAATATATTCCTAGAATGATCAACATGCCTAAGAGTAAGGGTTCAAAACTGGAATTTAAAAAAAATGGTTAGACGAAAGTTTTGTGGGTGTCAAAGAAAAGGAAATATAGGCTCAATGGGATAAATTAGGGATATAATATAAAATATGATAAGTTTAAAAGGGCTCAAACAGTCCAAAGATGACTTAAATCATGTCCCTAACTTAGTTTTGTCTAGGATTTTGTCTCAAGAGAAAATCAAACAAATTATAAGATTCCTAACTAAATATGAACTTCCTAAACATAAACGGTCTCTAAATAAGCAAAACAATCCTAAGGAAAAGATCAAGCACATAATATGTGTTGGAAATCACATCCCACAATGCTACTATCTCAAGAGTTTAACATGAATGTCAAAGAGCATATGAAAACTATAATATTATCATAGGATGAGAGAATTTCATCATAAAAGCATATCTTGGCTAACTAACAACCTTAAAACACAAGCACACAATTAGACCTTTCCCTAAACTAAAGACAAACATTGTCCCATTGTTGAAATATAAAAAATAATAAGGATAGAAAAACTCCTTGGTAATCCCACTAATCCTTGGCCTTGTTAATAGAGTTAAAGTTCGTAGGAGGTAAAAAATGTTATACATACTAAAATAAATAACACTGAATAAGACCTAAAAACATAAATTAAAAAGAAAAATTTAGAATTTAGGTAGCCTCCTCAGAAGTGCTTGATTTATAGTTATCAGCTTGACTATTGGAATATTGTTTCTAAACAAGTGGCTTTCGCCCATAGTAAGTGTCATAGAATACTATATATGGGTTTTTATTCAAAATATCCTCAAGCTTGGCAATATATAATAGTAATTGGCACGTACGCTTAACATTACTTGGCTTTGGAAATCTTGCATGGTATGTGTAGAGATATGATGCTAAGGAAGGTGGTGGAGGAGTTGGTCACATGGGATCTTCACAAATATAAAATTTAGTGACCAATATAGGCTCAAGACATTGTGCTTTTTCTTCAATGACTATGTCTTGAGTTGCTTCCTCACTATGAGAATCTTCTTCAATAATCAATTGAGACTCAATAATTTGGTCATCTTGGATGTTATCATGCAACTCTTTCTCTATGACTAAATTAGGCTCAATAGGTTGGGCACCATGGATTTCCTCATGTGATTCATCTTCTATGAAGTGAATACATAGTGGAAATGAACTTTGTACCCATTCTTGAAACATCTCTATGTTCTCATCTTTTAATATAGGTTTATCCTCATTTGGTGTAAACTCACTTATAAGTATGAAGGGCTTAGCCAAGGTCTCTAACAACTCATAAGCTTTGTCAACACTTAGATTCATGAAGTCTCTGCAAGTTAGAATATCAATCACTTTCCTTGTCCTTTCATGGAAACTATTGTAAAATATATGGAATTAAAGCTATTTTGATAGGCGTGAGTTAGAAACATGCTTAGCAAATAGTTGAATCTCGCCCGAGCATCTTGTAATAATTCCAAGTTATATTCAGCAAAACATGTGAGATTGAAATATTCAGTATACGTATTCAATGTACCTCACACAACAAACAATAAAATAAAATTAAGAATATAAAAAGAAAAACATCACCCTAAGCAATTCATAGACAATTTTAAGTCAAACTACATATGAGTTCCATTGTAATCAAAGAGAGGGAATTACTCCATGCTACTTAGTGTAAACATGGATTTAAATAACAAAAACATGAAGCAAATATAAGAAAGTAAAGAAGGAGTAAAGTAAAGAAAATTCTTAAGATCGTCAGTCTTTAAGCTTTAGCTATCCTTGCTCCTTTTGCTTCTTGCCTCTTGTTTGCCTCTTAATCTCCAGAACTTCTTAGCTTAATTGTGTCTTTTAATTCCCCAACATAAACCTCTTTGATTCCCCTATTGTCTTTTGTACCTTGGTGCCAAACTCCTCTGCTTGGTTGCCTTCTTGCATGATTTTGGGTGCTGTGACACCCTTTTCCGTGGTTATGGTGCCCTACGCTTAAGAAATCCTTGTTTAACTTTACTTTGACTTCAAAGAGATTTCCTTTAAGCATTAAACCTTCAAAATACACAAACTAAGTTGAGAATGAATGAAATTCTTAATTAAAGGCTAAATTCTAAGCATACTCAACTAGGATTCAACACTTTGAAACAAATGACTCGACTAAACAACAATTAAATCAAAACTCTATAAATAACAAATAATATGAATAAAAAAGACATGTAATAAGGTTATTTCATAGACTTATCAATAGGCCAGTTGGCCAATGCTCTCATAAAGCCATCCTGAAGGTGCTTTACCTAGTGATACTTAGCTAAATCCAAGAGGAAGAAGTCCAAACTTGGAGCATTGCAAGGTTATCACTTTAAGGAGTGGTAAAGAGGTATAAGTACCTCCTAAGCAAGCTAAAAATCCTAGCAAGCAAGTTAAGGAGAAGATTGTGCATGAAAAGAAAGAGGACCAAGCTTAACAATAAAAGACTTATTCATATCTACTTCTACCTTTTCCTCAATAAGAAAATTTTGGATGTTTTAAAGAAGTATTATAACCCGTATTGTAAAGTTTAATGTTATACATAATGTTTAAGTTTTAGTTATAAAAGAAAACGAATTAAATAAGTAGTAGTGTAATTGAACTTGTTAGAAACCGATAGGATAACGTATGTGTTAGAATGGTGGTGCGTAACCTATTGTGAATAGGTGAATAAAATTTTACACAAAATAAAATTTTAAAATAAATGAACATTTGAAAATATATATATTGTATGAATCTCAAAACTCGATAACGTAGAAATCGAGCATTATAAGGTGTAAATTCTAGATATAAAATAATAAATACTTAAACAAATCAATCAAATAATAATATAAGGGAACTTGTTACAATTCGATAACTTAGTATATATTTTAAAATTTTGTGTATAATGTGATTAATTGATAGTACATTAAATTTTGAACTAAGAAAATTTATTGACTAAATAGGTGATTCATGTATATATCAAGATTTCATTTGCCTCACACATATTTTATATATATATAATTTGAACACTTTTGATATTTGGTTTTCTTATTTTCAATTTTCTCTCCTGCTCCATGATTTTTTTTCTTTCTCTCTTGTTCTAGACCGTTCTAGCCTCTTCCTTCAAGTAGCTGAGATCTCCTCCCTCCTTGGTTATCTTGTGTCTTACCTCCTCTTTAGACCTGCCTACCCACCATCTGGCCTTGACAGTAACCTGCCGCCCTTGGCAACCAGCAATTTGCCTTTCTTTTGGCCGCAGATCTGCCTTATTCCAATTCCGTTCCCAACTTAATTAGAAGCATGGATATGAATTGATCAACCAGCCGGTGTCTCCTGTTAGGGCAACTATTAAATTGTCTTCTTCTTTTAATATTGTCTATCCAGTTAAGAGTTTGTGGAAGGGTGTGGTAGCAGTTGGAATTGTCTCCTTCTTGCTGCTATTGGATCCATTTCAATTTCAATTTTCAGCTGGCCAGTCAACACCTTCATTCCTTGCTTCCTTTTCCAACCTTAGTGCAGCTTCAACTCTAAATCATGACCGTTTAAAAAGAGGCAGTAGCCTACCAGCTGGTAGCTATGCCTCCACTCATGGTTGTGTCAACAAGGCAGTAGTTCATCATGCCATGATCATGTCCCATACCTCCGTTCATCTTCTTTCAAGGGTGTTGGTAGCCGAGAAACTCCACCACCTTCAGCCACCATGGAACGTAACAAGGTTTGGTTATTGCTGGCAGCCAGCATCTTCTACTCATCACGGTTTAGATGCAAGGAAGGACAAGGTTGCTTCAACTTGGTTTCTTGAATAAGGGTAAGGGTTTATTTATTTATTTATTTTTTGTGTGTTAATATTTGGTTAGTCAAATTGCTTTAAATTGCTAATTGGCTTGCGGGTTAATGTTGTGGTTGAGAAGTTATATGAAATTGAATTAAAAATCTTGATCAAGGAATAAGAAAATAAGGGGTTAAAGGGATGATTAGAGGAAAGAAACATGTAGGAATGGTTGTGCGTGTGGGAGGTACATAATTCAAATATATATAATGAATTTGAGGTAATTTGTTGATATGAAAACAATATAGGGAATGTGAATAAGATAGAAACTAGGATTTTTGATGTAATATATATATGTACGCATACATACATCAAGGGAAGGAAATTATGCATTCAAGATATTTGTAAAAATGCCTAAATGAAGACTTGTTATAACTTTATGAGTAAAATTTGTTATATATATAATTTTGGTGGGTAGTTATTGTTGGAATTGGAATAAAAAGTTCTTAATCATGAACAAAGAGTGGTTAATTAATATGATGCATTGAAGATGTGTGGTGAGTATGAACAAAGGATGATTAATGGGGGATAAAGTGTTGGAAAATGGGAGTAAATGGCTTTTGGAGGGTTGTAGGGACAGATTTCGTGGGTAACATAATTTCGGTATTTCGAAGGTCTTCGGGGCAGAATTAAATTAAGAGTTTAAAGTATAAAATGCATCGTATAGTCTTGAAAAGATGTCTACAAAATTTTGTAGCTTGATTCCAAAAAAGTTGTGAGTTATAACTGTTAGACCCCGGTTAGGTTAGACATGATTTGTAGTGTCCTATTTTTGGTTCATGTAAGAAATTGAGTGGGTTCATGACAGATTTTTGAAAAAGTTTCTAAATAAGAAAGATAAATATACATGTCTACTAATAAACCCAAGAAACAGAATTGGATTTTGTTTTTCCTAGAGAAAGTTATGTTCAATTAACTAAGGTAAGGTCAGAGTTGTGAAAATCCCGCATGTTACAGAGTTTGATGCAACTTCAAACAATAAACTATATTGATATACAAATCTAAAAATTACAAATGATATATCATTATAAAGGTACACGTGTCTAGTATTTTATAAATTTTACGAAACTTGATTTGGAGTTTCCTATAAAAAGATATGACAATTAAGGTAGGCACTGGTTCAAACCCCAAGTTTGGACAGTTTCAACATTTCTAATTCACTAAATGCTTTCCATCTTTTCTAATGGTTTCTTTTACTATATGCATTGTCAAGACATTTAAAATGTCTCTTCATTATTAACCTTATCACATAAAGTATACTTCATATTACTTGATATGTAATAGCTTAATAGAAAAAATTTCCTCAAGAAGCCTTTACAAGTTGAGATAGAAGCTTAGTAATTAAAAGATTATAACAATCACGTTTGTGAACTAAATATTATTTGGGAATATAAATTTCAGTTCCAGATGTTAATGTGGAACTGATAAGACGCGTGGTCATAAATGTGAGTGACGAATGAAATCGGTAGCGGTGAGTGGTTAATTGCTGCCTTTAAGGGCTAGATTAGTATGTGTAATTAAATGTTTTTTTGAATATACGTGATATATGGAAAGTAAGCAAGTAGAGTATTTCAGTAATTTATTTGAATTATATTTGTTTGTCATTGGTTGTTTTGTTTGACATTGGTTGTGATTAGTAAGGCCAACAAAGTGAGATTTTTATCAAAAGTGGTTTTTATCTCCGAAATTAAAAATCCAGGTGCACCTAAGATATCTTGTTTTAAAATTATGAGATATTTTGATTCTGATAAATATTTTTTAAATTGAGTGCTCAGCCTCGGTGGGATGGATTATGTACAGAGATCAATTTGTTGTGCGGGCGCGTAAATGCCTGGTAGGGAGTGATAATATTGTGCGGGGCTGGGTCACTCGTTGGCTTTTTGGTTTCCTTGTTTGAAATTATTGCTCTGATCAATTTGTAATCCTGTGTTTTATGTAAATCTTGAATTTATAATAGTTATAATGTATACGTGTAATGTGAATTAAGGTGTGAACAATGTTACATGAGGTTATGATATATGTATACGTTTATGTTGGGTGATGCTAGTACCCTTTGGGTACGATTTTCTACTCACGGAGTCCGTATGACTCATCCCTCTCGTGGATAATATTTTTTCAAGAATCCAATAGATGGTGTCAGCTGAGTTTGTTGACTTGCCGACAGAGTACGGCAAGGTATTTTCCAGGATCTCAGACTTAAAATTAAGGATGAAAGTTGCAGTCACAATAGAATGGAGGGATGCTTAAATTTTGTATAGTATAATAGTCTAGATAATTGTCCTCATATTGTTGTGTGGAATTAGGAACACATATAAGTTGTATTTTGAGGCATGTTATATGAATTTTCAGTAAATTGCTATTTGTTTTAAGAAACAAACTTTTACAGTGGACTTTTATTCTATAAGGGTTATTTTATTTTTTAGTTGAGTCGAGTCATGGTGGTTACTTTGTTTTGAATTCAGGGTTACGGAGGTTTGGTTATCCAACCCTCCGGCCAGTCATGCCTCCGTGAGGGGCGTGACAAGAAGCTTCACATCAACATTCCATTCACTAAGCTCTTGAACAAATGCCTACATATGTCAAGTTTATGAAGGGACATCTTGTCAAAGAAGCGAATGATAGAGGATAATGAGACGGTGGCCTTGACCGAAGAGTGTAGTGACATCCTCCTAAAGAAACTACTACTAAAGCTTAAAGATCCTGGTAGTTTCAATTTTCCTATTCTATTGGCACTTCATTTTGTGGGAAAGCTTTATTTGATTTGGGAGCAAGCATCAGCTTGATGTCTTTTTCCATATTTCAAAATCTTGGTCTTAAAAAGGGGAAAATCAAGCCTACCAAGGTGATCTTGCAACTTGCAGATTGATCTTAAACTTATCCAATGGGCATAATTGAAGATGTTTTATTTAAGGTGGATAAGCTTATATTTCTAGTCAACTTCTTCATCCTTGACATGGTAGAAGACAAGAAAATTTTCATAATATTGAGGAGATCATTCATAGTAACTGGTCGAACACTTATAGATGAGCAAAAAGGAGAACTTATGATGAGAGTTCAAGACCAAGAAGTGAAGTTCCAAGCCTTCAAGGCTATGAAGGTTTCTTTTGAATCCAAGAAGTACTATACCATTGAAGTGGTGCTTGAAGCCACAAAAGAAGGAAATCAAGAGTTAAGTATTCCTCTGGATGAATCCTTGATTCCAAAGAGCCTTTTAATTACAAAAAAGCCACCATTGAAAACCAAAAGTTCAATCAAGAGGAGTCATTAACTGATAGGATCAAATACCAGAGAAACCAAAGCTATCAAAAGAGAAGCTTTGTGGCATGAATGAATTAGTCAATGCAAGTTCAATGAGGAAATACAAGAGGAACTGAAAGAGGTTTAAGTACTCTTTGAAAGATAAGACCTATTCTACTTTGGAGGACAATGGCTAGAATGCAAACGACAATCTAATGACTATAAATTAAGCGCTTCTTGGGAGGCAACCTAAGTTTCTAACTTTTTCTTTTATTTTTTTTATTTTTTGTTTTAGTTCTTATTAAGTGTTCTTTGTTATTTTGCTGGTTCATTATTTTTTACCTTTTACGAAATTAGGCGATATTAACAAGGTCAAGGATTAGTGGGATTTACATCTTACCATGGAGTCTTTCTATCCTGATCCTTTTATTATTTTAAACATTGAGGACAAGGTTTGTCTTAGGTTAGGGGAAGGGTTTTGTTGGTGTACTTGTGTTTTTAGGTTGTTAGTTAGCCAATATGTTATTATGCTTTTATTATGAAATCCCCTTATCCTATGATAATATTATAGTTTTCATGTGAGCTTTGACATTCATGTTAAATTCTAAAGTTAGTAGCATTATAGGATGTTAATTTCAATATGTATTATGCATTTAATGTTTTCTTGGGATTGTGTTGCTTATTTAGAGACTGATTATGTTTAAGAAGTTCATATTTAGTTAGGAAACTTATAATTTGTTTGATTCGCTTTTAAGGTGAAATCTCAAATAAAACTAAGTTAGGGACATAATTTAGGTCATCTTTGGACCATTTGAGCCTTTTAAGCTTATCATGTTATATATTATATCCCTAATTACCCCCATTAAGCTTATATTGCCTTTTCTTTGACCCCCACAAAAGTTTTACCCAACCATTCTTTTAAATCCTAGTTTTGAACCCCTTAATCTTAGACATATTGATCATACTTTGAATATATTGAGCTATGCTATAAAAAAAGGAGAAAATGTTGGAATTATTAAAGAAAAAAAAAGTATATCTTTGTGCCTCTTAATCACCCTAATATTCATAATAAAAAGAAATAAGTTAGGCGGTGTGACAAGAGTTGAGAAAAAGAAAAAAAGAAAAAAAGAAAAAAACCAAGAAAAGTAGAAAAATATGAAGTGGTAAAAAGAAAAAAGTATGCTAACTGCGTTTTACTAGGGTTGTGGAAAAGAGCTCATCAAGGTTCTAGAGTGATCTATATGCTTAGGGTAACTTGAGCCTTAAAATTTCCTTTATCATACCATTATCTTGGCCTACATTACAAGCTTAATAAATACCTATTGATCCTTGACTTAATAGAGTCTACATTAGTAGAGAGAGAGAGAATTGAATAGCAAGCTAATAGGGTTTAAGTACTAAGTTAGATTTTACTTAGACATAAACTTATTCGGATTGCATGCATTCCTCTGTTAAAAGATCACACACACACACATTGGAAATCCATTTGAATTTGTTGCTTGCTCTTCAATTGAATCATGAATTTGATGCCTATGGTTGCCATTTAGTTAAAGTTAATGTGAAACTTTAGAGAGTATGTTTGAGATATCATTATGTTAGTGTAATGCATCTTTGGCTAGTCGTTTTTGTTTGTGTTTTAGTTCTTTTTTTGGAGGTATGATAAGTCTATGAAATAGCCTTATTACATGTCCTTTTTATTCCTATAATTTGCTAAGTTATTGAGTTTTAGTTTGATTGTTACTTAGTTGAGTCATTTGTATTAAGGCATTGAATCCTAGTTGAGTATGCTTAGGATTTACCCTTTAATTAGGAATTCATTCATTCCTAATTTAGTTTGTGTATTTTGAAGGTTTAATGCTTAAAAGAAACTATTTTGAAGTCAAATTAAAGTCAAACAATGATTTCTTATGTGTTAGGCGCCACTGCCACTGAAAAACGGCGCCACAGCCACTGAAAAACGGCGCCACAATGCCCAAGTCATGCAACAAAAGAACTAGGCAAAGCTCGTTGGTGCCATGGCACCAAGGATTGCAGCCCCCAGCCTAGGTGTCAGAAAAGTAGCGCCTAGGTGACCAGTGTGACTCCTCTTTCCAAGTTTTAGTGGCTAGGTGCCAGAACTTTAGTGCTGTGGAGCTTGCTCGATTCCTAGTCTAAGTTGAACTCTTTTTTAGGGTTTTGAAGCCTATTTACAATGGTTTATATTAGGGAATAAAACACACAAGTTTAGCTAAGAAGTTCTGGAGTTTAAGAGAAGGTCAAGAGTGCAAAGAGTAAGAAAAGCTTGGGATGTTTGAAGAATAAAGCCTGACAACCAATGATTTTCTTCATTCTACTCTTTATTTGTGTTTATTTGATGTTTTCTTTATATGAATTCATGTTTACACTAAGTAGTATAAAGTAGTTTCCTCTCTAAGATTGCAATAGAATTCAATATGTAGCTTGGATTTTATTTTATCTAGTGATTGCTTAGGGTTTGGTCATAAGGCATTTATCTTATTCTATGCTTTATGCTTCTAATTGATTAACCATTTTTTAGATTGATGTGGTAACCTAGAGAAACCTTTATAGAGAAAATCTAGGTTTAGTCTTGAATAAGATAACACTTGTTTGAATTATTCACATGGATATTTGAATTTGATTCGTATATAGGATAAAAATATACCTCCATACCTTGTGTAGCCATGTTAGGTCTGTTCTTAATGAGTTTTGCTTAATTCAATTCTCATGGAAATATAGTGAATTGGTTAACTTATACATTATTATAAGCAACTTGAAATATTCTTATAATTAAATAAGAACTATAGGTCAATAATTTGGTATAATAACAAAGCATGATAATATAATAATAATAAAAGTGAGTGGTGAAGGAAGTTATAATTCTAGGTTTTTACCATTATATTCTTACGTGTGCATGTTTTATTTAGTTTAGTTTAGTCATAAATCTCTCAAAGTTCATTTACTTGGATAAAGTTACAATTAGTCAATTTTAGTACTTAGCAATTGTTAGATTTAATTTCCCGTGTGTTTGATACTTCGCTTAAACTTTATTACTTGTTTACGATACATTGCATGATAACACTATAAGAAAAGACATTATCTGCAAATATAAAAAATAAAAATTATAGACATAGATGCAGACAAGCAGATATGGTAAGACTAGATTTAGATACAAGTTTTTGTGCCTGCGTAACTGACATGAACTCTAGCCGCCAAAAATTGGGTTGCCATGTATTAGCATCTAGGACCCAGATATAACTATGTCTACATAGCAGACATAGAAAGACAGATGCAATTTTTTTTTTAATTTTTTTTGTAAATTATCTACATCTATGTTTTACAATTGTAAGAAAGAAAACGCAAACACATATGTCTAAATTAATTTAATTGTTTTATTTATTTATTATTTAATTTTTATTTTTATATCTGTAAATAACTACTTCAAAAAAAATTATTAATAAAAAATTAATATAAAAAAATCATTGATTGTAACAATAATAATTATAATAAATAATAAATGAAAGTAAAATACATAAATCTAAATATCTATCTCATCTCTTAATCTTATGTCTTTGTTATCTCTAACTTCTTCGTTAGCTTGACTCACGTGTGAAAACCCGAAAGTAGGAGGTCGAACCTAAAATAATCAAACTAAATATATTATAATTTAGATATACTTAAATTGATATAGATATAAGTTAAAACTCTAATTAATTAACTTTGAAAAATTAAGCAAAATTTTCAAAAATTATATTTATTTTTGTTTGTTCTAACAAGTTTTATTCATCCCACGATCATGTCAGTACTCTCAAAATCCTAAATGGACTATAATTTGACTATGTTACATCCCAAACCCAAGTTTTCAAAGTTTTTGCCTTGAAACTCAAAATTTGTCCTAAAATCCTAACCGTTAATCTAAATGGATTTTATATTATTCTTATAGGTCTTATTTTTCCTCACGATCATGCTTGTACTTCCAAAATCCTAAACAAACTAGTATTTGACCATTTTACCCCCTGAACCAAAGTTTCCAAAGTTTTTACCTTGAAATTCAAAATTCATCCTAAAATCCTAACTGTTTATCCAAATGGATTTTTGGCTTATCCTACAAGTCTTATTCGACTCCATGATAGTGCCAGTACTCCTGGAATCTTAAACGGACTAGTATTTGACCGTTTTGTCTCTCAAACCCAAGTTTTCAATGTTTTTACCTTAAAACTCAAAATTTGTCCTAAAATCCTAACCATTAATCCAAATAGATTTTCGGGATTACTTACAGGTCTTATTCATCCCCATAATCGTGTCGGTACTGTCAGAATACTAAACTGACTAGTATTTGACCGTTTCACCCTCCCGAACCCAAACGTAGTAATTTTTTACCTAGAAACTCAAAATTTATCATAAAATCCTAACCGTTGATCCAAATAAGTTTTCAGGTTTCCTTACAAATCTTATTTATCCCCACGGTCGTGCCTGTACTCCTAGAATCCTAAACAGATTAGTATTTGACCATTTTGTCCCCGAACCCAAACTTGACAACTTTTTGCCTTGAAACACAAAATTTGTCCTAAAATCCTAACCATTAATTTAAATAGATTTATGGATTTTCCTATAAGTTTATTCATCCCTTCCAATTTTCTAGTACTCATGAAATCCTAATAGATTAGTATTTGCCCGTTTTGCCCCTCGAATCCAAACGTGACAATTTTTTGCCTTTAAACTCAAAATTTGTCCTAAAATCCTAACAGTTGATCCAAATGGATTTATAAGTTTTTCTACAGGTCTTATTCGTCCCCACGGTCTTGCAAGTACTCTTAGAATCCCAAACAGACTAGTATTTGACCATTTTGCCTCCATCCCCAACCCAAGTTTTTACAGTTTTTGCCTTGAAACTCAAAATTTGTCATAAAATCCTAATTGTTGATCCAAAAGAATTTTCGATTGTTCCTATAGGTCTTATTTATCCCCATGACGTGCCGGCACTACCAAAATCCTAAACAGTCTAGTATTTGATCTTTTTGCTCCCCAAACCCAAACTTGGCAAATTTTTGCCTTGAAACTCATAATTTGTCCTCAAATCCTAACCATTAATCCAAATGGATTTTCGGTTTTTCTTACAAGTCTTATTAGTCCCTAAGGCTATGCAGGTACTATCGGAATGCTAAACGGTCTAGTATTTGACCATTTTCCTCCTAAATCTAAACTTGGTAAGTTTTTAACATTAAACTCACAATTTTTCTTAAAATCCTAACAGTTGATCAGAATAGATTTCTGATTTTTCCTACTGGTTTTATTCATCTCTAGGGTCGTGTCAGTACTACTGGAATTCTAAAAGGTCTAGTATTTGATTGTTTTTCCCCCAAACCCAAACTTGGCAAATTTTTGCCTTGAAACTCATAATTTGTCATAAACTCCTAACCGTTGATTCAAATAGATTTCTAGTTTTTCCTACAAGTCATATTCATCCCTAAGGTCGTGCCGATATTACTAGAATCCTAAACAGTCTAATATTTGGCCATTTTCTCCCCAAACCCAAACTTGACAAGTTTTTGCATGCAAATTATTATAATATAAAACTTTTGCATTATGAAAATGAAATTAAAATAATATGTACCGAAGATGGTTGATGTAGAGGTGTCGGAGGCGTGGATGTATCCCAGCTCTCTCCTAATTAACTCCTACACAAGCTCCATATGCTCTGGAGTGAATTCCAAATGAGATGGAATATATAGCAGAAGCAATACCTGAAGTTGTTGGCAAAAGCTATAGACCCTACGATTTCACCCAATACCTACTAGGAGTTGATACAACCCCAGAAGGCATAGATGAGTCCCTTACTCTCACCGCCAGCTAGCTTCACGAAGAGAGCTCGATCACTCACGATGGCCTCACAGGTACAGTAGGTGCATTAGCATTATCCTGCTGCCCTATGCTAGATTGGCCTAACTCTGTAGCCTTTAAAGTCGTAAACTTCTCTTGCAAATAAAAACAAGTTATCCACGTAAAATAGAATAACATCTATGTAAAACAAAAAAGATAAATCATACTTGCACAAATGGCCTTTAACTTTTTGTCAATAAAGTCACTAGACTTTCTCTCGTAAGTGCGGTCAAAAACCTCAATAACTGTAAGTTCTCAACCTAACTCTTACTCCAGTGCAAAAATTTTAAAATAATATTAGTTAAAAAGGTTGTGATGTAAATTTATAACTAATATTTATTCACGACCATCGTCCGGTAACGCCTCTAGAAGCTAAGGCTAGTCTACTTGTCACATAAGGACTCCCACCAATTATGTGGGATCCAATCGGGGTGCTTATTCTCCTTCCAAACGAGTAGACCTGATAGCTACTTCCTCTTCAATTCCACACCTAACTTCAGAATACATCATTGCATCTTTTTTAACCGCTACATCAAATATATGGTTTTAGTGCTAAGTTGGATTTACTTAGACATAAACTTATCTGGATTGCATGCATTCCTTTGATAAATGATCATACACACACACATTGGAAATCTATTTGAATTTCTTGCTTGCTCTGGAATTAAAGCATGAATTTGAATGATACTTATCATTAACATTTAATTAAAGATCATGTGAAAATTTTGAAAGCATGTGAAGGATGTCATTATGTTAGTGTGATGTATTTTTGGCTAGTCATTTTTGTTTGATTTTAGTTTGTCTTTTGCTCGAGGACTAGCAAAACCTTAAGTTTGCTTAAGTTTTTAGTTAAATCCTAGTAGGGTCCTTATCGTATTAAGATATGAATCTTAATTCATTTTGAACTAGGATTTAGGTTTTTAATGTGAGCTTTAACTTATATTAACTTAGTTTATGTGTTTTGAATGCTTCATACTTAAAGGAGTCCTACTAGAAGTCAAATTCGAGCCCAAAATACTTAAAAATCGCAAAACAATATGTACTAGAGAAGTCTAATGCCTAGGTGCCAGGGATAGAGGCATCCAGCACCTAGGCACCCAACTTGACTTCCCTCATAGATTTTCAGTGCTTAGGTGCCGAAATTTCATTTCTGTAGTGCTTGCTCGATTTCTAGTCCAAGTTGAACTATTTTTATGATTTTTGAAGCTTATTTAAAGAGGTTAATGTTGGGATATCAAAATACAAGAAAGTAAAGAAGAAGTAGAATAAAGAAAACTATAAAGATTGTCAGTCTTCAAGCTTTAGGCTATCTTTCCTCCTCTTGCTCTTTGCATTTTTGTTTACCTCTTAATTTCCAGAACTTCTTAGCTCAATTGTGTTTTTTTTTTTTTTTTTTTTTTTTTTTTTTCCAACATAAACCTTTTTAAATAGGCTTTTAAACTCTCAAAAAGAAGTCAATTCGGACTAAGAATCGAGCTAGCGCCGCAGCACTAAAGTTCCAGCACCTTAACAGTTAAAATCAGATAAGGAAGTCATGTTGGATGCCTAGGCACTGCTTTTATGGCTCCTAGATGTTGGATGCCTCTTTCCCTGGCGCATAGGCACTACTTTTCTAGCGCCCAGGCGCTAGACTCCTCTGGCAGTACCAACTATTTTGTAATTTTTTAGTGTTTTGAGCTCGAATTTGACTTTCAAATGAGAATTCTTTAAGCATGAAACCTTCAAAACATATAAACTAGGTTAATATAAGTTAGAACTCAGTTTAAAAACCTAAATTCTAGTCAAAATGAATTAGAATTCACATTCTAATACGATAAGGACTTAACTAGGATTTAACTAAAAACTTAAGTAAACTTCAACTAAAACTCAATAATATAGTAAATAATATGAATAAAAATAACATGTAAATAAAGCTATTTCATAGACTTATCAATAATGGGGAGGCCTGACTGATGCCTTTGGTAATTGTTTTAGACCCATTCATTAGCTTAAGTAACAGTAGATAATGATGAAGAATTAGTTATATGAGAGAAAATGTTAAGGTTACTAGAGATATGATCAAATGTATCAGAATCAAGTATCCAATTTTTGAATGATGTGTGGTAAGAGAGACAGGCAATAGAATTACCATGAGAAGTTGAGAAGGAATGTTTGGTAGTCTGGTACTATAAAAATTCATCATAATCGACTAATGAAAAAGAGATATTCAATGATTGATCCTCAAGAGGTGTCAGATTCTTAGTTAACAATGCTCTTTAGTATAACTTATCTTATTGCAATACAAACACTGAAGATGTTATCCACCACCTCCTTGACCTTTCTACCCTCGTCCTCCACAATATGAAAACGAGGAGACTAGGATAGAGGAATCAGGGAGCAGAGTCCCAACTACTGGTACTATGTAATAACTAAGTAAAAACATCATCCATAGAGGGAACAGATGAACCAGCCAAAATCTTATTGCGGACTGAGTCAAGATCGACTCAAAGGCCAGAAAGTGTAAGAATCATAAAAAGTTTATACTGATGTTCTTCCTAAGCAGAAACACTAGTGGTCATAGGTAATAACTTCACAAATTCGGCTTTCAAATTCTGAATTTTATCCATATAAGTAGGCATATCCTAGTTAAGCTATCTCAAATTCAACATATTAGTTATCACAGAGTAAAAACGTTGAATATCATTTGTATAAAGTGCTTTGGCCATTTCCACAATTCTTAACAAATTTTATAAGCCCAAAAAATCTACAAAAGTAAGGGTGAAAGGGATGCCCACATAAAACTACATAATTGAGCATCAACTTTCTTCCACACAAGTTGATCCTTTTTAGGAATTTTAGCTAGGGTTTTAAATAAGTGGTCTTCATGACCATGACCCATAAACCATAATTCAAGCAAAGCAGCCCACGACAGATAATTAAAACCCTATAATTTTTCAATAGTGATAACAGGATTACCGGAGAAGGCATATGTAAAAATATGGGATTTGGAAATAGTAGGAGATTTTTTAGAGGTAGGCATACTTATATGTCAATGGGAAACATGTATGGACTTTGAAAAACAACATGACAAATTGAGAAAATACCTGACAAATTGAAATACCAAGCTATCATACCAAACCACCGTGATGGAGGGTTCAGATGGGCGCGTGAGTGGCACCAGAAGAACCAAGAGGCTAAGTCACCTCAGGAAAGGTTACGGGTTAGAGTAGGCATGTGGGTGCCATATGGTGGCGCCTGGTGTCGGCAGGCAGAGTGCTCTACCTGTGCATGGGTGGTTCGATGAGGCCGAAATCCCAGCAGTAGAGAGATCAAAATATTATAGTTCTTATGGTATAGGTAGTGTCAAAAAATAAGGCTCAATAGTATGAGAACTAAAAACACAATCCCCTATTTATCGAAAGATTCGTCACTGGAAAGAGGCGCAACAAGAAAAAAAAAACTAAGGCACTACTAGAAGGAGAAGTAGCAAAAAAACTAAAGAAAAGGTTTTTCTAGCCTAGTTCTGATACCATGTGAAAGTTAGAGAAAGAAAAAACCAAGGTATTAAGAGTGAAAATTAGTAAGTATAGCACTGATGCTATGTTTATACTATATGAATGAGTGTTGTACAAGTTAAGTTAACTATATTACAACCTAAATCAAGGCTAGGAATAACAAAGCTAGGAATAACAAAGCTAGAAATAAATGAACTGATTACAGACTAAATAAGGAAACTAGTAAACTATTCCAACAAAGACCTTTTGCCATATCACAACACTCCTCACCAAATGAAAGAGGGGAATGTTTGCTTATAAGTCAAGTTGCTAATGAATTCATAAAAAAAATACAACAAAACATAAGAATGTATATGTTCCTTTCCTTAATGCATGATTTTCCTATCATAGTAATATATGACAATATAATAATGATTGCTTTCTTCAGCCATTACACAGAGCTAACTCTCATTTATGATAAACATTTGAAAAGATTAAATGTATAAGAAGCATATACTATGATGCAATTTCAAATTCTAAAAATAAAATAAAAATAAAAATAGGGATTAAAATGCTTTTCGATCAGAAATATTTAAATTAAAAGAGGCTCAGTGTTCCTAAAAATATATATAATTATGCCAAAATACTTAATAAATGCATGAGAAGGAAGTGACATTGGTGGATTAAGAATAGGGAAAAATGAGAGGGATTCGAACAACCTATGAACAAAACCCTACTAAGTAGCTCCAGTGCTCCACCTTCAACCACTCAAACATCTATCCTACATAATGATTATGGCCTATAAACCGAGTGAACAATGAGTCATTCATATTAGATTTTTGTATAGGCATATACAATCAATTCTAGCAATATAAAATCAAAAATTTCTTATCAAAGCAAAATGTCCCTTCAAGGATAGAGGATAAAGATTATTTTTTTACCATAGTTCAAGCTCAGCAACTCAGCCTTATCCCTGCAATAGGGAGAACTCATAGAGAAAGACATAAACTAACTTATCTACTTCTACAAAATCAACTATCTACTTATACTATAGTATACTAAGAACTGGTTTTCAGATTGTAAGGTGTGGTCTCACAGTATGTTGTGTAGTGACAAATGTCTCAATGTACTCCCTATTGATTATAATTATTTGAAATTTTTCATTGCCACTGTACTCATGGAAGCAAGTGTAGGCTGGACGGTGTTGCCTGCTTCCTAGTTGGTGAAAAGTAAGAATTTCACTATCTCCCTCCTCTCCCTAACTCCTCCACCTCTACATATATCTCGGTAGACACAAAACCTATAACACTTCACACTAAACCAAACTCTACTCCAAATTGTTAGATCGCCAACCTTTCAAAGACTCCAACGAGGATCAAATGCAATAATAAACAACAATTTGAAAGGAGGCTAAGAAGGGGATAAAAGTCAATTACCCAATTCCGTTTACAAGGTTTCTCTAGCCAAAGTAAGAAGCTGCAAAATTGAAGAGGGTAAATATTCTTGCTTTATCAAAAATGGTGGGTAGTGATGTTGAAACCAATTGGCTAATGTATAATGAGGTGAAGAAGGAGGCCATGACTCATGGAGCTAGTTGAATTTCCAAAAACATGTTAAGAAAGTAAGAAGTGAGAAGTTTTCGAGAAAGAGAAGAGATTCAAGAAGCATATCACAATTTATGTTGAAAACAAACAATCCATCATGATATTATGGGAAAACACCATAAATGCACCAAATATTAAAAAAAAAAAATTTAAATGGACCACTTTTGAAACATATTTGAAGAATGGACCAATTTTTTTTTATTTTTTTTAAGACCATTTCTTTTCCTTTTCCTAAATGAACTAATTCCATATATTGATTAATTAGTGTACTATTTTTTTGGTAAAATAATTAGTGCACTATTTTTATAGTAATATATGCAAAATGATATTTTTAATCCTTAAATTATTACCTGTATTTTAGTATTGTTTTAAAGATTTAATTTCATCTAAGATTTAATTATTAAGAAATTAAACTATCCAAATTATAATAAAATTAGGAAATAAGAGTATCCAAATTGTGTTATGATATGTACAACATTTTAAATTAATTTAATCACCTCCTTGAATGAGTACAGGCTATAAGGTAGGGGTTTCTTATTTCTAGCAAGGTTCCTTCTTAGGGCTATATCACGCGATATCTTTTACTGTGTGACCTGACCTAGGTCATCCGTCTCATCAACACCTAGTCCATTGTCGCCTTCGTCATTATATTTAGCAAGATCCTCATCGTCCGCCTGCCTGCCAGTATGGTCTACATGTAACTGTGTCATGCTCCCTATACTAGTGTCATATGTATATGGGATGGGTGAGGCATATGACTCTGAAATAGCAACATACTAAAACATATGTAGGATCGACAAGGCAAAAATGTCGTAAGATGGGCTCGACATATGTACCATAGATGGTCGATAAACATCATCGGTGGTGTGATTCGGCGCAGATGGAATATAAGAAGATGATGGACCAGCATATGCATGTGAAAGGAGGTCATTAATAGCCTTATACGAGTTTGAGAGTGACTATATGATGGTGTGGCTTCTGTTGAATTATGAGGATAAGCAAGGAATCTCTGTGGATGACCATATGGTGTCAAAAATTGAATGCTAATCCTCTAATACCACTACATGTAATATGGTGGACCAAGTTGACCATAAGATAGTTGTCCATTCACAACAAAAGCCCGTCTTGTACCCCAAACATGAATTTAGTCAGCAAATTTTTTCAATAATTTATATTTCCAAGTCCCCTGAGGTTAGTATTGTGCAAAACAACATCACGTTCTAGATTTTCTGGTATGGTCTGAATATAACCAAACTGGCACATCACCTTATCCACCCTGTGGTGCTCCACAACATGAAAACAAACATTTGAGCACTATATGTCTTGGTCATTGAAACAATAATATGGGAGGGATGTCATCACCTCATCATTATACAACATTCATATAAACTGTAAAATAAGAAAAGTGAAAGTTATAATAAATGTAACATAAAAGTAAACAATAATATGCAATAATATGATAAGGTTGTTATAACATGCTAATGAAGTAGATGAATATATTATTATTATGAAACCTGATCCAGTGACATCTCATCTAGTATACTTTGGTACTATCTTATAGAATTCGTCCTAATTTTTATGACACTAAACTTGTTCAACCATCTACAATAATAAAGTAAATAAATTATTAGTCATCATAATAATAATAAGTCCTTTTACATAATCACATAAGATATGAAACAAATAAACAAATTTACGTCTTACATAATGGAGAACTCATATCAAATGGCAACCTTCTATATCTTTCTAAAGTGAATCCTTGGTATCCTCTCTCATGCCCATAATTATAACAAGATCAATGGACCGGCAATATTAGAGACCTTTGATTGACTAGCATAACACATTTCCCTATACAACCACACCAGACATATGCTACCCCAACTATAACGTCTGACATGTTCAAAGTTCTCCGATAAAGGTAACCACATCAAATGCACGACTGATTAAGACTTATTGGTGAATAAAAATCCATCGATAAGTTACAATATATATGCTCGTGCAATCATCAACATCCACAGGCAAATGCTAAAATGTCTCAGACAACAACGCGAGACTAACACGGAACCCATTAATTCTTGATCCAGTCAACACAATGCCTAATAGCTACTCGTAGTAGAAAAAAAGCTAAGGTCTAACACAACCGGATACAACCTCACCATCCACTAGGAGACCAAAAAGGATACTAACTTCTTGTAAAGTTACTGTGGCCTTTCCATGAGGGAGATGGGTCTCTAACTAAAGCTGTAATCAAGTGTCAATCCATCTGAATGAATTTAAGTCTTATAAAATTTGGCCATACAAATGTATGTCACTACCCGATTGTCAAGCTCTCGAAATACGCAATTGACGACAGCTTCTCTACATCATACTCGTAGTGTTGTATCTTCCTAATCATAAAAAAAAAAAATGTTTATATTATAACATTGAAATATAAAAAATTAAAAAGTAATTGATATAACAATTTAATGAACATGATGTAATTTATATGCCTCTGGCTCGGCAAATAATCCACTAGAATGATGAGTGTCCTAAAGATAGAGGAAATAACGATTCATAGAATATTGGTATATTAATATGTATAACATAAAACAAACAATTTTAGTGTATATCAATTTTTAAGTTTTATTCTAAAAAAAAAATAAATAATAATAATAATAATAAATAAAAATAAATAAAAATAAAAACCACCTTGAAGTAGTGGTGGGTTTGCCAGCTCTTACGCTTTTATTAATATCAAAAAACAAGTACAAGAGATGGGAGATATAAAACCTAAAACCTAAATAAGGAAAAACTAAAAACATGCTTCAATTTACAATTAATGCAAAATTAAAGTTAGACTAATTTAAATTATAAATTGGAAATACTCTTCCCTTTCTAGGGAATACAAAATTAAAGCAACACTAACTAAAAACCTAATTTTGTGTGTATGAACTAGAACATTGTGCATTATTAGGCCAATTTTTTTGGCTATGCCCTCGACACCATATATTCCACAACTTTGTTTCCTAGTATTTTCAACCTAATTCATCTCATTACGTATGAGTGTAGAATGCGGCTTACCCTTTTGTCGCGATCTTCTTATGTTAGAAAATACTCTAGGAAACCTAAATTTAGGCCATAAATCATCGTGCATCAAAGGCATGAACATTGGAGTGTATTCGAATTACTGATTATCAAGCATATACCATTCCCTGACATACTATTTGTAGTAGATGTGTTGTTGTGCACAACATGCTATAGCATGTGAGCAAGGAATCTGGTAATGTTGAAATTTATTGTATGTACAAGATTTGTCCATTTAATTCATTATTTGGTGATTATCGACCTTCCATTCTGACCCACGATATTGTGTGAGAACTTCAATCAGCCCCTAGAATTTGAAATATTGTAAGCTGATGTCCACCTACTTTATTTTCCCAAGCTAATATTTTTTCATGAACATGCTTTATGTACGCATTTATGAAATTATAATTAGATAATATTTTCGTCAAACATAGAAATTTCTGAGAGGCATACCTTCTTTAAGGTAACATAGTAATATATTTCTGCATCCCTATGATACTATTCTTCCATATGTTGATGCCCATGTTGCATGAAGCTGTATCAGTTCAGTGGAATCAATATGCGATTATTCTCATCTCTTATATGACCCCAAAGCATTACGTAACTCATCTATGTTATTTTGTGTCATGGTTATTTTTGTAGCACGAGGTACATGGTTATTATATTCTTTAGCATCGGCCTAGAGTTTTTATGATCTTTTAACCATGAATTCCCATTGTAGTCATTGTTCTAAATACTTCCAGAGAATTATACTTGTTAGGATCCAACAGATAGTAATAATCATTTTCAAGAGCCCAATGACGCCACATTGCAGTGACAAATTCTCCAACACTATAGTGGATACTCATTGGTTAAACAATTTACTAGGATACTAATAATCTAGATGTTTTATTTTTCACAAAACGTAAACGAATATACAAATTATAAACCATTATGCATACCACAATAATTGGAGAGAGGGTTAAAAAATAATTAAAGTTTTGAAACAATCATTATAGCATTAAAACAATAATTCTAGCCACCAAAGCAAAACCCTGAAAATAAGTTTAACCATAGAAATAAATAAAAATTTACCCCAAAAAAACTAACTATAAAAATTATTATGAATAAAACTAAAAAAATCTAAATTACTAATTTCAAAAAAAAAATTAAGCTACAAAAAAACTATCCCCAATACTAAAAAAAATAATAATAATAACCACAAAAATTATTGTGAATCAAACTAAAAATAAACTACTAATTTTTGAAAAATCATTTACCTACTAATCCTAAAAAAGAAGAAGAAAAAAGAAGGCAAGGAGGTGGTGGGGTGTCAGGAAAGAAAATGAGAGTGGAACTCCTATTTCTTGCTCACAATAGTTAGGGAGAGAGTAAGGTTTGAAATAATTATTGCATTGAAACAATAATTCCATAGTTCAAACAATAATTTCGGCCACTAAAGAAAAATAATCCTAAAAATAAGATTGATCTTAAAAAGAAAACTTACCCTAACCATAAAATAAATAATAATAATAATAATAATAAAATAAAATAAACCTGACCACAATAAATTATTGTGAATCAAACTAAATTACTAACTTCAAAAAAATTAACCCTAAAAGAAAATAACCGTAAAAATTATTATCAATTAAATTTAAAACAACTAAATTACTAAAGCATAAATATTATACCATTACCATGACTAGGGTTGACAATGAGCCGAATTAGCTCATGAACAATTCGTGAGCTACTCATTAAGGGTTTGAATCTAGCTCAACTTGTTTTCTGAAAAAAAACGATATTGAGCTCCTTTAATAAAACGAGCCGAGCTCAATATTTTCAAAACTCAACTCGTAAGCTCATGAACAAACTCTCCCATAAAAAAAAAAATTCACCATTGAATTTAGACAAATTATCAACTTGAGGCAACCTTGAGGCAACCTTGAGGACATATTCAATTCATCATTCACGTTCAAATTATTAAGGGTTCTATGTAGATTACATTCCTTCAACGATTTTGAGTTGGATTCTGCATAACCTTGATTGTGAGAAATCAACTCACGAAATTCTTGAAATCCAGCACATACCTGAACTTCAATAGAGGTCATTCTTCCATCCATGCTTCGGATCATTGTCTCTAGCTATCGGTTCTCTTTTTTTTAAGCAGTCTACTGCTGTGATTGTGTGGCTTGTGTCACTATTTTTGCCAGGATTGGAGCTCTGATACTAGTTGATAGATTCAAAAATGAATCAGGGTTTGAAAGGAAATTTAAAAGAAGAAAGAAAAAGAAATAGAAATTCTCTTTTCAAATTGGTCAAAATTCAAAATAGAAATCGAAGGCTTTCTCTATTGATGGGTTTGTTATACACGCTGTACAAGAGACTTTCTGCTGGAAGCTATTCAGAGGGATTGAGAAGCAACAAAGATAGCCCCCACAAATTTGAGATTACAATTTTACCCCTACAATCAGTAAATTCCTATCAAAGTTACTGCACTCCCAAGATTTTGGGTTTTAGTCTCGCAAAAAAAAAAATTATTTTGGGTTTTGAAGTACGGAGAGAAGCAACTGAGAGAAGCAACTGAGAGAAGTAGCGGGGGTTCATTGTGTTTACGTAACGCGTGTAGAGGTGATGATCGGATTTATGACATTGCCTCCGGAATTTCATTGTTCCGGTAACTTTGGGTCGTTGCTCCGCTTCTCTTGTGAGTCTAGCAACTCTGCAAAATTCCTAATTTTTATTTGTGCTTTCTCAAAAGTTTTCATTTTCATATGAAATCTTGTTTGTCCTTAATTATGAAGTGCCTTTTTGTGAAATTTTAATTTTTCCAGTGGATTTCTCTTGTCTGCTTTGTTCATTGCAGTTAAATCTCTTAAAAGTCATTGCGGCAACCTTCGGACTGTTTGGAAGTCTGCAACTGCAGCTAATTGTGTAGATTCAGAGATTTCAGACGGTGGCGAGGGGGACACTTGTTTTGTTGTAGAAGAAAGGAATCTCCTTCACAAGAGCCAAAACTCTAAGGCAGGAGGTCTTCATGTTCTGGACCTTGTAGACCGTGGTTCCCTGGAAGCGGACAGAACCTTGTACAGTAAGTTGCTAAAAAAATGTGCTCAGTTGGGAAAGCTTAAGGAAGGAAGCATTGTGCATTCCCACATCCTTAATTCCAAGTTCGCAAATGACCCTTTTATTCAGAATTCCATTATCCATATGTACGCAAAGTGTGGCAGTATGGCTGATGCTCACCAGGTGTTTGATGAAATTCCTTCCAAAGACATCGTTACCTGGACTTCCTTGATTACTGGGTATTCTCAGAATGAACAAGCTGGGAATGCACTTAATTTGTTTCCTCAGATGCTCTGGGTTGGATTGAGACCAAATGAGTTCACGATCTCTAGCCTGTTAAAGGCTTGTGCATTCCTAGCTAGCCAGGGACACGGCAAGCAAATTCATGCATTCTGTTTGAAGTATGGTTATGACTCAAATGTTTATGTGGGAAGTTCTCTTGTGGACATGTATGCTAGGTGTGGCCACATTGGTGAAGCACAATTGATTTTCGATGAGCTGGCAAGCAAGAATGAAGTTTCTTGGAATGCTTTGATAGCTGCACATGCTAGGAAGGGTGAAGGAGATCATGCTATGGGCCTCTTCCTCAGGATGCAAAGGGAAGATTTTAAACCATCCCAATTTACCTATTCCTCTGTTTTCTGTGTCATTTCCAGCATGGGATCTTTGGAGCAAGGCAGATGGATTCATGGACATATGTTAAAATCAGGTGGAAAGCTTGTTGCTTTTGTTGGAAACACTCTTCTGTACATGTATGCAAAATCAGGTAGCATTGAAGATGCAAGAAAAGTATTTGATCGGCTATTAAAGCGTGATGTGATTTCTTGGAACTCAATGCTGATTGGATATGCCCATCATGGACTCGGGAAAGAAGCTGTGGAAGAGTTTGAAGAAATGCTGAGGATGGGAATTGAACCTAATGATATTAGCTTCCTTTGTGTTCTTACTGCTTGTAGCCGTTCTGGGCTTCTTGATTCTGGTCAATATTATTTTGATTTGATGAACAAATACAATATAGAACGAAAAGTCACACATTACGTGACAATTGTAGATCTTCTTGGCCGAGGTGGACTTCTTGATCGAGCCAAGAGGTTCATAGAACAAATGGCAATTGAACCAACTGCAGCAGTGTGGGGAGCTTTGCTTGGTGCTTGTAGGATGCATGATAATATGGAATTGGGTGTTTATGCTGCTGAACGTGTTTTTGAGCTTGATCCCTCTGATTCAGGGCCCCATGTGTTGCTTGCAAATATCTATGCCTCTGCTGGCAGATGGACGGATGCTGCAAAAGTGAGGAAGATGATGAAAGGGAGCGGGGTGAAGAAGGAACCAGCTTGTAGTTGGGTTGAGATTGAGAATTATGTGCACATGTTTATAGCTGATGATGATGCCCATCCACAGAAAGAAGAGATCCACAAAATGTGGGAGAAGTTAAATAGGAAGATCAAGGAGATTGGCTATGTTCCAGACACTAGTCACGTGCTTCTATTTGTGGACCAACAAGAAAAAGAGGTAAAGTTACAATACCATAGTGAGAAACTTGCTCTAGCATTTGCCCTTCTGAATGCTCCTCCCGGATCCACAATTCGCATCATGAAGAACATCAGGATTTGTGGTGATTGTCATTCATCTTTCAAATATGTGTCAAAGGTGGTGGAAAGAAAAATCATTTTGAGAGACACAAATAGGTTCCATCATTTTCATAATGGATTTTGCTCATGTGGGGACTACTGGTAGTGGTAGTGGAGTAGTGCTAACCATAGACAATTAAATTTTTTTTTTTTGTGGTTGTGGTTGTGTGGGGGGGGGGGGGGGGGGGGGGGGGGGGGGGGGGGGGGGGTTTCTGGGGTGGGGGGGGGTGCGGTGGGGGGGGGGGGGGGGGGGGGGGGGGGTGTGTGTGTTTGTTGACATGTGAGGATACTGGTTTACATTTATGCCATATTCTTGACTCCCTGTGCTTCAAGTTCGGAGTTTCCATGGCGGTGGCAACAAATTAAACATATTCCTGTTTGCCTATATCTATCCTTTAATTTGGGGAAGAGTCCAATGCTTTTTCAATATAACTTCCATACTCACAGACAAGTGTGCCTTTGGAAGTAGAATCAAAGAGATCTGAATTGGCCACTGAAAGATATCTGATTGCCTAGTTGAGGTATGTCGGATGATGAAATTTATTCACTTCCAGTATTTTTCTGATTCCTTCTTTTTTCTTTTGTTTTTTACTTTTGGTTAGTGATAAGATATGAGAAAATCTTTCACTGATTCGTAGAAACATTATCTTAATTTAGTAGGTAAAGAATCTGGTGAATGCATCTATAATTTCCAAGTATCATTTTTTTTTTTTGCTGATGCTATTCGGTCTATGTTGTATACTTGTATCTTTACTCATTTATTTTTAGTTGGCTGTGGTATTTTTCAATTTATTGGGCTGTGCTTTTTCATTCTAAATTTGTATTAACCGCAACATCAAATTCAAAATTAATGGCATTCCTGCATCAAGGAAAGCCAGTATATTTCTTTTCTTTCTTGTTGATGTTGTAGAAAATAAATAGCTTATGTTTATCAGTCTTAAATTATTGGTTAGAGTATGAAGCTCATAAACGCAATGCATGAGAATTTGTTTTTCTTTTGAATTGTTTTTAATATTGCTTGTTTCTTTGTGGTTAATCTGAATTTTAAGTTAATATTAAAGAGGTTAGTGTATTATTAGTTGTAATACTTTCTTGTTCTCCTTTTCAAAAAGATTATTTATGCCCTCGTTGGCTACTCTAGATTATTCTGAACATATACTTCTCCAGTTACTTGATGTTTAATATTTTAATGATAGTGCACATTGTAATAAAGAATGAACCTCTAGTTTATTTTTCAGTTTAGCATGTTGTTTCCATAAAAACACAAGACTTCCCAATAGCAACCCAGATCCTGCTTTATCATATGCATGGATGCTAAATGTGAACTAAAACTTTCTTGCATCGATTGGTCACCAGAGGCCATTTATGATGTAACTCCCATTCTCTTCTACAAGCTTCTTTAAGGAAAAGTAAAAAAAGAGTGGTGACGGTGTTTAAACATTTTCATGGAGTTGCATTTGTTGTCAAAATTCTTCCACCCCTTCTGCTTTTGGGTGTTAAATACTACATGATAGTTATAGCCCACTTCCTCAGAGTAGCTATAGTAAATTCAACGTGAATGATTAAGTTTTCAGTATTCCTTTTATTTACTTACTCATTCACTTTGGTAGGAATTTTGTTGACTATTGCATTAAAGCTGTCAGTTTTATGTTGCAACCTCATGCAGCAGCTGTAAAAAGGAGGGAAAAAAAAATTTCTTTTATGGGTTGGCAAATTGAAACACAGCTTTCTAGCCCCAAATCCTCTCAAAATCCCTTGGTTGCAATATGGCATAAGGTTGTTTAAGGTACATTATATTCTGATATGCTTGAAGGGAATATCAGAAGTTGAGTTGTAGTTATGTGGATTTTCTATTTTAGTGATAATACTGACATAGTAAATGAGTTTTTTTTAGCTATTAGATTGGATGTCAATATGGGAGCATTTCTATTGGCTATTACATGAAGCAAATGCAACAAAAATGAAGCTTCATCCCGACTTGCAGATGCAAAAATTTGATGGAGTTGACTATATAACTTCCCTCATGCAGGATTTTATGCGAGGGAAGATAATTCCCATATGACTAAGTGAGTTGTTTGCTTATATTTATTTAATTGGTTTTGTCTACATTATAACTCCTTTTTAAAAAAAATAAATATTCATTTGCATTGCTTTCTCTAACCATGTTTCTTAGACCGATAAAGAAAATATCTTTTTACAGTAAACTTATTATAACTTCCTGGTCAAGCCATTGTAGTTGTTCCAAGCTTCATTCTAATAGAAAAAATAAATGAGTAATGTGATTATTTTGAATCATCTAGTGGATCAGATCATAGTTGGATGTATCTGAGCTGTTTAAGAAATAATTATTTTGTCGCTTCTGAGCTTGAATTGAATATTGTGAATGTATCATTGGTGTCATGGGTGTTTAGGTTAGTTTATTTTCTTTATTGCTCATTGTGTGAGCATGAAACACATGAATGCAACACTGTTTAGACACCTCAAATGTTACTGAAGTAACACTCAGATAGGATAACTAGTATGAAAAGTTTCAGCAACTAGAGAAAACCATGGTTCTCTCATTAGGTTTTTGTCTGGCATGTGTATGCTTGTTGATTTTAACTTTTAAGACTTTAGTTGAGTTGAGTTATTTATATGCATGTTGATTTGGGGGAGCGTTATTATCCTTTGTGCTCAATTAGACCTATTTCTTTTATTGTCACATTATGCTTTCTTGCTTATATATTATGATGTGTAACCAATCTTCTATTGTGTTTTATTACCTTTGTGGAATTTAAGCAAGGATGCATAAGGACCTTATCTATGGCTTCTTTATGAATGCCATGGGCATCCATTTGTCCAATGGTAAAACCCATGCAATTGTAGGGAATACTTTGGTTTCCAACCTTCTTTGTTGTATTATTTTGTTTGTTGCCTAGGGTGCAAGGGATGAGCCTTATCTTTCAGCACGTGAAGCGGTTCAGTACTGATCAGAAGGCTACCCATGCAAAGGTGGTTGAGGTCTTTAGGTCACTGTATGTCATGAGGAATCGTGCTCTGGATGCGGAGAACTCCAATGTGCAGCATTGCTAGAGCTTGGAGGAGGAGAAAAAGGCCAGAGCTCGTTTGAAGGATGAGGAGCTTGCAGGCATTAAGGTGGTACTAAAGTCAATGCAAGAGGATCTCTTTTGTCTGACTGTTGACAGGGAGAAGTTTACTCTTGCTTGTTTCAAGATCAAGTTGGGAATTTACTATCATTCAAGTGCTAATTCTGGAGTTGGATTTTTTGGAACCAGAGCTTCTGGAGTTGAAGCTGAAGTCAGAGTAGGGGTCGGTACCATCTGGAATGGAAGATAAATTTAACCCAATTCCAAGTCTTGATTTGGAGCCAGAGCCAAAGGTTCTATAGCTAGAGTTGTTGATGTAATATATTTCATAACATTATTGGCACACCATCTAATACTCACCAAATTGATGTGTATTAATGGGTGTTGGTGGCTAGTTTTGTGGAGGTCGATCTAGGTGACCAATTTTTGCAGTGCACCAAGAACATTTACATAAATAGTTAGCAATAGATTTTAATTGTAATTCTTCCCTATGATAGTAAAAGAGTTTGTCTCCTCGATGATAGGTCAGTAAAAAATCCAAGGTAGAGATAGTGAAGTTAGTAAATGTTAGAAACACACTCTAAGGTAGTGTTTAAGCTAATATTGCGAGTCTTTATACCTAATTTCAATGATACACTGACAACATGTGCTAGAGCTTTCAAAACATATTTATCTCTCCATTCCTTACACAACCGATACTAGCAAGGTTATCACCAGAGCTAGGGAAAATATATTATAACTTCTCTTCTTTGCAGTAGAAGTATATTTTGTGCAGATCAGTAAATTTGACATCTAAAACTTCCACAACTATGTTAGTAAAATTGCACCTACAACCATGTCAGCAAGAGTAACTAGAAGAGCAAAACAGACATTGAATGAGAAAAAAAAAATACAAAGTTAAGAATAAAAAATATAACAATCTTTAATATATAATTCAAAATAAATTAACTCATAATATTACATGCAAGTCAAGTAACTTTTGGAGACAAGTCTTTACACAACAAGTGTTATTATTGTTATCGTCTTATAAAAAAGTTAAGGCCTACTGATTAAAGTCATCATTGATCTATATTAATTTTCTTTCTTCTTTTGTCTTGGTGAAAGGTGAGATGAAAAAACAATATATTTATAAACACATTTCTATAGCAATGACATGCATAATTCTTGATTTAATTTGTCCTAACTATATCTGTAGATGTCAGTGCACTACCACATATTGGGCTTACAAATTTAAAGTTTTTAACACCCTCACTAGAAAGGAAAAAACACATACTTTTTAAATAACAATACCACTATTAATTAGATAATGTTGAGAATTAATAATGATTACATTCATGAGAAGAGCTTCTTTAGGTCTTAGCACAGCAGCTAGAATTATTTCTATATCCGGAGCTGGGAGATTAGCTTCTGTAGCCGGATCTAGGAGACTGGCTTCTGTAGCTGGATCTTCTTGGACTGAATATTTTTGGACCGAATCATCTGGATTGTTTAGCCACTCTTTCAGCTCTTGTTACAGAAGCCACTCTTCCAACTCTGGCTACATAGTATGCTCCGAATACAGAAGAAGTAACTCTAACTGTTGTGGTAGACCCAGATAATTATTAATTCTCATCTTACCTAATTATTGGTGGTATTGTTACATTTAAAGTGTGTGTGTTTTTTCTTTCTAGTGAGGGTGTTAAAAACTTTAAATTTATAACTATTAATAAAAAATAATACTATGGGCCCAATATGTGATCGTACACTGACATCTGAAGATTTGGTTAGGACAAATAAAATTAAGAATTATGCATGTCATTGCCATAGAAATATGTTTATAAATATGCAGCTTTTTCATTTTATCATTCACCAAGGCAAACGAAGCAAGAAAATTATTGTAGATTAGTGCTGACTTTAACCCGTGGGTCCCAACTTTCTGAAGGTAAAAATAATGATGACAATAACAATATAGTTGTACAAAGACTTGTCTTCAAAAATTAGTTGACTTGTATGTAATATTATAAGTTAATTTATTTGAATTACATTCAATATTCTTATATTTTTTATTAGTGACTTTGTATTTTTTTTTATTTTCTCATTTAAGGTCAGTTTTACTCTTCTACTTACTCTTGCTAACATACTTGTGGAAGTTTTGGATATTATATTTATTGATCTTGCATAAAATGACATTTATGTTGCAACGATGTTATATTCTCCCTAGCTCTGATGACAATCACTCTATTATCGGCCTTACATAAATTGTGTAAGGGGTGGAGAGTAGGTAAATATATTTTGTTAATTCTAGCCTATGTACTCACTTTATCATTGTGATTAGGTATATAGGCTCTGCACTATCAAATTAAATATTATCTTGGGGTGTGTTTCCAATTTGTCCTACAAATAGTAAAAAGTGTAAATTTCACTATCTCTACCTTGAGTTTTTTTACTGATCTATCAAGAAGGAAACGAACTCTTTTGCTTTCATAGCGGAAAATTACAATTAAAATCTATTGCAAGCCATTTATTTAAATGTCCTTTGTGCTCGCATAAATTAGTCACCTAGATCAGCCTCCAAAAATCAGACACCAACTTCTAGTCGAGCATCTGTCCAACACCTATTCATACACATTCCTTTGGTGTGTATTAAATGATTTATAATATTGTTGTGAAATGTACTTTATCGACAGCTCTGTCTATAGAATCTCTAGCTCTAGCTTTAAATCAAGACTTGAAATTGGGTAAAATTCCTCTTCCATCCAAAGACTGTACCAACCTTTATCGTGGCTTCAAGTTCAACTCTAGAAACTCTAGTTCCAAAAGATCCAACTCCAGAAGTCCAAACTCTAGTAGACAAGACTCTAAAATGTTTAATTCAGAACAATCCAGATGATTTGGCTAGCGCTCCAAAAGAATCAATCCAAGAAATTTGGCTACAAATATCATTCTCTTAGCTCTAACTATAACAGCCACTCAGTCAACTTCGGTTACAGAAGCCATTCTTCCAGCTCTGGTTGTAGAAGCTGCTTGTCTAGCTTTGGCTATAGAAGCCACTCTTCCAACTCTGGTTATAAAAGTCAATCTCCCAGCTCTAGCTACAGAAGCAACTCTTATTGCTACAGTTAAGACCTAGAGTAGCTCTTCTCCATAAATATAATCATCATTATTTCTCATCTTATCTAATAATTAGTTGTATTGTTATGTTTACAATAATTTTTTTCTTTTCCTGTTAAGGGTGTTAGAGTCTTTAAATTTATAACTAGTAATAAAAAAATAACCCTTTAGGCCCAATATATGATCAGGCGCTTACACCTGTGGTTGTGGCTGTAGTTATAACAAATAAAATCAAAAATTAAGCATGTCATTTCCATAGAAATATGTCTATCTATATATATATATATTTCCTTTTCGTTTCACCATTCACCCAACATGGCAAGGTGATTGCTTATTCTTCCAGGCAGTTGAAGCGACATGAGCAGAAGTACCAAATGATCTAAAGATGATAGCAATTGTCTTAGCTTTGAAAATTTGGCGACATTATCTATATGCTGAAACATGTAAGATTTACACTGATCACAAGAGTTTGAAGTATATTTTTCAACAGCAAGATCTAAACCTTAGGTAGAGGCAGTGGATAGAGTTATTGAAGGACTATGACTGTACTATTTTGTGGCATCCCGAAAAGGCATATGTAATTGCAGATGCTTTTAGTAGGAAGTCTTTGGGTAACTTGGCATACATAGCAGTGACTAGAAGACCTTTGACTACAAAGATGCATAAGTTGCTAAATGATGGTGTTCAGCTTGAGATCAGTGAGTTGGGAGTGTTCTTAGCTTATATTTGTGTAAGGTCAATTTCACTTGAGTGGATTAGGGAGGCACAGAATCAAGATCCTCATTTGGTTGCACTTTGGTATAGTGTTGTTTAAGGTAGTGTAGTGAATTTATCATTGGCACGGATGATATCCTTCAATTCGATTCTCGAGTGTGTGTACTGGATATGGGTGTTCTTCGAGGGAGGTTATTGAGGAAGCATAATAGTAAGCTTATGCCATTCATCCCTGTTCCACCAAGATTTATCATGACTTGCGAGAAACTTATTGGTAGGATGGTTTAAGGAAAGATGCAGTGGATTTCGTATCCATGTGCCTTATTTGTCAACAGGTTAAGGTTGAGTGCCAATGACTAACAGAGAAGTTGCAGTCTTCAAATGTTAATGAGTGGAAATGGAAGCACATTACAATGAATTTTTTTGTTGGTTTACCTCGTACCCTCAAGAGATTTGATTCTATTAGGTAATAGTTGACCGGATGACCAAGTCAGCGCACTTCATTCCCATGAAGACGACGTACAACGTCACGCAGCAAGCTCAGATTTACATTGATAAGATTGTTACGTTTCATGGTATTCCCGTTTCTATAGTGTATGATCGTGGTACTCAGTTCATGTCTCGATTTTGAAAAAAGTTACAAGAAGTGATAGGTACAAAGTTACATTTGAGCACTACTTGTCATCAGATAACATACGGTAAGTTAGAGCGCATGATTCAGTCATTGGAAGACATGTTTCATGTTTATGTCATGGACATTAGTGCAGATTGGAGTTGCCACCTATCGTTGGTAGAATTTGTTTACAATAACAGCTATCAGGCCAGTTTTCAGATGGCATCTTTCAAGGCTCTTTGTGGGCGAGGTGTAGGTCACTCGTTTCTTAGTTCGAGGTTGGTGAGAGAAGGCTTTTGGGCCTTAAGATTGTGCAAGAGATTACTGAGAAAGTTTTCTTGATTCGAGAGCGTATTCTTAAGTCACAAGGTAAGCAAAAGCTTATACAGACAATCGTCACCGCGACTTAAAGTTTTCTATTGGCAATCATGAACATCGGTCCCTTTGAGATTCTTGCACGTGTTAGTGCAGTTGCTTATCGTTTAGCCTTTCCACCAGAATTAACAGGAGTTAATCCAGTGTTCCATGTTTCTATGCTTTGTAAATACTTGCCAAATCAATCTCATGTGTTGGAGCCTCAAGCCGTTCAGTTGAAAGATGATATGACTTACGAGGAAAAGCCAGTGGGCATTCTTGATCGTCAAATGAAGAAGCTCCGCACCAAAGAAATAATATCAGTGAAGGTATTGTAATGTAACTACACACAAGAGGAGGTGACTCGGGAAGCTGAAGCAAAGATGAGGGAGAAATACCCTTATTTGTTTGTTAAGTGAGGTACCTTACTAGTTGCTTGTTGTTATATGATTGTTTGATGGAATGTTTTCTTTTCCTTATTTTTGGGTTATTTTTAAATTCAGGGATGAATTTTCTTAAGGGGTAGAATGTGATTACCCATATTTTCAACTTTGCCTAATTAGTGAACTTGAAGCTTCGCGTAAATATTTCAAAACGGCTATAATAATTTAGTGAGCTAAAAACTATTTTGAATTTTTTTAGAGTTGATAAAATTATTTTATTAAATTACACAAGCTTTCATTTTACACAATAACTAAATTATTTTTACATGATTTAAATAGTACAAGATTTTTAAAGTTAAACATTTACAACTTTAGGAGTTTACATTAAACTAGGAAAAACTTGGGAAACTCATTTTTAAATTTTAACTTAAATCATTTTGGACTACACAGTGGGAGACAAGTGCCCTCATCCACATATATTTTTCTCATTTTTCCTTTATCCTTTTTTTCTTTTCCCTTTTTCCTTTTTCTCTATCTTCCTTTTTTCTTTTCTTCCTCTCTACCCGTGTAGCTCCTTCTCCTTCATGGAAGCTACAACCCTACTTCCAGTTGAAGACCAGCCCTTATTCTCCCTCCAAAACCCTCCTAATGAAAACTGCCCAAAATTGTACTCGAATTTGGCTAAATTTCAGTCCTATTTTTAGGGTGAATGTCAAGGTTTTTCTAGCTCACTTTCCCCTCTATTATAGTACTCTTTTCCCCTCCAAGACCCTCCTAAACTCCTTCAAAGTTTAACTTTCTTTCCCTTCCAAACAGCTACCATAAACTACCCATAAAACAACATCTAGAATAACCCATTTTGCCCAAAATTTTCAGTCCATTTTTGTCACATTTTTAGTCCCTTTTTTTATTGATTTCAATAATTGTTTCATCCCTCTTTCCCCTCCATTTCAGGCCTATTTCTAGCTCCAAATAGCAACCCAAAACACCTCCTAAAAGCCACCCAAAATAGCCCCCATTTCAACCCGTTTTTAGGAATGATTTCAGTGGCTATTCTAGCCACTTCCAGTGGTGTTTCTAGCTCTTTTCCAGCACCAAAATAACCTTTAACCACCAAGGTGAGTTGCTAGCTTATGGGTCTTCATTACAACCTTGAATTCGTTTGAGTTGTAGCAAGCTAAATCATACTCTTGTCAGCTTGAAATTGCAAATGAAATTGTGTTCTCTTGATCCCAATTGTGGCTTATTTGAATTCCTATTGTTTTCCCCAAATTAGAAACCTAGCCTAATATTACTTATTGGAATTTCCATGAATAAAGTCTTAGGTATTTGTATGGGAGTTTGGTTGTGAAAATTCAAATACAAGAATGCATTTTTGGTATTGGAATGTTGGTTGGGAACTAAATGTGAAAATTGTGTAAATTCAAGTTTTGAGATTTTTGTATTGTAAGTTGTTTTAAGTGTGGAAAATGGAATTGTTAAGTTGATTTGGCTAAATGGGTAATTTTAAAACATACTTTGAAAATGTCATATACGGAAAATTCTTGGAATTGTATATTTTCTGTTAGTTTGCGAAACTTTAAGAATCTTGGTATTTAGCATATGTTTTAGCTATAATATATATATATATATACACATTTCGTTTTGAGCTCACTAAGGTTAAATCAACACGTTTTAGCCACTTTCGAAATTTGTTAGATTTGGATGTTTGATTGTGGGTTCGGATGTGTTATTTGGGTTTATAAGTTTGAATTTAAATTTGGGTTATAACTTTGAATTTGGGTTTTGAATCAATTATGCGTACATGGGTATCATTATTAGTATTTTACATTCTTGAGCATAGTTATCAGGAATAAGTAATTGAACATTTCATCCTCACTTATTTGATAAGTGTCATTGAACATATGCGTTGAATAGACTTGAAATTAATATTGCCACTTAAAATAAAAGTTGATTATGTTATTTTGACTATTGGTGTACAAATGTATTTGACTTTGGATTTGATGGATTTATTTGATTTGGAAAGTAAATATCAAAATGTTTGTTATTTGGATAATGATGTTGGAGACGCTTCCATTGATTTTTATAGTTTTCAACTTAGCATTACTTTGTTATTCAAGTATTCTATTTTGCTTTCGGATTGCTTTATGAAATGATACTTGTCAAAACACCTTAGCTAATGAGATATAGTTAGCCTATGTGCATATAATATATTTTTCGAATATGGTACCTAGTTAGGGAGAGAAGACCTAACCCTATGTGTGGGCCAACATGCATGGTAATGAAATTGATACCCTAGTTAATGGAGGTTTGGCACCGACTCATTGTAACCTACGGGTTCAACAATTTGTATTGGAATTGACAAATTCGACACCCTAGTTAGCGAGAGTTTGACGCTGAATCGTTGTACCTTATAGGTATTTCAATTTGATAGTTCTGGCAATGTACAATGCCTACAAGTGTTTTTCGTAAAATGGTTGTAATAAATTATTTATTTATATTTTTTTAAGATTCCGCTCTAACTTTTTCACCAAATGGTTATTGACAATGGTTTATTGCTTACATTTTCAAATTTGTCATTGTAACTTATGTAAATTGATTATTGATAAAAACATTTGTGCTTTGGTTTGTTTCCCTCTTGCTATATTAGGTACTATCTACTCACGGAGTCTTTGTGACTCACCCTTGTTAGTTGATGTTTTTGTTTTCAGATAGCTTATCTTGAATTTCGAGTTTTGGTTTGGGAGACGGTGTTCGTGTGAAGTTTCTTTTAGTATGCCAAACCTTTGTTTTTGCTTAGGCCTAGTTGTAATTATACCATTTTGTATCTAGATGTTTGTATCTATATATTTATAAATTAGACTCCACTGCAACTTTATTCTGTGATTTATTTTTGTTTTAATATGTTTTTTTGGTCATGGATGACCATCTATATATTATGATCTTAATCTATTAGGTTTACAACCTTTTGATCGTTCGAGTTGTAGATAGATTATGGCCGTTTTATTTTGTTTTTGAAAACCTTTGTAAGCTTGTTTGAGTCATGGTGGGCTTATGTTCACATTGATCTATTCACTGGTCATGGCCCCGATTTGGCCTGTGACATTTACTTTATTATGGGATGAGACTGAAGAAACTTGTATATGATTATTGACTACTTGGTGGAAAACAATGTTTGGACATCATCCAAAAACAGTAGTCACATTCCAGGATATTGCCATCACAAATGCAATGTCAAGAGTATTGCTAGAAGCAATCTATCATTATAGTATATATATGGCATATTGAAACTAGACATCCAGAGTACTTAAGCTATTAGTATCCTGACCATGAAGATTTTAAGAATTAATTTGTCGTATGTTTGAATATTTGGGTATTCTTTGTTGACGTGTTAATAGTATTCATTAAGAAAATAGTACACAACTTATCTTCATGTTACATCGTAAAATAGGATAAGCTTTAAGGAGTGGTGAGTGATAAACTTCATGATAGTAGTAACAAATCTTTTAAAAAATTGTTTAGCAGTGTTATGATTCATTCTCTTGAACTTTCAAAAAAAAAAAAGTTAGACGATATGAAAAACTTCATGATGTTGCAATTCAAGGTTTGTGGTGGTTAATTAAGGAGTTGACTCTTTGAGCATATAAGAAGACCCAAAAACTAGGTAGGCTGACATGTCAAATGAAACCAATATGTAAGGATTAGATTTTGGAGTTAGCCAATGCGACTCAAATATATCTATGATTTAGCATGATCCTTCACATGGGACTACGAAAGGACGTCCTAAATCTTGAAGAATGAAAGGAGGACGGAAAATGTCTTAAAACAGTTTAATCACTTAATCTTTTTTAAGGAAAAAAGGTTATAGAAGTTGGACATGCATGTTAGAAATTCTTAATGTGAGTGACATTAATTATATGATTTTTATTTAATAAAAACGGGTTAAGATTTGATACAATTATGACAAGCTTGTTAAACTGAAAAATCACAACCTTATGTGTATGAAATTGAATTCCTGGGGGTTTTAACCTCTCTACGAAGTAATTTTAATTTGATATATAGATTGTATGATATTATCAACTATGTGTTGAGAAATATGAGTTTTAAATTTTATGTTGTTTTTAAATCGAATTTAATTTTTGGTTTGAAAACTTAGATTTCATGTTGTTTTGATGTATTCTAATGATAACTTTTGCTTCTGGTATGTTTTTAGCTGTTCATTTAATGAAATGGTGTGTTTGACATAAACATCTCTTTGAAGTTTTCAGCTCTTTCGCTATCAGCTCTTCTGAACTTCAGGTATTAATGAAAGCTACATTTTAGTCCTTCAACCTGCTCAATTATTAACTCTCAATCGGTGAAGCTAGATACAATGAGATCATGGATCAACTGAACATCATTAGGACAACAGTTGATGCCATTCTTGAGAAGCAACAACTACTCTTAACAAGGGAAAAAATGAAGGCTTTTGAGAAGCTATTGTAGAGATGCTCAGGACCAAAATAAGAAGCAAGTCTCCATGAACAACTGTGTCGAAAAGGATCTCAAAACCTTGACTGATAATCTGAATCTTCAAGCAAATGAATAGAGCTATTAGCCATAAGTTCAAGAGAAATAAATGACAAAATTTCAACACAACTAACTCTTGAACCAAATCTGGATTTGGATTTCTCTCCTAGTGGAAGAAGAGGAAAAGTGAAAGCTATAATGCTAAAAGCCTCAATAGATGAGCCAAATTTTAATAAGCAGACAAATCGAATTGATAAGCTGATAGAAGTAGTAGTCAATTTGCAATCCCTAGTGGAAGTTATGGATAAGAAGATCAATGTACACCTAGGAGAACAACGGGCGTCTTAGTTATGGAAATCAAACCAAGACACTCAGAGACCTGACATGCAACAGCTTAACCCCATCTAACGTCTATATGAATATCTTCATGTACGACAGAGAAAAATGACATCAATTGGTAATCAAGTGAATGCTTTAAAAGTGTCCCATATTCCTTCGATCCAATATGAGTTCAAAAATATTAAGGACGTGTGTCATATTGTGGGCTCCAAGACTGAAACCATTTATACGAATGTCATCAAGATCATTAAATGGGCGAACAATCACATCATATTTCTGACCACCAATTCTGTCAGATCGATCACTACTTCAAGGAAATTATTCACAGTATGAACGATGGACTGGGTTGGTTACTACACCTCTATCAAGAGGAGTGCAGAAAAGGAAGTTTACAGAGAAATGACTAGGGCTAAGATCACTTGGAATCCTACAGCTTTTTAAGACTTTCCCATCTACCCTCATTTCATATTATGCATATGTACTGAACATTTTGTTTAACTTGATTGAATTTTTTAATATTAACATTACCTAGTTTGGATATAAATTGTCTCGTTTAACTATATGTGCTATAATTAGTCTTATCTGTTGGTTACTGGTTGCATTATTTGGCAGTGTTGATAATTATACCCTGGGCTTTGGACTTTGTGGTTCATGACTCCGTACGTTCTTAGTCCTTTCTTAGACAGGTAATTGTTGGGAATATATTCTTCTTTCAGTTCAAGTAAGTATTTTTTGAACTGCTATTCTTTTCCCTCAACAAACCTATTCTGCAGTTGACAAAACTTTACTTTGATTCGTTAACAATAGTGAGAGTGTGTGTGTTTCCATGCATGTGTCTATGGAACACTCATTAAATTGATTTTACCTTTTTCTGGATCAGTGTCTAACCATTCCAAACATGTTCAGGTTGGATAGAAATGTTTTCTAATAGTTTTGACGTTGAATAACTCTTTTATTGGGTTAAAACTTCCAACATTTCTTCCTATTGCACCATAGGTAATAAAAGGAAGTAGTTTGAAAAAAATATTTGATTTAGTAGAAAAAAGAAAGAAGGAAAAAAAAAGTATTCTCTGAGAATATTTATGTATCCAATGTTATCTTAGCATTATATGATATCCTTAACAGTCATGATCCGATGATAAAGCAATTGCACTCAAAGCATGTGTAAGCATTTCACAGTTTTGAATTCTAATAAATAAAAATTAATTTGAGGGTTTTCTTGTAACAAATTATTTCATTATAGAGAGATTTGTTTGAACTTCTTCTATTCATTATGGAGCTTCTTTCGTACTCGCTCATTTTTAAAGGAAAAAAATAAAAAGTAAGAGGACCTATTCTAATTATTATTTTTAAGTATGACCGACTCTCATTGTTAAATATTTAATGATACTTGAGCATCATTTTTCTGGTTTCTTGTAAAAAAGGCTTTTAGTTTACAATTTTAAATTGAATATCCACTATTTCATCAACAGATGTGTAGAGATTGTACCACTTGCAGCTCAGATGATTAAAATTAGACCAAATCAAAAGCTCGAAATGGTTAAGGATTTCTCAGGAAAAATTAATAATAATAATTTCAAAATAATAAATAAAGAACCATTATATATGCCATGCCCAAATTGAAAAGAGGTTTGGAGAAGCGGGGTTCTCAAACAACTGAAATGGGAGAAAAGGCAATTAACATCTCGCCTACCATAAACTCCTCTCACGTCAAGCAATTGACTTAAAATTTAATGAGAAAATGAAAATTTGTTTAAAATTAAAGTTTTTGTACATTGAAAAAAGAAAATCCCAAAAACATACTGTTTAAATCCTTTGTGCATTAGAAAAGAGGTTTTTAGAAGTAAAGGGGTTCTCAAACAATTGAAGAGAGAGAAAAGACAACTAACCTTCTGTAACGTAGCACAAACTCCTTCCACACCAAGCAATTGAGTTAGAATTTCATGAGAAAGATGAAAATCATGAAATTTTAAGATAACACTCTGCTACCATGCTTCAATAGTTCAACAGTTTACCATGAGTCAAGAAATTGAATTGGAGGAAATTATATAAAGAGATAAGAAGTTTCAAAAAAGAGGAAGTTGGGAGTGGAAGAGAATGGAATGCAATGTGTGTATAGTAGTTGCATTAGGCGTATGGGAGTTATGAGATTGGGTGTTTTTTTTAAAATAATTTAGAATTTATTTTTATTAAAATGATTCATATGTTATATATTTTATAGTTAAAAACCATAAGAGATATCCTGCTTTTAAAATAACTAGTCACATTGTAAATGGTTAAGCTATTGAATAATAATATTGGGATATAAGTTGTTATTAAGAGACAAAATATTAATGAGTTATAATTGGTATGTAGTGGTTGGGGGTAATGACTATTTATGAGGACAAGAAAACATAATTTTTTATTTTTTATTTTTTTTATTTAAAATTAATTAATTTATATTATTCTAAAGTATGAGATTACAGGGGTTTTTTAATTTTTGGAATAGTATAGATGTAAATATAGAAGATATGTAATATATATATATAATGTAATATTTATTTGTTAGTATTTTAAAAATATATAATGATAAATTGCTTATAATTAAATATTTCAGACACATGAAAAGTTAAATAATTTAATATATTAATGAAGACATTATTGACTAACAATTTTAAAATAACCACTTGCAAAAAAGACATTACTGACTAAAAAGAATTCCTAAACAAATGTGTTTGTATTATTTATTAAATACCGTCTAGTTTCTGTAGCTTATTTTTTATAAAAGAATATAAATATCTTATCAATATATATATATATATATATATATATAAGAAAAATCTATTTTTATTAGTTCTAGATTTAAAAAAATTTGAAGCATTATTATTAATTTCAAAAAGTACAAATATTATCTAAGAAGAAAAGGCAAAAAAAAATAAAAAAAATTATTTGTTTACAACAAGTAAAACTTATTACAGTCCTATTTGTATTAAGAAAGAATGACTAATTAATTAGCGTAGATTTTTTATTCCTAATTATAATTAAAAAAAAAAACTTCTTAGCTATTATAAAAAGAAACAAAAAAAAATTATTTAAAGCTAAGGATTAAAAAACCAGTGTTTATAAATCTGACCGAGGGACGGTCACTAGTTATAATCGTTGCCATCCAGATTGAATCAATTTTGATCATAGAATCCGTTTTAGTAGTTGGATCATGTAATGTGGGGAAAAACCAAAAAAAAACTAAATGAAAAAGGGAAGCAATCTTCTGAGAAAAAGGAGTCAAGAACAAAGAAGAAACCTAGCCATTGTTAAATCAGTCTTCTAATTCCTAATTTCATAGCTACCATAGAGAAAGAAATTAGGGATTTCAATGTTTCAATGGCGGAAACACTAAAATGCAAAGTTCAAACGATTGATTTCTGAATTGGGGGCTGAAGGTAGTTCTACGGCGACTCAACCTCTCAACTCGAAGATGTTGGTTTTTACTGCATTTTTCTGGGTTTTGAAATTTCTTGTTGGCAGTTATTAGGTGATTTGGGTCTGTTGAAAAGTGAAAAAATTATCTGTATTTGTTTGATTCCTTCACCGATTGAATCATTGTCATTAGAATTTTGAATGCCTTTTCATCATTTTGGCTGAATTCTTCAGTTTTCTATTGAGGATCAGTAGGCTACGTTTCTACCAATACAAAAATGTTTCGAGTTTTCGCATTGTATACAGTAGGATACCAGAGAGTATCTGTTGATACTTTTGAATATCGTCAGTAAGCTATTGTATGTATCCGTATCGAGATACCGAAGTATTTCGGCAATCCTTGCTTGCCATATCTCTGCTGGACTGGACTAAGATTCATCTGTCGGCAATCGCTGCAAGAGCTTTCTTTTGCCTTCAAGCTTCAAGTCTGTGACCCCAATTTTAGAATTTCTGCTTTGCTTTTGGAATCTGAAGTTTTAGATTTTCTTCTGATTTCTCTATTTTCATGTTGTCTTTGGGATCTTGCAGGGTTCCCCCATTATGAGTTCTCAGGAGCCACATTTAAGAGGTAAACCCAGAAACTGTTTTGTTATTATGGGTCTTTCTGTGTAATTGATTGAGTATTATAGGTAACATTGTAGTTTACTCTTTAAGTACTTTAAAACAAGAATTTCGCTGGCATACAAGATTGCTTATAATTCCAGTCTACAGATTTTGTGGATTTAATTAGTTTAGTGGCTTAAGAATGTGTAATGAAAAATTTATCAAAACCCTTCTATTTCTTTGGATTAGCCATTCCTCGAGTTTCTTTAAATGTAATGTAATGAATTTCAGAAATTATATTGCTTTTCACGTTCTTTATATTTACTTTATACCCTCTTTGGCACTTTTTGATGTATTTTTTACTTGTTAGAAAAAGGAAAAGATCATTAATGATTTTCCAGACTATGAAATTCATTTTCATTAAACATATTACTCTTAAGAAATAATTGTCATTGATATGGTCTAATGATTAATGCATACTGCATCGTGATAGATATTAAAAAGTAAATGTTCTTGTCTTCAAAAAAAATTATATTAGTGCCAGTAAACTTTCTATGCCCTTAGGATTTGATTTAAATTTCAATCACTTGAGTATCAATGTTCTGAGTTCTTCTACAACATCTTGGCAAATTTGTTAAAATGAGATCGAAGTTGACCCAAGCTCATTTCTACATGGTCGGAAAATTCATGGTGAGCTAATTGATGTGGATCAATGGATTTAGTAAATCAAATGCTTTTGTACTTGTTAAATTACTCGGTATGGATGTTAAGGACTAAATGAAGAGATCTCCGGTACATATATAGATTCATTCAATCAACTTAAAAGCCTATTTCTGCCAGCACTTTCAATTGAAGGCTATTGGTGTTAAATTATGCAAAATAAAAAAATAAAAAAGGGCTAAACTGCTAAGACTTCCAATTTACTTGTAAGAAAAGTATTTCCTACTACCACAAACTTAGTTAAATCTCAGATGGCTTCTTCCGGGGATTCTAGAATTTCTTTTTGAAATTTAAACTAATCATATTAACAGGCACTGAAATCTATAATTATCTGCAGAATATTTATGATATGTCATTTCTTCCCAGCGGATAAAACATGCTGCACATATATTGCCTCAAATTCAGGTTGTTTTACCCTCTGGGCGTGCCTTAGGCTTCCTCTTGTCTTTTCTTTAACACTGATAAATCATTTCTCTATTTATTCTGCATCCATGAAATCGAAACTTCAAATTTCATAAGTTGCAACATAAAATATGTCAGTTGCTGAATCCTGTTTTATGCTGCATAAATTGTTCATATCCTCGAGATTTTGGATCTTTCATTCAATTGCAGTTTTCCATCTGCAGCTGCTCATTTGTCTAAGTATTTCACGCTAAGACTTTTTCTTTATTTGTTTATTGATTGGCATTCATCTAACTTTCTGTTTTAAGCTGCAAGTGCTTTTTTATCACATGAGGATCAGGAGTTTAGCCATCATTAGCAATATGCAAATAAATCTTCTCGTGCTTGCATTCTTGCGTACCACTTCTCTGTTTTTATTTTGGTTCTTTACCTCTTGGTAGTTTGACTTCTGATTGCTAATCTCAGTGCTATCATGTCTTTTTCTGTATCAATTTTATTTTTCTAGAAGATAGTAGAATGACTTCACCTTATAACAATTTTGCAGTGGACTGATTTGGCAAGTAATCATGGAGTTGTAGTAGAAAATCCTCCCCCGGTCCAGCGGGTACTAGATCCTACCCCTGATTTGCTAGGAGATGAGTTTTTCCCTCTTTCAGGGAAACCATACTTTCACGTGGTCCTTTCAAAGTCAAATGTCAGACCCCTTTATCTAATGGTAATAATATACAGTTATCAGGAGAATGTTAATGATGTACTATTGCAATATGGATTGATTAAGTTTTATTCATTTTGACCTCTAAAAAATCCTAGAGTAAAGGTTACGGGTTATGTGTATGTTTGTGTGACTTCCCAATAAAGATGATAGAAAGAAAAAAATAAAAAAATGGGAGGAGTATCCTTTCCTCCATCACCTTTCTTGATTTCTGGATGTCTTGAATCTCAGGGTGTAGCCCTTTCCTTTGTCTTCTCTCTCTATCTCTTTCCTTTTGGTGGTGTCGCATTGTGTATATTCCCTGTGTACTTGGGCTGCACTTCCTAGGTACTTTTCAACAATTTACTTAATTAGAAATCAGAAAACAAAAACCAAAAAGATGACTATCCTTCAAGGTTATTTAAATTGGTATGCAGGTCAAGAGGTTCTAGCTTTTGTCTATATTTCTAAGGAATTTTATATCTTTAAGGTGGCTTATTCGGTATGGGTGCATAATTTACAGAAACTAGAACTTTTATTTGTCAAAGTCTGTATTTTTTCCTTTTTTATTTTTAGTGTTTATGTTAAGAGAGAGGGAATGGAAGAACCAGTATAAATCTGTTTATTTTATGTAGGGGATTCCAGTCAAAATTCAGCAAATACTTCCTTGTACGAAGATCCCTACTGTTCTCTCTTACCGGGGCAAGAAATGGAAGATGCTATATAATGGAAAAAACGTCAAACACAAGAGGTTTGATGGCAGCTGGAGAACATTTGTCAATGACAACAAGCTGAAGGTTGGTGATGCGTGCGTCTTTGAACTCATGGAGAAAAGTGAAAAAGGACTCAACTTCAGAGTGCAAATTCTTAGAGGCGACATCCCATCTAAATTTCTAAACATGGTGAATGGTGAGAGTATAAATGCTCCTATCATGATTGGGTAATATCTCCAGACACTGCCTTTTTCTCCTTACTCATTTATCAGAATATTTCTCTCTTTGAACTATTATCAGTTAGGGATTTCGGTTTGAAAACCAACCAAAGAAAGGGCTGGGGATGGTTGTGACTAAGAACTTATAGGAGTTTTAAATATATGTACTCAGGGTCCGAAATATTATCCATTAAATTTAGTATATTACTCAAGGCATCTGACATAAGAAAATATGATTACTTGGATACCTTTAGATAAAAATTTATTGATTGTTCACATCTGTAAGAACTTGAAGCATGTACATCTGTAAGTACATTTTTCTTTAATTATTAGGTGAACGTCAAATTGCTGCAGTGGTTCCTATTCATTTGCATGACTGCATATTCTCTATTCTTTCATGTTTGTTACCATCAAGTTTAGAGTAAAACTACAATGAATGGTTTATGTACGTGTACACCAAAATCTCCCAACTTATGGACATCTAAGTTCGGAGATCTCTTCCGTCACAAGCAGGCTTTATCTATGTAATTTAGTTTACATGATATATTTCTGTATCTTCTATTATTCTTGTGGACTGCAGACTAGGTGCAATATTGTTTATGATACTTGTGACAGATAGATCATAGAAGTCTTTATGTGTAGAAAATACACGGTTTATTATAATGGTAGTCATGAACAAAATTAATAAATTCAAAATGGTACATATATAATGACTCATAATCTAATGCTTCTTTTGTTACCAATGGAACATTTTACATTTTCTCCAATTAGATAGCGGGTTGAGCCCATTAAAGTAATCCATTAGAGATCGATCTCTCGGAGCTTTATCCTCCATCCTCTCTCTCATACAGCACTCAAGGTTGTTCTTACCCTTTACATTAAAATCATATTCAATTACTAGTTTATTTAAAGAAAATAATAATAAATTATTCCAACATTCCTTATCTTTTATTAAGATTACATAGATTTCTCATTTTGTTAACATTTTTCATAAAATCCTATCTATGAAGTTAGTAACTTAATTTGATTTAATCAAGCAAATATTGAATGATTGATGAAATGACATTCGTCTTAGGTGACAGATAGGTTGATGAAGATCTTGTGTGCAAGGAAAATAGGACTAACCATACCATCTATGTTCTTAGACAAGATGACAAAGGTGCCTATGATTTTAGCCTCTTTAAGACAGACAAAGAGGCATGCATAAAATGGTTAGATGATAAGCCAAATGGATCTGTTGTTTATGTCTACACAATTGAAGTTTTGAGCTTAGGAGCTTCAGCAATTGCAGTGCTACATATGACAGACCAAAGCACAAATGCAAAATTTATCATTGATGTTTGGGAAAAGGGAATTAGAGCTTCTTTGGATGAGAAAGGAATTGTCAGACGACACGCGATTGAGAATTTTGCATAAGAGAAATATTGGAGAGCGATAGAAGGAAGGATATCAAGAGAAATGTTGACAAATGGAATATCCTGGCTGGCTGTGGAGGCTGTTGATGAAGGTGGAAGTTCTTATAAAATTACTGAAGAGTTTGTCTCCAAGTTGGTTTACGTTTGTAGTGATTAAGCTGCAAAATATATAACTTTTGTTTCATAGAAATGGGCATTAGGTGTCAATTGCTTCAACTATGAAATTTTTTGGCGTCATCTCAAGAATTTAAAATCTAATTTTTGTGCCTTCACTTGAGATAGAGGGTTCAGAGAAGGGAGGAAGCTATCTCCTGTTATGTAGCTCATAAAAACCTAATAGTGTGACACTCCAGTCTATGATTTTTGTGTGGAGTTGTCATATATTGAATCTCATATCAAATGTATAGTGAGTTGATCTTAATTATATAAACTATAAGAACTAACTATCAATTATATTTCAGTTAATATTTTAACTCATGTAGTGTGGGTTGTCAGTCGTGGACTCTTTTAAAGATATTTGGGCTAATTAATTTTGAAATAAAGCCGATTCAGAATTTACACTCATGTGAGCTTGAGCTCTGTAGCTCGAGTTCTGTTTGGGCCTTGATAGACAAGCACAGCAAGGATTTAAGTAGAGGAGATTATGACATCTTGTGTTCTCTGTGTGAAAATGGCGTGTACTGAGTTTTATATCGAATGTATATTAGGTTGATCTTAGCTGTAAAAGTCATAAAAATCAACTATTAAGTATTGAACATCAAGGACTAAAGTGAGAGAGAACGTCAATAATTTATGTGAGGGAGTTTGTGACACCCTGTTAGCATTTTAACATTTGAGCCAATTGAGTTTAGGGCGTTACAAATAGACTCAATCCCTTAAGGCTGTTGTGATTTGTTAAAAAAAAAAATTCAATAACTATTTCATAGAACAAACTCAAGTCGTATGGGTACTCATCATCTTGTAGACCACTATCCTGTAGTTTTCCATAGATTACACTCTATTTATATATCATAATCTCATTGGAAATATTAGTTTGAGTTAACTTTTATTTGTCGATTGAATAAACCATGTAAGGTACACCAACTGGAAACCATTACGATGCATACTAAGAAATTACAGTATAAACGACAATTAAAAATCATTGTTGATAATATTATTCTGGTTGCTGATGACTTCAAGACAACAACCTATGGCTGATACACTAGCTACTAATATTAATGACTGTTAGCAAAAGGCCATCGGGTCACGGATAAATTATTTACTTTACTTGCAACAATTTATCATAATAAAAAATAAGTTACAGATAGTGCTAATATTTTTTACATAATATCTTTACAAATCATCGTTCTTTTTATTTATTTCTACTTAATCAATTGAAATTCTTATTTGATTCAAAATCTGTATTGAATATGCCCAAACAATATCAAGAAACCCGATTGTATTTGTATTAATAATAAATATCATAAGAGTAAGGCTACATACACATATATTTCATATAACTTTTCCAAGTAAGTGTGATATTCTATTTTTATCCTTATAACCAAACATTTTAAATTATCCATTCCCATATTAGTTCACTATTTTATCTCATCTAAAATTCATTATTACTATATATAATTATTTTATCTATTTTTTTTCCTTTTTTCTCACTTACATTTCCTAATATTTCTCATACATTCCTTCTCCTCTAGAGCTTCTTTAATCTTTTTACTTTTATTTTTTCAAATCAATGGAAACTAACAAAATGATTAAAATTTAGGTATTTTTTAATCCTTTTTTTTTTTTTTTTTTTTTTGTAGCTTTTGTATTGGTTATTTGGTTGAAGAAAAAGATTGTTTTTTTTTTTTTCCTACCTTCATTTTATTGATATTCTAATATATTTCTTCAATTAAAAAAAAAAAAGAGTAAGTTAGTTTCATCCTATTAGCTCTTCTTCTTTTTTTCCTCAAACTTTTAATATCAAAAGATTAATTTGTTCTTTTTGTTTACTTTATTATTATTATTTTCTAATGGTGATTATTATGAAATTATTTGTATTGAAAAGCATTAGAGATATGTAGGAGTAGAAAACGAAAAAGATAAGAAACAATTACAATAGTAGACAAAATACTAAAAGTAAAAAGATAAAGACAAAATAAAGGTAATTAAAAAAAAATTAATCTTTAGCTGTAATTAAGTGTACTCTATAATTAATTAATTTAAGAGATGGGAAGAAATTAATTAACTAATCTGATGATAGATGATTTAGAGTACTTGATTAAAAAAATAAAAATATGTTATGTCACTTGTGTGAAAAAGCTGTGTGAGATATACATATGTGTAGTAAGCGGTATTACTCATATTATAATTGTGTACATTAACAAAAGATACGATACTTTCATTGCTCTAATGTAAAACCTAATTATTTTAAGAATTCAATGAAAAGAAAATAAAAAACATGGGTCTTTGAGATGGTCTAACTGCATAGCCTGCTAAACATTTAACACCATGATGTTTGTGCTCCAGACTATAACAAGAATGAGACCACTTTAAACAAATAACTTAGCAACTGAACAAGATTATCCGGAGAGTTACCACACCTATGAGCATAAAGTTTCGTCATATAGATCACTCCTTAAAGAACATCATAATTAAGCGCCACGTAGAATTGGAAGCCACGCAAGCAACAGTTTAACAACATAGTCTTGGAAGGCATGAAAAGAAGAAATAGTACAAGAAAAAATATTATATTGTTGTTGCAATTATTTGCGACTTATCAACAACTTGATAATTCACAAGCGATCACCGATAATAATCATTAATATTAATACTTTTTGAAATTGATAATTCCCAAGCGGTCACTTATATTGCAACAGTTCAATAATTTTTGTTTAAACATTATTGTGGCAGATAATACTATTTTTTTTATAACATAATTATTATGCAAACATTCGTTTTTTAATATTAATTAATCAACAGAAATTCCTTTTATTCAAAATCTAAATCAAATAAGCTCAAAATTAAGAAACCCAATTATATTTTATTCACTGGTAAAATAAGAAATCAAATTCTATTGTATTGATCCCTAAATAAAGAAATAATCATTAATCCATCCATTTTTAGTGAACTTGTATTTTCATTCTTCGTCTAATTCTTTCCCAGCTATTCCTGTTTACCACCACCACTCTCAAATATCAGCTTTAGGTTTCTATCAACATAAAGTCTATCATATATGTTCAGTTCTTACCGTGATTAATTAAACAATAGCCTAGCACTTTTATGCTTTATTTTATTCAATTCATTTACCTACTAGTATGGCTTCCACAATCAAGCTGTTAATCAGTTACAAGTATAAAGCATACATGATCAAATCCTCAAAAAGCATATGATAGTAGGAGGGAAATGGTAAAATAAATTATTATAGTTAGTTCATCAAATTGTTGCAGTATAATACAAGATTAAGATTTAATTCAATTTTATAGTTGCACAGAATTGCATCTGTAAGAAACTTCATATGTGTGGGCATTCATTAATTGTATGGTTTTAGTTTTAATAAAAACGAGTTTAAGATTTGGTCCACTTGAAACATGCTGGTAAAAGTCCATATGGTTTATGTGATAATTTTGGATAAGGCTCAAACACACTTCTTGTTTAGTTAGATGTGGATTGACAGTAAGTGCCCTAAGTGCTTTTAGGAGTCTTTAATAGGAGGACTCTTAGGGTTTATGTAATGATAAATAACATCTCATCTCCTCTCTCAATATGCATATCTTGCCCCATTGAGAGCTGCCAGTAAATATAGAGAGTACAGATAGGAAGATCTGGTTGTATAAGTAATATTGAGGCGTGTTTGTTTGAGATTTCACATATCCACTGTTATGACTCAATCAGGTACACAAAGTTTTATTGTTAAATGTGTTCTAAATTTATATATGAGATGTTATATAATTATTACATGTGATATCAGAGCTGGATATACAGGGATTTAGAACCCTGAAATTTATTTAATTGACATAAAATAATAAGGTTCATTTAAGTCAGATTTTTAAACTCAAAAATTGAAACCTTAAATGTATGAAATTGAATTCCTAATGTTAGAGATTTTGTTTCTCTTTGAAATATCCTTAATTTGATATATTATTTGTATGATTTTATCGACTATAAGTTAAGCAATTTGAATTTTAAGATTCGGTTTGACCTAAAATCGAACTTTAATTTTTGGATTAGAAAAGTTATGATTTCATGTTATTTTAATCAATTATGATCATGGGTTTTGCCTCTAGCACGTTTCTATACTCATTGGAAACTAATTGAACGTGTGGAATTACATAATTTTATGAAATTCAAATTAAAACTCTTTAGAAATATAGTTAGTGTTCATAGCATAATAATCTCAATTGATTGACATATTATCTTAATAAAACATGAAATTGTTATAGGGTTATTGTTAGAATATCAATTTAATACAAAACCCAAGCAAAACATTTGAGAAAATCCATAAAAGTTGGATGAAATTATGAAATTATAAAATTTTAGAAATGGGTCAGTTCGGCTCATATATGCTCCAAACTAGGTCAAGTTGATCCAGCTGGAGGTTGAAAATGATGTCAACCAGTCTCATATGAAGCCCACTTGCGCCAAGAGGAGAGTGTGGTCCATCCTCAACCATCTGGAGGTATTATCTTCCTAAAATTTTTATGATATTTTTTATTTGAATTTTATAATTTTATGGTATGGCTATATTTGGAAAATTATATACATAAATTATAGTATTAGTATATGCTATTTTGTTATGTTTAAAACTAATATAATTGCACATATATAATTATTAAGACTTGTTGGATTTTCATGTTTTATATTTTTTGAAACTAAAAAAAGTAGGCACTTTCCCTAAATAGAGATAAATATTATCGTACTCTCATGTTTTTAAAACATGTGTTAGTGGAAACTTTTGTTTTGATTTAATTTTGTTTAGAGTTTGCAACATGCATTAAGTGATCCTTTGAAATACTTTTGAATAGTAGTTTAGTTGAGAAGGATAAATTTGAGTAGTTAAATTTTCCTGGCTTAAGAAAATCTTATAGGTTTATATATGTGGTTGCCACCAAAATGGTCTATCTATTTAGATTTGTGAGATTTTTGAAAGCTATAGTACAAGCTGTTTCTTAAATTATTGTCTATAATTTTCTGTCCAAAGGGGGTTATTATATACTTTAATTTGGAAAATACATAAAACATATGGTTTAAGGTATACTAGCCAAAAAGGTTTATCTGCCCAAAGAGGATAGACTTTATAAAAGCTAGGATACTCTAATTTTGGTTTTATGGGTTGATCATAAAATCCTAATAGCATGTTTCATTCTCTGCCTAAATGAGAGTTTGTAATGATGCACTTTTGATTCATGTAAAATAAATTCTTATTCTTGATCATTTAGTACCCATTTTGATTGACATATTGTATTCATGGCTTGAAAAGTTTATCTACCTAAAGGGGATAGACTTTTCGAAACCTAAGATGCTCTCATGTTTTGGTTTCATGGGTTGAACACGAGATCCTAATGGCATGTTGCATTCTCTATCTAAAGGAAAGTTTGTAATAATGCATCTTGGAATTATGAAGAATAGATTTTTTATTTTTGTTATTAATTACCCTGATTCTTTAGCATGTTGCATTCTTTTATTTTGAGTCATTACATTTGTTATTAACAACTATACTACTGCTTGCATTAGATTGTTAAATAGGTCATATTTTAATCAATGAAGCAAGACATTGAGTTTGTCTTAAAAATTATAGACATGATTTAGCCATGGAGGTTATAATCTTGTTGCTCTTCATGTTGTTAGCTTTGATACTTAGAAATAAGTTTTTGGAAAATAGGAGAAATTTAATAGTTTAAGCCTTATCTGTCTCAAAATATCTATCTCTTAACACCTCACGAGTAGTTTATTTCGAAATTGAGGATGACCTTTAAGTTTCTCATTTCAAAGGTAGTTTTAGCAAGTACCTTTAGGGTAAGTAGAAACATACTTATCATAATAAATCTCAGGATGCTTAAAAGGTATAGTAACAATTAGAAATCTAATATGGGTAGTTCTAAGTCTGTCATGAAAATAGACCTAATGTACTTCTAGTGTAGTAACCATGGAGGTTATAATCTTGTTGCTCTTCATGTTGTTAGCTTTGATACTTAGAAATAAGTTTTTGGAAAATAGGAGAAATTTAATAGTTTAAGCCTTATCTGTCTCAAAATGTCTATCTCTTAACACCTCACGAGTAGTTTATTCAAAACTGAAGGGTGACCTTTAAGTTTCTAATTTCAAAGGTAGTTTTAACAAGTACCTTTAGGGTAAGTTGAAACATACTCATCATAATAAATCTCAGGATGCTAAAAGGTATAGTAACAATTAGAAATCTAATATGGGTAGTTCTAAATCTATCATGAAAATAGACCTAATGTACTTCTAGTGTAGTAAGAGAGGTCAAGTGAAGACATATTGTCTTAAATTCATGTCTTGATTATAAAATCAATAAATGTGTTTAAAAGGAACCTAAGTGAATTAGAGGTAAAACTTTGAGTCTAGAATGACGTTAAAGTGGATTCATTGAAGTCGTCTTTCATGACTCGAAAATGATTTTAAACATGTAGGTGAAATTTGATTTTCGTTAGACAAAATGGTCATTTTATTTTTTGAGTTGGGTAGTTTTAAAGTTCAAATGCTTTAAATTCTAAAAATTTGGTGGATGTGCTTAACTCCTTCAAATGTAATACTTCTCATTTCATACTGAGAAAATTTGTTTCCAAAATATTTCTAATTAACAAAAAATCCTAAATTTTTTAGCATAAACATCTAGGTCAAATTTAAGAGAAAGAGTTGAAAATCTCATAAAGGATGTTACTTCCCCTTCCTTATTTTTGGAAACTTAATGTTTTGGGTTAAGTGCTTCGGGAGTAAATTGACCAAAACAGTGAAAATTGGGGAAACTAATAATTCAAGTCTTTCAAAGATTTTTCACACTGATTTCAATGAATTTTATTCCATTGATTGGCGTTAAAAAAAGAAGAAGTTGTTTTATCACTTTTATGGATGACTTTTTTCGTTTTGCTTTCTATACTTGATTAAGTAAAATTCTGATTGTCTTGAAAATTTTAAAAATTTTAAAATTGAAGTTGAAATACAATTAGGAAAAGTTATTAAAACTTTAAGATCTGACAGTGGTGGTGGTATTATACCAAACATGATGTTAATAAACATGAAATTGTTTGCTAAGTATTTACTAAAGTGTAGGTTTTTAACCCATTATACCATGCTTGGTAGCCCTGAACAAGTCTTGTGGCTGAAAAACATACTCGTACCGTTAAGGACATGATTAGAAATATTATGAATATGTCAAACTTCCCTGAATACTTTTAAGGTGAAGTCCCTAAACTAGCTTGTACATCCTTAATCGAGTTACTGGTAAATCAGGGTTTAAAACACCTTTTTAATTTGTGGACCAGGAGAAAATCTAACATGAATCTTTTTCTTGTCTAAGGTTGTCAAATTGAAATAATTTTATATAACCCAAAATGAGAAGAAAATCGATCCTATTTCTACATACTGTTATTTTACTAGTTATCCAGATCACTATAAGCGATACAAGTTCTATCTACATATGGAACCAAGATTGTAATATCTCACACTGTTAAATTTATTACATCGCCTGCACATGTGGTGAGAACAAATGATGGGGAGAAGTTAAGAATAATTGAAATTGCATCACCTATTCTCGTTAAAACTATCACACTTGTTTTTGATGTAATTTCTCAACAGTAGAATACAATTGCACAAGCACCTGTCTTAGGCCACTGTCGAGAATGTGGATTAATGCTATGTGAGATGTGATGCAGTCTATAATAAATAATGGTGTATGAGAGTTGGTTATATTCCATAGAGTTGGTTGATCTTCCTTAATGTTCTACACTCATTAGAATGCAAGTGAGTTTATAACACTAACACTAAGAATATTTCCAAAGGGAAGATTGAAAACTGAAGGTTTTCACTCAAAGAGAATGTGTGACTTTAGTGAGACTTTCTCTCATGTCTTAACTAAAATAATAATATAATAAATAAATAAAATTCTTTTTGGTTGTCATGGTCTTAGTGACTCATTTATCAACCTTGAGTTGTTTCATATAGATGTGAAAATATCTTTCTTGAATGGAAATCTTATAAAGCATGTTTATATGGTGAAGGTTTCAAATATAATAGAGGTAATAATATTATTTGCATATTTAACAAATCAACCAAATGTTATCCTACAAGCATATAGATAATGGTTATTGAAATTTTGATGAGACAGTCACCTCTTTTAGTTATGTTAGGAATAAGGTTAATAAATGAATATACCTTAAAGTCAGTGGGAGCAAGTTTATCATATCCTGATAATAGTTAATGATATCTTGCTCAACTCAAATCAACTCAAGCCTTAAAATCCCAAACTAGTTGGGGTCGGCTATATGAATCATTTTCCTCCATTCGCATCAATCCAAGACAAGATTTTCATTAATTCCTAGCACAGCCATATCTTTCTCGATGACTGCCCCCCATGTAAGTTTCGGTCTCCCCTTTCCCCGTCTAACACCTGGCACCTGGACTAAGTCACCTTGCTTAACTACTGCGTCCATTGGCCGACGTTGGATGTGTCCAAACCAACGTAGACGATTCTCCTTCATTTTCTCCTCAATAAGTGCTACTTCCACCTTCTTACGAATCTCCTCATTCCTTATTCTATCCTTTCTTGTATGTCATGTCATCCATCTCAACATTCTCATTTCGGCTACTCCCATCTTATGCAAATGTTGCTTCTTAACTGCCCAACATTCGGTACCATACAACATAGCTGGTCTCACTGCCGACTTATAAAATTTCCCTTTCAATCTATTCAGGATTTTAGGATCACATAAAACTCCCGAAGCACTCCGCCACTACACTCACCCTGCCTTAATCCTATGGTTTACATCATGCTCAATTGTACCATCTTTTTGTATAAATGACCCTAAATACTTAAACACATCATTGGTAGGTATTGTCTGACCATCTAAAATTATATCATTCGGGCCTCCTCTAGTTTCACTGAAATTGCACTCCATATATTCAGTTTTTGTACGACTCAATCTAAGGCCTTTAGATTCTAATGTGTTCCTCCACATTCCTAGTTTAGAATTTAAACCTTCCCTAGTTTCGTCTACCAACACGATATCAGTGCAAACAATATGCACCATGGAGCCCTATCTTGAATATTAATGATATCTTGCTTGTTATCAATAATGACACTGACTTATTTTGTGAGACAAAGTTGATGTTATTTAAGGCATTTGGCACGAAGGATATTGGAGAAACATCTTTTGTTCTTGGTGTTGAAATACACTGGGATAGGTCTCACCCTTGTTGGGTCTTCCATAGTAAACTTATATTAATGAAGTGTTGTATAGGTTCAATGTGCATAAATGCAAGAGTGGGAAAGTTCCTTTTGTCAAGAGTGACAAGTTCAGTTTAAATTAGTATCTCGTTAATAAGTTTCAGAGAAAGTCCATAAGAAATGTGTTTTATGCTAGTGCAGTTGGAAGTTTGTACGTTTTGGTTTGTACTAGCTCTGACATTTCTTTTGTCGTGGGAGTTTTTGGCACAGTCAAACCCAGGATCAGAACATAAGTTATGAAGTATTTACAAAGAACCAAAGTTTTTGTACTAATTGTATAGAATGATTGATCACCTTAAGTTAATTGGTCACTTTGATTCTGGCTTTCCTAGTTGCAAAGATGATTTTAAATCTACTTCAGGATTTATTTTCATGATAACTTTAGGAGTTGTATCTTAATTGTTCTAAGCAAAAGCTTATTTCACTATACAAGCATGGTATGTGGTTAAAGAATATGATAACTTATCTTTGTGTGGTTGTCTTGATTTTAAACTGCTTAAGATCTATTGTAACAATAATTATATCGTATTCTTCTTAAAGAACAATAAAATTTTTAGTGCATCAAGAGGCGATGACTATAGATTTTGTGAAAAAATGAGACATTGTATTTGAATATATTGATACAGTAAACTATAGGCAGATCCTTTAACTAAGAAACTTAAGATTGGAGCTTTTAAAAATCATGTTGATAATATGAGTATTGTTTGATGTTTTGGATTAGTGGGAGTTTGCTTTGTTTTGTTCAAAGTTGGCATTTATGTATGCTATTTTGTGACCTAAGTTTTACTTATATCCTTATTGGATGGTGTGTTATATTGATGAAAATAATTATTTTTTTCATTATGATATGATTAATATTGTATGTACACATATGATTATATGACATGTCATTGTATTAAAATCTTAAGATTTAGTGTCTGTCTTAAGTATGACGGTTTTGTCAATTTGGAGATATGTCTCGAAATAACAGTAATTGGATATCTCAAGATAGTTGTTGAGGCGTACAAGCTTAAGATTAAGCTTAAGTGATTTCTAGTGCTTTTGAAAGTATTTAGTATTAATGAAATTACCTAGATGACTGACAATGAAAATAACATATATTGATCACATTTTGATGTTATTTTCTTGCTACATTACCACATCTAGATCTATTGCAAATTTTGTTGCTGGCATTTGTAACCATGGATTAGTCTTGTGTCGTTTAAGTAGCATAATGATTGCCATGATTCAATGTTAATAACTTAATTGGGTTGAATTGTTTGAAGTGCGTCTCAGGACCAGGTTTTTTTTTTAAAGATTTTCGACTACATAAAAGTTATACCTTACCCGATAGTCATTTTTTAAAATATGTTTTTAAAATTTTCAAACTACAATTAATGTTGCCCAAGTGAGAAAATGTTAGAAACTTCATATGTGTGGGCATTCATTAGTTATATGGTTTTAGTTTTAATAAAAATGGACTTGAGGTTTGGTCCACTTGAAACATACTAGTAAAAGCTCATATGGTTTATGTTGATCATTTTGGATAGGGTTCAAGCACACTTCTTATTTAGTTAGATGTGGATTGACAGTAAGTGTAGGCTGAGTGACTTTAAAAGTCTTTAATGGGAGAATTCTTATGATTTATCTGATGATAAATAAGCTAGGTCCCCTCTCTTATCTTAATATGCATATCTTGCCTTATTAAGAGCTGCCAGTAAATACAGAAAGTATCGAAAAAAGGACCTGGTTGTATAAATAGTACTAAAATGTGCTTGTTTGAGGTTTCACATATTCTTTGCTATAGCTCAATAAGGTACACAAGCTTTATTGTTAATGTGTTTCAAATTCATGTATGAGATCCTATATAATTATTACAGCATCTGCATGTATATTTGTAATCCCCAAGTGTGATCATCTGCTTTTCTTAAATTTTTACTTGAAATAAAATGTTGCTTCACCAATGCAATCTTAACAATGACTCATTGTCAATGAACATTGCCATCCCCTCTCTACCAAAGAATAAGCTTAGGGGATTTTATTATAATGTTCAAATGTAAGATTTCTAGAGTTATTAGGGCAAGCTTCTTTAGTAGTTTCAAGGTACTTGTAGCTAGGAATATACTGTCCATATCCATTTCTCTTTTAGCAAATTAGAATAGGAAACATATAAAGTCATTTGCAGGTGAGTGCTGCTTGTTAGTTGTAGCTTGCAACCCTATTCATTTCTCTTTAAGGTAGTTCTTTATAAATTACAAGCAAAGTCATTTAGTAACATGCATGCTATTTGTGCGTTTGACAAGTACTATACTAATATCTGTCATGTTTTAAATAAATGAGTGAGTCAAAACCTAAGTCGATCACTTTAATTCTCCTTTCCATTTTATATAAATAACTCATTAAGCAACTGTGGCATTGCTTCCGATTTGTTTTTATAATCTTCTTCCATTTCTAGCTTTAAGAGTATCCTAACCTGTTGTTTGCCTTCTTCAATGAAAAGAAGGTAAAAGCCAACTATCTTTTGGTTTTTTTTTTTTAACTTTGCTCTTGAGGTTTCAGACTTTAACATAAGTCTTTTCTTTTTTGTTTATCATTTATACATTGTGGTCACATCACTAATGTTTTCATAAACAAATGCTTTTAGCTGCCAATACTTGACTTCAAACGGCTAGGACACTTAGTGATTTATAGTTAATTTGTATATGTGCTTACAAATAAATACACTTGCATTCACATATTAAAACATAAGTGCGGGAAAAGATAGAGTTAATATGGAAAATATAGTATTATTCTAATTTTGGTTTCTTACTTCTAAGATTTGAGTGTTTTATTTTTGTTTTCCATGATCAGTTAATTCTTTTGCAATCTTTTATATTTACCATATTATCTTTTTCCATGGTATAAATATTTATTTTCATACTATGGCTAAATTTCATAACTTTTTCTTTTTCATATGAGCCATATTTAAAATTAGTAAGTGAGGCTTAGCAATATTGGGTGTAAGAAGAAATCTTGGTGATTTTGTTTGTTGCTGGAAATATGTACCAAGAAAGGAACTTTCATGAATTATTTTCCTAGTTTTTCTTATGTCACTTGTGAGTAGAGTGTGTTTTTCATCTCATTTTACTTGTGAGTAGACAGCAAGGACTTTGACATAAGACATTATTTCTAGATTCAAACACATTTCCACAAAATTCTTTGGGTCTTAGTCATATTATTTGATAAGCATGTATAATATATATTTCTTCTGGTCCTTATATTGGAACATTGGATTGCTCTTCACTAAGTGCTAAAATCATAAAATAATATATTATTTGATGAGAAATAAGATTTTGATTATGAATTTTTTTTTTTTTTAACAAGGGCATGTTGGTAGTTCTTTTAGTACCGTAGTTGGCAGTGAGGATGATAATAATGATGTCAATGATATTGATGAGGATATTCTCGATGACCTATAGCTTACTTGCTAGTTTTAATTGCTTTAATTAGTTTCATTTGTTTACTATCGAACCCTTACACTTTTTTGTTTTTGTGTGACATTTATGTTTTAACGTGAAAATTTTTATTTTATTGTTTTTCATCTCATTTTACTAGATAGCACCTTGTTTTCACCTTAGGAAATTAAGTACTACTTTAGAAATAAATCTAATAGTTGTTCATATGAGTTAGATAAACTTGAAAATTCTATTTATGAGCCTTTGGTTATTTTTTGACTATGTTACTAAATGTATTGCCAAGTTAAAAAGCTATCTATTTTCATACTATATCATGTTTATAATTAGTAGGTGAGGCTTGGAAATATTGAGTATAAGAAGAAATATTTGTGATTTTGTTTGTTGCTGGAAATATGTACCAAGTAAGGAACTTTCATCAATTATTTTCCTAGTTTTCTTGTGTAACTTATAAGTAGACAGCAAGGACTTTGACATAAGACATTGTTTCTAAATTCAAACACACTTCCACAAAATTCTTTGGGTCTCAGTAATATTATTTGATAAGCATATATAATATATATTTCTTTTGGATCCTTATATTGGAACATTAGATTGCTCTTAATTAGATTGTTCTTCACTAAGTGCTTGAAATCATAAAATAATATATTATTTGATGAGAAATAAGATTTTGATTATGAATTTTTTTTTTTTAACAGGGGCATGTTGATAGTTCTTCTAGTACTGTAGTTGGTAGTGAGGATAATAATGATGATGTCAATGATATTGATGAGGATATTCTCGATGACCTATAGCTTACTTGCTAGTTTTATTTGCTTTAAATTAGTTTTATTTGTTTACTATAGAACCCTTTCACTTTTTTGTTTTTGTGTGATGTTTATGTTTTAACGTGAACAATATTGACAAATATCATTGTGAATGAATATGTCACATTTATGTTTTCATGTGAACAATGCTGTAAAATATCATCATGAATGAATATGTATTTCTTTTGAACATTTTTTGACAGGTTTTAAAAAAAAATATATATATATATATAAAAAGCAGGTTCATGTGTGTGAGTATTTCTAATCAACTTAGTCTGTGGGTATTTACCACCAACATGCTTTGTAGGTAATACCCATAAATTTGGTCTGTGGGTAATATCGACAAATCAAGTTTGTCGATATTACCCACAGATCATAACTATAGGTATTTTCCACATATAAGATTGATGGGTATTACCCACAAATCATTATGTTTCCAAAAACTTCATCGACAAAGCATAACTAACAGATTGTTTATCAGTAACATCGACAAACTTGATATGTTTATTGGAATTACCCAGTAATGGGTTTCTTACATCCTTTTTTCCCAGAAACAGTTTGTCATGAGGTTTTACCCACAAACTTTGACCATTTTTCCCATCGACTTGATTCATTGAAAATGCCCTCTTTTCTTGTAGTGGGTGAACTTGACAATTGAAGAGATAATTCAGTGATTCATTAGGAACAAAGGGTAATATAAGTTCTATAATGTATACGTGGCTTAACAACTCAAAAGTCTTAAACAAGATTTTTTACATTCTTACTTTGTATCAACAGGCTCCTACTTTGTTTTTCCTTGGCGCAATGGTTCCTCACATAGGCTGTCTCCTCCTTTATGAAGCAAATAAGGCTTTGCAATAGGAAGTGGGTGCAACGAAAGCATTGTAAGCTTTTGCAAGTAAGAGAGACTGAGATATAAAAAAAATTATTCATTTTTTAAAAACGATATTGAGTATTAAAATTACTAAAAAGACAATTTTGACAAATATTGTAGTTATATTTGTTTAAATAAAATAATTGTTAAAATTCATTTTATTTTATTTTTAAAATTTTTAATTTCAACTTTTAGAACTCTAAAAGGCTAAAATTATTTTTCCATAAAGCTTTAAAAAATAAAACATTTATTATCAAACATTTTTGTAGAAAAATTTAAACTCAAACTAATTTAAAAACCAAATCAATCAAGGCAATATCTTTATAAACTTTGTGTTAGTTAATAGTTTATTACTTGAGTTGTTTGTTATAATACGTATAAAAGGTGCATGTCAAAGTTTTGTAATTAACTATATCAAATTTTGATAATCTCTTATTGGTGGAGAACTGAATGCCCTCTTTTTCTTCAACTATAAAATATAATTTCACTGCACCGACACAAAAACATATGAACTAAAAAATCATGTATAGTTTTTGGCCAAAAAAAAAAAAAAAACAAGCATCTTTCTTACAAAGGAAAGCAATGAAGGCTAATATGAAGCAATGATTGTCACAATTGCTTAATTAGTGCAAGAGAGCTCTTAGAGATCTCTGTCACAGGGCTCTTTTTTTTTTATCAAACCATGTCAGTTTGGCAATGGTGAGTTTAATTTCTTTTTTCTTTTTTTTTGTTTGATTAATTTTTAGTTTTATGTTATAATATGCATTACTATATAAATCATCAATGACAATATAAATACTATAAATAATAATTTTGCTTAGAACATAATATACATATAATTAAAATGAAAAGCTTACAATTAAAATTTCAGTTTTCAACAGAGAAGGGAAGACCTTAATAAATTAGAAATCAATAGTTAAATTCCCTAGAAAACCAGACTATATAGGGTTTTTTTTTTTTTTTTTTTCTATTTTCAGATTTGCTAAAATTATCATTTTAGTTTGTTAATCGAGTTACATAATTCAATTTTATAGGTTTTTAATATAACTAGTTTAGATAACTTTTGGGATTAGAAAAGAAAATAAGGAGCAAGAAAAGAAAAAGGAAATAAAATATAAATATAATGAACTATGAAATGTTGAGTGGTAAGAAAAACAATCCTAATGGACAGGTTCATTCTCCCTTTATGGAAGCTTTTTTTTCTACGTGGCAAAGGTTCATGAATCATGCTTTAAATGATATGTTGTAAGATATTGTACATAGACAATTCAGTTTCCTTAAGAAATCAGTCTCCCTTCCGTTAGATAATGACAGATTAAAACACGCACCTTAACAAGTGATACATTATTTTAAAATGATATAAAAGTAAAAAAACAAAAGTACTCTCTAGGAAAACAGAAAATTGGCCTGTCATTTTCATTCCTCTTTATAGAATGTGGTATTTCATATTATTTTGTTTACTTAGGGTTTTTTAAATAAACTCAACTTTAGATCTTTCAATTGCTATAAAGCAAATGATATTAACAATAAACTGCTGCCTTAGTTAAAGTGCACCCTCTAAGATATATCCATGGTTCATGTTCTCTCATTGTAACTTAGAATAAAAGCTCAACAAAACAACTTAATCAAAAAGTATAAAATAAGCACAACAGTTTTAAGTACAAAATTTGGTACCTGACGTTTTCTTGCACTTTTTTTTCAACCTTCCTTGAAAGCTTTTGCAAACTTAAATATGCAGCGAACTAGAAAAAATAAATAAATCAATCAAAAGCAAGGTAGATGCACATTGTAGGTGTAAAGCATATAACTTTTTTTTTTCCTTCATTCATGATTGTTGTAACTTGAGAAACCCATAAGAACCATAAATCAAAACCAGAGAGTTGATCTAAAACCTATTATTGAAGTTGTGGAACTGAGGAAATAAAAAAAAAAAAAAAAAGTTTGCCAAATATTAAAATCTTTGGGTTTAAACATTGACAGGGGTATTTTTTAAGCTTTAAATTATTGAGATGATTATGTTTGGGATAGGATTTGGATATAACATCTACTTAATTATTGCTTTTCTGAATTCATAATCTAACTTTGGACTTCTTGATGTTCTCGTCATAAAAATAAATTTCAGATCAATACATACAACATGTAGATTACAATTAGGCCATGTCTTCTCCATAAAGGAAAATCAAACTTACCAAATTAGCTCTGATCCACTTTGTACATTGTGGCCTATTACTATTGTTGGCAGTAAAACCTGCTCAAGACAAATAGTTTAAAGAAAAAACTTTAGAGCATTTTTACTTAATATATATCAGCTTTGAAGACTTGTTGTATTTTCATAAAATGCAATAATCCATAGGTGTAGATGGCAATGACTATTCAAAATAGCTTGTACTATTTTTCAACAATGATGTCATGGAAAAATCAGATTATGAAAAATCAATTTGATACACATGCATTGAACTTACAGTTGTCTCTTTTAACTATTTTGAGTGAACCTTCCATATCAGTGTGATTACTAATATTATTAGAATGCTACTATTAGATTTAGGGAAATGGGGACCTAAATCCTATACATGTATATTGATGGATAACACTGAATATTAATAGAACAACCTTCAGTTAGCCATATCATATGATATTTGACTTACAATACACATCTATTTCCTTATTAATATTGTTGTCTAGATGATAACGGAGATGGATCTACTACAAGTTTCTCTAATTGTTCACTTTTTCTTTTTCAGCTAAACACATAGTTCACTTATTTCACATTCTAATCAAGTTCTTAGAATGTGTGTGTGTGTGTTGACTTAAGCATATGATATGTTGGGACTTGGGAGCTTCTCACAAATGTTGCAGTTGATTTATTATGAGAGTAAGAGCAGCTAAATATAACTATCTTAAGCATGAATGGTCTAAACTAAAACACCATATAGAAGGTCATTTGATCAATTGAAATAAGACATTATACATTATTTTGATACAGGGCAACCATACTTGTTCTGATGGTTTATGGTTAGCTTCTATTACTTCTCATAATAAAGCATTATTGTCAACTGATATTTTACTAATATGTATATGTATGTATATAGATTATAAGAGAATAATTTTTTTCAAATATAAAGTAAATATCTTAACCCGATATCATAAAGTCGAGCTTTATATATAATGTGTAAATTCTAGTTATAAAAATAAACAAATTAAATAAAAATAATACAATTGAAAATGATATAACCCAATATTAAAACATGAAATTTGAACAATTTAGTGTAACTCTTGATTGTAAAAATAAATGCAAGTATTTGACGCGAACACGTATTATACTTTTATATAGATACATGAATTATATGTGTACAATTAAATTAAAATTTGATTAACTTGGCACTTTATTTTACAGGTATAAACAAAATAAACTTGAGCACAATTACAATTATTATATATATATATATAAATACAACTAAGATTAAACATGAACCACACATTTCATTTTAATACTTTGACTTTAATTTTTACATTTTGTCTTATATTCATTATTTTTTAGCCTCTCCCTTTTATTTTCTTTATTGTGGTTGTGCTCTCTTTCCTTTCACTTTCCTTCACCCCCATTGTACTCTCTAGAAAAATTATGCCTTCCTTTAGTTCTAGCCGCAAAGCACCTCCTCCTTGAAACATCTCATTCCTTTCCTTCTTGTTTTATTTAATGTTGTGTAACCTTGGAGTTGTTGTCGTTCCTTCCTCCTTTCCTCTTGACCGTGAGTTGCTTCAGCTATGAGGACAATGGCTGCCTTTCATCTTAGCTTGCAATGTGAAACTCATCTTGGGGGAGTTTCTGGAGTTCAAGGGCAAGCAAGAAGATATGCACGCTTTAAAAAATATAAGATCAAAAGTTGGTCATATGCTAATCCAAAAGACGAGTATGTTTGGACTAGGTAATCTTTCAAGCATTTTCAAAATCATTCATTTGTTTGGTTGTTTTTTATTCTTTTTCATGTTGGATATTTAGATTACAGGATTATTTACTGAAACTCATACTTCAAATACAAGAACCAAAATCTCTAGTGTTATGGAAAGGTGAGAAAAGGAAATTAGGCATGTAAGTGGTGGGTGACGTTGTTATTATATTATCATTCTAGTATAATATAATTTGGTAATGAAGGTGTTATAGACAAGTGACAAGATGACTAGGGTGGCTATGATTTTAAATTGTTATGCAATATAGTCTTTGTTGCGCTTTTCTGGAATGAAATTAAATATTTCGTAATTAGTGAGTTAAGAGTGTTAAGGTGATGACTTAAGGATGAATTAGCTATGGGTTATGGTTGAACAATGGAGGTTTTGGTGGGGGTTATTGTTAAATCTTTATGATCCAAGTAAGTAATAACTTCTAAATAATTAAGTTAACTTTAAAACTAACATGAGAATTATTAGTAATGTTGAGTTGATGTCGTATGTTAATTAAATTAATTAGGAAAGGTATATAAAATATATATACACACACATCTATGGAAGTAATTTATGCACTCAAGATGTTTAATAAAATGTTTACAAGAAACTAGTTATAACTTTATGAATAAAACTTGATAAACTTAATTCTTGGTGGTTAGTTGTTATTTGAATTTGAATAAAAAGCTCATAAGTAAGAGTAAAGAATAGTTTTTTAATGTTGTGAGTTAAAGAATTTGTGAAAGTGACTAATGAGTATGAACAAAGGGTGATTAGTGTAGGTAGAGTGATGGAAATGTGGGTTGAGTGGTAAATGAAGGCGTAACAAGGGCAAACTTTATGGGTTAGAGAAATCTTGTATTTCGAGACTGAGTTAATTTAGGAATTTTAAAGAGAAAGCGTAGTTTATTGTCTTGGGATGTATGAAAAATTTTGTAACTTGATTCAAAGTATATTTATTGGTAAAGCTATTGGACTATAACTAAGTTCGTGTAAGATTTTAAGTGAGCTTTAATCAGTCCGGAGGACTGTGTACAAGGTTGTGGTTTCAGTTAGTTTAAGACCTTTAAATAAAAATTGTTCTAACATACTAGGGTAAAAATCTAGAGGTTATAATTCCATGATATGTGTATTTTGGAGGTATTAAAAGTCATTATTATGATTTTCGGGTCTTAAATGCACCTGTTTTGATGTACCTGATAGTTAGGGGGTCTTAAAGGACAATTTAAGAATGGAGTACTGAAGATGAAATATTTCTAACATATTGATAAACTAGACTGGAAACTTTTATAATTTAATTCCCACGTGAGAATTTTATAAGCATGAGAATCCTGTTTTTACAATCAAAAATTGTATGTACCCTGTTTAGGTTCATGTGAGAAATTGAATGCGTTCAAGGCTAATTTTAGGATAAGTTTCTAAATAATAAAATTAGCTAACTTCCTAAAGATAATGTTTGAACTTGGTTGTGTTGAAATTGGTTTGGTATATAAGTTAAAATTAAACATATCTCCATGGTAGTTATAAAAATAGCTAAAAAGAGTTAACTTTAAATATATATATATATATGCATATAACTTATTACTTATAGATTTTTCGTAATAAAAAGGTTATAACCTATAAAATTGTCAAACTAAGTAATGCTGGAAAAAATTAATTACAATTCTGGAAACTATTGTTAAACCAACAATGCACGTGAGAGCAAGATGAAGTCATGAGCAATGTCGGTATATGGTGAGTGGATAAATGCTACCTTTTTGGTTACTAGATTAATATGTATATTTGTTATGTATATTTAAATAAATAAATGTTTTATGAAAGCATAAGCATTTGTAGTTTTAATTGAGTTATTTGAATTATGCTTGACTTGTGACTTTGTGTTTGATAAGGGTCAATAAAAGCATTTTCTTTCGAAAATGATTTTTACTTTCAAAATAGAATTCGGGTACCTAGTATATTATGAGATATTTTGATTTGATAAATGTTTTGAAATTATTGAATACTTAGCCCCGATGGGATGGATATGTGGTGTGCAGGGCTGAGTTACTCTATTGGCCCTTTGTATGTTTTGAGTGTTTTGATTTGTTTGTATAATACATTATTTGAATTGTGTTTATTAAGTTTTATGATTTTCGTATGTATTAAATACTTGTGTTGAGTGATGCTAGTATCCTTTGGATACATTTTTCTACTCACTAAATTCATTGGGGCTCACTACTTTTTGTTGTAATATTTTAGTAACAGAATTTCAAGGGACGTTCAATACTGGGCTTGCCAAGTATTTAGCAGTAACTTCTATTCGAGATCAATTGTTTGAAGTTAAAAGATAAGAGTTTGTAGTCACAATAGGGTTTTGAGTCATCATATTTTATCTTGTATAATAGTCTAATTGCTATTATTTATGATATAGTGGGAGTATAGTTCTTTGTATATATTGGATGAGAGTTTACAGTCACAATAAGATTCTGAGTTGTCGTATTTTATCTTGTGTAATAATCTAATTGCTATTATTTATCATATGGTAGGAGCAAAGCTCACTGCATATATTGATATTGTGTAAACTGGTTGAATGAAACCAGGAATTATACGTTTGTATTTTTGGGCATGTTCTACATTATAGGGAACCTGTGCCAAAATTTTTAGTAAATTGTTATGTACTTCCGTAAATAAACATTTGTAATTAAAGTTGTGTTTTCTAAATTTTGCTTTTATTCTTGGATTTGGTCAAGAATCATAATTATTTATTGGTTTTGAAGTTAGTGTTACGGAGATTTGGTTACCCATTCTTCTAGCCGTTCATGCCTCCGTGTGGGGTGTGATAGTAAAGGAGTACACATTATTTAAATTATTGCAAAAAATAAATAAAGGAGAAGAAATCCTACTAATCAGAAAGCAAGAAGAAAAGAAGCAAAGCATAAGAACTTGAAAAAGATAGAAGTGTCATCCAATCAAGATATAAAATTATAAAATTAGTGGTTATTGCTATTAATGAAGTTTTAGTACAAGTTTATAATGTTTTATATTTAAGCACTAGTTCAATATTATTTTTTTCCAATGGTATGATTAGGTTGGTGAATAAGAAAGGTTTGTAATAAGGATATGTGTGAGTGTCTATTGATAATGTTTATCTTCGATTCTTAGGTAACACTCATTTGTTAACTATCTAGTGCCTATTGATATTAAGAATTAAACTAGTTCATAAAATAGCTTTTAAGTTCTGAATTCATGTGTGTACCTTTTGATATTAAGAAATTAACTATCTAGTGCACTAATGGCTCTATGTTAATAAGCACTAGTGATGGCACAGTACCTGTAAAGAAGCAAATAATAAAAGAAATATCAAGATATCACAGTAGAAAAATATGAATAATATAATTTGCAAAAGTTAAAAAAAGTTTTCCATATAATAAATCAACCAACAATGTCTTATCCACAACACTCATATAACTTATATTAGCAACATAACCTTTGTACTGTTGAAGGCAACTATCTTATTTCAATAGAAACATAGTTTACACCTCTTCTAGTAGAATTCCAAAAACGTTATTCTTAACATCATTGCAACTAGCTTCTTCAGAAAGTAACTAGTAACAATTCAAGATTTATTTTGCATTTCTTTCAGACTAAACCAGACCATACACACCACTTCTTCCTTTATCTCTAAAATTTGCAAACTTTAACGTAATCTATATGGCCAAGTCCCTAAACATCATAAATAATTTATGATTCAAAATATATATTATTCAATATAAAATATAGATATCTAAAAATAGATACTTGATTGAATAGGTTCCAAGCTTATTAAAAGCCACCACATAAATAGCATTTCAGAAAGTAATTTTCCATTCATGATATTAAGGATATGTCTGGGTGTTATAAAGTAATTTTCCATTAACTTATTATCTGCTATCTTTTTAATGATTGGATAAAGGCAATAATTACTTCCGTCAAGACTATAATGCAAAACCTAGGTTAGCTATGATCATAATGCTTTCAGTCTTTGACTTTAGTTTCTCATAAAACACCATAAGATTAAGATAGAGGAGTTCTTTAACCAAGAAACAATGAGCTTACCGATGACTTTAACAAATGAATTAGCTTGATTTTAGATGTTGGTTTCTCACCTAAACACTTTGACCATGGCTTCACCAATCTTGAGTTTGAGATGGAGTTGAAGAGAGGTAATTGGGGGCGAAGAAGATTTGTAGTGGGTTAATGTCTAGGGATTTTAATGAGTGAAGATGAGTTATACTAAAGAGAAAGGTAGACATAAAGGGAAAGAGTGTTCGCGTGTTGACTTATTTAAGGATTTAAACCTGGTAAAACAAAATGAAACGCTGCGTACTGATCTCTGACAAACCATTAGAGTTTGTCGATAAAACAAAATGAAATGCTACACACTGATCTCTGACAAACAAAGGTTTGTCGTAAAAACAATTACCGACAAACCTCAATTTATGGGTAAAAGTAGTAAAAAAAAAATTAAAATATACCCACAAACCTTAGTTTGTCAATAATAACTAAAAAAATATTTCTGTCTAAATTTTGTTTGTTGATAATAATTAAAATTTTAATACCCACAATTCCTTATAAGTAATAGAAAATATTATTTTCATTTTTCTATTGGCAAATAGATAGGGTTTTTTTTTCTCTTTTTTGTTTACTTTTCTATTATTCTTTAACATGTCTCATTTTTCCCTTGGTCTTCAAATTGAAAGGAAAGACCAGAGGAAAATGAGACAAGTTAATGATCAATAATAGAATTGTTGCTATTTTCTCGCCAAATTTTTCTGCTAGTCATATTTTTGCATTTGCAAAATGGCATACACACTTAATTTGAATTGGTGCTATTTTCTCGCCAAATTTTTCTGCTCTACAATAAGCTCAGTTACACCTTCTGTACTGCAAGCACAAATAGTATAATATTAATTTTTTTAAATATCTTTATTTTCTTCTTGAGTCTATAATGCTAGACACAGAAAGTCTTTCTAGTTTAAATTACAGCTCGAGATCTCTTTCTCGTCATTCATCTTCTTTCGTCCATTGTTGCTCTACTGCCGTGCTGCCATGCCACAACCCGAGCTGCTGGAGTTGGATTATTCCTCACTTTCTTCTAGCCACTCTTTGCTGGCTTTAGATTTAGGTAGCCACTATACACTTGCAAGTACATTGCTTTGTATTGTTAGTTAGCTAGCTATATAAATCTGTATAGATTTGAAACTTTCTTGCTTGAATATAACAAACTACTTACTAATACAATGATAAATTTGTGTATACGGGAGATGAGGTGCTGGTATTCTATTGTTATTCATGATTTAGGTAAGGGATGGATTGAAGTCATGGCGTATAAATGGAGCCTAGTACTAATGGTTGAAAAATTAAGCAAAAACATAACTAGCTTGTGACTAGCTTGTCAAAACTCTTATATATTAATTAGATTTATAATTTCTCAATTGTTAAGCTTTTTCTTAAATAAATTATAATGAGTTTAAGTCCAATTAAAGATCCAAATACCTTAAAACCTCGAAATATTTTTATCCATGCCTTAAAATATTAGAAGATCTAAATACCTAGATAGCTAATTAAAGTGCAAATCATGACAACTTAATTCAAATTAATCCATATGCCTTAAAACCTTAAAAATATTTTTATCCAAATGCCTTATGTAATAAAATCTTGAATATAATATATATATCTAATTAACTAATCTAACAAAATTTAAACATAAAACAAAAAAAGGAAAGTCCCAATAAAACAATAAACTTTTAAACTTTAAAATAATACATTCTAAAGCATAATCACACACAATCCCTTTTTAAGATTAAAAATAAATAAAATTATACAAGTAATTAATCATTGTTGTTTCTTATAAATACTTCTTACATTCAATTATTACCACAATCCAATTATGCATTGATAGAATTACTTATTACATATATATTTCAATACATTCACAGGAATACTTATTTTATATTGAAATATGTGTTGGATTTTCTTGTTGTTCATAGCTTTGGGTACATAGTTATTTGAGTTTGAATTTTTCTATTAGGAGACTTGAAGAGACTATCACGAATAAAGTGACCTATACAACCATATTTGTAACATTTACTTGATTGTATTATCTGCAATAGCCTTGGAGTTAATACAAGTGAGTGAATGCCACAAATGTAGTTATGGGCCATAGAATTCGTGATTGCCCCTCAAAATTGAAAATAATAATTTTTTTTATTAGGATATTTTAAGGGAAATCACAAATCCAGTGACCTATACAACCTCATTTTTAACATTTACTCAATTGTATTATCTACAATAACCTTTGAAATAATGCAAGTGAGTAATGCTACAAATGTAGTTGTAGGTCACATGATTTGTGTTTGCCCTTTCCAAGTCTCGTAATAAAAAAAAATTCAAATTCAAGAAAAAAAGTACCCTACAGTCATTGCCCTTGCGGTTATGATGAAAACATCATACAGGAAATCAAAAGCTAACATAATAGTTCCAGGAAAGGTATTATATATAGTTATCTCCCTTGACAGAGTAATTTTTCAATATCTTTTCTTCTATCTTATTTTCATAACTTTGTGAACTAATATATATTTTTTTCATTAATATCTCAATTCATAATGACGTCTATATATGTTAAATATGCATTGCATATCATATTCAATTAGAATTGAAAATTGTTTAAATAAACTAATATATATCGTCTGACATGAAAAACATATATTAATTTCATTCAAAACTGTAAAACTTTAGAGAGAAAGAGATAAACCGTTAGAATTATGGGTAAATTGAGTGAGTATTCCTCACACAATGAACATATATTTATAGTGTAAAATAATTATTACAAGCCAAAATCTAGGAGCCAATCAAGGCTATAATCAAGAAACTAACAAGCTTATAGTCAAAAGAGCTAATTAAGGAAATAGTCAATGAGCTAATCAAGAATATTAATGTTGAATTATTCACTATTCCAATACTTCCCCTCAGGCTGGAGCATATAGGTAATATGTTCCCAGCTTGTTACACGCAAAACCCAATTGACAATATCAAAACTCTCCCTACCTTACTTAAAATAACATAAGGAGTAATAGTTCAAGCTTCAATCCGTTTAACGAATATCAACTAGTATATTCATACAGCCTCGATTCAGTGTGAAAAAAAGGCTATAGTAACGTTACTCCTGAATAGTACTTGTGAACAATATTCTTGCCAAAAAAATTAAATAAGCATCGCTAGAAAGAGATACAACGGGATTTTCTGGAAAAATAAAAGCAACATTGCTGGAAAGAGACACAACGAAATAATTCACATGAGTACATTTTGAGTTGTCAAACTTTTTGAGCCATTAAATCTTATAACAAAAAAGAGATAATGATAAAGTTGAGGGGTTGAGCTATCCATTAAATGAAATAGATAATTAGGGATAGAGAAAAGAGTGAGGAAATAATTGGTTCAGAGAAAATAGATAACTATGGCTAGAGAAAAAAAAAAGATAATGATAGAGTTGAGGTTGGGGCTGCTGCCAATGAGGGGCTGCTGCCCTAAAATTGGATTGGGGTTTAGATCAAATTTGCTGTAATGTCATCTAAAACTTTAGAGCTAAAGAGAGAAACCCAAAAGAATTGTGAGTGAATTGAGTGAGTATTTCTCACACAATGAATATATATTTATAGTGTAAAATAACTATTACAAGCTACAATCTAGGAGCCAATCAAGGCTATAATCAAGAAACTAACAAGATTATAGTTAAAAGAGCTAATCAAGGAAATAGTCAAGGAGCTAATTAAGGAAATTAATGTTGAAAACTATTCACTATTTCAACAAAAACAATTCTTGAATTGTTTAAGATAAGTGGACTGTTTAGAAAAGTGAACACTTTATTTGTTACAGTGATATGCTTAACTTTTTGTCTATATTGTTGAAATTCCAATTGTGTTTCTCTATGTTTTTCAGGTAAATACATAATAGCAATATTGGCTTGCTATGTCGTGTGCTTAGGAGATTATAGTAAAATATTGCTCGAATTTCACCAAGTAGGAATAGAAAGATTAAGCATATTATTGGAATGAAATTGTAGTTTCATGAATGCGATAGGACCAACCTTTAAGATGGCGTTGAAAGTGTTAGAAAGCATGTACCAATAATTGGTTCATTCATTTTAATTAATTGACTTGAAATGTTATATGACCAATACAGAGTCAACGTCTATTGATAGAAGTTGGATGACCAATAATTGGTTCATTTATTTTAATTAATTGGTTCATTCATATTAGATGAATTTAGGGAAGAGTTTAAAGAATTTCTCAACTATGCTAGTATGGGTTATAGAATTGATAGATTAATTCGATGTCCTAACAAAATATGTGACAATAATAAATTCGATGTGGAGTCTGCGGAAGTTGGACTATCAAATGCTATTGAAGATGAAATACTAGTTGATACGAACCATATGAGAAAAATGATATTAGACTCAGTAGACCCAAATTACAATTATGATTAGGAAAATTCCAATCCAGAAGCTGCAAAGTTGTATGAGATGTTAGAAATTGCGGATAATCCAGTATAGGCAAGGTGTGAAGGAACCATCCTTTTAGCCGTGACTTCACTGTTGAACTGCAAGTCAGAATTCAATATTTCAGAGAATTGTTACAATAGATTTGTTCAAATCACTAAAGGTACTCTACCCAAAGATGAGAAGTTACTTAAATCTTTTTACCAATCTAAGAAGTTGGTGAATGAGTTAGGACTTGGATATGACAAGATTGATGTTTGTCCAAATTAATGCCAATTGTATTACGATAAGAACAAGTGCACGACTACTTGTGGTGTTAGTAACAAGCCATGTTTCAAGGAAGGTTGTAGAAAGAACATACCTCATAAGGTATTGTGACATTTGTCGACCATGAAGAGATTGCAAGGGCTCTATATGTCTGAGGTCACCGAAAAATACATGAGATGACATAAGGAAGGTAAATGGAAAAAACTTGACATAATGATACATTTGCCTAATAAGGAGGCATAAAAGTACTTTGATGAAGTCTATCTATCATGGTCACAATAAATAAAAATGTCATACTTAGGCTCTCAATAAATGGATTCACTCCATTTGTAATTTAAGATCATGCTGGCCAATGTTTTCATTCCTTATAACTTTTCAACAGGCATGTGCATGAAGCAGTATAACATTTCATTGACTTTGTTAATTCTTGATATGCTTCATCCTGGAAAGAATTTTGATGTCTATCTCAAGCCGTTAATGGATGAGTTGAAAATACTATAGAGATAAGACATCTTGACTTTTGATAAGTATTTGAAGCAAAACTTTATTATGAGGTTGCTCTTCTGTAGACGATTCATGATTTTCTTGCTTACGGAATGACTTTTGGGGGTATATAGACTATCATGTCCTATATGTATGAAACGTACAAAATCCTTCACACTAAAGTAAGGTTGAAAATAATATTAGTTTGATTGTCATCGTCAATTTTTACATGAGAATCATCTATTTCAAAAGCAAAGAAACATTTTTCGAAAAAACACCATTGAGAAAAACTCACAACCTCTCATTTTGTCAAGTGAGGAGGTTTTTTTAAAGATTAGATTGTTTGATGTTTCAACATATGGAAGATATCATAATTAGGTGAAGATGAGTATATTATGGGTGTTGCCGTATTGGTCTACCAATCTATTACGCCATAACTTAGATGTCATGCATATTAAGAATAATGTGTTTGACAATATTTTCAACACTGGCATGGACTTCAAAGGTAAAAACAAAGACAATTTACGAGCGTATCAAGATCTAAAAGAAATATGTCATCAACAAAAATTGAAGTTGAGTGAGTTTAATGAAAAATTATTAAAGCCAAAAATAACCTATGCTCTGAGCAAAGACGAGAAAAGGTTGGTTTCTGAATGGATCATGAATGATGTGAAGTTCTTAATGGTTATGCTTCTAACTTGTCTCGTTGTATAAACATGAAAAACATACAAAGTTTATGGTATGAAAAGTCATGACTATCATGTGTTCATGCAGAGGTTATTGCCATTTGCATTTCAAGACTTCATTCCGAAGCCAATTTAGAATCCTATTATAGAATTTAATCATTTCATCTGGGATATTTGTGCACCTAAACTGAGTGTATACTGAGTATTAGAATCTATAGAGATAGACCCTAAAAGATTGCTTAGATTATCATAATCCATGTACATTGACAAGATGCTTAAGAGATTTTGCATTGACTTAAAAAAAGGGTTATTGTTTATATCACATAGTGTGCATCTTTCTAAAAGTATGTCTTCTAAGACAAAATTAGAAGAAGAACACATGAATGAAATACTATATGCTTCCACAATTGGTTCAATCATATATGTCATGTTGTGTACGCACCCATATGTGTCATAAGCTTTCAGTGTTACAAGCAGATTCTAGGTTTTTTTAGGTGAAGAACACTGGAAGATAGTTACGAACATCCTTAAGTACTTAAGAATGACTAAGAATGTGTTCTTAATTGGAGGAAATGACTAACTGAAAGTTTTAAGATATGTCACTGTGAGCTTTCAAACTAATAGGGATGATTGCAATTACAATATGGATTCTTATTTACTCTTAATAGAGGAGCCATGAGCTAAAAGAGTTCCAAGCAGGAAATAACGATTATTCTACAACCAAAGCCAAGTACATAGTTGCCTCCGAAGCAGCTAAAGAGATCGTTTAGATAAAGAGGTTCTTGACATTGTTAATCTAATAAAGTTATATTATGATAAAAATGGGGTTGTTGCACAAGCAAAACAACCAAGGTCTCACCAGAAATCCAAACACATACTAAGGCGGTATCACCTAATTAGGAAAATCATTGATAGAATGGATATAATAATAGAGCACATTCCAACTGGTGAGAATGTAACAGATCTACTTACTGAAGCCCTTACCATAGTAGAAATACAATTAGTCACTTTGATATGGTAGGACTTAAACATTATAGTGATGGGCTTTAGGCCAAGTGGAAGATTGTTAATATTAGTATTCAAGAGTCAATCAAATTTTGATTGTAATGACATTTTATTTGTATTTAATGTATGTAATAATATCTATTAAGCATTCTTTATTATATTGTTTAAATGAGATTTAGTATATGATATATAAAGTCATTATAACAAGTACTATGTATGCATAATGATGATGTTGATCATAATTGTCATATATGACATACATAAATATTATTCTAAAAGTATTCATAGTCAATGAATCATCAATAATAAGGATATTGATAATTTTTAGTGACTAGCATATGTTATGTTATTCTCTTATAAAAAGAGTCATGATCTTATAAACTACAAACATGGTAATACTGAAACAAACATATAGGGGCTTATTAGTTAAACAAGTATATTGAATTAACCCAACAAGAAAAATCATGTGATCTTTACTCACATGTCAATAGAAGTTCTTAAAGTGCATGTGGTGTAATTGATCATTTGACTTGGGATCATTGTATTACCTTATATGTGAATCTATGTGTTTTGATGTCATTCCCCTTATCTTGTAATAAAGATAATAGATGGATGATTATTGGATATGTAGTGAAATATATGAAGGTGGATGAATGATAGACAAAGAATTCATCATCCTCAGTATAGAGGACAAATATTCTATGACCTCTTGAGAGATGTATCTCTTATTCCGAGATTGTTTGCAAAGTAAAAGATTAAGAAAAGAGTTTTCTTGAATCTTATTTAAGAACAAAACGTAAATTCAGTTTCAAGTACTAATAGATTTAGATGAGATAGGGTTGACACTAAGCTTCTTCCCCTATGTCTATTTCGGGATATGTATGATGAAAGGATTGAATTACACGATAACCAAGTATTAAAAGGTTTTATCGATAATCTTAACTTTGCTTGTACTTGGGTGGCTATGATACATTGCTAGATGTCAATCTTGATCTATGAATGTAAGTTGGTTAGTTTAGTAAAACCAAAGCTAAATTAAAAGTGCTTTAATTTAACTGTACTTCTTAAGAAGTATCAAATTACATTTATTGCTAACATATGATAGAACCAAATGGATTACATATTTTAATTGATTTAGATTAGGAACATAGAAGGATAGTGGAGTCTTGGAATTAATAGTTAAGTTCCAAAGACATAAGGGTAAAAAGGTAATTGCCAGCTATACATATGTGACAAGACTTGTTTTCTTGAAAACCAAGAATATGTCTAGTGGGAATCCTAAATGGATTTGGAATCCTAATTGGATTTAGGGCATTAGGAGTCTAAAGGCCCATGTAGTAATCATTACTAAAGGAGTTTTAGGCTTTAGGTTTAATGATATCTTAAACATGATAGGATTATAATACCAAAACCCTAGCGGCCCCACCTACATATGTAACTACTAAGGGAATTTGGCCAATAAGCATGCAACTAGCAAGTAAGAGAGTAACAATCACAAAGATACCTTTTGTGATAGTATTCTACCAAGCAAGGATTAGAGGCAAGAAGGAGTTCTTGTAAAATTCCTACCCTTAGCCGTGACACCTAATCTTGAAGCAAATGAGTTTTTGATTCAAGGACAACCCTCAATTGATGATTCAACCAAGTAGAAGCTAGCATGTATCCTAAAAGTAAATCGAGTCTTTCGAATCTTTTACGTAAGGTAAAGAGTTTTTAACTGATCAATTATGTGAACTATTTCATTAGAGGCTAAATCATTTGAATAGCTTACTAATCGTTGATCATACTTTGTATTTGATTGAGAGAATCGCTTTGATGATTTGTTCAGGAACTCCAACCTGCTAAACAATCAAACTATTATGTGAAGAAAGCTTCAAGATGTTAGTTTTAATCCTTAGATTTTAATATATATATATATAATTGAATACCTTTGTTCTTGGTTTGGGAAACTTTAATTCTGCTGTGAATGCATAACCCTTAGATTCCCAACACAATGATCATCATTAGTTATGTAGTAAAAAAGAAATGTTCCTCTCTTGCTTTTTTCCTTCCAAGTAACACAATGCGATATTAACATCTCCTATATTCTATCTCCCATGATAACTCGTGCCAATATGATTATGAATATTGGTATTAACAAACCCAACCTTATTATAGCCACTTGTCTATAAGGATAAAAGGCTCATTATTTGTATGGGTTTCAAACCCACATTATGGTAACTGTCTATTTAAGCAATATCATCATAAATGGACTTATAAGAATGAATGAAGTATGTCTTGTTTGGAGTGACTAGGTCATGATTGTGGTTTTTAATAAAATTAGACCCGCCCCACTTTAGTGTAGCAATGTGCTTACAAATTTCAGATTTTGCATAATACCAACACCTTGTCTCCTCTTTTAGGTGCTTCTTTGATGCTACTTGATTACCATGATTCATATTGCTTGCCCTCTTTTTCACAATCCTATTGGTGCCCTATTTTATCTACATTTTCATTAATTCGAAATTCATTCTTACAAACACCAAAAGCCAAAACCTTATTGTATGAGTGGTAGAATTCCTTGGCGAATTCAATACTTTCAAATGTCATTGATAATACATCTGAAGTAGTTAACTCAAGAAATGCGTTCATTTTATTTCCTACCATATATTCCTGATTGTTACTACCATCCTCATCACTATTATAAGTTGGAGGCCTATTAAGTCTAAATTTTAACTAAAATTATTTGAGTCCATATGCAGAAGACAAAAAATAATATAAAATAAAGTACATTTGCTAGTAGCTACTAGAAAACAATATTTCAAATTATTATATTTTCCTCTTATTGAGGTCACATTTTCAAAAATATTATCAAATATCCAAAAATTGTCATGTTAAAAAAATAAAATAAAATAAATTATGTCAATAGAAAAGATAAATAAAATTTAAAAATATACCTAGTTAGTGGAGTCTCCCGATCCTTCCAACTTCAAAGTGATAATGTGCGCTGGGGGGGACAATGAAAATGGATGAGCCTTGATTAAGATGATTATTTTTGGTAAACAACGTCAAGAAATGAAGATGGAGTACCTACCTGGGGAAATGAAAAAAACTATTATGACATACTTTATGTCTAATTAGTAGAAATTTTTTAAGAAAAACTCCAAGGTACTAATATGTGAATTAAAATTTTGTGGGGTCCATGCCATATGAAAATAAAAATGGGGAACCAGTTAGAGTTATTTTTATAATTTTATATCTTTACTTTTTACCATATGCGTGTCACCTATTAAAAATATCTACGTTATTAGTCCACCATGTCTAAAATTTTGGTGATACATTGAATTAGTTTTCCAATATAAATTACTTATAAGTATTGAATAATTTTTTTTGCATGTGTTCTATATGTTTTAGAAATTTTATACCGTTTTCATAAATTTTTGATATATTTGCATTTTCAAACCAACAAATATGGTATATTTAAGCAATATTTTAATTCTTGATAAAAATCTATGTTTGTTGTAGAGGCTAGTTAAAAGTCAAAGAATTGTCCATTAAAGTTAAAACTTGATGTTATTACTAGAATGTGAGTTTTGTCCACTAAAGTTAACACTTGATGTTACCATGGGAATGTGAGTTTTATCGGCTCTAAAAAATACAAGAGATATTGTAACTTTAAAAGTATTATTTTAACTGGATGTATTTGGCTTCAAAATTTATAAAAATGTCTATTTAGTTTGATTGAATTAACATTATTTTGTTAGATTGTGTTTTATTTGATTATAATTTATTTATTTATTTATTTATTTTTTTGTGTTGTATGAACTAGAGATACTTTATAATTTATTTATTTGTTTTATTTTTTTTTGGGAAAAAGGAGCAAAATCAAATTATTTATTTTGAATGAATTACTAAAGAAATATTTTAAATTCTCTTTAACTAATAAATTTAAGCTAAGGCTGTGTTTCACGAAATTAGATAAAATTGTTTAAAAGGAACAGGTTTTGGGATGCCAGCAAGACAAGACAAAGAAAGTTAAATTAGTATATACCAGTTCTACTCTCGAGACATCCTATGCTCGATGTTTCCCTAATCTCGGAGAGATCTGTAAGCCCGTCTCACTGGCACCGGCAATGTACCAAGTAACGCAAACTCTCTCTCGTCCTCCCTCTGTTCGTTTTCTAGTATGTTGCAAAGATTTGAACTATTTAAGATCTTGCAAATCCCTAATTTCTACAAATTTTCAAACTGTGTGTCTGCTAATTTGGTCTTAAAGTTCAATTCTTGATTTCAGTTAAATTTTTCTTCTTCATGTCTCGAGATTTCGAGCTGTTAGGTTGATGCCTTTTATTATTTGTTTTTCTATTTTCTGTCAAATTCACATATTTCTGTATGTAACAGTTATGTAACTTGTGCTGAACCCTTTTTTGCTCAACAGCTGAACTGTCCAAGTGTGAACTTGAACAACCCCTAATTCTGTAGCTTGTTAGAAGGGGAAAAAGAGAAATGGAGGTAGAGTTGGAGCCTCGGGTTAAACCTCTCCCCTACAGGGTGAAGGCCATGTCTCGGGAATCACCTTCTCAGAAGGCCGTTCATGTCCTCGACACAGACCTCCGTAGCCACTGGTCCACTGCCACCAATACCAAAGAATGGATCTTACTCGAACTCGACGTAAGTAGTGGTTGACCCTCCCACCCTCACTTTCTCTTTCTATGTTTCTCTATACTTGGTAGTATATATGTTGGTAAATAGCATATGTAGTCTTTTCCGCTGTCTGATTGTTTCTATAATAATTAAAATTCCCCTGTTCTGTATTTTGTGAAGTTAAAGTCTTTGTTTGTAAAGCTAAGTAAGTTAGGTCATGTATTTTGTCGGTGGTACTTAATAGGCTAAACAACAAGAATCTGTTATCTGTTTCAAGTGCAAAGACCAAAAAATATTTTTCTTATCTCGTCACATATTTGTTCCCTGTAGGATAACCAAATTGTTCACAAAAGGCTCCTAGCGCCTTCTTTCCACTTAGTTTTTCTTTGTCTATTTGACATTTTAACCTTGTATCATTACACAAGGATATTCCTACAAAAACTACTTCTGAAGACGCATCTACTTCCAGTGCTTTGGTTGAAATATCCAACCAGAATAATTATACCAATCTATTTTTACAATCTCTAGGAAAACAATCTTCAAGAATAGAAAATTTTCTTATACAAGAAAAATCTTCTCAACAAAACTTTTCACAGGCATCAGGATCTTTGTCAAAAGAAACACCAAAAATTAATCCGATAGTTATGATAATTTTTGTTACCCATTTGTAATTTGCACATGATACTTTCTTCTTCTTCAATGAGGATATCTAGAGTTTTACAGACTTTCTTGATTTGCTTCAGGTCTTTGAGAGGGTTTCTGGGTTTAGGATCAAGTAGTCTAAAGTGGTTTGGTGGGCATTCTTCTTGATATACAGGCTTATTCCCCTTTTGCTGGTTAACTTATTGTTATTATTATTATTTTTTACTTTTTTTGAGTTTCCTTTGGGAGGTAGTCCTCATTTGTCTCATTCTAGGATTCTTTTTGTTAGAAGAAGAAATTCCATTAAGGGAGAAAAGAAATACAGAGTGGAGGACAAGAAGCCCTCCTAAATAGAAAAAAACCAGAACAAGAAAAGTCGCTTGGATAGTTTAAAGGGAGTTTCTTTTCAACCTTGAGCCCCTTCTATCGTTTTTTGCTAAGTATTTCTGTCTATTAACTTTCTCTTTTAAAATCCTATTAGGAGTTGCAGAGAATTTTGAATTGTATCATACAGGATCTCCATAGTAAGGGGAAATCAGAAGAGGACCATTTAGTTAATTTGGACACTTGTTGTAGGCCGTCAGAGGGCGGGCTTTGTCTTGCTGTGTTTGTATCCTTGCTCTAGTAGGGAAGTAGTTACGGTGATAGGATTTCTGTAATATGGAAGTTTCCAAAACTGCTTTAGGCATTTTAAAGTTAGTTAGAGATGTTGAATGAGAATCATTAGATATTTTCAGCAGTCATGCTGTCTCTTCAGCTGTGTGATGCAGTCAGTCTCTATGTGTGATGCTTGAGAAACCCTTTGTGCGCTTCATAGTTCATTGGCCTAGAAATTGATTGCATCACCTAGTTGAAAAGCCATTATGCTTACTGAAAATACTTGATAATTCTCAATGACGCACCACAAGCCTACTAATTGTTAAAAGATAGATAATTATGTCCTGTTATGCAAACATTGAAATTAATTCCAATATCAAGATAGAGACCATAAGTCCAAATCCATCCTATGTCAGCCATTTGCAATTATATATGTGCATATTAAACACTACCCATTTTGATGAAATTTTCCTTTGTAAAAAGATTTATATTAACTTAGATTTATTTTACAATTTTTGTTAACATTTTCATAATGCATATGTCCCTTCACTAGTCTAATGGATTTATATCTTCAGAGCAAATAGTCCAAAGAAAGATGTTTAGGGCATATTGCTGCTAGAACGAGAGTCTGTGAACAAAATTCTGCATATTAGACAGTAAAGTGTAGGTTCGTGAAGGGCTTATTATAGATGTTTCAAGAATATAAATAATGTTGGGCATGTATTGTCTGGGAGGTGTAATTTTGGAACTTTGCTAGTTGTTTCTATACCACCTGCCCTACACACTGGATATTTCTTGGTTCATACAATTTTCTCTAGGATCAAGAATTATTATGGTTCTTTCTTGGAATACTTTCATTTTGCTGTTTTCTATTGGGTCAATTTCACGAAAATAATATCATTGGTCTGGTCATGCAAACATGTATTGTCGAAATATCACTTGGGATGGTCTTGCAAACATGATATCTTGTTGAAATATTAAATGTTTAAATGAGATAATATATATATATATATATATATTTTTTCATTCTCATTTTTGCAGGAGCCTTGCCTGTTATCACATACACGGATATATAACAAGTCTGTACTTGAATGGGAAATTGCAGTTGGCTTACGCTATAAGGTTAGGTGCTTAACTTATTGATTTGTTGTAATGGAGATTATATATTTTAAATTATGAAGGTTTGGTGCTCTAATTCAGGAGCGTTTGAGTGTTTCTTTAGTTGATTGGCAACAAGATTGCTGAGCTCTATTGTATTAGGCATGTCCTTTTTTTGTTTTTATTTCTGTTTTGGAGGACTTCTTGTCCTCCACACTGTACTTCTTTTCTTAATTAATATTATTTCTGTTTCTATGAATCAAAAAAGAAAAAAAAGAATGAAGGTTGGTAGTAAAGTTTCAGTGGCACTCCTTTGAAGCATACAATCATAGATGTCTGCTTGCGTATTCTAGGACATATCAATTTTTTCTTGCACTATATTATGTATTATATCTATTTGTAAATTGTTATGACGGTGTAAGTATTTTATGTTGAAAAGCTTAGTTTTTTAAGCTTGATATTAGATATGGGCTTTTTACTAATTGCTTAAGCTTTTGGTATACTTGGTATTCCAACATGATTCTAGACTATGGTTGTTGAAAAGGTGACTGGTTCCAGCCTTGGGAACTCCCATTTTTTCAATTACTGTTCCCATACTTTTGTCGTTTCTTCTTTATGGTCTCTTTTGTTCTGAGTTTTGTGGTCCATGTGGAAATCTATGCGAGGATGGTTGTTGGTCTTTGAAGCTTATATGTGTAGTTGACCCTGTCTGTTAACAGCTTAAGCCTCAGACAGAAGTACCATGGTGTGCTTAAACTACAAGCCTCATCCAGTTCTGTTCTTCTCTTAATTTATTTTTCTTTTGTTTATTTATTTATCTTCTTAAAACCATGCATTTCTTTCTTTAGGGTCAGCAACAAGGGCTTAGGATTATTGTCCTTGTCCTATCATTTCAAACCATCTGTCATTGCACAGGAAGGATTGAAATCCTAAGTTGTTGGAGTAGAGGGGCTGTTCCAGATTGGGACTTGTCGACACCTTCTAAGGGTTGTGATCTATTTTTGTGTGAAATTAATTAGAGGCCGAGATGCAATGAGTCCTAAGTTGTTGGAGTAGAGCGGCTGTTCCAGATTGGGACTTGTCGGCACCTTCTAAGGGTTGTGATCTATTTTTGTGTGAAATTAATTAGAGGCCGAGATGCAATGAGTCCTAAGTTGTTGGAGTAGAGGGGCTGTTCCAGATTGGGACTTGTCGACACCTTCTAAGGGTTGTGATCTATTTTTATGTGAAATTAATTAGAGGCCGAGATGCAATGAGTCCCCTTTAACTGTCAACTTTATCTAAGCACAGTTTTTAACATCTTCTATTGCAGTCACTCTGTGGATTTGTTCCACTTGGTCAAGTGTGTCTCACATTATGGCTTATAAGTGTCAGTCTTATCACAAGAATTTACAACTTCATTTAATTAATATTGTTAAAACGTAACCTATGATTCATTCATCAAGTATTTATTTTTATTTTATTTATTTATTACTTTTTATGGAAATGAGTTGTAGACTCAACGTTAGCATGTAAATAAAGGGTAAATTGACGATAAAATTAAAGTATGTAGTCCAGGTCATATGACATACCTGAATTTTAAATTACCTAGTTCTATTTTATATATTTATTTAAAGTTTAAACATAAAATTTTTAAATAAATATTATTTTATGCAATAAAAATTTCAAATATTCAAATTTGAATGTTCATCAAATTCAAATTCAAATATTATTTTAAATTTGAAAGGGTATTCAAATTTGAATTTGAATTTGATTGTTGATACAAATACAACAAATGAAGTATTCGAAGTTATTTGATTCGAATTCGAGCCCTAATTGCAAGCGACTATCTAAAAATAGAGGGGTGTGATTGAACGAATTATAATTGAAGGATTTGTTTAAAGAAGGTTGAAGGGGTATCCTTGAATCTTATCCTAATTATCAAATAGAAGAATTTTGGTCAATTTTTAATCTTCAAGTGACTGGAATATGGTTTCCTAAATCATGTGCTGTGTTGTATTTTGGATATAGGTATGTAGAGTACCTTGTTGCATATGATTTTTGGTACATCTCCTAATTCCCCTTCGTAGCATGAATTGTATCAGGTATTATATGTTTTGGAGAATGTGGGTTCCTACTTGTATAATGTGGAGTTTTTGGAGGGAGAGGAGTAATCCAATTTTGGAAGATTGGGAACTTTCCTTGTCTGAGTGAAAGGGAGTGTGCTGCAATACTTTTTCAATTGAATTGCGATTACTTTTCTGTTGGAGCTTCCTTAACTTCTGGGAACTGCTTTTGTTGTATGAAGTAAACAAATTTATATTATAGTTTGCGTTGCTCTTTTATTGTGATTTTGTTATGTTTATTGATATTCCTATGGGTTAGGGTGCTGCCCTACTTATAAACTTTTTCTCATCAAGCAAAAAATGATGGTGGTTGTCCACCACCAATTTAGATCTCAGATGAATCTACACAGAGAGAAAAATGTTATGCATTCCCTATTACTTATTAGCTGGGCCTTCATTGACTTTATGTAACAAGACTAATGGGGTTTTGTCTTATATCAAAAAAGAGAGATGGGTCTTGTGTTTGCCATATGAAAGTTTATTTTTTTTGATAGAGAAAGAAAATTTATTAAGAGATAAAGAAATACAAGGGGAGGACAAGAAGCTTTAAGTACAAGAAAAAATAGAAAAGAAAGAGGCAAGCTTAAAACAAAAGGGTCACCAATTATGTTGCATGTCAACTAAAGGAATACCCTGAAACACTCCTGATGCAGAGCACCAAAGGGAAGTGAGAAAAATAATTTTACCCTAAAGAAGAAGTCGTGGGAGACAAAAATCTTCACATTACATTCCAATCATACACCCCAAATCACTTCAAAGAAAGCACAGCTCCATAAAGCTATAGAATAGTTTAAATTTAAGTGATACCTTTTTGTTGATCTACTGTTGGGCATGGGTTCTAAAACATCTTCTTGCTAGGCTTAAATTTTGTCTTTATAATTCTCAGTGCTTGTAAAATGTTTTTACTTTTAATTTACCTTCAATTTTTCACTTAATAACTAATAGTCAGACTTTTGAGTATCATCTTTGCATTTGTTCTGTAAATATTTCTTGATTAAAGAGTTAATGTACTCTGAATTTAAAAATGAAAAGGTTTATGTATAACTTGCTACTTAATTCTTCTCTTCTTCAGAATCAAAAAAGTATTCAAAGGAAGATATAATAAGGCAGTGGTTGGTATGTCAGAGAAGTTAAAACCTCAATCTTCATGAGTTTCGTATGTGGTTGCTATTCCAAGTGTTATAATTTATTTTTTATCTCTGAAGTATGTTAAGTTTGATATACATAGTTGGGCCATTATCAAATACTTCTATGTCAATTGATTTTGAAATTTGGTACTATGGCATGTTTGTTTTAAAGGTCACTGGGTCAAGACTTGGTACCCTCTTGTCTCAATTTTGTTTTATTATTAGGTCTTTATTCTAGTTTGTATTGTGTTTGGCTGAGTTTGTGGTCCATTTGCAAGTGTATGGGAGGGGGAGCGTCAAGTGTGTTAGGCTTGATATATGTGGTTGGGTGGATTTCCTTTCCTAAAAGATTAAGCTTTAAGGTTTAGAAACCTCCCTCTTAAATTGCAAGTAATATGTCATTTTCTAATATATCGTTCCTGCAAAAGGAATTCTCTCATGCATATTAACATATTAAGTACTGAAAGTGCTTCTTGGGAATGCTTTAGTCATTTGTTTTTGCTCGCCAGCCAGAGACATTTGTGAAGGTCCGCCCACGTTGTGAAGCACCAAGGCGTGACATGATCTATCCTATGAATTACACTCCATGTCGATATGTGAGAATATCTTGTTTGCGAGGAAACCCCATTGCTATTTTCTTTATTCAGGTAAAAATATGAGAATTCTTTGTCCTTTTTCGTACTAGCATAGAGCTTCTTTAATCTTGTATATTGTTAGAAGTCTGGTATTTTGGAGGGTGGTTCCAGATTGCTTGATATGCTGTATTGTAGACTAATGTAATCATTTTTGAGAGCTAAAGCTATCTTGTCCTTGTTTTGAAGAGGAAATTCATACTTGTTTAGTTGGTCTATTTTCCTTATCTTCACAAGAGGGGCTGTTGTAGTTTTTAGTGTCAGAACCCAACTCGGGGGCTGTGGTTGGTGGGAGGACAAAGGCAAGCCTACGGTCCATCTCAGCACAAGCTAGCATCTAAACATAATTTTCTCAAGTAAAAGAAATATCAAAGTAGAATATATACTTAAATTGCTGAAGCTGAAATCAGAATAACAAAGATATATATAGCTTCTACAGATACAAATCCTTCCATAAATACAATTCCATAAATACTTTAGCACCAGATAATCAACAAAACCAAATTGTGGGCCCACAAGAGCGCAAGACCACTTAGCAAACCCAAAGAATCCAACCACTAGTAATCCACTTGCTAAATACGTGCTCCTTTTTCTTAATAATTAGTGATTTTATTAAAAGAAAAAGAGGGCAATAGCTTTGTAGGGCGGGTACAAACATACCCCACCAAAGCCCAAAAAAACAACAAAAACTACAAACACTAGAAAGTACAATTCCTACCCTATCCAAGCAGTGGAGATCTTGAACCCCTAATTGAGATCAAATTCCAAAAAAATGTATGAATTCCAAATTGGTCTTACATTCTTAGCATGAAATATAATGAGGAATAAAACAAAAGAAAATAGCTAAAAATAAATAAAATAGTAAAGTAATCATTAGACTTGTGGCATTAACACATTGCTGTAATTATATATATGTTTTTTTGTATTTTTGGAATTTATAAAGAAGCCCCACACTTTGAAAATGTTCCTATATAGCAACGGACATACATTTACAAACAAGTACTTTCTTTTGTGGTCCTTAGATAAAAATGTATTAACTATTTGATTTAGACTAGTATAAGGACTCATATAAATAGGTATTTCAACAGAAGTTGAAGTCAGCACATCGAATTTTATTACACAAAATGGCACACCAAAAAAAAAAAAAAAAAAAAAAAAAAAAATAAAAAATTCAAGGAAAATAATTGGACCTCCTAAAACCTCTCTAAATTTAAAGCAAATGACCAGAATAACCTTTTAAAAATATTGGGTTTTACATTTGGATTCTTTCTTTTGTTTCATATTTATTTGTTTATGCTTCGGAGGGAACATACTTGGATTTATATTTTTTTGGTTTGAATTTTTCATTGAAATAAAAGAAAAAAGTTATTAATTAAGAAAAAGAAGTGAGAAAAAAAAGAAAATTCTTGTATATGTATAGGTTGCATTTGTTTGACGCTTTATTAAACAATTTCATTTCAGTGAAAGAAGAAACTGAATTTCTTTGCATATGTGCATATAGCAATGGCATTTAAATAAGGAAGGTCACTGAAATCATGTGTGTGTGTGTGTTTTATTTTTTTATTTTTTATTTTTTTTTGTAATGACTTATTGGTACCTGGCTCAGTGAAGCTAGTTTTCTTTCTCACTGTTGATTTGCACTACATTTTCTTATATCCTGCATCAGTTATGTTCTTGAAGCTTACAAATGCTTGAAAATTTTATATGGAGTCTTGATTCAGATATTAAAAGGTTGTTTTTGCTGTTCTTGTCTTGCAGCTGATTGGTGTCTCAGTGACTGGCCTTGAACCAGAATTTCTACCAGTTGTTAATTACTTGTTACCACATATTATATCTCAAAAACTAGAGCCTCATGATATGCATCTTCAGGTGAACCGCATCCCTATTGCCATCATCATCGTTATTGTTATCTTTTTTGTTTGCTTTCTGATGCCCATCAGTTTGTAGTTGCTTCAAGACATGACAAACCGGCTACTTGTGTTCCTTCCCCAACTAGAGGTACATTTTATTTACTACAATTATGTTTGGTCTTTATTTTCAATTTGTCTTCTTTTCAATGTATGTACTTTTTCTTTTGATTTTTATTATGGCATTTAGCACTGCATTTGTAATGATGCAGGCAGATCTTACAAGCTTTCCTGACGCAGCTGAGTCTAACTTGCGTTTTCTTGCCATGCTTGCTGGTCCTTTTTATCCTATTCTTCATGTTGTGAATGAAAGGTCAGTTCATCCTTCTGGAGTCCTTGCATGCATGATTTCTTTCCAAATTCATCTTTTCCTGTTTGATTTTTAGCTAAAGAAAATTCTACATCATGCTTCAGATAGATTCATTAATTTCAATATCTCGGTAAGCTCTTATATTGTTCTGCCTCTTATTTTCCCCATCATAAGCCAGGTCTAATAATCTTTTTGAACTTATTTTTGTTAAATGGTTCCAAAGCTGAAAAGAGTGGATTGATTTTATGTCATTTAGCACTGCATATTATCCATTAAGGAATTTGATCTTTTGAAATGAAAATTTTTCACTTGTACAAAAATGGTCAGACTTCTCCCACTATGGCACTGTCACTTTCCACCAACTTCACCTGTGCCACTCCTCGTGCCTGGAAACAAGTCTTCGTTCAGATATGGAAGCTTGAATTTTTGTTCACCAAATTTCCCTTAAAAAGTTTGTGTATAGCAACAAGCCGTTACTCTTGTTTCCTGTTTAGGGTCCATTATATAATTACCAGGAGATGCTACTTAGGTATCGACTGATGAACTGGATATGAATTGATGATCCTTTTTGATATGGAACACTGCTTTTGGCACTCCATCGCTACGGCCATGAAAACTAGAGATGATAGTAGAAGAAGAAAAGCAAAACACATAATTTGACATGAAAATGCTTGTTTAGACAGCTTATAACTGAAAACGTTGAAGGACTAGCGATTTCTTCCCTTTGCAACAATGTTGCATGCGAGTTTTTGTCTTAGAGGGAGAGAGAGGTGATTTTGAGTTTCAGAGGGAAAGAGAGAAATTTCAGGGGATAGTGGCATTGGGCGAGAGGAATAATAGAATTTGTGGGAAATTGGAAGATCTCTATACACAAAGACGTGAAGAGTAGTTTTCAAAATAAATTTGGATTCTGAAAATACTGATTCTGAATTAGTGTAATCAATATGATACTAGTTCCAAAATAAAAAAAAATTAAAGGAGAGCCTGAGGTGCGTCTAAGGCGTAAACGGCACAAGGCGCATGCTTCCTTGCCTCTGCACCTCTAAAAGCGGGTGCTGACACTAAGGTACTGCCTAGGCACACTAAGGTGCTGCCTAGGCACACTAGGCGCATGCCTTCTCCATGTTTTGAGGTGCACTCAAGGCGCCGCCAGTACTTTTTTTTTTTTTGAAAAAATCTCATCAGTTTCTCTTTTTGAGGAAAACTCTTCAGTTTTATAGGAAAAGTCAAATATTGGGAAGAGTTCTAATAGAAACCTGAAAAGTCCCTCAAACATTAAAAAAAAACCCTAACACAACAGCTGAACCAAAATCTTGATTCTAAGCAGCCTTCGAAGTCTTGAGTTTCCTTGTTACCTGGCCAAAAAGCAGACCATATTTTCAGTGTAAGTCTGCCTATTATCTATCATGTTTTATAGTTACTTTCTAAGTTTTCTTCATCTTCAGCTTATACTAATCCTTGCTTAGTCTAATCTCTGCTATTGTATACAAAAAGCAGAGCATTTGTGTGGCGTAAACCTTAAGTATCTCTGTCTTGTTTTGTACCTGAAAAACAGAGTATATTCTGCGGTAAACCTGAGCTATCTCTGCCCTTTTTAAGAAAGAAGAAGCATAAATTCAATTTTTATTTGTTAGCTTAGTGTTACTTGCTTGACATATTTACTTTACCTAGATCTTTTTATCAACCTTTACTTTCTACATGCTGGAATTCTTGCCTATGGATACTGTTTTCTATGTCATAACTTAATGGTATTAGTTTTTACTTGTTGTAAGCTTAAAATTATTGTATGTAGATTTTTTTCATTAGATGTGTGCCTAACTTTGATAAGGTGCGTGGCTGCACCTTTGCTCCTAGGCTCGAAGGACCCTTGGCGCCTGGGTGAGCTTAGAGCCTTTGGTAACTGATTATATGTTTAATAATAAAACTTCAATTACCTCAAAACATAATGTTAATATTTTTGTATGAAATTCTTACATACGTGATCTTAAAAGTGTTTCGTGTTTTCAACCTACGTATTTCGTTCCAACTAAGCGATCCAAAGAAGCATACCTTCAACGTACCACATTATGGGGTAAATGACATTCTACGTTTTTGTTTTTGTTCTTGTTCTGCGTATCGTATTGTTCCGCGTACTAAGTAACTATGGGTGAAACTAAAACTAATCTTGCACTAGCACTGAGGTTTGTTTTTCCCTTATAACCCCACACTATTACTTCTTATTCAACCTAAAATATTAGCCTGCATTATTTCCAAAATTTCCAAAGAAAACACATACAACCAAACTTCTAATACTTCCTTAGAGGATTTGTAACCATAAACTTTGGGAAGATTACAACTTTATTGACGTAACTTCGATGAACTTACTTTTATCTATAGTCTATACTAATCAGCCTAACACACAAAATGGGATAGACTAAGAATAAAACTTGATCTAATAATCCTCTAAACATTGTATACCTTCTATGGAAATTATAAATGTACAGAAGAGATCTATGTAAGACTTTGAAAAAGACAGGCTTATTTACTGTTTTTGTCATTGAGGATTACACAACCATATTCTATTTGTACCTAAGCATTGTAGTGACATGAAAGGGGTTTATTTATTTTTTAGCATATGGTGGAATGAGAGGAAAAGGAAAATGTTTGAAGGAGCGAATATTTATTTCTTTTTCTAAACAAGGTATGGAGGAATATAGTGCTCTAGATAAGATTCAATTGGAAAAGATAACATATGTGGAGGATCCCAAATGTAGCTAAACATGGGGATTGGTGATACAAGAACAAGAGGATAGAAATAGAAAAAGAGGTCATTGTACCTCGAGTACTATAGAAAAGGATATTGCAGCAATTTTTAAAACTAGGGTTTTCATATCTTTTTAAGGTTGTTTTATTGTGTACAACAAGGAATAGATTAAATCAATGCTTATGATTAATTGTTATCATGTTTTTTAAATATTATTTTCTACAAATATGGACCTTATTGGCACTGTAATATGTTATTTGATTAATATAAAGAATTCAATCGTTGGCTTTTTAAAGTTCTTATGAGAACTTAGGGTTTGGTTTTCCTAGCATACAAAAAAGATTTTTGGTTTTCCTTTGTTTCCACCTAAAAAACTTTAGCTTCCATGAAATTTCATCCTATGCTTCCATATCATAGGGCTTTTGATAGCCTAAAGTGGTATCAGAGATGAAGATGGTCCATGGCTTAGGAACAAGCAAACTACAAACGTTGCAAGAGATCAAATAATAAATTAAGCGGATCTCTGAAGTCTGAACGATTTGATAACTTACAGGCTTTTGTGAATTTCTAGAAGGAAGTTGTGAATGTTTGAACATATTAGAAGGTTATCTCGAAGATGAACAATGTCTAGAAATTAGTTTTATTTTTTACTTATTATTATTATTATTATTTTTATAGAAAATTATTGTTAAGAAAGAAAGAAATGCAAGAGTGGACAAAGAGTCCAATGGCACAAAAACGTAAATAATAAGTAAAAATGCAAGCTTAAAACAATAATGTTTGCCAATCATATTGCAGATCTACTAAAGAAACACCTTAAAAAGTTTCTAAAGCAAAACACTAAAGAGAAGCGAGGAAGACAATATTGTCTTGAAAAGGATGCCACGAGAGACGACAACCATGGAAAATCCTCACATCGTGTTCCAGCTATACCTCTCAATTCATTGCATAAAAAGCACATCTCCGGAAATACTTATCTTTTTTTCCCCCAAAAAACTGTGGTAGTGAGTCATCAGAAGCTTATGCTAAGAGCCCGAACAAACCCAAAGAATGTTGAAAGTGTTAATCCTACACCAAAGTTCAAAAAATAAGGCAATGAAAAAAGAGATGCCCATTAGTCTCTCCATAGAACAATCCAGTGTTGGCTAAAAAACAAAATTCTCCTCTCAATCATTTTCCTCCTCCATCCCCATACCAAATTGGAGGCACTTAGTGAACAACTCGGAATCTCATAAGAAAAACCCTCTCCAACAATTTGTGAATCTTGTCCTGATGACTTCGAAGAGGTGAAAGTAAGTATTTACATGACATTCAATTACTTCATGAACTGAACACCCACCAAGTGTTTGATGTATGCCCTAAGGTGGATATTTTAGATATGGAAAATTGTTTTATGTTGCAAAGTTTTTGTTGTGATGATAGAAGAAAAGAGATCAAGGAACATTGAAAATATGCACTATGCAAGTTACGTAATTCATGCTTTATTGTTGAAAGAAAACTTTTTTATTCATGCAAGCCAACGAAGAAAGAAAGGGTGGAGATTGTTGCAAGGTCATCCTATTGACATAGTTACCTACTACGCGCATTGATACTATACATGGAATGGAAACATAAAATATAACTTATCCCGAATATGGTATGACAGGGGTAGGCTTATTCGGATCGCTTAGTTGGAACAAAATATGTTGGTTTGGAACACATAACGTTTTTTAGGATCACTTATGTACTAATTTCATATAAATACAATTCTTATTAGATAATTAAACATAAAAGCATAATAGAAAATGAAAACTTAGGTGTCTACTTTTCATCCATAAGAAAAGGGGAGACAATAATATGGCTGCAGAAGGAAAAAATTTGCAGTTCATAAAAGATTTTGGTTGTGCGATGTCTATAAATATTTTTCTTGTTGATTTATAATTTTATTTGTTCCATCTTTGATATTCATGATCTAAATGCTTGGAATGCTGAAAGTAACGTCCCATGTTGGATTGAAGGATCCAGTTCGTAAGTCAATACCTAAGTAGGGATCTTTGGTAACTTTCACCGATGTTGGATGATTGTGGAATTACTTTATGCTTATGTGACATTACTTGATGGCATCAATAAGAATACTAGAGTTCCATGCAATGTGTTTTAGTTGCCTTTGGATTGTGCTTTTTGTTGTCTGCAATGATCGAGTTACTGCTTCCTTGACGTCTTATTGAAATAAGTAAATAACTTAAAAGAAACAAGCTTCTGTTATATTTATCATGAGGTTTGAAGTTGTATTAATGCTTGCCATGTCTAATGATTGTTAGACTATGAAGCACGGATAGTGGCACGAGTGTGGGAACATAGCGACAACTTCTAAAAGTCAAGGATACAACATGTCCTTAATATGTTGAATTAGGTAATTTTAGGAAGTATTCATTATATATGAAATATAAATAGTTTACCACTTACATGGTAGGTGCACAAATGATGACTATATGGCATAGTTAAAGATATTCCTAGAGAAACATATACATAAATACAAAATTGTAATAGACATACAAGATTGTATTTTTTGTCAATCATACATGCAGAGTGAGGGACATAATTAAACCAAGCATGAGAAGATAAAGTGAGATTGTAAGAGGAGAGTCTGAGAGAGTGAGCATGAGACCAAGATTGAGAGAGAGTGAGACATACAAAGATAGAGAGATGAAGAAGGGTAGACCATGGATTGTGAAGAATGCATACCAGCAAGTGCAACAAATCAATTAATTGTGAGCTTATCCGATTAGAGACAAAGGAGAAGGGAGACTTGATATAGTTGGAGATATGTGAGGTTTTGTTTGTCATACCCAAAATTCCCGAATTTAGACCTTTTTTTTTTAACTTTAGTTAGAATTAGCTTGAACAAATAGGACAAAAATCTAGGTATAATTTCCCTTATACGAGCTGTATTTGTGTATCCAAGTTGTAGCAAGCCGTGTCTTAGCATATTGAAGCCGCGGAGATTGCAAAGCCATACCAAGCTATATTCGATATTCAAAATTAAAAGTAAATAAATTTGGATATGTGTTTGATTCGTATCTAGGCATATTCGAGCCGTTTCTATGTCGGTAATGTACTTGACATAAGCTTTAGTTTTCCATATATCAGTGCACCATGGGTGTTAGACATAGGGAGCTGTCATAATGCATCTAAAATTACTTGGTTTGCATTGAGGTTTCTCATTTGGATAGCAACATGAGTGGTTTTAATCTAGGATATGGCATTGTAACCGATTATCTTTTTCATAACTTGTAAATATTTAATTTACTTACATGTTATCTCTTAAATTTTATTACATATGGACTACGTAGTTTTACATATGGCTCCTTTGATTAAAGAAAAATGGATGGCAATTGCAGGGCAGCTGCAAAGTCTGCAAGCAATAACACTGACCCTGATGTCTCCAAGAATTGTCAATTGTCATCAAGCCTGACGGTTTCTTCTAACTTTGAGGTAGCTTCTAAGTCCATTCCTTTACTCTTGTTTCCTTGTCCTCTTGCTGTGGATATGAAAATCACGATATGTTCCATGGTATTGCATGGAGTCTTCCCTTGTCTTTGTTTTGTGGAGGATGAGGATGTGTTTTTGCATATTAAGTTGAGCTATGATCATTAAGTATATTGCCATGGATCTTATATATTGCTTGAAAGTTTGAGATTCTTATGGATGTATCAATAAATCGTATAAAATGGTAGAACATGTCTTTTACCTCATTGACAAACCACATGCTAAAAAGTTTGGCAAGAATCCTAAGAAAAGTAACATGTAACTGGATAAATATCCTAGAAGCCTAAATTAAGATGGAAACACAATCATGCATGCTAAAAACACTTCCATGTTGTGGGCTTTGTGTATGATGGGAAACAATATAATAATAATAATAAAAAAAAACGTAAACTCCAAACATGGGAGAGAAAGTGTCTGTATCTGGAATGATGTTGTACAGGTGTGGAAGAGTTATAGAGAGAGGAGAGATTGCAAGAGGAGATGAAAAGAGGGGTGGGGGAGAAGGATAATTATAAAAAAAGTGGGGGGATAACTTTTTTAAGAAAAAGAGGAGGAGAAGGAAAGAATGTGAAACCCCTCACATTGGAAGTATGAGGTGTAAATATGTCATATATCTGCAACAAGTACTTGACTACTAGCTAATTAGGCTAGCCATTGCACCCCACATGGTTTCGTCTATTGCTCATGTTACTTGGGCCAACGGGGGTACTTGGGGCATTACAAATGGTATATGAGCATTGGCCCTTTGTGTGAGAGGGAAAACTTGGAAGACTTTGGCAGTCTGATAGGGGAGAGAAGGAAACCTGAAATGGCTTTGGCGGCGCGGCGGCTCCGAGGATGGTGGCAACAACTAGGTGAACTATTATGAAAAGGTTTTGGGTGGTGGAGTGAATAGTTTAATTTATTATTATCTTTTAATTATATGTTAAGTGATCTTTCCAATCAATCTTGATAATTTCTTATAGTCTGTTACACATGATTTTTAGATTTTCGAAGTGCTGAAAAATTACCTTTTCTGTTGAGCTAGTGTTGATTGATGGGAAACCTTACCCCCGTCTCCACCCTTTCTTGCTTACAGCCAAGGAGATCACGAGGTGTATCGCCTTTTAGTTTATCCTCATATAGTGCTATAGCTTTTCGGCCTGATGCTATTTTCACGCTGCTGAGAAAGGCATATAAAGATTCTGATCTAGGATCCATCTGCAGAATGGTAGTTATCAGTCTCTTTCAACTTTCGACTAAGAAAGATTTTTGCTCCTTTACTTTTTATACCTGGTGCAAGTGTTTAATTTCTATATCTATTCCGGCCTTTCTTTCAGGCATCTAGAATTGTGCAGAAACTCATTGGGCCTCATATATTGCAAAATGCAACATCCCCTCGGGGGGAAATAAAATCTGTTGTGGATGAGAGTGAGACACCAAACTTAGAATCATCTGATTCTCTTGCTTTCGTTGATTACTCAAACTTGTTTGGTGAAGAATTTCGGATGCCTGATGAGCACTGGGACTACAGCTATTTGAACATCCTGGATATCGGATCAGTAGAAGAAGGAATATTACATGTTCTTTATGCTTGTGCATCACAGGTTGATTACTGTAATGGGATGTACTACGTAGACTGCTAAATGCGTATCAAACTTTTCCCCATTCCATGACATTTGTTAACTTCGTGTAATTTTCAGCCTCTTCTTTGCAGCAAATTGGCAGAGAGAACTTCTGATTTTTGGTCTGCATTACCACTTGTACAAGCACTTCTTCCAGGTTGACTGTTACTAGTAAATTGGCCTTGTTACTTAGTTTTGTTTTGTTATCTTTGGTTGCTTGTTTTTGGTTTTTTTTCTTTATGGTACATAAGGTGGGCATGGAGAAAGGAGGGGTTGAGATACACATTGGTTTGACTAAATAGAGTATATAAGACTTACAGGAACGTCATATCTAAAAGTCTAGGCATCAGCCTCATGGTTATGCACATTATTCACATGCCATATTCGGTTTTTGAGCTTTTATTTTCATTTCCAAATGTTTTGGAAATTAGAAATGTATGTTTCTTGTTGTCCTATTTATTTATCTGGAAGGATTGGAGTGAAAATAGTCACTTTCATTGTATTAGTGTATTATGGAGATGTGTACTGAGCTTGTAGTTCTGCAGGGTTAAGCATTTTGAACCTGAATGGATTCCTTTTTTCTATTTTTTGGCTAATAATCAGAATGACTTTCCTAATATAGTTGTAGTTATGCATGATAAGAATTAAATATGAGAGAGAGAATGAGAGACAGGAGAGGGAATACTCTGAAAGTAATTACCAGTGCCAAATCTAAACTGATGTTCAAGGACAATAAGGCCTGGCAATGCAAGAGTAAAGCCTGATAGAAGTTCGAAAGCAATCATCAGATATCAGCAAAACCTGATGTCAAATAAAAATCCTATAGCAATAAGAAATTTTTAAACTGACCCTAATAACTGAAACTGTTCATAACAAGTCTTCTAAATCATTCAATAGTTTTCTTGTTCGGGGTCCAAGTCCTTCATCTTTTCCCGTTGACAAATTTATTTGGAAGGCTAATGTTAAGGATTTTGTTTGGACTGCAGTTGATAATAGAGTCAATACTAATAACTTTTTGCAGGTGCAGAGACCTTCAAAGGCATTATCCCCCACTGTTTGTGTTATGTTCTTCCGGCATAATGAGACTAATAAGCATCTTTTTCTACATTGTTCTTCGGTTTGTAAGTTAGGGTGCATGCTTTATGACATCTTCAGCTTCTCTTAAGTATGTCCCAGTTCCTTGCATGATCTTTTGATGACTTGTTACCAGCACTCAGGGAGAAATAAGGATGTGAAGTGTATGTGGAATTGTGCTTTCTTTCCAGAAATTTGGGGAGTTTGGTTGGAATGTAATACTCAAATTTTTCGTAACTATTATCTCCCATTGCCTCTTCTTTGGGATAATAATGTTTTTCATGCTTCTCTATGGTGCCGTGTTTGGGGAGCATTACATGGTTTTTCTTTAGTTGTCATGCAATTTGTTTGCTGTGCTCTTTTGTATTAAGGCTGCCTTTTTAATTTTTTCTATCTAGGAGGACCATTGTACTTCAGTTCTATCTTAATACAACTTATTTTTCTATCAGAACAACAAATCCTCTAACTATGTGCCTAACAATTAAAATTTCAGTTGAGTTCCTAATTAACACCAGCCAAAATTTCAACTTCCCAAGGTACTAGACACTATGACATCACTTTGCATAATTGGGGATTTGAGGTTCCATTCTAAAGAATTTTAGACAAATGTAATTATAGATATGCAGTAACTCTCATTGCCTATTTCTAATCCTTTTCGATTTTAGGAATACCATAAACATTGTTTTCCTTTTCAAGGTTCTTGATAATTAAGATTGCCATGAATTAAGATGTTGCGGCTACTTTCAACTCACTTGTCTTGATACTGCTTTTGCCAATATACTTGACCTTATCTTTTTCTTCTTTAGCTCTACGCCCTTGTGCAAGCAGTCCGTATGACATTGTTGATGAAACATTCTCTCAGTGGAAGCAACCTGTTGTTCAGCAGGCCCTGTCACAGGTTATATTTGATGTTAATTTATTTTCTAAACAACTGGCTATGCGATTTTAATTTAAAATCAAGTTTAAGGTCCCTCTCACCATGTGGTCACTATTGCAGATTGTTGCAACAACATCTTCGCAATTGTACCGTCCGCTTCTGCATGCTTGTGCTGGATATCTCTCTTCGTTTTCACCATCACATGTTCGTCTTCTGTTCATTTTACTTTTCAAATAGATCATTTCTTTTTGTTTTCATGTAGGTCACGTGGTTTTCCTTTGATTGTTCAATCTATACCTTCTAATCTAGCTTCTAATTTTATATTTGGTTTGATGAAGAATTAATTTGACATTTTAAGGTGTAAGAATTATTAAACACCTATCTATTGTCTAATATAGGGACTGTCTAGTAGATTTGCATGAAATTAGTTCCCATGTTGTTGGTTGACTGATTGACCTTAACTTTTGACAGGCTAGGGCTGCATGTGTGCTGATTGACCTGTGTTCTGGTGTACTAGCACCGTGGATGCCTCAGGTGATTGCAAAGGTATACTGGGCTGATGTCTTATGTGTTGGTTTCTGCTGCAATATGATTTGTAATTGAACTTGTGGTTTATATTTTGTAGTTCTGACAAATTAATATTATTTATATATTTGTTTCTGGTTTTAGCTCATTTGGCTGAAATATGTGCAGGTTGATCTTGTTGTGGAGCTTCTAGAGGATCTTTTGGGGACAATCCAGGTATTATTTCATTGTTTCATTCACTAAACAATTTATGGAATTTTCTGATAATAAGCGTATATTAACAGCCGATTCAGGATATGTGGTTCGGGGGCAAAGGCTGTAACACTACCCGTTATTAATAAGATTACTCAACCATTAATCTAGGTACTAATTGGTTATTAGTCATTAGTGGCGTCTCGATTTTTTATTTTTTATTTTTCCTTAAAATACATGGAACACTATTCATTATTTTATATGGAATAAATTCAAAATTCTTGTACGTAATAATATTTTATTTAACTCCTTGTTTTAAATACACATTTTCCAAGTTTCTATAAGAGAGCTAATAAATCATTATTTTCCTTAATAAGGCACCCAAATGATTACAATTTTATATTTCTTTTTCTCTTCCCGAGTATTATACTCATGCATTTTTTTTTTTCCTTTCTTTTCTTTCTTTTCCTTTTCATTTACTCCATTACCTAGTAATTAGGCCATCTCCATTTTATCTTTATATTCTTCTTTATTACTTTCTCTAGTTTATACTCATTGTACATACCTTCTATTTATTAAGTCCCTTAATGAATAGGAAGTTTACCATTTATAACCAATTTCACTTTAAGAGAATTAAACTATCCTAATTTTCCATTTAACCGAATGCTTATCTAGATTATTTTCACTATTAATTACCTTGAGGTCTTAATTAGCTATTCCACAAATTCAATAAAGTCTTACTCTTGGGAATTTACCCTTTTGATAACCTTTTTATTTTAGGAGTATAAAATTACCCAAAGTTACCCTTAAACCCAATTACTTATTCAAGAATATTTATTTATTTTTCACTTAAAAATCTTGTTTATTTATTTCATGATTTCATTAAAATTTTACCCTTTTAAATTTCATCTCCTTTTCTTCCTTAGTGTACCGAGACCATTCCTCCATGAATTTAAGATAAACACACACTAATTTCATAGTTAGAGGCTCGGCCTCACTTCTATGACACTAATATTTCTTATGTGCAAGAGGTAAACTTAAAGAGGTGTCTTTACAAGGACATAGACAATCTCCAAAATAGAAGCCCTTCACGGCCACAACAAGTCATACCCGAGACCACTACCAAGACGTTTGGACATTTTTACATAAACATTTTCCCCAATACAATTTCATGTCCCACAAGTGTTCCATCCACTTCATACATACAACTCTAATTAGGATAATTAGGCTATACATAAACCATGGTCAAAGGACAATCCCCTTCCTCATAATAGGACTCCCACACATTCTAGTACTCTGTTATATGAACAACACCATCATCCAAAGAAGCACAAAATACATAAACGGATTCAACAAGGACAAGCATGATTCTCAAGCCAAACCCTAATATAGGTCAATTTGCACATCAATTTTTATAAAAACATGAGAGGAAATTCTCAACAAGATTCATGCATTTAATTTTTAGAAAGAAGCATATTAATGTACTGTTTCAAAAAGGGAATTAAAAATGCAAGTTTTTCCCCTCCATGCATGTACTTTAAACTAATCCTTTTCATGAATTTCATGCAAACCAAGATGCTTGCCTTACAAGGTCTTGTTGGTATACAACTATACCACCTCAACTAGCATGGATCCATTTAGGGTTTGAGTACTTTCTTAGTACTTGGTGAACTTGAGCCAACATGATTTCAAGACAAGGATTATAGTACCAAAATCATGCAATTTCAATAACCATCCATTCTCGGCCACATTATTCCACATAGAAATCATGCATGCAATTTCATAGGTAGAATTTTTAGGAGTATAAAAGAAGATTTTAAGTCAAAGAAAAGGAAATTTAAGGAAAACACAACCGAGAACTTTTTTTTTTTTGTTTTTCTTGCTACCGAGTCTCCTTCCTCGTTTTCTCCATCTTGTAACCTCTTAGTCCTTGATTTTGCCTCTCTTCCTTTACCTTCAAGCTTTGGTACCCACTCCATAACTGTGCCTTGATTGGAATTTAGAACCTCATAATGGAATCCTTAGACGTTTCTAGGAAATTTGTTAGTTTTTCCTTTAAATTTCAAGTTCTTCTAGGCTTCCATGCAAAGCCTTATTCTTTCCCTCTCTACCTTGCTCTCTCTATTTGGAATGGAGGAAATGGTGAAGATGGAAGTAAAATGATGGAGGTGGCGTTTTTTAAGAAGAAAACGGTGAAATATTAATTTTACCCCTCCACTAAGAATAAAATATTAATTTATTTTACTTAATCCTCCACTTATCAATTTATTTAATATTTTCTATGTCCACTTATTATTACTTACCTAGGATTTCTCTTACACACCTATTACTTCTCCTAATGATTATCCTAAATACATTTATGGTTTTCTTTTTCTTGTAAGAAATCTCTTACATGTAATTATTACATAACTCTTACATGCATTAGTTACACTATACATCATTCTCTTACATTCTCTTACATTCTCTTACAACCTAGTTATTTGAACCCTTGTAATCATTTTCTAAAGCCTTACAGGCATTCCAACACTTGGATCTATGAAGCCTCCCATTGGTTCTTTTATATTTTTCTCTTTTCTTTCACTCATTCTCTTCTCCAATCCCCATGGCCTCCTATTAATTTCCTATTAAAATATTCATAAACCATATAATGCATCATTCTAGCATGTATACATATAAGCATCATTCATGGATATAAATATATAAATTTAATACATGTATATATATATATATATATATATTAAATCCTTAAATTAGGCACATAGGATTTTGCAATTACCACTTACATGCAATTATACCATTCATGCTAGAAACATACTCACAAATGTGGATTAATTAGGCATTAATTTAAGGGATGTTACAAAGGCACTATTGACAACTAGTTAGACAGAGACAATTTATAAATGACAAGTTTCTAAACCATATTTTCCCCAAATTAATTATACTCTTTGAAAAGACAACACAATTTACCCTTATACACCCGTTTGATAACTTAAAACACTAATTTTATCATACACCTTGCCTTACTTGTATTTCTCTATAAGTACCCATGTAATTATCACCAGGATAGGCAGGAAATTGTCGTCATATACCCCAAACCATAACTGAAATATAGTTTTTAAATAAATAAGAAAAGTAAATTTATTAAGAGATATGGTATAGGAGAGGAGGACAATGGTCTCCTTGAGAGAAAAAAAATAGTACAGAAATAAGAATCTATTAAAGAAGAGCTTGCTAATTGTGCTTCAAATTGGTCAAAGAAATGCCCTGAAAAGCCCAAGATGCTGAACCCCAAGAGAGGCCATAAAAACAATCTTGTCCCAAAGAAGATGAGTAGGCAGCTTAAGGTCAATAGAGATCTTGGAGTTCTAATCCATCCGATAACATCAAATCACCGGAAAGAAAGTATAGTTCCACATAGTTTTAGGCTTAAGCATTCTTATTCGTCCTAAATGATCTAAGTCTGAGATGCAACATATGGTGCAAAGACTGTGGACACACCCATATAATACTGAACGTGTGGAAAAATCTGCACCTAAGAGACTATGCCACGGTCCAATGCTTGAAAAGATGTTCATTTGACTCACTACTCCGAGAACACATCACTCATACATAAGGATATAATGCCTTATTAAGCCTCCACATTTTCATTAAGTTATTGCTGTTGACCTTATTAAGAACTGCAGCCTAAACAAAAGCATTTAGCTTGGAGGGGACTTTAGCCTTCTAAATAAAATTGCCAAGGGGAAAAGGTGAGGGTCCAGAGATTGGATAAGAAAGCTGTAGAAGGATAAGAGAAAGAAACACGATTATCAATAAATAAAGTGGAATGCTATGCTCTCCTTAGTGCATGACACTTAATTGGGGTGGGTCCATTAAACAGAGCCACCTTTTTCTATTAGTAGGTGTCGTGCACAGAGGAATTTCCTCTGTGCAGGTAGACACCACCAAAAATAAAAAAGCAATTAATAAATACTTATCCAAAGTTTCTTTTTGAATGATAAGAAATACAGACAAATTCATACTAAGTACATGAGATACTTGTATGTTTATTGTGGTGTATACATTCGTTCGATGACTGACACTGCATATTAGCAAGCTTTTCACCATTTTGTAGTTACTGAAAGTTGTTTTTACACCTAATATAATGACAAGTAGTTAACTGTTCTAAATCTCTTTCAGGGTTCCCGCCATTCACTTGTTCGTGCTCGTTCTGCCTTAAAGTACATTGTGCTGTCTCTATCTGGTAACGTGGATGATATACTGGGGAAGTATAAGGTAAGGCACAACTTTCATTCCTCTCCCACCTCCCACAAGAAAAATAAAAAGTTGCGGCTTCTATTCTTCCCTATCCCTAGCGTCTTATTTCTTGTATGTTCATTAGGCATGATTTGTTGCCAATGATACCCTTTTTTGACTACAAATTAGTCTGGCTGATTAAAGTAGAGGACAATGCACACCCTTCCTTCTTAGGGCAACCATCCGAGGTTCCAAACAGCCTAAAATGGAAATCCCTAGCTGTTAGCTTGTAAATCCACTATGGTTGAACTGATTCCCTTTTTGGATGTTATTATTAGAAATAAAATATTAATGTATTGTGTAGGCTGACGTTTCTTAGATGTGTAAGTCTATGTTTCATTGTTTACTGTAAATAAGGCTTTTGAATGTAGGCTTTGAATAATTAAAGCTATAGCTCTTTTCCTGAGACTATTTTATTTAACATGGTATTAGAGCGGGTTTGAAACCCAAGTCCGATCTTGGCCCGATTTTTAAAAACCTTAATCCTCTCTTTCTTTTTTCTAGCTGCCACATGGAGAAAAAGAAGAAAATAAAAAAAGGGGGGCTTTTCGGACTGTCATCATTCAAGCCTAGTTATTTCATCTTTTTCAAACTTAATTATTTCCTCTTTGCATGAACTTTCTTGCTTTGCCTCATTTACCAGCAGTGCCTTCTCTTCTTTCTCGTTGTGCCTCTTTCCATCCGTGCTCCTTTTATTCTTACGGAAAATCTAGTTGTGCCTCCAATAAGGATATTGTTCAAGGCGGTGCCCTCTCCTCCTTCCCATTGTGCCTCTCACACCAGTGGTGTCCTTTTTCACATTGTACTGCTGGCTGATGTTCGTCAAACGGATTGAATCTACAACCCTTTAGTATTTACTTATTGACCTATTGTCCTTGGGTTGTTGTAAGTGAGGGGGAGTGTTGAGATTGATAATTGGGTTTTCCTTGTACAAGATTGTGCATTATATGCTCCATCTTGAGGGGGAGTGTTAGAAATATAATATTAATTTATTGTGTAGTCCATATTGCTTAGATGCACAAGTCTATGTTTCATTGTTTACCGTAAATAAATGTAGGCTTTGAATAATTTAAGCCTGAGCCCTTTTCCACATTTGTTTCATTTAACAGTTATAATGGAATTATTTGATACAAAACTTAGTTCAATTTGCTCAATAATAAGCTATTAGCTTATTTACGAATTATGAGTTAGAAATGCTGCTATCTGACATTCATAATGTGCTACATTCAGGAAGTTAAGCACAGAATTCTATTTCTTCTGGAGATGCTGGAGCCTTTCCTTGATCCTGCCATTACTGCATCAAAAAGCACAATAGCCTTTGGAGATCTATCTTCAGCATTTCCAGAGAAGCAGGAAAAAAACTGCGCAATAGCTCTGAATATAATCCGTACAGCAGTGCGAAAGCCAGCCGTCCTTCCGTCTCTGGAATCTGAATGGAGGCATGGGTCAGTTGCTCCCAGGTGATATATGGCTCTGTCATACTTAAGCTGTAACATCTATATACACAAGCACACACACAGATGCACATTTTTAGGATCTTTATGTGGCTCATATAATGAGGAGATTTGACTGTTTCTCCTGTATTGTTTGTCTTCTTAAGGAATCATAAGTTGATTATTGTATTCTTGAAATGTGCATTGTTCTTTATATGTCTATTATGAAGTTATAATTATTGCCAACTTATTTGTCAGTCTTCCATTCTCTTGTAGTGTACTTCTCTCTATATTGGAACCACACATGCAGTTGCCACCCGAAATCGACCTTCTCAAACCAGTTGAAAATGAACCTTCATCAGCTCCATTTCCTTCTGTTTTGAATCATGGCAGTGCTTCTTCTAAGTCAAATAACCAAGATGAGACTGATGGGAAAATAGATACTTCTGATACAGGGGCAAAAGTGGATGTTGAAGACCGGAATCTACTTTTTGCGCCTCCAGAGTTGCAGAACATGGCATTGTCAAACTTTTCTAGTGATCCAAATTGGAATATTTTTGTTTCTAAGCAGGAAGATGTCAGTTTGGAACCAAAACAAGTGCTTGAGAAAAAATCTACTAATCAATTTCCTACTGACTTGGTGCTGGATACTGGTTTAACTGCAGAATTTATGAACTTACAAGCAGATTACTTTCAACTTGTAAACTATCGTGATTGCGAGCTTCTTGCATCTGAGTTTCAACGCTTGGCTTTAGATTTACATGCACAGAATGAACTTACTGTTGAAAGTCATGATGCTGCAATTGATGCTTTGCTCTTGGCAGCAGAATGTTATGTCAATCCTTTTTTTATGCTGTCTTTCAGAACATGTCCAAATTTTTTGGATCATTTAAACATCAATGGAAGTAAAACTTTACAATGTCAAAATATTCCAGAGCTTAGAAGGGTTGCTGAAAAGAGTAACACCAATTTAGATTCTGTAGCTCGCCTTGAGAGGAAAAGGGATAAATTTGTTCTTCAACTGCTGCTAGAGGCTGCGGAACTAGACAGGAAGTATCATAATAGAGTATCTGACGCTGAAGATGGTTCACATTTTTCTGAAGGATTTGATGATCAAGTCACTAAGTTGTCCTCTCTTGATATACAGTCTGCAGATGCAGTGACCTTGGTTCGTCAAAATCAAGCTTTGCTTGTGCAATTTTCTGATCCAAAGACTACAGAGAGAGCAGAACTCAATGCATGAAATTCTTATGCAGAGTCTAGTCTTTCTATTGCACTCAGCCACTAAACTATACTGTACTCCTGAACATGTAATTGACACCATTTTAAGATCTGCTGAAGACTTAAATAGGATGCTGGCATCTTTTCATCATCAATCGAAAGGAGGCAATTTTCTGTTGACACCAGACAAAATTCATGGTGTACAACGTCGGTGGATGCTGCTTCAAAAATTGGTAATTGCTTCAAGTAGCGGTGTTGAAGGGGCAGACTTTGCAATTAATGTCCATAGTGGTTACCGTTGTGGAAACTTGATACCCCCCTCAGCCTGGATGCATAGAATATCTTATTTTTCTAGTTCTGCATCCCCCTTGGTTCGATTTTTTGGTTGGATGGCAATATCGCGTAATGCAGAACAATATATAAAGGACAGGGTTTTCCTTGCTGCAGATCTGTCGCAGCTGACATATTTACTTGATATATTTGCTGATGATCTTGCTTTTGTGGATAATGTTGTCAACCAAAAGTACGAGGTGGAAATTGATAACTTGGGGGATGAACATGGTTATTCAGTTAGAAAAGGATCAGAGGGTTCTAATCAAAGGAATGAGGTCCAGTCCTTTCATGTACTCTACCCTGACCTCAGTATGTTTTTTCCTAACATGAAAAAGCAATTTGAATCTTTTGGGGAAATCATTTTAGAGGCTGTCGGACTGCAGCTGAGATCTGTTTCTTCTATGGTTGTGCCTGATGTATTGTGTTGGTTTTCTGATCTGTGTTCAAAGCCATTTTCTCTAAAGGAACAAAATGCTTCTCAAAATTATTCTGATAATCTGAAAGGCTATAATGCAAAAAATGCCAGAGCAATCATTCTTTATATACTTGAAGCTATTGTATCTGAGCACATGGAAGCTTTGGTGCCAGAAATACCTAAAGTGGTGGAAGTGCTTCAATCACTTTCAGGATCCTCATACTGTGACGTTTCATTTCTTGAATCGATATTGTGTTTGTTGAAGCCAATCATTTCATATTCTTTATCCAAGGTGTCTGATGAGGAAAGATCGTTGGTTGATGATACGTGTTGCAACTTTGAAGAGTTATGCTTTGATGCACTTTTTAATAATATTAGACAGAAGAGTGAAAACCAAGATGGTTCTGCAGATAAAATATACAATAGAGCACTGACTATTTTTATTTTGGCTTCAGTCTTTCCTGATTTATCCATTCATCATAAGAGAGAATTGTTGCAGTCATTAGTAGTTTGGGCTGGTTTTGCTGCATTTGAGTTGACAAATTCTTTCTATGACTATCTCTCTGCATTTCAGTGTGTTATGGATAGTTGCAAAGTCCTGATAGTTCAGACATTAAGAGTCTTTGGTGTTGTCCTGCTTCAGTTGCCTCCATGTCCTACAAGAGGTAGCTTAGAATCTCATTCATGGTTTCTTAGTGATGTATGCCATACTTCATGTCAAAATGAGGATTCTGAAATGATAGAACGTTACAACTCCAATGCTTCTGTTAATCGAAATGCTTGTCATTTATCTTCTGAGGATATAGAAGGATTTTCTGACGATGTAGAGGCTCTTATAACCAAGCTTACTCCAACAATTGAGATCTGTTGGAATTTTCATCATCAGCTGGCCAAGAAGCTCACTATAGTGTCAGCAGAGTGTTATGTGTTGTCAAGGTGCTTGTCCTGGGTTGCACAAAAAAATAAAAATGCTGAAGATGATGACCAAAATTCCTCATCGTCTAAGTCGGTTGACCAATTTGAACTTCGTCGGTCGACTTGTCTAGAAGGCCTTGCTGATATAATCATGATGCTCCAAGAAAGCAGTTGCTGGGAAGTTTCTAGTGTGATGCTTGATTGTCTACTTGGAGTGCCTGATTGTTTTCTCCTGGATAAGGTGATTGGCACCATATGTTCTGCTATTAAAAATATATCTTCCAGTGCACCTAAGATTGTCTGGCGCTTGCAGAGTGATAAATGGTTATCTGCTTTAATTGCAAGAGGCATCCATAACCTTCAAGCCAGTGAGGTTTCTCTGATTGATCTATTCTGCACATTGTTGGGGCATCCTGAACCTGAGCAACGGTTTATAGCACTTAAGCACTTAGGAGAACTTGTTGGCCAATGTGTGAATGGAAGGACAGATGTACTATCTTCTAAAAATGAAACTGGTTTACTTTTACCTAATTTAGTTTTATCTGTCAGTGAGTCTGTTCTGTCTCAACTGGTTTCAAGTACATGGGATGAGGTGATTGTGCTAGCAGCATCTGATGCATCATTAACTATAAGGCTTCAGTCAATGGCACTTCTTCTGGATTACATCCCATTTGCTGAACATCACCAATTACAGTCTTTTCTTGCAGCAACAGATAGTCTCCGCGGTTTGAGTATTGTACCCCCATCATGTGAAGGGCCAATTTTACAACTTTCTTTAGCACTTATAGCTAGTGCCTGCCTGTACTCACCAGCAGAAGACATTTCTTTGATTCCTGAAAATGTTTGGAGAAATATTGACATCTTAGGTTCTTCAAAACATGGTAGTCTTTTTGTTTTATTATGTTTGTAAGATCTTGATTTAAATTATTCTTGATTGATTTGGGCATGCTCATGTGTTAAACATTTTTGTTTTGTTATTTCTATTTTAGGTGGCAGACTTGGAGATTTGGAGAAAAGGGCCTGCCAAGTCTTGTGTAGGTTACGGAATGAAGGGGATGAAGCTAAAGAGGTATGTGCCACAAAGTGGCAAATGATGTGGTACAAATATAATTCCAGAAAATTGTTACCACCCAAAAAGTAAATCATAATTTATAAATTTGTTGTCGCTTATTCATGCGAAATTGTATTTTGTCAAGTGTATCCCATTCTGATTTGCTTAATTATACTTTATGTCAGGTCTTGAAAGAAGTGCTCATTGTGGGTTCTCCAAAACAGCATGATCCAAATTTTGGTAGTACTCGTGAATCTATTCTTCAGGTAATATACATTAAAATAGTTATTTTTAATCCTGACTTTTAGAGAAGCTCCTTTCTGGTGCAGTTACCCATTCTATTCTATTATCTTGCATTTGAATTTGTTTGAGGACAGCAGATGTATTTTATAGACCTTCCTAATCTTTATCCTTCTACTATTAGGAGAAGAGCAGGATTTCGACTATTCCTTTTATAGGTTCTTTCTTGGAGTGTTTAGATGCTTCAAATTTCAACTCTGTCTTTTGTTGGTTTTGGTTTTTGTTTCCTTAACCCTTTAGGAGGTGAACCTACAATATCTCGTGTACCCTCTGGTGATGTTACGGTGAATTTTTACTTACAGAAAAATAGATTTTGGAAGGAAAGTACTTAAGAATTACTTGATCACAAAAAGACATAGGATTTTAGAAAGACTTGATAATGAAAAAAAGTTGTGAAAATTAGACCTCTGCAGGAATTTTCCCAAACTAGATGCACTGTTTTGAAAATCTACTTGAAGATAGATATAAATCCAATAAAATTGATAATAAAAAAAAAAAATTGGAATGGAAAACCCATGTTCATTCAAAGTCGATGTCTGTTGCTAATCAGGTGCAAATAGGGCTGACACCCTACTCCTAAGATACAATAAACCACTCAGGATTTTCTGATGTACACTTAAGTACTAAATCACATAAAATAGTTATAGTGTGATATTCTTGAATCCCTTGACTGGTCTTGAAGATTACGAGTAGAGTAAATTCTAGAGGACAAAGAGAGTGAGAAGAGTTGTCTCTCTAGGAAGAGAGAATCTGATTCAGGACCAACTGATACTTTTTTGAAGGGACAAATCGAAAGGGACAATTCATTTTAATTCATCAAAAGTTTTCCAACAATGTAGCTTAGGGGTCATTATATATATATAGACTCCCCTAAAAATCCTAATAGCATAGGAGGTAATTCCAAAGTTCTAATAAAAAATAAACTCTAAGAACATAAAATTAAATCTAGAACTCTAATAAAATTGAAACTTATAACTCCTAATATTACTATAATACTACTAATTTATCCCTAATTCTAATAATACATAATTTAAAAACTATTAGATTATAAATCATAAATTTTATTATTTCGTTCTCCATCATTCTCTCTTGGTTGAAAAAAACTAGACCTCAAATTTTGAAATGAGAAAGAATGAGGGTCTCAAGAGTAAACTTTTGCAACAAGGTCTTCATTAGTGCTGGCAAAAACTGGCAAGAAAAATTTTGTTGGGAATTTCAAACACTTGAAACTTCATTAGAATGATAAATTCAATATGCTCAATATTCAAAGGAACTGAAGTGTCTACGGTCTTTCCTGAAAATTGAAACTACAGCTTCTTCAATTTTTGCTTCAACTGGAAGCTTTTCGGCAACTTGAAGTTGTACTGATTCCGGTGCTTCTGTTTTGACTGTATCCACATGCATAAGTGGCTCTTGAATTATAATATCTCAATTATCGACCAAAGGTTCAATAATTTCTTGTGAAATAAATTCATGCCTTGAATCATTGCATTTTAAGGATCGATCTAGATAGTGTTTCCTTTCATGAAATGTTTGTTTTATCTCATGCAATGTTTGTTGAGCATCATATAATGCCTTCTTCCTTGCATTTTTTTGAGCATTTGACTCAACATTTCTTAGATACCTCTTAAGAAGCCAAGGGTTGTAAACTCAGGGAGCCATAAAATGATGAACTATATATTTAAAAAAGTATACCAGATTAACACATGCATGTTGAAGCAGAATTTGACAAAACAGACCTCGAAGTTGAATTCAGGACGTTGAAATATCTTAGAAACCAGTCCAAAATTGTCCAAAAACTTGTGGCAATGGGCTGGCAGACTGGTGAGGCCAAATCTGGACTGCTGGAATAGTGTAGTCTGAGGTCTGGGTCTGTCAGGGCTGGGTAAGGTTATGTAGGTTTTCTTTTCTTATATTATGCTGGGGTGTTTTATGGGAGTTGGGTCAATGAGTGGGCCAGGAAGCTGGTCTGAAGTGGCTGGTGGCTGAGGCAGACCTAGCCTGGAAGGTTGGATCTGGTGGGTAGTGGGTAGTGGGTAGTGGGTAGTGGGTAGTGGGTAGTGGGTATTGGCTGAAACGGGTGGGTGGGGTCAAAGGTCACAGGTCTCAGATCTGGAAGAGAATCATGTTGAGAGAGGTAAAACAGGTTGTTTGGTGATAGTGAACTTCACCGGCATGTGGAGACGTGTCCAATGGGTTTTCAAGAAGTAGAGCTTCGGGGTTGATTCTTGGGTTGGTTAGAGAGTTTGAAGTCGAGAAATGGCGATTGTCAACAGAGGAGTAGCTTGTTGGGGTGGTTTTGGTTTCTGTTTTTTTTTTTTTTTTTTCTTTTTTTTTTTTTTTTTTTTTTTCGACTTTGAAAGTTCATGGATGGATAGATCAGGGGGTTCTGAACCTGTTGGTGGTTTTGGATCAGGATTCTGATGAAATAGTACAGCAGAAGAGGTGGCGAACAAAGGTGGAGGCAGGTTTGTGACTTTTTTCTTTTTTCTTTTTCTTTTGGACAGTGAGGTGCTTGGATGGTAGGATGATTTGGAGGGAGTTCTTGGTTGTGGATGGTGGTGCTTGATAAAGGAGGATGATATTTGTATTTTCCGAAGGGACAAGAACTTGAGCTCTGATCCTAATTAGTGAGTAAACTCTAGAGGACAAGAGAGTGAGAAGAGCTGACTCTCTAGGAAGAGAGAATCTGATGCAGGACCAATAGTTTATCGAAGGGACGATCGAAGGAACAATTTATTTCAATTCATCAAAAGCTTTCCAACAATGTAACATTAGGGGTCATTATATAGACTCCATAAACAACCCTAATATCATAAAAGGTAATTCTAATATTCTAATAAAAAAGAAACTCAAGAAAATAAAATTAAATCTAGAACTCTAATAAAAATGAAACTAATTACCCTTAGTAATATTAAAATGCTACTAATTATCCCGAATTCTTATACTAAAATTATTGAAGTAATAGAATTTATGATGTATAATTTAATAGTTTTTAAATTATGTTGGAAAGCTTTTGATGTATTGAAATAAATTTTTGCTTCTATTGTCCCTTTTGATAAACTATTGGTTGGTTGGTCCTGCATCAGAATCATTCCTCAAAGTGACTGTTTGGAATGTGTATATATACTTCAGAATGTAACTATTCTAAGAGGCATGGGTTGAAGTAGGGATGTAAATAGATCCAGGTAAGATGGGTCTTGGGGCAGGTTCACTGTGAATAAGCAGGTCATGGGTGCAGGTGCAGGTTTAATTTCTAAAATGTTTACTGTTGGTTTTCGGGAGTTTAGGTCCCTCAGAAGTCATTTTTTTGTTTGTTTTCGTGTAGCACATATTTTTTGATTTGTGACTGCTGCTGTGTGCTTCTTTCCCCATGCTAGCCGCTCCATATTTTTCACATTTTATGTATGTTTTATTCTATTTAGTCTCTTTATTTCACTTTATTGTCTGATGTGGACTACATATTTACATAATTCATATAAGAAGCAATGCATTTCGCTTGGTTTGTTCCTCTATAAGAGAACTGATCTTTTTCAAGACAATGATAAGTCATTCTAAATATGAACTTGGAAATGGTTAGACTTTATTTTCCACTGGTCTTCCTTCTCTGAATTGACCACAATGACAAGTTTCTCTATTTTCATATATTTTTCGTGATGACTAAACCCTTTATCTATAATCTATAACAGGTTCTTGCCAATTTGTCCTCAGTTCACTCATATTTTGATATCTTCTCAAAGAAAATTGAACAAGATATGATGGTAAGGTGGATGGTTTTACTGCTGTTTGGTGGCGTCTAATCTTTGACATATTCTCAAGTTATTTCAACATTTTGTAGGAACTAGAGGAGGCTGAAATGGAGTTGGACATTCTTCGGAAGGAACATGCACTACAGGAATCAGCAAATGATTCCAAAGATGGGCATCAGATTCCTTTTCTAGCCTGTAAATTCCTTGTTTATGGTTGTGTGTGTGTGTGTGTGTGTGTGTGTGCGTCGTGCGCGTGCGTGCGTGCGTGTGTGTGTGTGTGTGTGTGTGCGTGCGCGCACGTGGCAGGAATTCCAAAGATGGGCATCAGATTCCTTTTCCAGCCTGTAAATTCCTTGTTTATGGTTGGTTGTGTGTGTGTGCGCACGTGGCAGGAATTCCAAAGATGGGCATCAGATTCCTTTTCCAGCCTGTAAATTCCTTGTTTATGGTTGGTTGTGTGTGTGCACGTGTGCACGTGTGCTTATTTACACAAATGGCGTTTTTATTTATCCTTTGTTCTTCCCTCCTTTTCCTGTTTTTATGTTTTGTATGGATTATGCATTTGACAGCTTCTGGGAAAGATGAGACAAGGCTTCAGCAAATTCGAGATTGCATTCATTCCCTGTACGTACTTAAAACTTTTCATCATTTCTTCAGTAAGATACATTGATTGAGAATTGAAAAGGAAACTCTTGTTATCAAAAAATGATGACAGCTCCCTTGCCTTTCAAATTTGTCTAGTAGTTGTTAATGCATTTTTGTTTCAAAGAGGTTGTGAAGTTCATCTTTTTCTCCCTGCATGAAATTTCTCTCATTTATTGAGTGCAAATAACTTCCAGGTCCTAAATCTTATGACTTGTAGTTTCCTATTGTGTTCTTATCAGAGAAAAGTCCAAACTTCAAGAAGATATCATAGCCCGCAGGCAAAAGAAAATAATTGTTAGACGTGCCCGTCAGAAATGTTTAGAAGAAGCAGCTTTACGAGAAGCACAACTTCTGCAAGAACTTGATAGGTTATACTTCTGTACTAGTGACACATTGCTTTATGTTTATAGTAATTTTGTTATTACGGTTTATATATTGTCCACCAGTGTAACTGAGTTGAGTTTTATGTATTAGGGAGAGGGAGTTTGAAATGGAAAGGGAGCTCGAGAGACAGCGGTTACTGGAACTGGAGCGTGCAAAGACCAGAGAGCTGCGTCACCATCTTGACATGGAGAAGGAGAGACAAGCACAGGCAAGTTCCTCAACCTTCTACTAGGGATGTTCTTTCTACGTTCGTTTCTTTGCTTAGCTGGAAAGCAGGACCAAAGCCATATGCTTGTCATTTTAAGTGTCACAAGAGTTAGTTGAAGTGACAATCTGCAATGTATTTCTTCTCTTTAAGTATCGTCACATTGACCAAGGCAGCAGATAAGACAATGCATAGGCACATTTCACATGCAGAGACACACACTGACACTCAGGGAGAAGAGAGGGAGAAATGACTCTTCCATGTGGTGTGTGACAGAGAAAGAAAAAGAGAGAGAGAATCCAAACTATATTTGAATTTCATTTGCCCAATCATTTTTTTGGTTATTCTGTTGATATGTATAAGTTTAGGTTGTGTTGAAAGGAAAAAAAGATAGAAAGTGAATTTAGATTTGATGGGATTATCTTTGAAATACTAAAGAAAGATAAGCACTTGGAAAAGGGAAAAAGTAGAGTTTTTTTTAGGAAACACAAACTCATCTGGTCTTTATATGTTGTTATTTTGACACTTGGACTGCTATATATATATATATATATATATATATATTTTTTTTTTTTTTCTTTTTTGCTTTTAGTTCAACATTTTTCCCTTCAAAATTGTTGCCAAGGGACCAGGAATTCAGAAGAAATTAACACATTGGTTTTTACATTCCCTGCTTCTACTTTCCACTGATCCTATTGCAGGGAGGTCTCGTTCTTGCAGTTCATGCATTTTAGAAATTTAACACGGTTTTTACATTCCCTTTGGTGGTTGATTCATTTATACTCCCCTAATCCCCATGGAATACCTAATTAGTGCCTTTGTCATTAAAATCTTTGATTGCACATATATACATGCCTATATATTTAATGAAGCAACACAGCCACTTTCATAATTTTTTTTTGGCAGTAGTTTTTAAAAACCTGTCAAAATAATTCCTGAAAACAAGCAAAAGAAACTTCTGAGATCATGCTTGTTTACCACCAATAGATTTTGAAAAGTCACTTGGGAATGTTTTAGTCCTTTTTTTATGTTTGATGATTGATCAATTTTCTTAGTTTGATGGATATGGTAAATGATTTCGAAAACCTTAGAAACTGTTTTTAAACAATTCTCACGCAGGCCCTTATAAATTTGACTTGTTTGAGAACATTACCATAAGATTAGTGAATTAACAAAATGAATAATTTTTTTGTTCTACTTGTCGAAGTACATTACTGTAATACTGTATCAACATCTCACAAAATCTATAGTATTTTACTTCTTCATTTTTTTTTTTTTTTTTTTTTTTTTTTTCAGACTAACTGATGTCTTTGCTTCTCTCTTCTTAATCACATTTCTTTTCTGTCAGTGATAAAATAGAACATTTATTTTCTATCAGGAAAAATTAATTATGCTGCGTGTTGTACTTTTATGTTCCATTATTTCTTTTGTAATAAATGAAGCAATACCTGCATTCATTTAGTAGAAGCTAAGAATATTATTTATTAAAATGTCAACTGTGTGACATTCATGCTTTTCATTTTATTATACATGATCATATTTACCATTCAAAAATTGTGTTTATTATGTAAGCCTTTTTTTTTTTTATAGTATATTTGGCTATCTTGTACGTCTAAAGTTATTTTAACTGTTAAAAAGGAGAAGGAAATAAACAAATCTATTGTCTTCAATCTAGTAAGTATATAAATTTACTAAACAAGTATAAGAACAGATAAAGAGGGAGTCTAGTTGCCCCCACATGTTATCTTCATAGGTGGTTCAGTCTTTTGAAATCTTTTAGAGGGCTATATTTTGGTGAGAAAGGATGCTAAGTGTTTATGGAGTTGTGCTTTTTTCGCATTTATTTGGGTTGCGTGGTTCAAATGTAATGTGAGAGTTTTTCGTGATTTTTGTCTCCAAGGATATCTTCCTTGGGATAAGATTATTTTCCTCACTTACCTTTGGTCCTCTGCTTCTGGAGCATTTTAGGGTGTTTCTTTAGTTGACATATAACATGATTGGTGAGCCCTCTTGTTTTAAGCTCGCCTCTTTCTGTTATTTTTATTTTTCATTTTACTTAGGAGGGAACCTTGTCTGTCACCTGTATTTTTTTTTATCTCGTCATAAAATTTCATTTTCTATCAAAAAAAAAAAAAAAAGGAAAAAAGTACAAGGGCAGGACAAGACATCCTCTAAAGCAGAAACAAAAATTGAAAGAACATTGCGAGCTTAAAACAATATGGCTCACCATTCACTTTGCATATCTAAGTAACATGTTGAAAGCAGAGAACCAAAGAGACATGAAGGAAACAATCTTATCGTAGAGTAGATGTTGTGGGAGATAGCAATCCTAAAAATTACTCCCAATACATTACAACCATACTCCCCAAACCACTACAAAGAAAAAACTGCTTCACAAATACTTCACAACAATGTGGAATGCTCATTGGTCCCCCAATTCTGGTAAACACATCAAACAAAAATCTGGGGATAGTCTCTTTTGAAGGTCTCCGCATGAACTGCTTTCTAAACAAAAGCCTTAACTTGGATGAAACCTTAACCTTCCAAATAAAATTATGAAGGTGGAATGAGGAAGATCCTGGATACTAACAAGAAAACTTTAGAAGGATCCAGAAGAACTTTCAGAAGGCTTTTACTGACACTATAATTTCTTACAGGGTTTTGAACATAAAAGAGTAAAATGGGGATGAATTTTCAGGACAGACTTTGCATATTAGGGATGGAATTTATTAAAATGCGCTGAAGTAATTTAGGATGAAAATGATTTCTTGCTTTTGGGAAAGGAATGAGGAAATCATAAATTGTTGCCATTGGTAATGCTACATGCATATGATTCAAAATGACTTTGAAGGTTGATTCAATCTGGGTGTTTTGGTAGTTCTTAGGGACAGGAACGATGCAGATTGAAGAAGCAATTATTTTGATGTTAATTGGATAAATGCTACAATATTTAACATTAAAGTTACTTTGTTTCAGTTACGAATTATTATAGTATGATTTAAAGTTAGGTTTAGTCATTTGGGAATTAGAATTTTATTATTACTTTGTTTCAGTTACGAATTGTTATAGTATGATTTAATTACTTTGCATTAAGCTGTCCTATGTTAAGGAGCCTTTGGGGTTATGCTATGTTTGTGGTTGTTTGGTGTCTCTGGTTGTGTATTGCCTGAAGCCTAAAATTATGAGACATCACATGGGATGAGTACTGCTGTCAATTTAAACGTCCTTATAATCAGAGAGAGCAATACTAAAACCTCTATAAGCTTTCTAAATTGTAATTATACTACAAATACTCTAAAAATCTTAGATCCATTACATCCAGTTGCTAAAACACAAAATTCATATTTTTTGTACAAAGCAGCTTCCGAAATATCAAGGAAGAATCCAGTACCAAATTTGGGGCTCTCCAAAACTTAGAATAACTGATTTTTCAGAGTGCTAAGATTCTCAAGTGACCACTTCTCTAACTACTATGTAAATTGATTTAAAAAATGTAAGCTACTAGCCCTTAGTAAGTGATTACTGTAGACTTTAATAGTTAAGTTAAAAGGAACTTTTTCCTAAAGAATATGATAAAAAATAAATTTTATGAAGTTTATATTCTTTATAATCAAAATAAATTGCAGTGCATTGAATAGTCTCAAACTCAAGAATAAGTCTTGCCACTTTACAAACTAAGTAAAATTCCCAAGTTACCCTAATTTTTGAAAACTACATACTTGGAATAGGGTTGTAATTCCTTGCCCAGATTCGAAGTCTGGTCCAACTCCCACTTGTGGCAGCCTGATCCTGTTTGACCAAAGATCACGTCTTGTCCTTTCAAGGTCAATCCATTTCGTAGACCACAAATGCTACCAATTTACCAAATTTTTATAGGTACTTATATCTTTCAGAGTTTTAAACTTCTAAAACAAGTTTCAATGCTCTTATATAAAAAAATTCTGAAGATAAAGTTCTTGTTAAATGGAAATCAGACTGTGTTTGAAATGTATGTGAGCTATATATCTGGTTTAGAACCAGATTATATGTGAAATGGTCAGTGACAAGTAATCATATGATACAGAGTAAAACCAGTAAGTATCTGTCAAATTGTATTATATAGATGACAGTTAGAACCACCTATTTATAGATCTAGAAAGAGTGAGTTGAACTTCTTGGGAACTCTAATAACTTGCCTAGTGTAAGCGCGAGTCCCCTTTATGTGTTTACATGCTGCCAACTAAGCATGAGGTGTTTTCTATCATGTAAAGATGCTACCACCTATTAAGTTTGAGGTGGAATTATCTTGTTAATGAATCTTATAAAATTGTAAGTAAAAAAAGTGACTCAATATGCTGCTGCCACAAGTCTATAATTTCATATACATTAATCCTTTCAATTTCACTTGATTAACACAGTACCATAATCCTAATAATTCTGTTGTACAGAAATCTATCGTGGCAAAACTTTGTTTTAGGTAGTCACATGGGGAACTTTCTGTCTTCCTTTTGGTGGTATGCTTCATGATTGTTTTAAGGTTTTCCCCCATTAGACATCCAGTGAAATTAGAGCCCATTTATATTACTGGCTGTTTCCAGTCTTTTTTTCTTTTAGTTCTCTTTATGCCCTCATGTTTTATCCTGCCCAAAAAAGAAGAAACGGAATAAAAAAAAATTCAAGAATGTTTTCGCTCTTTGTAGCTAAATATTGTCAAAAAATTAAAAAAAATTATCAATATGGCTATGTAGACCAACTTTTTTTTTTCATCTACTTAGGGAGGCTCCCTATAATCTCAGTTGAAGGTATATCATGGGAGACATTCACATTTTTTTTTTACCATTTAATGATTAAATAGGAATAAACATATTGGACATTTTGCTTTGTTCAGACAGTATAGAGAACCAATGGATATTAGAGATAGAAAAGGACAAAGGGACAACCGAAGGGAAAAGAGGAATAAGCACAAATTCAAATATGTCAATAATTGTACATCAAGAGTTGACTTTAGGCCTACATGATAATCCTTTGTGTATGAAGACACGAAGCCTGCCCTTAATGGAAAAGCAATCCTAATTATGATAAAACCCCATAATATTATAATAATTGTTAATTAACTTCAATTCCCAATTAATATATAATTGACATTTCTAATGGCAATTACAAATCCCAGTACTAATACATCATCATTTGCTTTTTATTTTTTATTTTTTTTCTCCCTTTTCTTTCCCCTCAGTTTTAATATCAAAGTTCTCTGTTATGTTAACTTTTAACTTCAATGTTTTGTATGCTTGATATTGCATAACCATCCTTAATATTAAATTCCTTTAGTAAGAGTTCCTGTCTTACACAAGAACAAAAATCCATGTTTTATTTGGGTGTTTAGTATAGTAAAACAATGAAACCTCTTTCGTATATATACTTGCAGAAAGAACTTCAGCGTGAAGTAGAGCAGGTGGAGTCCGGAATGCGACCATCTCGGCGTGACTTCTCTTCCTCCGCCCATAGTAGGTGAGCTCTTTTTTTAAATTAGTAAAAAATGATTAAAACTTTTGAGAGTTTGTGTAGCATGTAAGAATACTTTTGATAATGAAAGATCAATGATCGGAGGTCATCTGTATTATATAATTCTAGCATATGTTTATGTTCCACTATATTATATTTAAACTTAGGAGACGGGAGTCACAAGTGAGTAACAATGGGTGTTTGATGTAAGTGGTACTGTCAAGCCTAATGTCAAGGAACTAAAATTTGTTTTTGTTTTGAGATATCGTTTCGATAAGTCCAGAAACAGAAGCGATTCGAGAAACAATATAGAAATGGCATAGAAACGCTAATTCTTGTGAAAATGCATGAAAACATATAAAACACATAAAGATAATAATTATAAGTATCTTACATGATTAATTTAATACATAGAATACTATTAAATACATATTAAAGTAAAATTCTTAATATAAACATACAAATTTGAGAAAAATATCAAATTCCAATAGTGAAATGGATAACAGGTGCATATCCAGAATATTAAAGTAGTGTAAGAGAAAATTGATAGTATTGTTTAACCCATATTTAATAATATTTTAATTGGAACCAACTTATATATTGCTTGAAATATTAATATTATCTATTACTAAGTTAAACTAAATTATATAAGATTTAAAAAAATAACAATTGAAATCCTAAAATATGAAGAGAACTAAAGCTAGAACTTTAGATTTTCAAATTCTATAAATGCCTTGTTTGTGTCAATCCGTTTCTCGCAGAAATGGTGGAAATGACCTTGTTTCATGTGGAAACAATGGTTGCATTTCTGTAAGTGAGTTTCGTTTCGGATAGTATGGAAATGAAAATGGAAATGTTTCACACGTTTCGACCATTTCGACACGAATTTTTAAACCTTGCCTAATCTAGAACCAGGGTGGTTTAATTTTTATGAAATCTGAAATTTGACGGTTACTTACTAATGCTTATTCAAAGTCTTTTTTCACTTATTGGTATTGTTGACACCATATTTTGCAATGTGATTGCGGGGTAGGGATGTTGTCGTAGGTCAGCTACAAAATATTTATAGAAGAGATGCAACTAGGGGTGAGGTTTTTGATGCTTAAAAAACAGGATGTTGGCAAAAGACAATCAAGTTGGCAGCGTGATTTGCAAAATAAGTCACTGAAAATTTGTGCTGGTGAAATAGTTATGTTGGCGTCATGATAGTTTTGGTAATCACAATAAAGTAAGCCATGTTGGTGAGATAGGTAATGTTGGTCAGATAAGTCATGCGGGGGAGATAGGCATGTTTTCAAAATAAGTGATGTTGGCTAGATAGTCATGTTGGCGAAGTCGCTAGGTGGAAGGACCCTCATTATTCTCTTCGGGGTAGAATCACTCTTATTAATTCTTTTCTCTCTAGTATTCTCATGTGTTGCCATTCGTTGTTTAAGATTCCAGCTAAGGTAGATGATAGTTTAGGCATCTTGTGAGGCATTTTCTTTGATCAGGGGAAGGTGAGAATAAGATAGACCATATAGTTAAATGGGATTTTTGTTATAAGACTAAGTTGGATGGTGGTCTAACATTGCTAATTTGGTATCCAAAAATATTGCTTTGATAGGCAAGTGGTTATGACGATTTCCCTCAAGCTTAATTCTTTACTGCACAACTCAACTCAAGTCTTAAATCCTAAATTAGCTGGGGTTGGCTACATAAATCTATTTTCGTCACTCGCATCGATCCAAGATATCGTTTTCAGTAATGCCTAGAGCAATTGTATCTTTATGAATGACTGCCTCCTATGTAACTTTTTGGTCTTCCACTATCCTATCTAACACTTTTCACCTGTACCAAGTCACTTCTCCCCATGACAATATCCATTGGCCTATGTTGGATATGCCCAAACCATCGTAAGCGGTTCACTCACATTTTCTCATCAACGGTGCTACATCAACCTTTCTACATATTTTCTTATTTTGTTTTCTATCATTTTTTATGTCTGATCATCCATCTCAACATTCACATTTTAATCCATTTTATGCGAGTATTGTTTCTTAATTGCCCAAATTCGGAATCATATAACACAAAAGGTCTCACTGCCATCCTATAGAATTTTTCTTTCAACTATTTGGGATTTTAGGATCACATAAAACTCCTATCTTATGCTAGTGTTATCGCCAAACAATATGCATCATGGAGCCCTATCCTGAATGGCATAGGTAAGTTCATTCATGATTAAAACAAATAAGTAAGAGCTTAAGGTTGATCCTTGGTGAAAATCTATTGTGATTGGGAACTTTTTAGTCATACCATTTACGGTCCACATACTAGTAATTACTCTCTCATACATATCCTTAAATATTTATGGCAAATGGTGTTTAAAAGCAAGTTGGGCCTTCAAAGGCACTAACCTTCGGAAGTTAATCTCCCAAGTGTGGAGAGCTAGAGACCTTCAAAGGCACTAACTCCCGATGTTTGTGTGATGTGTTTCTGGAATAATGTGACTAATGAGCATCTATTTTTTCACTGCCCTTTCATTTGAAGTGTTTGGTGTAGACTGTTTGACATTTTCAACATTTTGGGTTTGTCCGAATTCTTTGCTTGATCTTTTAATGACACGTTACGGAAGCTTAGTGGGGGGAAAGGATTTTAAGTGTTTGTGGAGTTGTGTTTTCTTTGTAGTTATTTGAGATGTGTGGTTGGAACATAATGCGAGAATTTTTCATGAGTGTTGTTTCCCACAACATATTTGGTATAAGATTGTTTTCCTTGCTTCTCTTTGATGCTCTGCTTCGGGAGCATTTCAGATTGTTTCTTTAGTTGACATATGTGATTGGCGAGCACTCTTATTTTAAGTTGACTTATTTCTGTTTTATTATTTTCTTCTACGGAGGAGAACTTCTTTCATATGAACATAAAATCCTAATAACCATATTCAATCAAAATCAACCATCATTAACCCTGAAAACAGTAAATGCACAGGATAATAGGAAACTTCATATTTTGAAATTTAAAGAAAATAATACCCAAAACATATCCCTTGGGATGTGGTGTGGGTTCTCTTGCATTGGATACTTAAAATGATTTGATGTCATCTTCAGGAGGAAATTTAGTTAATTATATCATGACCATGCCATCTTCTAACTTCATGTTTTGAAATTTAGAATAATATCCATAATGTATCAAAAACATATCGAGCTCTTAAACCAGAAATGGTACATGTTTAGTTCGATAGTGAAATATGCCATACTATTTAGGAAGTCAAATTGTCTTCTGAAATGTTCTTTAAAACATTGATACAAATTGTTGTTTCATTTTAGCATGGGAATAGGCAATCATATCACATATAAACAGTCTGAACCTGAGGCAAATATTGTCTTTTAGCCTCAGGTCAGATTGCATTGTGTCTGTCTAACTATGTACGAACAGTCACACACACCACACTAACACGAGTCTGTGATGTATGTTTGCTAATTTCTTAGTTTTTATTTGCCATGTTTGTACGTGACGAGTGTGTTGCTGTGTTCATGATACATTGTTGGTGTCCTGTTCATAGTTGAAGTTGAATGCTTTAGTTCTATGTTCGGTCTTTTTTATTTACCTATTTTATTTTTGGTCTATATGCTAATCCATTGTTTGTTATAATAACTGAAAGCATGATTCATTTCCCATGCAAGTAGCTTTTGAAGTGGCCCAAACTAAATTTATTCCCTTTTTTAGTGTATGATATATTTGTTTTCATAGATAATTTATAAGATGCATCCAACTGTCTTCATCCGCTACTGGTTTTGTTTGCTTCTTCATTTGTAGTCGACCTCGGGAAAGATTTCGTGAAAGAGAAAATGGAAGATCCGGTATTGAAGGGGGCATAAGAACAGGTGGTGTAACCTTGCAGCCTGAATCTTCTACCCCTAGCTCATCCTTAGCAGCCTCGCCCGCTATTCTGTCCGGTTCCCGTCCATTTTCAGGCCAATTGCCTACTATTTTACAGTCACGTGATCGTCAAGATGAGTGTGGAAGCTTATATGAAGAAAATCTTGATGGGAGCAAGGACTCAGGGGATACCAATAGCGTTGGAGATCCGGACCTGGTGTCACCATTCGACGGCCAATCTGGTGGATATGGGTCCAGTCAAAGGCATGGTTCTAGAAGTAACAAATCTAGGCAAGTTGGAGAACGCCGAGAAAGAGACAGTAGACGTGAAGGTAAGTGGGAAAGGAAACATTCATAACTAATAGCAGGTGACTACTGAATGTGTCTTAGCAATAGGCTAATAGATTCGTATAGAAGTTGTAAATCTTATGTCGTAGTAGTACTGTTAAAATGCATGATTTAGTTCTCTGATGATGCTTTGAGATGATTTGTTTAGTATGTGCTCACATGTTGTAAAGGTCGAAAATTGTGATGCAGATCTTTTTTAGTTCACCACTATTTGATCTGTAAATTGTGTTGAGCATCACGAGAGATTGAGATATTGTCATTTCCCTCGAGGAAGTTATCAAGTGGTGCAGATAATTGGCTTAATTTACAGACATATATGCCTTCTGTTTAATGGTGGAAGATTTGATTTAGCCCCATTATCTCCTTAACGCATATGACATACATTCTATGAGGAAGTTATCAAGTGGTTTGAAATCCAACACATCATTGTGAGATCTTAAACCTCGTAAACAGACATTTCTCTACCTTACAATTGTGATGATTTATTTTTGGTGATGTTTGTAGGGAGCTTCGCGTTATGAAGTTATCTATGCGGTTTGTGCGTGACCAATTTGACATCAGTTTGAGACTTTAGTCTAAAATTAAATAATTTTCAGTAGGATGTAATTATCAGAAATACATACTTGTGAGCATGGATTATATACAACGTGCTTGTCAAATATAAATTTGTAAGACATGTATTCATCTTAATGATAAGGTGGTATGAGAGAGGTAGTGGTACATTTTGAAAAACTTGATTTCAAACCCTTTTGGGTTGAAAACATTTTCAAATCATTTTACATAAAAACCTTGTTACGAAACACTTCAGAGTATTTTAAAATATTAAATTTTTCATTTTTGCAAAACACTTGAAAACATTTTCAAAACTTAATAGCCTTTATTGAAATTATGATCATATTTGTTCTAGTCAGATCATTTTTGAGTTAAATGCATTTTACATTATTGAACTATTGTCATTACTATGTATCCGATCTCTTCTATGTATAGGCTTTCTGCAAATTAACTTCTTTTAATCAGCGATCATTTGGTATTTTTTTAACTTGTATTTTAGTAGATGATGTGATTTTTTATATCCATCCTCGGTGGTATATTCATTATTTGGTAGTGTGAAATTTTCAAATGATAAAGAAACGGAAGAAATCTAAAAATGTATGCATGTAGTTGGAATACGGTCAAGATGCAATTGGAAGAGGTTTACTAAAACCATTTTTTAAAACTTTTGTGAAAAAATTGAAATCAGGTGACAAAAAATTAGGTATCTACACATCATTGTTGTTTTTGGTTTGCTTCTAGCAACAATTTATCTTAATAATTGGATTGATTGAAACATATATTGGGTTTCGTAGGAGACGATGTGTAATAATGCGGTGCATTAGTATTTTGTTTGAGAAATTTTGGACATAGGTGGAATAATAATAAATAAAAATTAAATTAAAGTGAATAAATATTCACTTTTATATATATATAAATCAAGAATAAACATCATGTATTGACTTGAACTTGACTTTAATTTTTTTTGGACTTTGTCTTATGTGAAAATTTTTCTAAATGTGAAATATAGTGTAGCTAAAGAAAAATTAAACTAGATAAATAAATAAATATATATATGTATGGATATATAAATATATATATATACATGTATAGGTTAACAAAAAATTTTGCACCACAAACTAAATTCTTTTGACTAAAAATTTGTTTCTATTTATTTATTTATTGCTTTCCTTCCTTCTTCACTTGAAGCACGGCCTCACTCTTTTATTTGTATTGCTAAGTCCCCTGTTTCCTACACTTGGAAAACCGTCCATAGCACCTGTTTTTTTTTTAGCCAAAGAATTCCTAAATTTCATTTTGCTCAAATTAAGTTCAAGGTAAAGAACATCCTCCCTTCTTTTTTCCCTTAACCATAATTCTTTTTCCCTTTCTTGTTGGGTTTACGGCCTCCTTGGCTGTTGCATGGCTCCTCTATTTTGGGAGTACAGCCATGAAATTAGCCTATTCATCCAGAGAGAGCTGAGCCACCGTGAGCTTCAAAGCTCTTTATGAGTTGCTTCCATGTAAAAAAAAAATGTATGTGATGTTTAGGCCAGAATTCCAACCGTTTGGTGAATGGCTTTTCTTATCCGTGAGTGCTAAAATTGGTGATACGTGTGAGTTTGTGTAGTGTGTATGAGTGAGTCGAATTTAGGGCTGTAAGTGATGAAACATGGGTTGTTATGCTACTCTACCTGTTGGTGTGTTGAAGCCGTGAGGTGAAAGGCAGAACCAGCCACCTCTGACCTGTTTCATAACAAATTTCTTAGCTTTTCTCCATGCTATCCCATGGGTAGCATGAAGCAAGGTAGCAAATATCCTGCCATACATGTTATGAAGTTGAAGGAGTTTAATTACTCCCTAATTCAAGTATTAGAAAGGTTGTCTTAAGAACTAAATTTTGATTTTAGGGTGTATTATAACAAGAGGAACAAGTGCAGAAATTTTATTACTTTTGAACCTTAATTTAGTTAAATTATTCATGTTAATTTAAGGGTTGAATTTCTTAGTTTAGGTGAACTGTTGGGAATTCCTTTTAGTTCAATTAAGAAAGTGAAATTAGTAGTTAGTTAGGAATCATGAATTTAACTAGGTTAAGTTTGAATCAAAGAATTAGAACTTTTAAATAATTTGAAGTGATTAATATTATTTTAAAATCTATTAGTTAGAAAATTCGATAAGTGTTCAAGATCAATTAGTTTTAATAGTACGTTAAATATATATATAGGACTAATGAATCAAGGAATCAACTTTGAAATGATAATTGTAAGTAACATATGAATTGTGGATTTTTAGCTTCGGATCGTGTCGAGGATATTCTGACACTTTCGCAGACTAGACTGGGCAGACGAAACACATCCTTGAGCTTTGTGAGTGAATTACGTCTTTTTTGGTTGCCAGATAAGTATGTGAAATTGTTTATGAGAATTTGAGTATTTGAATTATGTTTGCTATTTGAAATTGTTTGTGTTTGATAAGGGTCAATAAAGTGAATTTTTCTTTGAAATGATTTTTACTTCCAAAATTGAAATCCAGGTGCACTTAGGATATTTTTATTTGATATTCTGATGTAATAAGTGATTTAAAAAGGATTGAGTGCTCAGCCCTAGTAGGGATGAATTGTGTATAGAGAATAAATTGTTATGCAGGCTTGAAACTGCCTGGTGGGGAGAGATATTGTTGTGTGGGTTTGAGTTACTCTGTTGGCCCTTTTTATGTTTTGATTGTTCTAATTGCTTTGTTTAAATTGTCAAATTCAAATATCTCAACTATTTTGTTTATCTTGTGAATCATGTGAATTGTGATTTTATGATAATCACATGTATGTACATGTACTGTGGAATTAAGACATGAATATGATTGCATGAGAGTAACTAATTTATATATGTTCTTTATGTTTTGTCTGATGCTGGTACCTTAGATTACGCTTTTGCTCACTAAGTTTTTGCGACTCACTTTTCCATTTTTAATTTTTATTTTTTTAAGTATTAGGAGAAAAGCAGTCGTCACATAGAGGTTCGAGACTTGTCGAAGATATTGCGGTAAGGTATACTTCAGGATTGCACACTTAAAGCTTAAAGCATGACACTTGTAGTCACTTTAGGTTTTATGTATTGTTGTTTATAGAAGTTTAACTGTTGTTATTGATATGATGTTTGGAGTTGAGCACTTTTGCGTATAATGGCATTATTGGTTACTGGTTGCTTGTAACCAGATTATATATACATGTCTATTGGAGACTCGAGTTTTGGAGAGAAAATCACAGTATGAGAATCATAAGAAGGCGAGATAGGAAAGTCCTTCTACTTTTAGAGTTAGCAGTTCTCGTAGACTTGGGAATGAATCTACCTCCGGGTAGGGTTCTTTTAGAGAAGGTTTTTAGTTGGGTATCAATCAGATGAGACAGAGTTTTGGTGCTCAATCATAAGAGGCGTCATCTAGTAGGCCCCAATCATTTGAGTTTCCTTTACACCCGACTTGAGGTAATCGAGATAAAGGCAGTGCAGATTAGGGACATGTGCGTGTTTTAAATGTGGGGCGATGGATCATTGTATTAGAGATTGTCCATTGTTGAGAGGGTATTCTACTCCAGCTGACACATTTTCTTCTGTTTAGGGTAGACCTCCATTACCTGTGACACCTGCTAGATCTTAGGGAGGTCATGGTGGTTTTTCTAAAAGTTCATCATTAGCAGGCAGGGATCAAGCTTGATTATATGCTTTGACTACTCAAGATGTGCAGGCTTCCAATTTCATGGTATCAGGTAGCTTATTTGTTTGCTTAATTGGTGCTAAAGTATTGTTTAATCCTGGAGCTACTCATTCCTTCATATCTCTCTGTATTTTGCTTCTTATGTGAAGAGTGTATCTGAGCCTCTTTGGGTTCCTTTAGCGGTTTTGACTTTGTTAGGGGAAATTATTTTAGCAGACAGGTATATTCCTTATTGTGAGGTTCTTGTGGGTGATGATTCCTATTTGGTGGACTTAGTCATACTAGACATGTTGGAGTATGATATGATTCTAGGCATGGATTGGTTGTCTAACCATTATATTGTGCCTCATTGTCATGATAAGAGTGTTAAGTTCAGTATTCCTAAGAAGCTAACTTTTGTTTTTCAAAGGGATCGAAGCAAAGTTTTTCGTAATTTGATTTCAGCTATTCAGGCTAGACATCTTATCAAGAAAAAGCATTAGGTTTATTTAGCTTTTGTTAGGGATACTCAGTTGGAGTGTCATCTTTTAGAGCATTTTTTGGTAGTAAAGAAGTTCTCTGACGTGTTTCTTGAAGAGCTTCCTAGACTTCCTCCTGATCAGAAGATAGAGTTTGGTATTGAGTTGTTACTTGGTACTCAACAAGTTTCTATTTTCCTATATTTGATGGCTCTTAGTGAACTGATGGAGCTAAAGGCGTAGTTGCAAGATTTGCTAGATAAGGGATTCATTCATCCCAGCTCATCTCCTTGGAGTGCTCTTGTCATGTTTGTTAAAAAGAAAGATGGCTTGTTTAGGATATGCATTGACTACTGATAGTTGAATAAAGTCACAATTAAGAACAAGTATCCTCTCCCCATGATTGATGATTTATTTGATCAATTGCAGGGAGCCTAGTATTTTTCTAAGATTGACCTTTGTTCGGGGTATCATCAGCTTTGAATTAAGAAGGAAGACATTTCAAAGACTATTTTTCGTACTCGATATGGACATTACGAGTTTTTTATTATGTCTTTTGGGCTTACTAATGCTCCTACAGTGTTTATAGACTTGATGAATAGGGTGTTTAAGCCTTTCTTGGACCAATTTTCATTGATGATATTCTAGTATATTCTTGTAGTGAGAAGGAGCATGAGCAGCATGTTTATATTATATTGTAAGCACTTAGGGAAAATAATCTTTATGCTAAATTCTCTAAGTGCGAAATTTGGGATGAATTGACTGTTCTCAGATATATGATTTCCAAGGAAGGAATTCAGGTAGATCATGAAAAGGTAGAAGCAGTTCAAAATTGGCTTCGTCCAACGAATGTTTCTAATATTTGAAATTTTCTGGGTTTGGCAGTTATTATAGGAGGTTCATTGAGAATTTTTCTCGTATTGCTGCTTCTTTAACTCGTTTGACTCAAAAGGGAGTTAAGTTTGTATGGTCTGAGGCTTGTAAGAATTTTTTTTAGAAATTAAAGACTTGTTTAACCTCAGCTTCTATTCTTATACTTCCCTTAGGTTTAGGTGAGTATAAGGTGTTTTGTGATACATCTCGTATCAGGCTTAGATGTGTTTTGATGAAGGATAGTAAAGTGGTGGCATATGTTTCGAGACAGTTGAAGAAGCATGAGATGAACTACCCCACCTATGTTCTTAAAATGGTGGCGGTAATCTTTGCATTGAAAATATGAAGGCATTATTTGAATGGTGAAACTTTTAAGATTTTCACAGATCACAAAAGTCTTAAATATAAATTTGATTAGAATGAATTAAATTTGTGGTAGCGTAAATGGATTGAGTTACAGGAAGATTATGATTGCTCGATTTCTTATAATCCAGATAAAGCAAATGTGGTTATAGTTGCTCTGAGTAAAAAGTCAATGGGTAGTTTATCTCACTTGACAACTATGCCCAATTATGTTGTAAAGAACTTGTAGAGGTGTATGGCTGAGGGAGTTAAATTTAAGGTGTCTCCTCAAGGGGAGTTGCTAGCTCACTTTCAAGTGAAGTCCACTTTTGTTGAAGCGGTAAAAGCAACATAAGTAGTTGATTTGGAGGTGAATGCTAAGTAAGTTAAGTGTGATCAGGGTGTTATTGATGATTTAGGGTGGATAGCGAAATTGCTGAGGTATTATGACCGGATTGTAGTGCAATCTAATTCAGAGTTTAGAAGAAAGATTCTTGAAGCAGCTTACTGTTTATCTTATGCTATGCATCCTGGTTCTTCCAAAATGTATTAAGATTTAAAGAGATTTTATTGGTGGGATGGTATGAAAAAAAATGTAACTAAATTTGTTTCTAGGTGCCTTGTGTGCTAACAGGTGAAAACTGAGGATCAGAGGCCTGCAGGAATGTTGCTAAAGCTAGGTATTCTGGAGTGGAAACTACTATGGACTTTGTATTAGTACTTCCTAAGACTTTTAGGGGTTTTTGATTCTATTAGGGTTATTGTGGATCATTTGACAAAATCCTCACATTTTTTTTCCAGTGAAGACTACTTATTCAGCATATCAGTATGTGAAGTTGTATCTAGACGAGATTGTTTCATTACATGGTGTACCAGTTTCTATTATTTATGATAGGGGCACTTAGTTTACTATGGCATTTTGGAAGTCTTTTTAGGAGGTTCTTGGTACTTAATTACTGTTTACTATAGCCTTCTATCCCTAAGCTGATAGTCAATCCAAAGGGACTACACAGATTTTGGAGGATATGTTGTGAGCCTGTGTCATGGATTTTGATAATAGTTGGGATTAACATCTTCCACTGATAGAATTTGCTTATAACAACAGCTATCATAGTAGTATTCAGATGACACCATTCAAAGAATTATATAAGAGGAAGTGTCGATCTCCGGTCAGGTGGTTTGAAACAAGTAAACATCAATTGTTGGGACCAGAATTAGTCTAGGATGCAGTGAAAAAAGTGCAAATGATTCATGAAAGATTACAGACAGCCCAAAGAAGACAAAAGTCATATGCTGATTATCGTTAGAGTCAGTTGGAATTTGAAGTAGGTGATCACGTGTTCCTGAAGGTTTCACCTTTTAAGTGGACCATGAGATTCGGCAAGAAAGGCAAGTTAAGTCCTAGATTTATTGGACTTTTTCATATCCTGGATAAGGTCAGAGAAGTGGCGTACAGATTGGCGTTGCCCCTAGATTTGGAAAGAGTACATTTAGTATTTCATGTATTGATGCTTCGGAAATATGTGCAGGATGAGTCTCATGTTCTACAAATTCATGAGGTACAGGTAGATAAAAATCTCATGTATTGAGTAACAACTAATGGCAATCATCGATAAGCATATACATAAACTTCGATCGAAGGTTATTTTTTGGGTAAAAGTCATATGACAACATCATTATAATCAAGAAGCCACGTGAGAATCCTAGTATGAAATGAAACAACAATATTCATATCTATTTGAATAATTCAGGTAATGACACATTCGTAGCTTTCATTTGACATTCGGGATGAATTGCTTTTAAGAGGGGAAGAATGTTATAACCCGGTGCGTTACTATTCAAAATATTGTGCATAAATTTTGTACGTAGCTAGAATAATAATAAATAAAAATAAAGTTAAAGTGAATAAATATTCACTTATATATATATATATATATATATATATGTATGTTAGGTTAACAAAAAAATTTACACCACAAACTAAATTCTTTTGACTTTTGACCATAGATTTTTGTTTATTTATTTATTTCTTTCCTTCCTTCTTCACTTGAAACACCACCTCACTCTTTTACTTGTATTACCGAGTCTATTGTATCCTGCACTTGAAAAATCGTCTATAGGTCCCATTTTTTTAGCCTAAGAATTCCTAAATTTCATTTTGCTCAAATTAAGTTCAAGGTAAAGATCTTCCTCCCTTCTTTTCTTTCTCTTGACCATGAGTTTTTTTTTTTTTTTTTTTCTCTTTCTTCTTAGGTTTACGGCCTCCTTGGCTATTGTATGGTTGCTCTATTTTAGGAGGACAACCATGAAATTAGCCTATCCATGCTGAGAGAGCTAAGCCACCACGAGCTTCAAAGCTCTTTATGAGTTGCTTCTATGTAAAAAAATAAAATTTGTGTGATGTTTAGGCTAGAATTCTAGCTGTTTGGGTGAATGGTTTTTCTTATCCATGAGTGCTAAAATTGCTGATATGTGTGAGTTTGTGTAGTGTGTATGAGTGAATCGAATTTGGGGCTGTAAGTGATGAAACATGGGTTGTTATGCTACTTTAGTTGTTGGTGTGCTAAAGCCGTGAGGTGAAAGGTAGAAACAGCCACCTCTAACCTGTTTCATACCAAATTTCTAGGCCCTTCTCCATGCTATCCCACGGGTAGAAGGAAGGCAGCAAATATGCTGCCAGACATGTTATGAAGTTGAAGGAATTTAAATTACTCCCTAATTCAAGTATTAGAAGGGTTGTCTTAAGAACTTAAATTTTATTTTAGGATGTATTATAACAAGAGGAACAAGTGTAAAATTTTTATTACTTTTGAACCTTAATTTAGTTAAATTATTCATGATAATTTAAGAGTTATAATTTCTTAGTTGAGTGAATCGAATTTGGGGCTATAAGTGATGAAACGTAGGTTGTTATGGAACTCTGGTTGTTGGTATGTTAAAGCTGTGAGGTGAAAGGCAGAAATAGCCACCTCTAACCTGTTTCCTACCAAATTTCTTGGCCCCTCTCCATGCTATCCCACGGGTAGAAGAAGCAAGGCAACAAATATGCTGCCATACATGTTATGAAGTTGAAGGAGTTTAAATTACTCCTTAATTCAAGTATTAGAAGGGTTGTGTTAAGAACTAAAATTTTATTTTAGGATGTCTTCTAACAAGAGGAACAAGTGCATAAATTTTATTACTTTTGAACCTTAATTTAGTTAAATTATTCATGTTAATTTAAGAGTTGTAATTTCTTAGTTTAGGTGAATTGTTGGGAATTCCTTTTAGTTCAATTAAGAAAGTGATATTAGTAGTTAGTTGGGAATCATGGAATTTAGCTAGGTTAAGTTTGAATTAAAGAATTAGAACTTTTAAATAATTTGAAGTGATTAATTTTATTTTAAAATCTATTATTTAGAATATTTGATAAGTGTTCAAGATAAATTAGTTTTTAATAGTATGTTAAATATATATAATATATATATATATATATATAGGATTAATGAATCAAGGAATTAAATTTCAAATGATTATTGTAAGTAACATATGAATTGTGGATTTTCAACTCTGGATCGTGTTGAGGATATTTCAACACCTTCATAGACTAGATGGGCAGAAGAAACACATCCTTGAGCTTTGTGAGTAAATTACGTGCTCTTTGGTTGTCTGATAATTATGTGAAATTGTTTACGTGAATTTGAGTATTCAAATTATGTTTGCTATTTGAAATTGTTTGTGTTTAATAAAGGTAACAAAGTGAATTTTCTTCAAAATATTTTTACTTCGGAAATTGAAATCCAGGTACACCTAGGATATTTTGATTTGATATTCTGATGTAATAAGTGATTTAAAAAAGATTAAGTGCTCAACCCCAGTGAGATGGATTGTGTACAGTGAATAAATTGTTGTGCGAGAGTGAAACTGCCAAGTGGGGGGAGATATTGTTGTGTAGGGTTAAGTTATTCTATTAGCCCTTTATATGAGTATTTTGATTTTTTTTTAAATTGTGAAATCCGAATATATTAACTGCTTTGTTAATGTTGTGAATCATGTGAATTGTAATTTTATGATAATTGCATGTATGTACGTGTACCATGGAATTAAGACATGAATATGATTACATGAGATTAACTAATTTATATGTGTTCTTTATGTTTCGTCTGATATTGGTACTTTTAGAGTATGTTTTCGCTCACTGAGTATTTGTGACTCACTTTTCAATTTTTTTTTTTTTTTTTTTTTTTAGTATTAGGAGAAGAGCATTCGTCACATAGTGGTTTGGGACTTGCCAAAGATATTGCGACAAGGTATACTTTGAAATTGCACACTTGAAGCTTAAAGGTAGACACTTACAGTCACTTTAGGTTTTGTGTACTATTGTGTTTAGTAGTTTAATTATGGTTATTAATATGATGTTTAGAGCTGAGCTCCTATGCATATAGTGGCTCTATTTGTTACTAGTTGATTGTAACTAAATTATATATGCATGTACTATTAGGCATGTTCCACTTTACGAGGAATCTCTGCCTAAACTTTTATAAAAAAAATAAAATCAAATGTCTTTAGGTTAATGCATCAAAGTTTTTGTTTTGACTTTAAGTTTTCAAGAGTTATTTGTGTTCAGTTGAGGTGAAGTCAGGGTTACGGGTTGGTTGTCCATTCCTCTGGCCAATCATGCATTCGCTTGAAGGTGTGACAAGTTTGTATCAGTGCATGGTTTAGAGGTTCGTGACTGCAAGTATGGGATGTTGTTGCTTTGTTTATTTATGTTACCCAGGGCATATGTAGATGTAGTGATGCGTTCCAATTCGTCTTGAAACTTCTAGTTATGATTTATTTAACGCATTGTCCTTCGCTTTACCTTATAAATGTATATTGAATTCATGTATATTTGTTTTAGATATGATGTGACGTAGTGGCCATGTTGCGGGTAAAGAAAGGTAGCAGGATGCTGGCTCTAACAAAGAATCTACCAGTCCCCAACCACTTTGGTTAGAGGTAGAGGACGACAGGGACGTGATAGAGGCGAAGTAGAGCTGCTGAACCAGTTAAGGCAGTGGCCCTTGGTCTTGACCTTAAGCAGTTGGTGCAGGGACTAGACTATGTTCAAAGGATTATAAGTGACTTAGTTGGGATTTTGGCCCAACAAACCATGCTCAACTAATGATAGGCAATCTATAAACGAAAGCACACGTATCGTCCTCAAGTAATATATTAACAAGTAAAGATCGTTCCCACGAGGAATAATTATTTATATGCTAATTACCATTATGATGTAGCTTAACTCTAATCAAGCCAAATGATAATTTAGAGATAAATTTGATTTAAAAATATTAAAACTAAGTCTAGGTTCACAATATCCCTCACATAAACCTTAATAACTTTAATTCAAATTAATCTATGCATTAGTTAATATTAACACATATTTCTTAATCAATTACTAGCATATTCCTATGTCTAGCAATTATATATTCCTTTTGGTCTAATTCCCTATATTGATATGAGAATTATTTTAAAGCAAACTCCTTAAGACCCAATCTACTAGTTACTTATGGTAAAATAGTATATTCCTATCTCTTAAACGAATTAGATTATCTAGATCTTATGAATAATCCAAACATAAGTTATATCACCTAAGGCTAATCGTAAAACTGAATCTTCCAAGTCAAATTTGTAATTCCTAATCAATCGAACTAGTGATCAAGCAATTAGAAGCATTAAGAATAAGGTAATATAAATACTAAAACTAAAGCATGCATTGAAATAAAACTGAAGTCACATCGGCTACGTATGAGTTCAATCGTTACCCCTAGGATACGACTACTCCATACTAACTACAGCAAATATAAAAAATAATGACAAAGCCATTACAGTGAATAGAAAATAAGAATAACAAGAATTAGAAACTAGAAGTTATCACTCTTCGGGTCTCCTTCAGCTCCTTAGCACTCTCTATCACGAGGTTTGATGTATCTCTCAACCTCAGCCTTACTCTTCTATTTATAAGCCTTTCCTCCTATTTGAATTAAAATGTAAGTCCTAATAATTCGTATAAGTGCCGTGACTTAGGGAAATATGGTGCTGTTGCGCCACAGGGTTTGTTTAATTTCAATAGGACTTGTCTTGTCCTACACTGTGGCTTTATCTTTATAGGCACTGCAACGCCAATCCTTTGGTTGGTTTACGAAAGTCATCCATACTTGCGGCTTCCTTCTCATCACACCGCTTCATTCTTTAAGTGCCGCGACTTCTAGCTCCTTGACTCATTTGGTTTTCCTCTCTTTATATCGACGGCACAGCTTCAACTTATTGGCAGTGCCGCTGAATCCTTTATGCCTGATCATTAAATTCTTCCTTTTGAGGTGCCGTGGCTTCTTGTTGTGCAACATTACGGCATCAGCTGAAGTTACTTCCTTTCTCTAATTCAAACTTGGACACTACAAAGACACCTAAAACAAATTAAATATCTAATTTCATAAAACTACTCATAATTAAGATAAAAACTCTACAATGCTCCTAAAAACAACAAAAAACAACTTTAACACTATATTTGACTAATATTTGAACTCAAATTATTCGGATTAGGATCAAATATGAATAAAATCATAGTGAAATAATTCTATTATCTAGAGTTATCACACCTCCAAACCTAGTATTTTGCTAGTCCCTAGCAAAAAGAAAGAAAATAAAAATTTCAAGTAATTTATCAATGATAAGTTAATTATTTCCCTAAAAATCCTCAAACTTTATAACAATGATTTGACTCAAGATAACACAAGTATAATTTCCAAATTTATCATGTTTAGGAAATCTTGATGTGTGTGTGTGTGTAAGGCATTATCACTAGAGTTAGATGGCTTCAAAAAAATTCTCAAGATAACTCAAAAACTAATTCTAACTCCATAACTTCATCTTTCCTTCCTCTCTTCACTAATATAGGTTAATACATTAGTCAAAAATCAATAGGTCTTTATTCAACTTGTAATGTCAGGCTAGGTTAAAGGTTTGATGAAATGGAATTTTCGGCTCCAATGCCCTAAGCACAATTTTCTTGTATGACTTCACCCTCTTTTTTTTCCACCTTTTCTTTTTAAGGTGTTAGTTCCTACATACTCAGGCTTCAAATATTTTATTTCATGATTTATATCACCTGATATATTTCTTGTTTTGTGTGTCATACATTTACTTCAACTTTTCTCTTTCTTTTTCCTTCTTTTTTGTTTTACCAAACCTTTAGTTTGTAGGAATCATCAAGGAAATTTCATATATTCCCCCTAACTTAATTTTTTTTATCAAATGGGAATGATCACATAATATCTTTTTCCTTTTCTTCCTTGTAATGCACTCCTACTTATGGATTTTCTTCAAGCTAACGTATTAGGGTTCAAATGGGTCTTTCAAACAAAGGATTGGTTAGCATATGCATGTGTTAGAAAGAAAAATAGGCATTAGGCTCAAAAATGGGTAACTAAAGAAATATAGAATCATTGGTGGATATACAAAGACTTTATCGTTCCAAAATAGCCTAAATCATAATCTTAACTAAGCTTTACCTAGGATTTCACCTCAAGAGAAATTCTTACTCATTAAGGAAGTCAAAAAGAGTCTAGGGTTTATAAAGAAAAATAAAATTAAAAACATCAACCCTAGGCGACAATAGCCTTTGTGTAGTATATATAAGTGGTATATGATTTAATTATAACAAATTCAAAAAATTATATTTCCATGTTATCAAAATCAATATCAATGCATAAATAATACTATCATGGAAACTAGGGAATATTAGACATCATTAATAAGTTAACTTCAAATATTTTTTTCATGATACGGAAAAAGAAATACATTATAAACTAATTAGTCAATTACACATAATTGGAGGTTAACCAAGTATTAGAATAGAGAATTATTACACAACTTTTAGTTACCCCCCAAACCTATACTAAACATTGTCCCAATATTTTAAAAGAGAAGCAAGAAAATAACAAATGGAAAACAAAAGATAAATAAGACACCCCTCAGTCATCGAAATCAATAACAATGTCCTCCTCGGGTAGTGGGAATGGGGCTGGTAGTTTAGGATAAGGAAGGAAAGTTAAAGAATCCTATCCTTGTTGCTATAGTATCATCCTCAGTAGTTGGTTATTTTGGTGGTTGACAACATGTGTATGCTGCCAACGGTCTACACACTGTACCTTTAATCTCAGAATATGTTGAGCCAATGTCAGCTTCTGTGTACCATTCAGTTGAGCTAAAGCTGCTGGATCGCCTTCACCTGCTTCAGCATTTCAAATTTGAAACTTCTTTATGAGCTTATCATCGATGATACTATTCATCAGGATTAACGGGTTGATATCCTCCTAAATCACACTAGCTCCACAGCACAACTCAGTGATAAGGGAGGGGAACCATATTTCCAAGTGCCCATTATTCACAGCCTGCAACAAAGCACTGTGAATAATGTGTCCAATGTCAATAGACATACCTTGGATAATAGCATATAGAAGAATAGCACGCTCCTTCGTAATGTCACTAGCATATCCACTAGGGAGGCATTAGCAAGCATAAAATAATACCAAGCCCGGGCAGGATCGAGTAGTTGACTAGCCCTGAAGCTCACAGGTTCATGATTCATCAATTTCCAAAAAGAACCTTGGTAGCACAAGACACTAATGAAAGCATCATAATCCACAATCCTGCTAGCATATGTCATATACTTATCAAGCTCAGGGATATCTGGGCCCCGTAATAAGCATTAATGGCCATGCTTATGAAAGAAACCATCTTTCCTCAAACCATTACTTTGCTGTCTTGATGGTTCACCAGACTAGCATAAAATTCACAAGCCAAAGTAGTGACTCTTGCCGAAGGTGGTGCACACATATGCACCTAATGTATGTTGTCAATGAGATGATTCATGTTAAAAAATAGTCAAGACTGAGGAATAGACCCCTCTGAGCCACTATGGCCTTTATGAACTAGGCCATTATGAAACCGCTTCTCAGCTGCCTATTTCATAAATAGGTCCAGTAGAACGGGCATGCTTTGCTGCCTTAGTCTTTTGTCCCATTGTCCTGAAAAACATCATCAAAATAATCCCGGACCCTAAAATACCCAACAACAATATCAACCACAACTCATTAATCAACAAAAAGGATCTCAGACCCGCACAATATTTAAAGAAATTCTTAGGCATGTTATCTCAACATCATATCATCTATGCAATACTCATCAATATACATCAGCCATCCCCCCAAAACCTATTTCACTATCATCTATTTATCAAGAACATTTATAGGGGTCATAGTGATATGATATACATTCATATAACATCAAATTTGTGTAACATTACATAAGTACTCATCACCAAGATAGAAATGTAGTACCTACGTAATCAAAAATCCAAAATAAAAAATTATGCATAGAACCCCTAAAGAACATATCTACCCACAATCTATCAAGAACTTAAGTATACAACATAAGAAAATCATTCTACCTACAAAAGAAAATTCATAGAATCTAAAGAAAAGGGAAAGAGCACTTACTTATGTTGAAGCAAATCCAAATAGAATGCAAACCATGATATGGGTAAGGGGGTTTTTTCTTTTTTGTGTGAATGTGTCAGAGGCAACAAGAATGAGGTTGGGTCGGTGGTTTGTAGCCTAAAAACTCTGATTTCATAAGATTGGGTGTTTAGGCTATAAGTTATGGCGGTTTTGGTTTTGAATTTTTGTTTTAAAAACAAAGATCATGACAGGGCTCTGTGGGTTAAGGTATTGGCGCCACGGTGCTATGCCCTAGAATTTGAAAATTTTAGAATACGCGAGTTTAGAATCGCGCTTCAGTTGGTGCCTCATGACAAATATCTCTTTGTAAACCCCATTTTCTTTCTGAATTGAGTGCACCATGGCTTAAGTAAAAGAGTGTCGTGGTGCAATGCATTCTATGTAAAATTGGTTTCGTTTCTGGGTAAGTTGAGTTGCGGCGCTAAAGAGATGACTCTGCAGGTGTGAGGCTTACTGCCTAAACTTTGATTTTTCATTAGATTTAGGCACCAGGGAGTGTGTATTTTAGAGTTCGCGACTCAAAGCTATCTGAGAACTTACCTGGGCTTTCTTTTCAATGGAGCAATGGCTTTCTATACTTTCTGTTTGAATTCTTGTCTTTTCATCTCATGAGGTGATGTGACGTGAGGTATTGTTGTTGTGGCATAGATGTTTCTTGCTGCCTGGCTTAGTCTTTGTTACCTGCCAAAAAATGATATCAAGGCTGAGTGTAAAGTATAAATTAAAACATTACTAAACTATATATATATATATAAACAAAAAAAGTTTAAGAAGCTTCGGTTGCCTCCCTAGAAGCGTTTGGTTTAAAATCCTTGTAAAGTTTGGCATTCTCATAAGTAGTGAGCCTAAACTCATCCATCTTGTTTAATTGGAGAAGTCTTTTTTACCAGCAACTTGATAGTTGAAGTTTATCTTTTTTATCGCCCAACAGGCATTATGCTCCAACTCAACCAGTAGATGGCAAGCCTTGTCATAAACCAGCTGAAAGGGAGACATGCCCAAAAGGGTCTTGTAGGTTGTTCAGTATACCTATGATGCATCATCTAATCTCTGGGAGCAATCTTTTTATGATGGACATATAGTCTTCTCTAAAATCCTCTTAATTTCTTGATTTGAGATCTCAACTTGTCTACTTGTTTCCAGAAGATAAGCTAGTGTAACCTTGTAAGTCAACCCATATTTAGCAAGGAGAGCTCTTACTTTTTTGTTGTAAAAGTGAGACCTTTCATCACTAATGATTGCTCGAAGTATACCAAAGCATGTAAAGATGTTCTTTTTTAAGAAGTTAGTCACGACTTTAGAGTCATTAGTTAGCATAGCAATGGCTTTAACCCATTTAGAGACATAATCCACAACAATAAGAATTTATTGGTTGGTATATAAGGAAATGAATGGACCCATGAAGTCCATCCCCCATACATTAAACAATTCCATTTCAAGTATGTTGTTGAGTGGCATCTCATTCTTCCTGCATATGTTGCCTATCTTTTTGGCACCTGTCACATTTGAAAACAAATTCATTAGCATCCTTAAGTAAAGAAGGCCAATAAAAACCTGATTAGAGCACTTTTGTAGCAGTTCGGCTCTTTCCAAAGTGACCTCCATACTCCAAAGTGTGGCAATAGTAAAGTATACTATTTACCTCTTCCTCCATAACACACCTTCTTAATATCTTATCAACACAATACTTAAACAAGAAGGATTCATCCTAAATAAAGAATTTATATCATGTAAAAACTTTTTCTTTTGTTAAGAAGTTTGGTTAGGAGGAAAGACTTTGCCAACTAAATAGTTGACAAAGTCACCATACTAGGGCAATGGTTTATTAACAACTTGAAAGAGTTGTTCATTCGGGAAGGTTTTGTTTATATAAATGGGTTTAGCCACTTGATGATCTCCTTTTAGCCTTGATAAGTGATTAGTAACTTTTTTTCAGAGCACTTTCGGTCTCTTATCTCCAAGTCAAATTCTTGTAGTAACAGGATCCACCTTATTAACCTAGGCTTTGCATCTTTCTTGTCAATCAAATACTTAATAGCAGAGTAGTTAGTAAAAATAATGATAGAAGTTCCAATTAAATAAGATTAAAATTTGTCAAAAGCAAACACTACTGCTAAAAGTTTTTTTTCAGTTGTGATATAGTTCAATTGAGCTCCATTTAAAGTGAAAAATCTTTTCTTTTCTTTGTCCTAACACTGCCTTTACAACATAATCGCTAGCATCACACATCAATTCAAAGAGTAGGTTCTAATTTAGGGTTACCATAATTGGGCCTGTTATTAATCTATTTTTCCACTCTTAAAATGCAGCAAGACATGCATCATCAAATATGAATAGTGTGTCTTTTTCTAAGAGAATACAAAGTTGTTTCGAAATTTTTGAAAAGTCTTTTATGAATTTTTTATAGAAGCCAACATGGCCTAGAAAGCTTCTTATTCCTACTATTGAGCTAGGGGAGGTAATTTTTCTATGGTTTCAATCTTAGCTCGATCTACCTTACTTCCCTTGTTAGACACTTTATAACCTAGAACTATACTTCTTATACCATGAAATGATACTTTTTCCAATTTAAGACTAAGTTGGTCTCTTCACATCTTTTAAGCACTAAAGTTAAGTTATAGAGACATTCATCATATCACCTAAAATAGAAAAATCATCCATAAAAACTTCAAGCCCTTATTCCAGCATATTGGTGAAAATTGCCATCATGCACCTTTGAAAGGTTGCTGGGACATTGCACAAACCAAAAAGCATTCTTTCAAAAGCAAAGGTGCCATAAGGGCAAGTAAATATAGTTTTTTCTTGGTTCTTCGGGGCAATAGCAATTTTATTATAACCCGAATAACCATCTAGAATATAATAATAATCCTTACCTACCAACTAGTCTAGCATTTGTTCAATGAATGGAAGGGGAAAATGGTCCTTCCTTGTAACCTTGTTCAGCTTCCAGTAGTCCATGTATACCTTCCAACCAATAAGGTCCTTGTAGGAATGAGTTCATTGTTTGCATTTGCAACAATTGTCATCCTTTTTTGGTACTCATTGGATAGGAATTACCTAATGATTATTTGAGATTTGATAGATAATTCCAGCATCTAACCACTTGATTATTTCCTTTTTCATTACCTTGGATTAAGACTCCTTAGATGCTCAATTGTTGGTTTATGGTTATCCTCCATAAGGATCTTGTGCATATAAATGGAAGGGCTTATACCTTTAATGTTAGCAATTGTGCATCCCAATGCTCTTTTGTGTTCTCTTAATACACGAAGGAGTTTATCTTCCTACATGTTAGTAAGAGAAGCAGAAATAATAATAGGAAAAGTAGATGAAGGACCAAGAAAAGCATACATTAGATGATTACGTAATGGTTTCATCTCCAAGGTAGGAAGTTTTTTAATTGAAGTCCTTGATCTGGATGGAATGGATGGTGGTAGATCCATATTTTTAAATCTTGGAGTTAGTTTCAGCATATGTGGTGATGTATCCAATAATTTTATACACTCCTTAAAATCATCATCTTCTCTTGTAGAGTGTGAAATTATTGAAGCTTCAAGAGGTTCACTTGGATGTTCTTCCAAGAACATTTCTTGAACAAGGTTACTCACCATGTCAATTACAAAACATTCTTCATGGTCTTGAGGGAATTTCATAGATTGAAATACATTAAATTTAATCTCTTGATTATTTACTCTCGTAGTGAGTTTACCTTTTTGGATATCTATTAGTGTCCTACTAGTAGCTAGAAAAGGTCTTCCTAATATAATAGGTACCTCCTTATCCTCTTCCATATCTAGAACTATGAAATTAGCAAGGAAGATCAATGTGTCCACCTTAACTTGGACATCCTCAACAATTGCTCTAAGGTGTGTAAGTGATCTATTAGCTAATTGTAGAGTTACTGATGTTAGTTTTTACTTCACATATTCCCAACTTTTGATAAATTGATAAAGGCATTAAATTTATACTAGCTCATAAGTCACAAAATGCCCAACCAAAATGTTATGTGCAACAAGGAAAACTACCTAGCTTCTTTTGAAGCATAGCACTGCACTCTTCAGTAAGTGCAACTATTTCATGATCACCAAGCTTCCTCTTCTTGGACAAGATATCTTTTATGAATTTTGCATAGCTTGGCATTTGTTCAAGAGCTTTAGCAAAAGGAATGTTTATGTGGAGTTTCTTGAACACATCCAAAAATTTCTGGAATTGCTTGTCAAGGTTTTGCTTGTGGAATCTTTGGGAGAAAGGAAGAGGAGGGTTTGCCTTTTTAGGTTCAGTAACTACCTTCTTTTCCTTCTACTTTATGACTTCAGTAGGCAATTCTTCTTTAGTATGAGATGTAAAGATTTCATCTTCTTGTATTTTCTTTTTCTCTTTTCTAACTCTTTCCCATTCCTAAGAGTTATTGCCTTATATTGTTCCTTACTATCCTTCCTTGGGTTTGCTTCGGTGTTACTAGGAAGGGCACCGTGAGGTCTATTAGCCAAAGCATTGGCTAGCTACCCTATTTGTGTCTCTAATGTTCTTAAGGAGGCAGCTTGGCTTTGAATAACAGAATCAGTCTGAGATATGTATTTCAGAAACATGTAATAATAGGTTCTTTTCAGAAGTTACTTGCCTTTATGGAAATCCAGGAGGTGGATTAGGCTTTGTAGCTTATGATCCTTGATTATTCCAACCAAAGTTTGGGTGGTTTTTTCATCCTGGATTATATATGTTAGAATAAGGGTTGTTTTGACGGTTGAAATTCTAACATATTGAAACTGCTTTAGTATTTGGGCATTGGTTCATGGTATGACCTTCACCACAAACTTCACATACTAAGGCTGCGGCCTTAGCTTGTTGTTGCACTCCAAAATTATCAAACCTTTGTCAACCTAGCCACTTATGCCATCAAAGTAGTGATGACATCAATTTCATGAATTCCAGTAAATCTTTGAGATGATAACCTTTCAGTTGGCCATTGATAAGAGTTAGAGGCCATCTCTTCCAATAAGTCGTAGGCATCATCCATAGACTTACCCATCAAAGCACCACCACCACAGCATCAATTGTTGTTCTAGTTTGTTTCCCAAACCATTATAAAAAGTATGCACTTGCAGCCACTTAGGAATGCCATGATGTAGGTACTTTCTCATTAGGTCTTTATATATTTCCCACATCTCATAGAGAGACATTTGATCTTATTGAAGGAATGGTGTGATTTCATTCCTTAGCTTGACAATTTTTGTAGGAGGAAAGAACCTAGCCAGAAATTTTTGTGCCATCTTTGACCAAGTGGTGATGGAATGTTGAGGTAATGAATATAGCTAGCTTTTTGTCTTATCTCAAAGTGAGAAAGGAAAAAGCCTAGGGAGGACTGTATCATTTGATACACCATTGTACTTGAATGTGTCGCACAGCTTCAAGAATGAGACTAGGTGGGTATGAAGGTCTTCATTTGGTCCAAACTGAGTAGATTATTGAATCATTTGGATTGTGCCTGGTTTGATCTCAAAATTATTCACAGCAATGGTTGGTCTTTGTATGCTAGAGAAGAGGCCTTGCACAAGAGGGACAACATAATCCCTCAAAGCCTTGTTTTAATGAATTACTTGATCGTTAGCCATTACACGAGATTGATTTGGGATTTAGTTCTTTTCTTAAGTTTTTGAGCATTCAGTTGATCTCGGGATCGTATGGTAATAGTTCCAAATCTCTAGTGTTTTGCATGAAATGTCAATAACATCTGAAATCAAGAATAAAAAACTTGAATTAGAATCAAGTAAGCTTATAATGATATTAACAAAATAAATAAATTATCCCCCAGTAACGATGCCAAAAACTTGATAAGCAATTTACAAATGCAAGCACACGTATCATCCTCAAGTAATATAGTAACAAGTAGAGATCATTCCCACAAGGAATAATTATTTCTATGCTAATTATCACTATGATGCAACTTAACTCTAATCAAGCCAAATGATAATTTAGAGTTAAATTTGATTTAAAAATATTAAAACTAAGTCTAGGTTCACGATATCCTTCACACTAACCTTAGAAACTTTAATTTAAATCAATTCATGCATTAGCTAATATTAACCCATATTTCTTAATCAATAACAAGCATATTCTTTTGTCTAACAATTATATATTCCTTTTAGTCTAATTACTTATATTCCTATGAGAATTATTCTAAAGCAAACTCATTAAGATCAAATCTTCTGATTACTTATGGTAAAAGAGTATCTTCCTATCTCTTAAATGAATTAGATTATCTAAATCATCTAAACAATCCAAACATAAGTTATATCACCTAAGGCTGATCCCAAAACTAACTCTTCCAAGTCAAATTTGGAATTCCTAATCTATTTACCTGGTGATCAAGTAATGAGAAGCATTAAGAACAAGATAATATAACTAGGAAAACTAAAGCATGCATTGAAATAAAATTGAAGCCATATCGACTACATGTGAGTTCAATTGTTACTCCTAGAATACGACTACTCCATACTAACTACAGCAAACATAAAAACTAAAGACAAAGCCATTACAAGTAAATAGGAAATAAGAAGAAGAAGAAATAGAAACTAGAAGTTGTCACTCTTCGGGGTCTCCTTCAACTTCTTAGCACTCTTTATCACGAGCTGGTATGTCTCTCAACCTCAGCCCTGCACTTCTATTTATAAGCATTTTCCTCTTATTTGAATTAAAATAGAAGTCATAAGAATCCATACAAGCACCACGGTGTATGCAACCATGGCACTGCGGCGCTACAAAGCTTGTTTAATTTTAGTAGGACTCATCTTGTCCCATGTTGTGGCTTTATCATCATAGGTGCTGTGGCGCCAATCCCTTGGTTGGTTTACAAAAGTCGCCTTTACTTTGGCATTATGGCTTCCTTCTCATCACGCTACGGCTTGATTTTTCATGCTCCGTGGCTTTCAGTTCCCTGACTCATTTGGTTTTCCTCTCTTTATATTGGTGTTGCGACTTCAACTTATTGGTGCTACAGCTGAGTCCTTTCTACCTGATCATTAAGTTCTTACTTTTGAGGCGTTACGACTTCATGATAGCTTGAGTTGTGGCGTTAGCTTGAGTTGCTTCCCTTCTCTAATTCAAACTCAAACACTGCAAAGACACCTAAAATAAATTAAACTATTGGTTCAAACAAAGAGCATGTTAGTGGTAGAGTACGAGACTCGTTTATTAAACTGTCCTATTTTGCCCTTCATTTAGTAGTTATTAAGCATATGCGAGTAAAGAGATTTTAGAATGGCTTTAGTGATTATTTATTCAGCTCAGTGTTTGCAACAGACACTACGACTTACACTTAGGCTGTCGACACCATATATTGATTGGAGACTTGAGTTTTGGAGAGACAGTCAAAGCATGAGAGTTATAAGATGGTGAGACAAGAGAGTCCTTTGACTTCTAGAACTGGCAGTTCTCATAGACCTAGGGGTGAATTTACCTCTCGGTAAGGTTCGTTCAGAGGAGGTTTTCAGTTGGGTAGGGGTTAGATGAGTTAGAGTTCTAGAGCTCAATCATAAGGGATGTCGTCTAGTGAACCCAATCATTTGAGTTTCCTTTATGCCCCACTTATGGTAATTGACATACAAGGCAGTGCAGACTGAGGATAGGTGCGTGTTTTAAATGTAGGGTGATGGATCACCATATCAAAGACAATCCATTATTGAAAGGGCAGTCTACTCTAGCCAAGACATCTTCTTCAGTTCAGGGTAGACTTCCATTACCTATGACACCTGCTAGATCTTAGGGAGGTCATGGTGGCTTTTCTATATGTTCATCATCAGCAAGCAAGGGTTAGGCTTGGGTATATGCTTTTATGACTCAAGGTGCGCAGGCTTTTAATGCTATGATATTAGGTAGTTTATCTATTTGCTCAGTTAGTGCTAAAGTATTGTTTGATCCTGGAGCTACTTATTCTTTCTTATCTTTATATTTTGCTTATGTGAAGAGGGCATCTGAGCCTCTTAAGGTTCTTTTAGCGGTAAGAGTGTTAAGTTCAATCTTCTTAAGAAACTGACTTATGTTTTTCAAAGGGATTGGAGTGAAGTTCCTCATAATTGATTTCAACTATTCAAGCTAGATGACTTATTAGCAAAAAGCATCAGGCTTATTTAGCTTTTGTCAAGAATACTCAATTGGAGCATCCTCCTTTAAAGCATGTTTTGGTAGTGAAGGAGTTCTCTGAAGTATTTCCTGAAGAGCTTCCTAGACTTCCTTCTGATCGAGAGATAGAGTTTCGTATTGATTTGCTACCTGGTAATCAACCAGTTTCTATTCCTCCCTATTGGATGGTTCATAGTGAACAGAGGGAGCTAAAGGTGCAGTTGTAAAATATGCTAGATAAGGGATTCATTCATCCCAGTTCATCTCCTTGTGGTGCTCCTATCTTGTTTGTTAAAAAGAATGATGGTTTGTTTAAGCTGTGTGTTGTCTACTGACAATTAAATAAAGTCACAGTTAAGAACAAGTATCCTCTCCACAAGATTGATGATTTATTTGATCAGTTGCCGGGAGCTTAGTATTTTTCTAAGATTGACCTTCGTTCGAGGTATCATCAGCTTTGAATTAAGAAGGAAGGCATTTTGAAGACTTCTTTTTGTACTTAGTATAGACATTATGAGTTTTTGGTTATGTTTTTTGGGCTTACTAATGCTCCTATAGCATTTATGGACTTAATGAATAAGGGTGTTTAAGCATTTATTAGACTAGTTTGTCATTGTTTTCATTGATGATATTCTATTATACTCTCAGAGTGAAGAAGAGCATGAGCAGCATCTTCGCATTATATTACAAATATTTAGGAAAAATAAGCTTTATGCTAAATTCTCTAAGTGTGAATTTTGGCTAAATCAGTTGACTTTTCTCAGACTTTTGATTTACAAGGAACGAATTCATGTGGATCCTAAAAAGGTGGAACCAATTCAGAATTGGCCTTGTCTAACAAATGTTTTTGAAATTCGAAGTTCTCCAGGTTTGGCCAATTATTATTGGAGGTTCGTTAAGAATTTTTCTCCTATTCCTGCTCCTTTGACCCAATTGACTTTGAAAGGAACTAAGTTTGTGTGGTCCAAGGCTTGTGAGGAAAGTTTTCAAAAGTTAAAGACTTATTTAACATCGGCTCATATTCTTACACTTCCCTCAAGTACGGTAAATATACAATGTTTTGTGATGCATCTCATATCAGGCTTGGATGTGTTTTGATGTAGGATGGTGAAATGGTGGCATATGCTTCAAGACAGTTGAAGAAGCATGAGATGAACTACCCTACCCATGATCTTGAAATGGCAGCGGTAATTTTTGCATTGAAGATATGGAGGCATTATCTGTTTGGTGAAACTTTTGAGATTTTTTCACGGATCACAAAAGTCTTAAATATATATTTGATTAGAAGGAGTTAAATTTGAGGCAAGGTAGATGGATTGTGTTACTGGAGATTATGATTGCTCGATTTTTTATCATCCAAGTAAAGCAAATGTGGTTACAGATACTCTAAGTAAAAATTCAATTGGCAGTTTATTTTCTTTGATAGTTGTGCGTAATTAAGTTGTAAAGGATTTGCAAAGGTGTAATTAAGTCTCCTCAGGGGGTGCTGCTAGCTCACATTTAAGTAAAGTTCACTTTTGTTGAAGTGGTAAAAGCAGTACATGCTGTTGATTCGGAGGTAGGTACTAAGAAAGTTAAGTATGATTAAGGTGTTATTGATGATTTCAGGGTAGATATCAAAGGAGTGCTAAGGCATTATGACCACATTGTTGTGCCATCTGATTCAGAGTTGTGAATAAAGATTCTTGAAGCTACTCATTATTCATCTTATGCTATGAATCCTGGTTCTTCCAAAATGTATCAAGATTTGAAGAGATTTTATTGGTGGGATGGTATAAAGAATTTCAAACATCAAACATAATTCAAATAACTTAATGAAACACTGCACATGCTTATTTTTTCATGTAACATATCTATTTAAATACAAATACAATTACACATAATAATTTAGAAACCAAAGAGCACGTGATCCACTCATCGATTCACAAATCTTGTTCGTCATTTTCTCTTGCCCTCACACGTGTCATTGGTCCCATAGTAGGGTCCAGAACTGAAATTCATATTTTCAAATAATACTTATTTCATAACTGTTATAGTTATAATCTTTTAATTACTAAGCTTTTATATCAACTTATATAAATTTCTTAAAACTAAGTCCGATTAGATAGTTTAATCAATTCCTTGTAGAACACTTCATTCCATGTCTTATATGTATATTTTATTAATATACCTATCAAGAAATTAATACTAATTCATACTTTTAACATTTCAGATTTTCTAGCATTAAATCCAAGTTGGGTTACTCTTTTTAATTTTATCCAATAGCTTGGATCATGTCATTTCAACATTAGTACAATTTAATTCTAAAATTAATCTTTCCTTAACCACTTAACTACATTTCTTTCTTCTTGCTTTTAGACTATTTATTTAAGTTCTTATAATACTTAACTTTCAAGATCTCAATTTACCAAAATTTCTATTTTAGGCATTTTCAGAATAATATTTTAGCTATGTTTGATTTCCACTTAACCAAATTTAACAAAACCAAGTTTAAAAATTATCTTTAAGAAGTTATCTATCTTTTTTATTTAGAAACTTTTCCTAAAATCAATATTAAACTCACTCAATTCCTCACATAAACAAAAACAGGGCACTGCACAATTCTTGGTTAGCCAACCTCTAATTCCAATGCTTATAGAATTTTCATACTTGGGAAATAAATTATGAAACTATCCATTCTAGCTTATAAATGTGTTACGAATATTTCATCTTTAGCACGCCACTCCTAAATCATCCTTTAAGACCCCCTAACCTTAGTTTTTCCAAAACAAGTTCGGTCAAGAGTCGAAAATCATGACCATAACTTTCAACACCTCTAAAATACACATAACAAGGAATTAAGACCTAAACCACTCCGTATTTACTCTTTAGTATGTTAGGAACAACCTTTATTTAAAAGTCCTAGGCTTATTCAAATCACAACCTTTGACAAAGTCCTCCGGACTGACTGAAGCTCACTTAAAATCCCACACAAACCTAGCTATATTCCAATAGCTCTACTAACAAATATACTTAGAACTAGGTTACAAAATTTTCCAAATATCATGTCAAGACCCAAAGCTATATTTTCTCTTTAGTACTCTAAATTTAATTCAGTCCTAAAAATACTCAAAATATTGAATTTTTCTAACTCATCAAATCTACCTCGCATCCTTTCAAGAACTATTTAACTCACATTCAATACTTCACCCACCACTAAACATCCTTTGCCCATTCTTACTACCCACTTTCATCAAATCCTCAATCCACCACACTAATCAACCATTTTTTGTTCTTTGTTCATTTTTTTTTTCCAATTAAACTTTTTATTTAAAATTTGCCAAAACATAAAGTAAATCAATAATTTAGACTATCTTAATTCTTTATGCTTAAGCTTTTGCTTACTTAGAAAGTATTAACCTTAACATAAGAAAATTCCACATTTCCTAATTATCTATTAATTTCATTCTCTTAATTAACTTAAAGGAATTTCCAACACTTCATTTAACTAGAAAGATTACAACTTTTAATTTAACATAAGTAACTTAACTAAATCAATGCTCCAAGGAAATAAAATTCCTGCACATATTCTTTTTATAATAATACTAGCGTAAGTCAAGATTAGCTCTTAATACAATTCTTTTAATGCTTGAATTAGGGGGGAAAGCTAGTTTAGGCTCACACCAACTACATCTAAAATTTAGTAGCGTTGTTAGTGTCTTCCTTTAACTTAGCCATGAGATATCATAGAAGACAAATCAAGCAAAACTTATAAACCAAGATAAATGTGATTGCTTCTAGCTTCTACCCTCACAGTTACAACACCCAAGAATAGGGCACACTAGTAACTCAAGTTGCAATAACCTATAGCTCCAATTATCTTCACTCACTCACAAACCACATAACTACACCTACTCTTCACCACTTAAAACCTACAATTAGGACAAATGAAAACACCTTTACAACTGGGAATTTAAGCCTAAAACAACATAGACACAAAGACCTAGATACATTGGAACACTTATGAGGAACTTTAAAGCCCATGGTGACTCTTCCCTAGAAGGTATAATTATTTCCACAGTTGTATTCCAAAAGCAGGGTAACCACTTCCTACCTCTAAAAAATAACCAACCAAACAAAGGAAAGAAAAGGTGTACCCGGTCAAAAGAAAAGAAAAAAGGAGGAAAATTATTACCTTAAGCTTGTTTGAACAAAAGAAAACCAGAATTTTAGTTGTAAGTTTGGAGGAAAGATCAAAGATGATGGTGAAGTGCAGAGAATGTAGTAACTCAACTATACTACACAAAAAAGAATGACGGTGCACTCACATGGGAAAAGAAATAAAAGAATAAAATAAAACATCATCTATATTTAAAATCAAGGGCAACTTGGAAGGTTTGTGGTGTAAATTCAAGCTCTAGATATATGTGTATATATATATATATACATATTATATTTTTTTTCTATTTTATTTTCCTTTTTTATTTTTACACATCAATAATGTTTACACCATTAAATTTCAAATTTCAAGTTACCTAATAATGTAATAACAAAATTTTCCTCATTACGTATATATATTAATTCTACTTTACATGAGATTTCATTCATCTAATTTCACAAGTTACGTATGAATATTCTAAAATTTACATTACACTATCGGGATATGACAATTTCCCCCCATTGAAAGAAATTTGTCCCTAATTTCAATCACAAAGAATATGGACAAATTTGTATAAATCGGATGTAGACATTGTTGTTTTATCACATTCTTAGATTCTTAGGGGACTTCTTGTTTACCATAAGATTTTCAAACAACATTCATAAACAGTGTACTCTTCGTTTATCTAGTTCCTATTCTAAACCCGTAAAACGTAAAATTCCTTAGGCCATAATTTCGGTAAAGGTTCCCTACAATACGGAACATGCCCAAAATACCAACCTGTAAATTCCTTATTGCTTTCAACTAAATAACAACAAAGATAACATAACCAAGGAGCTCCACTCCGTTAATAACATAAATAGTTTTAAATTGACTTTTGTATAGACAACTCATAATAAACCAACACCCTAATTGTGACTGCCAAATTTCATCCCTTAGCTTTAACTATGAGATTCCAAAGAATTACCTTGTCATACTTTATCAACAAAAGAGATGTTGTGAGTGGAAAATTGTACCCAAAAGGTACTAGCATCACTCAACACATGTATATAATATATAGCCAAATAATATCAGATCATAAATTTTAAACCCACTAAGATTACACATACACGATTACAGAAACATAAAACTTAACAAACACAGTTCAAGTGTACTCTATACAATCCATTCAAAATAATCAAAGCACACAAATCATACAAAAAGCTAATTGAGTAACCTAGTCTCACAAACCATGTATCTGCCCACCGGTAATTTTTGTGTTGTACACCAAATATATTTCCCATGTACAATCCATTCTACTAGGGCTAAACACTTGAATGTTTTTAAAATACTTATCAAAATCAGAATATCTTATCTCAGAATATCAAATAAGAATATCCAAGATGCTCTTGGAATTCAATTCCATAAATAAAAATCATCTTAGAAAAAAAAAAATTACTTTATTAGCCCTTATCAACTATAAACAATTTCAAACATCAAACATAATTCAAATGATACTTAGTTCATAACTGTTATAGTTATAATCTTTTAATTACTAAGGTTATAAAACAACTTATATAGATCTCTTGAAACTAAGTCTGATTAGGTAATTAATCAATTCCTTATAAGACACTTGATTCCATGTCTTATATGTATATTTTATTTATATACCTATCAAGCAATTAATACAAACTCATACTTTTTAACATTTCTCATTTTCTAGCATTAAATCCAAGTTGAGTTACTCTTTTTAAATTTATACAAGAGCTTGAACCATGCCATTTCAATATTAGAACAATTAAATTCTAAAATTAATCTTTCCTTAACCATTTAACAACATTTCTTTATTCTTGCTTTTAGACTATTTATTTAAGTTCACATAATACTTAACTTTCAAGATCTCAATTTACCAAGTTTTCCCTTTTAGGTTTATTCACAACTATCTTGGAGATATATTTGATTTCCACTTATATACTTAATAACCAAATTTAACAAAACCAAGTTTAACCATTATCTTTAAGAAGTTATCTATCTTTCTTATTTAGAAACTTTTCCTAAAATTTTCCTTGAACTCACTCGGTTCCTCACCATAAACAAAAATAGGGCACTGCATAATTCATTGTTGCCAACCTTTGATTCCGATGCTTATAGAATTCTCATACTTGGCAAATAAATTATGAAACTTTCTAGTCTAGCTTATTAAGGTGTTAGGAACATTTAATCTTCATCACTCCGCTCCTAAATTATCCTTTAAGACCCTATAACATCAGTTTTTCTAAAACAGATTCAGTCAAGACCTAAAAATCATAACCATGACTTCCAACACCTCTAAAATACACATAACAAGGAATTAAGACCTACACAACTCGAGATTTACTCTTACTATGTTAGGAACAACCTTTAGTTAGAAGTCCTAGGCTAATTCAAATCACAACCTCTGACAAAGTCTTCAGGACTGATTGAAGCTTACCTAAAATCCTATACAGACCTAGCTATAGTCTAATAGGTTTATTGACAAATATACTTAGAACCAGGTTACAAAAATTTTCAAATATCATCTGAAGACGTTGAGCTAAATTTTCTCTTTAGAACTCTTAGTTTAATTCTGTTCTGAAAACACACGGAATATTGAGTTTCTCTAACTCATAAAATTTTCCTTGCATCCCTTTAGAATCCATTTCACTCAATTTCAACATTTTACCCCATCACTAAATTTTCAGTACCCACTTTCATCAAATCCTTAATTCACTACATTAATCAACCATTCCCTTGTTCTCCATTCATATATTTTTTCCAATTAAACTTTTTATTTAAAATTTGCCAAAACATAAAGTAAATCAATAATTTAGACTATCATAATTCCTTATGCTTAAGCTTTTGCCAACTTAGCAAGTATTAACCTTAACATAAGAAACACGCTTCCTAATTATCTATTAATTTCATTCTCTTAATTAACTTAAAGGAATTCCCAACACTTCATTTAACTAGAAAGATTACAACTTTTAATTTAACATAAGTAACTTAACTAAACTAATATTCTAAGGAAATAAAATTCCTACACATAATCCTTTTATAATAATACTACCCTAAGTCAAGATTAGTTCTTAATACAATTCTTTTAATGCCTGAATTAGGGGGGAAAGGTAGTTTAGGCTTACACCAACTACGGTCAAGGTCAACTTGGAAAGTTTGTGGTATAAATTCAAGCTCTAGATATATGTATATATATATATATATTATAGTCATTTTCCTTTTTTATTTTTACCTATCAATAATGTTTACACTATTAAATTTCAAATTTCAAGTTACCTAATGATGTAATAATAAAATTTTCCTCTACTTTACACGAGATTTCATTCATCTAATTTCACAAGTTATGTATGGACATTCTAAAACGTGCATTACACTATCAGGATATTATAAGGATAACCCAAGAAGAAGCATTTAATTGACGTGACAAAGAGTTTCTCATGCCCTAGTGTTAGATCATAAACAAAACAAGTGCAACCAAAGATGCGAAGTGGAAGTGAATATGAAGGATGATTAGGAAAGAGAATGACATGCAAAATTTTATTATTTAATGAGAAAGATGGCACACAATTAATGAGGTAGCATGCAGTAAAGACAAGATCATCCTAAAACTAAAGTGGAACATGATTAAATAATACTAGAATGTGAGTGATTTCAATTAAATGTATGTTTTTGCACTTAGCAACTCCATTTCGTTGAGGGGTGTGAGAACATGATGATTGATACAGCATACCTCGGGACATCATAAAGTGCTAAAATAATATAGAAATTATTCACTGGTATTATCACTACACAAATTACAAATAGAAACACCAAATTGTGTTTTATTTTAAAACAAAATTGTTGGAATGTATAAAATAACTCATGATAGTTTTTCATTAAAAATAACCAAGTACAACATGAATATTCATCAATAAAGGTAACAAATTACTGAAATTCCAAAAATGAACTAATGAGACTAGGACCCCAAGCATCAATATAAGCAAGATGAAAAGGAAACTATGCTCTAAAATGATTATGCTTGGGAAACAAAGTATGTGTGTGCTTACCAAGTTGACACGACTCACAATTTAAAGCAGACAAATATGACAAATGAGGAACCATCTTTTGGAGCTTGGGTAGACTAAGATGACCCAACCAATTGTATATGATAATGAGTGACACATCCATAAATAGGCCACTGAAGAAGTAGGTTGTGTAGTAAGATAATAGAGGCCTTGTGACTGACGCCTGTACCACTCGTTCCTCCCGTACGGTGGTCATGTACAATAAAGGAATCATTAATGAAAAGGACACAACAATAAAGGGAAAGAGTTAATTTACTAATAGAAATTAGACTAAATTGACATTTTGGGACATAAAATGAAGACTCTAAAGGTAAAGAAAATAATGGTGCATCCTGACTTATATCCTTGGCAATGATTATGGAACCATTGGCTAAAATGATAGTGGAAAGTGATGGTGTATTACTAAAACTAGTGAAAAACTTAGAGTTACCAAATATGTAATTAGAGGAACCAAAAAAAAGAACACAAGTGTCAGAAAAGGATTGAAAGAGGTAGATGATAGAATTTCCATTAGAAGACTGTTAGGTAGCCTGATATCATAGAAACTTATCATAGACGATAGTTGATAACTAGATATTAAGAGGCTTGCCCTCAATTGGTGCAACTTTAATTGGGCTAGCAGACTAAATTATGTTAGTTATATGACCCAGATAACCAATCAGCTGGTAACACTTTTCCTTAGTATAGCCATCTTGTTACAATGAGTGCACCGGGGATGTCCATGACCCTAACCTCTTGGACCACGATTTCCACAAATGCTAGATTGGGAGATAAAGACTGAGGAATCATTAGATGGAGTCACATCAAATGTTACTATTGAATCAAGATCAACTCAGAGGCTATACGAAATAAGAATCATGAATAGCTTATCCCTTAGTGCCTCTTAGTTTGTTAGATTAGTGGTAAGAGATAATATATCAGCAAATTTAGCTTTGATATTTTAATCCATGACCAAATAAGTGAACATATCCTAATCAGTTAGCTTTAGATTCAACAGATTACTAATCATAATGTAAAACAATTAGATATCATTAGTGTATAAACCTCTACCCTGTTTTCACAATTCAAAACATGTCTTATATGTTCAAATAATCTGTAATATAAAATGCTCAAGGGATGCCCAAAGTAAATTGCATAATCGGGCATCAACCTTTTTCCAAGTGGGTTATTCATGGGTTGGAATATCAGCTAGTGCGTTCGTGAGATAATCTTCATATTCTTGTCCCATAGAGCATAACTAAACAGATGTAGCCCAAGATAGATAATTATATACATTCAATTTCTTAGTATTATAGAGATGATCCAGAAATGGCAAAGGTTCAAGTGCTAGGTTTTGTGACTATAATAGAGTTTTCAGATTTTTTTGGTATAGGCATACTTAATCCACTTGACAAGAAGTCCTAAAATGCAAAATAAACCAAAGATGTTAGTATTAGTGTCCAAGAGTTAATCAATGGTTGGTTGTAATAACATTTTATTATGTACTTAATTTATGTAATAATATTAATTTGGTATTTTTTAATTATGTGCTTAAATAAGATTTAGGCATAACCATGTTTAAAGTCACTAGAATAATTAATTGTGTATTTATAATTATAATGTGTTTAAATAACATATGTATATAAAAATAGGAATTTGGAATAAATTTGAACCACAAATTTAAAAAGGAACTTTGACCAAGTTTATATAATTGTCTTTTTCCTCCTTTCTCCACACTTCTACACCGACCTTGCCACCTTCTTCTCCTTATCCTTCTTCCTTTTTTTTGCTTAAAGTTTATTTTTTCCTTGCAACTGAGACAACATCCCTTCTAGCCATGCTTGATTCAACCCATGCTTCCCTCTATTTTCCTTCTTCCCATATAGTGAGCCTAGCTTTACCTGTTGTCTTCTGTTTTCCCTTCCATGTCGTGAGTTTTGCTTCAACAATTGATGAGGATAGTCTTCCATGGATGGCAGCAAGCAACCCAAGATACTGCACCATAGTCTGGTTTATCCCTTGTTATTTTCCCTTCTCTTAGTTCTGTTTAGAGAAGTTTGAATAGCACTAATAGACTCCTCTTTTTTAGCTTGTTCAGCTCTGTTATGGCTGTGTGAATATTCTAGTAGCCAAATGGGTTGCTTGACAGCATATTGATCTTATGTTGTCGTGGAAAGTGATAGTTAAGACTTGGTCATTGAGTGGCTGAAGCAAGGGCAGTGAATGTGCCTTGTTCTCCTCACTTGGAATGCTATATCATTGTTCTTGTGCTGCAGCAACTCCTTTCTGGTTTAGCCATGGCTTGTTTGGAAAGAAGGTAGCCGTTTGGGAGGCAAGGTAAAGTTAATACAACTACCTATTTATGCTTTTTTCCAAGCAGTATTCCCAACATCTTCCTAAGGCTACTTGATTTTCTTAAACAAGCATCTTACAGAAAGATTTAAAAAAAAAAAAAAAAAAAATAGGCACTACATGCATATGATTCAAAATGACTTTGAAGGTTGATTCAATCTAGGTTTTTTGGTAGTAATTTGGGCCAGGAATGATGGAGATTGAAGAAATTATTGTCTAATGTTGATTGGATACTTTAATTTAATGTTACAATATTTAACATTAAAGTTAGGTTTATCATTTGGGAATTAAAATTTTATTATTACTTTGTGTCAATTACAAATTATTATAGTATGATTTAATTACTTTGGCATTAAGCTGTCCTTCATTAAGGAGTCTTTAGAGTTATGCTATTTTTGTGGTGGTTTGGTGTTTCTGGTTGTGTATAGCCAGAAGCCTAGAATTTTGAGACATCACATGGGATGAGTATTGCTGTCAATTTAAGTAAGAAAACGTCCTTATGATTAGAGAGAGAAATAATAAAACCTCTATAAGCTTTCTAAACTGTAATTATACTATTAATACTGTATAAACATTAGATTTTCAGAGCTTTAAGATTCTGAAGTGACCACTTCTCTAACTTTTATGGAAATTGATATGTATATATATATATATATATATATATAACCAATAATAATAATAACTAACTTCATAAAGATAATGTTTGAACTTAATTTTGTTAAAATTGATTAAGTATGTAAGTAAAAATAAACATTTATCCAAGGAGATTATAAAATGCCTAAAAGGAGTAAATTTTAAATAATTAACTATATTAATATACACATTCAAATAATATATATGATACATAGCTAGAAATATATATTTTTCTATTAATAAATCCAATAAACTAAATTTGATTTCCTCTTTCCTAGAGAAAGTTATGTTCAAATAACTAAGGTAAGGTCCGAGTTACCAATATCCTATATTTTGCAGAATTTGATACAACTTCAAAGAATAAACTGTATTGATATATAAATTTAAAAATTACAAATGATATACCATTATAAAGCTACATGTGTCTAGTATTTAATAAATTTTACGAAATTGGATTTGGAATTTTCTGGAGGAAGATATGACTGTTAGAGTGAACACTGGTCTAAAACCCAAGTTTGGACAGTTTCAACATTTTTAACTCACTAGTGTTTTTTATCTTTTCTAATAGTTTCTTTATACACTATGCATTGTCAAGACATCTAAATGTCTCTTCATTATCAACTATACCATATAAAGTATAATTCATACTACTTGATATGTAATGGCTTAATAGAAAACTTTAATAAATAAACCTATGTAAGTTGATATATAAGCTTAGTAATTAAAAGATTATAACAATAATATTTATGAACTAAGTACTATTTGGAAATATGAATTTCAGTTCCAGATTCCAAGGTAAACTTGATAAGATGCGTGAACACAAATGTAAGTGACAAATGAGATCGGTTAAAGGTGAGTGGTTAATTATTGCCTTTATGGGCTAGATTATTATGTGTAATTGTATGTGTATTTAAATAAATGTGCAAGTGCAATGTTTTAGTGAGTTATTTGAATCATGCTTGTTTAAAATTGTTTATGGTTGATAAGAGCCAACAAATTGAAATTTTCTGAGAAATGATTTTTATTTCGGAAACTGAGATCCAAGTGCACTTAGGATTTTTTGATTTGAATTCTTGAGATATTATGATTTTGATAAATATTTTTAAAAAATTGAGTGCTCAGCTCCAGTGGGATGGATTATATATGGAGATTTAGTGTGCGGGACTAAGTTACTCATTGGCCCTTTGTTTGCTTTGTATTCTATGATTGTTCTGATTAATTTGTGATCCTATGAATCATGTAAGTTGTGAATTTATGACAATTACAAATATGTACGTGTATTTTGAATTAAGACATGAACATTGTCACATGATGTTAATTGACTATATATATTATATATTTGTGTTAAGTGATGCTTGTATACGATTTTCCACTCATGGAGTCTGTAGGACTCACCGCTCTCTTGTGAATTTTTTTTTTAGCTACAGGAGTTTAGTATATGGTGTCGTAGAGCTTGTGACCTGCCGATAAAGTATAGCAAGGTATCTTCCAGGATCTCAGATTTGAAGTCAATGATGAAAGTTTGCAATTACACTAGAACTGTGGCGTGTCTAATTTTGTATGGTGTAATAGTCTAGTTATTTTTCTTTGTGCTGTTGTTGTGTGAAATTAGAAACATATGTGTTTGTATTTTAAGGCATGTTCTATATTATAGGGAACCTCTACCGAAATTTTTAGTAAATTGTTATTTGTTTCAAAGAACAAACTTTTACAATGAACTTCTGTTTTATAAAAGTTATTTTTATTCTTTAGTAGATTCAAGAGTCATGTTATTACTTTGTTTTGAAGTTAAGGTTACGTAGGTTTGGTTATCCAAACCTTCCAGCCAGTCATTCCTCCATGAGGAGTGTGACAAGATGACTAAAGTTTTTAAATTTTTTTTAATTAGATTTTATTTTTATACCTGAAAATAATTGCTTTAAAAGAATTTTTTTTAAATCCAAATTTTATAGACATATACAAAAGTCATCAATCGTAATAATATTATTTACAATAAATAATAAATGAAAATAAAATACATAAATCTAAATATTGACCTTATCTCCAAATCCTAAGTCTTTGTCATCTGCAGCTTCGTTGTCATCCTAACTCAGGTACGAATGCTAGACATAGAAGGTGAAACCTGAAATAATCAAATTAAATATGTTATAAGTTATGTTATATACACTTAAATTAATATGCTTAAAAGTTAAAACTCTAATTAATTAACTTTGACAAATTAAGCAAAATTTTCAAGTTTATATTTTATTTCTGTTTGTTCCTACTAGTCTTATTCGTCCTCACAGTTGTGTCAGTACTTCCGAAATTCTAAACGACCTATATTTGACTGTTTTACCCCTGAACCCAAATTTTCAAAGTTTATGCCTTGAAACTTAATTTGTCCTAAAATCCTAACCGTTGATCCAAATGGAATTTTGAATTTATCTACAAGTTTTATTCATTCCCATGGTCATGCCAGTACTCCCAAAGTCCTAAACAGATAAATTTTTTACCGTTTTGCCTATCGAATCCAAACTTGGCAAGTTTTTGTCTAAAATCTCAAATTTTATCCTAAAATCCTAACTATTGATCCAAATGGATTGATGGATTTTCCTACAGGTCTTATTCATCCCCACGATCGTGTTGATACTCCTAGAATCTTAAACGGACTAGTATTTGACCACTTTGCCCTCTCCCAAACCCAAGTTTTCAAAATTTTTGCCTTGAAACTCCAAATTTGTCCTAAAATTCTATTCATTGATGTAAATGAATTTTTGGATTTTCCTACAAGTCTTATTCATCCCCACGGTTGTGCCAGTCCTCCCTAAATCACAAATGAACTAATTTTTTATTGTTTTGCCCATCGAACCCAAATTTGATTCAAATGGATTTCCCGCTTTTCATACAGGTCTTCTTTGTCCCCATGGTCATTCCCGTACTCTCGAAATCCTAAATAGACTAGTTTTTGATAATTTTGCCCTCCGAACCTAAACTTAGCAAGTTTTTGCCTTGAAACTCAAATATTGTTAGAAAATCCTAATTATTAATCCAAATGGACTTTTGTCTAATCCAAATGGATTTTTGTCTTTTCCTAAAAATCTTATTTATCCCCAAGTTTGTTTCGATGCTCCCGAAACCCTAAATAAACTAGTTTTTAACTGTTTTGCCCTCTGAACCCAAACTTGGTAAGTTTTTGCTGTGACACTCTAATTTTTTCCTAAAATCCTAACCATTAATCCAAATTGATTTTTAGATTTTCCTACAGGTCTTATTTGTTCCTATAGTTATTTTGGTAATCTTAGAATCCTAAACAAACTAGTTTTTGACCATTTTGCCCTTTAAACCAAACTTGGTAAGTTTTTGCCTTAAAACTTAAATTTTATCCTAAAATCCTACTCGTTGATCCAAATGGATTTCTGGCTTTTCCTAAAGATCTTATTCATTTCTAAGGTCATGGTGATACTCCCCGAATCCTAAACATACAAGTTTTTGACGATTTTGCCTCCTGAACCCCAACTTGGCAAGTTTTTGCTTAGAAACTCAAATTTTTTCAAAATCCTAACCGTTGATCCAAATTGATTTCCGAATTTTCCCACAGGTCTTATTCATGCTCACGATCATGCTGGTACTCCCAAAATCCTAAATGGACTAATTTTTTACTATTTAGCCCCTTAAACCCAAGCTTTTAAAGTTTTTGCCTTGAAACCCAAATTTTGTCCTAAAATCCTAACCATTGATCGAAAAGGATTTTTGAATTTTCCTACAGGTCTTATTCATCCCCATGGTAGTTTTGGTACTCCTAGAATCCTAAATAGTCTAGTTTTTGACCGTTTTGTCCCCCAAACCCAAACTTGGCAAAATTTTGCCTTGAGACTCAAATTTTATCCTAAAATCCTAACCTTTGATCCAAATGGATTTCTGGATTTTTGTACAGGTCTTATTCGTCCCCACGATCATTCCAGTACTCCCAGAATCCTAAACAGATCAATTTTTTATCATTTTATTCCCTAAACCTAAAATTGATAAGTTTCTGCCTTGAAACTTAAATTTTGTACTAAAATCCTAATCATTGATCCAACTGGATTTTTGGATTTCGCAGGTCTTATTCATTTACATAGTCGTTTCAGTACTCCTAGAATCCTAAAAGAATTAGTTTTTGACTGCAATAGCTAAGTATACTAGATTGATCATAAACAAAATAATAGATTGCAATAGGCTAGGAAGAAATAAGAAGAAATGGCTCAACTAGGCTATACACTTGACTAAAATCTTCAAGTATTTTAGAGTCCCCTTGAGTAATGTTAATGCCTTTGTCCACTTAGTGTATAATTTAAAGATTGATTACCTTAGAATATGGTACAACTCAAAAACAAGAGCTGAGTTTTCAAAGATCAGCTACTTGAGGATTCCTTTCTTGAACCTTAAGCTAAGACCTCTACTGTTTTCAATCAGAAACTTGTTTACCACCTCCAGTTGAACATGTCATAAATTGAAAATGAAGAAACAACTGCAACTATAATTGTTGCACTTGAGGATGCAATACAAATTGATCCTTTCACAGAAACTCGTATTCCACATATACCTTTCACTGATACACCTGAAGTGCTTATAGCCTCAATTGAACATATGGAGATTAACTTAGCCTCTCTTTAAACAACTAAACAAAGATAAGAGTTCATTCCCATAGAATTCACTCTAGATGAAAAGTTAATGGATGAAACATATTGTTTCATTAAACAATCATCTACTAAAACCCTCAATAATTAGTCATTCAAAACCTATTAATAGCTAAAAGTCTCTAAAACTCATCATTGTATTTAAATGACAACATATGTTCCAGAATCATCTAAACATCCTATATATGCTGAAGCTCAAGTATTTTAGTAATTGATCATATTTAGAAAGATGATATGTCTACTCTTGAATTTGAAGATACTCAAACCTAACATAAAAACCTGTAGAGAGCAAAGCCAAAAAGTGCACAATAGTCTAGGTTACACCAAAATAGAAAATACCTTTTGAAGCGATCTCAAGGACAAGGTTTACTCTCTAAGTTAAAATATTTCAACGAGTCTTTTCTACTGAGAAATAACTACAATGTTGGAGCAAGTCTATAAATCTTGAAGAGACATCCTAAGCAAGATAGTACTTGAAAAAGAAAAAAGAAAAAGACAAGAATTTTTATATACAATCATTCTACAAGAAACCTTGAGAATTCCAAAAGCCTAAGTTTTGTACTTCATATTTTTTTTCATACTAAACTAAGATCATTTGTTGTTGTGTCTTAGAAAAGAGCCTAAATTTTCACGTTTTAAAACTCTATAAATCTCATCCAAAAATTTTAGTTTTTGTGATTGAGTAAATTCATCTTTGCTAAATTTGTTCTTCCTTAAAGGAAAAGACAAGTAGCTTAGTAAGAAGTGATAAATCTTGCTCGTAAAAAACTAAAAAAGGTTGACTGATACCTAAAAGGTCAGCTGTTGCAAAGGGGAGATTGATCTTTTGTATAAAAATTTAGTTGTAATGAAACACTGAAGTGAAATCTTTAGCAGTTGACAAGTCAGGATTATTTGGTGAACCACTATAAAAATTTATGTGTCTTTCTCTTTGGTTTTATTTATTTTTAATTATCCACTACTTCCATAGTATTAAAAATAAATAAATAAATAAATAAAAAAACCTTAAACTCAAGAATTTTTGTAAACCAAACTATTCAACCTCGTTTAGTTTGCTTATTTAAACAAACACGTAATGTCTTCAGCTAACTTCTTTGTTTGATAATTTTTGTTATACAATGTTTGTTATTACCTGGTGTTATTGAATTATATATATATCTTAGCTAATCCCAACACTAAAGTCCCTAGAAACTTACTAAAATTAATTTGTCCACATAAAATTACTAGCTTATTTTGTATATCTAAGGTACAAGCTAGTTCATTACTTTAGAATTTGAAGAAGTCATTTTGGATGAGATATTGGTCCTTGCCATGGCTACAAGTAAGCATAAGTTGACAATTCATGAGCTCATGAAACTAATTATGATTTATGATCCCATGTGGCTAACTTTACATACTTTAACAGGTCTCTTGAAATTTTAGCATTATCTAGTGAAAGTGGAAATACCGTATATCTTAAGTTGGCTTGTGTTCTTTTTTGTTTCATATTTCATACTGATACTTTATTCAAATTGGTACTCCTAAAAATTTTTTTAAAGAAATTTGGTTATGAATTTCTCTCTTTTTTAATTAAAAAAAGAAAAGAAAAGAAGAACTGACTACTTAGGGCTACACTGGGTGGAAAATTTACAAGGATAGTTGTATTCTAGCAAAGAAAATTCATCTATAAATTCATTTTTGATAACCAATCTCAATCCCCTTATCAATCTCAAGTAAACCTCATTATTTTTTTCTTATATAAATACTTTTTTTTTAATTCCTGGTTATTACTACTCAATTGGGTTAGGGAATGAATAGATTGCTCTTTTTAGATTGATTAAATTGCATTGTCATAGGTTTCTTGAATAAATCAATCAAGTTTAAGGAATTCCCAGGATTTTCTTCAATCCTTATACCTTGTATTGCAAAGCAATAATTTTTTTATTTTTTTTTTAATCTACCTATTGTGCTGCCAATGGTGCTACATATATATATATATATATATATATATATATATATATATATATACACACATATATGTATAAGTTATTGGTGTTGATTATGTTATTTATGTTATTTTATCTAAGCTGCATGTTCATAATTTAGTTCTATAGATTAATTGGTAAGTCTTCATGGTTATGGACTGAAGTTGTTGGTAGCTTAATAGTGCATACAAAACATGTGGAAAGGAGTAGTAACAACCCTTAGTCATTATATTGATGTGGAAAGATTGTGCTAAGATTAAGAAGAGGGGTTCTTAGTTCACAAATTTTGAAGAATGTTTGTAGTGTATGTCTCACAAGTCTCAGAATGTTTTATACTTGGGAGGTACATTATAAAAGGAATCATTTTGCACACTTCTTTTGATAGTTATTTAAATTTCTTGGTGGGAACATATTTCTGAATTTTCCTATCACATCTTAAGACTGTAATAAGTGCCTTGAAAAGCTATTTTTGTCGTCCTCAACTCTCATTATAATAATACTTTAATCAAAATGATGAAGCAATATATGTGTCTAATATCCTAGTTGCTAAAACTTACACATTTTACTAAGACTCTTGGCAAAAGATTATATTCTAGTTGTTTGCATCATAAACTAGTTTATTGTTTAGCTCTTAAAGTTATATATTAGATCAATAAAGCATGTACAGTGTTGTCAAGAAACTTAATATCCTACTTTGTTATTGTCTAAAGACTATACTCCTTTCATATGGTATATTGTGTAAAATATGCCTTATTGAGATATGGTCTATATGTAACAGAATTGGGTAAAATATGAGTTTTCTAAGATTCAAAGAATATTTTGTAGCTTATATCTCTCGAAATCTTCTTTATCTTAATATTTTTTTTAATTAATTATATTGACAGGTACAAATTATGACTATGGATAAGAGTTGGGTACATATGTCGAGTGCAAGTATTGAATATGTTAGTGGTGTTAAGCAATTCTTGGAGTTTGCTTTTTTCTAATTCAACTGAAGATGGACAAATTCTTTGTTCATGTGTAAAATATTGTAATTTTTTTTCAGGTGATAAGGTTGAAGTTTTTGATCATTTGATATGCAAGGATTTTAAGAAATGGTACATTGAATAGGTTTTTCATGGAGAAAGATCATCACCTTATAAGATGGATGTTGATGATGATGATGAAGTTGGATGGAATAATTATGATGGTATAGATGGATTTTTGCATGACACTTTTAGAAATGTAGCTTATGGCTTTACATATATTAGAAGGGATGTGATTAGAGAAAGGTCAAATGAGGACATGAAAAAGTTTTGCAATCTGATTGAGGAGGCTAACCAAGAGTTATATCTAGGTTGTAAGACATTTTGAACACTTTCATTCGTCATTCGATTGTACCACACAAAGTTTCATTATGGATGGAGCAACATGTCATTCATTGGTCTCCTAGAGCTTTTAAAAGAGACAATGCCTAATCTTAACATCCCTAATTCCTTCAATAAAACGAAGTTTATAATTAGTGATCTAGGTTTGGACTTTAAAAAAATTGATATGTGCCCCAAAAATTGCATACTTTATTAGAAAAAGAACGAGGAAAAAAATGAATGCCTTATTTGAGGAGCCTCAGTGAAAATTGAATAGTGGTATGCAATAAAGTGGTGAGAAGGAAGAATCTATGAAAGGTAAGAAAATTCTAGCCAAGATTATTAGACATTTTCCTTTTATACCGAGACTTTAGAGGTTGTATTTATGTTCAAAAATAGAAACTTCAATGCGATGACATGAAGAAGAACGTCTTAAAGATGGGAAATTGAGGCATCATGCCGATGCACAAGCTTGGAAAGATTTTGATAATTTTCACCCTGATTTTGCAATAGAATCTCATAACATTGTGTATATTTGTTTTTTTTTATATTTGTTTTCTTCTAATATTTGTTTTCTTTCTTTGCAACAGAGAGCATTGAGAAAAAAAGTAAAGGGATTACAAGATGTGAAGTTGCCCATGCACAAGAAATAGATAACCACAAAATAGTTTGAACTAAAGGACATGGTCAGCCAATTGGACTTGATGATAAGACATTGAATGAACTTAGCTACTTCTTAGGAACTTTAGCTTGGAACTATCAACATTGTCCATTGATTTACACATGTTGGAAAGTGGTACTTATAGCATGAAGAAAGCAATGTGGGACTATACTAATGTAAGAATGATTTATATTTATAACCAATGTATCTAAGATATTATCTCATTCCACTATGATTAATGTGAAAAAATTTTGAAAACAAAGTTCATTCTCCCCCTTGAGGCTATGGATTAGGTGTTATTGTCTATCAAAGAAAGTTGGAAAGTCCACAAGTGCAAGATAAAGAAGGTAATTTCAAACAGTACCAAAATTATACAGAAAGATAGAAAAATCGTCCAAAAACTTGTGACATACCATCACTTCAAGACACTCCTACAAGTACAACTTAAAGGGAAGATATAACATAAATGTACTTCTAATACTAACTAGTTAATACTTTAGTTTAGGCTTATAAAAATGTTAATTTTATTAATATCTTTGATAATATAGGAAATTAATGAAACAAATTCACAAAATAGAGGCAAGTTAATGGACATGCATCAGGTTGGCCCAAGAAGTTTTGCAAGAATATGTGAAAATTTGATATGTTAATGCTATTAATAATTTAGTGATGTTTCTTAACTTGAGAAAGAAAGGTGTTATTTTCTTTTGTCTATTTCTCATTATATAACTTGGAATGAAGTGCATGTTTATCAGAAGATGATGAAGTTAATGAATGTTAAAAATCATCTTTAATGTTTGTAATAACTTGTAAGTTGATGAATGTTCAAAATCAGCGTCCAACTGAATCAATAACCTGTAACAACTTATGCATAGCTTACAACTGATAATGAATATTTTTTTTACCATAACAATCATAGAAGGAGAATCATGAAAATCCAACACAAGTAGAGATGTTTATTGAAACTTGTCAAAGAAAGAAGGAGAAACAAATAGATCCTCATACAAGCGATAAAATTATAAACATTTAACTTGAACATCTTGCTTGTTAATTAGATATTAGATCACTAAGTACTTATGATATCTTTATAGAACATAACCATTGATTGATAAGGACAACTATCCTTTTCTTTTATTTTATTTAATTTTTTTTTTTTTGGTAGTCCCAACTTAAGAACTCCATCGAGAACCCAAATGAAAGTAATAACAATATTTTTGCTACTTTATTTAGAAAAGAGAAATTTGGGAGAGTGATTTGTTATGTAAGAAACATTACTCCATCATCACTAACAAGAAAAGTTAATTTAGAGGCCATTCAAAAGTCATATGATGAAAAGATTCTATCATTAAAACAAGAGATGCATAGGAAGCAAGAAGAAATGAATAAGAAGATGCTGGATATTGTTCAGACAATTCTACATAATCTTCAACAAAATAATCCTAATTTGGTTATAAGTCAAGATTTATTTGCAGCATTTTTGGCATCTTCTCCACTTGATGCTGCTAGTGCACTTGATGGAACTCTACGACACATGCCTCATCATCTACACATGTTTCATTGTTTGATAAGGTATGTATTTGTTAAATAATTGAATATATAAACAAAATGGTATAAAATATATAATTCAAGTAACTTGTAGGCTTCTTGTTAGCCTTAGCAAAGCATATTATAAGTAGTTTGTTGTGAATCAAATGGTAATGGTATGAATGAATTATAGTAAGATTAAAAAAAATAATGATGCTAAATTCAATTCACAGCATGCTTGAAGAAATGTTGCAAACTCATTCTTTTTCTCTATGATTTTCATAAACGTTTTTTTTTTTTTTTTTTTTTGGTAACATTTTAAATATAAGATTTATTAATGCATGATCAAGATTTATCTGGGCGTGGCAATATGTTAGATGATGAAGATGGTGTGGGAGATCATGATGTTGTGAATGGAGGTGACATTGAAATGTCCGGAGATGATGACATACTATGATATAAGAATATTGTTAAGTTTTTTGTTTGTACTAGACAATTGCTTTTTTTTTTTATGAACTAATTAAGACTTAGTATTCTTAATTTGTATGCTTTTGTAAGATTTTAAATCTTATATATGGTTGCCATTGAAAACTTGATTTGTTGTTGATACTAGGAATTTACTAGAATATATATATATGGATTAGTGATTATTAAATTGCAGGTTTTACTTTCAAATTATTGAAAATACAATATTAATTTTTTATTTATAGCTAAAATAAATGAATGGCAACCAAAAAAAAAATGTGTTGTAACATATTATATAAAATGATTGCTACAATGATTCAAAAACTGTTGCAAAAGAGAATTGTTGCAACGTTTAACAAGTGCTGCAAATGATATATACTAGTAATAAGGCAATGCTATATGGTTAGAAAAATTGTTACAACATATAATTAGTAATAGTTACAAAGTGTTACAAAAGATTTATAAAAAACAGTTGCTGATAATATATTTTGTAACGGTTAAAAAGTATTGCAAAAAATAATACAAATCATTGCTATAAACATTGCTATATGGTTCCAAATAAACCGTTGCACTCATTATCTTTTGCAATGGTTACTTAAGTGTTGCCATAAATGTACAAAAAATCATTGTTTTAAATGAAAGGCAATGCATTTTTAGGTAACCGCTAATATAATTGTTGTTGAATCTTACCACAACTTTTTTTTACTATTTCGCAACAGTTTTCAGCCATTGCTGAAACATAATTTGTTGTAGTGAAAATGGTTGATTATAGCACAGACGATTAGGTCATATTAACATATCACATTTATCAAGAAAAGAACTAGTTCTCAATTTACCAAGAATCAAGTTTGACAATATGAAAGTATGTGATGCATGCTAGTTTAGCAAACAAACAAGAAGCTATTTCAAATCCAAAATTGTAGTTTCTACTTCTAGAGCTTTACAACTACTGCCATATTGATTTATTTGGACCCTTAAGGCATAGAACCATGAGTGGTAAATAATATGCTTTTGTGATTGTAAATGATTATTCTCGTTTTACGTGAGTATTATTTATTGCTTACAGAAATGAAGTGTATACTTCATTTATTGCCTTTTGTAAGAAGGTTCATAAAGAAAATAAGTATTATATCACGAGTAAAAGAAGTATTCATGGACATGAATTTGAAAACAAATATATAATTTCTTTTTATGAAGAACACATATTGATCAAAACTTCTCAGCACCAAGAACACCTCAACAAAATCGTGTGGTTGAAAGAAAGAATCAGTCTTTAGAGGAAATGAGAAGAACGTAATTGATTGAGAATAATTTGCCTAAAAGCTTATAGGATAAAGCTATGAATACCTCATGCTACATTATGAATAATATGTTAATCAAACTAAATCTTAAGACAACTTCCTATGAGTTTTGTAAAGGCAAAAAGCCTAATATATCATTTTTCAAAACTTTTGGTTGCATGTGCTTTATCTCCAATAACAACAATGATAACCTCAAAAAATTTGATGCAAAATCATATGAAGACAACTTCTTTGATTATTCAGCATCGAGAAAAGCCAACATAGTCTATACAAGAGAACACTAGTTATCGAAGAATCCATACATATTAAATTCAATGAAACAAATAACCTCAAGCATGAAGATTATAATGATGATGCATAAGCTATAAAATAGCAAGTTTTAGAAAGATAAAGCTCTGAGTGAGACTGAAAACAAAGAAGCTGAGTCTGCCAATAAACAAGCTTCGGAACAAACTTTAGAAGAACCTCCAGATAAAGAATTAAATTGAAAGTGATTAAGAATCAGCTCAACACTCTAAGGATTGGAGAATTGTGACATGTCATCCTATTGATCAAATTATTAGTAATCCAACCAAAGGAGTACATATGACACCCCAGTTTGTGATTATATGGGGTTAGCGTGTACTGAGTCTCACATCGAGTGTATACTAGGTTGATCTTGGCTATATAAACTACAAGCACTAACTACAAAGTACCTTTAGGTTAGCATTTTAACCTATATGGTATGTGTTATTGATTCTTTTCAAGGTACTTGGGCCAGTTGAGCTTGGGGCATTACAGTACAAACCAGATCATCATATAGAAATGCTAGTATCCATTTAGCTTTTCTATCTTAGTTAGAACCAAAATATTTTGAAGATGCTGAAAATAATAAGTTCTGGATGCTAGCAATGAAAGAGGAGCTGAACTAGTTTGAACAAAACAACATTTGAAACTTAGTTCATAGACCTAAAAATCAGTCAGTTATTGGCACCAAATTGGTATTCATAAACAAAATAGACGAAAATGACATAGTGGTAAGAAATAAAGCAATGTTAGCTGCTTAAGGCTATAATTAGGAAGAAGGGATTGAAATCAATGAAATTAATGCTTCTGTAGCTACACTTGAAATCAATGAAATTAATGCTGAAAATATACCTATGCTACTTGTTTTTGCTTGCTTTATGAAATTTAAAGTTTTATTAAATAGACATAAAGAACACATTTTTAAATGAAGTTATTAAAGAGCAAGTTTATGTTGAGCAACCTTCAAAGTTTGAAAAGCATGATTTTTTCAAACCATATCTATAAACTTTCAAAAACTCTTTATGGTCTAAAATAAGCTACACGAACTTAATGTGAAAGGTTAAGAAAGTTTCTAATTGAAAATGATTTTGTGAAAGGCATAGTTGACATAACTTTATTTACAAAACTAAAGTGCAATGAATTTATCATTGTGCAAATATAGGTGGATGGTATTATCTTCGAATATGCTAATGAGAATTTGTGCAAGGATTTTGCTAAGGGCATGGAAGAAGAATTTGAGATAAGTATGATGGCTGAGCTCAACTTATTTCTCAGATTACAAATAAAGCAAACCAAAGAAGGAGTATTCATCAACCAAGCAAAGTACACAATAGATTTACTCAAAAGATTCGGTATAGAAAATTTAAAAGAAATATAAATTCCTATGCACTCATCCACTAAAATTGACAAAGATGAGAAAGATAAGCTTAGAGATAAGAAGATGTATCGATGTATGATTGGATCATTTCTTTATCTTACTGCAAGTAGACCTGATATTATGTTTACTGTATGTCTTTGTGCTCAATTTCAATCCAGTCCAAGAGAATCTATTTAATTGCAGTGAGAAGAATTCAAAAATATCTAATTGGAATTGTGAACCTAGGATTGTGGTATCCTAGACATACTAAATGTAAATTTCAAGGATTCTCAAATGTTGACTTTGTAAGCTATAAGGTTGAAAGAAAAAGTATAAATGGTACTTGTCAATTTCTTGTATTAGTCTTAGTTTCATGGCATAACAAGAAACATAATTCAATAACTCTATCTACAGTAAAAGTAGAATATATAGCACTTGTTCTACGGATGAAACAACAGTTGCAAGACTACTATTTAAAGCTTGATCACATTCCACATTCCTATCAAATGTGAACACTAGTCCTATAAACTTATCTAAGAATCCAATCGACCACTCAACCAAGCACGGTGAAATTAGATATCATTTTTTGAGAAATCATAAGCAAAAAGGTAATAGTATTCTTGAATTTATTAATAAAAGTAACCAATTGGTCAATATTTTCACAAAGTCATTAAGTGAAGATACATTTTATGCATTAAGATGAGAAATCAGTCTGACACACCTACTTTAACTTAGTTATGATTTATTTAAATCATATTTATCATTTACTAATACCTAAACACGAGTGTAACATCCCCCCTAAAACCTTGTACACAGGCACATACCCTGACATTGAAATTGAATTTGATTTGTTGAATAACTTAGATACTTACTAAAATACTTGTTATATATTTCAATAAGGTAGGAATGTTTATAAAGGAAATAGGTTACTTTAAAAAGACTTTTATAATTGAACTTAGATGAATGTAAAATATTAAGTGAGCAAATTGACATGAAATCTATAGGGACAATTGGATACATGTGGTAGGTAGATACGAACTGCCTTGTACGACAAGTAAGAAATACAATTATTAATGAAACTTGTGAACCATTTAAGGATGAAAGATAAAGGTATAAAGGTGCTTTGTTTGTGTATAGTTGTTAGGTATAAATTGTTTGAAGTCAAATTAGAGTCAAACAAGGAGTTTTTACACATCGGGACCACAACGCCAAAATCCATGCAAGATTGCACCAACCAAAGAGGTTTGGCACTAGACAGTTTATGCCACAGTGCCAAGGACAGCAGGCCCCAGTGCCATAGTTAGGTCTATTCTTGATGAGTTTAGCTTAACTCAATTCCCATAGAAATATAGTGAATTGGTTTAGTTAGATATTATTATAGGCAATTTAAAAGATACTTATAATTGAATAAGAACCTTAGGTTAATAAATTGGTGTCATAACTAAGCATGAAAAGATAGTAATAATCCAAATGAATGTTGAGGGAAATTGTAATTCTAAGTTTCTTTATACTTGCTTTAGTTTAGTTATCAACATCTCAAAGTTCATTCATTTGGATAAAATTAGGGTTGGTGAATTTTAGTACTTAGCAATTGTTAGATTTAATTCCTCATGGGTTCGATACTCTACTTACACTTTATTACTTGTTCATGATACGTGCACTTACATGGTAAATCTGACAACAAAGAACTACACTCCAACGATCATAATTCCAAAGTCTATATAAAGAGGATAAAGAAAAGGCAAGAAGACATTAAAGAGAGTTGAATAAAAGGAGTCAAGTAATCTATTCTTCTAACCTACAAATTATTGTATCATTTTTAGAGCCAGAAAAAGTCTCCATTATGTATCATATTGATAGGATTACCCTTTCAGTCTATGTTGTAAAAGAGTCGTGTACTCTTATTCAAACCCGAGTGAAGGGAAAATGGAAAGGAGAACGTATCTCCTAAGCTGAGTAAAAACTTAAAGTTGTAAAGGGAAAGATATCTCCTATGTCGAGTGAAGATCTAAACTAGATAAGGTATCTCTAGGTTGATTAAAGATTATAAAGTTCCTTTCATTCCACTATTTGTATGGGTACAAAGGAATTAATGAAATTTATCAAAGAGTAAACTAAGGAAGACTGGATGTATGCATAGTTAACGGCCGAACCGGTATAACATCTAGTGTTCTTATTCTCTCTTTATATTCTTCCACCATCATTCATCTTTATTTAATTATTTGTTCAAGTTTTCTAACCACAATTTTGTTAAACAACATTCCAAGTTAAAGCAAACAGCTTTCAAATTGGATCTTAACAAAACTTGATTTGATATTGTCTCTGCATAGTCTAAAACTTGATTTGACTTAAAGCATTTATATTCTGTGCTTTCTCATTTGGTTAAATATAGCTAAAGGGTTTTACAACTTTGCTTATAGTCTTGATTTATCATTTTAAATTGTACTTATAGTTTTGCACTATTCTTCTGTTGATTTAAACAAGTCAAGTGTTTTACAACTTTGCTTATAGCAGTGATTTATCAGTATAAGTTGTACTCACAGTGTTGCACTATTCTTCCTTTGATTTAAACAAGTTTTGAATCTCAGCTTTTAAATATATTAAACTTGTTTATCTTTGTGCAAAAATATTTAAAATACCAATTCACCCTCCCTCTCGATTACTTTTTGAGAAAATAGAACTTATTCGAAATTTGCTTAGTGAAGTGGATGACACAAAGTCAATTGACTTCCAAAATGATATCGTATGAATAATCTAGAAAGATTTCACAGTTGATGACATGGCTTAAGTGTTAGTACTTTTGATAACTTCAGTTGACTAATTTATAAAAGAAACACTTTGATTTGAAAAGTTGAATATCAACTCAATTTATGAATGAATATCTAGCAAAGGAGGTTTAATTGAACTTTCTATTTTTTTTACTAATCTTCTTCAATTGAATGTTTCAGCTAACTTCTTCAATGCTTTCCATTAGCTGACTATGAAAAGATTTTCAGTTGATTCCTTCAGCTAATAGGATTTAGATAGTTGATTTAGCTGATAAATTGATGTCCTCAAGTAATGTCTTCATCTGTCTTGAATATGGATGAAACATTGTCATTTTGATACATACTTGGCTGATTGATCTACTAACAGATTTCCATTAAGTTTGCTTACCATAGCACATGTATTCATATTAAATTCAGTTGACAGTGTACCTACAATGGAGTTAAAGTAATATCTTCATCTATCTTGAATACGGATGAAACATTGTCATTTTGATACATACCTGGTTGATTGATCTACTAACAGATTTCCATTGAGTTTGCTCACCACAACACATGTATTCATATTAAACTCAGTTGACAGTGTACTTGTAATGGAGTTAAAGTAACCAAGTTAGTTTCTCATTCCAATGAACATTAATTATTTAGTTATCATCAAAATATGCATTAATTCAAGATATTAACTTAATTGATTCGACAGCATGAATCTTAGATAACATTAGACCTTCGAGATATAAGTTAGCCTACATGTAGAAGATTTTTTATTTACTAATAATGTGACTCTACATTTTAGACAAACCTATTTGTTGTATACAACAGTAATATTCTTACTGTTTTTTCTATGAAGTTTTTATTATCTTTTCCAAAATGGTTTTCATTGATAGAGTTTATTATAATAAAATTTAGTTATAATTTATTATAATTCAAAATGTTTGCTTTTACGATAATGAGTATGGATATTATTTTTAGCTTATGCATGTAACGAGCTTCTTTTCATTTTAGTAAGATTGCATTTGGATCCTTTGAATTGGAATTAGAATTGAAATTGTAAAATGAATTTCAATTATACTAAAATTTGAATTGGTTAGATTACAATATACGAGTTTGTATCATATAAAGAATTACAACTGGAATTGTGCTTCAAATATTTAGTGGAGGTTGTCAACTTCTTTGGGGGCTTCCAATAGTGGTTTTCGTCATTATGGACAATGGTTGCCATGTAATATTCTTAAAGGATCACATATATAAATTTAGAACACAATAATTATAAATACTTATGCATCTGATTAAGCCATAGAAGTGAAATAGATGGATCCTTAATTAAGCATGCCATGATTGAATCATGAGACAACTAGGTCTTTCTTTCTGTACCCTTTCTTTATTGGTAACTCTCAATGGGATAAGATACACTGACTAAGAGAGGAGAGGGGACCTAGCCTATTTATGATCAAACTCTAAGAGTCATCGCATTAAAGACTTCTTAAGGCATTCAGCTTACACTATCTATCAATCCACTTCTAACACAAAGAGTTATGCTTGAGCTCTATCTAAATGATCATATAAACCAAATAGGCTCTTACCAGCCTATCTCAATTGGTCCAAACCTTAAACCTATTTTTATCAAGACCAAAATCATACAATTAATGACCGCACACATGAAATTTCTAACATTTCCCACTTGGGACAACATTAATTGTAGTTTTAAAATTTTGAAAATATATTTTAGAAAATGACTATAAAATATGACCACAATTTTTATGTGGCTATAATTTTTAAAAACTTTGGTGCTGAGACGCACCTCAAATAATCCAGCCTAACTTAGTTATTAACATCGAATCATGGCAATCATTATGACCATTAAAAGACACAAAACCAATCAATGGTTACAAATGCCAACAATTTAATCTGCAAGGAATATAGATGTGGTAGTATAGCAAGAAAATAGCATCCAAATGTGATAAATATATGCTAATTTAATATTTGGTCCTCTGAGTGATTTTATTAAAAACTGGATTCTTCCAAGAAGCACTAAAAATCACATAAGCTTAATTTATGTTTGTATGTCCTAACCATTATCTCGAGATATTAAACTAATGTCATTTGAGACATACCTCCAAATTGACAAAACCATCATACTTAAGACAAACACCAAGTCTTAAGATTTTAATGAAAGACATGTCATATAACCATATGTGCACATATAATATTAATCATATCATAACGAAAATAATTATTATTTTCATCAACATAACACACCATTCAACAAGGATGTAACTTGGGTCACAAAATAGCATATGCTAACTAGTTTGAAAAAACAAAGCAAACTTTCACTAACCAAAAACATCAAAGCACTTCACAATACTCATATTATCAACATAACTTTTGAAAAACCTAATCCTAAGTTCCTTTGTTAAAGGATTTTCCAATATTTTAATGTATCAATATGTTCAAACACAATGTCTTTTTTTTTTTCTTTTACAAAATCCCTAGTCTTCGACTCTCAATGCACTAGAAATCTTTTTTTTTTTTTTTTTTTTTAAGAAGAACACATTAGAAATATTGTTAAAATAGATCTTAAACAGTTTAAAAATCGAGACAACCACACAAAGATAAGTTTTCATGTTCTTCAACCACATATCATGCTTGGATGCTCTATAACAAGCAATAAATTTAGCTTGTATAGTGAAAGAAGCTTTTTGCTTGGAACATTTCCAAGATACAACTCCCTAATTTAACATGAAAGTATATCATGAAGTGGATTTAAGATCATCTAGCAACTAGCAAATTTAGAATCAAATTTAACCAATTAATTTCAATCATTCTATGCACTAGCATAAAAACTTTGACTCTCTGAAAATATTTTATAACTTAATATTCTAATCATTGGTTTGACTATGCCAAAAATTCCCACTGCAAAAGCAATGTCAAACCTAGTGCAAACCTAAGCATACAACAACTTTCGACTGCACTAGCATAAAGCACATTTCTCATGGACTTTCTCTATGACTTATTAATGAGACACTGATCTAAATTAAACTTGTCACTCTTGATAATAGGCATACCCAATCTTGCATTTATGCACATTGAACCTATACGACACTAGATCAATATAGGTTTACTAAGGAAAACTTAACAAGGGAGAGACCTATCTCGGTATACCTCAACACCAAGAACAAAAGATGTTTTCCCAAGATCCTTTATGCTAAAAACCTTAGACAACATCAACTTTGTCTCATGAGATAAATCAATGTCATTATTGATAACAAGAAAGAATTAACTATTATCAAGATATGATAAACTTGCTCCCGCTGACCTTAAGGTTTATTCATTTATCAACCTTATTCTCGACATAATTAAGATAGGTGACTACCTTAGTAAAATTTCAAGAGCCATTATCAAGATGCTTGCATGAGTCCATTTGATATATTTGTTAAACCTACAGATAAGATTATTACCTCCACTCTCTTTGAAACCTTCACCATGTAAACATATTTTATAAGGTTTCCATTCAAGAAAGATATTTTCATATCCATCTAAAATAACTGAAGGTTGATAAATGAGTCACTAAGGCCATGATCACTCAAAAGAATTTTTATTTATTTATTTATTATGTTATTATTTTAGTTGAGACATGAGAGAAAATCTCACTAAAAGCACACATTTTCTTTAAGTGAAAACCCTCAATTACAGGTTTTACTTTGAAACACTCAATCTCCCCTTTGAATTATTCTTATTCTTATAAACCCACTTGCACCTAACACTAAAGAAGTTCAACTAACTTCCATACACCATTATGTGCTATAAGTTGCATCACATCTCATATAGGATTAATCCACATGTCTGACAATGGTCTAGATATAGGTACTTGTGCAATTGTATTCTAATATTGAGGAACTACATTAGAAACAAGTGTGACAAATTTATCGAGAACCCGATCACCTGTCCTCACCATATGTACAGGTGATGTCCTTTTTGACAAAACATGTAAAGGAATGGTGACCAATTTATTTTTCTTTATTTACTTGTAGTTGAATACATTTTCAACTTAATAAATCAAACTCTAAGAACTTAGCAATATGAGATACTACTATATTGGTCCTACACATGGACATAACATGTATCCCTTAAAGTGATTTGAATAACTAGTAAAGTAATAGTGAGTAGAAATAAGGTTGATTTTCTTCTCATTTATTAAAGTTAAAAAAAGAGTGTTATAAAATATTACACGAGTGTAGAAATGAAAATAATTATAAATGTTTTAGACATGCTAGAAAAGATGCTAAGAAAGAGGTTAGGGAAGCTAGAGATAGTGCTTGTGAAGAATTTTACCAAAAGTTAGAGACAAAAGATAGAGAGAAGGATATTTATAGGATTGCTAAATAAAGGGAATGACGAACTAGAGACTTAAATTGTAAGAATGAAGCTAACAGGGTTTTAGTTAAAGAAGACGAGATTAATAAGAGATGGCAAACTTACTTCGATACTTTATTTAATATAGATTCAAAAGGTAATATTGGAAAACTAGATGATGCAATCGATGATACGAACAATCGATTTATTTATCAAATTAGAGCACATGAGGTTAAATAAGCTATTCATAAGATGAAGAATGGTAAGGCAATATGCTTAAACGATATACCAATAGAAGTTTGGAGATGCCTAGGAGATATTGGCATAACTTGGCTTACAAATCTTTTTAACAAGATTCTAGTAACCAAGAAAATACCTGATGAATGGAGGAAGAGAACTTTAATCCCTTTTTATAAGAATAAAGGAGACATTCAAAGTTGTTTATCGAGAAATAAAACTTGTAAGTCATACAATGAAGTTGTGGGAGAGAGTGATTGAGCGTAGGCTTAGGAATGAGACTCTAGTTTCTGAGAATCAATTTGGATTTATGCCCGGAAGATCTACAATGGAGGTTATTTTCTTACATAGGAGATTAATGGAGAACTATAGAGAAAAGAAAAATGATCTTTACATGGCCTTTATTGATTTAGAAAAAGCGTATGATAAGATGCTAAGACAAGTCTTGTGGTGGATTCTTGAGAAGAAGAGGTCCAAACTAAATATGTTGAAATTATTAAAGATAAGTATGAGGGAGTACTGACTACAGTGCGGATCGTAGATGGTAAGACTGAAGAGTTCCCAATCACGATAGGTGTTCACCAAGGTTCATCCTTAAGCCCATAATTGTTTGCTTTAGTCATGGATGAACTTACCTATAATATTCAAGATAGGGCTTTGTGGTGCATGCTATTTATTGATGATATCGTGTTGGTAGACGTTTCTAGAGAGGGTTTGAATTCCAAATTAGAAGTGTGGAGGAACACGTTAGAATCTAAAGGCCTAAGGTTGAGTCGAACAAAAACCGAGTATATGGAGTGCAATTATAGTGAAACTAGAGGAGGCCATAATGAAATAACTTTGGACGGTCAAACAATTCCTACAAAGGATGTGTTTAAGTATTTAGGTTCATTTATACAAAAAGATATAGCAATTGAGCATGATATAAACTATAAGATCAAGGCAGGGTGGGTGAAGTGGCGTAGTGCATCAGGAGTTTTATGTGATCCTAAAATCCCTAATAGATTGAAAAGAAAATTTTATAAGACGGCAGTGAGGCCAGCTATATTGTATAGTACTAAATGTTAGGCAGTTAAGAAGTAACACTGGCTTAAAATGGGAGTAGCCGAAATGAGAATAAGAAATAAGAAGATCCATAAGAAGGTAGAAGTAGCACCTATCGAGGAGAAAATGAGGGAGAAATGCCTACGTTGGTTTGGACATATCTAACATCGGCCAATGGAAGTGATAGTTAAGAAAGGTGACCTGGTACAGGTGTTAGACGTGATAGGGGGAGACCGAAACTTACATGGGAAGCAGACATCAAGAAGGATATGACTACTCTAGGTATTACTGAAATTGATGCCTTGGATCATTGCGAATGGAGGAAAAAGATTCATATAGCCGACCCTAACTAGTTTGTGATTTAAGACTTAGTTGAGTTGAGTTGAGTTGGACACCCTCAGACAAGAAAAAGATCCACGCTAGGTTTTATCCCAGTCCACAACTCATATGGTGTTTCTAAATCTTGATTTAGAAACATCCCGTACTGTAGTTTTCAAAATCCTACAAATCTATACATATAGACCACTTTGGTGGCAACCACTTATATAAACCTACAAGATTTTCTCAATCTGAGAATATTAATTACTCACTTAATGCATGTTGCCAACTATAAACAAAATGAATCAAAACAAAAGTTTTCTATTAACACATGTTTTAGAAACATGAGAGTATGATAATTTTTAGCTTTAACTATGGAGAGTATCTACTATTTTTAGTTTCATAACATGTAAAACATGAAAATTTAACAAGCCTCAACAATTATATATGTGCAATTATTTTAGTTTTAAACATAACAAAATAGCATATACTAGTACTATAATTTATGCATATAATTTTCCAAATCTAACCATACCATAAAATTGAAAAATTCAAATAAATAATATCATAAAAATTTTGAGAGGAGAGGATTGCCAGAGGGTGGATCACACTCTCCCCTTGGCACGAGTGGGGTTCCTCCTATATCAACTAAAGACTCTTTTAGGGTTATCATGGCATTGGTGGTTCTGGTACCACATGTAAAATTATTAAAGAATCACATACATAAATTTAGAACACTAATTATAAATACTTGCATACTTAATTGAGCCATAGTTGCGTAACAGATGGATCTTTAATTAAGCACGCTATGATTGAATTATGAGACAGCTAGGTCTTTCTCTTTGTACTCTTTATTTACTTGTAGCTCTCAATGGAGCAAGACACATTGACTAAGAGATGAGAGAGGACCTAGCCTATTTATGATCAAACCCTAAGAGTGCTCCCATTAAAGACTTCTTAAGGCACTAAGCCTACACTAACTGCCAATCCACATCTAACACAAAGAGGTGTACTTGAGCCCTATCCAAATCACATAAACCAAATGGGTTCTTACCAGCCTATCTCAATTGGACCAAACCTTAAAACTATTTTTATCAAAACAAAATCATACAATTAATGATAGCCCACATATGGAATTTCTAACATGCCATAGTCTTCAAAGTCTGTTGACAGTGATTTTTGTATCTCTAGTGGTAGTTGTCATCATTTCCAGGGGGTTCCGAAGATGATTTTCATTGTTTGACGGATCCCAATGGTAGTTCACATCATCTTCGGTTGTCTCAATGGAGGTTAATGGTGGTCGTAGTCATCTTTAGCAGGTTCAGACATTTTTGGGTATTGTATTCAACAGTGATGATGGTCGGTGATGGTGATCGACGATGGGGGATGAAGTTGCGAACAACACATGCACAAAAATTGTAAATTTTATGGTCTACTCATAATAATTAAAGATTATATTTTGTAGTTGTTTTTCAATTCCCGAGAATTGAGTTAAAAATTCCAATTCCAAAATGTTTGCCAAACGTGAAAATTTGAATTGAGTACTCTAATTCTCAATTCTAATTTCGATTCATTGCATCCAAATAGACCCTAAGAGAATGTTATCATATTACGAAATTGGTTTTTCTTTTCTTTTTTTCTTAATCTTTTGTTTGAGGGAAGATTAGGTTTGATCTCACAAACGGAGATGGTTGAAGAGTTTTAAACAGACTACACCATTGGTTTGAAAGCTAACTTTCAAATATTTAACCACAAAATTGAAAAAAAAAAAAAATTCCACGCCAAGCAGTTTCAAAAACTATTTTTTTATGTAAATAAAATTTTAAACATTTGTTTTACATTTTTTTTTTTTTTTTTTTTTTGTGTGGAGGAGAGTAACAGTTGAAAACCAACAAGAGATACGATAACGAGAGACGAGAGGCTGAGACCCGCTTTTGCGTCCGCTGGTTAAGATGTTTCTTATGAGCTCTGCGTCTCTCTAAGGTTCACATTTGTTTCTAGCTATTTTGTTCTTTCAGCTGATTTTGCCCTCTACTTTTAGAATTGGTGTGAATCAAATACTATCTGAACCATAAAATTATTTTCTTCATCAATATGAATATGTCAATCCCTAACCTTCAACAACAGCTCTCATTCTCTAGATGTTTAGGAAGTCCAAGTCCAGGCCACCTCTTCCTTCATTGCAAGCTCTCCCACCTTTCGCTTTTCCACAACACAACAATTACCCCCAAAACGACTGTTATCCGGATGGGTGGAGGTCCCCGAACTTACCCTGGTGGAGTCTCCAAGTGGCAGTGGAAACGAATGCAAGCAAAGAAAGGCAAACAGCTGCTCAAGGCTCGCCTGTGTCGTGAGCGTCAGATTTATGAGATGCGCAAGAGGGCTGAACTGAAGGCGGCTGTATCCGAGCTTGAGAGGCCATGGGAAGTGGTTGAGAGAGCCCCAAACTTGTTCTCTGTCAAAGCTGATGAGCAGTTGAAGGTTTTAGCTGATAGGTTTCAGAAGCCTGGTGGTTTTGATTTATGGAGCCAAAGGGATGGGCCACAGTTATTTGAGACTCCAGATGAGTTGCCCTCTGCAAGGTTTTTCCCAAAAGGGGTTGTTCATAGCATAAAACCATACAAAAGAATTAGTGAGTCTGATGAGTTGGGTGGTATTCAGGAGACTTTGGATTCCGAAGTTGAAAGTGTGGAAGTGAACAGAGAACAAGGGAATCAGTTTATGAATACTAGGCATTCTTCTATCAGAAAATTGAGAGTAGGGTCATATGGTGAAGAAGGGGCGAGTGAATGCAATGATTTATCTACTGGTAAAAATGGCCCAGATGCAGGGAGTTCTCCCAAAAACTCTATGGAATTGTCAACCAATATCGGGCGAAAGGGTAAGAAAAAGAATGGGATGAGGAAAAAGGAAAATAGAAGAAAGTTATTGTCCACGGATCAACATAGTTCAAATGGACTAAATCCAAGACAACTTGATTTCAATAAAACACAAAGAAGATATGATCGTATTCATGATGACTATAGGGGCACTACAAGCAATGCTTCATGGGAACAAGAAGATTCAGACTCTGAAGTTTATAATATGAGTTTGCAAAAAGATGGGAGTTACGGTTTCTAACGGAAAAGAGGCCAGTTGTGACTCAAGTTTTGGGGATAAGTGAAGACAATGTAAAGTTAGCTATACATTATTTGAATGGCTAAGGGCTTGCATAAGGGACAAGATCTTACTTTGAAATGAGAAGAAATTCCTTCATGGGGATACTTGTACTTAGCATGTTTGTTAGATTGCTCCAATCAACTAATCACCAGTCTGTCTGATTTGCACATTATGTGGAGGAGCTACTGTCGTTAGAACGTTCATCTGTCAAAGAGCGCTATTTCCTGAAATGTATGTACAATATTGCATTTGGATCCCTGAAAATTGAGCTATACAAAAAGTCTTTCAGTTATTATATTCGCAGACTAATAATGGAAATCTAGCTATTTTAGGTGACATGATCTATATGGTGTCCATTACATTACTTAGTTGCATGATTATCAGAATATTTTAGTTTCAATATAATAATTGCTTTTAGATGGGGAATCTGTTCTAAGTTTTATGTATTTGAATTATTATGTTATTAGGGGAACTCAAAAGTACCTATATTACAGATTCTGTGTTTTTTGGTTCATGTCTAGGTTATGATTTCTTCTGTTACACAGGACGGGCTCTGTCATTTATAGTTGATCTGAATATAATCTAACCAGGTTGAACTAGGTGAAGGCTTATTTACTTGTTGCTTTATATAGATTAGAGCTTGATTCTAAGGAGGAGTGCTATTTCTGATATTAGTATTGTTTTTAAGGAGGTAACCAAAGTGCTAGATTAGACCTTGATTGCCAATTTGTTTATCCATTCAATATAAGATTAAGGAATCAGGTAAACTTGATGTAGATGAGGTGTATGGCAATGTTTATTTGGAATATGTACTTTTTTTTTTTTTTTTTTTTTTTTTTTCAGGAAGAGAATAGGAGGAAAGTCTAGTGCATTGAGTCTTGGACTATGACTGGAATCTCTAGTTTAAGATTGTGGATCCTTATTAATGGTAGCCTATCAACCCCGACCCCCCGAACCCAAAAGGAGAAAGAAAGAAGGAAAAACTCAAAAACAAAATCAAAGGTAGTCCCATCTATTTTTATATTAATATCTCCCATTGTTTGCGACAATGGAATCACTTAGAGCAGCTCCTTTTATTTTGGTGATGGAATCTTTGATTGGGAAGGTAAAGAAAGTAACAGGAACCTTTTCTGGTTTTAGAGCTGGCAGTGTTGCACAAGCTTATATTTTTTTGCTTTGGGCTGATTTTTTCTTATGTACTATGGATATTGTTCGCCGTAGATACTTATCAGACTTCATTCTTTATTTTGAGGTTGATTCATGTATATATATTTATATATTTGTTTGCATCTGCAAACAAAGCTCTGTTGGGTGCAGTAAATGATGTTAGCAGTTTGGCTACTTTTGTGGCTGGTACTGGGTTTCTCTTTCTCTGATTTTGCTTGTGTTTTCTTTGGCTCTCAATTCTTAGATAGTCGTAGAGGTTTGACCTTGTGCTTTTTAGCTGAAATAGGTTTGTGTGCAGTGAAATCATTTCAACTACTGATTTTCTAGATACTTTCCTCAATGATTAAGGAATTCCTTGAAAAACCAGGTTGTTGAGCCAGTTTGAGTTATCATAGGTGAATTGTATTTGTATATCTGGCCAAATAGATAGCTCTGCTTCTTGTTAGTTGTTAATAAGAACGTTAAGCTTTAGCAGATGATCCATTAGATCTAATAGGATATTTCCCCTTGATGCCTGCTGTAACACCTTCCTGAAGTTCCTAATATTATAGCTAATTTAAGCCATACTAGATTGCTTGGTTCATTTATTTACTACTTAGTTTACCAAGTTTCATTTAACTTAGTTATATGCATTTCCTATTCAATGAACAATTATAGCCAAATTGCGTATGTGAACCAAATAATTTCGCTGCTTTTACTTTGTAGTTCACTTGTTTAATTCTTCACTTAGATAACAATAAAGGTTTCATTCATTTACTTACTGATCTAGTTACTGTTTTTATTTACTTATATTCTATCCTAAGTCTTGCATTACCATTCTTTACTTATGCATGTAGCAAGCAGTCCGGGTTCATACTAGTAAATCATAACTACAAAATTATGAAATTCAATACAATTTAGATACTCAATAAGCTACAATATCTCTAACTTAAATTACTTTAGTTTACAATATTCCACTCATCAATCCCATATGTAACTCCTGCATGTATATATATTACAAATTCTTTGCCTTTTACAAGTAAACTATTTATACGAAGTACAAAGAAACATCTAAATCATGCATGTTCAATATTAATACAAGTCTCCATCTCAAGCTGTCTTGTTCTTGATGCATATGCATTTAATATCTAAGAGCTGATTTTAGAAAACTGAGATTTTATAAAACCGAATATTCATGAGAAATCATTTTCATTTACATTATCATTATCATTATCATAGGCAGTATGAAATGAGTGTCATTATTAGATTTCTTAGGCCTGATCAAAGCTTTTTAGTTAGCTAACTCTATATGAGACAACTTCTAGTGTCCCTAAGTAGGTACATATCATAACATCATTGATCCATTCTCTTTACATAACAAGTTTCCATCAATCATTCAAAGAATGCCATTTAAAATTCTCAATGCATAGATAACAACTCATAAATCATGACATTGCCGTCATTTAATTGATACTTCAACTTAGCCTTAAAAACATTATAGTAGGGGGTCAACAAACTATTATTTTAATTAAGTATTAACCATTAGGTCTAATATATTATATATATTTTATGACATAATTGAGTTTAATGTACAATTATCTTGACAGGGCCAAACAACTAGAAGTAAATAGAACTTCTATTATACCATAATAATGGGATTCTACAAGATCTTAATATACGATTTCATAATTTAGGGGGAACTTTGTTATGGGTAGGTGTCACACCATCAAATCAAGGTATGAGTGGCCGGATAAGAGAATAATCAAATTCCTACAACCTTGAATACTTAATTACGATGCACAACTGACTCTTAAATAGATATTACAATTAAGACTAAAAAAAACTCTATTGAAATAAAAAATGTCAAGACAATTCTTACATAAGATATTTACTGAAAATCTGGCAAAAGTTCTCTATAAAGTAGAGCGTGCCACACAAGACTTGTAATTACTCATGTTTACAATTTACTAATAAACTATAATATCACAATGTACAATGGAGTTATGCTATGAACCACATCAAATTAACACAGTTACTTCAACATATTTACAATAATGCACAAAGCCCTGTGTGATTGTAAATGTCGCCCTATTAGCTTTAAGTATTAAATTCTGATAGACCTTATCATAGCAACTTTGGTAGGTAGCAGGTACTGACGAGACAATCTATGTCTTCCTGATACTAAAAAAAATAACAACAAAAGAAAGAGTGAGTCACAAAGACTCAGCGAGCAAATCACGTATCTTGAGAGTACCAGCATTACACAACATATAGCACACGTTCATTACTAATCAATTGAATGTCTAATGTAACTAAACACGTACATAATTATAACTATCAAACAAGCATGATTAATATGTTTCACAATATATATGTATCAATTCCAGCATTCGAAATTCACAATTCCAAATGAAAATCAAAGCATCCAAAGCAAATAAAGGGCCAACGAGTAACTCACAACAGTATCACACCCTATAAGGTATTTACGCTATGTACAACAGATTAATTTCCTTACATTATCCAACCCACTAGGGCTAATCACTAAATTCTTTTAAAACATTTATCAGAATCAAAATATCTCAGAATTTCAAATTAGAATATCCTAGGTGCACTTGGATTTTACTTTCAGAAATAAAATTGTTTCACATAAAATTTTCACTTTGTTGACCCTTATCAACTACAAACAATATCTATTAATAAACAATATTGGCATATTCAAATTCACATAAATTAACGTACATATTAATCTGGCACGTAGTTCCGTCTCGACTACGATGGTATCGAAGTATCTTCGATATGCTCTGAAGCTGAAAATTATAAGTTCATATATCATTTAAAGTAATCAGTTTACAATTAATTCTACAAAATCATCATATATATAAACTTAACATCCTATTTGAAAACTAGCTTCTTTTCAACAATTTTACTGAATATTTTAAAATAAAGTTAATTACTTCCATTATTCAAGAACTCAAATTTTATAGTTTAACATTAATTTATTAAATTTGATATTTGCATTCCTTTAAATATTTATCACACCAATAGCATCTATTTTTCATTCTATTTTATTGGTATGAGTTGATATTTATGCACATATACCTTAATACGGTAGTCACAATTCCAACAATTTCATCATATTTACTTGTTCATAAAACTCCACTTACCTTAATTACTTAAAATAAACTAACAACTTAAAATTACATCTTTCTTTCAAGAATACTATTAAATTTCAACTATTATTTCTAATTGACTTAATTCTCTTCTATGGTTTATGTGTTTTCCCAAACTCTTACTTATCCCTTTTTATTAACTCAACTAGTTCTTAATTTACTTCTAATCATAAGAATATAACAAATAACCTCCTAATCCTCTCGCTCCATACTTGGCTAACATTAAATTATAAGTAATTTTGCTTAATAAACTTTCTTACCACTTAGACACTTTAAGTTATTTGGCAGCCAAACCATTTCCAACTATACTAAGGGAAAGGCTCAAGTTGACAAGAAAACCCTTACAAATTGAAGAATTCCAGCAGTTGCCAGCCTAGTCCCTTACGGTAAGACCTCTGACTTCACTTATGGCAGCTATAGAAGCTGCTATAGCCAAGCAGCAAGTTAGAACAGAGAAGTACCCAGCTTCCAACGAACCCAAAAAACTGGGCAGGTTTGTCAACCAGCACATCACAACATCTAGCCACCAACTTGTCGTCAACTTCCACAACAATAATCCCTCAACCTACCTACTCCTCAAACTAAATTAGAAACCTTATCTTCTTGACTAGAACCAGCCCCAACAAAGCTGCTACTCCATGCAAGATAGCTAAGACCACGCCCAAAAAGAGAGATTTACAGGAACTTGCTCACATAGCAAGTAGAAGATACCAACAAGACTAGTACCGCAAGAGTAAAGGAGGAAAAAGTGTTGGTTACCATCCATACCTCACCAGCCAAAACAGGAGGATTAAGGATTGACTTGACCAATACCAAAAACAGGGGCAGTAATCCTTGAAGAATTAAGTCGGTGGGCATATGGAAAAATGATAAGGAAGCTAACAAAATATCAACTAATGCCAATAATATATTAATATAATTTCATTTCTTAGATTCACTTTCAAGACATGTGGTAAAAATTTATTCTAAGGCTATATATATATATATACACTAATTTCAATTATAACAAAATTTATATCCAAGTAAATCAATAAGGTGAACTTTAAATTCCCTAAATATATTTTTATATCTAATTATTCTCTTATTTTAATTTGCCTCGTGAAAATTTATGATTTACATAATTGCAATAGATTACGTATAACATCTTACATATACACAGGACGATCAGGTTATAATTGTAGGTTTAATTACTAAAGTCTCACTATGTCATGCATGTATAAATATATTCATAATACATCACATGCAATATAACATATATATAAGCAAGCCATAAACATAATAAAATAAAGGGATGATTATAGATCATATGGTTTCCTCGACACTTAAGAAAACCATATCCTAAGACTTGATATAGTCCCACCACATTCTTGTCTTCACTTTATCTTGATGTCTTCATCTCCATAAGCTCAAGTTGCAAGTAGATTCAAATCTAACTAAATCCTAAATTCTAACCTATGCAACTATTACATAATCTGTAAGAAACCTCAAGTTACATTCAAAAGGAGTTAGATGAGAAGATAATTTACATAAAAGAAGATAATTTATATAAGAAAAATGGAGATAAGGCAAGTCATGCATACTATATTTTCCAAAAATACCAAAAACAAAGTGTACATTCAAAATGCGCATGTAGTCTATAATCATCCCTATTCTAAATATTACACCTGTCATATATTCATAATGCAAAACATAGAATAATTTTCTTATTGATTACTTATGGATCAACATGTTATTTAAATTAAGTTTTAGTAACAACTTAGAAAATATAATTTAATCAATTTATTTAAAATCTATTTTATTTTACGAATTTTCCCAAAATACTTATTTTAGAGAATGGGCCTTCGACTTGGGCTTGGGTTGTGGGCCTTGGCATTACCTAGGCCCTATGTTGTTGCCTTATTAGCCCTGCCAAGGGCCTAGGCTTTTACCTGGGTCCTGGGCTATTTCTTGGTTGCCGTTATTAGATTTTAGGGTTTGGAACAAATTTCAAACCCCTAAAACCCTGTAAATTGAAACATTTAGGGTTTGGAACAATTTCAAAACCTAGAACCCTGTTAAATCCATTTTTACTAAATTTAGGGTTTTGAATGATTCCAAAACCCTAAACCCCAAGTTTTATATTTTAGGGTTTGGAGTAATTGAAAAAACCCTAAAACTTTAAAACCCTTTAAGCCTTTCATAAAAGGCAATTTTAAACAAATCTAAAAGCATGCTTCAATATTATGAACATCTGTAATATTAAGAATCATATATAATTAATTGAAATAAACCTAGAGGCTTTGATATGGGAATCTAGGAATCATGCATCCTATGTATACTCTGTGGAATAATTATAATTTTCCCAAACCAATAACATAGGCATTCAACTAATTATATAACACAAAAGCAGATTAAATTAACCTCTTGATGCAGCTAATTTGACTGCTTCGCAGGGATGCTTGGAGCTCCTCCATAAATCGTCAAAACAATTCTCCTAATCAAACATAAAATATGATCGACGATTAGTAAGTTATACAAATGAATAAGTCCCTAATGAAAATAGTTCACAAAATTAATATGTTAAGAACCTTTCTATTTTCGTAAAGGTTTAAAGTAATCAGTTTACCCTTAAGATATGTGCTAGGTTCCACTTGGTTGTATCGTCAATGAAGGATTATTCTTGAAGCAAAAACTCTTTTGCTTCAAGGTTAGAGTCACAGCTAAGGGAGAAGAATATCAATAACTTTTCTTGCTCACAGTTTCTCTCAAGGTCAAGTGTGACTTGTGTTTCTTTCTTTTCTAGCAAAAATCCTTTAGCTTGTGTACACATAGGGGAGGCTAGGGCTTAGAGATATAATCCTTCCATGTTTAGAATTTCATTTAAACCTAAAGCCCAAAGCCTAAGGCACAAAACTCATTTAGTAATTCATAAGCAGATTATTATTACTAATGGACTCTTAAACTCCTAGTAGCCTAATCCAATTTAATTAGGATTTCCACTAGACTTTTTCTTGACTTTCAAGAAAACAAGTCTTGCCATAAATGTATAGATAACAAATTACATTTTTACCATAATGTGCTTGGAACTTAATTATTAATTCCAAGACTCCATGAATTCTTCTAGGTTTTTAATCTAAGTTAATTAAAGTATGTAAGCCATTAGGTTCTCTCGACATTGGCAATAAACATAATTAGATATTCCTTAAAAGTATTGTTAAATTAAATTAATTTAACTTTGATTTTACTAAACCAACCAACTTACATATATAGATCAAGATTGACATCTAAGAATGTATCATGATCACCCAAGTACTAGTGAAGTTAAGATCACTGATCAAACCTTTCAGTGCTTAATTACAGTGTAATTCAGTTTTTGCATCAAACATATCCCTAGTTAGACATAGGGCATAGATTCTAGTGTCAACCCTATCTTTGTTTAAATCTATTAGTACTCGAAACCAAGTTTATGTTTGTTCCTTAAAGAGATTCAAGAAAATGCTTTTCTTTTTAATCTCTTTCACTTTGTAAAGTTTTCTAGAAGAAAGCATACTTTTCTCAAGAGACCATAAGATATTCATCCTCTTTTCTGAGGATGAATAATTCATTTGTCTACATGTCTAATAATCAATTATGTATTATCCCTATTACAGGATAACGAGAATGACATCAAAACATGTAGATTCACATATAAGGTAATAAGATGATCTCAAGTCAACGGATCACTTACACCACCAATACTTTGAGAACTTCAATTGACAAGTGAGTAAAGACTCCACATGGTTTTTTCTGTTAAGTTAGTTTAGTTTACCTATAACAATAACCCATATGTTTGTCTCAGCATCTTCATGCTTATAGTTTATGAGATCACCACTATTATAACATGGCATCATAACGTTAAGTTTTATATGTAGTGTGTAACTTTTAGTAATACCAATAAACAAGTATATAAATAAAGCAAACAAACATTATAAAAAAATGTATAGATGCACAAAAAAAAATATACCTCTACTTTACATTTTTTACTTTGACTATACTCTACTTTACTTTATTATTTTTATTTTTCTTTTCATATCCTTATCTTTTTCTTTCCTTTTTTCTTCTTTTCCATGCTTATTTCTTCCCCGGTTTTTTTGTTTCCCCTGTTTTATTTCTTCCTTGGTCGAGAGACTTCCATTTTTCTTTCTCTTCCTCATTCAGCCGAGCATTTGATCTTATATCATCGCTGACCTTGCTTTCTCCATGCCATTAGAAGCCTTCAAACCAAATTTGTAGAGCATGGTAGCAACTCCTTCTAATGCCTCTTGCAGCAGTTTCACCGCCAGCTCTGTTTTTGGTAGCCTTTGTTTTGGGTTATTTCAGCAGAGGAGCAGTAGCCACCCTCTTCCACTTCCTTGCCTTGTAGTCTTGTCCAGCCATGTGGCTAGCTAACGATGGTAGTAATAGCCCCTTCATGTAGCCATAGCATGTTGCAATAATTGCCAGCTTTATTTTGTTGACAACCTCTAGTATGGTAGTTTCTAAGTTCCTTTTTTTTCCAACTAAATCAATTATTTTCCTTAGAGTTAGAGTCCTTTCCTTTTGATATTAGTTGAGCATTTAAATTTAGAGAGTTTAGGAGGATGAATATAGTTTTTGTATGGTTGAATATGATGGATATAAGTTTGGTTGTTAAGAAACTTCTTAAGTTTAAGTTTTAATGTTCCTAAATAATATATATATATATATATATATATGAATGGGTATTAGCTATACCTTCAAAGTATTTGTTAAATGTCTAAAAGATGTTAATTTTTAGTAAATGCATGGAAGTGGATATATATAGGTTTTTGGTAGTTAAAGGTTTATAACTTATGAAATTTACAAACTAAACTACACTTGGAAATCCAATTTTAACTCCAGAACGTATTGTTGATTCAACAACACACTTGAACCTAAGAAGGAGCGATGAGCCAAATCCATAACTTTGTGAGTGGAAAGCATTACATTTTGGTTACTAGAATCCTGGTGCATTTAGGATATATTTGATTTGATTATTTAATATTCGAATAAAAGTATTTGAGTAACTCAGACCCAAGAGGTTATATGAGAAATTCATGTATATTCTTGGTGTGCAGAGCAAAAAGCCCCGAGGAGGATGTTTACATACTTTGCAGGTGCTGAGTTACTTTGATTATTGACCTTTTTAGGTGCTTCGCTTGATTTGTTTGGAATATAATCTTTTGTGAGTTATATTGATTTTGGTTTTGCATTTTATATATATGCGTACGTGTGAAATTTGGATTGCATTGTAAGTTGTACTACAATGAAACTATTAGACATATGTACTATAATTATATATTGATTGATGCTAGTACTCTTCGGGTACATTTTTCACTCACTGAGTCTTTATGACTCACTCATTGTTTACTCATGTTTTTTTTAGCATCAGGTTCTTATCAAACTTCTCTGACTGAAACTTGACTTGCCGATAGTTGTTACAGAAAGATATTCATGTTAGATCACCATCTTGAAGCCAGGAATGAAGAAATTTGTAGTCACTTTAGGGCTTGGCTGATGAAGTTTGAGTTGTGGGTTTCGTGTTTAGTTGATTTTTTCCTTGTCTGTAGATAGAACGGAGCTCCCTATTTCCATTGTCTTTGTTCTGTTGTTGTTATGTAAAACAGGAGTTTATGTCATATGTATTACTTGGCATGTTCCACTTTACGTAGAACCTTTGCCAAATTTTTTATTTACATTACTTCTCATTTCATTAAACATTTGTACATAAATGTTTATAGTAGTTTTACCAAGCTTTCTTTTAGTGTTATTTTAATCAAGAATTGTGTGCATTTCATTTGAATTTGGAGTCAATGTTATGGATGTTTGGTTATCCATTCTTCCGGCCAGTCATGCCTCTTTACAGGGTATGACAAGTTGGTATCAGAGCTTGGGTTTAGAGGTTAGTGACTACAAGTATGGAATGTTGTTACTCTGTTTACATACATTACTTGGGGTGTATTTGAATTTAATAATACGTCATAATTTATCCTGAAACTTCAAGTGTTGACTCTATAATATGTTGTCCTTTGCCTTATATGAGAATTGTATATGGAATTCATTTATACTTGTTTTAGATACGATGAGGTGCAATAACTGTGTTGCTAGTTGTAAAAGGCAACAAGATGTTGGCTCCAACCAGGGATCTACCAGCCCTCAAGTGCCAGTAGCAAGAGGTAGAGGTCGTAGAAGACATGGTAGAGGTAGAGGTAAAGCTACTAATGAGCAAGTTGAAGCAACAACACCTAGCCCTAATTTAGAGCAGTTTGTGCAGGGACTAAATAGAGTACTGAGGTCTGTGGGTGACTTAATTGGGATTTTAGCTTAGAAATAATAGCCTCAGCATTGTCAAGCATAGCCTTTTCAATTTCTTCCTGTTTAGCCTCAACTAGGTTCTCTGGTGGGATTCTTCCCAAGATCCGTATATTTTCTTGGAGGAGTCTTATAGATTATGTATGGCTTTGGGGTGTCATCCTGTTCGGGCAGTGGAGTTAGTTAGCTATCAATTACATGATGTAACGTCTGCTTGGCTTGATTTTAGTAGAGCTTTTACCTAATGCTTTCTACATGAAAGCATGAGAGATAAGTATGCTCGAGAATTTGAGCGGCAGGTTCAGACTGAAGGCATGTTAATGGAAGAGTATAAGACTCGAGGCTATCCCGCTTTGCTGCACATATGGTGGCAATTGAACAGATGAGGTGAAGAGATTTGTCAATGGTTTGAGGGATTTATTATTCTGATCAGTGTTTGTGACAGGCACTACTACTTACACTTAGGTTGTAGATGTTGCTTATTGACTAGAGAATCGGTATTTGGAAAGGCAATCAGAGCGAGAAAGTCATAAGAAGGCAAGGCATAGGGGTCCTTCCACTTCTAGGTTGGTAGTTCTTGAAGGCCTGGAAGTGAATCTACCTCAGGACATGGCTCATTTTATGAGGGATTTTGGTCGAGCAGAGGTCATACTAGATAGAGTTATGGAAGTCAGTCACAGATGGCATCATCTAATGGGTCTCGAGCTTTATAAGTTCCTGTGTGTTGTACTTATGGTGTCAGACACATAGGGCAATGCAGAAGGGAGTCTAGTTCATGTTTCAAGTTTGGTACCATGGATTATCATATCCGAGATTATTCAATAGTGAGTGGATAGTCTTCTTCGGCTTAAACATCTTATTCATTGTAGGGTGGACATCCGTTGCCTGCTACTCCTACAAGATCTCAGGGAGATCGTGGTACTTTTGTAGAGGTTCGCCTTCTTCTAGCAAGGGTAAAGCCCGTGTATATGCTTTAATGACACAAGATGCTCAAGTTTCAAATGCAATTGTGTCAGGTAGATTGCTTGTTTGTTTAGTTAAATACTATTTGATTCAGGAGCTACTCATTCTTTTATATCTCTATATTTTGCCTCTTGTTTGAAAAGGGCACTGAGCTTCTCGAGGTTGCTTTAGCAGTTTTGACACCTCTAGGGGAAATAATTTTGGCAAATATGTATATTCCATCTTGTAAGGTGGTAGTGGATAATGGGGTATGTTATGCGGACTTAATGTTAGACATATTAGAATGTGACGTTATTCTAAGCTTGGACTGGTTGTCTAACTATCATGCTGTAGTAGATTGTTGTGACAAAAGTGTCAAGTTTAGCATTCCTGAGAAGTTGACTTTTGTTTTTCAAGGGGATCAAAGTGAAGCTCCTCGCAATTTGATCTCTGTCATCCAAGCTAGAAGGCTTATCAAGAAGAAACATTAGGCTTAACTATCTTATGTCAGGGATACTTAATTGGAGTGTCATCCTTTGGAGCAAATTCTTGTAGTGAAGGAATTCCCTGATGTATTTCCAGAAGAACTTCCTTGCTCCCTCCTGAGAGAGAGATAGAGTTTGGTATTGATTTGTTATCAAGCACTGAACCAATCTCTATACTTTAGTATCGTATAGCTCCCAATAAATTAAGAGAGCTAAAGGTGCAGTTGCAAGACCTACTGGATAAGGGATTTATTCGTCCCAGTACATTTCCTTAAGGTGCTCCTATTCTTTTTTGTTAAAAAAAACATCGTTCATTCCGACTATGTATTGATTACCAGAAGTTGAATAAAATCACTATGAAAAACAAATATCCTTCCCCAGGATTGATGATTTATTTAATCAACTCTAGGAAGCTCAGAAGTTTTCAAAGAAGAAGAAGATATTTTGAAAACTCCTTTCTATACATGTTATAGACATTATGAGTTCTTAGACATGCCTTTTAGACTCACTAATGCTCCTGCAGCATTCATGGATCTTATGAACATGGTGTTTAAGCCTTTGTTGGACCAATTTATTATTATTTTTATTGATAACATTTTAGTGTATTCTCTAAGTAAGGAGGAACATGAGAAGCATCTTTGTATTGTCTTGCAAACACTTAGGGAAAACAAGCTTTATGCTAAATTCTTTAAGTGTGAATTCTGGTTGAATCAGGTAGCAATCCTCTGACCTACAATCTCCAAAGAAGGAATTCATGTAGACCCTAAGAAAGTTGAAGTAATTCAGAATTGGCCTTGTCCTATAAATGTGTCAGAAATTTGGAGTTTTCTGGGTAAAAGCTAGGTATTACAGGAGATTTGTTGAAAATTTCTTTTGTATTGATGCATCTTTGACTTGGTTGACTCAAAAAGGTGTTAAATTTGTTTGGTAAGAAGCTTGTGAAGAAAATTTTCAAAGACTTAATGCTTGTTTGACTTCAGCTCTATTCCTTACACTTTCTTCTGGTATGATGTAGGATAGGAAGGTGATTGTGTATGCTTCAAGATAACTGAAGAAACATGAAATGAATTATCCACCCATAGCCTGGAGATGGCCGTAGTAATTTTTCCAACATTGAAGTTATGGAGGCATTACTTGTATGGTGAAACCTCTGAAATTTTCATGGATCATAAAAGTCTTAACTATATATTTGATCAGAAAGATTTGAATTGAGACAACATAGATGGATTGAGCTATTAGAGGATTATAATTGTTTGATTTCTTATCATTCGGGGAAAGCTAATATGGTTGCGGATGCTCTTAGTAGGAAGTCGATGGGTAGTTTATCACATGCAACAACTATTCACAATTTGGTTATTAAAGAATTGCAAAGATGCATAGTAGATGGAGTTAGATTTGATGTGCCTCCTAAAAGGGTGCTGTTAGCCCATATTCAAGTGAAGTCTACTTTGATTGAAGCTTTTAAAGAAGCACGAATTATTAACTCTGAGATATGTACCAAGAAAGCCAAATGTGATCAGTATGCAATTAGTGAGTTTAGGGTGGATAAAGAAAGAGTGCTAAGGTATCACAAACGTGTAGTTGTGCCAAGTGATCCTAAATTAAGAAAGAAAATTCTTGCAACTCACTGTTCGTCATATATGTGCATCTTGGTTCTTCCAAGATGTATCAAGACTTGAAGAAGTTCTATTAGTGGGATGGTATGAAAAATGATGTAGCGGATTTTGTTTCCAAGTGCCCATATGCCAGTAGGTGAAAGCTGAACATCAGAAACTTGCAGGAACATTGTAAAGATTAGATATTCCAAAATGAAAATGGGAAAAGGTTACTATGGACTTTGTAACAGGACTTCCTAAGATTTTTAGGGGTGATTCAATCTGGATTATTGTAGATTGAATGATTAAACCTGCACACTTTCTTCCAGTGAAAACTACTTACTCAGCACATCAGTATGCTAAGTTGTATATGGATGAGATAGTTTCGCTACTCAGTTTACTGTAGCATTTTGGAAGTCTTTTTAGGAAGCCCTTGGTAGTCAGTTGCTATTCAGTATAGCTTTTCATCCTCAAACTGATGGTCAATCTGAAAGAACTATATAAACCTTAGAGGATATGTACGAGCTTATGTGATGGATTTTGAAGGGAGTTAGGATTAACATTTGCCACTTATAGAGTTTGCTTACAATAATAGTTATTATAATAGCATTTAGATGGCCCTATTTGAAGCTTTGTATGAAAGAAAGTGTAAATCTCCAGTTTTATGGTTTGAAACTAGTGAGCTTCAATTATTGGGACCGGAGTTGGTTTAGGATGATGTAGAGAAGGTGCAAGTTATACGTGATAGGTTGAGGATGACTCAAAGTAGACAGAAGTCTTGTGCTAATAATCATCGGAGAGAATTAGAATTTGAAGTAGATGATTATGTGTTTCTAAAAGTTTCACCTTTTAATGGCACAGTGAGATTTGGTAAGAAATGGAAGCCAAGTCTAATACTCATAAGACCTTTCCAGATTTTGGATGGAGCTATGGCTTACTTGTTAACATTACCGTAAGACTTGGATAGGGTACATCTAGCTTTTTATGTATTTATGTTTCAAAAGTATTGCCAGAGTCTCATGTTTTGCAGGTCTAATAAGTGTAAGTGGATACAACTTGTCATATGAAGAGCAACCAGTGCCAATCATAGATAGACAAGTTCATAAGCTTTGATCGAAGATCATTCTGTCTGTGAAAGTCACCTGGCAATATCAAAACGAACAAGAAGCCACTTGGGAACCCGAAGATTTGATGAACCAACAATATTCTTATATATTTGAATGGTTTAGGTAAACGATGTATACATATCTATTTTGTTGAAATTTTGGACAAATTTCTTGTAAAGAGAGAGAGTGTTATAACCCGATATCATAATGTTAAGTTTTAGATGTAGTGTGTAACTTTTTTAGTAAACAATAAACAAGTATATAAATAAAGCAAACAAACATTATAAAAATATAAATACATCCATACAAAAATATACACCTCTACTTTACTTTTTTCACTTTGACTCTACTTTTCTTTTCTTTTTTTCTTTTTCTTTCCTTTTTTCTTCTTTGCCATGCTTATTTGCCCCTTTGGTTTTTGTTTCCCCTATTTTGTTTCTTCCTTGGTCAAGAGACTTCCATTTTTCTTTCTCTTCCTCATTCATCCAGCTTATCTTGCATCATCGCTAGCCTTGCTTCCTCCCAACTATTGGAAGCCTTCAAACCAGACCTATAGAGCAATGCCTCTTATAACATCTCAACTGCACCTCTGTTTTGGCAGCCCTAGTTTGTTTCAGCCGAGGAACAGTAGCCACCCTCCTCCTCATCCTCTTCATCCTTGCCTTGCAGCCTTGTCTAGTGTGGCTAGCTAAGTATGATAACAATAGCCCTTTCATGGCAGCCATAGTATGTTGCAGCCACCACCTTTTTTTTTCATTGACAGCCCCTCGTATGGTCATTTCCAAGTTCTTTTTTCTAACTAAATCAATTGTTTTCCTTAGAGTTAGAGTCCTTTCCTTTTGATATGAATTGAAGGTTTGAATTTAGATAGTTTAGGAGGATGAGTATAGTTTTGGTAAGGATGAATATGATGGATATAAGTTTGGTAGTTAAGAAAATTCTAAAGTTTAAGTTTTAATGTTTTTACATAATTTATGTAACTTCAATTTAAGGTTTGATTATGGGTAATGTTGAATATTGTGGACTAATGCTAGTTTCTTGGTGTGTATATATATATATATATATGAATAGGAATTAGCTATGCCTTCAAGGTATTTGTTAAAATGTCTAAGAGAAGTTAATTTTTAGAAAATCCATGGAAGTGGATATATAGGTTTTTGGTGGTAATTAGAGGTTTATAACTTATGAAATTTACAAACTAAATTATACTTGGAAATGTAATTTCAACTTCGGAATGTATCGTTGATTCAATAACACACTTGAACCCAAGAAGGAGCTATGAGCAAAGTCCATAACTTTGTGAGTGGAAAGCATTATCTTTTGGTTACTAGATTTCTTTTGAATGTGTTTATATATATATATATACACATGTATATGAGTAAAGCTAATGAGTAAAGCTAATGAGTAAAGCTAATGAGTAAGGTGGTTTAATGCTTTGAGTGGATTATATGATAAGACTGCTATGTTATTGACTTTACTATTTAGTGCATTGTGTGTTGGTGTGAAATCTTGTTTGTGGTTGATAAGGCCAATAAGTTCAATTTTAATGTAACTTAGAATCGGGGTGCATCTATGATAGATTTGATTTGATTATTTGATATTCAAATAAAAATGTTCAAGTCACTCAACCTCGAGAAGGTTATATAGGAAGTTTATGTATATTCTTGGCGTGTTAGAGCAAAAAGCCCCGAGGAGGATGTGTACATGGTGTGCGGGTGTTGAGTTACTTCGATTATTGGCTTTCTTGGATCCTTTGCTTGATTTGTTTGGAATATGATATTTTTTGTGAGTTATATTGATTTTGGTTTTGCATTTTATATATATGTGCACGTAAGAAATTTGGATTGCATTATAAGTTTGTACTAGGGTGAAACTATTGACATATGCATTATAATTATATGTTGATTGATGGTAGTATCCTTTGGGTACATTTTCACTCACAGAGTCTTTATGACTCACTCTTCTTTTGTTTATGTTTTTATTGGCATCAGGTTCTCACCAAACTTCTTTGGTTGAAACTTGATTGCCGATAGTTGTTGCGGCAAGGTATTCATGTGAGATCACTATTTTGAAGCCAGGGATGAAGAAATTTACAGCCACTTTATGGCTTAGCTGATGAAATTTTGAGTTGTGGGAGTTGTGTTTAGCTGATTTTTTTTCTTGTGTGTGGATATAGCGGAGCTCCCTGTTGTTGTTGTTGTTATTGTGTAAAATAGGAGTTTATGTTGCATGCATTACTTAGGCATGATATTACTTCTCCTCTCACTAAATATGTGTATATATATGTTAATAATAGTTTTACCAAGCTTTCTTTTAATGTTATTTTAATCAAGGGTTGTGTGCATTTATTTTGAATTTAGAGTCAGGGTTATAGAGGTTTGGTTATTCATTCCCCCAACTCATGCCTCCATACGAAGTGTGACAAATACTCTCTTTATAAGAGAATGACACAACATATGATAATCTCGAAAGAATCACCAATATCCCATATTCTTGATGATTCATTCACTAGGAATACTTTTAGAATAATACTATAAGTATGTCACATCTCATAATTATAATCAACATCATAATTATGCATACACTATTATTATTATGAGGACTTTAAACATAGTTATTCTAAATCTCATTTAAACATGATATTAAGAATGCCTAACTAATATTATTACATGCATCACAAATAAAGTGTCATTACAACCAACTATTGATTGACTCTTGGACAGTAATACTGATAGTATAACCTATGCCCTTTCAAAATATAGCATGCAATGTTGATGGCTTCAGCCTAAAAATAATATAGGAAAGAATTATCAGTCAAGGGTTTGAGTATCTCCTCAAAGGTTTTGTTCTTCATTTCAATAGTATCAATTTGTTAAAGTATCCTATGAGCTTAGATGTTATGCTCAATATCATATTTATCATAAAAGCTTTAAAAAGAAGAATTTTCAAACTCTTTACCATGATCACTTTTGATTTTTGACACAAGTTTTTCATTTTGTACCCTTTTGTAAAACTTTTTAAAAGTATGAAAGGCATTACTTTTTGGTGCAAGATAAAGAGCCCATGTATATTTAACGTAACCCATTAAGACATTATAATTTGGTTATTTTAGATGTTTTAATGTAATTCTTTTTCTATAACCAAATTATGCTCAATAGGTTGGGCACCATGGATTTCCCTATGTGACTCAACTTCTATGAAGTGTAGACATAGTGAAAAGGAACTTTGTACCCATTCTTGAGACATTTCTAAAGCTTCCTCACATGGTGTAGGCTCACCCTTACTTGGTGTAGGTTCATTCTTATTTAATGTAGGCTCACTCATAAGTATGAAGGGATAGGCCAAGGTCTCCAACAACTTATAAGATTTTTCTTTTAGATTCATGAAAGCTTCACCAGCAAACGTATCAACCACTTTTCTCGTCTTATCACACAATGCACTATAAAATATATGGAGTTGAAGCCATTTTGGTAGGTTGTATTTTGGACATATGCTTAACATATAGATGAACCTCACGCCATGCATCTTAGAATGTTTCCAAAACAAACAACAAAATAAACAATTCCCCTACAACGGAGCCAAAAACTTATTGTCAATTTTAATCATGCAAGTGCACATACCATTAACAAGTAATATAGAGTAAAGTAGAGTGTCGATCCCATGAGTAATTGTAACTAATATTTAGTTAAATACTAAAAATGACACAATCCTACTTTTATTCAAATAACCAAATTATGGTGAAAAACCTAATTTAAACTAAACTTAACTAATGACAAATTAAACTAGAAAATTCAATGTATAAAGGCCTAGAATTACAATATCTCTCAACACTACACTTAACTTATTATTATCTTATCATACTTAGTTATGATATCAAATTATTAACTTAGGGTTTTAATTCAATTTTAAACATATTCCTATGTCTTATAAATATATATCTCACTTAACCAATTCACTATATTACTATGAGAATTAAGTTAAGCAAAACTTAATAAGATTATACCTAATTTAGCTACACAAGGCATATAGGTATATTTCTATCCTATACACAAATCAAATTCAACAATCATGTGTATGAATTCAATCAAGTGCTATTTCATTCAAGGCCAAACCTAAATTCCTTTTCCAAGCTCCTTTAAGTTTCCTAATTGGTAGCTAATCAACTAGAAGATTAAGCATAGAATGAAATAAATAATCAATTGCCAAACCTGTAAATAATAAAAACCATCATGCTACATATTAAGTTCAACTATAATCCTAGAGAATAAATTAGTTCATGCTATCTAGTGTAGATATGAACTCAAATGAATTCATCATCAAAGTAATACAAGAAAAACTATAAGAATGAAGGAATAAAAGAAAACAAGAAGATTGTCAATCTTTAATCAATTCTCTTCCAAGCTCCTCTTGCCTTCTTGCACCCTTGATGGCTTCCGTTATCTCCTAAAATAATCATTTTAATTGTGTGTTTTGAATCCCCATGTCATTCCCCTTTTATAGGCTTTAAAACCATGAATTTTACTTCAGTTAGGATTAGGAATCGAGCCAACGCAATGGAGCTGAAGGGAATCACAATTTGTAACAAACTGGGATTGGACAGCGACATGGGAACCGCGGCTTTGGGGATTCTTACTTGGGCGTAATGGTGCTAACTTCTTAGGCGTCGTGGCGTCTAATGCAATGCCTTGTTAGCTGTTTTACATGAATTATCCTCTAATTTGACTTCCAAATGGACTTCTTCATGTATTAGACCTTCAAAACGCATAAACTAAGTTAATATAAATTAACACTAAATAAAACACCTAAATCCTAGCTAAAATCAACTAGGATTTAACATCCTAATACAATAAGGACTCAACTAGGAATTTAACTAAAAATTAATCAAAATTCAACTAAAACTTAAGAACGTAGCTAAATTATACGATCAAAAAGACATGTAATAAGTTTATTTTCAAGAATTATCACACCTCCAAACTTAAAGTATTGGTAGTCCTCGAGCAAAACAAAAACAACAAGCAAGAGATGAATCACACAAATTCAATGATTTCCTAAGTATTCTAAAATATATTTTTAAAAACTTTTGGCTTAAGGACAATCATAAGCAATCATGTAAATTTATGATTCAATTTAAGCACGATTTTTATTCTCGAATGGATTTCAATGTGTCTGTGTGAATCTTTTTACAAAGAAATTCAATTCAATCCAAATTAGTTTATGTCTATGAAAAGTAGAGCTTAGTACTAAAACCCTATAGGTTTTCTTTTCATCTCCCTCTCCACTAATTTAGACTAACACTCGATCAAGGATTATTAGTACTTTATAAAGCTTGTAATGTAATGGTATGATAAAAGATATTCATGAGGATTAAAATCACCCTCACATTATTTCATTCTAGAACATTTCTTAGAACTCCCTTCACACTTATAGTAATATACCCATATTGGCTTCCACTTTTCTTTTGTCTCCATCATGTATAAACAATTCTTTCTTCATTTGCCCCTTCCTTCTTTTTTTTTTCTTTTCTTTTTTTCAAAATTCAAAGGATTGTCATAATCGAAATGGTTCCCATACCCTTAAACTTAAAATTAACATTATCCTCAATGTTACAAGAAAGAGAACAAAGTACATAAAAACTGCCATTATCAAGGAAGCACAAAGTTTCTGTTACAACCCGACATCGTGAAGGTGAGTTATAGATATAATGTGTAAATTTTGGTTATAAAATCATAAACATTTAAGTAAGTTAAATAAATAATAATATAACTAAACATCTTATAATCCAATATCCTATTCTACATTTTAAGACTTTGGTGTAACTTGATATCTCAATGTATGAAAATTAATAAATCCTTAAACATAAAGATATATACATATATACATGTATGTATGTATGTATGTATGTATGTATACATAAAATTATGATTAAGTTGTAGCCACAAATTTAAAAAGATTGACTTGGACTTTACTTTTCTTCATTGGACTTTTCTTTTGTCTTTTTCTTATTCTCTAACTTATTTATCCTATTTTTCCATTCATTTTTCCCTCACTTTTTTTCTTTCTTCCTATAAAATCGTTCTCCCCTGCTTCTTGAAGCTTCTTGAGTCTTCTTGGTGAGTTCAAACTTCAGCTCCAGCCAAGAGTTGATTTCCTCTTGATTTCTCCTTGTTTTGGTGCTACTTGGAAGGCCTTAGATTGTAGTATATCAGCCTTCCTTCCGTTACCAGTTGGCTTCTTTACATCTTGCAATTTTAGTGCCCTGTTCTGCCACTGTGTGGTGTTTTCTTGGTTGGTCGTTAACTTCTCTTTTTTCCCTTGTCAATACAACTTGTTTCTTCATCAGTATAGTCTTATTGGGGTGTTTAGGAACCTAAAACAAACAAAGTAAGACTTGACAGTTGGTGCAGCAAAATTTTAGGCAACAGTTTCGTTTTTGGTTTCCTTTCCTTTCCTTCTTTCCAAAATCAAGAAGACAACCCTTGTGTTGATGTACAGCAAGCTAAATTTCTTTGCTTGGCAACATTGGCAGCTTGTTTGTGATGGTAGCAACCTTCCTCTAGCCATAGGAACTTCTATGTTGGCGTGGCAGTAAGCTTGTAAGTGACAGCCACTTGGATTCTTGGTAGAGGGTACAGATTGACTTTTAGTTTTTAGTGTTTTCTTAGTTTAATTACTTCAAAATGATAGTATTCTTGTGAGTTAATGTTGTGGTTGAGGGGTTATACGACATTGAATTAAGAATCTTGAACAAGAAATAAGAAAAGTGATGGGTTAAGGTTGAGTAATGGAAGTTTAGTATGGGATATTGTTAACACTTGATGATCTACTGTAAGTAGTAACTTCTAAATGATTAAGTTAATTTTTAAAGCTAACATTGGAATTGTTAGTGTTGTTAAATTGATGTAGAATGTTGATTAAATTGGGATAGGTATATATAGATATACATATACATTAAGGGAATTAATTTATGTACCCAAGGTGTTTGATAAATTGTTTACAAGAAAATTCATTATAACTTTTTGAGTAAAACTTGGTAGATTTAATTCTTGGTAGTTAGTTGTTATTAGAATTTGAATAAAAAGTTCATAAACAAGAGCAAAGAATGGTTGGTTAATGTGGTGAGTTGAGAAGTTAATGAAAGTGAGTAATGGGTATGAACAAATGAAGGTTAGTTGTGGGTAAAGTGTTGAAAATTGAAAGTTAAAAGGTTTTTAAAGGGATGCAAGGCCAATTTTCGTGCGTTAGAGAAATCTTATATTTTAGGTAGTCTGCGGGACTGAATTAAATTAAGAGTTTTAATGAGAAAATATAGCATAAGGTCTTAAGATGATGTCTACAAAATTTTGTATCCTAGTTCCAAGTATATTTGTTAGATTGTAGTTAGGTCCATGCAAGATTTTCAGTGAACATCAGTTAGTCTGAGAGACTTTGTTAGGGGTTGAGGTTTGAATTAGCTTATGACCTTTGAACAAAAATTGTTCTTACATCTTGAAAAACTAGACTAGAAAGTTTTGTATTTAATTCTTAAGTATGAGAATTCTACAAGCATTCGAATTCAGGTCATATAACCAGAAATTATTTTTGTGCCCTATTTTTGTTTATGTAAGAAATTGAGCAAGATCAAGACTAATTTTAGGAAAAGTTCCTAAGTAATAAAGATAGCTAACTTCTTAGAGTTAATATTTTGACTTGATTTTATTAAATTTGGTTAAGTATGTAAGTGAAAATAAACATATATCCAAAGGGGTTGTGAAAATCCCAAAAAGGAGTAAATTTTAAATAATTAATGTACTAATATACACATCCAAATAATACATATGATACCTCTCTATAAAGATATACTTGTCTATTAATAAATCAAACAGACGGAATTGGATTTCATTTATCCTAGACAAAGCTTATGTTCAATTGATTAAAGTAAGGTCAGAGTTGCCAAAATCCTACGTTTTGCAGAATTTGATGCAATTTCCAAGAATCAACAGTATTGATATATAAATTTAAAAATTATAAATGACATATCATTATAAAGCTACATATATCTAGTATTTAATAAATTGTACAAAATTGGATTTGGAATTTCCTAGAGAAAGATATGGTTGTTAGAGTGAACACAAGTTTAAACCTAAGTTTGGACAGTTTTAATTTTTCTAACTTATTAGTGCTTTCTATCTTTTTAATTGTTTCTTTATCCCTATGCATTTTCAAGACATCTAAAATGTCTCTTATTATCAACCTTACCTTATAAAGTATAATTCATACTACTTGACATGTAATAGCTTAATAGAAAACTTTCAAAAACACATTTATCTATACCAAATGGTGATTTTATGAATTGGAAAAGGAAAGTTAGATATTTAATTGTGTTAATGATAAGAATGCATAGCTCAAATTTTTAATTAACTCTAGGTAATGAGTTTAATTTAAATTCAAAGTTTGAAATATGGAAAAAATGAGAATTTATAGATTTATATTGATTTGTCAGTGTATATATATATATAAGTTTTATTGACTAGAAGATTCTAATTTCGAAATTTATGAACTAAGTAATACTTAAACATTTTAATTACAGTTCTAGAACATGTTATATAGCCAACGATACAAGTGATTTCAAGAAGGAATGACGGGTAGGATCTATATTACTGTAAGTGGTTAATTGTTATCTTTTGGTTGCTAGATTAATGTATTTAATTGTTTGATATATTTATGTGTATATATATATATATAAGTGAATAAGAATTGTATTGCTATGATTGAGTTATGTAAATTGTGTTTGATGTTTGAAATTATTTATGGTTAATAAGGGCCAACCAAGTGAATTTTTCCACAATGATATTATTTCTGAAAATGAAATCCAGGTGCACCTAGGATGTTTTAATTTAATATTCTTATATGAGATTTTCTGATTCTGATAAGCGTTTTTAAAGAATTGAGTGCTCAGCCCTAGATTTGGAGAAGGAGATTCAATGATTCTGTTTATTTAGTGATTCTATTTATTGTGCAAGCGCAAAACTACTCAGTAGGAGGTGGTGTGTAGGGCTGAGTTACTCTGTTAGCCCTTTGGTTATTTTGTATGTTTTGATTGCATTGATTGTTTTAATTGGATTATACAGTGTACTAACTGAACTGTGCTTATTAAGTATTATGTTTCCATAGCTATGTAAGTGTAACCTTAGTGATTTTGTGATTATAATATGCTGATATATTAAATGACTATATATATTATATTACTTGTGATGAGTGATGTTAGTTCCTTTTGGATACTATTTTCCACTCACAGAGTCTATAAGACTCACTCTTTTTTTGTTGATATTTTTTTAGTAGTTGGATCTCAAGTGGCGCTAACCATCAATACTGGACTTACCTAGTGTTTGGTGGCAAGATAATTTTTTGGAATCTCAATCTTGAAGTCAAAGGGTGAAAGTTTGTAATCACACTAGAGCTGTGGGATGTCTAGTTTTATATTGTATAATAGTTTAGTTATTTATTATTATGATGAGAAATGAAACAGAGCTTTTTGTGGTCTTTGTTGTTGTTATTGTTATTATATAGAGACAGAAATATATGTTGTTTATAATATATGGACATGTTCTACTTTATGGGAAACCTCTGTCCAAATTTTTAGTAAGTTGTTATATGTTATAATAAACAAACTTTTCTAGTTAACTTATGTTTCATAAAATTTACTTTTATTATTTAGTGGAGTCAATAGTCGTGTTTGTTTCTATGTTTTGGAGTTAAAGTTATGGAGATTTGGTTACCTAATATTCTAGCCAATCATATGCCTCTGTGAGGGGTGTGATAATTTCTCCTTAACAACGCCATTGCACATCTCCAAACTTATATCATTCTCCTATGAAGAACGGCATGAACATGTAACATAAAAATAATTCCTCGTTTTTTTTTTTATCCATCGTTACTCTTCTTTTTTTTTCAAACATAACTTCGTAGTCTTCCTAGAAAGTGAAGAAAAATATATCAGAAGGGCTGCCTTTGTGAAGAGTAGAAAATAAAGCTAATTAAAGATTGATTTTATTTCAAGGGAATAATATGAACAAATCTAAAAACAGTTTGAAAGTAGGGATCATGTTTTAGCCACTGATCTTATAAGCAGAACTTTATTTATATCATTACTTTTGGTGCACATGTCAATAAATATATATTTCTCCAATGATATATGTTTGATGAATTGCTATGAATTTGGTAACTTGTTGAATAATATTTATTTAAAAAAGGTAAAAGGTAAAAGGTAATTTGTCACACCCCTCATGGAGGCATGACTGGCCGGAGGAATGGTAACCAAACCTCCGTAACCCTGACTCAAATAAAGAAACGACCATGACTCTTGACTCACCAATGAATGAAACTAAGAAATTATAAAGACAAATGTAAACATTAAAAACTTGTTGATTACGACAAATCACAAATTATTGAAAACTTCGGCAGAGGTCCTTTACAATATGGAACATGCCTTAAAATACAATTCTATAAACTCTTTTTCTTACTCAACACAATATAAAGACAATAAGGAGCTCTGCTCCGTTCACATTATCAACAAAACAAGTACTAGAATATTACATCATACAACATTAGCACCCACAATACTAATGTGACTGCAAACTTTCATCCTTAACTCTAAGTATGAGATTACGAGACATACCTTGTCATCAAATCCTTAACAAAACCTCGTATTAGTGGTTAACTTCTTTTGAGGTCTTGCTACTAAAAAAAATATAACCACAAGAAAGGGGTAAGTCCTACAGACCCCGTGAGTGGAAAATCATACCCAAAAGGTACTAGCATCACTCAGCACAAATGTATAATATATATATTAACATCATGTAACATGATTCACATAACATTTCACATTACACGTACACCTTGTAAGTTTCACAAATTCACAATTCATATGACACATAGAATCACAATTTAAGTCAGCGAAACAATATCACACAACGCAATCAAAGGGCCAACAAGTAACCCAGCCCCGCACACCAGTATCACCCCTGCCGGGCATTTACACTCCTGCACACCAAATTAATTCTACGTACACAATCCATCCCTCCGGGGCTGAGCACTCAATTTTTTTTTTGAAAATATTCATCAGAATCAGGATCTCTCATGATTTCAAATCAGAGTATCCTAGATGTACCTGGATTTTTAATTTCAGAAATGAAAATCATTTTCTAGAAAATGTTCACGAGTTGGCCCTTATCAAACACAAACATTGTCAATATAGTAACCAATATCAAGCAAACATTATTCAAGCAAATTACTGAAATACTCCACTAGCTTCTTTCCATCTATCACGCATATTCAAATTAACATATAATCACACATACTAATCTAGCCCCTAAAGGCAGCAATTAACCACTCACTGTTTACCAGTCTTACTTGTCATTCTCTCTTGCGTTCACGCGTGTCATTGACTTGTCAAAATATTCTGGAGCTGCAATTTAAATTTTCCAAATATTACTTAGTTCATAAATTTTGTAGTTGTAATCTTTTAGTTACTAAAATTCACATATCCATTTCTATGCATTTCTTTAAAACTAAACTCCTTATTGGCATTTCAATAATTGCTTTGAAGATAACTATGATTTCGTTTCATATATGTATATATTTTATATATATACATATCAAGGGAATAAATATTAATTTCTTAATTCAATATTAGCAACATTTTAAGGATTAAATGCAAGTTAAGATAATCCTTTAAAACCAACCAAAGACTTGAATCGTTTCAATATTCATGTAATCAAGTTCCAATATTTCTTTTCCCTTAATCACTTAATCAATAATCTTTCACTCTTTGTTCTTAGACTTCTTAGTCAAATTTAATTAACACTTAGCCAACAATATTTAAATATATAAAAATTCTATTCAATTTCCTACTAATTTCTTTGAGGCTTTTCAATAAACACCATAAGGGCAACTTGTTTATTTTAATTTATAAATATATGTGCATATATATCCACTCTCATTTAATCAACACAATTTTATTAATTCAACATCAGTCTTAAAGTTAATTTAATCATTTAAGAGCTACTATATGTTTAAATTATAAGGGTTTGATAATAACTAACACCAAATCCTCTATTGTCCATCCTAGACCCATAACTACTTCATACTTTGATTATACCTTTTTCATCACATGATATTATTTACTAGAATACTGATATTAAATGATGCTTCCCCTAATTAAATTACCGGATGTAAAGGAGATAGAAATATTATTAAGCACGAAACTAACATTTCTAGTGTTCTTGCTGTATTTTAACCAAACTCAAAAATGTCTTACCCGATCTGGATCAAACCCAAATTCACGAACCCATGTCTCAATTTGCAACAAAATTCAGCCACACTTGCCCCCTCTACCCTTGCTCCGAATCACAACAAGCCCACAATTCCACCTTATTCGCTTTCTCAATCCTTTACGGAACATATAATCCAAATCACATCCTACATACAATCCTCCTTCTCCTTCTCCAATTCCAGAATCAAACCCACCAAACGTACAACCCCGCCAACACCAACAATCATAAAAGCCACTCAACTCCTACCTTGTAACAACATCATTCACCTTTCTACAAGATCTTAGCTTTGAAAACCCAAAACCAGGCTTGAACGAAAAGCACAAGAAAACATTAAATATATATATATATATATATAACAAAAAGTATGTTATTAATAGGTTGTTATGCAAAACCTATGTAATTAATTATTCACATCAACACCACATCTTCCATGCATCAATATATCAAGAGATGACAAGTATAAATGTTTGTGATACGTTGTGCTTAGTAAGCTTATACTTTGTATAAGACGATATGAATTAAAAAGATAAATCAGCAAATAGTTGTGACACTGTATTTGAATAGTTTTTGTGTATGTGTATTTAATATTATTATTTTTTCAAATCAGTGATAGTTTGAAACTCAGCTATCCATAATTTAAAAAACATGGTAAAAACTATATTGATATGAGCGTAAAATGATATTAAAATATATAGTGATATGACACTTACATAATAGTACCTTTGTTGATTTGTAAAGTTTTAGTTAAATCTCAGTAGGTTTGACCTAAATTGTAAAGAAACTCAGTTATCCATAATTTAAAAAACATGGTAAAAACTATATTGATATGAGCATAATATAATATTAAAAAATATAGTGATATGACACTAATATAATAGTACCTCTCTTGGTTTGTAGAGTTTCAATGAACCATGACCAATTATTCATCTTATTTATTTCTCAAAATGACATGCAAAGATGCATATAACAATTAGAATGATTTATATGAAATTCATATAATGCATGGTTCTGTAATACATCATTAAAAAACAAAAATAAAGTTGTACAATTAATGATAGAATGTAGCAATAGTGGACAAATATATAGTTACCTTTCACCATAAGATTTCTCAGCACAAAGTTAGAGACAACAAATGCATCAATTTTCAAAAAAGTATATCCTACACAAACATGACAATTAAATAAAATAATGCCAATAATTTCAAATGCAGGTGGAACTATCTAAATTTTTACATATTGCCCATTTTTTTATGGGAAAGTGCAACATATAGATAGTCGTGTGAGAAGATAGGCTCTGGGAGATAAACACCAACATACTCCAATGTTTGGCCTTGAGCTTTGTTTATTGTCATCGTAAAGCATAATTTAAAGGAAAATTGAGTACTCTTAAATGGGAATGGCACCTTCTCATTTTTTGGAGGCAAAAAAGTATTCTTGAAATGAATACTCACTAGCCAGCATGAACCAATAACAATCTCTGCTTCTATTATATTGTGCTAAAATGATTTGCATATCAAATATGTACCCTTGGATAATCATTGAGTAGGATCAATATTGGAAAGTAAAATAATTGGACAATTTGGTTTTAGAACCAGCTCATGCAGAGGAATACATTGAAAGTTAAGCTATGCCAAAAATCTTCATATCGACCATGTTAGGATTCATCAAATGTCTCACCAAAGCTATTGTATGTTATAGGTGTCCTTGAAAATTTGTCTATTAATGCATTGTTAATCATGTCAACATAATCATTATTTGGAGTTAAAATAGCCCTGTTAATCATTGTTTCCATCTTCTAACCATAGAGTTCAACATTAGGAAAAACATGTTGTATCATTTCATTGATATATGTTTCAGGATCAACATATTGAATAATTATAGGTTGTGGTATTATGGTTCAATAATAACCAAGATTCTTTTTGGTATTAAAGTAAAGCTACATTTGAAACACATGTGGTGATTTGATTTTATTCCATTTCCTATGAAATGTAAGAATTGGCTGAAACAAGGATCCTCAAGAGCATGTATATTCTTAATTAATCTAAACTTTTCAAGTAATGGCTATACCTTTGATGTTACTAAATTTTCATTAATAATGTCAAACCCTTCACAGAGGTATGACTGACCAGAGGAATTGGATAACCAATTTTTTGTAACCCTGACTTTACCACAACTGCATACATACAACTCTTGACTAAACCAATGCATAAAAATAAATTTTATAAAACAAAAGTTTACTTTAAAAAATTGTTTATTGAAACAAATAAAAATTTATTAAAAATTTTGGCAAAGGTTCTTTGTAATCCGAAACATGCCCAAAATACAAATATGTAAATTCCTAGTTACATTCAATCAGGTAACCACAAAGATAATATAACCAAGGAGTATCACTTCGTTAATATCATAAATAGTAACAAATTGACTTTCATACAACATTAACATACACATGGAGCTCCGCTCCAATTCTCATCACAACGACAAATAACTAGACTATTACACAACACAGAATCAAACACCCTACATTTTTAGTGTGACTGCAAACTTCATTGACTTCAAGTATGAGATTATGAAGAATTACCTTCACGTACACCATTGGCAAGTCATGAACTCGGCAGTGATATATATATGTACTAAAATCTTGTTACTAAAAAAACTAATAACAGAAGAGGAATGAGTCCAATGCACTCAATGAATGGAAAATCGTACCCAAAGGGTACTAGCATCACTCAACACATATATATAATATATAATTAATTAATATCAATATATAAAAAGAAAAAGAGCCTTCATACCATTCCTCGAGGCTGCCATAAAACCAAAGATGAAATTCTTGAACTCTAAGTGAAAGAGGAAGGGGTTTATGGTAGCTGACCTCACACAACAAAGCTGAAACTAGGAGTTTAATATAATCTCATGCTACTGTTCAAACAAGGAACATAAAACAGATCGTTCAAAGGGAAAAATCAGCTTAACTCACTCACCCAACGCCTTGAAAGGAAAGTGAAACAAGACAAAAATGAAAAAGGAAAACTCACCTAGGCCAAGACCAGCTAGCACATGGCAAAATAAAAGAGATGTGGCAACTAAAGACCACCAAGATACATAGCCAAAAAGGAAAAAACAAATGGAAATACAGGAAGCCTGGCCAAACTTGTGATGGACCAATGTGAAAAACTTTAAGAAATAGTCTAGGAAATAGACTTGATTCCAAGGATTTTTTTATGCACACCAAGAACAAGGGAAAGTGGAGCTCGGCAGCAATAGAAAATTAGAGGAAAGGAAGTCAATTGTATATGTGAAAAGGAAGGCAAAAGAAAGGAATTGAGAGGCAGTGGAATGGAGAGAAAAAATAAATTTAAGGTCAAGGTCAACAAAACATGTGATAAAAATTTAGTCAAAATGTTTTATATATATATATACATGACTTTTCCTCCACCACTTGAAATAGTTTATACATGTTTTTTTTATTAAAAAAATTTACTTAAGGTGAAAACTGAATTCCACGTTAACTAACAATAAAATGAAATTTAATTCTTGCATTGCCTATATATATATTCAAATGTTCATTTATTTTAAATTTTACTTTACGTAAAATTTTAGTCACCTATTCACAATAGGTTATGTACCACCATTCTAACAAGTACGTTATAATATTGGTTTCTAACAAGTTCATGTACACTGCTACTTATTTAATTCATTTACTTTTATACCTAAAATTTTAAATATTATGTATAAAACTGAACTTTACGATATGGGTTATAACAATGATTTACATCTCTTTGGCCAAAAATGATAACAAACTTGTCAGAGCTAGGTATTTGGGGATGCACAACTAAATTTAGCACATAATGCTTCTTAAGTTTCCTAATTTTGAGTTCAATATCACTAGCATCTATATTGTTATAACTTGAAAATCATTCTTTCAATTGTTCACTAGATAGTCTATATAACCCATCTTCAATGTCCTATTACTAGCCTTCTAATTATTTGAATCAATCATTTCTACCGACAAGTCCAAAAAAATTTCTTCGTTTATTGCATTCCAAATGTGTGATGTTCTTCCTATTACTTCTAATATAACAAATGAAAATGTGAAAAAAATAATATATTTAACATAAAGAAACACAAAATGTATTTCAAATCTTGATTATTCAAAACCCAAATAGCCAAAATGTAATGTTCTTACCATTTTATTAATTCTATTGTTTTATCTTTCTAATAGTTCGAATTACAAAAAAAAAGACCAAATAGCTAAAATCCAAAAATATTTCACAGGGCATTATAGTTTAACAGGCTTAATGAGTCAAAAATGAATAAAGATTGGATAAATTAGTGTTAATGCCAACATAGTAAGAGTATTTACAAAGATAGCAGCATGCATTTTCGTAATATGAATCAATAACATCATGAGTAAGCTAAAAGGAATTGAATCCACAAGCAAATAACTAGCTAATCAAAGGAATTTAATCCACAAATTGAATCCACAAGCAAATAAGTAGCTAGTTTTAAAACTGACATGAAAACAAACCCACGTAAATGGATAAACATATTAAACATTAGTCCATATAGCAAACATGTCACTGACACAACAACAACAAAAGCCAACAGCTTTTCTTAGACAACCAAATTTTCCATCACTTAATGACCTACTTGTGGTGTGTCAAGATTTTTTAAGATTTCATGCATAGTTGATGAAAACAAACAAATTAAGCAATGAGCAAACCAAAATCTAAAGCCTTATTAGCTTGTACATGGCTACCAGTTCATGCCTTTCAAACTTCTAATAGTATTCAACTGAATCCATTGATTGGATAGAACTTGCAAGAGTAGAGATTTTTGTTTAAATTTCAATTTTGTTCTGATCTAGTAGGTCTAGTTTTATTTTATTGAGCAGTAACAGTAAGCACTATCACCACTGCATGCTAATTTTCCTAAAGACATTGCCCATATTGATTGGTTGTAATTTTTGCAATAACAATCACAATTAAGGGTGGCAAGGAGCCGAGCTAGCTCTTGAGCTACTCGTTGAGAGCTTGGATCAAACTTAAACGAGCTAATCTTGAGCTTTATTTTAAGCTCATTTAGTAAAACGAGTTAAGCTCAATCTTTCCAAGCTATGCTCGTAAGTTAGTGAGTCAACTTGTTTAATATTATTTAATAATTTTTTTTATTATTTATATATAAATTTATAATAAATCTATTCATATACAAAACTTAACATAAGTTGTAACTTGATTTGGTAGGTAAGTTATGCAAAAGGTTAGGTTAAGGGTTTGACTCTTTATTACTACAAAACCTTTTTAGAATTTTTAAAAGTCTTCAAGAGCCCTTAACGAGCTGCGCTTAAGCTAGGGGTTAGGCTCATTAACCCTTAATGATTGTAGGCTTGCGAACCCTTGACGAACACTAGCCGAGCTTGAGCTTGTCCAAAACTTGATAAGCTGAGCCTGAGTTTTAACAAAGCTTAACTTGTTGCCAACTCTAGTCACAATCACAATCATCATGATTTATATCTTATTATATGCATTAGAATAATGAAAAATGTAGTCTATATGAACCAATGAAAATAAAAACATGATTTATCTGCAAAATTAAAACTTGCTTTACTAAGCACGCTAACATTAAAATGTTAACCAAAGTATCATATTTTCCATTTATGTAAATTGCAATCAAAATTGATCAAAAAACATATTAGGTGAGACAATGCAAGCTTGTTATAGGAGATGGGAACAAAATGAATATTATAAAACGCAAATGGCAACTAATATCATTGGGAGAAAACATCGAAGGGCAATAGCATTAGTTCTATAATAACCTTACAAATATGTCTTCATTAAACATCTTTCATTGTTAAAGTTCATATAAAATATGATAGACCAATGATTCTTAATATTCTCACAAACTGTTTTCACAAATATAAAGAATAATTGCTAGATAACTTTCAAGGTTTTCTTTCTCTGCCATCGATCATGTCATAGAACTTCCAACTAGTCATAATGGTTGTGAAAACAAATAGTTTGTGAGCATATCACTACTTTAGACGAATCAAGAGATTATATCTCTTTTTCTTACTAGCATTAGAGTTAATGACTACTAACTAAACTTTAAAATTCCAAAAGTCCTCATCCTAACAAAACTAAAGAATCCAAAATTCTTAAAACTCTATAATCCCAATTTCATAAATCCTAGAATCCTAATTTTAGAAAATCTTAACACAAATGTACAAATTTAGTATCATCCTTACATACATAAAAGGGAATAATTTAGTAACTTAACTGATTGAAGCACTAAATTGATAGCAAAGATGAATTTCTCTTACAGCTTTGCAAACACCAAAAGAATAAATAACTTTCGAACTTTTCTGCAAATGGAAGGATGACCTTCAAGTAGAAATGGAGGCCTTATATATTCCATATTCAGTTAGGTTGGGACTAATATTTAGAAGAATGTGAAGTTGAAGACGCAAAAGGTAAGGGAGATGAATAGAGAATGTGAAGGAGAAGAATAGAGAAATTGAGACTATCAGAAATTTCAATTTGCAAATCTGCTACTGTAGCATTAAAGATAGGCAAAATGATTGCCTAACTTTTTTTCCCCTTCTGTGAGATAATAAAATATAGGCACCTCTCACAGAAGGTCATTCTCACGGCCAAATTTATGCCTAAGAAAAAAATTGTCTGAATAAAATTTTCAACTCTTGAAATACACTGACATAAAGTATTGCAGACTATGTTTCTTGGGTAAAAAATTTATTGCTTGAAACAAACGCCCCTTTATAGATTACACATAATAAAGTTAATAATGTAACTATGAGGAGAGTTTTTCTCGTCTAAATCCACCATCTGAGGCACCCAAATTAACTTAAAACATATCCTTATCTCTTATGATTGAACCATAACAGCCACAAGCATGGCTGCTACTTCCCACCAACAACCTCCCACCTCTACTACTGAAATCTCTCATCATAAAATGAACTTGGTTACCACTATTGAAGAAAGAATGTGTTTAAGAAGGTGGACCAAGAAGCAGCTCCATCACCCTTTGTTAAATCCAGAGGTATCCGAACCTACTGTTTGGTGTATTTAAGTCTCAAATACTCGAGGTTAGTCCTTCTATTACTTTGGGTATCCCAACCTGTATAGTAAAAAGGGTTAGAGCTCAGTGGATAGAAGTACTTAATGCATTGTGTTAGAAATGTACTTAATGCATTGTGTCAAAAATGTACCTTTCAAGCACTATTTACAAATATACTTGTCTAATGGTTGGTTTCCATGTGTCATGAGGTAGTGGAATTGTTATTCATGTGGTAAGGGAGACATGGTATCATGGGATTGGTCAAGGGACAATCCTTTACTAACACTAGTCACGGGAAAAAATGAGTTAGAAGGCGACCAACCTATATTCTAACTTACAAAAAAATTTAGCAAAAATGACTTTAATGCATATTAGATAAAAAGAGGTTAAAAATACCATTTTGAGAGGAGAAAGATGACACATGTCTTGCAGGTATAGTTTCTGAGAGCTTTGAGAAGGGTTTTTCAAATTGGAAAAGTGAAAAGGAAGAGAGCCTTTTAGGTTTACCTAAATATAAAAAGGAATTTTCTTGTGTTGGAGAAGAAAGCTGCTACATTTGAAATCGAAAAAAACCAAATCCTTTATTTTGGCTCATTGTCAAATTTTCAAGTTCAAATGCAAGCACCTTTCTAAACCATGCCTTTTCATAATAGGTACGAATCTCTTATCCTTATTTCTATCTTCCTTTATCTTCAGTATATGAGAATGTAAACTGACGAATTAGACATTGGATGAGTTGAATGCTGGTTATGGGTCTGAGTCATTAAGTTGTGCTTCCTCCTCTTCCTCTAAAACCAATAGTGGTGACTCTATAGCCAGCAGGATCATAAGATCTAGAAAGGGAAAAAGTGATGTTAGGGTTTCACCTATAATTGTTAAGAAATTGGGGAACAGGGCTGAGGAAGTACGGGAAAGGTCTGTGGAGAAAAATGAGCATGGAGGAGAAAGTAAGTCTAACTAGGGTACTGAGGATAGTGATAGAGGGAGTGGGTCTAAAACCAAGGAGGCAAGCCTTGACTTTGGTATGGATAACTAGGAAGATTTAGACGAATATAAGCCTTATTTTGTTCCCTATACCGATACCCAAGTTATGGACGATGTTATGCATAATTTTAATGGTGACAAGTTAGAAGAGAATATGAGAAGATAATTTAGAACCAACTAACTAAGTATGAACCTGAGTCTCCCAGGAAGATTGAAACCTTACAATTCCCTACCAAAAAGGTTATATGTTGCCTCTAGATTTTCTATGTTTGATGCTTACCTGGACAATAACAAGGGGTGGAAACCTCTTTATTTCTTTGTGCACTGCTCGAACGCCACTAATCTAAAAAATGGATGAGGAAGCATCAATAGCATTATAAGGCAAGTACCTGAACTTACCCGAATGCAGAGGATGAGGTTTGAAAAGATTTAGTACAAGCAGTCTAAATATCCTAGTCTGAAGCCTAAGTTTGATATTACAAAGTATCTAGACCCCAAACTGTTGTATGAAGCAGGGTGATAATCCTAACATATCTTAGAAATTGTGATGTTCAGTAACTAATCTTAATTTCCAAATAGTTTACTTAATGTAATTTTTCTCATAGATATGGAGGGTCTGGCAAGGAAACCCACTTTGGACGAGCGCTGGAGATCCGAAGGAAGAAGAACAGGTAGAACGCCAACATAAAAGATGCAAAAGAAGGCTCATCCAAACAAGTTAAAAAAGCTAAACCTTCAGACTCCGAGACCCCTATTCAGTAAACACATCCAGAGAATGAGGACATCATTCCTCACAGTGTGGCTCCTCCCGAGGGATTCATACCACCTTGCCTTTTGCCTAAGTATGCAAGTGGAACCTCTCTGGGTCCTTTGTGCCATAAACTGAGAAAGGGGTTGATGGTATTCCTTTATTTCGAGGGAGGTCAGATGTTCTATTGAGTGAGCCAACTGAACCCTGACTGAGCTTCATTAATCATGGGTCCTACCAAATAGCTAGAGGGACCCTTTTGGAAGATGACCGTAAATCATTAGAGAGCTTTCCACTAAAGAAAGGATTCCTTCTTTTTTTTTTTTCCCTAGAATCTCTTGTTAAGGTAAATGCTATGAGCGTTATTTTCCATTGTTGTGTTGTAAAATCTAAATTGGCTTACTAATTTTATGCTTTAACTTGGTGACACATGGAAACCTAAGGCGAGGCTGATGTATGAGAGTGTAAAGAGATTTGTCTTGGAACAAGATACCATATACTCTAAGATTAACAAGTTATCAAAGAACCTTGGTATGATGCATAGCCATTCTATGGAAGTTGAGGATACTCTATCCAAGCTGCGAATTGACTTGCAAACGAAGATCCACTCCCGAGAACAAGTTGAGCAGGAGAAAGAGATTGAAGTGACTAGATTCAACAAAGAATTGCAAGCCATAGAGAAAAGCTTAGATCACTTGGCGTCCAAATGAAAAACCTCAAACAATCTACTGAGTTTAGGGAGATTGTGTTATTCGAAAGTGAAGCCCTTTATGTTCAGGGATTTAAAGAATGATGAAACATGGTTGGTGCTAGAGTTCCTTTTGAACATCTGAAGTACCATGGAGAGGATAATAGATGGGAACCTAAGGGAATCCTCAGGAAATGGCAATCAGGTGAATGGTGAGAATGCTGATGCCAACATCTAGAATAATAGTGGCGATGCCCATATGGAATCTTACACTTAAAAGAATTTGTAATTGATTCTAAACAATATGTCTTTGTTATGTTGTTATACTCTTTTGATGTTTTTCACCATTTAGAAAATTCTTGTGTTATGACGAAGATCTATGTTTTTTCTGAAAAGACCTATTGTGTTTAAACATTATTGGCTTACGTTGTTGTCGGTATTGGTGATATCAACTTGTGTGCATTGTTTAGGTGTGTGACTTTAGATATAGGATTATTATGTTGATAAGTTCATAAATAACTTATATTACATCACATTGTGCATTCGTTTTAGCTAAGTTCTTGAGTTTTTGCATTACGAATTCTTTAGTTTTAGCTTAGTTTGTAGGTTAATTTGTATTGCATTAAAATGTTATGTTTTAGTTATTATTGCTTAGGATTTATCTTTTACATAAGAGTTTCAATCCTATTAAACTTTGGTTGTGTGTTTTGAAGGTACAAGCCTCAAGGAGTCCTTTTTGAAGACAAATTACTCAAGGTATAGGATTTCAGCTTGTTGGGAGCCTAAGCCATGAAAAACCAAGGTTGCAAAGCTGAAAATTAAAATCAGCAATGTTGGGCACCTAGGCACCAGAAAGTGAGTGTTGGGGCACCCTGCTCTTGGCCAAGAATTGTTAACCAGAGGCGTTGGGCGCCTAGGCTCCAGGAAGTGGGTGCTGGGGCTCCCAACATCTTGCAAAATCTTATGTTTTGTTTGAAAATCAGTGCTGGGGCACTGGCCCGATAAATCTACTATGAATTGGACTCTAATTCATGATTTTGAAGCTTATAAAGAGAAAGGGCTTGGGGATTCTAAACACACACTTGAGCAAAGGATTTCTGGAGATACAGAGTTGATTGAGAGTGCTTGAAGCTAAAGGAGCAAGGGATTTTGAAGAGCTTAGAAACCAACATCTTCCTAGCTTCCTCTTATTCCTTCATTCCTTTTAGTTTCTTAGTATGTTCTTCATGATTTGTTCAGTTATAGTCATGTTTACATCTAGTAGCATGAACTAAATTCTTTTTCTAGGACTTTGATGGAACTCACATGTAGCTTGACTTAATTATATCTATGGAACTCACGTGTAGCTTGACTCACATGTCATTCTACGTTTATTATTTCTAATTGCTTAATCACCAATTAGATCAGTTAGTGTTGAATGATATAACACATATTCAAATTCATTCACTTAGTTGGTTGAATTTGATTTGCATATAAGATAGGCATATACCCATATACCCATATACCTTGTGTAACCAATTTAGGTTTATTCTTAATGAATCTTGTTTAATTCAATTCTCGTAGACATATAGTGAATTGATTAACTAAGATATGGATTATAAGTAATTCGAAAGATACTTATAATTAACTTGGAACCCTAGGTTAATAACATAATATCATAACTAACCATGATAGGATAAAGGCAAGTCAAGTGAAGTGTAAGGAAAATTATAATCCTATTTTTCTCTACATAATCTTAAGTTCAATTGTTTTATTTATTTGTTTTAGTTTAATCATAGTTAACAATCTTAAGTTTAGTACTTGGCTTGATAGAATTAATTTTTCATGGGAACGATACCTAACTTACCCTTTATTACTTGTTTAAACGATACGTGCACTTGCGTGGTATTTTTCACAACAAGTTCTTGCCGTCATTGCTAGGGAAGTTTTTGACTCCATTGCCAGAGAATTATTTTATTCTTGTTAAGATTAATACCAGCCAGTTCTAGTTTTATTTCATATTTTTCTTTTTTATTTCAGGTTTATGCGAAGAACTCACAGCTTGGAAGTCATTCCTTTTGATCCCAAGGTCGAAAAGACAATTCGAAGGCTTCAAAAGGAGAACCAACAAGTTAATTTACAAAATCCAGCAATGGCTAACGAATAAGAGTCTAAGGCCTTGAGGGAATATGTTTTCCCTTAGTAGAAGGTTGCATTCAAGCATTCAAAGGCTGGTAATTCAAGCTAATGACTTTGAAATTAAGCTTGACAAGATTCAAATGATCCAACAAAAGGTACAATTTGATGGCCTTTCAAGCGACGATCCTAATGCCCATTTGGTAATGTTTTTAGAGTTGTACGACACCTTCAAGTGCAATGGCTTTTCTGATTATGCTATTCATTTAAGGCTTTTCCTTTTCTCACTTCGAGATAAGGCGACAATTTGGTTATACTTCTTGACATCCCACTCTGTCACTACATGGATAAACTTAGCTTAAAAGTTCTTAGCAAAATTCTTTCCACCAGCCAAAACAACTAACTTGCTGAATGAAATCACCTCATTCATACAATTAGACCAAGAATCTCTTTATGATGCGTGGGAAAAATACAAAGACTTGATGAGGCAGTGCCCCTACTATCAGCATTCCGAAGTGGCTACAAGTCCAAACCTTCTATGGTTTGGTTAGCCAAACAAGAACCACCATTGATGCTGCTGCTGATGGTGCACTATTAGGAAAATTCATTGATAAAGCTTATGAGTTGCTAGAAGCAATGACTTCAAACAATTATCAATGGCCATCTGAGCGACTTGCAACTCACAAAGTAGCTAGGGTATATGAGTTAGACAACTTCACTGCCTTAATGGAACAAGTGGCTGGTCTAACTAAAAGATTTGATACTCTTGGGGTTTCGGCAGTCAAGAATCAAGCCATGGCTAGCAAAATATGTGAAGATGGATAAATTAGTGACCAATGCCTAAACACTGAAACAGTGCACTATATGGGCAATTATAATAGGCAAAACAACCATTTTTCCAACACTTATAACTCGAGATGGAGAAACCATCCTAATTTTGGTTGGAATAATAAAAGGACTTTAAATACTGTGGCCTAGTTATCCTCTTGGTTTTTAATCACAAGAAAGATTAGTGGCTAGACCTGAGAAGAAGTCATCCTTAGAGGACATGTTCATGCAACATATGTTTAGCACTGATTCAGCGATCCAAAGTCAAGCGCCTTTATTAAGAACTCTTGAGACATAAATTGGATAGCTGGCCAATGCCTTGACACTTAAGGTGCCCTTCCTAGTGACACTAATCCTAATCCAAGGAAGGATAAAAAGCAATACAAGGCCATCACCCTTAGAAGTGGTAAGATAGTTGAGGAACCGAATAAACAAGTTGAAGTTGTGAATAAACAAATTGAAGTAGACACTTTAATTGAAAAGAAAAAGGAAAAAGTTTAAACCAATGAATCTATTATGCCTACTCCTCCACTACCCTTTCTTTAAAGATTCCAAAAGAAGAATCTGGACAAGCAATTCTAAAAGTTCCTATAACTGTACAAAAAGCATCACATCAACATACCATTTTCTAAAGGTTTAGAACAAATGCCAAGCTATGTCAAGTTCATGAAGGACATCTTGTCCAAGAAGAAAAGGTTAGGTGAGTTTGAAATCGTTGCTCTCATAGAAGAATGTAGTGCTATACTACAAAAGAAACTCCCACCAAAGTTAAAGGATCTAAGTAGTTTTACTATCCCTTGTAATATTGGTATTCAATTTTTTGGTAAGGCTTTATATGATCTAAGAGCTAGTATTAATTTAATGCCTTTGTCTATATACCAAAAATTGGATTTGGAGGAATTAAGCCTACATCAGTTACATTGTAACTAGTCGATAGGTCTTTAACCTATCCAAGAGGAATAATAGAGGTTGTGCTAGTGAAAGTTGATAAATTGATTTTTCCTGCTGATTTTATTGTCCTTGACATGGAAAAAGATAGGGAAATCCCTATTATTCTTGGAAGACCTTTCTTAGATACAAGTAGAACCTAATTGATGTGCAAAAAGGGAAGCTTACCATAAGGGTTCAAGACTAAGAGCTATCATTTAAAGTTTTTAAAGCTATAAAATTTCCTTTAGACCATGAAGAATGTTTTGCTATTGATGTGGTGAATGAAATAACTTAAGAGATATTTTTAGATAATTATCCTATTGACCCTCTTGAAGCATCTATAATTTCTAGTACTAATAGAGAAGATGACGATTTTGTTGTGTGCATGAAATTATTAGATACTTCACCATTCATAGCAAGATCAAACCTCAAGTTTGAGTCTATTGACATTCCGACTTCTACACCTTCAGTTTCCAAGCCCTCTATTGAAGAGCCATCTACATTGGAGCTAAAGCCATTGCCACTACATCTAAGGTATGCTTTTTATTAGTTCATCATCTACTTTGCCTATTATTATTTCTACTGCTCTTACTAATATGCAGGAAGAGACACTCCTTCATATACTAAGAGAACATAAGAAGGCATTAGGATGGACCATAGCCGACATCAAAGGCATAAGCCTTTCATTTTGCATGCATAAAATTTTGATGGAGGACAATCATAAAGCTACCATTGAACATCAAAGATGGCTTAATCCAATAATGAAAGAGGTAGTCAAGAAGGAAGTGATAAAGTTGCTAAATGTAAGCATCATATACCCCATCTCAAATAGCTCATGGTTAAGTCCAATTTAGGCCTAAAGAAAGGAAGGATGATAGTTATGGCTAACACCAAGAATGAACTCATCCCTACAAGGACTGTGACCGGATAGCATGTATGCATGGACTACTGCAAGCTTAATAAGGCCACAAAGAAGCACCACTTTCCTCTTCCTTTTATAAATCAAATCCTTGATCGATTGGCAAGTAAATAATTTTACTGCTTTTTCGACAGTTATTCATGGTATAACCAAGAAAATACTACTTTTACTTATCTCTATGGCACCTTTGCCTTTAGAATGATGCATTTTTGTCTTTGTAATGCACTTGCCACTTTTTAAAGATGCATGATGCCTATTTTTACTGACATGGTAAAGCATAGTCTTGAGTTGTTCATAGATGATTTTTCTATTTTTAGGGACGCTTTTGATATTTGTCTCGATAATTTAGAATGTGTGCTTAAATGATGTGAAAAGACTAATTTGGCCTTGAATTTGGGAGAAGTGACAATAAGGTACAAAAACAAATTATCTTAGGTCATAAGGTGTCTAGCAAAGGCATAGAGATGGATAAGGCTAAGATTAAAGTAATAAAGAAACTCCCACCACTAGTTTAGTAAAAGGTATTAAAAGCTTCCTAGGGCATGCAAGCTTTTATAGGCTATTCACTACGAACTTTTCAAAATTTTCAAAATCACTATGTAACCTTTTAGAAAAAGACACTTCTTTTGATTTTGATAAAACACGTCTAGCTGCATTTTTAGAGTTGAAATAGAGATTAATTACTACTCCTGTAATTGTTATTCTTAATTAGAACCTACCATTTGAACTTATATATGATGCTAGTGACTATACGGTAGGTGTAGTATTTGGACAATGTAAGGATAAGATCTTTCACTCTATTTATTATGCTAGTAAGACATTGACTGGAGCTCAGCTCAATTACACCACCATTGAAAAAGAATTGTTAACAGTAGTGTTTGCTTTTGATAAATTTCATTCTTATTTTATTGGAACTAAGTTTATTGTTTATACTGACCACACTGCTATTAAGTATTTGATTAACAAAATGATGTGAAGCCCATATTGATTAGATGGATACTCTTGCTCTAGGAGTTTAACTTAGAGATTAGAAAGGAACATAAAACCAAGTGGTGGACCATCTATCAAGATTAGAAGATGGTTAGAAAATTGTTGATCAAACATTGATCAATGGGAATTTTTCAAATGAACAACTCTTTCATGTTGATCATCAAAGGTTACCATGATGCTGATTTTGTTAAGTATATTGTGAGTAAGGTTTTTCCTCCTGATTTGACTTTCCACCAAAGAAAAAGTTCTTAGATGATGTCAAATATTATTTATGGGATGACCCTTTCTTATTTAAGCAACATGCTTATCAAATTCTTAGAAGGTGTGTGTTATAACCCAATAATTCAATGTGTGCGTTAGAATCTTTGTACGTAATTGTTATAATATATATATTATCATTGGTTGATTTATTTTCACTAAATAGGAAAGTTATATGTGAATTTGACTTAGGTACAACTTTATTAATGTGTATTATATATATATATATATATATATAAAAGGAAATGTAGAATATATATATATATATCTTTTGAGAGTTAATATAAGCCACCCATTTTATTTTATTTTTGACCCTTTTTCCTTCATTAGTATACGGTTTTTGTCTTCTTTGTTTGTTCCTTTCTTGTGGCTGACTTTATACTTCTTCCTTTGTCTCCAGCACCTCTCACTATTTTACTCCTTGTTTTCCATTGTTTTATTTTTAAATCAGTCATAGCTTCCTCTTAGTTGAAAAGAATTCTAGCTTTTCTTTGATCAAGTTAGCTAAAGGTAAGATTTTTCCTTCATTTCCTTGCTTTGGCTAGAGTGGGAGGTTTTATGGATTGAGACATTGCTGGTTTAGGACAAGAGGATTCAAATTTTTTGAAGGAATCAGCAGAGTGGCAGCTCCATTGCGTAAATGCCCGGAAGGGGAAGATACTGTTGTGCAGGGCTGAGTTACTTGTTAGCCCTTTGTTTGAATTAATTGTTTATTTATTTGTTTGTTTGCTTGTATAAGTTGATTAATATGTTGAAATTTGTGAACTACGTGAAGTGTGATTGTATGATAATTATAATTGCATATGTGCATAAATAATTTAAATACAAGTTCAAGCTGTGATATATGTATTGTGTGGTGCTGGTACCCTTAGGGTACATAGTTTGCTCACTGAGTCCTTGTGACTCATTGCTTCCTTGTTGTCATTTTTTTTAGTTTCCAAGAAATCACTGTTGGCCGTGACAGAATGTGCTACCTACCGACTCTGCTGCAGCAAGATATATCTCGGAATCACATACTTAGAGCGTAAGGGATGACACTTGTAGTCACTTTAGATGTTATGCATTGTTGTTAGACATATATTGAATTCACCATGATACTATGAATTACTATTGATTTTGTAAACAGGTAGTTTATATGCATTATGGGCATGTTCCATCTTATAGGGCCAATATGTTCAGTAATCGTTGTATGTTAATAGTTGAGTTTGGATTTTATTTTAATTTAATAATATTTTAGTAGTTGTAATGGTAATTTAATTATAAGTTAAAGATGCACAGTACTTGAGTATTCAAGGTTACAGGGGTATGGTTACCCATTCCTCTGCTAGTCATACCTCTATTTGAGGATGTGACAGTGTGTCCCAGAGGAAGAAATTCAAAGTATACTTCAGCATTGTCATTCCTCACACTACGGTGGACAGTTTTGAAAAGAGCGAACCATAGCAAAAGTCCTCCAATCAAGTTTTTATTGGCCCTCATTATTTAAGGATGCTAATGATTATGTTGCTACATGTGATAGGTGCCAAAGGATAGGCAACATCTCCCAAAGACATGAGATGTCATTGAACAATATCCTTGAAGTGGAGATTTTTGATGTATGAGGAATTGACTTCATGGGTCCCTTCCCATCTTCATACAATAATTAGTATATTTTGGTGGTAGTGGACTATGTTTCAAAATGGGTAGAAGCAATAGCCTTGCCAACAAATGATTCAAAGGCTATGATGAACTTCCTCAAGACAAGAATCTTCACTCGATTTGGCACCCTCGAGCTATTATCAATTATGAGGGTCTTCATTTTTGCATCAAGCACTTGGACACCCTTTTTACTAAAGATGAAGTCACTTACAAGGTTGTCTTAGCCTATCATCCACAATCTAGTGGCCAAGCAAAAATTTCCAACTATGAAATCAAGAAAACTTGGAGAAAATAGTATGCCCTTCACAAAAAGATTAGTCCAAAAGATTAGACGATATATTGTGGACATATATTACCTGCCTATAAAACTCATATAGGCATGTCTCTATACAAACTGGTTTTTAGGAAAGCATGCTACCTTTTGATAGAGATAAAGCACTGTATTGGGCCATTAAGAAGTTAAATCTTAACCTCCATGCAGCTGGTAAGAAGAGGTTACTTCAACTTAATGAGATGGATGAGTTATGGTTTCAGACATATAAGAATGCAAATATTTATATCAAATAAACAAAAAAATGGCATAACAAGAAGATCATGGACCACCACTTTGAGGCTGGTATGAAGGTCTTACTCTTTAATTCCCGTTTGAAGCTATTTCCGGGAAAGCTTAAGTCAAGGTGGTCCGGACCATTCATTATCACTACAGTGTTTCCTTATGGTACTATAGAAATAGCTGAAGAAAAAGAAGCCAGACAACAAATTAGAGGTGAATGGGCAAAGGCTTAAACATTATTGGAGAGGTCCTATTGATCATCAAAAGACCTCTATCACTTTAGTCAATGGTAAATAAGCATGACAAAGTTAAGCCCAATGACTATAAATCAAGCGCTTCTTGGGAAGCAACCCAAGCTTTCTAAACGTTTCTTTTTTAGTTTTGGGGTCATGTTTAGAGTAATATCATTGAAATTCTTTGTTTTGTCTTGTAAAAAAAACTTAAACACTTCAAAATATGTCAAGAGCTTCAAAACAGACCCATTGGGAGCCCCAGCCCCCATTTTTGGGAGCCACAAAGCCAGCAGCACTACATAAGTCAAAGCCAAGGATGTCGTGAAGCCAGCTCAAAGAATCATGTCACACCCCTCTCGGAGGTATGAACAGCTGGAGGAATGGATAACCCAAACCTCCATAACCCTGACTCCAAAATAAAGAAACAACTATGACTCTTGATCAGACCCATAAATAAAAGTAAAAACTTATAAAATAAAAATTAACTATAAGAGTTTGTTTATTGAAATAAATAACAATATACTGAAAATCTTGGCAGGGATTCCTCGTAAAGTGGTTCATGCCCATATTATTTAAAAACACATTCCTGTTGTTATACAATAACAATTAAGGACAACAAGGAGCTCTACTCCAATTCTCATCATAATAACAATTAACTAGACTATTACACAATATAAAACCAAGCACTCCACAGCTCTAGTGTGATTGCAAATTTTCACCCTTTAACTTCAAGATTGAAATTCAGAAAAATTACCTTACAGCCAAGCACTCGACAAAGTTCATTATTAGTAATAGTTGTCCTCGAGATCCTATTACTAAAAAATATAACCACAGAAAAGGAGTGAGTCCTATAGACTCAGTGAGTAGGAAATAGTACCTAAAGGGTACTAGCATCATTCAACACAAGTAATAAAATAATACATATATATATATATATATATATATAATCATTTAATTCTCATACTTAAGGGCCAACAGAGTAACTCAGCTTGCATAACAGTATCTCCTCCCACCTGGCATTTACGCTCCGACACAACAAGTTAATTCTCCATATATAATCTATCCAACCAGAGCTGAGCACTCATTTCTTTTAAATCCATTCTTTCGAATTAGAGTATCTTACATTAGAATATCAAATCAAAATATCCTAGGTGCAACTGGATTTTAATTTTGGAAATAAAAATCATTTCTCAGAAAAATCTCAATTTGTTAGCCCTTATCAACCACAAACAATTTCAAACAAGCATGATTCAAATAACTCACTGAAACATTGTACTTACACATTTATTTAAATACATATACAATTACACATAATAATCTAGCCCGCAAAGGCAACAATTAACCACTCTCCTTTAACCGATTTCATTCGTCACTTACACTTGCATTCACGCGTTTCATCAAGTCCACATTAGGATCAGGAAATAAAATTCATATTCCCAAATAATATTTAGTTCATAAACGTTATTGTTATAATTTTTTAATTACTAAGCTTAAATCTCAACTTATATATGTTCTTTATGAAAGTTTTCTATTAAGTTATTACAAGTCAAGTAGTATGAATTGTACTTTATGTGTTAAGGTTGATAATTAAGAGACATTTTAAATGTCTTGACAATGCATAAGGTAGAAAGAAACTATTAGAAAAGATAGAAAGCACAAGAGAGTTGGAGATGTTAAAACTGTCCAAACTTGGGATTTGGACCAATGTTATATATCAAAACAGTTTATTCTTTGAAGTTGCATTAAATTTTACAAAACGCATGATTTTGGCAACTGTAATCTTATATTAGTTATTTGAACATAATTTTCTCTAGGAAAAAGGAAATCCAATTATGTTTGTTAGACGTAATAATAGACAAATATATCTTTCTAAATAGGAAGAGTATATTAGTACAGTTAATTATTTAAAGTTTACTCTTTTTTTTAGGCATTTCTCTACCTCCTTTGATACATGTTTATTTTCACTTACATACTTGATCAAATTTAATAAAACCAAGTTAAGGAATTAACTTTAGGAAGTTAACTAGCTTTCTTATTTAGAAACTTATCCTAAAACCAACCTTGAACTCACTTAATTCTTCACATGAACCAAAAACAGGGCAATTGTATAATTTTGATTTCCTAACACAGATTCTAATGCTTGTAGAATTCTCATACTTAAGAAGTAAATTATGAAACTTTCTAGTATAGTATTTCAAGTTGTGAAGAACATTTCATTTTCAGTACTCTTCTCCTAATTCATCTTGTAAGACCTACTAAGGTCAGTTACACTAAAACAGGTTCAATCAATACCTGAAAATCATAACCCAGATTTCCACCACCTCCAAAATATTCATAATAAGGAATTAAAACATGCAAAACACTAGACTTTCTTTTTAGTATGCTAGGAAAAACTTTTATTTAAAGGTCCTATGCTAATTCCAACCATAAACCCAACGAAGTCTCCCGAACTGACTAAAGGTCACTAAAATCCTACATGGACCTAGCCTCAGTCCAGTAGCTCTAACGATCAATATACATGGAATCAGATTATAAAATTCTGTAGACATCACCTCAAGACTCTAACCTGCACTTTCTCTTTTGAAATCTTAATTTAATTCAGCTCTAAAGGCACCCGAAAAGTAAGATTTCTTTCATCCACGAGTCTGCCCATGTATCCCCCTTCAAAACCCACTTAACTCTCATTTTCCTACACTTTCATGCTTCAACTCATACTCCTCACTACAACAATAATCACTAACGTTACTCCAAATCCAATTAAATTCAAAGTTACATTAATGATTTAGAACCAATCAAGAGCTTAAATTGTCACTTTCCAATATCAATCCAACCAAGTTTTGTTCATTATGTTATAACTAGTTCGTCTTACATTTTGTAAATACCTTGAAGGCAATTTTGATTGCATTTTATGTATGTACATGTTGTATATATATATATATATATATGCGTAGTAAGAGAACTAGTATTTATCCGCAACATTCAATTTTACTCAAAATCTCACCTTTTCCTAAAATTTATACAATTTATCTAAGAACATTAAGGTTTCAACTTAACAATTCCATAACAAACCATGACATTTCCCTCTTCTGTCTACCATCACTTTGAAGCTTCAATTTCCCTCCTAACTTTCTAAATTTCAAACCCCCAATTAACATTATTAAAAACAAATCTTAGTTTTAAGGTTTAATCATCCACAGCCCATTCAAAATTATGATCAAATCTCCAACCACATTAAGGATAACAACTAACTAAAAGGAAAACAAAGAGTAACTTAGATTTAAAGTAAGGAGAAATTTACCCCCCAACCAAAGAGTTATTGATCCTGAATCAAGGGTGGCAAATGGCAATTTTGCTACTTCTCTTGGCTGCCACAAAGCTTGCTGCCCCCTCCTTCTCATGGCTGCCACTAATTGAACGGAAAGGAAATTAGGCAGGGCTAGTTGGCGTTGATGCAAGTTGCTGCTGAAGTCCATACTATCTGCTGCCTTATTAAAACTCCTAGGCTAGCTGCTACTCACTTGGAGCTAGGGCTGAGCAAGGCAAGACAAATGACCAAGAAGGAAATAGGAGAAATTGAAAGGCAAGAACAAAACAAAAGGGCTACAACAAAGTTATTGTTGTTGCAGTAAATCCAAGCATAATACCAGCCCCAATATTCACCCAAAAACACTCTCTATCGATCTACATAAGAAGGGATTGAAAGAGATAAGGAGGAGCACCAAAAGTTGGGCAAGACTGCAAGGCCAGAAGGAAGCAAGCTTAACAAAAAAAAAGAGAAAGCTCTACACTAAATAAGAGGGAGCTGGAACTTCATGAAATCGAACAGAGGAAGCAGAGAAAGAAAAATATAGACAAGTAAGGAAGAATAGGTCAAAAGGAGGAGAGAAATAAAGTAAAGAAAGAAAGAAAAAATATCTAATTCAAAGTCACATGTCTTAAAACATGTTATACATATATATACACACACATGTTATAATTGTATTGTTCACTTGTTTAAATTGGCTTATGGTAGAGATTAAATCTTGATATATTTATACCTATACTTTAATTAGTCACTCACTTGGATTTATTTGGTCAAAATGTTATTTACTTTGCGAAATAAAAAAAAATCTTAAAACATATACTAAGATTACAGTAAGGTATTAAATTATAACATATTTAACTATACTTTTATTTAATTAACTTGTTTATTTTATAAAGTAAATTTAACCATTGCATCTAAACTCGATTTTTCATTATCAGGTTATCACAAATGACATAGCAGCTATGACCCTATGGCTCTAGAAAGCCAGCGTCTAGGTGCCATCGACAGGGGCTGTTTTAAATAGCCCGAAAATGTCTCATTCCCAACCCTAATTCACTCCTAAACACTCCCTACCTTCTTAAAACCATCTTCCCTACTCAAAAATCGAAGACCCATTTCCCATATCAAGTTATTCAAAGTTCATCCTCTTCAAAGTTTCAAGAATAGCATCCATGGCTACTACCTCTTTCAAACTTTAAGAGGACTTCCCTTTTGCAAGTAAGTTTCCTATAAATCAAGGGTTTTTCATATTTTGAAGTGAGGAGAATGAAAATTTTTGATCTAGTATTGATATATGTCTTGCCACGAAGTTATTTAAAAATTTTCTCTTGTTTTGAACCATGGGTAATTGATTTTCTGCATTATTTATGCTATACCCAAATTTGGGTTTGTGAGGTTAAAAATTTGGGGTTTTGATCTTATATAAATTAAGGGTTCTTGGTTCTAGTGATTTATGGAGGATTACTTGCTTGGAATTGATCGTCTTTGATATTAATAGTACTATACAAGTTTAAGGATTATGATATTCATGTGGTTTGGATTGGACTTATTAGATATCTATATACATTGTACATCTTGTGCTTTTGAATTGAAAATGTAGATATGCCTTCAAAGAGATCAAGGAATGGTTCTAGTGCTACTTATAACCATACCAAATTTGTGTCCGAAAAAGCTCAAGGACAGTTTGCACACTCACTTGCAAACCAGAGTATAATTGCTGAAAGAGGATTTGAATTGGTCCCTGTGTTCCATGAGAAAATTTATGACATCATCAACCCCGGTCATTGGGGGCAATTTTGTGAGCCACAAAAAATCGAGAGTTGTTTCATTGATAAGGGTGTTTCTATGCCAATGCCCTGATCACAAAAATGGTAAGGTGTTTGTTCGTGGGTGACAAGTTTCATTTGATAATCATACCATTAATATAGTTTATAGGTTGCAAGACATTAAAGAATATGATTATACCCTGCTTGTGGAAGGTGAGGCGGATTTGGATGAGGTTATATCTTTTTTATGCTACGGTCGAACTATATGGAAATTATCAAAGGTGAGCCAATTACTTTATGGGCCAATGCAATGAGTAGGTATGAAAAAGCTTGGTTATTATTCTTGTTTAACAATATGTTTTCTTGCACGTATACTAGCGATGTCGCCAAGGAAATAGCTATTCTCTTGTATTCCATTCTTACTAGCAAAAGCATTGATATTGGAAGCCTAATTTTTTTCAAATATCATCAAGTGTGCTCGTACCTAAACAAAGGAAGTACTTTAATTCCCATGTTTAATCATTGTTTTATATGTCCGGACCAATGTGTACTATGACAATAATGAAACTTGTTGCAGCCTAAGGGGAATATCGATAAGATTGTTATTGCCTACCTCCCAGTTCATAACAATATGTTGGTAGAAGGTAGCTCATCTTCAGCACCACAACCATCTCAACCGTCTACAGCCCGACCATATAGGCCTAGGACTTTGACTCAACGTATAGAGTAGGTAGAGAGACTCCAAGAGCATCAACAAAAGTTGCCTTAATGCTATGGCACAAATACAGTGTGTGTGCGCTGAACATATGAGAGTGGACATGGCTACCTTCCCACACTACTTGAATCCTCTTTTTTTTGACAACATGGCAGAAGATGAAAAGGAAGAGGATTAGGCACTCTTTGGCTTTTCAGGGAAGTTTCCTTTTCCTACTGTATTTTATATTTAGTTTTTTTATTCCATTGAAGGCAATGTCATGTTTAAGTTTGGGGGTGTGTTATGTGTTTTTGGATGCTTTATGTTGTTAGTGTTTAAGTTGTTTAGTTGTTGTTCATGTTTAAGTGTGTCATTGTTTTAGTGTGTCGTTTGGTTGAAGATGCTATTATACTATTATGATGTGATTCCCCCATCCTATAAAAGAATTTGGTTATTGTGTAATCTTGATATTTGTGTTCAATTCTTGAGTTAGTAGCATTGTAGGGTGAGATTTCCAACATTCATTATGCACTTGGTCTTTTTCTTGGGATTGTGTTGCTTACTTAGAAATGGTTAATGCTTAGCATATCCTTTTTTGGATTAGAACACTAGAATTTGCTTGATTCCTTCTTAAGAAGAAATCCTAGACGAAACTAAATTGAGAGGAGTTAGGCCATTGTTGGACTGTTTGAGCCTTTCAAGCTAACCTTGTTTATTTTATATCTGTAGTACACCCCTTTAAGCTTATTAGCCTTTCTCTTAGTCACCCATATTATTGCTTATATCGTTTATTGTGAAATCCAATTTTGAACCCTTACTCTTTAGTATTTGGTCATTCTAGATAAATATTGAGCCATGCAAAGTAAAGGAGCAAAAGTGGAGAGAAAAAAAAATTAATAAAGAAGAGAAAGAAAGAAAAGTATAGACGGTTGTGCCCTTTGCTCACCCCAATTATTCATATAAGAAATATTCAAGTTTAGGGGTATGACAAATTGGTGAAAATACAAGCAAAAGAATGAAAATTTTAAAGTGGTGAAGAAAAGAAAAAAAGGAACATCAAGTCAAAATAAAGTAATGAAATGTATAAAAGCTCACCAAGGTCTAAAATGATTTAGGTGATTAGGGTAATTTATGCTTATTATCCTTATTTAAGCTTTGAAAGACCTTTTAATCCTTGGCTTAGTATTAATCTACATTAGTGGAGAAAGGAATGAGAACAAACTTATAAGGTTTGAATCCTAAGCTAGATGTTGAGTAGGCATAAACTTATCTGAGTTGCATGTAATTCGAAGTAAAGATCAATTATACACACACACATACACATGGAATGATACCTTATAGTTGAAAATGAGTTAAGATTCGATGAAACTTTTGAGGATATTATAGGGATATCATTATTTTGGGGTAATGCATCTTTAACTATGTTAGTTGTTTATTTTACTCTTTTTTCTCGAAGACTAGCAAAATCTTAATTCTGAGGGTGTGATAAGTTCATGAAATAACTTTTATTACATCACATTATGCATTCCTTTTAGCTAGGTACTTGATTTTTTGCATTACGAATTGTTTAGGTATAGCTTAGTTTGTAGTTTAATTCCTATTGCATTAAAATGTCATGTCTTAGTTATTATTGCTTAGGATTTATCTTTTAAATAAGAGTTTCAATCCTAATAAACCTTGGTTCTGTGTTTTGAAGGTACAAGTCTCAAGGAGTCCTTTTTGAAGACCAATTGCTCAAACAATAGGATTTTAGCTTGTTGGGCGCCTAAGCCGTGAATAACCAAGGTTACAGCAATGAAAATCCAAACCAACAGCGTTGGGTGCCTAGGGGCCAGAAAGTAGGTGCTGAGGCACCCTGCTCTTGGGCAAGAATTGTCAACTAGAGGCATTAGGCACCTAGGTGCCAGGAAGTAGGCGTTCCCACACTAGGCTTCTATAGCTAGAGTGCCCAACATGGTGCAAAGTCTCCTGTTTCATCTGAAAATCAATGCTGAGGTGCCTGAAAGTCATGGATGGGGCGTTGGCCTGATAAATCTACTCCGAATTAGACTCTAATTCATAATTTTGAAGCCTATAAAGTTAAAAGCTTGGAGACCAATATTTTCCTAGTTTGTCTTATTCCTTAATTCCTTTTAGTTTCTTTGTATATTCTTTATGATTTATTTAGGTAGTCATGTTTACATCTAGCTGCATGAACTAAATTCTTTTTCTAGGATTATGATGGAACTCACATGTAGCTTGACGTAATTTTATCTATTGATTGCTTAGGATTTGATATTTATGTAATTTATGTCATTTTATTTCATTGCTTTTAATTGCTTGATCACCAATTAGATAGATTTAGTAATTTAAAGGAACCTTGACAAAGGGAATTTAGGTTAGCTTTGAATGATATAACACATGTTTGAATTCATTCACTTAGTTGGTTGAATTTGATTCGTATATAAGATAGACATATACCTATATACCTTGTGTAGCAAATTTAGGTTTGTTCTTAATGAATCTTGTTTAATTCAATTCAGCGTATAGTGAATTGATTAACTAAGGTATGAACTATAAGCAATTCAAAAGATACTTATAATTAATTTGGAACCCTCTGTTAATAACATAATATCATAACTAAGCATGATAGGATAAAGGCAAGTCAAGTGAAGTGTAAGGGAAATTATAATATTATGTTTTCTCTACATAATCTCAATTTTAATTGTTTTATTTACTTGCTTTAGTTCAATCATAGTTAACAATCTCGAGTTTACATTCATCTGGATAAAATTGGAATTGGTAAAATTTTAGTACTTGGCTTGATAGAATTAATTTCTCTTGGGAACGATACTTAACTTAATCTTTATTACTTGTTTAAACAATACATGCGCCTGCGTAGTATTTTTCACAACATATGCTAAGTCTTCAAATCCTAGGGCAGTCGGGTTCATGTGTCTGCCTATCAAGGTAGGCGTTGATAAATTTCATCATGAAGTGGCTTTGCCCCCCAGGCTTCCTTTTTTATTCCGAAGCTAGACCTTTATAGTCTTACAAGGGACTTTACTCCTCTTGTTGACAGCCTCGGTATCTATTACACTGGGTGCCGAGGGACCAAGATTTTAGGTGTTTTCATTGTATTTTTACGGGCTTTAAGGAGTTCGAGCTTGATAGGTAATTAGGCTTGTAAGGCAATCATGTCTATTAGGAAAATACCCTGTAAGAAACAGATGATGATAGCAAATTGTCTAGGTCATTACTGTAACCAAATATGAGCTCATCAATGATATTTGTGTTGTACTAAGACAAAAATGTTTTGAAAATTCATCAATTTCATTCATGGGAGAAATAAAATGAGAGGGGTTGGAGATGTCTAACATAGCATAACACTTTAAATATATAGCTCATTGATAATACTTAGGCAGGTGCTTGGCGTTCCATGTGCTCGGGAGATCCTTGCTGAACTTTTCTTTTCACTTGTAGGTGCCTAGTCTAACTACTCTAATGACCTGATATAGGCATTCCCATGATCTTTTAAACTTTCTTTCATTGTTGTCGCGAGTGGAGAATTAGTTTAGTTTAAGGACCAAATCTCCCACACAAAAAAGACTATCTCGAACTTGAGAGTTGAAATATCGAGCAACATTCTGTTGATAGGCCGCAGCCCTAACTATTCCTGTTCTCTGACTTCTTCTACCAAATCTAGATTTGCTCTCAATCCTTCTTTATTTGTTGTCCAGTCTACCTGATCGGCTAACTCTATTTTGAGGGAAGAAAGATTAATCTCTATCGGGATGAGAGCTTTAGTGCCAAAAGCCACGTAGAATGAGGTTTCTACTGTGGTGCCAAAAGACGTGGTTTAACTTGTCTCCTCAATCTAGCCAGCCTCTATCAACCTTTTGGATGGATCCATAATAGCTTTGTTGGTGACTTCTACTTGTCCATTGTACTGTGGATAACCAACAGACAAAAACTGAATATCTATATCGAGCTCCACGTAAAATGTTCTAATAGTAGTATAATCGAACTGAGGTCCATGATTTGTGATAATTGCTTTAGGAATTCCATACCTACAAACGATATTGGCCTAGATGAACTTGTGGCTACTTCTGTGATGATTTTCACTGTGACCCTAACTTCCACCAATTTAGTGAAGTAATCTACCATGACTATAAGAAACTATCCCGATTTTTTCATTCCCCTGGCCGGGAATGGCCCGAGGATATCTAACCCTAATATAGCAAAAGGCCAAGGACTAAATATTTGGTTCAAAGTAGTTGTTGGTTTTCTGGGCACTCAAACTAATCTCTAACAATCATCGCACTTTCAGATCTATTCCTCAATGTGCTTTCCCAAGGTTAGCTAATAATACCCTCCTCGAAGGATCATGTGTACGAAAGCCTTAAAACCAATATGGGAGCCACATACTTCAAAATGGACCTCTTCCATAATATAGTTGGCCTCGATTGAGGACACATACTTGAGATAGGGCAAAGTGACTGATCTTCTTTGCAGACGGCCCTGGATTATGGAATAGTATGCAACCCTTCACCGGGCCAGACTGTTCGTGCTTCACTTTCATCCTTTGGGAAGGTACCCCTTTATCTAATCAATTGAAAATCAAAGTCATCCAGTTGACTTTTGGCTTTAGCATACAAAATGTTTCCTCTTCTAAGGTGTCAAAGCTCAGTCTGGGAATTTTTTGGATGATGAAAGTTGGGTCCACAATAAAGCTTTTGCTTTTAGACCATTTGGAGAGGGCAACAGCCTTTGTGTTCGGAGAAAGTGGAATGAGATTAATGGAAATTGATTCAATCTACAAACAGAGAGATTTTACAATGTCTAGGTACCTGCTCATGGTAAGCTTTGGCTTTATAGTCGCCCTTGATCTGATAGACCACGAGCTGGGAATCACAGTATACTTGGAGTCATTTAACCTTAGAGGATAAAGCTAAACTGTCATACCCCCAAATAGAGGTATGACTGGCCGGAGGAATGGGTGTCCATATCCCGGTAATCTTGAATACTCAAGTAATGTGTATCATAAACTTATAAATACATTACAGTTAAAACTACTAAAATATTATTGAATTAGAATAAAATCTAGAATCAACTACTAAACATAAAACAATTACTGAAAATATTGGTAGGGGTTTTCCATACGGTATAACATGCCCAAAATATATACAAACAACCTGTTTGATAAGTCAATAATAAATTATAACATCAGAATATACAAAGGAGCTCTACTCGTAACAAAACATGTAATCATCGTGGGGAATTCAATATATATCTAATAATACTACATAACACCTAAAGTGACTGCAAGTGTCATCCCTTACGCTCCAAGTATGCGATATCCGAGATATACCTTGCCGCAACAAAGTCGGCTAGTAGCAAACTCTATAGTGATCAACAGCGGTTTCCTGGAAACTAAAAAAATAAAAAATCACAAAGGAACAGTGAGTAAATTATGTACCCTAAGAGTACCAGCATCACACAACACATATATCATAGTTTAAACTCATATTTAAATTTACTTATACACGTACGTGATTATTATTATCATACGATCACAATTCATTAGTTTATAATTTCAACATATCAAACAAATCATACAAACAAACAAACAATTAAACAACTAATTAAACAATCAAAGGGCCAATGAGTAACTCAGCCCTGCACAACAATATCTTCCCCCACCGAGCATTTACGCTTTTGCACAATAAATCACGCTCTTGTACAACCACCACCTATTTGGTGTCCCCAACACAAATCACCCACAACTACAAGGAAAAGGCAGGGACGGAATTAACAAATCAGCAAAGAGAATTAAATCCCTCAACTGTTACTGCCTTTGATTGAGCTGAATTTCAGCTCTTAAACACTTCTTAACTTCGACTCCACCACCTACCAAAGAAAAAGAGCAAGGGAATTCACTAAAGAAGTAAACATGGATGACAAAAGGGATACTCTCGGCTAGCCACCATCATTGAATCATCAGCAAGAGAAGTTCACAACAGAATGGAGTACAAATAAAGTCAGTCAAGCTAGATAATGAAGGAAAAAGCATAAAATTAAAATAATATAAGTGACTGGAGCAAGTTTTATATATATAATTTAATGGCTTAAATATCTAATTCCACTTATATATGTATAAATATACTAACCCTTTAAATTTTAACTCATTATATACACATATACCTTAATTTACTTAAACATATGTGTATATATAAAATAAAAAATTCTATTACTTATATATTCGCGAAAATTTACAACCTCCTAACATGTACGTTGGATCATCGGGTTATAACAGTCTTCCCCTTTTAAAAGAAATTCGTCCTGAATTTCAAGTTAAGAATTATAGGAGTATGTCGTTCACCTAGATTATTTAAATAAATATGGATATTTTGTTTCCTTTCATTCTCAGACTCCCAAGTGGCTTTATGTTCTCCATGTTGTTGCCATATAATTTTCACTGAAGGAATAACCTTCTATCGAAGTCTATGAACCTATCTATCAATGATTTTCACTAGTTGCTCCTCGTACATCAAATCCTTGTCAATTTGTACCTCCTAAATTCATAAAATATGTGATTCATCCAGCAAATATTTTTGAAGCATTGACACATGAAATACCAGTTGCACTCTATCCAAGTCCAGGAGTAATGCTTTCTTGAAAGCCACTGCTCCAACCCAGCTTAAGATTTGAAAAGGCCCAATAAATCTTGGGCTTAGCTTACCTTTCTTACCGAATCTCATTGTGCATTTAAAAAGAGAAATCTTCAAGAACACGTGATCACCCACTTCAAATTCCAACTCCCTCTTACGGTTATCAACATACGACTTTTGTCGACTCTAAGCCGTCCGTAATCTTTCACGAATCACCTGAACCTTCTCCACAGCATCTTGAATTAATTCTAGCCCCAACAACTGATACTCGCCCATCTCAAACCAACCAACTGGAGATCGACACTTCCTACCAAACAACGCTTCAAATGGTGCCATCGAAATGCTACTGTGATAGCTGTTATTATAAGCAAACTCCATTAGTGGAAGATGTTGATCCCAACTACCTTCAAAATCCATCATAGGCTCACAACATATCCTTAAAAGTTTGTATCGTTCTTTTGGATTGCCCATTAGTCTGAGGGTAAAAAGTTGTACTACAGAGCAACTGAGTACTAAGAGCCTTCTGAAAAGATTTCCAGAATGTAACAGTAAATTGAGCACCCCGGTCAGAAATAATAGAGACTAGTACTCTATGTAATAAAACATTCTCGTCCAAATACAGCTTTGCATACTAATGTGCTGAGTAAGTAGTCATCACTGGAAGAAAATGTGTGGACTTCATCAAACAATCAACAATCACCAGAATATAATCAAAACCCCTAAGAGTCTTAGGAAGTCCTAATACAAAGTCTATAGTAACTCATTCCCACTTCCACTTTGGAACATCTAATTTTTGTAACATCCCCGCTTGCCTTTGATATTCAACTTTCACCTGTTGACACACTAGGCACCTAGAAACAAATTCAACAACATCTTTCTTCATACTCTTCCATTAGTAAAATTTTCTTAAATCCTGATACATTTTAGAAGAACCAGGATGCATGGCATATGATGAACAATCAACTGCTTCAAGAATATTTCTTCTCAACTCCAAATCATGTGGCACTACCATTCGATCACCGCACCTCATTACTCCTTCAGCATATACCCTAAAATCACTAGTAATCCCTTGATCACATTTAATTTTCTCAGCAATCACCTCTGAATCAACTGCTTATTATGCTTTTATGGCTTCTACAAAGGTGGACTTCATTTGAACATGATCTAGCAATATTCCCCTGAAGAGACACTTCAAACCTAACTCCATCAGTCATCAATTACTACAAACCTTTAACTACCAAACTACGCAAACCTGCCAAATGGGATAAACTACCCATAGATTTTCTACTCAAAGCATCAACGACCACATGGTTTTACCTGGATGATAAGAGATCGAACAATCATAATCCTCCAATAGCTTAATCCATTTGCGTTGCCTCAAATTCAGCTCCTTTTAATAGAAAATATACTCAAGGCTTTTGTGATCCATGAAAATCTCAAAAGTCTCACCATATAAATAATGCCTCCATATTTTTAATGCAAAAAATATCGCAACTATTTCAAGATCATGAGTAGGGCAGTTCATCTCATGCTTTTTCAGCTGTCTAGAAGCATATGCTACAACTCTTCCATCCTGCATCAAAGTATAACTGAGTCCAATACAAAAAGCAACACAAAATACAGTATACTTACCCATAGTAGAGGGAAGTGCCATAATAGAAGCTGACATCAAACAAGTTTTTAACTTTTGAAAGCTTCCCTCACAAGTCTCTGACCACAAAAACTTAACTCCCTTCTGAGTCAATAGAGTCAAAAGAGCAACAATATGAGAGAAATTCTCCACGAATCTCCTATAGTACCCAGCTAAGCCCAGAAAACTTCGATTTCAAAAACATTTGTTAGTAGAGGCCAATTTTGAACTACCTCAATCTTGTTATGATCTACATGAATTCCCTTCTTAGAAATCACATGTCTGAGAAAAGTCAATTCAACCAAAATTCACACTTAGAGAATTTAGCATAAAGATTATTTTTCCTAAGTGTTTGCAATACAATACGAAGATGTTGTTCATGTTCCTCCTCACTTCGAGAATATACCAGAATGTCGGCAATGAAAATAATGACAAACTGGTCCAAGAAAGGCTTAAACACCTGATTCATTAAGTCCATAAATGCTGCATAGGCATTAGTAAGCCCAAAAGACATAACGAGAAATTCATAGTATCCATACCAAGTACGAAAAACAGTCTTCAAAATATCTTCCTTTTTAATTCAAAATACCCCAAACAAAGATCAATTTTTGAAAAATATTGAGCTCCTTACAACTGATCAAATAAGTCATTAATCCTGAGGAGAGGATACTTCTTTTTAACTGTGACACTATTCAACTGCCAGTAATCGATACACAATCTAAACAAGCCATCCTTCTTTTTAACAAACAAAACATGAGCACCCCAAGGAGATGAACTGGGATGAATGAATCCCTTATCCAGCAAATCTTGTAATTGCACTTTAAGCTCCCTTAACTCACTAAAAGGCCATTCTATAGGGGGGAATAGAAAATGGTTGAGTGCCGGGTAATAACTAAATGCTAAACTTAATCTCCCGATCGGGAGGAAGTCTCGGCAACTCTTTAAGAGAAACGTCAAAAAACTCCCTCACTACTAGGATACGATCTAAAGGAGGATACTCTAACTAAGTATCCCTGGCAAAAGCTAAATAGGCTTGATGCTTCCTCCTAATAAGTCATCTTGCTTGAATAGCTGAAATTAAATTGCGAGGAACCTAACTCTGATCCCCTTGAACAATAATAATCGGCTTTGTAGGAATGCTAAAGTTAACACTCTTATCATGACAATCTACTAGAGAATGATGATTAGACAACTAATCTATACCTAGAATCATATCATACTTTAGCATATTCAGTATGATTAAATCTGTCGGAATAATTATCATCCCCACAAGAACTTCACATGAAGATATATGCCAGTCTGCTAAGATAGTTTTCCCCAACGGAGTTAAGACAGCTAGAGGAATCTTAAGAGGCTCAGCAACTCTCCCCATACGAGAAGCAAAATATGGTGAGATGAAAGAATGAGTAGCTCTTGGATCAAACAATACTTTACAATTATTTAAACAAATAAACAAATTACCTAATATCACTACATCAGAAGCCTGTGCGTCCTAAGTCGTCAGAGCATAAACTAGGGCCTAACCTCTATCTACTAATGAAGAACCCCTAGAGAAACTGCCATGTAGCCCTGGAGGCCTTATAGGTGCTGTAAGAAATGGAGATCTACCCTGAACTAATGAAGAAGTTCTGGCTGATATAGACTGACTTCTCAATAGCGAACAGTCTCTAATACGATGATCTATCGTTCCGCATTTAAAACATGCTTATGTCCCCCGTCTACACTACCCAGTATGCCTATTGCCATAAGTAGAGCATGTAGGAAACTTATATGATCAGGGTCCGCTTGACAATCCTCCTTGAGATTGAGCTCCTAAACCTCGCCTTATCTGACTTCTACCCAGCTGAAAATTTCCTCTGAATGAACCTTGCCCAAATGTAGATTTCCCCCCATGCCTATGTGAATTGTCAACTCTGGAGGTCGAAGGACCCTCCTATCTTGCATTCTTATAACTCTCACGTTCCTATCTTGCCTTCTTATAACTCTCATGTTCCACATGTCTCTTCACCACCCTAGTCTCCAATCGGTAGGTAGCATCAACAGCCTGAGTATAAGTCGTAGTGTCTGACATGAACACTGATCTGAATAAATAGTCCTTCAAACCATGCATAAATCTCTTCACTCTCATCTGCTCCGTAGCTACCAAATACAGGGCAAAACGAGACAGTCTAGTTAATCGAGTCTCATACTCCGCCACTGACATATTCTCAGTCTGAACCAATTGCTCAAAATCACGAGCATGCTTATCTTGCACACTCTCGAGTAAAAAACGATCCAGAAAAGCTTTGCTAAACTCTGGCCACGCCAGTGGAGTAGGCTTAGTCTGTCGCTGTACCAATATCTTGCACCAATCATAAACCATATCATATAACTGATAGCTAACCAACTTAACCGCACAGACGGGATCACATCCCAAAGCTATACACAATCTATCTGACTCTTCTAGGAAAGCATAAGGATCCTGAACTGGGTCAACCCCGAAAACATTAGCAACTGCATCTTCCTGAAGTCATGTAGTGTCATAAATACCCCCCGATCCTGTGGAACTAGAGCGGGAGGGTTTGCCTCTCGCTGAGGCTAAACAGGGAGAACTATTGGTGGCTGCTCTGAGCCTACTGCTGTTAGGCCAAAATCCCAACTAAGTCACCTACAGTCCTCTGAACTCAGTCTAATCCCTGCACCAACTGCTTCATGTCGAGACCAGGAGCTACTGCCTAAACTGGTTCAGCAACACTGCCTCAACCTCTACCCCTACAGAGTCCTTGTCGACCCCTGCCTCTAACCACTAGTGTTTGAGGACTGGTGGATCCCTGATCAAAGCTAGCCTCTTATTGCTCCTCTCAGCTAGCAACATAATCACTTCTTTGCATTTTATCAAGAACAAGTACACAAAACTTTAATATACATTTATAAGATAAAATAAAAGATAGTGCCTTTAAATAATCGTAACTTGGAGTTTTAGGACGAATTAGAACGCATCACTAAATCCACATATGTCCCAGGTAATATACGATAACTAAGCAATAACATTCCATACTTGCAGTCACAGACCTCTAGCCATGCTCTGATACCAACTTATCACCCTCAAATTGAGGTATGACTGGCCGGAGGAATAGATGTCCATACCCCGTAACCCTGAATACTCAAGTAATGTATATCACAAACTTATAAATACATTATAATTAAAACTACTAAAATATTATTGAATTATAATAAAATATGGAATCGACGACTAAACATAAAACGATTACTAAAAATATTGGTAGGGGTTCCCCATTCGGTGGAACATGCCCACAATATATACAAACAACTTGTTTACAAAGTCAACAATAAATTATAATATCAGAATATATAGAGGATCTCCGCTTCGAACAAAACATGTGATCATCGTGGGGAATTCAATATATATCTAATAATACTGCATAACACCTAGAGTGACTGTAAATGTCATCCCTTAAGCTCTAAGTATACGATATCCGAGATATACCTTGTCGTAACAAAGTCGGCTGGTAGTAAACTCTATAATGACCAACAGCAGTTTCCTATAAACTAAAAAAAACAACCACAAAGGAAAGAGTGAGTCACAAGGACTCAGTGAGCAAATTATATACCCTAAGGGTACCGACATCACACAACACATATATCATAGTTTAAAATCATATTTAAATTTACTTATGCACTGTACATGATTATTATTATCATACGATCACAATTCACTTAGTTTACAATTTCAACATATCAAACAAATCATACAAACAAACAACCAATTAAAAAATCAAAGGGCCAACAAGTAACTCAACCCCACACAACATTATCTCCCCCTACCTATGCACCCGCACTAACAAATTAATTCTTTATACACATATCCATCCCACCAAGGCTTAGCACTCATTTATTTTTAAAATAATTGTTAGAATCAAAGTAACTCATATCAACTGTCACATTCAAATATTCTAGGTGCACTTAGATTTTAATTTCGGAAATATAAATCATTTCAGAGAAAAAATTACTTTGTCGGCTCTTATCAACCACATTCAATATCAAATACATGTAATTCAATCAAATCACTGAAATAAATTATTTACTTGTTTTTCATTATAATGCATCAATTCCAATATACATATAGTTACACCTAATAATCTGATAACCATAAAGCACATAATTCACTCACTAATTTAAATGTGAGACTCGTTGCCTCGCTCGGCCTGTGACAGGATCGGAATATCCTCAACATGACCCGGAGCCTTCAATACTCATCCACAAGGGACCGAAAGCAGGGCACAATTCAACTGCTAGTACCCCCTTCTTATTATTGCAAAAATCAACCCCTTTTCGTGCTTCCCACTCCTCATGGAAACACACAAATAGGCATTAAATAGGTGGCTACAACTAAAATACCCAACTGAGTTACAAGGAAGAGGATAAATAGTAGAGCAGAGGAAGAACCTTCCACCAAATAGGACCTTGGTTTTCCTTCAATCAGCTGCTGAAGTACCAGTACAACCACCACCCGTTTGGTGTCCCCAACACAAATCACCCACAGTTGCAAGGAAAAGGCAGGGAGGTACTAATAAGTCAGCAAAGAGAACTAAATCCCTCAGCTATTACTGTCTTTGATTGAGCTGAATCTTAGCTCTCAAACACTTCCTAACTTCGACTCCACAGCCTATCAAAGAAAAAGAACAAGGGAATTCACCAAAGAAGTAAACATGGATGCCAAAAGGGACACTCTCGGCTAGCCACCATCACCGAATCATCAACAAGAGAAGTTCACTACAGAATGGAGCACAAATGAAGTTGGTCAAGCTAGATATGAAGGAAAAATCAAAAAATTAAAATAATATAAGTGAGTGGTGCAAGTTTTATATATATAATTTAATGGCTTAAATATCTAATTCCACTTATATATATATATATATAAATATACTAACCCCTTAAATTTTAACTCATTATATACACATATACCTTAATCTACTTAAACATATATATATATATATTCGCAAAAATTTCTATACAACCTCCTAATATGTACGTTGGATCATCGGATTATAACATAAACGGAGACCCCTGATCAAGATCTTATATTCTGCTACATTATTTGAAGCTTGGAAATCAAAATTCAAAGCGACCTTGAGCTCTATGTCTTCCAAGCTAGTGATGATTAAACCACCCCACTACCAAACTTATTTGAAAATATGTTTACATATAAAACCCAGCTATCATAATCGACAATGGTCTTGCTAGTGGAATTTTTTTTTAGGAGCTGCTTCTTTCGACTCTGGGATGCCTATGAATTCCAAGATTTGCCTGGGCTTGACATTTGATTGTTGTATAGGCTACATACTGAACATCAAATTCACTAAACTCCACCAACCATATTACCATCATGCCAGGCTTGTGGACGACTTTCATTAAGGGTTAGGAGGTTCAGACCTTGATAATATGTGATTGGAAATATTGTCGAAGTTGTCAAGAAAAAATAATTACAGCGAAAAATGTCTTTTCAACCCTTGAATATCTAAGTTTAGGGCCTTTTAGCAACCTGATAACATAATAGACTATTTACAACCTGTTATAGACTATTTGCAACCTATTATTGTCTTCTCTGACTAAGCTTACTGCAACTGAGGCATACACCCAGGTAAAGGATGAGGATTTCTCCAGAGATTAGTTTTCCTAAGATAGGTGTGGCCATCAGGTTAGTCTTCAGATCTTGGAACCACCACTTGCATTCGTCTAACTATTTAAACTATCTGCTCAAGATTTGTAAAAGTGGGTAACATCTGTCAGCCAAATAGGACATAAATCAGGCGAGTACGGCAACTTGGTCTATTAAACATTGTACTTCCTTCACTTTCTTTAGACTCTTCATATTTATAATAGCTTGTATTTTATCAGATTTTGCTTCAATCCCCTTCTCGGTTAGCATGAAGCCTAAGAATTTCTTATCGACACCCTAAATGTACACTTTCGCGGGATTAAGCTTCATATGGTTCTTATTAAGGACCCCAAAAGCCTCCGATATGTCATGAATATGATGTGCCATCTCAGAACTTCTAACTAACATATCAACCATGTATACTTTGATGTTTCACCCTATATGCTCCTTAAAGGTTTTATTAACCAAGAGTTGATATGTGGCCCCTCATATTCTTTAGTCCAAATAGCATGACCTTATACCAATACTACCCTAATCAATGATAAAGGCATTTTTTTCTAATCGTCTTCTGCCATCAAGATTTAGTTATACCTTGAATAAGCATCCATGAAGCTAAGCACCTATCTTCCAGTCGAGCTGTCAATGAGTATGCCAATCTTTGGTAAGGGGAAACTGTCTTTGGGACAAGCCCTTTTAAGGTATGTGAAATCTATACACGTACGTCATTTACCGTTGGGTTTCTTTACCATTACTACATTTGACATCCAGTTTGGATAATCAACTTCCCAAATGAAACCATATTGCAGAAGTTTGTCGACCTCTTCTTCAATTGCTTTCCACCTCTCCCAAGAAAAAAATTCATTTTTTCTATTCGACAAGGTGGGCGTTTGGGTTTATACTTAGTTTATTGTCTATGCCTAGGCATATCAGATGCCGACTATGCAAAAGTTCCTTTGTTTGCCTGGAGGAAGGAAATAAGGCACTTCCGAAGTTGGGGATCCATTTTTGTTCCTACTGAAAAGGTCTTTTCTAGGTCATCCTCGAACAATTGTACTGATTCAAGTTTTCCTATGGATGCTGTGTCCTTATGCAAATCTCGTTTCTTATAAGGTTGAAGGTCTTGGGGGCTATCCATGCTCAACACTTCAGTGGCGCCTAGTTTCATGCAACCGACATAGTACATTGTCTGGCTACCTTCTGGTTTTCCTAGATAGTACATTGTCTGGCTACCTTCTGGTTTTCCCGGATAGTGCCTACCCCTTCTTTATTGAGAAATTTGAGACATAAGTGCCAAGAGGACGAGATCGCCCTTATCATGGTAAGAAAGGGATGGCCAAGAATAAGTTGTTAACCGATCAAGCTTTAGCAACACAGAAATTGATTATCATTGTTTTTCGACATATACTATCTTCCAAAGTGATCAACAACTCAATACTTCTTTTTGCTTATACTGATTCTCCATTGAAACCTACTAAGCTATTTAGGTAGGGCCTCAGCCTACCCATTCCTAAACCCATCTAAGTGAAACAAGAGTAGTATAAGATATTTGCCAAGCTACCATTGTCGATCAAGACTCTTTGGTCACCTAGAAATCCGCTACAGTTGAAGTTATGACCAAGGCATCGTCATGAGGAGTCTCTACACTTTTAAGATCATCATCTGAAAAACATATAACCCCTGCCGAGTGGTATGGAAGAGGTTTTATGGTCCTCTTATTTATTATAAGTAAGCGTTTAGAATACCTCTTTTGCCTTGCCAAGCTCAAGCCTCCCTAGGCAAAGCCTCTTGTGATTATGTAAATTACCTTGGTGGGCTCCTGTTTCTGTTCTTGCTTGTCTTCATGTTCCAGGTTATGAGTCTGAATACCCTGCTTCTCTTTCCTAGCTGGGAAAAGCCTTCACTCCTCAAACTTATCCTTCTTGTGTTGAACGTGATAATTAAAATCTCCTTTTCTAATGAACTCCTCAATTTGGTTATGTAGGACTCAACATTCATTAGCATTATGACCATGTGCTCTGTGGAAAGCACACTATTTAGAGTAATCGAGGCATTCTAGTTTAGTTTTTAGCTTGGATGGGAATTGTAACAGGCCCTTGTTTTTCTTGGCTAATAGTATCTGGAATAGAGGTTTGTTGAAAGGTTGAAAGTGGTTGAATTTGTTTTTGTGGTCATGTAATTTTTGGTGGTCACTAGGTGGTTAACGATCTCGAAAATCATCTTGTTTATATGGGTGGTGCTCGGGCCTATGATCAGCTTAGGAATATATGTTTGGATTGGAATACAGGTTTCATTCTGCTTCTTCGACATTAATGAATTTTGCCTTTCTATTAGTTCTTATAAACTTGTTGAAGTGCGCCTGTTGATATCATATCGAAAAGCCAAAGGAAGCAAACCAATCTTTAAAGTAGTAATGATGACCTGAAGATTAACGTTACTTACTTCCATAATAGTATTGTTAAAAGTGGACCATATAGTTCATCAAAGGCTCTCTAGGGCGTTAGCAGATGCTTAGCAAATCAATGGCATCTCACCAAAGCCTCCATATTCATCATAAAATGCCTTTAAAAGCCACAATAAGTTAATTGAAACTCCTTATAGAGTTCCATAGGAGGTTAATATATTAAAGTCTAGCCATCCATCAAAGTGACGAAGCAAAAGCCCTGCACATAATTTGCTCGGATATCCTCTGAAGTAACATAAGTGACTCAAAACTAGCCACAAAATCATCGAGATTGGTATCTCCACTATAGGCCTCTAAGGGAGGGATCTTCATGCTAGGAGGCATATGAAAATTCATGATGTTTCTAGTAAATGTCAGGTGGTAATCTCTAGGTTGGGCAAGATATCCTCGTAGAGTAGAAGTTCGAGGTGCCTTCTCTTCCTTCTGCTTCCCTTAAACTAAGATTGATCTGGGGAGACACTCTTACTTTAGGCTAAACGGCCAGTAGTACTTCCTTCAGGGAAAATGGTGTCCTCGAATAGAACATAACCTACTCTCAGCCTATAGTTGTTGGGGTCTGGAACGGGCTTGTTGTGAGGCATAAAAGCGTCCAGCCAATTAGATATGGCCTAGACTGCGTTCATGAAAGTGTAAAACTGTTGTTGGGTTACTAGTGTGTCTGGCTAGGGGTCGAACAAAGGGTCTGGAATAAGGTTGCATGGGCCAATGATTGCCTTCCTAGTACTAGCACACCTCTGCTCTGATGTTTCTACAAATGAAAGAAGATCGGCCATGGTTGTACAATTATTTGGTTTAAAGAGAACTCTGATAGGGTGAGTGATTTAGTTTGGTAAACACAAACTAGAGCTAATGTTAAATCCAGAGGTGTCTGGACCTACTGTTAGGAGTATTTAATTCTCAAATGCTCAAAGTCGGTCCTCTTATTGCTTGGGGTAACTAAACCTGCACAGTAAAAAGGGTTAGGAGTCAGGGAAGCCCTTGAGAACCCTCCGAAAATTATATCAGATCTCTTTTAGAGAGAAAAAGTAGATAGAAGTATTTAATGCATTGTGTCAAAAATATATATTTCAAGCACTATTTATAGATGTACTTGTCCAATGGCTGGTTGACACATGTCTTAAGATAGTGGAATTATTATTCATGTGGTATAAGACAAATATGCATTTAGGCGGAAGCTTTGAGAGGAGTTGATTAAAAATTTAGGAAGGGTTGAAGGGGTGTGTCTAAATATATCAAAAGTAGTCGAAGGAGTGTATTAATATTTTAGCCTAAAATAAAAGATGTACAGACATAAATTTTCTAATGGTGGTCAATTGATAAAAATTTTAAAATGCGTTGGGTATAAATGCTTTTCTTATCTTGTAGAAATCACTTTAAATACAAGAGAAAAGAGAACAAAAAAAATTAGATTTTAACTTTGTGATATTTTTAAAATGATTGAATAATTAATACTCATTGTTTCACAATAATTAAGTATTTTATGAACTGACTATAGCCAATAAGTTGAATTACTGACAAGACAATAACAAGCTTGAAACCCAAGAAAATTTTAATCCACCAATCCCTCCGCCATGACTAGTGAATGAAATTGTGGTATTTCTGACCAAAAAAAAAAAAGGAATTGTGGTATTCCCTTCCGTGTTTCTCTTCAATGGCAATAGTGAGTACAAGCAAGACATACAACGAGCTTCATCACCGCAATGACATGAAGTTTGAGAAGGGTACAATAATACAAAAGCACCCTACGGTCCTGCACTACGTCAACGCTGATGACAAATAAAACATGTATAGTAGAGAAATGCTTTCTAGCAAGAGTTCAGACTAGAGAGCAACAAGTTTTTTTTTTTTTTTTTTGGTCCAAAACAAGTACTTCCATTCATAAAGTAGAGTTCTACATCAACAAAATAAGGGTTATAGGTCAGTAGCAAACAGTTTCCTACGGAATCCCCCCCTAATAGACTTCTGATCACATTGTTTGTGAAGGAACTTACTTCATTCCAAAGTGATTCATTAAAATCAAAAAATTATTTCGCACTTTGTTTCCAAATTTTAGCTGGCATTGGTATTCAGCCCTAATCATGTCTGATAAACAGACACATGTATTTGAATGATTACAACTGCTATCTTATATACAAAAGATGTAAACATTTCCTATAAATTTTTAAAAGAAAAAATAAAGTAAAGGAACAGTTACGATTGTTCTCAACCTATAAGATAAACCTCAGTAGAAAGCCAATCTTTATGTAAAACTTAATATGTTTCCGGCTGTTAACAGAAACCGGACCTTGATACCACGTTTACCCTTACATATTTCTACCGACCAGTGACCACTCTTTTACTTCCATTTCTTGAACTTGCCACCAAACATCCCAAACCTGCCATGCTTCCAACGCTTGCCAAACTTTCCATGCTTGAACTTGCCATGACCATGGCCATAGTAACCCCCGTGCCCAAGATGATGGCTACCATGAGACAGATGGTGAACTCCATATGCAGCAGCTGCAGCTCCAATACCACCAGCTACCATTGTTCCCAAACCAGGTGCATGCCCTGCAATGATGTTTACCAAGAATCAGTTGGCATATCAATTTTGTAGTGTAAAGATCAACCTTAGAAAGTTCCAATCTCTCTAGAACTTAATTTGGCGTCCAGTAGAGAGATGAAATGTCAAGCCTGTCTCACGCAAGTTATATGTGTAATGTCTTTCTCTAGGTTGAAAGGACAAAAACTTTCAGGCCATGTATTCAAATGTCTGCCTATATTGACCATAACATCCAACATTAAACACTCTCAATATTTATTTTGAAGTAAAAATTTCAAGTTTTCTGACATCAGATACTACTGATGACTATGCTTGAGTAACATTTTAAGAAACAAAAGGTTTAAGAGAGTATAAGTTGAGATAATTTGGAAATACCTGTGTGATATGGAGCTGGAGGATACCCAGCAGGTGGGTGTCCAGCAGGATGAGGATAACCAGCTGGTTGATATCCGTTTGGAGGAGGATATCCAGCTGGTGGATATCCATGTGGAGGGGGATATCCAGCTGGTGGATATCCATGTGGAGGGGGATATCCAGCTGGTGGATATCCATGTGGAGGAGGATATCCAGCTGATGGGTAGGCCTGAGGGGGATAGCCCTGAGGAGGATATCCTTGTGGTGGATATGAACCAGCTGGAGGGTAACCAGCAGCATATCCCGCCAAATGTGAAAACAGACCCTTGTCACTAGACTCGTGATCCTTTCCACCTCCCATTTGCTCAAACTTGAACTTGATGTTAGAATCTGCAAACATGGTTAACATCAAAACTTTTTCAATGACATATAAAATTGACAAACAATGGCATCAATTCTAAACTAATCAAATGGAAAGACTACCATAAATGTCTATTTTTTTCATTGTAACATGCAAACAAATCAAAGAAAAAATCATGAAGGAAAACAAATTTTGCAATTACAGACACTCTCTGGTCTCTTCCCTTTTCTTTTACATTTTCTAAGGAAACCAAGCAGAATGTGGAAATAGAGTTCACTTGATCCGTAATAATGCAGCAGCTTGAGAAACAATACAGATCAGGTGCTTCCTAACAACAAATTTATGTCTTACCATTCTAGAAATCAAACTGAATTAGGTAAACACAAGTAAGATCTTATATTGCACAACAAGTTGTTCTGAAATTCTTCAATTCTCAAACTGAAACACTTTCAATTAGTATGAGAAGTATGTTGCTGAATCCAATGGCAGATATAAAAGCAAACAAGTGGAATATCAGCAGTCAGTACATACCCCTTGTTACAAACTCAACATTACTAGGAGCTAATAATGAAGAAAAACATAAATATTTAGCCCATTTCAGAATGTTTGTTCTGCAATGGTTGCTGGGTTTAAAATTGTAACCCCCACACACTGTATGCAACCCTATATTTACATCACAGGCATAGTTGCAAAATATGGAATAGATTGCAAATGACAAGGAAGCAAAATTCTTAATAAGTCAAGGCATATGATATTCATATGCTTGACATGATAATCTTATTTTGTAATCACGCACATAATAAAACTATCAGTTTTAAGATCCAAAAAGAAAACATAGAACTTAACCACAGATTAACTCCGGAGCCAAGATATTAAAAGGAAGTGTGCCATTTTCTATTTATGAGCAGTATATTCATTCTAATTTCCAAATAAATTAAGTAATGGCGCACTAGAATAAAAGAAAGAAAAAGAAAAAAAAAAAAAAACTCCGCCATAAAACAACAAAAGATCAATTGGAATGTAACTCAAGCTGTCACATGCTCTCACATTTGTAGGCATATATGCAAAAAGTAAATTAAGGTAAGTAACTTAGGCCCAAGAGGCCAGGAATTATGAATCCTTTTTATCTTTCCTTTTTCCTCTTAAACAAATACAGCTACAATGATCAAATCAAACAGAACCTTAATAAGCTCCATCTCTGGAAGGTTAAATAAGTTCTTTACTAGATCTAGGGACTCTCTAATCCAGGGTTGACAAACATGCAGCAGTCATGGCATTTTGGGACTCTTTTACATACATACAATAGATATATCCCACCACCAATAAAGTTCATCTTTTCACATAAGATCATTCATGCATCACAACCATCAAAATCCTTCGTTATCACAAAAACAAAAGTATACTGAAATCTAGCCAGAAAGATTCAAAATCTACCCATCTCCGCACAAAAGAAAAAAAAAATACTTAGAAACAAGAAAATCACTAACTACGAGAAGGGTTATCTGAAAAAGAAAAAGGAAATAGAGGTAGCGACTGCTTTACAAATTGGGTATCATCAAAAGCATACATGAGAATTGCGATGAAGGTTTTAGAGAAACAGAATTAGTGAGAGAAAGAGGCAGCGATTGCTTACCTAACTGGGTTCTTGAAATTGTGCTTCTGCAAGATCTGGTTCGAATTTGAAGTGCTTGCTTGTTACGTTTACACCTCTATCTTGTTCTTATACTTATCGTTTTTAACCCAAAGCACGCGTTGTTTCGACGCGTCTTCTGCTTTTATGACGAAACACGGAACATAGGATAACGTATCTTAATACCATTACCAACAGAACCTGCTTAACCTTTCTGGTGGTTTATTGGTGAAGAATGTTGTATATATTTTACTTATTTATTTAATATTAAAGATTTTCCTAGAATCTTTGTCGTCCACCACCTGAATGACCACTTAGACCGTTCACCCTAATGATGTTTGTATGTTTCTTTTCTTTTTGGAGCTTATAAGCTTTCTATAATATTCTCTCTCTTTTTTTCTTTTTCTGAAAAGCTTATATATATTGTCAATAACATCTTAAACTAATATAATATTTTAAGAATAATTAAATATGTTTGAGTAACAGAAGTTATTCTTAAAATAAACATTGTATGGAGCACTCACTTTTTATTTTATATATTTTGATGCACTTAACCAAATTTCAGTGAGTGTAGACTTACGGTTACAAAAAAAATAATAATAACATGATAATTTTTTTATATATTATTATTTATTTTTTAATATTTTTCTAGTTATTCTACTAATTAAATATTTAAGATGAATATTAAAAATTATAGCTAACATGACATTTTTATCTTCTTTTTTTTTTTTTTTTTCATCATTAGTTATTATGAGACAATTTATGAACCATGTCGTAAAGTGAATATTTTTTTTACATGTACATAAAATTTTGTTTCAATTTGTATAATGTCAAGAAAATATAAAAAAAGAAAAACAATTATATCGTTGATGTTCTCTAATATAAATTTTAATTTTTTGTGAAAGAACCAATTAAGGTTAAAAAAAACAAAAAATTATTGCAATCATTTGGAGCACATCAATAATGGACCCTAAAATTTTTGTTTGATACACATCAACAATGACTTCTAAAAATTTTGAAAAATAAATAAGAAAATATTAAATTAAATTAAAGCGAGAGAATGCTTCAGAATCTGCTTTGCCTTTCTGGCGGTTTATTGATGAAGAATATTGAATATTTTATTTATTTATTTAAAAGACCTTCCTAGAATCTTTGTCGTCCACCACCTGAATGACCACTAAAATTGTTCACTCCAATGATGTTTGGATCTCTCTTTTCTTTTTGGGGGCTTATAAGCTTTCTACAATATATTCTCTCTCTTTTTCTTTTTTTCTTTTTCTTGAAAAGCTTATATATATTGTCAATGACATCTTAATTTAATATAATATTTTGAAGAATTAATTATGTTTAAGTAACCGAAATCATTCTCAAAATGACATTAATCAAAATTTGATGAATATAATTTTCAAAAAAAATGATAACATGATAATTTTTTCACTTTTTTTAAAAAAAATCTAGGATATTTTTTTCAGTATGTTTCTAATTATTCTATTAATTAAATGTCTAAGATGAAAATTAAAAAATCTTAACTAACATATCATTTCATTTTCTTTTATCTTTTCATTTACATTTATTTTTATCATTACCTACTTTGAGACAAAATTTACAAACATGTGGAAAATTGAATATTCTTTTTACATATTTATAAAAATTGTTACAATGTGTATAACAACAAAAAAATATAGAAAAATAAAAAAATAAAAACATTCATGTTATTTATGTTCTCCAACATGCCTTTTAATTTTCTTTTTATTACCTTTTTTTTTTTTTTTTTTGTAAAAGAACCAAGTTAAGGTGAAAAATTTTAAAAAAAAATTACAGTCATTTGATACTTATCAATAATGAACTCTAAGAATTTTGAGAAATAACTAAGAAAATAATAAAAATATAAAATTAAAATAATAATATATAGGAAAGAGAAAAAATAAAATATTATAATATAATAAAAAAATTGTAATGTCAATATTTTTCAGTGACTATACTAACCAATTTTTGATAGTGTCTAAAATAAAAAATGAGTGCATACTTTAAAAATAATATCTATATTAAGATTCTCAAATAATAATTCAATATTGCAAAAATTAGATTAAAAACCGCCTATCGAATTTTATTACTATTTGATTTGAATCTCAAACTCACTTATAGATAAATTAAATCAAATAGAATCATTCAAATTGAAAGAAACGCTCTACCCAATGTGAGTTAGAAAAATCGGCCATTTAATATAATATCATCAAGGCAAGGGGACTCAAACACTTGCCAAAAACAAGGCACGTCAATCATGAGGTGAACAAGTGAATTGAAATTGGGATGTGAATTGTTTAATTTAATGTTTCAGTTTAGTGTAAATATTAAAATTGAAATTGAAAAATTCAATTCTTGAGCATTAAGAAAGAACTACAAAACATCATTTCAAATTTTTATTAGGTGAATCCTAAAATTTATAATTTTTTTATATTCTTGATAACCACTTACTTATGACCGTACAATAAATTATAAAATTAGCCGTTACTACCAACAATCTTTGCCACTCACCTCCAGCTCTTACTCACCGGCAATTTCAACCACCTATCATTGGCCACCACCACCTCCGCCGAAACACCAACAATCATCATCAAACACTTTCTAAGATGACTACAACCACCACAAGAGGCAATGACAACTACTGTTAGAAGCCGACAAAGACAGCAACAACCATCATCAAGTATTTGATGCATCATGCTGGTTATAATTATTTATGTGATTCCAAACTCATATATTATAATTCTAACCAATTTTAATTATTGATTTTACAAGTTCAATTTCAAATCCAATTCAACATATCCAAATGTAGTCTAACTAACACTACTAGCTTATAACACATGGATAGGTGCAAATAAAAGAAATACAACTAAATGGTATAATATAGATAACTATGAGAACGTAAATGCCAGGAAAAAAAGAAACACTCTGATTCCCGTTTGTTTTGTTTTGTTTTTGTTTTGTTTTTTTTTTTGTTTTTTTTAAGAATTTACTCATATAACAATAAAATTACAAAAGAACTCATAGTTAACAATAAAAATAAAAAGCCCCTAATTACTCATTGTTTGATGGATAGGGATTTTTCTGCTGTCCAACTCTAAGAATAACATCTTCCAAAATTTCATAGTGTAATGACCACCGTTAGCTTCGTGGGCCGGCATCCATACTGTAAGATATTTCGAAGTTCGAGTTTGAATTAGCCAAAATCACTTGTCAATCATTATTTATAAATTTAAAGAAAAAGGTAAAGGCCAAAGGGACTCCCATACCAGAAGAACATGGTATTAACACGTAGTGCAACCAAAAATAAAATAGGTCTACAACAAACCAAGAGAAATATAGTGGGCAACATCATTAGCTAAGAGAAATATAGTGGGCAACATTATTAGCGAAAAGTATTACAAATATTTTTAAGAAATATGCAAGAAAGGAAAAAGTTGTACAATCTCGTTAATGTTACATTTTTTTATGGTGGACACTTTAACTACTGCTTGCATGGACTTAAATTACAAAGACCTCCTGCAATATAAAACAAATTGCTTAGCTATGTCCGCTTCCGGTACATCCTTCTATAGATTTTAGCACCATCAGATTCAGCATGAACCTCTCTCTCAGTCCTTATCCCCATTGGGTTGCTCAACAACCATCCTTCACTGTCACACAAAAGAGTCTTGTCATAAGCATCGATATGTTTAAGTAATTCCATTTCATCAAACTGACTTCTCATGTCAACAGCCACTTCAAGAACATCAGACTGTATGAGCACCTGTTTAATCAAAGTCATGAAGCTTAATAATTAGTAGCTGCAGACTATTTGTTATATGAACATTTAGCAAAAGGTGCTATTAATATTACTGCAAAAATGATATGGTTTTGCTTCCCTGTAGTTTGGTTAGTTTTCCTCTCTACTTATCTTTGGTAAGAAAACTAACCCTACATCTTCCTTTCAAGACTAGAAAGATATTCATCTAATACCTCTAAACAAGGAAAAGAATAAAAATAAAAAGACATGGTGCATAAGTGCAGAAGTTAACAATTAAGTATATTACACAAGAAACATAAGAAAGCATGCTAAACTCAAAAATGCCACTAAACAGAGGGAAGAGATTCATACGAAACCTAATGCAAATGTTAAGCATGTCAATAAACCATAACAAAAGACCTTATTCCCAATTATTGGAGTCGGCAATATGGATCCTCGCAACACTAGTAGATATCCTCCACAAATTATTTTCCTCCACTTAATCCTTTTCATAGCAACATTCTCTTGTAAGTCTAATATACCTCCTTGAATCCCCTCACACTTCTGCACCGAAGCATTTGCATCTCTGCAATGCACATGCCCACCACATAACCTCTCTAGAAATGACGGAAAATACAAACCACATGAGCATCTTTTTATATTCAGCCTACAGTTTTCAAAAGTCACCTTTGTAGAATGACGGCTTTTATCGTTAACCATCCAGGCAAGACACCAATTGATTAGCTACTTCAAGCCTTAACCTATGATTAACCACTCTTTCCCAGAATTTCATAGCATTACTCAGAGCACAAAAATATTACAAGTCTGAATGTCACCATTGTTCATGTAAATTGGCACTGCAGTACTTCACATCCAATCCTCTAGCATCTTATTGTCCTCAAATTTGGTGAAAGATTTTGGAAGTAAGAGAGGACTGAAAGTTGGGGATAAAGGTTTTGGGACACAGAGAGGGCTGAAAGTTGGATTTAGGGTATTATTACTTGAGTAGGTTGTGGTTGATTTAGAAGCTAACAGATGACTGAGAGTACTCGAAGTCAGTTCTATTACATGGTATGAACAGTACCTGCGAGAATGGGCTTTAGGGATCTGCAGTTTTGAGGAAGATTTGATGGTATGCCTGTCATATGGTGTCTGTCTAATAAATCAGGTCTGGAATCACACTTAGGAGTTCCATAGGCATAACACCTAATTATTAGGGCTCCTTAGGCATCACACCTAGCGCTTAGTTGGATCACATAACAAAAGTCAGTAAAGTTCTAGTTCAATAATCAAGTCTGAAATTAAGAAGTATACAGCACGCCTTTTAATTCCCAAGCAATAGAAACACCAAATTTACTAAGTTCTAAAATTCTAATTCCCAATGACTAAACCAAATGGAAATGTTAAAGATTGCATAATTATTGCTTCTTCAATCTCCATCAAATAGGGATGCAATCAGTTCCTACAGGTTTTCCTTTCTTCATTTTTTTTACAGCTTTCTCTAGTTCTACCATTGTAAATAAGTAAACAAAATAATTTCAAATTTTCAAAAAATTTCTACCCTCAAAGGAAGTACTAAGATCTCCTAAATGTCCTAGGTGATTTCCTTTGAGAAACATGTCAAAATAATTATTCCATCTCTCATGACTCTTCTCGTCTTCAACCAAAACTTCATTACCCTTTTGTTTGAAGCATTTAACAAAATTGATATTTCTGCTCTTCTTCTCTCTCAATTTTGCAAGCCTACATCTTTGTCTCCAATGTGTCTAGCTTGTCATATAAATCATTATACTACCTAAATCTGTCTTTCCTTACAGCCTTCTTTATTTTCTTCTTCACGACTTTGTACTCCTCACAACTGCAATCATCTCTATACTTACTTAACTTCCTATAGCAACACCTCCCCCCCCCCCCCGGGGGTCCAAATCTTGCTCTAATAGCTGTTTGGACGTTGGAGATCTTTATTCCACCACCATAATTCCTTCCTTATATGTCTGCATCCCCTTGATTCTGAAGAACTTCCTAAGCCACTTTTCTGATGCAATCAGCCATCTCAATTCTCAACCCACATTTGATTTGCATCCTCATCTAAGTCCCACCTACCTTCCTTAAATACTACTTGCATCGCTGGATTCAGATTCCGCAAATTAATCCTAGAATCTGTTGTTTCTCTATTCTTTCTTCTCCATTTCTTTAGGTGAAAAACTAAAATCACCAACCTATTTTTGTGGTTGAACACTAGGAACCACTGAAAACTAGAATACCAACCTATGTTGTGTGGTTAAACAAAAGCTGGGAATCACCTTGCAATTCTTACAACAAGTACAATTCACCATCATGGGAATGATGTCCATTTGGATCGTCATAAACCACTTCTAAAGGTAACCAAGTAAGACTCCATCTTCTTAGCTAGAATCCTCAGCTTTCAAAGGTGCCTTCCAGGATACACCACACTGAAGTGCTTAAAATTAGGCTTGGTCCTCAGAGACTTATGCATCTTTGAGCAGGCATAGGAGAGAAGCATGCCTTTTGTGCTTCTTCCACTTTTTCCTGCCAGGTGTACACATAAACAGATGATCAGAATATATGGCTGTACTCTACAAACAGCCAGAATGCTTCTCATCCATTCAGGGTTTCACTCCAATTGATGGTTTGGGTCTTTGAAAGTTGAAACAGAAAGAAAAAGAAAAAAAGGAAAAGGGAATGAAATCGGAGAGCAAGAAGCAAGAAAAACAAGAGCCAGAATGCTGGTTTTCAATCTCAATTTATGCATCGCAGGCTGTCGACAAGTCATTTGTTCTTTAAACCAGACTATCAGGATTGCAAGGTTTCTACAGTCTTTAGTACCGGAGGAAGAGTTTGTCTTTACTATCCAAAAAGAAGTCATTACCTAATTAGGTAAATTGCAAGGTTTTCATAGCCACTACATCATCACAAGATACTATTTGTTTTAGTTAAGTTTTTAATTGGCCGGACCCTGTCAAGAGAAAATATTTATTCACAAAAAATTCTAATCTTTTTAGTAATCAAAGCACATATTGCATAGGCATTATAGCCTAATACTCCATAGATTTTAAGTAAAATATATTTTGGACTAACCCATACAATACCTGTAACTTTAGTTATACTCACTTTTACTTTCTTTCTTTTTCTTTTTTTTTTTCACTTTAAAATCGGTTCCTCTTCTTCCAAACTCCCAAATAGACGATTTACGCCTCAAAGCCGTAGGGGTTACACCTTAAAGACTTACACCTTGCCCCATGAGAAGTGAAATGCCTCACCTTAGACCTACACGTTTGAAAATATAGCTAGAAGCAGATCAAAACACATGGCAAAATCAAGAATAGAATTCCTCCTTCATCCCTATGACCAAAATCGTAACCTTTGTGCACTTCCCCGGAACCTCCAAGATCCTTTCATGCATGCCCATTTAGATCACCCCCTCTGAAGACCTTATCTTCACTAGGAATTATAGCACCACCAAATCTATATCCTACCAAATTTTCATCTTAATAGAGTACTAGAGTCATCCACTCCTGTTTGTAGAGCATAAACAAACTATATTAATGGCCTCCTCTCCTAAAACTAGTTTAACAAGCAAACTCTATCTCCTTTCTTTCAACATCTTCCAAATGATTGTCTAAGATATAGCCATAGATATTTATATCACATTTGTATATAAAAGATTAAAACCTGTATTATCTATCTCCCTATCCTTTGTTCCCAGCCATTTTTCTCTTGCAAGAACAAAATAATAATAATAATAATATGTCCATTCATGGTAAAAAAAATCGAGATGCCTTTTTACATAAAATCCTGAAAGGATTGTATTATCAACTGTGCGAAGACTTCCTTTTTCCACTTCATATGTTTGGCGCAGAATTCATCCATTCAATTTCCAGCACAAATCAAGAGGCAGTCAGCCAATCCCTTGATTACAAGAACCCAATCAGAAAAACAACAGCACGCCAACAACCCTCCCTATCATGACAGAATGATCACCAACTTTGCGGAACTCTGGAAACCAATAACAAAAGAACGACTCAAAAAATACCCCAAACATGGAATATTAAACTGGATCCAACAGCACCAGCTCTGGTATGAGTCCATTATACAGATGGAATCACTTACACTTTACTCAACAACTTGGCAACCTCTTGATTTGGGAAAGCGTCCAGATATGCAACTAGTATGTGCAGTAATGGGGTCCTGTAGCAAGCTTGCATTCACAAAGAATTCGAACAACAAAAATCCTTCAGAAAACAACTCTTTTTGTCTATTATTTACTTTAAGGGAAATATGAGGCACAAAGAATTGACACGCTTCCCTTGCATTCTTCCAAGCACTCACCCATAAGATAACCTCACTTAAAGAGAACACCAACCCCTATCTTCCCCATACTTTTTCCACGACACTCTTCTCCATAAAGAATCTCTTTCCTATGAAAAATTCCCTAAAACAGCGAAAGCGCACTATCACGCTATTCTATGTGATTATCCCTCCTATTTGAATTTTTTTTTCGTTTTTCAAAATCCTTCCAACCAACCAAATGATATTGAAAGTGCTCTGCTTTTCATCCAGGGCAAAATCTTGCCAACCTCCTAATATCATTGTGAAATGAACAGAAAACCTTCAGACCAGAGGTAACCTAAACTCATCTTCATCCACTTCGAAGAATATCTCCTTGAAAGAGAAGAAAAAGATCTTAAAATCCAGAAGTTTAACTAGAGCCACAAACCATGCAACAATTTTGAACTACAATGAACAAATGACCTAGACATCAACATCTCATTTCTCAGAAAAGTGAAGACTGCTTCGTGGACATAAGGGCTACTTGTATAAGAAAGTTCGGCCTCTGGAAGGCCAAAAAATAGGAAATAGTGAATTATTCATCATATCTATATACTGCAAACTTTATAGATTAAGTAGAAGAATGCTTGACAGTGCTTCACCATTACAGAGAATTAACTTACAGATAACTATTAAGATTCAAGAGAGAGGGGTGGGTGAGAGAGAGGCAGAGAACACAATTCTGATAAATTCATATTACTGAAGTTACCAAGAGATTTTGGTCTTTAAAAATCATACAAAACCACATATAAAGTTGAAATAATAGCATTGACTATCAGATACAAGTTCTGAATTACAGATTAAAAATAGATTATGCTATATTGAAGAAGCAGAACATATACCTGTCCCTCAGGCATTAAAGTATCAACTATGGAATCAACTAAAGACTTCTGCACAATCCTTCTTTTATGATGCCTTTTCTTGAAATGAGGATCCGGGCACTTTAAACCACAAATGAATAAATAAAATTGATCATTCTAACCATCAGCTAGAAATCTAAGCAAATAAAAGCGAAATACCACCTTTGAGAAAAAATTAGTATAATTGTTAAGAACCATTCTCAGTATATGGGGGCACACTCACCAAGATTGAAACCAACATTAATGGCCCAGGATATGAGATCACTAACTGCTTGAAAGACACTGTGGCATTTGCAAACAAGAAATGTCTGCATTTCAGTTCAAACAATCCATTATTTAGGTACTGATATAAAATTATTTTTCTTCTTTTACACGTTTTAAAATAAGAGTATGGAACAGTACATGTTATCAAGAGGTATCTCTCTCACCCATAACTCAGCACGCTTGACCAGCTGCAAATTGTTGCATCACATAACCCAGATAAGGACAATTTGAAGGTAAAAGAGACACAAGAACCGAGAAAAGTATAATGACCTAAAACAGAACAATTATGAATGGCATTAAAAGTAATCGAATAAGTTAATTCCCATACTTTCTGCCGTATTTCCAGTCCCAAATAATTTCTCACTTCAGGATTTCTTTTTGCAAGCCATATGAGAAATCTGCCACTACCTGAGAATATTGATATTATTAGATAACTGTAATGAATATGTATAGCTTTCAAAAGCCTCAGCTTTTGGAGCTTATAAGGAACTCACTGCTAATTGCAAGAGCAAGAATTGCTGGATATCATAGAGCATAGACCCCCGCACCCAATACTTTTGTTTGATGCGTTGAAGGGGGTAAACCGTTGCCCCTTCCTAGATACCCTACCATGCCAAATCTGTGAATTTCATGATAGACTTGGCCAATATTATTGTTGTTATTATTTTAAATTTTTAATTCATTGATGTTGGTCTACCTTTCCATGTCATTTCTGAGGATTCAATAGCCATGATGCTTCTTCCTATAACTTTTTTTCCCTTAGTATTACAAACACAGCAGGATATTAGTTAAGTATTTTGCATAGACATCAGAGTGTGAAAAAAAGATATAAAATTATAACAACAATACCATCATTAATGATAGACAAGAGTAATTAATAAACAGGAGGATATATCAGAACTAACAGGTTACCGCATCCAATATCAACCATGAGTGGCAATGTCGGGTCCCTAAACACTTGATACCAGTCGGGTACTTGTGCGGGCACCTACTAAGAGAAACAAGAATTATTTCAAGTCAGCACAGCTCATTTTCATGCCATCCATGCCAAAAAGAAGAATATCATCTCTGAACCAAATCCTAGCCAATTGCCATAATCAATGAATATTATATACCATAGAGTTTAAAAATAAAAATAAAAAACTGAAACAACATACAGAAAAAGATGAACTGAGAGGGTTGACATGTTGCCTGATCCTGACATGACCCAAATCCTGCAAATGGAAAAAAAAAAAAAAAAAAGGGGGATAAATCCCATAATTTAGATAAAAGAAATGGCAGTCCCTAAGTAGATGCCCGAATAAAAAAAAATAAAAAATAAATAAACAGCAGGAACAAACCTCGTAGAATTTATGAGAAAGATTAAGCTCAGCGTATTCCGACGCGACTAAGTCTGAGCTTCTTAGATGTTGTTGTTCTTGATTCTGTACTTCGGCAGAAACAGCTGAACTGTTAGAACAGTATAGACGATTATGACGAAAAGATGGAAGAGCAATAGATGATGAAATTCTCAGGATTAGAGCGGAAATGGCTTCCCTTGCGGACGTTCCCGACAAAGCGATACTAACGCTGCCGTAGTAGTGTGAACCAAAAGAAGTCATTATTATTTTACGAGTTTGGAGGGAAAGGGGGAGGAGAGGAGAAGGGAGCGGAGATGAAAGGACTGAGTTAGTTCCTGTTTAGAATGACAAGGTGCATTACCAATGTCATGAGAGGCTAACTCTATCTCATTACCTTATGTACCTGTTGTGTCTGGTACCATCTTACAAAAACAATAGGACACAATACAAATGGAAAACAAAATACTTAGAATGAAAAAATAATGTCAATGAAAAATTAAAAATTCAATAGAAGCTTTCCAACATCACAAATAATAAATATTTTAATATTTATTTTTCAAATCAAATAAATGCATCAAATTCAAGATCGAATACAATTATAAATTAATAACTAAAATAACATAAATATAACTTTCATTTTAAATGACAATATCGAATTCAAATCTATTCAAATCATATATCTAAAGACACGTAACAAATAAAAGATGTGAAATATTAAAGTACTTCTACTCGATGACTATGTTCATGAATATAAAATAACTAATAACGATACACTAAATAAGTATAAGTGATTCAAAATAGATCTTCAAAATGTTTGATACTTCAAATATGCTTTTGAAATTGTTTATCGATAAACTAGTTTGAAAAGCTTAAAGGATCATAAGTTTAAGTAAAACATGTTTATATAAGAAAGTTTCTAAATTGAAAAGTAGTGATGCATGTGGTAAGTACGATGAAAATGCTACACTAGGCACGATCACTCCAGTACAAGTGAATCTTTCAAGAATGACGAAAATCAAAAGTCACCCAACCAAAAATGCGAGAGTGTCTAATGAGCTTAAGGCAATTAAAAAAAGACGATTCAAGTAAATAACGAGATTCAACAAGTGTTTAGGAACCAAACCGAATAACCAAGGCATAAAAGCAACAAGTTCTCCCCCCCCCCCCCCCCCCCCCCAAAGCTAGGATCTGAATTTCAACCATAAACAATACATTCAAACTCAATAGCAAAACCAATTACAACGAATTCCCAAAGTGGCTAAAAATGCTAAATTAACCTTAGTGAGCTCAAAAAGGAAAATATATATATATATATACATCATAGTGAAAACATATGTTAAATACCAATATTTTTAATTTTAGCAAACTAACAATAATAGGCATTTCAAAGAGTTTTTAGAATCCAACAATTTCAATGTAAATTTTAGAATTACCCACTTGCCCAAATCAACCAAACAATTTCATTTTCCACACTTAAAACAATTTAATTTTCCACACTTAAAACAATTTACAGTTCAAAACCCATAAAACTTGAATTTATACAATTTTCACATTAAGCTCCCAACCGACTTCCAAGATAAAAAATAACATTCTTGTAATTAAATTTTCACAACCAAATACTCACACCAATAACCAAGACTTAATTCATGAAAATTCCAATAAGTAAGATTAGGCTAAGGTTTCCAATTTGGGGAATCATTAGACAATTCAAACTACCCACAATTGGAATCAAGATAACACAATTTCAATTACAATTTCAAGCTTACTACAATGTAAGGAAATTCAAGAGTGCAAGAAGGACCCATAGGCCAATAATTTCCCTTGTTGGCTATAGGTAGCTTAGGTGCCAAATTTGAAGTGGCTATAAATAGTCCCAACTGGATTGGAGTTGAAAAACGGGCAGCAATGGTGGCTAAAAAATAAGTCCAAAGTGGCCTAAATTGGGGAGCTGGAGTAGCTACTTTAATTGGATGGAAATGGCTTCAATTTGAAGCTAGAATGGCCACTTACAATGGCTGGAAACAGGGCAAAAAATAAACTAAAAATTCTGGGCAGAAACGATTACTGTAGAAGTTATTTTTATGGCTGGTGTTTTGAGGGAGAAAGGGAGCTGAAATGGAGGGAAGTTGGGAATGCTTTGGAGGAGGAAATGAGTGTGGTTTTTAGTTGTAAGTGTAGTGAAAGCAAGTTGCCATGGCAACCAAGCCAACGTGAGGAAGAAAAGGAAAAGAGAGAAAAAGCAATGCACGGGTGGGGAGGAAAAAAGAGGAAGAAAAGAAAAAAGGAAGAGAGAGAAAAAAAGGAGAAAGGAGAAAAATAAATAGACGGGGACACTTGTCTTTAAAAGTGTGGTCCAAAAAAAATTTCTCAAGTTAAAATTCAAAAACAAGTTCTCAAATTTTATATAGTTTAATATAAACTCTAAAAATAGTAAATGTTTAGCTTTAAACACATTATACAATTTAAATCATGAAAAATAATTTAGTTATTAGTGTAAAATGAAAGCATGTGTAATTTATGAAAATAATTTTATCAACTCTAAAATATTCAAATATTTTCGGAGCTCATTAGGCTATTCTAGCAGGTTCGAAACATTTACCCTAATCCTCAAATACCTTAATTAGGCATAGTTAAATTTACGGTTTACCACATTCTACTCCCTTAAGAAAATTTGTCTCCGAATTTGAAACAACTCACAAACCAGGAAAGGAAATAATTAAATCAAACAAGCGTATAACAACAAGCAACTATTAAGGTAACTTACTCAACAAACAAATGAGGTTATTTCTTCCTTATCTTTGCTTCTGCTTCCCAAGCCACCTCCTTGTGTGTGTGGTTACACATACTTTCAATGATGCTATTTCCTTGGTGCGAAACTTCTTCACTTGATGATCAAGAATAGCCATCAGCTTCTTCTCGTAAGTCATATTATATCTTAACTGAATGATTTGTAGCTCTAACATATAAAACGAGTTAGTATTGGTGCCTAAGATTCAATTAATGGTTGGTTGTATTGACATATTTATTATGTATTTAATGCATGTAATAATAAATTAGGCTTTCTTTAATTACGTGTTTAAATGAAATTATAATAACCATGTTTAAAGTCACAAGAATAATTATTATGTATGCATAATTATAATGTTAATCATAATTGTGAGATATGATATACATATAGTATTATTCTAAAACATTCTTAGTTAATGAATCATCAAGAATAGAGCTATTTATGATTCTTCAAGACTATCATATATTGTATCATTCTCTTGTAAAGAGGGTAGTGATCTCATAACTACAACCTTAAGTAATGTTAAGACAAACATAGGGGTGCTTGTTAGTTGAATAAGTACACTGAATTAACCCAATATAAGAAACTATTTTGAGTATTTACTCATGTGTCAATTGAAGTTCTCAAAGTGTTGAAGGTGTAAGTGATCATTTGACATGAAAATACGTATTTTGATGTCATTCCCCTAGTCCTGTAACAAAGATGATATATGGGTGATTATTGTATATGTAGTGAAGCATATGAAGGTAGATGAATGATAGAGAAAGAATTCATCATCCTCGGTAAAGAAGATGAATATCTATTGGCTTCTTGAGAAAAGTTTGTTTTGTTTCGGGAATCTTTGCAAAGTGAAAGAGATTAAGAAAAATGGTTTCTTGAATCTCTTTAAGGAACAAAACGTAGACTTAGTTTCAAGTATTAATGGATTTAGACAAAGTTAGGATTGATGCTAGAATCTATACCCTATGTCTAACTCGAGATATGTATAATGAAAAGATTGAATTACATGGTAACCAAGCATTGCAAGATTTGATCAATGATCTTAACTTTCACTTTTCTTGAATCTCTTTAAGAAACAAAACGTAAACTTGATTTCAAGTACTAATGGATTTAGACAAAGTTAGGGTTGACACTATAATCTATGCCATATGTCTAACTCATGATATGTATGACGAAAGAATTGAATTACATGGTAACCAAGTACTGAAAGATTTGATCAATGATCTTAACTTCACTTATACTTGGATAGTTATGATACACTACTAAATGTCAATCTTGATCTATAAATATAAGTCATTTGGTTTGACAAAACCAAAGTTAAATTAAAAAAGTTTTAATTTAACCATACTTCTAAGAAATATCCAGTTATATTTATTGCCAATGTATGAGATAACCTAATGGGTTACACATTTTAATTGACTAAGGTTGAGAACCTAGAAGGATTAATGGACACTTGGAATTAATAGTTAAGTTCAAGATACATAAGGGTCAAAAGGTAATTTGTAACGTATATATAGCAAGACTTGTTTTCTTGGGAGTTAAGAAAAGGGCATAGTGAAAATCCTAATTGGATTTGGGCCAGTAGGAGTTAAAAGGCCTATTAGAAATCTTTATACGACTATGGATTACTATGAGTATTGGGTTTTGAGATTTAAGCTTAATTGGAATCAAACACATTGGATCCAATTTAACTAACCTTAACTGCCACCTATATAAGCATAGCAAGTAAGGTTCAGCCAAAAAGAGAAATCGAGAGCAAGAAGAATTCCATGTCCAATGATCCCCTCCATAGCCGTGTGCCCTAGCTTGAAGCAAAAGAGTTTTTGATTCAAGATCAATCCCTTCTATTGAAGATTATACCAAGTGGAAGCTAGCACATATCTTAAGGGTGGAATCAAATTCTTCAATGGTTAGTTGTAATGACATTTTGTTTTTATTGGACATTCTTTATTATATTGTTTAAATGAGATTTAGTTGAACGATATATAAAGTTCCTAGAATAAATACTATGTATGCGTAGTTATGATGTTGATCATAATTGTGAGATATGATATACAAAAAAGTATATTCTAAACGTATTCCTAGTCAGTGAATCATCAAAATAGGGATATTAATGATTCCTTGAAACTATCATATGTTATGTCATTCTTTTATAAAGAGAGTAGTGATCTCATAAACCACAAGCATGGTGATGCTGAGACAAACATATGGGTGCTTATTAGTTGAACAAGTACATTGAATTGACCCAACATAAGAAACCATGTGGAATCTTTACTTATAAAAAAAGTTAATGGAAGTTCTCAAAGTGTTGGTGGTGTAAGTGATCCTTTGACTTGAGATCATCTTATTACCTTATATGTGAATTTATATATTTTTGATGATATTCCCTTTATCCTATAATAAGAATAATACACGGGTGATTATTGGACATATAATGAAGCATATGAAAGATGAATGATAGATAAAAAATTCATCATCCTTATGACAAATAACTCATGGCCTCTTTAGACAAGTATTTCTTACTCTGGAAATCTTTGCAAAGTGAACGAGACTAAGAAATATATTCTTCAATCTTTTTGAGGAACAAAATGTAAACTCGGTTTCAAGTAATATTAGATTTCGACAAAGATAAGGTTGACACTAGAATCCATACCTTATTTCTATCTCAGGATATGTTTAATGAAATGATCAAATTACACGGTAACCAAGCACTGAAAGGTTTGATCAATGATTTTAACTTCACTTATACTTGGGTGGTCATGATACATTATTGTATGTCAATCTTGATCTATGAATGTAAGTTGGTTTGTTTAATGAAACCAAAGTTAAATTAAAAGTGTTTTAATTTAACTATACTTTTTAGGAAGTATCCAATTACATTTTTGCCATCTTACAAAAGAACCTATTATGTTACACACTTTAATTGACTTAGGTTAAGAATCTAGAATAATTAATAGAGTCTGGGAATTAATAGTTAACTTCCAAGTCCATAAGGGTAAAAAGGTAATTGTCACCTATACATATATGGAAAGACATATTTTCTTGAAAGTCAAAGAAAAGTCTAGAGAAAATCCTAATTGGATAGTCATGAGTCTAAAGGCCTATTAGTAATAGGATTATGGATTACTAAAGATGATTTTACCCTTAGCCTTGGGCTTTAGGTTTAATCAAATCTTAAACAAGGAATGATTCTAATTACTAAAACCTTAGCCTCCCCACTTATATATGTAACACTAAGGGAATTCAACCAACATGCTAGATACAAGAAAGACTAGTGACATATAGCCTTGGGAGATATTGTAAGTAAGAAAAGTTCTTGAAAATATCATCCCTTTAGCTATGTCCCTTATTATTGAAGTAAATGAGTTTCTACTTCAGGAACAATCCTCCATTGATGATTCAACTAAGTGGAAGCTAGCACGTATCAGAAGGGTGAATCGATTCTTTCAAATTTTTTATGAAAAGGTAAAAGGTTTTTAAACAATTAATTGTGTGAATTATTTCATTAGAGGCTTATTCGTTTGAACAGCTTACTAATCATTGGTCAAATTTTGTGTTTGATTCGGAGAATTGTTTTGACAATTTGAGGAAGAACTTCAAGCATCCCTGCTAAACAATTAAACTAGCTATGTGAGGAAAGCTCCAAAAGGTTAGCTTTAATCTTTAGCTTTCTTTATATATATGTATATATATATATATATATATATATATATATATATATATATATATATTAATTAAATACCTATATTCTTGGTTTGGAAAAATTTTAATTCCGCTGCATATACATATGATATGTGACCTTAGATTTTCCAACAGTGATATCTGTCATAACTCAATATTGAAACATAAGATTAGAATAATTTGGTGTAATTTTGATCATAAAAGTAAATGCAAGTATATGAAGTAAATAAATATTATAACTATATATAGATATTATATAAATTATATGTACAATTAAAACTTGGTTAACTTGGAGCTTAACTTTATCTTGTGTAATTTTTTTTTTTAAGTGAAACACATATATAAACCAAGTAAACTAGATTAAATAAACATTTATATATATATATATATATATACACAAAACAAGGAATAAATATACACCACACATCTTAATTGTTGAATTTGACCTTGCTTCATTATTTTTACTTTTTCTTTTTATATTCTCTTCTTTTTCCTTCTACTTTGGCCCATTCTCCATTTGTTTTGCACCGTCTTACACATTCCCTTCCCTTGTTTTTTATTTTCTTTCTTGAACCTCCTTTGCTTCATACTAGCTGAGGAATCATTCACTTGCCTTGCTCATGCTTCCATTGGCGTGTAGTTTTCAAATCTTGCTAACTTCAACCGAGGAGTTTGGTATAAGTGCTGGCTTGGACAGCCTTAGTGTTAGATGTAAGTTTCCCTTGTTTTTGGCCATGAAGTTCTTTTGGTAACCCAAGAAAGTTTAGCCTTGTTTCTTGTTTGTTGAGGCTATTTTTGTTTGTGTGTGCAGCGTGTAGGTGTGTGAATTGAAGAAGCCATAAGTAGCTGTCTTCTTGTTTTTGTTTTGTAGCCACTATTTCTCTATTTTGACAGTAACTAAACTGCCTTCCTTCACCTCCTTATCCGTTTTGTTGGAGGGCTAATGGGTGATTTTTGATACAACAAGGTAGCAAGCATAAGAGGTATGCAGCAAGCCGTTTTCCACTTGGCAGCACCATTACCAATTTCTCTTTCACCCAGTGTAGTCTAACTCATATTTAGCATGTAACAACTTAATCTTTTTAGTATGTTAATAGAGACATGAACCCCTGCTCTTTTTTGAAATCAAATGTAATACACATGGCTGTTACAACTGATGATGATGAAAAAATCCATTAACATTAAAATTCTGTGTTATTAGAAACTTAAAAAGAATTAAAAAAAATTATAATCCTAATACTAATAGAATGTGAAGAAGGGAAAAAAAAAAGGTTAAGCTCTTGCAGTTCCTTATGTAACCTCTTGGCAGATCTTTGTTGACCTTACTTAAGAGCTGATCGGAACAACAATAAAAAAGATGAGAAAAAGGGGTAAAGAGTATAGATGGTATAAAATAAAGAGTTTCCTAATAATGAAGGATAAGTACGAAAATCAGAATAATTTAAAAGATAAAAAGGGAAATTAAAATTTTCTTAGGCTTTTTAATTTATAGTGTCACACCCCTCACGGAGGTATGACTGGCTAGAGGAATGGTAACCAAACCTCCATAACCCTGACTTCAACACAAAATAACAAACACGATTCTTGACCTAACTAAATAATAAAAGTAAGAAGTTAACTGTAAAAGTTTATTTACTAAAACAAATTATAACTTACTGAAAATTTTGGCAGAGGTTTCCTGCAATATGGAACATGCCTCAAAATATAAACAAATAAACTCATGTCTTACACAACAACAACACAAAGACCACAAGGAGCTCTTCTCCATCCACATCATAAACAAGACAAATGTTAAACTATTACATCATACAAAATTAAACACCCCACAACTTTAATGTGACTGCAAACTTTCATCATTGACTTCATGTATGAGATTCCGAAGAACACTTTGTCATCAAATCCTTAGCAAATCCCGTATCAATGGTTAACTTCCTCTGAGGTCTTGTTACCAAAAAACATTTAACAAATCGAGGGGTGAGTCCTATGGACTCTGTGAGTGAAAAATGTACCCAAAGAGTACTAGCATCACTCAAAGCACATATGTTATCATTCAATTTCAAGTAACAGTATTCATATTTTAAATGAATAGTACACTCACGTAATTGTAAATCTCATAAAGCCACAATTCACATGTTTCATAATATAAATATATATATATATATATATATATATATATATATATATCTATATATATATTGAGCCATATATCCAAAGTTTACAATTCTAAGCAACGCAATCAGAACATACAAGCAAATAAAGGGCCAACAACTAACTCAGCCTCACATAATAGTATCACCCCCTACCAGGCATTTACGCTCCTGCACAACAGAATAATCTCCGTACATAATCCATCCCACCGGGGCTGAGCACTTGAACTTTTAAAAAAAAAAAAAACATTTCTCAGAACCAGACTATCTCATAATTTCAAATTAGAATATCCTAAGTGCACCTGGATTTTATTTTTGGAATTAAAATCATTTTAAAAAATGACTTTGTTAACCCTTCTCAACCACAAACAATTCTAAACATCAAATACAATTCACATAATTCAATCATAGCAATACAATTCTTATTCAACTCTACATAACATATATATATATACACACAAATATATCAAACAATCAAATAAACTAACCTAGCAACCAAAAGGTAACAATTAACCACTCACCATATTCTAATATCATTCATCCCTTACTCTTGCGTTCATGCACGTTGTTGATTCAACAACATTTTCCAAAGCTGAAATTAAATTTCAAGTATTATTTAGTTTATCAATTTTATTGGTTATAACCTTTTAATTACGAAAATCTAGAGTTACCAAGTTTCCTTTCACTAAACAAGTTTGACATTTAAAGTTGAGAATAGCTTGAATTACTAAAGGTCTAGTTCTCATTAGTGTATATATATCTACGTATATACATCCATTAAAATTTGACACAACCCTTCGATTCCATATTATACATATTTTGATTATTGAATTTCATTTAAACTAGCCTATTTAAAATTCATTAATTTTAAGGCATATAAATCTTAATTTAATAGACTTGAATCTTAAACTTCTAATCTCACTAACTTTCTACAATAACTACTTTACATTCATTGTTAATAACTTTTGATTCATAATTAACACTCTTTTAAATAATTAACACTCTTCTAACTCTCAATTCATGAATATGTGTTTGTGTGTATATATATATATAAGTACATATACATTTTACAATGAATCCACACAATTTTAAGATGGATATTGCATCCTAGGCACTAGTTATTGCTAATATTAGGATTTGCTAAAAGAATATTACTTGATATTACTCAACATAAATATCTTATTTTTTTTATTTTATTTTCTGTTTTTGTCTTTGTTTTAGAACTTGTGCAATATATTAGATCATTCTTGGTAGCTAAGGCCTTTAAAGTTTAGTTAGAAGCAATAAAAAAAAAAAAAAGAGTTGGCATTTGGAAGATGTGGTTTGTTCATTGGAGAATTAAAAACGGTGGATATATAGTTCACTTAGGCTTTATTTTAGCCACATGATGAATTTCATTTGACTGAAGCAAACTGAGTCCAAGATTATTCCTTATTCTAGTTCTTTTTTTAACTACCTCATATTTCTCCATTCAAGACATACTCTCTCTCTCTATAGTTCCTTACATTGATCTGGCTTGGTTGCTTTGCCCCTCTGCCCCTTTTTTTTTCACTGAAATTACTTGTGAAATATTAGTTTACGATTTATCATTGCAGCAAATGATATTTAAAAAAATATATATAGTTATATAACATACTAAGCACTTGCATTGATTGGTAGATGGAATTGCTATGAATAGTAAATTAATTGTGATATATATGTTGTCAGATCATTTCAAAAAAATTGTAGTTATAATAAGGAATATTTTTTTAATTCCCACCATCATTGGTTAGGATATATTAATAACGTGTAATCTAAGATCTTTTGTTTTTATCATTTATAAAGTGAAACAGAAATTTCTTCTTCCACAAATCCTCTAAAGTTGCTAGCTTACTACTAACTAATATATATATATATATATATAGGCAAACTTGAACCTAAAAGAAAAGAACATCTTATTATACTAGAAAATTAACATGTCCTGGAAGAAACATTACTTGCAAAAGTCAAATGCAATAACCTAGCTTTCTATTGTGAGTTCATATCGAAGCAATAATAGTCATAAGTATATGGTAGGTCATGATCTTAATTACTTAGAATTCCAGGTTTGTTTAACTATACTTTCTAATTCAAAAGTCTTGATTTCAAGGTTTATTAAAATTGTTGTTTCCTCCAGCTACTTACATCACATATACCATTTACCTAACCTTAGAAACTGAAAAGAAAAGCATCTAAAACTTGGGCTTTTCGTGAAAGGAAAAGAAATGTGAAAGAGGTAAATGGAAGCAAAGCGAGGAATCAATCAAGGAATGATTTACCTTTCTTACCACCCCTTCAGGGTTGGAGTCCAACCCACTTCCAACTACTGCAGATTTTAAGAGGCTTCAAAACCTCTTGCACCATTAACCATCACATGCTTCCACGATAGTGGCTACCATGAAACAAGGTGGCTTCACCCTCTATACACGACTACACCAAAATGAAACCAAGAACAGGTACACTATGGTGGAAACATAACAAGAAAAGGAAGAAAAATGAGATGGAGGCAGGTTGATGAAAAGCGAAATCGACCAAGACAAGGAAAGACCATATTTGCGAGCTCAGGAAATAGAATAAGGAAAGAAAAAGAAGAATAAAGGTGGTGCAGCAACTGGAGGAGAAATAAAAGAGTTAAAATAAAACAAGGCCTGCATTAAAGTCAAAGTCTACTTTAAAAAATTTGTTGTGTATAACTTGCTCTAGGCAGACACACACATATATACATTAATATATTTATAATTATTTTCTAGTTTTTATTTTTATTTTTTATCTTGTTTCACACATCAATACACTATTTACATGTATATATAGATATTTATTTATTTTATTTCTATTTTGTGCAAAATTTTATCCACCTTATCACAATATATTACGTACAAATATTCTAATATATATATTAAAATATTAGATTATTACATATAATATCAACTAGCATTATTGCGGGCATACGCACTCTCTCAAATATTTTAATTATTTTAGAAAAAATATGTAAAAAAATGCTCGAGCCCTACTCTTTATTAACGTGTTAAGTTTTTCTTGAAATATACTCAATCAATGCATAAGTTCTAGAGGCAATTATCTTTTTGTTATTTTATATAATAGTACACAGTTAAATAAAGATTAATGATGGAAGATATGAGGGTAGAGATTGATTAAAAGAAAATAACAAAGGAGGTTGAGGAACAACGCAGGTAGAGAACTGAAACCGTCTCATATTAAATCGATTAGGGGCTGGGAAATGATTTGGTGAGACAGAAGGACAAGGAGGGAACAAAGACAACGTTGCTAATGAGTAGTTTTTTTATTAAAAATAGCCTTTTTAAAAGTTTTTATGAGAAAATTGATAGTTGTTTGCTTTCTTTTGGATATTTTAATTTGACTTAAAAAACATAAAATATTATATTTAAAATAAATTAAGATATCATAAGAATTTTTTATTTTGAAGAATAATTTAGATAATAGAAAGTTATTAAAAAAAATAATCTTAAAATCTAAACTATTTTATCGCTTCAATTTGACAGACCGTAGAAGTCCACTTGTGTCTTTAAATTATCCAGAGTTCTAACGATCCTCTGACTGTCGTTCCCTTTGTGGAGGGAAATGGGTATCGCTTCTTTGGTTCAGTTTCCACTGAAACACCATTGCTCATCCTCATTGTCACAAGCATCACCATCTTCATCCAATCACCGCCCAGCTATTATTCTTCCGGTCTCTCTTCTCTCTCTAACACTAGAGGCAGAGACATAATTTATCAATTTGTCAATTTGGAAACAGAAACTTTAGACAAATGTAACTATACTATGTAATTTATCTCAGGGCTTGGGGAACAATTCAAGTGACTACCAGAAGTTGGAGCAGACATTGAAAGAAAAGTACGGCATACCCACGGTGGTTGCTAAGGTATCAAGGTTTGATTGGCTGCGGAATGCCGCCGGTCTGGTGGACCCCAATTATTGGCGAGGCACTCTTCAACCACGCCCTGTCCTGGACTGGTAGTTTTTATTTCATAGTTAAAATGTTTTTTAATTTTGTTAATTCCCACCCCCTCAGTAAGTATGAAAAATAAATGTCTCTACCTTGGTAAGTCAGAGAAGGAGCCTGTAGCAAAGATGAGTAATTTTATCTCAGCTTCAGTAACATACTAAATTAGTTTTTATTCCCCAGGATGTGAAATTTCATATTGAAACATGCTATCAATATGCTTTACTGCATTGGACTTATCAGCTCCCTTTTCTATAGTTACAAGTGACTGTATTTCGAGGTTTCACTGTATTGAACATCTTATGAAAATAAGAGTGTCTTTGTGTTCAGATGAAACAGATTTTGATTTTTTTTTCTTGAGAAAAGCTCCTTTGTATTTTTTAACTTGGTGTAATCTTATTATCTTAATAAGCTTAAATCTAAAGAAATTTAAAGAGACAGCCCTTTCATCTAATATTTTATTATGGCACCAATTTATTTACTTGTAAGGATGCCATCACACTATATTTCTTATAGAATTCTACAACTATGTGTATAGGTATTTGAAGAGGGTTCATGATGCCGTTGAAGAGGCAAAGGAATTGGGACAAGGTTAGTCTATAACTTAGCTACAGATTGAGTTTGAAAATGTCAATTTGACTTTTGGTCATTTTCTTTTGTGACCGCTATGTGGAGAACCTAATCCCTTGATCCTCATTAGATTATCTTTGTATCACTTTATTTGGAAAAACCAAATAAAAGATGAGGCAACTCAAACACATGTCGATACATGCTTAAAAGATGAGGCAACTCAAACAATTATATATCCAGATTCATGCATTTATGTCAATTTTAATGGTAAGCAGTAAAATTATGAAACTGGTACCACTGAACCACTTAATAACTGGAGCCTGCATATAAAGGATGAAGTATTTCCAATCATGAACTGAAATTTTTACCATCATTAGGCAGATCTAATCACAGAACACAATGCATTTTTCTAGATACCAAATGGAAGTTTGTGAGGGTGGATTTTGCAGCAATATTAGGTTGTCCTTTTGCCACCTTTGGCATTCCGGGTTCAAACTTGCAAACAACCTCTGTGCTTGATATGGCTCCCTGGACAGCCTGCACTGGCGAGAGCCTTGTGCAGCAATATTAGGTTGCCCTTTTTCAAAATGAAAGGACCTTTGCAGCAAGCAACAATTCATTGCATACAATCTCGAGTTCAATGTTTTTGTGGTTCTGAATCAGTAAGCTGTGTTCTGAATTACTTTTTTGATTGTGATACTGTATATAGTTTTGACAGATCATCAAGGCAACAATTCATTGGAACAACTAACTCTTTGCTCCACCTGCGAGGGAGAGGAATTATGAGAGGGGGGTGGGGGGAAAGGGAAGGGGATTTTTAGCCAGATAGAAGCTACAATAATGTTAATAATGTGCATCTGACAGCCATTGAAAATCTTTGTCTAGCCTCCTAGATGATTTTAATGTTGGCCATTGTCTACATCCACCTTTGACATTGGTCTGACTAAATCCTTCTTTTCTCCTTTCCCTGCCATCCTCTATAACAATATATTTTAATTCTCCTGAAGGATATGTTCTCTGCACCTTAACATATTTTAGTCTCTAAACACTGTTAAATATCTTCTTTTAGGTGCGTCTTTATCCTTGATTGGACACTCAGCAGGAGGATGGCTTGCACGTCTCTACATGGAAGAATTTGAGAAGTCCAATATTTCCTTGTTATTGACTCTTGGAACCCCTCACCTGTAGGTTATTGCACTTGATAATTCTGTGTTGATGGCTATTGAATTCCTCGCTTTCACATTGGTCTAGTAGATGTTTCCAAAGAAAGTTTAGTGGCATGTGCTTCTAACTCAATTTGTTGTAACTTCTATGTAAAAGAACATAATTCTGAATTTATACTAACCTTCTGCTCTCATTTTTGTTTCTTCCATCTCTTTTTTTCAGTCCAGCTCCAAAAAACCTTCCAGGGGTTATTGATCAAACACGAGGTCTTCTGGATTATCTTGAAAAGCATTGCGCAAAACCTGTTTACTGCCCTAAACTGAAGTATGTATGCATTGCAGGAAGGTATACGCCAAATTAGATACTCTACTTTGATCTTCCTTGAGTAGGATAATACTTTGGTCTTTATCCATGTATTTTGTGCAACATAGATGAGATCCTTAATAGTGTTAATATTATGATTTATGAAGATAATTTTCCTAGTACAATGGTCGATGCCCATTTGCATACTCTTTGCTGTGGATAACTTTTCATTTGATGTGATATGCCAAAGCAAAAGTTCAGTTTGCTCTTCTTCTTGACCAATAATAGGAGTGGTCACTTAGGAATCGTGGGATATATAATGGAGTATGTGGTTAATAAACAGAAGTACTTTCCCAGTTCAAGAAAAGAAAAAACGAAAGTAGTGAGTCATCAGGTTTGTGACTCCCATTGCTTTGACAGAACATGCACTCTTCCTTTCTTTCAAAAGGAAGCCTAGAAAATTAGATATTTCCTTCTTCGTCGTCATTTTAGATTACAAATATAATCCATGCTTAGAAAGTATGCTGCAGTGGATTTTAAATGGGTACAACAAATTGCAGGTATATTCAAGGAGCTCGGCTTTTTGGCAAGTCAAATGTAAATATTGAGGCTGTGGTTCCTGTTGACGGTGCTGAGCCGATTACTGATGTTGCTACAGTGAATGGCCCAAGCACTTCAACAACAACTACAACCTCATTTCGGGCTCGCTTTGTTGGGCAAGGGTACAAGCAGGTGAACTTAGTTGTATACCTATGCTTTACATTAAACTTATAAGACCTATAACTGCTATCATCTGAGTGATGAATATTTTTTGTAATTATTTGTTCCTGTGTACTGTTTCACATTCTCGTAGTGAAGCTGTAAGCTATTCATGTGGAAATGACTACTGACTGTAGCTACTACATTGTCAGGTTTGTGGGCAGGCAGATGTGTGGGGCGATGGTGTCGTGCCAGAAGTATCAGCCCATCTAGAGGGTGCACTTAATATTAGCTTGGATGGAGTTTATCACTCACCAGTTGGTTCAGATGATGAATTGAGACCGTGGTATGGCTCCCCAGCTGTTGTGGACAATTGGATACAACATCTACTTAATGAATGATGTAGAGGTATTAGAACAAATTAGAATATTATTTATAATCAATTCTTTGTTAACAAACCATCAATTTTACAATGGGCATTCCTTGTTGTTCTTTAGTTTTTCTTTTTTCTTGCGGAGGTTCAAATTTTTGAGGTATTTGATTTATTAGAGATGCCTTGTATTATCTTTCCTCCCAACTGTCTTTCGTCTATCTTCGTCCTATCCAGGGAAGAATAGAAGCTGATGTATTTTACTGCTATGTAATTTTTACAAGAATTGGAAAAACATGTTCTATACCTCATGAGGAGAACTTAATACAGTTTCTTTTTACTTTTTGTGAAGAACAAAGAAATGACCAAATAACATAATCTCTGTCCTCATGTTCTCTTCATGCCACCTTTTTCTATGGGAAGCACCATCATATTTGAAATCTTCACTGATCTGGGAGGAGTTACGTAATATCATATATTGCAACGATAGATGTTCGTCATCTCTAAACTGGGTTTACCAGTGGAAGATTGTCTGAGGTCAAAATTCCCAATTGGCTTCTGTACAGTTCCACGGTGATCCTTTCCTGATATGCATGGCAAGAGCAGCCATGTGACAAGTCCTAATCTGCAGACTGCAGCATCAATATCAGGAATAGCTATCAGTAGCAACCAAAAGTTTCGGTTCCATTATCGCAAATGCCTCCAGAACATGCGTCTCTCTTGGATTTCCTTGTTAACCCTCCATCAATGAGATTAATCAAGTATGTATTGTGATAAGCAGGTGGGAAATCTGAAACTGGAAAAGTTGTGCCAAAATGTCTGGGGATAAAAAAAACAAAAAACAAAAAAATAATGCTGCGTGTCTGCATGGAAAAGAACCTATGCATGCTTAATAAGGCTGATTCTAACATTTTGGCAAACAAGGATCAGAAGTGACCAAAGAGTAGTGATAAATCCCAAGTCAAAAGACCTATTGACACAGCAGCACTGTGAAAAATTAGGTAGTATTCTGGAGACAGGTAAATTTACAAATTAAGTATACCTTTCTTCTCGTCTCCCAGTATAATTATGTAGTTTTAAGAAATGCAAAAGTAATCCAATCCCAGTCAAAAAAGGTTAACCAAATTTTACTAGAAATTTTATTCTCTTTTGGATAGTACAAAAATATGTTGGGTCAGGCCAGATCTGCTCCGGGATTGGATGATTGGATCCAATGGAATGCAAGACACACTTAAAAGTAAACTAGATTGGGGATGTTCATGTATGTATTGCGATCTTTGGATCTGCTAATAAATATGATTGATATAACAATATACAAACTACATAAAAACATCTATTAATCATTTTCTAGGTACTTTTTACAGCATGCATAGCCATAGTCCTTACTAGTTGCACTCCTGATCCAGAGAGTTCATTCACTCAAATAAAAGTAGATGTCAAGAATATGAACCAAAAAAAAAAAAAAAAACAATATACAAGTCAAAGAGGGGAAACCCTGCAACAGATACAAATTGTCAAGAACATATTCCAACCCAGCAGTCAATCAATCCATCTTTTGAAAATAGTGGGATAACAATTTGCCGATTTCAAGGAACCTGACTTTGTCTTTTCTATCAAATCAAATATAGACTTGAGCTTCTCATCACAATGGATTTCCCTCATGCCAAGCAGGACTATGCAAAGCAGGGAAGACCACAATTTTAATGAAGCATCATAATACAGCCTAATGATTGAATTTGTAGAATTCGGTATTATCAATTTTAATGAAGGATCAAAACAAGTGTAGAATAAGCGAACTATTTTGTGATACAGAAAACTAACTGCTCATAACAAAGAAAGAAAATGGAGAAGATGGAGGGAAAGAGAGCTTGCAGTAACTTCTGTCACGCTTGAAAACATTCAATAAACAATGTACACTAATTCCAGAACACCTCATAATCCATTATGGAACTCTAAATTAGTGTATAGAAAGTATATTAAGACAATTGAGCCTTTATTTCTCCAATAAGAATAGGACTCTGAAACACACGAATTATTTAAACAAAAGCTCCATCACAAACCAATAATACTACACTGAGAGTCTTCTAAACTTGTGGAGTACATCTAGAAAAATGGGAAATATTTAAGAAAATAATAACTATGTGCAGGACTTTGTGGGATTCCAATTCCTCCCTCCACACGGAAATGGTTATAGCTATTGTTTTTTAGAAGTAAAAAATGAAAATAAAGTCCGATACTCTTGGAAAAAGGAGAAAGAAAAAAAAAAAAAAAAAAAAAAACAAATAATGTACTGCTTGAACACTATATTTCTTATAAAGAACTTCCCAAACCATTTTTTATGATCAAGTGGATCGAATCCAAACACAGGTTTAATTAAACATGTAAAAAGAATCATTAAATTGCTCGTGATGTTTAAAGCAGTTATCAAACTTCATGGAGAATTGGTTGCAAACTACATATATGGTGGTATATAGCACCGGTTTTCAGAGATTTTGCATCCCTTAAAAACGTATGTTTGAAACTTTCAAGTAATTCATCATGCTGCACACCAAGTTATATTTTCCTAAAATTGATGATAGGTAGATCTGTTTTGTTTGTTCTCAATGAAGACTTTGTGCTAGTCTAAATAAACACTCTACAATACTATTACAAATGCTTTCTATCATTTCTGTTTGTGTAATGCAAGACAAAAATGTATCCAAATGCCAGGATTTATACAAGAAGCAAATACTATAACAAAAATTGCATATCACTATGATATATCATAATTCGTCCAACCAATTAGGTTGTGATACATGACAAAAGGAATGGGTTATATTTGACTGAGAATGTTGACCTTTGAACTATTATTGTTAGTAACACGTGTCACCCTGTTATTAGACTTCAGTATTAATAAAGATGCGGAACTTTTTTAAACAATTACAAAAGGAATGGGTTATATTTTGACTCATAATATTTTAATAAAATCAATATTTTCTCTCTACAACTCTTTGATTTCTGCATTGGAGTCGCCCGGGACTTAGCAGTGGAACTTTGTTTTATATCCCATGCTGGTACCCTTGAAGTTTGACTGGTGAGTGGAACACGTGAATCAATCAACACCGAGTATATAAGGCACAGATAAATTTTGCTCTAACACACTAAATTGAATAAAGAGGAATGAATCCACAAATAAACAGGGACCTGGACCAATTGGGTGTCTAACCTGAAGGTTGTGTTGCTTAATATAGGACCAGATCTGCTTTGAGCTGGTTGTGGTAGTTGTAGTAGTTGTAGCAGTAGCTGAAGAAGCAGATGATGATTTGGGAGGGGTGGCAAACAGAGCTCTACTTCCTCTCAAAACTCTTGAAGCAGAAGAAGAATACATTACGGCGACATTACGTAGTGGAAGAAATTCCCCAGCCCAAAGTTTGAAATTTATTTTTAGTAAATTACACTATCTTTTTTTCTTTTTTTCTTTTTTTCTTTTTTTCTTTTTGAAGTACCAAAAAGCCCTATTTCTAATTTTCTCTTTTTAAATAAGTTGAAAAAAAAGGTATTAAGTAATATCTTTTTTTTTATATTATCCTCTATTATTTAGTTATTTTTCTAAAATATTTGTAGAAAAAAAAAATAGACAAAGTGATTTATATAAATCTGGTAATAAAAACAATTTTTTCTTTAATTTTTTGAATACAAACATGAAAGCAGAGCATGAAAACAACTTATTAATTTTTAGAAGTTCTCATTCTCTCATTGATAATTTTATTATAATTTATCAGTTTTTAAGCTATATGTTATATCACTATATTTTTACTTAATTTATATTTTAAATTTACAAAATTAATATAATAAATACAATGGTGAAAGTGATAAAAGATTAAAAGAGTACACATAAATTGGTTTTTATCAAAAATAGTATCGATCAAAATTAAATTTTTGGTTTGGTGTTGGTTACTTATAAGTCTCAGTTACTTGTTTTTTTTCATATCAAAAACTGAAATTTCGAACTCGATTTCTTATCTCATCTAGTTTTATCGAAATTGAATTGATGCCTTTTATTTTTAAATTGGAAAGTCTAGGCTGGCATCCCCAATCCTTTCTTTTCTTCTTTGGCCCATTTGATTATATTTGTTATTTTAAGAATGCAAGCTTTATTACTTCTAGGTTTATTTTGGGTTTGTAATTATCAAAAAATTGTGTTTTTTGGCTCAAAATATGTTTACAGTTTATACTTTCTCAGTAAAAAGTGAAAAAAAAATCTTTTTGATTGTGTTTTGGGCTAAATTGAGTGTTAAATAATACTGGACTCAAAGACTCATTAAAAAACATGATAATATTGAATTGAACCAATCATCCTAATTGGTTCACTTTCTTATCAAAAATTGAGAGAACTAAAATACTATATATAGTCACAAACCGAATGACTTGGTTTGGTCAGTAACACCCTTAAAAATCGGTTGAACCAAACTAGAACTAGCCCTATAAAAGATATTACAAAAAAGTATAAGATTTATTTCTAAAGAAAATATTAAATGTATGACTTATCTGTTATGACACGATCTGTTGATTTTTATTTTTATTTTTATTTGTAATTTGTTTTAAAATATTACATATTGAAAAATAAAAAATTAACTTTTTAATATTTTGAAGATAAAATAAAAATTTCTTAAAATTATTATTTAACGCCATTAATTTATAATATATCTAATAGAGCAGAGTATTAAATTTTTTAGATTAATTGTGGATATGAGTGTAATTTCAATAATTTACTCTGATTAATTGGAAGTATGGTAATTGAAGGATAAGTTTAAATCAGACCCAAAAAAAAAAAAAAACGAAGGATAAGCTTAAAAACAAAATTAATAATAATAATTACCCTCACCGTACCTTACTGAATGGAAGTTTGAAACGCAGCATTTGGGTTTGGGTGGCTTGCCTCTTCTCATCCTCAGGCTCCGCAGGCAAACCCCTCTCCCTTATCCAGTTTTCTGTAACAAACAGCAACTCGGAACACAAGCCTTTTCCACTCTTCTACATCAATACTTCTCTCTCTCTCTCTCTCTCTCTCTCTCTAAGCAATAAACATCCAATTCCTATGAGACCTCCTCCATTTCCCCTCATCGATAAGGAAGCAAAATATTAGTATCAGTAATTGGAGGATAATAAGCAGAATGTCTTGTTTATTACCACAATTCAAGTGCCACCCCGACACATTCTGTATCCAATTCAGAACATATACTCATAATGTTCCTGCTAGCCACTCCCACACACAGACCCATATTAGTAAGTTCTTTCTCTCTCACCCATTTGTAGACTCTTTGAGTTCATCTCAAATAGAACTGAAATGGGTTCCTTTTTATTGTTCTTTATTTTCAAAGTAATTATAGTTTTGCTTACTCCAATTCCCAAGCATATTCTGTTTAAAGTGTTGGTCAAGTATTTCTTGCATTAACACTACACAGTCATAATGTATGTTGTATGTCAGGTAAAGAAACAAGTAACTTGGACTTATATTTTGTAATAGAGCTGAGGTTTGTCCAAAATGAGTTGGGACGGTTATATGCTTCTTTCAAACCTTTGACCTCACCATCAACTAGCGTCCCTGGCTTTAATTAAGCAACAGAATCCCGAAGGCCTTTGCTTTGCTTTAATAGTGTTTATTAGTATTCCAATGGCGGTGTTATGTTACAGTTTTAAGGCTTCAGCCTTTGCTGATTTTTTTATTTTATTTTTTTCTTTTTGCTTCTTCCTAGCCATTGTTGAGATTTAGGATGGTATACCCATGTGACTGAAACTTAGATCATGTTAGAAAAATAAAAATCTCCTCTAGAAAAGGTTAGAGAAACATTAAGTTCCATTCGTTCCTATAGGTGACCTATGTGGATGTCACAACACGTTTCCATGACAGACAATTGTATTGTAGGTTTGATAGTTGTTCCTTTTGATTGAAGATTGATAGATAACGTTATGTGTATTATATTAGATCGTTCTACATCAGTTATAGTTGGCTTGCATAAAAACTATGAACGTTTTCATCACAGACAGTTCTCTCAACAGCAACCAGTAAATTTTTCCTCTTTGTAATGGCTAACTGTATTTCAGCTTCGTCACTCAACGGTTGTGTCCGACTGACTGATCTGATTCATCCCTTAAGCAGACAACTTTTTAACTTTTGAGTTGTAGGAAAAGATTTTCCAGACACTGATAAAATAAAAACATCTAGTATCCTTTTCGTTGCTGTGTAGATTGGTAAAAGTATCCATGTGCAACTTTGCATGATTTGCAATGCGGCCTCATTTCACAAAGATTTTATTTAAAATATAATATGGATACATGATTATATTCTCCATCACAATCTGTGTTTTCCATCTAAATGTGTCCTCTATAATTTTGAGACACAGCAAAATAAATTTTCCAAACTGTTGGCATGCAGGGCCATGCCTAATGAATAAAAAGAGAAAGGCTTTGGGTTGTGATGTCTTTATATCCAGGCTAGGTTTAGTGAAAAATTATATTTTGCCATGATTATTCATTGGTTGAAATTTGAAATATGCAGCAAAAAATAGAGAGTCTATTTGTTTACGGGCACAATGTATTCTCTCCACCACATCTCCTTCCACATCAACATCAACATCAACAGGAACATCTGCAGTGCTTAATTTGGAAAAATTGAGATTACTTTCTCTAGAAGCCAATTCTGATCTAGTTACTGGAAACAGACCTTGGACATATATTGGTGCAGTTGGGCCTCCTACAGAGGTTAGATTCTTCTTCTATTTTGGATATTTGATCTTATATTCAAATATTTTTCCAGTACAGTTGTAACATTATTGGGTTCTTAATGCGAATGATGTACTCATACATTGTTCAAATGTAACATGATTCGGTGTTGACTGTGGATGATCAATGTATGTATACTTTTATATCTGTTCTTAAACAAACATGCTCAAATCACTCATAATCATGGTAATTGTGCTGAAATGTAGGTCAATACCTGCATTTCTGTTATTGGGTTTGAGCAATATTGGTCATCATGGTCTGGTATCTGTTAATGTTTCACTATCTGTTTGCATGGTTTCTCAGTGAAAGATATCCCTGCATGTTCATATTGGTTTCATTGTCAAACTAGTCACAAGAAAAAACTCTACATGTTCATATTAGTTTCACTGTCAATCTAGTCACAAGAAAAAACTATCTTATTTTGGTGCTTTTTAGGCTGTTTAGAATCTTTCTGCTTTGTAAGAGTATATATTTGCTTGCTGTTAACTTTCCATTCTGAAACTTTTCCATGAATTCAATCTCTTCATTTCGAAGTATTTGTCAATTATTTAAGCTACTAATAAGCTCTGATGTTTATATTCAGGAAAATTTTAAAGCAACTTTATCTAAAGAAACACTTCTTACAAGTGAAGAGGCTGTAATAGCTGCTGCTTCTGCTGAAGCAATTACTCTTGCTAAAGCAGCTGTGAAGGTTGCCAAAGATGCAGCCCTGTTATTCAATAATAACCAGCCTGCAAAAGCAGAGAATACATCTCTGCTGTCATCCAAAAGTGATGAATTACATCTTAAATTGGCTCAGCATATGGAGACAGAACAAGATGGCTTAGGAGAATTCATGGGAACTGAATCAGAAATGATGGACGATGAGTATGCACGTGATGCAATAGAGGAATCTGATGATATGGAGCCAACCCGTGAAGAACTTGAGCTTCTGCAGGAACGGCTTTTCAAGAGTATAGCTGTAAGATCAAGGCGCCAAACTGAACGAAAAGCCAGAAGAGAAAGAGCAGCAGAAAAGGCTGCTGCAAATGTTGTTTCTGTAAAGTGTGGCTATACGAGCCGGAAAAGGCGTGCTTCTTTACAAGAAATAGACTATTCTGATCCTTTGCGTTACTTGAGAGCAACTACCAGCACTTTTAGGCTTCTGACTGCAACTGAAGAGCTTGAGTTGTCGGAAGGAATACAGGTATATCTATATCTATACATAGATAAAAGTGGAAGTATTGGGGGTATTGTTTATTAGAATAGGATAATAATAATTTTCCCTACAATAAAAAGTGTGGCTCTACTACCAAAACTCCATTTGTTCATACACATGATACACTACATTGACATAAAAGAAAAACCTATATGGATTTATAAATCATCTATAATAATAATAGTTTTCCTGATAATTTTTAGGTTGGGCAAGTAGTGATGGTTGTTATAAATTCTAATGAATTTGTTTTACCACTTACAATTTCTTTTGTTATCATTATCAAAAGTGTTAAATAAAATAGAATGAGTAAAATAATTTGATTAGTTTTTCAAATCCTTCACCTATAACCTTTATTTATAGTAAATAATAAAACATAGACTTCTACATCTAAGTAATGTGGGACTTAATAATAATTACTATTATATTTCTAACACCCCCTTGAAATAGAGCATATATTGCTCAATTTTGTACAAGTTGTTAAGTATATTTAGTATTAAGTTATGTTGGGTATTAAGTCCCACATTGTTTGGATAAGTAAGTTTTATGTAATTGTTCTATTATAAATTTAAGGTTCTGGTATAGTCTTGGAATAATCCAAGCTACTACTATTTCTTTCTCTATATTTATTTTATATGGTATCAGAGCGGGTTTGATCTAAACCCAAGTTTAATCTTGGGGCTGCCGCCTCTCCTCTTTGGTGGCAGCCCCGAATAGTTTTGAAGCTTTTGATGCTGTTAGTTTTGAAGTTTTTGTAGGAGTTCGTCTTTATGTTTGTTGGTTGTTTAGTCTTTTGACACAACCCCCATTCAAGATTGAAGAGTTTTCAACATTCCTTGCTCGTTATCACTGATTCCGGAGTTGCCTTATCTTGGATTCCGACCAGAGAAGTTCTCGGCGGAAGTTGTTGCCAATTTGGCATTTTACATTGGTTGTGAACCAGCGATTCTCTTTGAGACACATGTTATTTGTGTCATTCTCTTTTAGGCACATGTTGTTTGTGCCGTTCTCGTTCTCTTAGGCACGGAATGAGTCGAGTGAACTTGATGTAATTTTCTGTTATAGGGGAGTGTTGAGAGTTTTGATACTTGAGATTATATTTGTACAAGCTTGAGCATATATATGCTCTAGCTTGAGGGGGAGTGTTAAGTATATTTAGTATTAAGTTATGTTGGGTATTAAGTCTCACATTGTTTGGATAAGTAAGTTTTATGTAATTGCTCTATTATAAATTTAAGGTCCTGGTGTAGTCTTGGAATAATCCAAGCTACTACTATTTCTTTCTCTATAAGTAAAACCCAATTAGTAATTTCAACACTCTCCCTCACTTACATCAACCTAAGAACAATGGTCAAGCTTCAATCCACTTGATGAATGTACTGGTGAATAGTACTGTGAACATCACTATTGAACAGCACATGTGAACATGGGTGTAAACAATGCACATGAGGATTTTCTTGAAAAATAAAAAAAACACAGTTAGAAAAAGACACAGCAGGATTTTTCAAAAAAATAAAAAGAGTACCACTGGAAAGACACATAGTAGGAAAGTTCACGCAGGTACTGTTTGAACTGTCAAATCCTCTGAGCCATCAAACCCAAAAACCAAAAGAAAAGGCTTGGAAAGGAGAGACGTGGAGCCATCATTAACTAGGGATAGAGAAAAGTGGGAATAACTAGGCTTGAAAAGATGGCTGGCTGTAAAGCCTTTTTTCTTTTCTTCGTGTGGCGTACTGTTTGAGCCGTCAAATCCTCTGAGCCATCAAACCCCAAAACAAAAAATAAAAGAGGCTTGAAAAGGAGAGGGGTCGAGTAACTAGGGATAGAGAAAAGTGGGAATAACCAGGCTTGAAAAGATGGCTGGCTGCAAAGCCTTTTTCTTTTCTTCGTATGGCGGCTAGAGAAAAGAGGATTAGGGATTTTTTGGAAATCAGGCAAAGATGGGGCTTGGGTTTCAAATCCACCCTAATACCATGTTAAATAAAATAGAATGAGGAAAGGGATTGTGGGCTTAATTGGTTTTTTAAAGCGTACCCCTATAATCTTCATTTATAGTAAACAATAAAACATAGACTTCCACATCTAAGCATTGTGGGACTTAAAAATAAATTACTATTATATTCCTAACAAAAAGAAATAATATGAAATGAAATATGTATATAGGATGTTGTAAAATTATTTCAATTTTATATGATATATGATGATTTCTAATAAAACAATAAATTGTAATTATAATGTATATAATTTAAGAAAATATTATATACAATGAGTTTGAAAAACTTATAGGATAGAAAAATAATGTTGATTGAGATATGATACATGGTAGGTAAAAAAAAAACTTTCCGATGCATAAAGCAAAGTAATGAAAACCCCTCAACGGGAATTTGTCAATAGATAATGCTGATTTTACTGGACTGTTGTATGAAAAAAATATGTTTTCACATGAATATACATTATACACTTATTCTGTTTAATGTCTATTGGAGATAATCATATAAAGTTAACAATCAGCAAGTGGGCAAAGTCTTCCCACTAAAAGAAGTTGGAAAATATCGGAACAATGTAGTTGTATATAAGAGAAAGTTGTTGGAGACTCTATCGTGCTTTATGATTCTTCATAAACTCTTGAATCACTTGTTGATTAAATATTCTTCATAAGTGCTGCAATATATGATGCATTGGTTAATATAGGATGACATTGCTAAGGTTTCTCAAAATTCCACCAGCCTGTATAAAGCTTATCATGTCTGGCATCAGTGCAACCCTTTTATAATTGGTTCTTTCAAAAGCTTTAGTTTCAGCAACTATTTTGTTAGCCTATTGCTTTTCTACTGTCAGACAGAAAGGATGTGTAACCCATACTCAGATGTTGCACTGTTCATATGAAGATTCAGAATATCTTCCTAGAATTGTCTTATGAAATAAATTTCTGATAGTTACATAACATACTCTTGTATCCTTTAAAGGCAGATAAATTCATGCTGTATTGCTTTGCATTAGGTGTTAAGAATTGAAGGCAGTACTTTAGGTGCAGAAGGTAGTTCCTCCTGATTCAGTTGGTATGCTGTTGAATTTTTCCAGGGGGAAAACTAATATGGAGTTGTAACAAATTATTTTTTGATTATAGGAAAGAAACTCAAGTTATATCTTACAATTACTAGAGCTTGATTAACTCCACTAACAAATATAAAATAACCAGGAGAAAAATGTGTTTTATATGTTCTGTTTTATCATTTCTTGCGCTTCTTATCTGATCGGGGATGCCTCTTCTTTTGCCAATGTTTTCAGGACTTGTTAAAGCTAGAAAAACTACAGGAGGATCTTGCAGAACGATGTGGTGGTCAGCCCACTTTTGCTCAATGGGCTGCAGCAGCAGGAGTTGATCAGAAGACTCTGAGAAGCCGCTTAAACTATGGTATTTTTTGCAAGGACAAAATGATTAAAAGCAACATACGCCTTGTTATATCAATTGCTAAAAATTTTCAAGGAGCTGGGATGAGTCTCCAAGATCTTGTACAGGTATTTGTCTCACTTGCAAGTTTCATCCAGTGGGCATCCTCATAAAAGATATATATATATATATATATGTATGTATGTATGCACGTTCTAGAATAAGGTGGTCTTGTTTTTTAAGTTAGCAGCTCTCTCTCGCAGGAAGGATGTCGAGGTCTTGTAAGAGGTTCGGAGAAATTTGATGCTTCAAAAGGTTTTAAGTTCTCAACCTATGCTCACTGGTGGATTAAACAAGCTGTTCGGAAGTCTCTTTCTGATCGGGCCAGAACAATTCGCTTACCAGTGAGTTTTCACTTTTGTTTGTTTCTCCAAAACCAAGAATCAGAAGATTTTCATTGTAAAATAGTTCATGGGGAAAAGCACTATCCTCATAATTCTTGCTTGTATGAGCGAGTATTGCTTTAGTAATTAGTACATAGTTCATAAGAGATTATATCCTATAATTAACTATTTTCAACTTGACAGTTTCACATGGTGGAGGCAACATATAGAGTGAAGGAGGCAAGAAAGCAATTATATAGTGAAAATGGAACACATCCTAATGACGAAGAAATAGCAAGGGCAACAGGGTTGTCAATGAAGAGGCTTAGTGCTGTGCTTTTGACTCCAAAGGCTCCTAGATCTTTAGAACAGAAGATTGGGTTCGACCAGAATCTTAAACTTTCGGTTGGTCTTATTCTAATTTAATTGCCCTTTCAGACAATCTTCATGTCATTTGCATAATGTTCATATTGCTGATAGGTTGATATGTTTTGACTAGGAAATAATTGCGGATCCTGATGCAGAAACAGCAGAAGATTTGTTGATAAAGCAATTCATGAAAAAGGACCTAGAGAAGGTACTTGATAGTCTCAATCCAAGAGAGAAGCAGGTATTAAGATGGAGGTTCGGTATGGATGACGGAAGGATGAAAACACTGCAAGAGATAGGGGAGATGATGGGTGTCAGTAGAGAGAGAATTAGGCAAATAGAGTCGTGTGCATTTAGGAAACTGAAGAATAAGAGAAGAACCCAACATTTGCAGCAGTATTTGGTTGCTTAAACCTGTCAAGGTTGAAAATTAGGCTGCTGAAGAATGAGTTAGCTTAGATGCCTAAAGAGTTCTTGCTTTCTTTCATCTGTTAACTTTGTTCTTATTTTTTTCTCTTTTGCAATTCTTTTCTCCACTTTCCATTATAGAAATGTGATTCTATTCACAGAGTACTTTGGAAAAATGGTTGTACACAGAAACGGATAAGTTTTTAGAGCATCATACCATTTTTATTGAACACGCGTGCATGAATCTGAAAGAATCCTCTAAATCTTTTGAATGTATGTTTTTCAACATGGCGTGGAGATGTCTATTATTTGAAAATGAGACGAAAGAAATTAGAGTATGTTAGAGAATGCATTTCTTTACTTTTTAGGAACCAAGAAGTGAAAAGGATACTAATTATAGGTCAAAATGTTGAAGTTACAACGACTGTTTTTTAAAACAATATTGAACCAGTTGATTGGATCGATCGAACTGTCGACCAATAACAAATTAAATTAGATAAACTATAATATTGTTTTTGTGGTTGGAAGCAGTCAAGACCAGTAAAAATTGTAAAAAACGGAAGAACTTGTAATATTGGTGTTAGGTTGATTGAAAAATTGATTTAAAAAAAAAAAAAAATTATTTATATAATGATTAGTGAAATATTTATATTTATATTAAAGATTAGTGAAACAATTATATTTATATTAATGTTGCTTTTATTATTTTGATACATAAGTTACAATTTGAATGTTGTGATATACAATAAATTAATTATTGCTCGTATTAACTATAATAATTGTATTTGACTATTTATGATGTAATTTTCTTATTATTAATAAATATTAAATTATTTTTTCTTGTATATTTAGTATTTATAATTAATTAAAAATTGTCTTCAATATGTATAATGTTTGAAATGATAAATTATACAGTATCCTATTTTTTCTTCTCGATATGCAATTGACTTTTTTGGATCGCTTAGTTGGAACTCAATATGTTGTTTGGGAAAGCGAAATGTTTTTTGGATTGTGCATGATAGTATTTTTATAAATATATATTAATAATTTTATATTATAAATAATTTTAAAAAAATTAGTATTATTTAAATTTTACTTCTTAAAAAGGTTTTAAGTTTGTGAAGAGTATGGCATATATCAGAATCCTTTTTAATTTTGAAAATAATAAAACAAAGATTCTTTGGGAATTTGTAAGAAGTTGCAGACTTCATCTTCTTCAAAAAGATCTACTATCTTGGACTGATTCATCTCCTTTATAGCTACAACTTATGCAGATCTACCCAAATTCCTCCTCCCTCCCTAGTTGAGAAATCTAATTCTCTCAATGTTAGACTAAAATCGTGTGTCTTGTTGATATAAGTTTCGTTAATTTCCAGCAATTTTTTTCCTTGTTTTCGACCGTATGAGTTTCTACCTAGGCGGCAATTTTCTCTCTCTGCTATGTTATACTTCTCCACTGCTTCCATGTGATGCACTTGAGGAAATTGCAAGACTGTATTTTTAAATTTTGAACTGATCAAGTTGGGTCATGAATAAGTATTAGTCCCGGTAACAAGTTGTGAAAATCATACGGTTATGATTGAATTTGTTACATCATACACATAGGTAGGGTATTCAACACCCTACATTTATAATAGGGTATTGTATAATTCTTATTTGAAATATATAATTAAATATATTTATGATGTTATCCGATTCGATAATTAGTCTAATCTTGGTATAATCAATTGATCAGAAACTAAATAAAATTTTCTAGTCGATCATCTTTCAGATTTAAAAACACTTAGCTACTACTATAAAACTCAATTCCTCGATTTTTTTTTTTCATTAAATATAATTTATATTTTTAGAGTAAATTATACTCAATCCGCTTAAGATTTAGTAAAGTTAAGTTCTAAAATTTTGAAATTTGACACCCTACTCCTTAAGATGGATGTAATGGAAATAAATATTAAAATGTCTTGATTTTATTTTCAAAGTATCAAAAAGATCAATAATTCATATTTGCAAATGAGTTTTAAATATACTTACGTTTTTTTTTTTTTTCCTTTTCTTTCTATACTAGCTTATAACCAGTGCAATGCATGATTTTTTGTTGGTTACTACAAATAAAATATTGTAAATTGTTATCTGTGAAATAAACTATTTAAATATATAAGTTATTTATAAATATTTATGAAAGTACTCAATTTTTTTGAAGGATGATTTCTTTTTTCTTTTGCTATGAATAAAAAAGAAATAATCAAGTAAAAACTAATAATATTATGAGAAAAAAGTCATTAACTGGAACTTAATGGAAGAACAAATATAGCAAACAAACTGAAGTATGACGTAATCCTTATATTACAAAATTTTTAATGGTATGTTGTCATGTATAAACGGTGCTCCTACTGCAAAATGTAAGTTAAATTCATTCTAATAGAATCTGTTGAAACTGGTTATATGCATGTTTGAAAAAAATATAAAGCACTTAAAAAAAGAAAAAGAAGACAATTTCAAATACAGGGATTATCCATCTTAATAAAAGAAAAAAATAAAAATAAATAAATAAATAAATAATATATATATATATTTTACTGATACACGATTGTTAATGTTAGATTTGTTCAAGGAAGAGACCTTGCAAGGTGACTCCTAAATCTGCCTATAGTCTCTTGTCTAGGTATCTCGGTGATCTGGCGATCCTGGTGGACCTACAAATAATGGACAGGAGCTGAGTCCTGGGTGAACTCCCTAGGCACTCAGATGATAAATTCAGAAAAGGAGAGCCATAAAACTAAAGGGGGGATGAATCCAAGCCTAGTAGTTTAAATGTGTGTATTATGTCCCTTTTCAGAGATTGAGGTGTGTATATATAGTAGAAGAAAGTACTATCACAGGCTACCTAAACTATTCACGCCTTCAAGTCTTTGGACAACCGCCACGTAGCAAGCTTTCACTTGGTGTCAATATGTTATATTAACACTAGTTTCCTGAACAATAAGTCTTGAGTGAATCTGGAGAAAGGCTTATTAAGTAGCCAAAACTCTAAAACTTGCAAAAGGGCATAGGTCGCTGAAATCCTACAATCGAGAATGGAAAATGCGTGGTTTATGATTAGGTCTTCAAACGAGATGTATCCTTGAAGCATGACGCTCATGGGCTTAATTCTCTTCTATCATTAGCTATCTTGCGACTCTTCATATTTTGGGTCGAACCTACTTTTTATTAGACGTTGTGGTAGGCAACCATTAGTGTTGAGCCACGTGTTCCTAATACACTGGGCATGGTGAGTGAGGGAAGCCTGCAAAGCTTATATAAAGGGCTCACTTCCCCCTTTTGTGTCTCACTTTCAAGTTTTTTTCGTGAAGCTCTGCCATTTTGAGTATAACCAGATCGACTAGTCCGGAGATAAACCACATAACACTCATTTCTTCTTTGTTAGGTATGAGCTTCTAGCCTTCTCCAAATTTTTTCAAGTTTCTTCAGTTCTCCAACTATGTTTGATGAGGGAGGTTTTCCAATTGCCCCACCTTTAGAATTATTGGGTGATCACCCAGTAGATGGCACTATAGTGCCTATGGATGATGAGTCAACCTACTGCCTTGGAAAAGGAAAGGTGCTCCCAAAAGTCTTAACTTATTATCCTCCTGTGTCATTGGGCTAAATAACATTGAGTCTGAGAGTTTCGAATTTGGGGACGAGGCCACTGCCTCATCCCGCTTTTCACCTGAGAGGGATAAGGATAAAGAGTCTGAGGATGATGAGGCAGCTTTTTGGCCTCAGACTAACACTATTGTTATAAGTGACATACAAAATATCATAAACGATGCAAACCTAGAGACCTTAAGTAGGTTATTTTTTGAGCTTGTTAGGGCCAAAGTATACAAGGTTGAGCCTTATGGAGATCGCCCTCATCATTCTCGCCCTAACACCTTCTGTTTTTATAAGAAATACATTAAAGCGGGAGTTCGCTATCCCTTCCATCCATTCATTGTCAAGGTGTTGAATGCCTTAGGGATTTGTTCAGCTTATGTTGTTCCTAGTGGTTGGAAATTTTTTATTACCTTTATCATGTCTGCTAAACTCTGACAATTCGCCCATCCCTGATAGTTTTTAGACACTTGCACCGAATTAAGAATACGTTTGGAGAGGGGGTGGAACTACTTTTCGGCCAAGGATAACCTATACCATGGGTAACCTGACAACAATAAGGAGTGGAAGCCTATTTACTTCTAAGTTGAGGCTCCTCACCCTACTGGCTTGCTACATAAGTGAGGCGTGCTAAGGACTTGGAAGCTCAAGAAACCCCCAAGGATGAATTGAGTACAATACAAAAATAGTCTAAGATCCTAATGTACAAAAAATACCAGCAAGATACACAACATATTTTATCTCTGGCTCAAAGTTTGCAAGGACTGGTTTATCCAAGCTAGCAATTGTTTCGCATTTGAAGATTTTTCTTTCATTGTTGACTAGTATTTCATATTCTTATTGTTACTGAGCTCTTGATTTCTATGGCCTTTGTAGATATGAGTCTTACACCAAAACAAGATGCCACTTAAGTGATAGTTGCCTTGAGGTGATGTCTAGAAGCTATTAAGGAAAAGGACTGAGAAAACGTCAACCTCGAAAGACAAGAAAGAGGCTAAAGAGAGTAGTTGACCTCCTAAAAAGACGAAGAAAGGCTCGGTCCCTTACCGTTCTCCTTCTGAAGGATCATCTATTCCCTGGGCTTTAGAAGAGTCCCAACCTATTGAGATGGTGAGGGATGCATTACCCTTAAGCACGATCCTTACTGATGATTGTGAGAGGACATCTCCTCCTCCTCTCAGATCTCTTCGCCAATACAAAAGGGCGAGAGTCAAGCCCTCCCTGAAGGAGCCCTCCAGACCAGATGGCTTTTCTATCACCAAGGTGCCAACACATGTTTTTCTAAGCTCCCTAAAGGACACTTATATTGGTGATATCCAAAGCATTGCTTTTGCTATAGCTTGAGGGAATACTGTGCTAGCAGATGTAGCATTAATCGATGACCTTTCGTTAGAGAGTGCCTTCATTATTAGGCTGTCTGCTTGGTGTTTAGGTATGGCGAACAACTTACACTTGTGTTTTTTGCTACCATGTTATTTATATATGATGTTTCTGATACAAACTTTGTTGACCTGCAGTCTATACAATATTAGGTATCTTTATATGTCAAACTGAAGAAAGCCCTAGAGGAAGCTGAGTACTTCGCTAATAAACGGATTGGCACTATTCAAGAAAAAGAGAGGTTGAAAGCTCTACTACTACAAGCTGAAAAAGACGAGGCTGAAGGGTGAGCTACCATAGAATAATATGATGAGCTCAAAGCTGAAGTCCAACTTCTGAGGGGCGAGGTATAGAGCTGACTGACACAATGCCATGAACAAAGTGAAAAGGTGAACTTGACTCAAAGAGGAGCTTAAACAGTATCGATCACATGAGTCTAAGGTGACGTGACTTAAGGAGGAACTAGACCAAGAGGCAGAAAGCTAGGCTAAGAAAGATGATGAGATTGCTAGATTGAAGGCTGAGCTAGGTTCGTCCAAGGAAGAGACTCGAGCAACTGTTGAAAATTTTAAAAACTTAGACGAGTGTCGACAGATGATCTATGATCATGGTAGTCGCCTTTATGCCAATGGATGGGTCAGCTGTTAAATCTGGTTGAAGGAATACAACCCTTCCTTAGACATATTTGAGGTAAAGTGGCCTAGCGAGGAGGCAATGGAGGAGGAGGAAAAGATTGCTAGGATGCTTGCCGAAGCCGAAGATGTTACTATAGGTGAGAAGGTTGCTTGGGGTGCTAAAGCTAGTGTGGATGGAAATGATAGGTCAGTTGATTGTGACAATGGCGATCAATAGTTATGTTTATACTTAGTGAATTTTTGATGTGCAATTTGTAATGGAATGGATGATTATGAATTTGTAATATGTATTTTGCACATTTATTGATAGAGCTCTTAATTTCTGCTTTAACTTCTAGTATAATATTCAATACTTTATTTCTTCATTTTACTTGGATTTACTACCTAGTGGTATACCTGCTAATTTGAAAAATCATATTGAAAACAAGGTCTGATACAGATCACAAAACCAGTCTTCTTTTTATTTCCTGTCCCGCATAGGGTATCTGGGTTCTATAGGTCGGACTTATTTAAAGTCTATGCCTTTGGAGATTTATATTTCTAAGCCTGGACTAATGAAATTGGACCTCATAGTCAATTCTGCCAACTTCTCAAGGCTCTTCCCTGCTTGCATGGGGATCGGCCTTTAACATCTATAGGTGGGGATACTTTCTTGTACCTTACACTTCCTATGGACAAACTCAAAAGTGGCTCGAACTACAAGGGTTATAGCCTAGCAGCCTCGCTTTCCAACACCGCAAGCACCATAGGAGGTTGGGTTCCTATATCTAGGCCATTGGATAACCGGGTGAGCCTCGACTATTTTTTTTCCCATTTATTTTTTGGCAAAGCCTTATACTTGAAATTACATAGGGCGCAGTTGATTTACAAAGAAAAATCTTCATATATGTAGTACATGCATATATAAAGTAGGGCGATCTAAGGCCTTGCCGATATGTATATACTAACGGTAGTATATTTTCAAATATTGGGTGTTGAAACTGCCCTGAAGCATTTTTCTTTCCTCTGTTTTGATTTTGTAAGCCCTTGGGCTAACAACCTGGTCAATCTAGTACAGACCTTCCCATGATTCTTTGAGCTTCCCATGATTCTTTGAGCTTCCCTTCTGAGCCACTACTTTTGAACTACAAAGTCACCCACTTTTAAGGGTCTTAACTTTACAATGTCATTAATGTGTTGAGCTGTGATCTACTTGTGGATAATTTGATAGAGTTGAGCTTTCTCCTAAACCTCATCCAGCAAGTCAAGGTTTGTCCCCATTTCGATTTCATTGCTTTCCTTGGAAAAGGACTCGACCCCGGGGATGGTATGCTTATCTCTATAGGTATAACTGCCTTCGTTTCATAGGTCAGATTGAAAGGTGTCTCCCCTGTGGCGGCCTTAGTACTTGCTATAAATGTTTCTCTCAGTTTAATTTATTCCTATCTACCTTCTTTCTTAGCCCTTCAAGAAGTACCTTATTAATGGCTTTTGCCTAACTGTTTGCCTGAGGATAGGCCACTGAGGAAAAACATAAGTCAATCCCTAGCTCAGAGCATTAGGACTTGGTAGGTCGGTAATCAAATTGCCTCCCATGATTCGTGACTATTGCCTTTGGTAGCCCAAAACGACAAAAGATATTTTTGCAGAAAAACTTCTACTCAACTTTGGAAGTGATGGAGGTCGTCGGCTCGGCTTCCGCCAACTTGGTATAGTAATCACAAGTCACTAGTATAAACTTTTTCACTTTCCCTACCTTACCTACAGTAAAGGATCCCAAGATATCCATACCCCATATGGCAAAAGGCTAAGGGCTTTTAATAGGTGTCAGCCTGTTCGGTGGTAGCCTTGGCACTCTAGTCGACCTTTGGCAACTATCACACTTCTTCACCCATGACTTGGCTTCCTTCTGAAGGGTAGGCCAGTAATATCCTATTCTCAAAACTTTATGTGCTAAGGCTTTGTAGCCTATGTGCGCTCTACAAACTCACTTATGCACTTCATCTAGGGCATATTCTGATTCCTCTAAAAATAGGCACTTCAAGTATAGGCAAGTAAAAGATCGCCTGTACAACCAGTCCTACATTATACAATATTTTGCAGCTCTTCTTTTAACAATATTAACCTCGGCTGTACTAGTTAGAAGTAGGCCAGATTGAAAATACTCTACTATTGGGGTCATCCATGAAGGATTTGGCATCTCCACTGCCAACATTTCAAACTCTTCATAGCTTGGTCTCTTTAGGGTCTGAATCAGAGTGTTCCTGTCATTTTTAGATTCATGAAGCCTGGATAGCTTGTCAGCTCATACATTGAAACTCCTCGGCATGTGCTGTACTGATACTTTTGTAAAACAACTACTGAGTTGTTTTACCCTTCACAAATATTGGATCATTACGAGTCTTCTAGCTATGAACTTGCTCACTATTTGTTTGATCACCAATTGAGAGTCATAAAAAACCTTCCATTCCTCCATTCTAACTGCTCTGGCCTACTTCAAACTTAAAATAATAGCCTTGTACTCGGCTACATTATTAGAGGCAGAGAAGTTGAACTTAATAGCACATTTAGTAACCTGACCATCTGGGCATCTTAAGGTCGCCCCTATTCCACCGCCATACCTGCCAGAAGACCTATCAACATAAAGCAACTATCTTTCTTGTTTGGAAAAGTTCGTGTCTATCTTGGGCTTGAGGTTGCCTGAAGTTTCGAGCGAGAAAGTACATTCTACAATAAAATATGCTAATGCTTGGGCCTTGATTACTGTTATAAGGCTATACCTTATGTCGAATTCGTCCAGCTCGATGGACCATTGAACCATTTTTCTCGAGGTGTTAGGCTTGTGGAGGATCTTCTTCAATGGTTGATCAGTTCTAACTTCAACATTGTGGGCTTAAAAGTACGGCTGAAGCTTGCGAGCAGAACTTACCAGAGGCAAGGCTATATTTTCGATGTGCGGGTACCTAATCTACCTACTCTGGAGCACTCAACTAGCATAATACACAGGCTGCTGCTGCTGACCATTCTTCCTAAATAATACCGAGCTAGTTGCCACTAAAGAGATACCAAGGTAAAGAATCAGCACCTCCCTTTCTATTGGCTTTCCTAACATAGGGACAGAGGCTAAATATTCCTTCAACTATTGGAATATTCTCTCGCACTCTTCCATCCACGAGAAATCCTTCTTTAAAGTCTAAAAAATGGAAAACACATATCCACCGATTTTGACATGAACCGTTCCAGTACGGTAATCTGACTTGTTAAACTCTGAACCTCATTCACTAATCTTAGGCTTTGCATGTCGAGAATTACTGTAATCTTGGAGGGATTAACATCTATTCTCCTTGCCGGTTACCATAAAGCCAAGAAACTTGCCCTACCGAGATGCCAAAAGTACATCTTGTAGGATTAAGCTTCAGCCTGTTATAGTTTATCGTTGAGAAGTTTTTTCATAAATCATGGACATGTCCTCCCGAACATGAACTTTTGATCAGTATATTATCTATATACACCTCAATGTTGCGATCTATCTTATTTTTGAATATTTTATTTACCAAACATTGGTAGGTTGCCCTGGCATTTTTTAAACCGAATGGCATTACTTTGAAGTAGTAGGATCCTATTTTTGTGATGAAGTCTTCTCCTTGTTTTCTTTTGCCAGCTTAATGTGATTATAACTAGCATATGTAACCATGAAGCTCAGTAGCTCATTGTAAGAAGAGCTATCGACCAACCTATCAATCGAAGGCAAGGGAAAACTATACTTTGGACAAGCTTCGTTTAGGTAGGTGAAATCTATACACATCCTCCATTTTCCACTCTGTTTTCTTACCATGACTACATTAGCTAACCAGTCCTGGTAATTTAACTCCTTGATGAAACCTGGCTCCAACAACTTGGATACCTCATCTTGAATAGCTTTTTGCTTATCCATAACAAAATTTCTTTTCTTCTGCGTTATTGGCCTGGAGTCCGGCTTTATGTTTAATTTTTGGTGTATGACAAAAGGATCTATCATTGGCATGCCTTTAGCTGACCAAGCAAAGGTTAATGCATTTTCTCTGTGGATTGTTATCAAGGCATCCCTTACTTCTTCTTCCATTTTTGTTCCCACTATCACGGTTCTCTCCATATCGCCCTTAAAAAGGCTGACTAATGCAAACTTGCCCATTAACTCTATTCTTCTCTGTATGTCCATCCTTTTGTCTAGTCTGGCATCCTTGATATCGTCCATATGTAGGACCTCAGGTTGTTTTTGTGCACATACTGGCAAAATAACACTGTCGTGTCATCCTTTGGTTTCCTCTCAAAGTGTCTATTCCTTGAGAGGTCAAAAATTTCAAACAAACATGCCAAAAGAAAGGTATAGCCTGGGTAACATTTAAAAAGGAACGACCCAATATTATGTTATATGCAAAACTGTACCATTATCGTTTTATTGAGACCTCTGTCCTGCAAAATGACTGGTAGCTCAACCGAAACTTCCACCTCTATTGCTTCTCTATTGAACCCTACCAAAGAGCCATTGAATGGTTTAAGTGTCTCCCTTGAAATTCTCATTTCCTCAAAACATTTAGAGTACATAATATCAGTTGAGCTCCTATTATCGATTAGGACCCTTTATACTAGATAGCTGGTGATCCTAGTGTACACTATCAAAGCATCATCATGAGGAGTCTCAACCCTCTCGAGATCTCTTAAGATGTTCCACGACTAATAACGGCCTCCTTGATCAATGCCTTTTGTTGGTCATGAAATGACTCTTAAACTAGGAAACCTGCTGCCTAAAAGAATGAATAGAGTCTTGCTTCAGCTGGGCGAAACACCATCTCGCATTCCCCCTCAATGTAGACCCGAATGCCTAACACTTGGTCAGGGACTCCATGTAGTAACATTAGAGACTCAAACCCAATCACAAAGTCATCTGGATCAGAAGTCCTCTGGTATTGCTCCAAAGCTAGGATTTTTTTGAGGGATAGGACGGTCAATTACACTCTTGGTGAAAGGATAATGAGCTTTAGTTTGCTCAATGAGATTATCGAGCCTCGGTCTTGCTATAAGCTCTGTTATGCATTTACTTCTTGAATTATCTCCCAAGTCCCCAAATAGGATTTTTTGTCTAGCAACTAGGGGTAACCTTGTTGTCCTAACTGCCGATAACTCCCATAAAGCAGCCATGAGCTCGGTGTACTGCCTTTGAGTGACTAAGGTGTTGGGATCTATGGAGATGGGGACCAACACGCCTTCCACTCTTTTTCCAGTTCTCACCCTGTGTTACTCTTGAGTCTCTTTTTCTCTATTCACCATGTTGGTAGTAGGTAGGTAAGCTAAATCAAATAGCTTTCCTATGGACGACACCAATGTTAATATTAGATTTGTCTAAGGAGGAGACCTGGCATGGTGACTTCTAAATCTGTCTGCAGTCTCTCGTCTTGGTATGCCTGGTGATCCTCGTGCCTTTAAGGTGGTCCTGCAAATAATAGATAGGAGCTGGGTCCTAGATAAACTCTATAGGCACTCAGATGATCAAGTTAGAAAAGAAGAGTCATAAAACTAGAGGGGGGGATGAATCCAAGCCTAATAGTTTAAGTGTGTGTGCTATGTCTATTTTCAGAGATTGAGGTGTGCATATATAATAGAAGAAAGTACCATCATAGGCTACCTGAACTGTTCACGCATTCAAGTCTTTGGATGACTGCCACATGACAGGCTTTCACTGGGTGTTAATATGTTATATTAACAACGATAAATATATATTCTATTTAATTCATATTGCATGGTGGTAGAAAGCTTATTCATATGATCATATTCACATGGTGAAAAAAGTTGAAATCAAAACAAAGAAAATATTTAAGGTGTAAAATTTTTTATACTTGAAATAATTTTTATATATAATGTGTTCAGAATCAAATGAAAAATAAAATTCATTTAAATTAAAATACATTATTAAACTCAATTCATTTAAAATTAATTTTTATTTGAAGTAAAAAAATAAAATTATAATTATAAAATTCAGAATAAATGATTTTATTTGGGAGCAAGCAAGAATTCATTTTGACTAATTATTTTTTCATATTACCCCTAATTTATTTAAATGAAATAACCACTGAATTCACTAGTTAAATAATACATTTCCAATGCTATCCTATTTTAAGCATATTAGAACCTTTTGTAATCAATTTTCATTTATTAAAGAAAAATGTAAGTAAAAAATATTATTGTTAAAACAATAAAGTTTAAGTTGTTTCAATTCTTAATTCTTCCTATAGTTATATATCCTTTTCTCTCATGCATATGATAAAAAGAAAATATAAAAAAATAAAGTAGTTCAAAGGTAGCGGAATTAAGTGTCATATTTTTCTTGTGGGTGATTAAGGTATGAATTTCTATTTAGCCAAAAAAAGAAACAATGGTCATGACCATAAAGTCATGACTGGTGCAAGAACCAAGATAAGATCAGGCTCATCTCAGCTCAAGCTAGCCTCAAATTAATATCAAGTACAAGAAACATATACCATAACAATTGATAAGCAAAAATAGATGACAAACTTCCCGGAATTTGGTGTAACTGCAGAGCAACACCAACAAAATACCAAGTTACATCGGAAACAGGTACTAGCATTAGATCTCAAATGAAAAATAGGCTTAGACAAGTAGCTGCAAAGCTAGGAAAGAGAGCGCAGTGAGCTTTAACAAGCCCAGTGAGTCGGCAATTACAACAAATAATTAGGAATAGACAAATGCATAGATAATTTAAAGATTTGAAACCTGATATGTACATTTAACAAATGATGTATCTCATAAAACCTTTCATAGTTTATAAGAATTGTTCCAAGACACACCCTTATTAAATTTTCAAAATTATATAGCTTAGCAAAATTTTCTTTGAATATCAACTTTTACAAAATTCACCAGTTTATTGTAAAGGGAAATCCCCAGTATGTTGGCATGTAAAACGCGTATCACAAGAAAATGAACATATAAATGCAAGATAAATTTAGTACTCTATAATCTACCAAAATTGTTTTTCATAAAACTTTTTCAAATTAGTTCATCAGAATTGTTTTCAAAAAGCACAATTATTTAAGTTCTATAATTTGTCCGTTTATTAATGTTTACTTCGACACTTTTTAAGGTTAACCAACTATTTCGAGCCTATTCCAACCATAAGGACATTAACATCAATTCTATTCATCTAACCCGCAAAGTTCATAAATAATCCAATTTCGCTACATCTTAATCCAAAATCATAACAATCTACACAAACTTACTTAACACCTAAATTTCACTCATGCAGAAAATTCGAAGTAAGGCTAGGACCCAAGCCACAAAGCTTTATCTTGAAATCAACCTAACAACCATGTATGTATACAAAAAAAGCATGTATGGCTTTCCTTTACGACAATGAAACCAAACAAGTACAGAATCTTATACTGTAATATCATAACTTTATTTACTATTATCATTTTTCACCTAAAGGAAACCCAAACAAAAAGACATTACAAAACAAGTCTCTGGCATCATACATGGTTTCAACAATATCAATCTCATTCATTTTATTTTTTACAAAAAAAGAATTTTATAATTTTCAAATAAAGTATCAACTAATTAATAATTGCACCCAAGACTATACTATTTTGAAAGAAAATATATATTCTACTAGAATGTATGTCATACATACATAATAAGTAAATAACATATATTTCATACATATTGAACAATCTAAACAAAAATCTTTCCATTATGTAAATAATCATTCAAGCAAGACATAAAAGTATAACAAAGGCTATTTTCGAACAATATTTACAACATTTAGGTAAAGAAAGTTGAAGATAAACATATATTTTAAAATATATTTTCACTTAGAAAGAATCTTTTCATAATTAAGGGAAGAAAAATATTTTCAAAACATCTTTAATAGGGAAAATAATTACAAAACGTCAAACTTGGAGGACACTAAGACAAAATTTCAAACGAACCAATGGGCACGAGACCTAAAGGCTAACATCAGCCTTGCTGACTAAGTGTCAAATTTTTATCATTTTAATCATACTAGAACCAATCCAATCCACTTGATTGGCCTAGCATATGGCTAGCAACACCTCTACTAGCTAAGGTTGAACCAAGGTGCACCAAGACAAATAAAACAAATATCAAAAGAATCAATGGTGCTATAACTCGATATTAATGTACATTTTAGAATATTTGTATGTAACTTGTGTGACTAGGTGAATAAAATTTTTACACAAAGTATAATAAATAAACATTTGTATATATTATAGTATATATATGTAATTAGGAAATTAATTTTCACCATATCATTGGTTGACTTATAACTTGAAATTAACATGTGTAATTTTATTAATGTGTATAACAAATGTGTAAGCAAAAGAGTAAATTAGAATATATATATATGTAAATACATATGATAAGATTAAATATATACCATATAATTTACTTTTGACTGTTCGACTTAATATAATATTTTATTACTTTGTCCTTTCTTGTCTTTATGTTTCTTGGATAATATTATTTTCCTCACTTGTTTTGCTCCACAGCCTTTCTCTCCCTTTTCTTGCTCTGTTTTCATCGAGCTTCCTTGTTCTTGCTTCCCTTATTGTGGCCGTGTACCCCTTCATGACAGTCACCTCCATAATAGCTAACTTGCCTCAACTTCTTGCAGTGTTCATTATCAATTCAAGCTCCAAATATCTCCAATTACTGTCCTCCCCTGCAACTAAGAAGGATACCTTCTGGTTTTGGCAGTGTATAGGGGTGAAGCTGTCTAGCTTTATGGTAGCAGCTGCTATGTAAATATATGAGTATTTCAGCTATGTAAGGTCTTTTGCTTTTCTTATTCCTATATTGATGTCTTTGTATGAAGTTTTAGAATTTAGGTAATATTTTGGATATTCCAAGTAAGTTTGAACTATGGGTGTGTTAGTTTGCTTTGAGACAATACTTCAACCATGGCATGAGATTCCTATTTTTGAAAAATGGTTGGAAGATGTATTGGAAGAATCGAGGAAGAGTACTAATAAGGTTGAGATTAGTGATTTTAAACATGAACAAAACACGATCAGTTAATAGTTGGTATAATTCAATTAGTTAAATGAGCATATTAAGTTTTCAAGTAGTTAATTAAGCATTTAAGCACATAATGTTAAATGTTTATCAAGCAAGTGGCATCCATCAGCTGTTTCTTCAACAATGGTGGCGGAGAGAGTTCTTAACCAAGAATGTGTGAATTAAAGAGAACAAAAAGCTCCACCCTCAAATATGTTGCCTAGCCATATGCCACTTTGCTCCAATCATGAGAGTGGAGGAGGAAGCAGATCAGGAGTGGATAGAGAAAAATAGAAAGATGCGTGTGTAAGTGAAAAGAGAAGAGACAAACAAAAAGGAAAGGGAAAAGGAAAAAGAAAAGGTAAAAAAATAAAAATAAATAAAGTTTAGGTCTTTTGAAATTACAAAGTTACCCTCACAACTTTAAAATGTAATGTAAATGCTAAATATAAGTTTAAAAGTAAGGAAAAACAATTATTTAGATTTCATTTATGTAAAATCATTATTTATTCATTTAATTTTTGAGTTTTAAAGGATATATATTTTTATAACCCTTATAACCCATTATCATAAAGTTGAGTTTTAGACAGTGTGTAAATTTTAGTTATAAAATAAACAAATTTAATAAATAATAATACAATTGAATATGTTATAACTTGATAGTAAACATGAAATTTGAACCATTTGGTGTAACTTTGATCATAAAAGTAAATGCAAGTATTTGAAGTAAATAAATATTGTACCCATATATATAGGCACACAAATTACATATGTGTACAATGAAATTAAAACTTGGTTGACTTTGAACTTGACTTTCCTTTGTGTATATATATATATTTTTTATAAATGAAACACATATATAAACCAAAGTAAACTAGATAAAATAAAAGATATATATATATACAAATCAAGGAATCAACCTCCACCCCAAATTTAAAAGCTTTGACTTTGACCTTACTTTATTGTTTTTACTTTTTCATTTTTTTTAATCTTTCCTTTCTTTCCTTCTAATTTGGTCGATGATATACATTAATTTCCACCATCTTTAGCTTACCTTTTATTTGGCCGAACCTCCCATATTCTAGAGAATTCTGTTTTTTTTCCTTTCCTTGGCTGAGCTTCCTTCCCTTGCTTATGGTAGTTTTGCATCAATTTAGCTGTGACAAGCTATTTTCTTCTTAGACAACAGCTTCCTTTCTTCCCTCTCTTCTTCTTTCTTGCAATGAAGTCATGCATCCTTCCTTTCTTGGTGAGGCAGCCAATTTTGCTTTCTGGTAGCGGCCTTGTTTTGGTGATGAACAAGCTTCTTGGCTCTTCTTTTCTTTCAACCATTAGTCACCTTCTATCCTTATCAACTGCCATAGACCACTTAGACCACCGAGCAGCACCTTCTCTATCAAAGGCAGCAAGAATGTGTTTAGCCAGCCATGAGATGGTAGTGCCAACTACCCTACAATTCAAGTAACTTTCTTATTTTCTTACAAGTTCCTTTTTCTTAATTGTTTGTTGAAAACTTGATGGAGGATTTAAGTGGGGGTGAATGATAGTGTATGGTGAGAGCTTGAAAATGTGAGGAATAGACATTGTATTGTTTAGTTGTTGTGTAAATTCAAAGTATAAGTCATAATAACCCTAAGTAGTTTTTATATCTTCAATTAAATGTTGAGGATATGTGTAATTTTGAGAGTGGAGAATTTGAATCGATTTTCTTGCTATATGTACATATATAGATATACAATACTTAAATTGAAATTAAGAATGTCTTTAAGATGTTTGTAAAAATGCCTAAATGAAACTAGTTGTAATAGGATGAGTAAAACTTGGTATATTTAAACTTTTATGGGTATGGATTATTTGAATAAGAGTTGAAAGTTTAGAGTAAATAGGTATTGAAAGGTTATTTAGTTACTTAAATACAAGCAAGCTTGGATGATGATAAAAGAATGAGAACATGATCTTTAGTATTAATTGAAAAAGGAAACATGAGAATTTGATTATACTATGTTGAAAAAAAAAATGGATAACTTAAGTTTTTGATGGATTTTATTAACTTAAAGTGTAATGTTAAGAGTACTAGTAATATACAAATTAATGAGATGGTGTTGATATTGTTAAGGGGTAAGATATAATTGATATGTTATAACCCGATAGTCTAGCGTACATTTTCGAACGTTGTACATAAATTATCGTGGTTACGTAAATTATAAATGTTCATGAAATAAATTAAAATAAGAGTATAATTGGATATATTTATATAGATAATTTAATATCCACCATATTGATTTACTTAGATTTCAATTTTTTCATGAATAATTGCATTATGAGGGAGAATAGTATAGATATATATATTAAATTGGGACTAATGATTGATATTTATATTATTTGGATAATATATACCAGAAGTTTACATTATTTTATTTTTGTTTGTCTTTTCTTCCTTCATTGTTAAACGACTACACACTTTTAAAAAAAAAAACTTTCATCTTTGTGGCTGATACTATTTTGTTCTACTTTCTCCTCTACCGCCTTAGCAATTCCAGAATTTTCTTGTTTTCTTCCTTGTCCATCTGAGAAGGTAATTAGCTAGGAGTTGCTATTGTGCCTTTTTCTTGGTTCTGCTTTTATGTATTAGTTTAGCCATGGAAGGGTGAAAAGGTGGATATATTGGAGAGAATAGGAGACTCTGTTTTTCATGGCAACACACTGAATCACTCTTGAAAATAGTCCAAATGGGGCTGAGGGTTGACTTGTGATAAGGTGATGATGAAGGTGTGTGTGTGAGTGAGTTAGAGTGTGTTGTGAGCAGCAAGAATTCAAGGGATGTAGGCACAAAACATGCCCTGTTCCAGCCGAATGAGCGCCATCTTGTGACTAGCCATTGGAGTGTGAAATCCTTTCTTTTTAGTGACTGATGGTAAGGTTTTGTTATGGAAAAAGGCAGTTTGTGTTTTATGTTGAAGTTGCCCTGCATTAAGAAGCTTGAGAGGAAAGTAAGAGCAAGTAACGCCTCCCTTTCTTCTCCCTTAATTGGGGACAACTCCTTTCAAAGATTAACAACCAAGTGGTTATGTATGTGCTACTGTAGGCCAAAGTTACAGCTGTTGTGGTGCTTTGCCTCCTCCCCGTGACCTTCTAATTATGGGGTTAGGTAGTGTGTGAATGAAGTAAGTTAGGGCGTAGGAAAACAAACTTTTAGTCTACTGTTATGTTTTATTTTGCAAGATTTAACAACCATTTAAGGTGGGGGCCTGAATCAACCATATTAGCCTTAGTTCTTAAACTTTTCTTGACTTTATTTTAGGCTATCTTGCTATTAAGTTGAGTTGTAGGAATCAAGTTATTGGTAAACACTTAATTGAAATTAAGTGATGTTGGGAACTTCTTTTGATTTAATTAGGAAGGTAAGATTAGTAGTCAAATTAATGCTATGTAGGACTTGAGGGTGGAAAATAATATGAATTAAAGGGAGTTTTAGAATTGGATTAGATATGTTCATACCAAGACTATGTAATTCATGTTTTAAATGAAAATCAAATGATTGATGTAAGTTAAATTCAATAATGGGAACATGAGTATTGTAACAGTTAATTGAATTATATTGATTATTTTGGAATTTGAATACAAGTTTCTTAAACAAGAACAATGAAATGGTTAATAATGTGGTGAGTTGAGGATTTGAACAAAGGAGGGCTAGATTTCATAGGGTTAGAAAATTTTAGTATTTCGAGTATGTTTAGGATTGAATTAAATTAAGAGTTATAAAGATAAAATTTGTCGTAGGATTTTGAGATGATGTCTACAAAATTTGGTAATCTAATTCCAAGTATATTGATTGTTAGAGCTATTGGACTGAGGACTAGGTCAATGCAGGATTTTTAATGACCTTTAGTTAGTTCAGGAGACTTAGTCGGGCTTGTCGTTGAAATTAGTGTGGAACCTCTAAGTAAAAGTTGTTCCTAGCATACTAAAGAGAAAATCTGGAGATGAGCAGGTTTTAATTCCTTATTATGAATACTTTAGCAGTGGTGGAAATCAGGGTCATGATTTTTAGACATTGATTGAACCTGTTTTAGGGTAACTGACTTTAAAGGGTCTTACAAGATGAATTAGGAGAAGAGTGATGAAAACGAAATGTTCCTAACATCTTAACATATTATACTAGAAATGTTCATAATTTATTTTTTAAGTATGAGAATTCTACAAGCATTAGAATCAGTGTCAGGAAATCAAAATGTTACAAGTACCCTATTTTTGGTTCATTTAAGGAATTGTGTGGGTTAAATACTGATTTTAAGAAAAGTTTTTAAATAAAAAAGATATATATACTTGTCTATTAATAAACCCAATAAATAGAATTGGATTTCGGTTTTCCTAGAGAAAGTTATGTTTAATTAACTATGATAACGTCAAAGTTGTCAAAGAATAAACTGTATTGATATACAAATCTAAAAATTACAAATGATATACCATTACAAAGCTAAATGTGTCTAGTATTTTATAAATTTTATGAAATTGGATTCAGAATTTCCTAGGGAAAGATATGACCCTTAAAATGGACACTGATCTAAATTCCAAGTTCGGATAGTTTCAACATCTCTAACTCACTAGTGCTTTCTATCTTTGCTAATAGTTTCCTACTGCTCTATGTATTGTCTAGACATTTAAAATGCCTCTTCATTATTAACTTTATTGCATAAAGTGCAATTCATATTAATTAACATTTAATAGCTTAATGGAAAACTTTCATAAAGAAACCTATACAAATTGAGATATAAGCTTAGTAATTAAATGATTATAACAATAACGTTTATGAACTAAATATTATTTGGGAATATGAATTTAGTGTATTTAAATAGATGTGCTAGTACAATATTTTAGTGTATTAATTGGATCATGTTTGTTTGAAATTGTCTGTGGTTGATAAGGGTCAACATATAGAAATTTTTTCTGAGAAATGATTTTTATCTCCTAAAATGAGATCCAAGTGCACCTAGGATATTTTGACTTAAAATTACTAGAAATTATGATTCTGATAAATATTTTTTTTTTTAAATTGAGTGCCCAGCCTCGGTGGGATGAATTATGTACGAAGATTAATCTATTGTGTAGGAGTGTAAATGCCTGACAGGGGGTGATATTGTTGTGCGGGGCTAGGTTACTCATTGGCCCTTTGATTGCTTTGTTTGATATCATTGCTCTGATAAATTTGTGATCATGTATATCATGTAAATTGTGAATTTATGACGCTTTCAACGTATACGTGTAATATGAATTAAGTTATTAATAATGTTACGTGATGCTATTACATATGTTATATGCTTGTGTTGTGTGATACTAGTAATCTATGGGTATGATTTTCCACTCATAGAGTCCGTAGGACTCACCCCTCTTTTGTGGTTATATTTTAGTAACAGGACCTTAAAGGAAGTTAAACACAAATATGAGGTTGTTGCTAATAATTTGACGACAAGGTATTCCTCAGAATCTCATACTTGGAGTCAATGATGAAAGTTTACAGTCACATTAAAACTGTGGGTGTAAAATTTGGTATGGTGTAATATTCCAGCATTTGTCTTTTGAAAATGTAAACAGAGCGGAGTTCCTTATTGTCTTTGTGTGTCTATTGTATAATAAAAAGAGTTAATAGGATTGTATTTTAAGGCATGTTCTATATTGCAAAGAACCTCTATCAAAAATTTCAGCACGTTGAGATTCAATTAACGAACTTTTAATGTTAACTTTTGTGTTTAAAAGTTCTTGGTTTTATTCATTGGTTGGTCAAGAGTCATGGTCGTTCCTTTATTTGGGTAAGGGTTACGGAGGTTGGGTTATCCAATCCTCTGACCTGTCATGCCTTGATGAGGGGTATGACATGGTAGTGATGAAAATAATTGATATGGATTTGAGTGGTTATTGAAAAGGAGGAAAACAAAGTCAGATTTTAGAAGTTAGAGAAATTCAGTATTTTGGGTGCTTTTGTGATTGAATTAAATTAGGAGCTTTAAAGAGAAAATGTAGCTTAGGGTCTTAAGATAATATATAGAAACTTTTGTCACTTAGTTCCAAGTATATTTATTGTTAGAGCTGTTAGACAGCAGCTAGGTCTGTGAAGGATTTTAGGTGAGCTTCAGTTAGTTTGGAGGACTTTGATGGGGGGTTATGATTTGAATTAGCTTAAGACCCCTGAATACAAATTGTTCCTAACATATTAAGGAAAAAGTCTGGAATGGTATCGGTCTTAATTTCATGCTATGTGTATTTTGGAGGTGTTGGAAATCATGGTTCTGATTTTTTGGTTCTGGTTGAACATCTTTTTGTATGATTGATTTTAGAGGGTCTTAAAGGTTGATTTAGGAGTGGGGTGATGAAATGAAATGTTCTTAACATCTTGATAAACTAGACTTAAAAATTTCAAAATTTAATTCCTAAGTATGAGAACTCTTCAAGCATTGAAATCTGGGTCAAGTAACCAAAAATTGTATGGATGCTTAGTTTTTGTTCATGTGAGGAATTAAGTGGTTTCTAAATAAGAAAGATAGCTAACTTCCTAAAGATAATGTTTCAACTTTGTTTTATTAGATTTGGTTAAGTATGTAAGTTGAAAATAAACATATATCTAGAGGAGTTATGAAAATGCCTAAAATGAGTAAACTTTAAATAAATACTTGAAACTTAATAACACTATATTTGTGTAATTAAAATGTTATAATCTATAAAATTGACAACCTAAGTAATACTAGAAAAATTTAATTATAGCTCTAAAACTTGTGATTGAACCAACAACACTTGTGAACGCAAGAGGGAGTGATGAGTAAAATGGGTTAAAGGTGAGTGGATTACGTGCTCTTTGGTTGCTAGATTATTTTGTGTAATTGTATATGTATTTGAATAAATAAGCATGTGTAATGTTTCATTGAGTTACTTGAATTATGTTTGATGTTTGAAATTATTTGTGGTTGATAAGGGCCAATAAAAGTTTTTATTTTTTTGAAATGATTTTTATTTTCTAAATAGACTCCGGGTGCACCCAAGATTTTTTGAGATATTTTGATTCTAACAAGTGTTTGAAAAAGATTGAGTACTCAGTCTGCATTGTGTACAGAGAATTTATTTGTTGTGCAAGGCAAGAAATGCCTGGTGGGGGGAGATATCTATTGTGTGGGACTGAGTTATTGACCCTTTGTGTGCTTTGATTGCTTTAATTGTTTTGATTGGATTGTACATAGTATTACTTGAATTGTGCTTGCTTAATTTTAAGTTTTCATAATTACATAAGTCTGAATCTAATTTATTGTAGAATTTAGGTTATTCTGAAATTATTTGAACTATATATATATGTGTGTGTGTGTGTTGAGTGATACTAGTACTCTTTAGGTATGTTTTTCCATTCACTGAGTCCATAGGACTCACCATTCTTCTGTTGATGTTTTTTTAGTAATAGTATTTCGGTATATACATATTCACCGAGCTCATGACTTGTTGACAAAGTACAATAAGGTATTTTTCAAGATCTCAGACTTGAAGCCAAATGATGAAAATTTGCAGTCATAATTAAAGTGTTGGGTTATGTTAGAATCAGAGTGTATCATACCAGAATATCAAGTCAAAATATCCTAGGTGCACTTGGATTTCACTTTCGAAAATAAAAGTCATTTATTAGAAAAATCTCACTTTGTTGGCCCTTATCAACTACAACCAATACCACACAAACATAATTCAAATAAATTACTGAAATAATATACTTACTTATTTTCTATATCACATTTATTTAAATACACATATAATCACACATAATAATCTAGCCCTAAAGGTAATAGTTAACCACTCACCTTTAACTGATTTCATTTGTCACTTACACTTGCGTTTACATGTCTCAACAGGTCTATATTAAAATCCAGAACTGAAATTCAACATTCCCAAAATAATACTTAGTTCATAAACGTTATTGTTATAATCGTTTAATTACTAAGCTTATATCTCAACTTACATAGGTTTTTTTATGAAAATTTTCTATTAAGCTATTACATGTTAAGTAGTATGAATTGTACTTTATGTGGTAAGGTTAATAATGAAGAGACATTCTAAATATATAGGGTAAAAAGAAACCATTAGAAAAGATAGAAAGCACTAGTGAGTTAGAGATGTTGAAACTGTCCAAACTTGAGGTTTGGACCAATGTTCACTATAATAATCATATCTTCCTCTAGGAAGTTCCAAATCCAATTTCGTAAAATTTTTTAAATTCTAGACACATATAGATTTATAATGGTATATCATTTGTAATTTTTAGATTTTTATATAAATACTTTTTATTCTTTGAAGTTGCATCAAATTCTACAAAATGTAAGATTTTGACAACTATAACCTTACCTTAGTTAATTGAACATAACTTTCTCTAGGAAAAACTAAATTCAATTCTATTTATTGGGTTTATTAATAAAAAAGTATATCTATCTTTATTATTTATATACTTTTTCTAAACTTAGTCTTGAACCCACTCAATTCCTTACATGAACCAATAACAGGGCACCCGCAACATTCTGATTCCCTGACATTGATTCTAATGCTTGTAGAATTCTCATAATTTAGAAATAAATTATGATACTTTCTAGTATAGTATTTTAAGATGTTAGGAACATTTTATATTCATCACTTTTCTCCTAATTCATCTTGTAAGACCCTTTAAAGTCAGTTACACTAAAACAGGTTCAATCAATACCCGAAAATCATACCCTGATTTCCCCCCACCTCCAAAGTATTCATAGTAAGGAATGATAACCTGCACAACTCCAGATTTTCTCTTTAATATGCTAGGAACAAATTTTACTTGGAGGTCCTACGTTAATTCCAACCACAAACCTGACGTAGTCTCTCAAGCTAACTAAAAGTCACTAAATATCCTGCATGGACCTAGCCTCAGTCCAACAGTTCTAACAGTCAATATACTTGGAATCAAATTACAAAATTTTGCAGACCTCACCTCAAGACCCTAAGCTACACTTTCTCTTTCAGAATCTTTATTTAATTCAGTTCCAAAAGCACTTGAAACCAAAGATTTCTTTTATCCACGAATCTCCCCCTTCAAAACCTTTTTAACTCTCATTTTCCACCACTTTCAAGCTCCAATTCATACTCCTCACTTCAACACTAATTCACTAACATTACTCCTAATCCAATTAAATTCAAGATTGTATTAGCAATTTAGAATCAATCAAGATCTAGTTAACACAATTTCATTAATCCAACCAAGTTTTACTCCTTAAGCTACAATTATTTTCTTGTAGATATTTTATCAAATATCTTGAATACTTTATTTCCTTTCATTAGTATGTGTATGTATATTATATCTATACATACCCCAAACTAGTTAGCACAATTTCATTAATTCTCATGTTACTTATATTCAATCATCAAACTTGTAATTGGTTTAGTTAATAAAAGTACTCCTAAAGCTTAATTTATACTTAAATTCAACACCACTACAAACTGTTTCAACATTTCTTTTTCTTTTATAATTTAAGTTCTACTTTTAATTCCTTATTCCTAATCCCTAATATTTAAAATTCTCTTCCTCCCTAATACTAAATTATCAACTAACAACATTATCAAAAAATTAACACTATAAGTTCAAGAATTATCAACCAAATTGAAAACTTACAGCAAAAACCATGACTCCTTGCTACCCTGCTTCCTTAATTCACTAGTAATTACCCCTCAATTCACCATAACTAGGACAGTAAGGGAAGGAAATAAAAGAGTAATTTGGTTGCTACCTAAAACAGGGGATAAATGGCTCCTTCTTGGCTGCTTTTGGCTTTCCCACTAGGTTCCATGGTGAGCGAGGGCTGATATGGATCCACAACCTGGTCCTAGGTTGCTCTACACCAACTAAAACAGTTTTGGGGAGTAGCAGCATGAACAAGATGAAAAAAATTTGAAGCTCAGCTGAACTTCACGCAACACCACACATCTGACTAAGTTGTTGCCTTCATACGCAAAATGGAAAAGGGAGAAATTGATCTTCGCTGCTCCAAGAAGAGAGAACGAAAATGGAAATTTCCTCCCCATAAGCAGAGCAGCTACTGAAATAAGAATAGCAGGGTAGCAATTGATTGGAAGGGATCACCACCCTACAACTTGTCATGGCAGCAACAAAGGAAAGCTTGTCACACAAAAGATGAGTAAAGGAAACACCCAAGAATCAACCATTAAACTATGGAACCTATTCAGTAGGGATGATGGACAACAAATTGGCTGCAAGAGGAAGGGTTTTACAAGAACAGGGGAAGGAAAACTAAGTTAGCCGAGTAGCAAAACCAGGAAGAAAATGAGGAGTAGAGTCGATGCAAGTGGGAGGAAAGAAAGTAGAAGAATCGAGAAGGATATAGGGGAAAGAAAAGAAAGCAGGAACGATGTACCAAAAGAAAGAAATTCAATTCACAATAAAATAAGGATGAAAGAAATAAAATAATAAAAATCAAGTCAAAGGTCCAAGTTTTACAATGGTGGTGGAAATTCATCCTAGTTACATATATATATATTCAATATACTTTTTTTTTCTAATTCATTGTTTACGTCTCCTAGTTTTACTTATTACTACAATTTACATAAAGTGAAAAATCAAAATTCAAGTCAACCTACAGTGTGGTGTAAAACTAATACTCTAATCACATGTATATATATATATATATATATATATATATATATATTCATTTATTTTAATTTTTTCCTAGTCAAAATAAATTACACACCAACCTTTTACGGTATACATTAAGTTATTAAATTATAACATGTTCCATTGTATTATTATTATTATTATTATTTTTTATAATGAAATTGCCTTAAAACTCAATTTTATGTTATCGAGTTATATGACAATGGTTTTAAAAGAAATGAGTGCTCAGCCCCGTAGGATGGATCGTGTACGGAGAATTAACCTATTATATGGGCATGTAAATACCCGGTAAGGTAAGATATTGTTGTGCGGGGCTGAGTTACTCTGTTGGCCCTTTATCTGCTTTGTATGTTTTGATTGCCTTAATTGTTTTAAAATGAATTGAATTCATTTAGTGTTATGTTTCCGTAACTATGTAGGTACAATATTAGTGATTTTGATTTAGAATACACTGATATATTAAATGATTATATATATATTATTATATTATTTGTGTTGAATGATGCTAATACTCTTTAGGAGAACTATTTTTCACTCATTGAGTTCATAGAACTCACCTCTTCTATGATTTTTTTATTTTTAGTAACAAGATCTCGTGGACAGCTATTATTAACAAAGAACATTGCCGAATGTTGATGGCTAGGTAATTTTTTAGAATCTCAATCTTGAAGTACAGGGATGAAAGTTTGCTGTCACACCAAAGTTGTAGGGTGCGGGTCTTATATTGTGTAATAGTCTAGTTAGTTGTTATTATGATGAGAATTAGAGCGGAGCTTTCTGTTGTCTTTGTTATTGTATAACAATAGGAATATGCTTTTTTTTTTATAAATTATATCCACTTTACGAGGAACCTCTGCCACAATTTTCAATAAATTGTTATTTATTTCAATGAATAAACTCTTACAATAAATTTTTGTTTTACAAGTTTTTACTTTTATGGGTTTGTTCAAAGATCATAGCTAATCTTTGGTTTTGGAGTTATGATTATGGAGGTTGGATTATCCATTCCTCCGGCTAGTCATACCTCTGAAAGGGGTATGACAGATTATTATGAGTTATTTGTATAAAATTCAATTTGTCACTGTTTATGATATTCTCGGAGTGGAGTTTCTTGATTATATTATTTCTGTTGTTACTTGGTTGAATGTAGCTAAGATTTGTTTGTATTTTGGCATGTTCCACATTACAGGGAACCCCTGTCGAAATTTTTATTAAACTGTTATGTATTTTCATAAATAAATAGTTGTAGTTAAAGTTATGTTTTTTAAAATTTTACTTTTATGCATTGGCTTAGTCCAGAGTTTTATTTGTTTCTTTGTTGTGAAGTCAGGATTATGGAGGGTTAGTTACCCAATCCTTCGGTCATTCATACCTCTGTGAGGGATGTAACATTTATATACTAACAAATTAATCTTCTGACTTTACATATACTTATTATAACTTCTACTAAAATAATAATATTAACATCGAGTACTCAAATTAAATTATGAGTTGTCTACAAAAGATAAAAAGAATAAAAATAAAATAAAATTACAACCTAACACTTTGAATATTTTCATGAAATCAAATTTAAATTTATCAATATATCGAGAATTCATTTCATACACCCATATAACATAAAAGATTGATAACTAAATTACTAGGTGTTACATAAGAAAAAAAACAATACAAGAAGGAGAGGTAAAGGTTACTTGAGCGAATGATGACGTGATCATAGAGCCAACTAGTGTCGTACTACTTGATGATGGAGTAAGGAGAGAAGTTATGACTCTTTGTTGGTTAAAACGTGTGAAAATATTAATATGGATAAAATTATCATTTCATTTATAATATGCTATTTATTAATCTCAAATAAATTATATAAAATGAAATCCAAACTACTTTGTGTGGAATTCAAAATTGAAGGAAATTTGAATTTGAATTCTATTTTATTTAAACTCTACACAAATTCTTCATTCCAAATATATATATATATATATATATATAAATGTATTCATATGAGAATAGTTGTTTAAATTCTACATTTTTTGGTGGTAAATAGAAGATAAAAAGTTGATGGAAAAATTAAAATATTAAAAGATGTGAAGAGCGAGGAAAATGAAAAGTTAAAATGATAATTATAGTAAATTAATTGTTGTTATGAATAAATAAATTTAAGATTATTAAATTCTTAATGGAATACAAAAAATTGGTGATGGATAAAAAGAATTATAATTAGGGTTTGAATTCAAATAGAATAACTTCAAATAGTGCAATATTTGAACTCGAATTCGAATATAAACTGAGATTCGGGAGTTCAAATTCGGATGCAATTTCAAATATTCAAATTTGAATGAGAATAAAATTTTAAATTCAAATTTTTAAGGTATTTTGGTAAAACATAAATAAAAAATAATTTTATTTATATTTTTGAAGAAAAATATATTTTATTTTGAATAATTCAAATTCAAATACTATATCAAATTATTTTTTGAATATTGAATAGTTCATTATCCTGATTTGAATTCGAATTTTAAACAAAATTTGAATTTGATTCGAAATCAAAATTTTGAATTCAACCTTTAATTCAGATTCGAATAATTCGTTTCAAATTCCAACACTAACTATATCATGAAAAGGATATGAAAGATTAGAAAATTGAAACATGACTAATGCATGAAGTTCAACTATGCCACGTGGAACATGTAAAAATGACTCATAGCAACACTCGATGAGAAGTCTTATGCTTTAATATATATACTAGCATATAACTTGTCCAAATGTAAGTTTTTGTGTTTTCAAAAATATATTTTCTTTTTTTTTTTAAAATATAAAAAGTAAATTACTATTATTAATTTTTTTTTTTTTTGGTCAAATACTTTTCTTTCAAATGACTAATGAGATTCAAACACAACGACATAAATCTATCATTAAGAATTATCTTCCGAAAAAAATGAAATGAAATTCATTCTAGTCGAAGAATTTATATAAAAAAAAATTACAATAACAACATAAGATTAAACTTTTTATGCAAAACGATAAAATATCAAAACTTTAACTATTTTTTTTTACATTATTAATTATAGTTTACTTGGTTATCACTTTATTCATATATAAAGACGAGAACAATTGCTACAATATTATAATTAACTAAGTCATATCAATTTACATAATCAAGTAATGAAATGCACTAATTGTGTCTATTTTTGAATAAATTTCTCTTATAATCAATACTCTACTAAAATTTAGTAGATATAAAAGACACAAAATTTAGTACTTGCAAAATAGACATTACATCATCCCAAATCGAAGAAAATTTTCTCAAGTGATTGTCCTTCATTCTCTCAATTTTTATAATCGAATTCAATAGCTTTGGTTGCAAAGGAACAAATCCAGTAGCAAATTTTGATGTTGTCATAACCCTTATAACTTGATATCATAAAGTCAAGTTGTAAACATAATGTGTAAATTTATGTTATAAAATAAAAAAATTAATTAAATAATAGTATAGTTAAACATGTTATAATTTGATACCTTAGTGTAACTTTAGTATATGTTCTAAAAATTTTGTGTATTTGTTGTTATAAAGTATAACATTGTGATCAAGTCAATTCAAGTGAGTAAATAATTAATGTATGAGTATATATATGAAGACTTAATCTCCATCACAAGAAAATTAAATAAGTAAATAATACAATTCAACATATGTGTGTGTATATATATATATATATATAAATGTATGGACAAAATTATTAGAGGAATATCCACCACACATTTTAAAGCTAAAGTTGTACCTTAATTATAATTTAATGTTATATATTGTTTTGTCTTTACTTTCCTTATTTCTTGCACTAACCTCCTCCATTTCCTTCTTTTTATTTCCTCTATTGTGCCCTGTTAGGACCTTATCTCTTACTTTCTCTAAGTTTGGCAAAGAATCCTTTCATTCTTGGTAGCTGAGTGAAGCTTCCCTTATTAAACAACTTTTTCCTCCTCCTTTCCTTGCCTTCATGGCTTCACCTTGCCTTGCTAGCCTTTGGTTTTCTATTTGGCCAAGAGAACACTAGAAACCATGAAAGTGTGTGAGTGTGGAGGTTAAGATGGAAATAGTGAGCAGCAGTGGTAGGCTTGATTAGTTGTTGGATGCCCATCTTGCCTTCAACTCTAAGCTCCTTCTACTAGCCGTGAGTCTTGGTCCTCTGCTATAGCAGCTTGATTTGCTTTCTTTCTTCACTTCGTTGCAACTCATGTTGAAGGAGGTGGGTTGTTCCAGCTACTATTTGGGACAAAAACATTGTCCTTTTCAGCTTCAATTGTAGTGCAACTAACACCCATGTTCTTGGACAATTTTGTTTGTGGTAAATTTCAAGCTATTCCCTTGATTCTTTTTTGATTTATTTGCTATTCCTTAATGTTGGTTAAGAGGTTAGATTTGACTTTGGGCGAGTTGTGAATGATAAGAACATAAAGTTAGGATTTCTTTTTGATTCTGTTAATTGAGGGCTTGAAATTTAGGAAGTTAGGAGGATGAATTAGTCATGGGTTAAGGTTGAACAATGAAGGTTTGGTATGGGTTATTATAAAACTTTTATGATCTAAGTAAGTAGTAGCACCTAAATGATTAAGTTAACTATCACACCTCATACAGAGGCATGACTGGCCAGATGATTAGGTAACCAACTCTCCGTAACCCGTACTCCAAAAAAAAGAGACAAATAAAACTTTTGACTAGCTTAATGCATAAAAGTAAAATTTTATAAAACATAAGTTAATTATAAAGTTTGTTTACTAAAATATACAACAGTTTACTAAAAATTTTGGTATAGATTCCTAGTAATGTGGAATATGCCCAAAATACAAGCAAATAAGTTCTGGTTACATTCAACCAAGTAACAACAGAAACAATATAACTAAGGAACTTCGCTCTGAAAAATCTTAAACAATAACAAATTGACTTTTATACAAACAACTCATAATAACCCAACACCCTAATCGTGACTGCAAATATTCATCATTTGGCTTCAAGTATGAGATCCTAGAAAATAGCTTGCCATACTCTGTCGGTAGGTCACGAGCTCAGTGATGCCATATCAATAACTCCTGTTTCTAAAAAAATATCTACAAGAGAGGAGTGAGTCCTACGGACTCAGTAAGTGGAAAACATACCCAAATGGTACTAGCATCACTCAACATAAATATATAACATATATATTCAATTAATATTAACATATCTTAAATTCAACTAAGGTTACACGTATATGACTACGGAAACATAAACTTAACAAGTATAGTTCAAATAGCACTCTGTATAATTAAATCAAAACAATCAAAGTAATTCAGAGCATACAAGTCAAACAAATCATAGAAAATGTAGCTTAGAGTCTTGAGATGATATCTACAAAATTTCGTAACCTAATTCCAAGTATATTTATCGTTAGAGTGTTGGACTACGGCTAAGTCCATGTAAGATTTTTAGTGAGCTTCAGTTAATCCGGGAGACTTTGGCAGGGGTGATGGTTTGAATTTAGCTTAGAACATCTGAATAAAAATTGTTCCTAACATATTAAAGGACAAATCTGGATTGTACAAGTCTTAATTCCATGTTATGTGTATTTTGGAGGTCTTAGAAGTTATGGTTGTAATTTTTGGATCCTAACTAAACCTGTTTTGTTATAATTGATTTTGGAGGGTCTCAAAGGATGAATTAAAAGTATGGTGCTGAAGATGAATTGATCCTAACATCTTCATAGACTATACTAAAAATTTTCATAATTTAATTCCCAAGAATGATAATTTTATAAGCAATAAAATCCAACTCTAACAAAGAGAAATTTGTATGTGCCCTGTTTGTGTACGTATGGGAATTTGAGTGGTTTCAAGGTTGATTCTAGAAGAAGTTTCTAAATAAGATAGGTAGATAACTTTCAAAAGATAATGTTTAAACTTGGCTTTGTTAAATTTGGTAAATATATAAGTGAAAATCAAACATATCTCTAAGATGGTGTGAAAATACCTAAAATGGATAAAATTTAAATAAATACTTAAATTTAATATTTATAGATTTTCGTAATCAAAATGTTATAACTTATAAAATTGACAAACTAAGTAATACTTTGAAATATAATTGTAGCTTCAAATAGTATTATTGAATCAATGACATGCAGGAATGCAAAAATAAATGACGATTAAGATAGGTAAACAATGAGTAAATTATGTGCTTTTTAGCTATTAGATTATTATGTGTAATTGTATATGTATATGTATTTGAATGAATGTGTTATATGGAAAAATAAGCATATGTAGTGTTTCATTGAGTTATTTGAATTATGTTTGATGTTTGAAATTATTTGTGGTTGATAAGGGCCAACGAAGTGAATTTTTTTTTTTCAGAGTTAATTTTTATTTCCAGAATTGAAATCCAGGTGCACATAGGATATTCTGATTCAATATTCTAATTTAATAAGTGGTGTAAAAAGAATTTAGTGCTCAACCTCTGTGGGATGGATTATGTATAAAGAATAACTTATTGTGTGGGCACATAAATGCCCGTAGGGGAGAGATATTTGTACGGTGCTGAATTACTCAATTGGCCCTTTGTATACTTTGAGTATTTTGATTGTTTAGTTTGAATCATGAATTATGAGTATTTTAATTGCTTTGTCTATCTTGTGTATCATATGAATTGTGATTCTATGATAGTTGCAAGTGCGTTCGTGTACTATTGAATTAAGACATGAATATAGTTACATGAGATTAACTAATGATGTGTTTTTATACTTTGATTGATGCTAGTAACCTTAAGGTATGTTATTTACTCATTGAGTTCATTAGACTTACCACTCTTTTGTTGTTATTTTTTTTAGTAACAGGATTTCGGTATATACATCACTGTTGAGCTCATGACTTGAAAGTTTGCAGTCACACTAAAAATGTGAGGTGTTTGATTTTATATTGTGTAATAGTCTAGTTAATTGATGTTGTGATGAGAATTGGAGTGGAGCTCCATGTGTATGTTAATGTTATATAAAAGTCAATTTATTACTATTTATGATATTAACAGAGCAGAGGTTTTAAATTATATTGTCTTTGTTGTTACCTGGTTGAATGTAATCAAGAATTTACATGATATATTTTAAAGCATGTTCCGTATTATAGGAAATCTCTGTCAAAATTTTTAGTAAGTTATTACATGTTTTAGTAAACAAACTTTTACAGTTAATTTATTTTTTACAAAATTTACTTTTGTGTATTGGTTTAGTCAAGAGTTGTATTTGTTTTTTTGTTTTGAAGTCAGGATTACAGAGGGTTGGTTACCCAATCCTCCTGCCAGTCATGCCTTCGTATGGGGTTTGACAGATGTCCTACAAAAATCAAGTTGTTGAATCACCTCATGCCTGAGTTTTACTACTCATAAAATAATCTTTTCTCTGTTCATAAAATCAAATAGTTGAACTTATCTTTTGAACAGATTAATCAATTAAAGTCTCTTGTAGCAATTATGAAACTCATTATTGGGAAACTGATTGGTGTCTATCTTAATCGCATGTACTCAATAATGAGAAATGCAAGGAGAATCAATTTGAGTTACCTGAACATTTTGCTAGATTACAAGATCTTATGTAACTAAATAAAGAGGTTAGGAACTGAGGGTTACACTCAAGTCTCTACCTCTCAAGATCATCCTTATAAGATTGAAGAGCCAATAGATCACAATATTAAAAGATGACTGTAGAATGAAACATACAGCTTCAAAGTTCATCCTTCAAAAGACTCATCAAAAGAAGAAAGCTCAAAGGACTAAAGCTAGAATGCACAATTTAAGGAAATATTATTCATTGACTTACATGGATATAAAGTCAACAAAATGAAACATTCCATTTCATTAATTATAATCATCTATTGAAGAGTCTTGTTGAAACTCTAAGTTTCAGTCATTTAGCAAAATCTTCATATGCTGACAAAACTACTGAAGCATCTTCAACTATGAAGTCTTCATCAAATAAGATATCTTAAGAGTTCAAACAAATGAAATCACTTTCTATACAAACTAACTGTTGAAATCAAGTCCAAGCATTAAACTGCTGACTTTCTACATAAGTGAAATGCACCCTTTTATTTATTTAGCTAAAATGAAGGAAGTGTTGAAAGCTCAAATGCTTAGAAGCAGCTGAAGAACGAAGTAATAAAATACACTATTTTTGATAAATTGTTGTCTACTGAAGCACAATCAATAGCTAAAAATTAGTCAATGCATTAACTGTTGAATCATTTAATAATGACTCATAATTTAAGAAAAAGCTATCAAACCTCTCTCAACATCTTGATCAATCCAAGAAGCTTAGAGATTGAAAAATTATAAAATGCCTCACGTTGATGAACATCTATCAGAAGGGATTTATTGAAAATTATAAAACGCATCATGTTAATGAACATTTATCAGAAGGGATTTATTAAATACTTAATAGCATAGATAAAATACATTGTTTTAAGTTTAAACAACCATCTGAAAATGAGTGACAAACTGATTTTTTTTGAAATTCACCATTTAAAAAATCAAAAGATAAATGATTAATTCAGAAATCTTCTTAACTGATACATCTACCTTCTACATTAAATTCATTTCAAATCCATCTACTATAACTTATCTCTGTGTAAACTTTTACATCAAAAAGAAAAGTCAAGTTTGACATAATGTCTATCTCAAACAGAAGGCTGAGCAAAAATAGCATAATAATTTAAGCTTGCACTTAAATGAAAACACCTTATCTAGAGTTACTACAAGGACTTTACCTAACAGAATCTATTCTAAGCTTTACTTTTCAAATAGACGAATTGTTAGAGTAACTTGCATGAAAAGAATTATAAAGTAAAGAACTCTACAAAATTAACTAGAACGATGATAAAAGGGTGAAAAGTGAGAAATCACTTCAACTTGTTGGATTCTAATATGGATCTAAGTGATAGATTATTCGTCATTCTAGCAACCTAAAAATAAAGATAGAACACACTTATAAGTATTTATTTAATGCAAATACCAAATTAAAAGGACTTTATTTAAATTTGATTGCTCCCACTATTTTATCGAATTTCATCATCTGGATTATATTGTAATATCATCTCATGATATTCTTAGTTGGTTTAGGATATTATTTAATTTTGTTTTGATCTTTGAAGGGACTCAACAAACTAAAAAAAACAAATTTAATAATCAATTAACTACTATTTAAATCTCATGCAAATTCCAAGGTCCTTAGGTTGACATTACTTTGTTAATTAATAAATTTAATTGATACCTAAGCTTAGCTTTAAAAACATGATAATTTTGATGGAGGCTAACAAACTATTGTTTTAATATATCATATAAATGTACGACTACCTTCATGAGGCCAAACAAGTATAAATAAATATGCCACAATAATGAGAGGTGCAATATAATATACATACAAGCAAGCCATAATAAAATAAGCAGATGATTAATGACCATATAGTTTTCTCGACATTCAGGAAAACCATCCTAAGACTGATGTAGTCCTACCATATGCTTGTCTTCACTTTGTCTTAATGTCTTTATCTCCATAAGCTCGTATTACAAGTAAATTCAAATCTAACTAAATCCTAAATCTTAACCTATGCAATTATTACATAATTGATAAGAAATTTCAAGTTGCATTCGAGAGGAGTTAGATGAGAAGAGATTTCATAAAAAGAGAATAAGAGATAAGGCAGGGCACACAATCCCTATTTTTCAAAAACCTAGGCTGGTAGCTTTGCTCATGGGATGCCTAGGCTATTGTCGAGGCTGCACACACGCCTAAGCTGCGTGCGTGTGCTAAGCTGATGCCTAGCTTGTTGTGTGCATGTCATGGTAGCCTTACAAGGGGCCTGGGCCCTACAGTTTTCATTGGGTTGAAGTTCATTCACTAAAATTAGGGTTTGGAACAATTCCAAAATCATAAAACCCTGTAAACTAAAACGTTTATGGTTTGGAACAATTCTAAAACATAAAACCCTGCAATTTTAATATTTAAGGTTTTGAACAATTCTAAAACCCTAAAACCAAAAACCTTTTAGAGCTTTCAAAAAAGTCAATTTCAAATAAAGCAAAGGCATGCTTCAATAATATGAAAATCCATAAAAATAAAAATCACATATAACTAAATGAAATAAACATAGAGGCTTTAATAACACTGTGAGGAATTAGGGGTCATGCATCTTATACACACACAATGGAATATTTAAAAATTCCCAAACCTTTTAGGACTTTCTAGATGCAGCTAGTTTGATTGTTTAGCTAGGATGCTTGGAGTTCTTCCACAAATTGACAAAAACAATACTCCCAATAAAGCACACAAAAACGATCAATGATTAGTAAGCTATTCAATTAGATAGCCTCTAATGAAATAGTTCATATAATTGATCATTTTAAAAACCTTAAGAAAAGATTACCTTTTCAAAATGGTTGAAGGATTCAATTCCACCCTTAGGATTCGATTCTTAATGGAGGGGTTAATCTTGAAGCAAAAACTTGTGCTTCAAGATAGGGCAAACTACTATGAAGGGGATTAGACAAGAACTTCTTCTTGCTCTCAATTCCTTGGCTTGGCCAAATTCATTATTTTTTGAATGAATTTCACTTATGTTTTTCATATGTTGGCCGAACCCTCTTAAGCATTACATATATGCCCAGCTAGAGCTAAGGTTTAATTCATCCAATGTATTGGCCCAAAGACTAAAGCTCAAAACTCCTTTAGTAATCGATAATTGTATAATGGTTACTAATGGGCCTTTTAGACTTATAGTGGCCCAAATCCAATTAGGATTCTCACTAGATCCTTTTCTTAACTTTCAACTTGACTTTCAAGAAAACAAGTCTTGCCATATATACATAACAAATTACATTTTTACCCTTATATACTTGGATCTCAACCTAAGTCAATTAAAGTGTGTAACCCATTAAGTTCTCTCGTATGTTGGCAACAAACGTAATTGGATACTTCCTAAGGAGTACTGTTAAATCAAAACTCTTTTGATTTAACTTTGGTTTTGTCAAACCAACCAATCTACTTTTATAGATCAAGATTGACATCTAAAAATATATCATAACCACCTAAGTATAAGCGAAGTTAAGATTATTGATCAAACTTTTCAGTGCTTAATGACCGTGTGATTCAATCCTTTCATCAAACATATCTCGAGTTACACATAAGGCATGGATTCTAATGTCAACCCTAATTTAATCTAAATTCATTAGCCCTTGAAACCAAGTTAACATTTTGTTCCTTAAAGAGAAAATAACTTTTCTTAATCTTTTTCACTTTGCAAAGATTTCCAAAACAAGACATATTTGTCTCAAGAGGCCATGGGATATTCATTTTCTTCGATGTGGATGATGAATTCTTTGTCTATCATTCGTATACCTTCATATGCTTTTACAAGTTCAATAATAACCCATATATCATCTTTGTCATAGGATAAAAGGAATGACATCAAAATATGTAGATTCACACATAAGGTAAAAAGATGATCTCAAGTCAAATGATCATTTATGTCACACCCCACATAGATGTATGACTTGCTAGAAGACTAGATAACTAAATCTCCGTAACCCTAACTCCAAATTATAAAAAAAAACACCCACACAAACACTAACAAATAAAGGTTTAAGAAAATCTTTGTAAAGATGAAAACTATACATATACATATACATATATTCACTAAAAGGAATAACATTTAAAAATAAAAAATAAAATTCGGCATAGGTTTCCCATAAAGTGGAACATTCGGCGAATAATACAAACAACATAACATCCTGCTTACATACAACAACAACAAGGAGCTACGCTTCATCCACATAAAAGAAAAATCAGTAAACACAATATTCCACAACTTAAAATTTCATAACCCAAGCCCTAATGTAACTGCAAGCTTTCCATTCATAGCTTCAAGTATGCAATCTTGCACAAATACCTTTCCGCAATAACTATCAGCAAGTCAAGGTTCAGCTGGAAGGTTTGGTTGAGAATTAAAAAAACATAAATAAAAAAAGAGTGAGTCACAAAAACTCAATGAGTAAAAAACGTACCCCAAGGGTACTAGTATGAATCATCACATAATTATAAAACATTTTCTTAACACTTTCACATTGACATATCTTATAATGCAATTATGTTTCATATATATATATATATATATATAATGCAAAACTAACATAGCTCACATATAATTATAATTCAAACAAATATATATAACCAAATCAAATATATATAATTCACATATATATATATATATAGCATCACCCATAATAACTTCCTTAGGGATGAATTACTCGAATATTTTTATTCAAAAATAAAATAACCAAATCAAATATATCTTAGGTGAACCTGAATTCTAACTCAATAAAGAAAAATGAAATCATTGGTCCTACCAACCTCATACAAGCATTTACACCAATCCATGCACAATAAATAACAAAATTGCAAAGATATAATATTCTTATCATATAATACAATTCAAGGTATTAAACACTTTCATTCAACAACTATACACACACACACACACACACATATATATATATTACAAAACACAACTAGTAACCAAAAGGTAATGTCTTTCACTCATAAAGCTATGGATTTTGTTTGTGGCTTCCTATTAGGTCCAAATTCGTCGTGGAGTCAATGTTACATTTTGGAGCTGAATTATATTTATGGATTTTGTTCTTAGCTTCCTCTTGGGTCCAAATGCTTCATCGAGTCGACGTTAGTTCTGGAGCTGAAATTACATTTTCCAAGTATAATTTAGTTTGTAAATTTCATAAGTTGTAACCACTAATCGCAAAAACCTATATATACTGAGTTTCATTCATTTATTTACAATTAATCTTTTTCAGGTATTTTAACAAACACCTTGAAGGTACCTTTTTATTCTACTTTATATGTATATATCCTATTGTATCTAAACCAAGGGAAACACACTGTAACTCTTTAAGTTCAACACTACTCATAACTTAACCATTAACTAAAAAGTTGGATTAACTATTTAAGAGCAATCAAAAGCTTGAATTATGGAAGTTCCACAATAACCCCACACTAAATCCCCCTATATTTAACACTTTCAAGCTTCTATTCACCCTCTTAAACTTCTTAAATTCAAACCCTCAACCAACACAAATAGGAAAGAACCCTAGCTCCAAGAAAAACAAGGGATTTTGATTGAAATAAGAACTTGTAAGTACCACAATTAGAAGCTTGCAAACAATAGTAGGTGGCGGCTATAAATGGAACTATAGCTATCGAGAAAATGTGGTTGTTGCTACTAACTAGAGTAGCCTAAACCCATACTAACATCGGCTGCATACAATCCATTGTGAGCTGAAGTAGCTCTCTCGTTCAACCACCAGCTGGACAGATAAGGAGGAATGGAAAGGAACTTGACTGCTATAAAACAGTGGTTGGCAATGGCTGAAGAAGGAGTTGGTTGTCACACATAAGCTGGAAAGAGGAGCTTCAAAGCAAGAGGATTGAAATCAAGCATAAAAAGCAAGAAGAGAAAGTGAAGCTCTTGGCTGGTTTGAAGGAGTAGCGAGAAAAGTCTAGAACAGGGCCGAAACAGGGGAAGAAAGGCATGTCAAGAAAGAAAAAAAAGAGGGAAAATGAAAAAAGAAAAATAAAAAAATAAAAAGATAAAGTCAAAGTCAAATAAAAAGAAAGTGGATGTATATATTTTTGTATATGTGTATATATATTTATAGTGTTTTCCTTGTTTTGTTTATGTACTTGCTTATTTGTATAATTAAAAGTTACTACAATAACTCTAAAATTTAATATTGTGATACAGCTATAACAATCTCCCCCTTTAAAAGAAAATTTTCCTGAATTTCAACATAATACTTATGAATGTATCATTTACCTGAATTATCCAAAAAGATATGGATATTGTTACTGCATTGCATCTTTGGGTTTCCAAGTGGCTTCTTGTCCTTTATGATGTTGCTAGCGACTTTCACAGAAGGAATGATCTTCGATCAAAGCTTACAAACTTATTTATCTATGATCGCCACTAGTTGCTCCTCATATTTCAAATTCTTATTCACTTGCACTTCTTGGACTTGCAAGATGTGAGACTCATCAGGTAAATATTTTCAAAGCATAGACATATGAAAAACTAGATGCACCCTATCCAAGTCCAGCGATAATGCCAACTTGTAAGCCACAGCTCTAACCCTATCCAAAATTTAAAGGGTCCTATAAACCTTGGACTCAGCTTCCTTTTCTTGCTAAATCTCATTTTGCCCTTAAAAGGTGAAACCTTTAAGAACACATGATCACCCACTTCAAATTCTAGTTCTCTTCAACAATTATGTTCATAAGATTTTTGTCCACTTTGAGCCATCCTCAATCTATGCGAATAACCCGAACCTTCTTTACAACATCTTGAATCAACTCTGGTCCCAATAACTAATGTTCACCAACTTCAAACCATCTAACTTGAGATTCATACTTTTTTCCATACAAAGCCTCAAATGGTGCCATCTGAATGCTACTATGATAACTGTTGTTATCAGCGAACTCCATAAGTGGTAGGTGTTGATCCTAACTCCCTTATAAATCCATCACACAAGCTCGCAACATATCTTCTAAGGTTTGTATGGTTCTCTTAGACTAACCAGTTTGAGGATGGAAAGCTGTATTAAATAACAATTGAGTACCAAGAGCTTCCTAAAAAGATTTCGAGAATGCCGTAATGAACTAAGTGCAATGGTCTCAAATGATGGAAATAGGTACTCCGTGTAATGAAACTATCTCATCCAGATACAACTTAGCATATTAATGCACTAAGTACGTAATTTGTATTGGAAAAAAATAAGCAATCTACCTATCACAACTGCATTTGAAGCCTCAGCATCTTGTATAGTCATAGCATAAACATGGGCTTAACCCCTGCTCACAGATGACGAACTCTAGAAAAAGTATTACGAGCAGCTTGAGATATAGCAGGATTAGCAAACAATGGAGGTTCACCTTGCACTGAATGAGATATCCAAGCTAAAGAAGACTGCGCACTCATCATCGAACAATGTTGGATACGATGGTCCATTGCACCACATTGAAACATGCGCCAGACTATCTTCTGCATTGCCTTATGCGTCAAGGCATGCATGAACTTCTAAGGCTCGGGGACCACTAGACAATGCTATATGTGACTGACTTCCATAACTCTATTTAATCTAACCTTTGCTCGACTGAAAACTCTCACGAAATAAGCCATGTCCTAAGGTAGATTCACCTTCAGGCCTTCGAGAACCACATGATCTTAAGGTGGAAGGCCCTTCCTATCTTAACTTCTTATGGCTCTCCCATTCTGACTACCTTTCTGAATAATGGTTCCCTAATCGATAAGCAGCATCCACAACTTAAGTGTAAGTAGTAGTGTTCATCACAAACACTGATCTAAGTAAGGAATCCCTTAAACCATTGACAAACATCTTCACTCTTATCTGCTCAATTTCCACCATATGCAAAGCAAATAGGGATAGTTTGGTAAATCGACTCTTATACTCTAGCATTGACGTGACTTCAATATGAGTCAACTGCTTAAACTCCCAAGCATACTTATCTCTCATGCTTTCAAGTAGAAAGCGTTTAGTAAAAGCTCTACTAAACTCAGGCCATGCAAGTCGGACGCTGCACTAATACATTATACCACTCATATGCTATATCATGCAACTGAATTACTGACTAACTCCATTACCTGAACAAGGTCACACACCCTAATGTCATACATAATCGATCAAACTCCTCTAAGAAAGTAGACGCATCCTAGGTAGAATCCACACCAGAGAACATAGGTGGCTGCATTTTTCTGAAATCATGTAATGACATAAATACTTATCAATCTTGCTGAGTTGGAACTAGAAGATTTGCCTATTGTTAAGGATGAATAAGAGAAACTTGAGGAGGTTACAATTGACCTTGTTGAGGTTGTTGTTGCTGACCTAAAATCCCAACTAAGTCACACATAGTACTTTTCACTTTATCTAGTCCCTGCACAAGCTGCTCTAAATTAGGACCAGGTATTGCCATTTCAACTTGCTCAGCAACTTTACCTCTACCTCTAACATGTCCTCTACGACCACTACCTCTTGCTACCGGCGCTTGAGAACTGGGAGACCCTAGGTTGGAGCCAACATCCTACTGCCTCCCACGATAAGCAACACTATTACGGTGTCTTATCGCATCTAAAACAAGCATAAACGAATTCATTATATATTTCTCATATAAGACAAAGAACAATATATTGTAGAATCATAACTTAAAGTTTCTGGATTAATTAGGACGTATTACTAAGTCCACGTATGTCCCGGGTACGTACGCAAACAAAGTAACCACATCTCATACTTATAGACACGAACCTCTAAACCTAAGTTCGAATATCAACTTGTCACACCCCTACACAAAAGTATGACTAGTTAGAGGACTAGATAACCAAACCTTCATAACCTTGACTCCAAATAAAAAAATAAAAAAACACCCACACAACCACTAACAAAAATAAAGGTTTAAGAAAATCTTTGTAAAGATGAAAACTATACATATACATATATTCACTGAAAGGAATTGTATTTAAAAAAAAAATTGGTAGATGTTCCTCGTAAAGTAGACCACTCTCGAATAATATAAACAACGTAACATCCTGTTTACATACAACAAAAACAAGAAGAAACTCCACTCCATCCACATAAAAGAAAAATCAGCATACATAATACTTCACAACTCAAAATTTTATAACCCAAGCCCTAATATGACTACAAGTTTTCTATCCCTGGCTTCAAGTATGCAATCTCGTATGAATAACTTGCCGCAGCAACTGTTGGCAAGTCGAGGTTCAGCTAGAAGGTTTTGATGAGAAGTTGGTACTAAAAAAACCATAAATGAAAGAAGAGTGAGTTACAAATACTCGGCGAGTGAAAAACGTACCTAATCACATTATTATAAAACATTTTCTTAACACTTTCACATTAACATATCTTACAATGCACGTTTTATATATATATATATATATATATATATATAATGCAAAATTAACATAATTCACATATAACCATGATTCAAACAAATCAAGCAAAGCAACCAAAAGGGCCAATAATTAAAGTAACTCAGCACCTGCACACCGTGTACATATCCTCCTCTGGGCTTTTTACTCTCGCACACCAATAATATATATATCATCTAAAATGCAAATGGTAGCCTAAACATCTGAATAACCAAGTGCTAAAATGAAGTCAAAGCATTGAATTGTTGACTTTCCATAGAAGTGAAACACAACGTTTTACCATATCAACTGAAATGAAGGACCGAAGGAATGAAGCACACCATTTTGATAAATGGTTATTTGCTAAAGTAAGATCCAAACTGCTAAAATGGAAATCCGCTAAAGCAAGGTCAACAGCTAAAAAACAATCAATGCATTATCTACAAAGATTATTCAAATGCTGACTCATCAATTAAAGAGAAATGCATTATTGAATCAAAACTCTCTTATAACTATGATCAATCCAAGAAATTTGGAGATTGAGAAAATATTAAACACATTATATTGATTGGCATCTATCAAAAGTGTATTATTAAAGACTCAAAGAGCAAAAATCAAATGCATCTTGGGATTAAACGACCATCTATGGAAAATGAGTGATAAATTGAATTTTTTTGAAAATTCATCCTTTTAATACTCGAAATAGAAATGACTAATGCAGAAATCTTCTCAACGAATACTTCTTCAAGCTATATGAAAAACTAATCAAAACAATCTACTGTAGTTGATCTCTATGCAGAGCTTTCACATTAAAAGGAAAAGTTAAATTTGACATCATGTCTATTTTAAACAAAAAATAAAGTCTTTATTGCACAATAGTCCAAGCCTGTACTCAAGTGAGAAAACCTTTTCTGAAACTATTGCAAGGACTATATAAAGAGTTGTTAATAGCACTACCTTTACTAATGGGCAAATTCTCATAGTAATAACTATTTTCATAGGAAATACTAAAAAATGAAGAACGAATTTAAGCATGAGTAGATGAATTGGTGAAAAGTGAGAAATCACTTTAAGATTAAAGAATCCAAACTGAAGAATTATCAAGGTCATCTTTGTGTTAAACTTTTTAGATCATCACCATCATTAGTCGCAATGAGTCAAACTTTCATATCATTATTCTATATTGTTAATTCATCCAAAGCAGATAAAGATTTTAAGATTGAGTATAATTATGTACTGATAAAATGCTTACCTGCAGAGAAAAAAAAGTTATTTAACTTGTGTGCAAGGACATTGTTCTCCTCATAACTGATTAGAAGGTAGTATTCTCTCTGGAATTGAACAGAGGACATTGGTCTCCTTACAGTTGACCAAAGGGCTTTAATTTTCCTAGAACTAATCAGAGGGTAGTGGCCTCCTTATAACTTACCAAACAGCAATGGTCTACTCACAATTAACTATAGGATTGCTGATTTCTAAAGTTAACAGTATTAATTGTTAATGAAATTATCAAGTGCGATCTTGAAAAGTATAGAATTATCTGGTGAACCACTATAAAAACCTTATGTTTCTTTTTCACTTTACGCTTTCTGCCACACTTCAACTTTATCAAACTCTTGAAAAAAAAAATAATAATAACAATTTTAAAATAGCATTTTAAGCGGTCAAACTATTCAACTCTTTCTAGTTTGTCTAATTGGACAATAGATGAGATGAAAAGATGAAGTTGAGAAAGCAAAGAAGGAATATAGAATTAAAGGAATGCACAAAAGCTATAGCATAACATCACAAATATGGCAAAGGAGAATGATTCACAAAGTGTAAAGGCAGCCGGAGTGGCCAAATTGGCTGACAACATCAATGGCAAGTATGTAATCGTCAATTTCATCTTTAAGCCCTGTAAATGAACAATTCTTATATTGATTCAAATGAATTGAGCTACAATGAAGGAAACTCAACTGTACAATGAACAAATATTTAATGCTCAGATTGAGCCGAGCACTTTGAATTGTTGCCTAGGTGCAACTCAAGATCGTATTCATCCTAAAATCTAGAACAGTGGTTGGATTGCTCAAACACAAAAAAAATGAAATATCCAATAACTTTTATTTTATTTTTTTAAGATTTGGCTGTTCAAATTTAAAAATAAAAAACAAAATATAAGGCAAAAGCTTGTGCTTAACTATTTTCATTTCCTCTTCAATTTTTATTCGTATTATTTATTTATTTTTTAATTTTTATTTTAGTTATCATTTGTATTTTTTATTCTTTCTTAATTCTTCTTTGATATTAAATTATTGCATATGTGTCTAAAAATATTATATTTTTATATAAAATAATTGTTTATTTAATTTTAATCTTATCTGGATCTATTTGGGTTAATTCGATATTCGATAGTTGAACAGATAAATTCAAATCTAAATATTTTTTTGAGTCAATTTTTAAGTTGGATTTTAAACCACTGTAATGTACAGTGAGGGTTCCTCATATTCTATCTAAAACCTTTCACTTAATAAGTTTTATTTAAAATAGATTGATAAACTTTAGAGAGCTGAAGAGGGAAACAAAATCTACAACACCCAAAAATAAAAGGAAATTATTTAACGACCTAGAAAAATAATAATGCGAAATGGCTTAAAAGAGGAACAGTGTCATTCATTGGGCGTGGGAATCGGAACTCCTTACCATCCCTCAATTTAACTCAGTATCTACTGTCTGTCTCACCTTTCAAGGACAACAAATAGTCTCTGGAGCTGATAGAAAGAATCGAAGAAGACGAAGAGGGAAAATCCAACAAAAACCCACAGAGAGAATATTTGAAATTTCACTTCTACTCCGTCTTAGAAACTTCCATTTTCTTTAATTTTTTAGTATAACTATGAAGGGAGGAGGGAAAAAGAAAGGCAGCTCCGAAGCACCAAATGGAGCAGCTGCTGCTAATACTAATGGCACTAATGGAGTTAATGCGTTGTCAGCCCCTTTGGGAAAAGCCGATCAGACCCAGTTGCAGATAGGGGAAGGACATGAAGGCCAAGGTCAAGAATTGGAAGGACAGGCTGAAGAAGTAGCGGTGGAGGAAGAGGAGGAAGAGAAGGAAGATGATAATAGAGTGGCCGAAGAGGCTGAGCGTCCCAAGCTTGACGAAGGGTTCTATGAAATTGAAGCCATCCGTCGTAGAAGGGTCCGCAAGGTACAAACTGCCTTGCTTTCCTTGAAAGTTTTTATTTTTATTTGTGCTTTGTTTAGTCTATCTAAATTGCAGGGTGATTTTTTTTTTTTTTTTTCTCCTTTTTCCTCTTGAATATGGAGATTATTGGCTTTTTTTGTTCTTCTTCGATCTGACTATTGTTATTTGGACTGGCTTTATGGATGGTGACAATTTCTCCAACGTTGCAAAATTAGGGTGAGCTCCAGTACCTTATCAAATGGTGCGTGTTTCCCTCTTACCTCTTTCTAGTCGATTTTTATTACTTACCTAATTAGTGTCAAAATTAATTGATGGGAATAACCGACAGAATAAAAAGGTTTTTATAATATATATATATATTATTTTTGAAGGCGTGGATGGCCAGAGACAGCCAACACCTGGGAGCCTTTGGAGAATTTACAGTCTTGTTCTGATGTTATTGAGGCTTTTGAAGATAGGTATTCCTTGCCTTTAGCATTTCTATTATTTTTCTAATGATGAAAAAATAAAAGAAAAAACAAAACGTTCCCTGAATTTTCTAATTCTCCCTTTCCACAAGGAATAGTGTGAATTTTTTTTTTTTCTTTTCCTTTAGGGACAAGGATACCATCTATGGATAGAGGAATCCACCCTGAACAGAAAATAATATATTTAAGATTTCATTGAAATTCTTTGTCCTTGATACTAAAAGTAATAATATGTAATTCATTGCTTGATCTCCCTTTCAGTTTCATTCTTTATTTATTTATTTATTTATTTTTTCACAAAGAGAGTTTCTAACAGAAAGCCAATAAAACCTGGGAGACTCTACTTGTCTCCCATTACATAATGGACTAATGTGTCCTAAACAATGAAAATTGTAGTCAGTCATGAACACAGGCTGCTTGCTTAAGTTCGGAATGGACTGAATAGAGGCTAACTCCCTTTCAGTTTCTTCACTTTTTAATTTCTATATATTGATGTATCCTTTCTTTTTTCTGGTTTTGAAGCTTGAGATCAGGAAAGCATAGGAGACGAAAGGGCAAGAATGTAGTTCCTCAAACTCAACCCAAGAAGAAGCAGCAACGTTCCACCATTGCGACTTATAGCTTAACAGCTGTTGGGTCCAGTGATGCTGACAAGCATCTTCAATCTGTGCCTCTCAATGATCTGACTCTTTCTGATTTACCTGTTTTCCCTCAAGCTCTGGTGTCTACTCAAGAGGAGCAAAGTAGTGATGTCAGCAACCATGAAAAACCCAAAATAGCTGATGAAAATAGGTGTTTTGTAAATGTTTCAGATGTTGATGAAAGTAAAGAGAAGAAGGATTATGATCCAAAGCTTAGTGAGCTTAAAGCAACGACATCAACCAATGGGGTTGATGTTGACAAGTTCGCAATTCATTTTCAAGAAGGCAAGGCTTTAGAGGGCAATGGTCACTTGGATGGACCATCCAAGGTTTATTGCCACGAACCTGTTCAAAGCAGTCACTTCAGAGGAGCCAAGAGAAGGAAGTCTGGTTCTGTGAAGAGGTTTAAGAAGGATTCGTACTTGTGTGAGTCTGTTGACATACAAGATGCATCAAGAGTCAGCATGTCTGGTGGTAGAGTTGAACAACCAGACACTGAAATTCCTGAGTTTGTTTGGAATAGTTCAAGTCTTGAGAGTAAGATTGATGATTTTAAAAATGCCTCTGGTATCATCAAAATTATCAAGCCTATAGGCTTCTCAGCTTCTGTATCAAGCAACATACAGGATGTTCTAGTCACCTTCATGGCCATGAGGTTTGTCATTTTAACTCATTCCTATATATTCTTAGCAGGAACCCAGTTACTAATATCATTTCCCTGTTAAGTCTGATAGCAAAATCCAATTAGAGTTTGATTGAAAGGTTTAGCATAACAAGTAAATTAATAAGTAAATGGAAGAATAACACAGCTAAGCTCAATCACTTTTAATGTGTGATTTTGTTCTTTGGTAATGATTGTTGGAGCAAGGGATCAATCATCACTAACCAAAATTATTAGAACTATGCAGATATACGATGCGGATCAATTTGGAGATAAGATATGAATTGTAGTTATTAAATAGGATTGGCTGAGTCAGTTTTTAGGGTTAGTTTGGGGATTTGAGTAATCCTATCTGCCTATAAAGTCTCTGTGAAGACAACACGAAGTTTTCTGATCTATAATACAATGTGAGATCCTTTTCTCTCGCTCACTCTCTCTCTATTCCTCACTGCGAACTCCGTCTGCAGACAGTGGTCCTAAACCAAGTTGCTCGGTGAGTTGCATTGGCTAATCCTTACAATCTTAGAATTACTTGTAAAAACTTACCTGTCTTTTCTTCAGGTAATGGTTCATTGGTTTTATTAGTAAAATAGAGGTTAGATGGTCCAATCGTAGGCAGGAATTAATATAAGGAAATTGGAAACTGATATTAGGGTTTTTTAATTAGGTTAGGTATTTATTATGGTTGCGATTTAATTCATCATTTGGGGATTTAGGGCTTAGTTTAAGAGCTTCAATAATTAGGACTAACTAGGGTTTTCTACTATAATTTGGATTATGGAAGGGAAATAATAGTATGTTTGATTTGTGTAGATGATTTTATGAAGCAGGATATTTGGTCTTTGTTACTAATTAATGAGTAAGAGTTATGGTGTAGATGCCCTAGTGGCTGTTATCCTTTATCCATCTCTCTTTTCCTTCGCTTTCTCTCTCTAGAATCCTTCCTCTATACTAAATTGCCGGTTTAATAGTTTTTTTTTTCCTATTTTTTTTCTATATGTAATAAATAAAAATACAAGTGAAAGATGTCTATATATTTGATATTACTATACAAATCACTTTGTAAAAAAAATAAATCCAAATATAGATTCAAATTTGCAAATGAGAAAACTATTTCATTTAATTCATAATATCTTATCAGTAAATTGAATGCCAAAATGTTTAAGTGTTATGACGTATGAGTAACTGTGGTTAGGGGTGGAATTTGAACCGAACTATTCGAATTCGGATTTAAATTAAAAAAAAGTTTGAATTCAAATTCAAATTTGGACAATGTATTATTCAATTTGATATTTGAAAAATAATTTGAAATAGTATTCGAATTTGAATTCAAATTAATATTCGACATAGTATATTATTTTATTAAAAATTAAATAAAAAACTATTTTTTATTCTTACCAAAATAACCCAAAAAAAAGAATTTTGAAAATTTATTTGAATTCGAGTTCAAATTCAAATTGAAATTCAAAATTTATTCGAGTTCGGATTCAAATTTGAATATTCATAATTACATTCGAATTTGTATTCGGATTTCATTTTAGATTCGAATTCAAGTACAAGAATTCGAATCCAATTTAGAATAGTGCACTATTCGAAACTATTCGATTTGAATTCCAGTCTTAACTATGGCTTTAGCTTTACTTGGAGAAAAACATCTAAAATCTTTCAAAATCAAGTGTTTTCCCTTAGCATTTATTTTATTAGTTCTAGTATTGTTCTGGTTCAATAAAATTCATATGCCTACAAGAGTGTAACTTATCTTGTCTGTTGTATGTTGTGGTGCACTGTATGAGTTTTGATATGGGGTACTGTACATTGGTTTACACAATATAATGGGACAATAGAAGGGCAGTCACCTGGGTATTTTAAATATATATGCATGCAAATTACAGAATCCAAATATTTTTTAGTAGAAAAAAGATAGAAAATAGAAGAAAGTCAAAAAGGCCTCTAGAAACTTCAATTATTTCTATTTCTTTAATGCTTATGTATCGTCTTTCTTTTATTTGGGGTTGTGGGGTAGTGACTAGCGAATAACACTAATAATAAGTATGGTTTTTTCTGCTTTGTGGATAGATAACTGCATAAAATGATTCTTGCATGTTTAAACTGGCTATAATAGGTTGCTTCCAGCCTCTAACGGCAAGCTCACCAACTAAGCATCTGTTAAAAATTTATTGTGGTTTTCTTCCCTTTCTGCTCTTGGGAAGCACCCATGGCTTGCTTTCCTAAAGCTTGTGCCTTTTCCACCATGACAATCTAGTGCATTCTTGGATATGTTTGTATGACCCCTTCTCATAATTAGAAGGTGTCTAACCCTATTGCGGTTTGATTTAATGGGATTGAACTTTCATATCCAGTCTCAAGTCAATATGAAGTTAGAGATTATAAACCCAAGCCTCTTTCTTTTATGGGGAAGACTGAGCTAATAATTTTTTGGTATGAGTTCTTTTTGGCCATTAATACCAGCTATACAAGGTATTTTAAGCTACAGAAAGCATAGTACATTGTAAGGAATGGTGCTTTAAGCTAGTTCCATGATTGGGTTGATTAATATCCTAGTATAGTGGATAACAAGATTTAGGATGACAAGGTTATGCCGTTAGTAATAAGTCTTAACTATTGAGAAAAGAAAGTTGAATTCTGTTAATAAATTACGGTAGACAAAGGTCACTTGGTTTACTATGTAGTTTCAAGTACTGTCAATTGTGGATAGCCTGCAGCCATTATCTCTCTATCCAGCTTCTGCTTCTTTTTTTTTTTTCTTTTTTGAATATACTCTTTAGTTGTAATTCAAATCATTATATTTTCATTAGGTCTGTTGTGCTTGTTTTTCCCCATAGGTGGGTTTGGAATTTTTATTTTTGTTTAATGGGTAGAATTCTGATCTTGGATATAGTAATTTTGTCGAGGAAGGAGTTCTTGACTTTGCCTTCTATGCATTGAATGGATTTTCTTTTACCTCAAACTATTCAATTTCCCTCCTATAATCCATAGTTTTTTTTTTTCCATGCACTTTAAGTGATATAAAATTGATAGGTTCTTAAATAAAATGTAGTGTAAATATTTTACTTTGGTTTACCAAGTAGTGAAAGAAAAAAGTAAATAGGTGGAATATTAAGGGAAGAAAGAACGTGTGGCAACGGGAAGAAATTTTTAGCCTTTGACAAGAAGTCTAAATGTCAAATCATTAGGATTGGGTACAGTGTTATTAAAGGCGCGCATGAGGAGCGTCTTAGGCCAAAAGGCGCAGACCCCCTCGCCTCTGCACTTCTAAAGGCGGGTGCTGACACTAAGGCGTTGCCTAGGCTTACTAGGCGCATGCCTTTTTCATGTTTTGAGGCATACTTAAGGTGATGCAAGTTATTTTTTTTGAAAAAACTTTTTAGTTTTTCTTTTTAAAGGAAACTTTTCATGTTTTTCAGTTTCCTCATAAATAGGAAAATTCAAACATTGGGAATAGTCCTAATAGAAACCTGAAAGGTCTCTAAAACATTAAAAAAAACAAAAAAAACCTAACACTACAGCTAAACCAAAATCCTGATACTAAACAACCTACTGAGTCTGAGTTTCCCTGACCAAAAAACAAAGCATATTTTTAGTGTAAGTCTGCCTATTATCTATCATGTTTTTTAGTTACCAAGTCTTCTTCTTCATCTTCTGCGTATTCTAATCTCTGCTATTGTACACAAAAAGCAAAGCATTTGTGTGGCTTAAACTTTAACTATATTGCCCCGTTTTGTACTTAAAAAATAGAGGATACTCAGCAGTAATAATCAACATTAAACCTTAGCTATCTTTGCCATCTTTAAGAAAGAAGTTTAAATTCAATTTTTACTTGTTAGCTTAGTGGACTACTTGCTTGACATAATTACATTACCTAGATTGTTTTTATCAACCTTTACTTTCTACTTGCTATATTTCTTGCCTATGGATACTTGTTTCTATGTCATAACTTAATGGTGTTAGTTTTTACTTGCTGTAAGCTTGGAATTATTGTATGTAGATTTTTTTTATGGTGTGCGCCTAACTTTGCTAAGGCCCGTGTCTATGCCCTGTGCCTTGCACCTAGGCTCCAAGGACCCCTAGCACCTAGGTGTGCCTAGAGCCTTTGATTACACTGGTTGGGTAACAAATACTAATTCCTTTTAAAACTAGCCATTGTCCTCCACATGAATTCTTCTCCTCTATTCATCTTTGTCCATTTCTAAGCCTTTTATACTCATATTTCCTTACCATTTCTGACCTCATAATTTTTGGTTCTCCTCTAGTCTTCCTTACAATTTCATTCTTATTGATGCCTCTAATATGCAACTCTAGTACACATGGACATAGTGGACTTGGTTTTAGATTCTCATCTACTCTTAACAAGCTGAGGTCCAAGATTCTGTTTTCACCTTTTCCATCAATATAATAAGTCTTGTTGCACAAATTAGCTATAACCTATTAGGAAATTTAAGCTCCTGGTTTTGGAATTTATAACAGATTGGATAACTATTTATTCTGAATACTAGTGAAGTGGATGCGCAATTGAAACTTGTGATGGTATTGAATAAAGTTACCAGAGAATTCTGATATGGGTTTCAGATATCTCCCAAATTCTAAACTGAGTAGTGAGAAATTCCTCAAGAGACCATAGTGGCCAGTGAGTATCAGGCCCTGAAAAAATCGAAAGTGAAACAATTCTCATTATAGCTCGCTTATAGCTAGCTTCCTAAAGTAATTTACACAGCCATGCCACCTTGAGTAGAATGTCTGCAGTAGGAGTTATAAAGTATCTCCCTTTTATGTAGTTTGTTGATTGTGCAAAATATGAGCAATCAAAACACAGTGATTGTAAAAATTGAGTTCCTCGACATCGATGCCTTCAATTGACATTTTATTTTTCAAATTTGGTTCTTGTGCTTTGGGTTGAGAGACAGAGGCATCGGTGAAGAGAGAGAGGGAGGATGCTCTTCATGGGATCTATAATTCTACTTGCTTCTTCAAATTACTCAAATACCATCCATTGTTTTGGATACTGCAATCAAATCATGTCTGCCTTCATGTGAAGAGAATACCTTATACCTTAAGCAAACTCCATGTATGTGAGATATTTCATTGAAATGTAGGAAAGTGATTGAAAATTATCCTATGGTTGCAATATGGTAGACTTCAGTTTTGGGGCTTTAGAGTTCCAAAGTAGTGGATTTAGAGCTGTTCTGAAGTATGTGTTTCTAGTCATTGATCTAATTGGAAAGGTTCCATTTTTTTGGCAGGACTGCAGGAATGGTCCCAAGAATTATTCTGGTTGAGAGGCTAGCTTTCTGAAAATTTTCTTGCACTTGATAGAGAACGAGGTCTAGAACTTTGTGTATTACTTTCTACTAGGATTAAGAGTTGTCAATGTGATACTCTTGTATAACACAATAAAGAAAACCTAAGGTTTTGTTGACTATACATGATTAGATTTCTTAAGGTGTGTCTTAATTCCAATGATGTGTTTGAAATAGCAACACATAAAGGATGTCCTCACAACACATTGGATAAGATTGGAATGAGACGAAGAGTGCTTCTAGTGAGATGAGTGCGTGTGATGTGGCAATTGATCTGAATATGTTTTGTACATTCATGGAAAACATGATCATGAGTAATTCGAATGGCGCTCTAACTATCATAGTGAATATATGTTGTAGAAAAGAAATTTGAATCAAATGTTACACTTTTGTTGTTGAGTAACCACCATAACAAAATTAACTTTGTAGTAGTATTAACAAGAGTACGGTACTTAGACTCTGTAATAGATCGATAAACAACATGTTGTTTCTTGCTGCCAAGAAATCAAAGAATCACTAATAATGATATCCTTTTTGTCCTATACCATAGCCCAAAAAAAAACATATAGGAGATCGAGATTCTAAGTTATGTCTCTCATGTGACTATAATTGAACCACACAGACACAACTGAAAATACGCAAGAGACTATAATTTGGTTCAACACCATGTAGACACTAATATAAAGACTTATTTTGTAGAACAGTGGATGGTGTGGGATTGATAGTGGAAACAACACCATGTGACTATAATTGAACAAAACAAACAAAACTAAAAATACACGAGACTATAATTTGGTTCAACACCTTGCAGACTCTCATATAGAGACTTCATTTGTAAAACAGTGGAGGGTGTGCGATTAATAGTGTAAACAACAATTAGAGCAATTTCACCCAAAATGGACTCGGGTAAAAATGCAAAGTGTATCAAAGTGTTAGTGGTTTCAATAGTATGTTTATGTTTCCTTTCAGTTTGACCATTTTGTTCGGATGTGCCAGGATAGGTAGTTTGAGTATTGGTAGATTTTTTTTTCAAAAAAATTGAGAAAATGTGAAGAAGTATTGATCTAGCATCAGCAGGTATTTTAATTGAAAGAGACTATTCGAAAGGGACTAGTTATAATTCATTAAAAGTTTTTATTAACAACTTAGGTCATTATATAGACTCCCTGAAAATCCTAATGGCATAAAATATAACTACTTAAGAGTCCTAATAAAGGAAACCCTACTAACATAAAGATAAAGTTAAAGTTCTAATAAAAACAAAACTAATAACTCTTGATTCTATTAAAATACTACTAATTTAATCTCTAATTCTAATATTATATAATTTAAATACAATTAAATTATACCTTCTAAATTCTATTTCTTCGTTCTCCATCAAGTATATTCCTTTGCTTTGTCAAGTTGAAAAATCTTAGTAGTACTAAAATATTGTGTGTGAACCATTTTAGTAAAATTGAACAAAACATTTCATAACTTTGAACAAATTTTCAAAAGATAAATCCATATAATCTAGAATAGTCATTAACAAAAAATTGCATTATATCTAGTCCCTCATGAGTAAGGAGTTAGACGGTCTCCAAACATCAAAATATAGTGAATAAAAATTAACAGTAGCTCTAGACCCACTATTATTAAAAGTTAATTTATCTTGTTTACTTACCTGACATGGAAAACAATGAAATCATAAATAGACATGGACCCTAACATCGTTGTGAGAAGACATTATTTTGTGGAACTCAGCTTGGCTCGTTTTGGTGGCTGGAACTGCGATCCACGCGCTTAGAGGATGGTTGCGGCACATGTAGGGTACTCCAATCTTGATTCGACTAGAGATTTTGGTGGCCGCTCGATATGAGGACGGTGATTCTTTGATGGTAGGGTCTTGGGGATGTATCTTACCAGAAAGTGGCTTTTTAATTAGGCTGAAGCTTTACAGAGAAAGTGACAGTGCGTAGTGGCGTTTGGTTGAGGTGTAGAATAAAAACGATAAGATCTAGAGATTGACGGGGGTAGTGTGATGTATGGATCTGATGATTGATTCTAAGCTTTGTAAATAAATGAAAAAGAGCTGGGAAAATTTTGGTAGATACCCCATGTAGGGTTTTGATATCAAGTTGAACTAATTGGTGATTGTATTGCTTAACTCATTGAATATACAAAGAGAAGCCCTATTTATATAGGCTGTACAAAGATAACTATAATATTATAGAATAATGAACATAAATTAAATCAAGGATAAATACATAGTTAACATAATTACACAAGTCAGACCCTAAAATCCGCTAATTTGGCCCGTTATACTATAACTTGGATAAACCTGTGTGTGCAGGGAGTACTGGCCTCCACTTCCCAGCCCCTCCCTCATGTTTATTCAGTAGATGTTGCATCTCTTTGTTGATAGTGGAAGCTTTTATCAGCAAAGTATTAAAATAATCTCTCCTGCAACTACAAATTATTTGATATTCTCTGTTCTACTGAGAGAGGTCAGATTAAACTTTTCCGGTATTTTTGAATATGCTCTGATTTGTCTTTCATGCTTTGGTCAAAAACTGTCATATATCTAATACAAACTAATACTCACCCAATTTTCATCAACCTGATATTATTCTTAAGGCTTACCTTTCATTTCCATTAGGAGACTTGCACTTGTGTCCTACCAGCTTTTAGTGATGAATGTAAATGCAATTGATACATATGGATATACACATGCCTTGACTGCTTAGCTTTTTACTTTTAACTTTTTATAGGTCGGATGGAACAGTAGTGATGGTAGATAACAAGTTTCTCAAGGCTAACAACCCACTTCTGGTAATTGACTTTCCTTTTATTCTCGTTGTTCATCAGTCATTCGACTGTTAATGGCTTGCAGTAGTGGTAAAATGTAGGAACTGTTCTTTTGTTATTACTTGGTCTTGACAATTTGTTCCTGTCCTTTCAGTTGATCAACTTCTATGAGCAACATCTCCGCTACAGTCCTACACCCTGAAAGACGTATCAGAGGGGCTTCTGCATGCAGTTGAAACTCAAGTTGCTGTTAGTAACATAAATTGTTGTACTTTTGTAGTTGCAGGAGATAGTGCATATGTGCAGGATGAGAAATGCAGCATTTGATATTTTTATATTCCTTTCCGCATCAGGAAAGCATCCTCCAAAAATTACTTTTGTCTAGATATTTAACATAAATATGATTAGTAGTCCTAACAGCCGTGAAAAGTTATTCCTGTTCAATACTATGAATATGATTATCCCTATGATTACAATCACTCTCCAGTCTCTTCCACGTACACTGTACAATTATACAAAAGGTGTGTAAACTTGCAAATAATGATAATATTGTAAAACGAGATTAATCAGCTTAAGATACCCTTCAAGTACTGCGATGGAAATTCTTTTTTCTGTGATTTTTTCTGCTCCGTAGGAGATTAGTTTGGGTTTAGTTACAAATATGGAGATAATTCATTTTCTTCCCATAAACCTCTTTATCTTAGAGAAATGCAGAATTTTGATTTTTTAAGCCGATGTTAATAGATTTTACTAATTGAAAAGAAATTACATTATCCCCTTCGGTTTCTTATAAAATTAAGTTTGAAAGTCATTATTATCAATTTGCCAAAGTAGCAGCCTTCTCAAAGACATCGCAAACAAAGTGGCTTTTTCTGTTAGTACTACCAACATCATCACTGAAAGAACCAATTAGTTGGGTTCCCAAGACTTAATTATTCAAAAATTTGAATATTTAACCTTTTTCAACTAAGGCATACTAATCTAATCATTATCTCAGACTAATTCTTTGAACTTTTGTTCGTGAACTATGCAGATGATAGGAGTAAAGAATTATAAAGGTTACTGTAGGGACGTTGGCATAGCTATTGCACCTGCTCGAAATGAATCATACGATTTCACCTTCAACTAGCAAACAACTCAATGCGCTTTGTGTATCAAATTTTCCATATTATAACACAGACAGAGTCATTCACAAGGAAGAGAGAGGGAGAGACAAATGGAGAGAGGACCATCACCACTACTACCTTCTGTGATGATTGTGGGTTTGGGAATGTTCATCTGCTGGCCTACTTTACTGTCCATTATGGAAATATTGTTGCCTCTGTTCCAAATAGAAGACGCAGAAAGCAGTGCTACCTTTTTAATGACTCTGTTGGTTCTTCTACTGTTACTGGTCATTCACTTACTTTCTTCGTTCCGGACCATTTGCGTCCCTTGCTTTGGCACGATCCAACCAGGCAGAAGCTCTGGCTATGACGCTGACGGGTTTGGATTCGGATTTGGGACGTTGCTGTTAGTTGTCCTTTTCTTTGTTCTCTATATTATGGTGTAAGCTCTTCTCATCAATATCAACTGTAGCTTCAGTGATAGGGGGTTGGCAGTGGGCGTGTATATAAACCTAAAATCTTGGTTTCATTGTCTTGCTTATTGGGACAGGGTTGAAGAGGTAGGGGTAGTTTTGAAGCTTGAATATTCTGGGGAACAGATCTCTGTCCAATATCATTACAAACATGATGAGGGATAAACTGTTGTGCATAAAAAAGTAGTTGTTGGATCATGGATGGCGTTACTGTAACATAATCTTCTGATAGTGATTTTTTTCAGCAATAAACGTCAACTTTCAAGTTGAAAGATTAGCTTCATAAGCAATATAGAGTAACAATCTAGCTAGTTAGGTTGAGTTTGGAACTTAAAAAAGTGTGGAGTTCATTTAAAATAAACTTTATATTTTTTATGTTTGCAATAATTGAAATGGTATAGAATTTTGTTGGAGCCTCACACTTGAAAACTAATTAATTGGTAACAAGAGGAGAGGCCTATTTACTTATAAGGATTATGAAGCCCTCTAGCCTTAACAATGTGGGAGTTAACACATTGACAAATTTAAATGAAATTTATTTGATATCTATATTTTATTCAATTATGAATTCTAAACAAAATAGGGTGGATTTCATTTTATGGAATTCATTTGAGATAAGTTATTATTTTATCAATCTCAAATGAAATTTTATTAATATTACACATGTTTTTCACTTAGATAAATCGATAAAACGTCATCACCACTTCATTTCACATGTTCATCTAACTAATTCAAAATTTTTTCTCTCAACTTGACTTAAGTACATTGAACAACAATTAATATTCCCATCTTTATATTTTTAGTTTACTAATGCTAGTTTTAATTAAAAAGTGTGAGGACATTAAGGGGAAAATACTTAAGCTAAAATGAGTACTTCATTTTTTCCAAATAAGATAATTAGACTGAATTCCATAAGTATACTTTTTATTTTAAATGAATTGAATTGTAGAATTCATTTAATTTTAAATGAATTCTATTTTTTTATTTTGTTCCAAACACACCTTATGAATTCCACACCAAATAGGTTAAATTCTACCTTAAACGACATTTTTATCTTTAATATTACACATGTTTTTCACTTGGAGAAATTGATAAAGAGCCACCACCACTTCATTTCACATGTTCACCTAACCAGCTTCAAATTTTTTTCTCTCAACTTGTCTTTTGTTCATTGAACAACAATTAATCTCTTGTTTTTATATTTTTAGTTGATCAATGCTAGTTTTAATTTTTTTTTTTTAAAAAGTAGTATGGGAAAAATACTTAAACTAAAATAAAATTTTCATTTGTTCCAAATAAGTGAATTAGACTGAATTCCATATGTGTAGTTTTTATTCGAAATAGAGAATTCATTTAAAATGAAATGAATTCTATTTTTTATTTTGTCCCAAACACACCTTAGTATTCTGTTTTTTGCATTGTCAGTCTTAGTTAATGTAGGAGATTTTTTTTTTTTGGGTTCGATCCTAGATTCTTAGTATACAACACTAACAAACTTTACCAAGGTAATGAAAAATTACAAAAAAAATAAAAAATGATAAGGTTAGCTAGGGATATACTGTTGTGCATGGAGTTAATAAGGGGTTTGGATAATCTCCCTATAAATAATTCACAAATCTAAACTTAGATGAATAATTCGCAAGAAACCTTTTGCTAATTAAATTGACAACTTACTAATTGGTTATAACTTCATAACTCATTTATTTACCTTTGCAAGATAAAAGAAAAGAAGACATGGTTATAACTTGAATTAATTTCTAGGACTACACCAATGCCTTATTTTTATAGTAGAGCACTTACACGAGGCTTGTTTATCTAAATAATGTGTTACTTAACATAGAACATAACTTAGTACTAAACATACTCTTACACTCCCCCTTAAATTAGAGCATATAATATATGCTCAAGCTAGCTTGTACAAACACAATCCAAGTATTAAAACTCTTAACACTCCCTTCATATCTAACAGAAAAAATTTATCAAGCTTTACCCGATTCACTTCATGCTTAAAGGAGAACAACACAATATGTGCCTTGCTGGTTCACATCCAACATAAAATGCCACTTGGCTACGACTTTCGCCTATAACTTCTCTGGCTAGAAAACAACTTCAGATAACTCCAGAATCGGTGATGTCAACAACAACGAGCAAGGAATGTTGAAAACTCTTCAATCTTGAATGTGGGTTGTGTTAAAGGACTAAACAACCAATAAACATCATGATGAACTTCAAATAGCAACAAAACCTTAAAAATTATTCAAGGTTGCAGCTTAAAAGGGAGAGTCAGCAATCCCAAGATTGAACTTGGATTTGTTTAGCTTAAACCTGCTCTGATACCATGTATAGTAAAATAAAAAAAAAAAGTGTTATAGCTTGAATTAATTTCCAAGACAACACAAACGCCTTATATTTATAGTAAAACACTTACACAGGGACTTACTTATATATCTAAATAACGTGGGACCTCTTAACACTAAATACACTCTAACAACCTTAATAATCATAAATCTAATGCTTCTCGTTGCTTATAATATATTTTTCTTCAACTTTGAAGGTTCAACTCCCTAAGTAATATAGACTAAAAATCTAGCTAGTCAAATAATTTCTGCTATATGTACATGTGTTTATGTCTATGTAAGTTTGAATGTGTTTATATCTTCAATAGTTTTTCATCAATTGGAGGGAATAATGTCCCTTGGTTTTAATTGAGGATCCTTCAAAACATTTCAAGTTGAAGTCAAATTCTTGTATTTTTGGAGATAGCCTGTTATAACCATTACTTATTGAGAAAGGTTTTACCAACTATAATCCAAATCCCTGTATATAAGCACACATGTCCCTCAGCACCACATCTTATAGGAAATACAATGGAATCAAAATCATATATAAAAAAAAATATATAACTGTGAGTCACGTTAAGAAACGTTTTTCATTAAGGCTTTATTTGTCCCCACTCCCTTCTAGAATTTGGCCACTGGATTAAAGACAAATATCCTCCTAGGATACAACAAAGTCTTAGACTTCTGTACTTAGCAAAACTGAAGAATTCTCTACAAACTCTTAATAATGATAGTTTACTACAGTGGCTGTAGAGAATTTTAGGTGGAAGAAAGAAGAGAGAAAATTACTACTACATACAAAACATTCTCTGTGCATATCTATTTATAATATCTAGAAGCTTAAAAATTTGAAGAGACACAATAATTTCAAATGCAACTGTAGGCAGTAGTAACTATCCTAAGTTTTTATTTTATTTTTATTATTTTTTTCAAATAAACAAAAACTCAACAATCCCCCACTTTGTGTGAAAGAAAAAAAAATTTCAAAACAATTTTTGTAGCCAAAGTAATTGCAAGATTAGTATGCATACATAAAGATAACTTTCGATATAAATCTTTACTTAGTGTAAATATCTCAAGACTCTATCATGAACACTAATTGTCATAACATTAAATTAGGTTCTTTATGCAACATAATAAGAGATATCACAAATATATTAACCTTCTATCTACATGAGAAATTCTATAATTTACTTAGCATTATTATGGCCTTGTGCTTGTACATTTTCATGGATTCTCTTGAAAGGAAATCTTAAACTTTCTTAAGAAGTGGCACCACTTATAAACCCATATAGGTGAAGCTCCTACAATGTGTTTTTGTTACTTAGAACACTACAATAATGTATTAGGCTTCATTAAGAGTTCACACTCACCCTAAATGACCATAACAGAAAACACTAAATTTATTTTAAGAGGCTCACAATATGTTAGTGCTAACAATCATAATTCAATAATTTAGTTATTACTCATTAAACCTTGTAACTAGTTGTTTACTAGAAAAAGGTTGGGTTTCCATTATTGGTGAATAAACAAGAGGCTTTCAACCCTATGTCACTTGTTGTTGTTCGTACTAACTCTCTACACAAAGGTTTAGTAAGAGGATCGGCTAAGTTTTTACTTGATTTCACATAGGCACTTGTAATGATTCTACATTGAATCAATTGTCTACCATATTAATGTCTTAGACTTATGTGTCTAGACTTTTCATTATATGTCTGATTATAAGACCTTGATAAAGTGGCTTCACTATCACAAATGGATAGAGATAGAAAACATTGGATGTTGCTACAATCTTAATCCAACAATAAGTTTCTTATCCATTCTGCCTCTTTTTTGGTTAATGCAAAAGCAATGAACTCTGATTCCATTGTTCAGTAAGATATACAAGTTTGTTTCTTGCTTGCCCAAGAAATAGCACCTCCTCCTAGGGTGAAAACCCATCCCTGAGGTGGACCTATTATCTCCTAAACTAGTTATCCAACTAGCATCAATGTATCCTTTTGATATAGCTAGATATTCATTGTAGAACAATCCCAAATTAATGGTTTTGCTTAAATAACCAAAGATTCTACCAATGGCACTCCAATGTTTTACACTAGGATTCCTTGTAAATCTACTAAGTTTACATACATCAAAAGCAATATCAGGTTTAGTGCAATGCATAGCATACATCAATGAACATATTGCACTAGCGTACTCAAGTTGTGCTATTGCTCTTCCAAGATCCCTTTCTAACTTTATATTAGAATCAAAAGGTGTAGAAAAGTCTTTAAATTTTAAATGCTAAATTTGTTAAACATATTCTCTATATAGTGTGATTTGTTTAAAGCAAAACCCCCAATATGCTTTCTCACTTTTATTCCTAAGATAGTATCCACTTCTCCTAAATCTTATATTTTATAGACGGAATATAGATATTCCTTGGTTTCATTTACACCAACCATGTTAGTTCCACAAATTAGCATATCATCAACATAAAAACAAACTAGTACACCATAATTATAAGTGAATTTAGAATAAATGCAATTATCAGCACTATTATATCTAAACTCAAATGACAAGATAGTAGAATTAAATATCTCATGTCACTTCTTTGGTGCTTGTTTAAGTCTATACAAAGACTTAACTAATTTATATAATTTCCTTTTATTTTCAAGAAGGACAAAACTTTTGGGTTGCTCCATGTACACTTCATCATTTAAATCACTATTTAAGAAAGCAGTCTCAACATCTATTTGATGCATAAAAAAATGATGAATGGATGCCAATACCATGAGAATTCTAAAGGCGATTATTCTTGCTACCAGTGCAAAAGTGTCAAAAATAGTCAATTCCTTCTTTTTGTCTAAAACATTCGGCTACTAATCTAGCTTTAAAAGCTTGAATAGAGCCATTGGTATTAAACTTTCTTCTGAAGACCCATTTACACCATATGGATTTTGACCCTTGGGGCAAATCAACCAAAACCCAAGTATTATTATGCCATGATGGAGTCCATCTCATCATTTATGGCTTCTTTCCACAATGCAACATCCCTATATGACATTGCTTCAAAAATTGTCTTAGGATCATCTTCTAAAAGTAGTACATAAGCAAATTTATTTATTACATTATCAATTCTATCTTCCTCAACTAGAAAGGAAATAAAATATTTGCCATATGATTTTTCTTTTCTTGCTTTAGTGCTTCTTCTAGGTTCTATGTCTTCTTTAGAAACATTAATTTATAGTTGTGATTTTGTTCTAAAAGTATGATTTGTTGGACTTGGATTTCCAACATTATCTTCTATTACTACAAAATCTTGGCACTATTTATTTTCGAAGAGCTCAACTTCTTTGGATTCAATTGTGACATTAGACTCCAAATCTAGAAGTCTATATGCCTTATTGTTTTCAATATACCCAACAAAAACACTTTTGATCGCTCTAGGTCCAAATTTACTTCTCTTAGGATATGGTACTCTAAAATATGCCACACACCCCTACACTTTTAAATATGAGAGGTTCAGTTTTTGTCCTTTTCATAAGTCATAAGGACTTAACTTGGATGTTTTAGATGGTATTATGAATATGATATGCAGAAAGTAAAGCTTCCCCCAGTAAATTCATGGAAAATTTAGCATTGACTAGCATACAATTGACCATTTCAACCTAAGCACGGTTCTTTCTTTTAGCAATGCCATTATGTTATGGTGTATAAGGTGTTTTTTTTTTTTTTTTTTTAAATGAATGAGACCATGTTCTTCACAAAAACCATTAAACTTATTATCAAAATATTCACCACTTCTATATGAATGTAGAATTTTAATTTTCTTTTCAAGTTGGTTTTCTACTTCAACCTTATATTTTTTAAACATGGTAAATGTTTCATTCTTTGTTCTTAAAAGGTAAACATACAAATACCTAGTACAATCATCTCCAAATGTGATAAAGTACATCTTTTCTACCACATGTCAACAAATCATTTGATTCACATATATAAGAATGCATTAAATTTAAAATTTCAATATTCCTCTTAACACCTTAAAAAGGTTTCTTAACAATTTTAGATTTAGCACATATTTCACATTTATCTAATTCATCATTAAATTTAATTAACTCTAACTTGTTCATATTTTTAAAGAACCAAAATTTAAATATGCTAGGCGTCCATGCCATAAAAAAGAAGATTCAATAGTATAAGCAGAAGATTTACGCTTATTATTATTATTAATATTAAGTTTGAACATTCCATTACTGGAGTGATACATTTTCCCATAAACATTCCATTCTTTGACAAGATTACCTTGTCTATACCTGAAACCATTTTTCAAAAAGTAAATCACAGAAACTAAATTCTTCCTAATTTTAGGTATAAACAACACATTAAGAAAAGTTAGCACTTTTCTAGAAATAAAATTGATCTCCACAGTTCCTTTTCTAACAACTTAGGTAAAATCATGGTTTCCATCTGAACCTCTTGGCCATTAGTCACCTTTTCAAATTTATTGAATAAATGTTTGTCTCTACATACATGAATTATGGTACTAGAATCGAGCCACCAACCATATTGCTTATTTTCCATGTTTATTTCAAAAAACTATGACAATTAGATTCTCATTTTTATTTGCTATGTTTGCCTTTCCTGCAGATTCCTTTTTTTCAAAATCTACACTGTTTTGCATAGTGTTCAAGTTTTTAACAAACATAACAGTTACCTTTCTTCTTTTTACCAGGTTGTTGTGTAATTTTCTTTTTAAACTGTTCATCATTCTTCTTTACTTGCAAATTTTGTTTCTTAAACTGAGACCCACTGTTGTACACATAATTGACTTTAGAATCATAAGGAACATAAATCTTATGATCATGAATTCGTGTCTCCTCCTCAATGCGAAGGCATTTCTAAATTTGTTCCATACGAAAGTTCTCAAATTTATGCAGTAAATACATCCCATAGTCGTCACTTCAGGAAATGGGTAATTTATAAATTATAGCTCCATGAAAAGCTTCAAGGAGAATAATTTTCTGGGCATGAATCTTGTTAATAATAATTTGCAGTTCATGGACTTGTTCTAGGACAAGCTTGTTATCAACTATTTGAAATGTAAATATTTAGAAATAAAAAATTTGTTTAAACCTTCTTCCTTAGCCTTGTATTTAAATTCTAGTACAGTCCAGATGTCTCTTGGAAACTTGAATTTGGTGAACAGATCATACAGATAGTTTGACAGAGCATTCAAAATATGCTCATGACACAACAATTTATCTTCTTGTTTTCTTTTTGGCCTGCCTAACTTGCTTAATTTCTTCTTAGATGGTTCTATATCGAGGGCACTTGATACAGGGTTTTCTTGTACAGACTATAGATTAGGATGGAAAATGTGAAATTTTCAATGTAATCAGAAGAAACATCATGTTTCCTAACAACATGCAAAGTTGTTTCCATCTAAATGATCCAGTTTCACCAAATCTTGATTTATCACTTTAATTGATTAAGACTCCATTTTTACTAAATAAAGCTTTAAGATTGTAGGAAATATAAAAGAATCAGTATCATATATATATATATATATATATAATGTATAACTTTGAGTCACATTAAAAAATACTTTCCTTAAAACTTTATTTGTCTCCAATCCCTTCTAGAGTTTGCTATTGGGTAAAGACAAATATCTTCCAAAATACAAAAAAATATTATAATTATGCAATTTACAAAACTAAAGAATTCTCTAAAAATCTTAAATGATAGTTTATTACAATGACAATAAAGAATTTTAGAAGGAAGAAGAGAGAAAATTACTATTACATAAAAAAACATTCTCTATACATACCTATTTATAATATCTAAAAACTTAAAAATTTGAAAAGACATAATAATTTCAAAAACTGCACAAATAGGATCACATCCTAAAACTACACATAATCCATCTGACTCCTCCAAGAAAGCATAAGGATCCTGAGTTGGGTCTAACCTCTGAAAATCTCGGCGGCTGCATTTTTCTAAAGTCATGTAGTGTCACAAATACCCCATGATCCTACTTACCTGGAACGGGAGTGTTTACCTCTTGCTAAGGCTGAACAAGGGGATCTACTGGTGGCTACTGCTGAGCCTGCTGTTGTTAGGCCAAAATCCCAACTAAATCACCTACTGTCCTCTAAACACCGTCTAATCCTTGCACTGGCCGCTCCATATCAAGGCCAGGAGCCGCTGCCTGAACTAGTTTAGCAGCCCTATCTCGACCCCTGCCTTTACCTCTACCTCTATCGCATCCCTGTCGACCCCTACCTCTAACCACCGGTACCTAGGGACCAGTAGATCCCTTATCGGAGCCAACCTCCTGCTACCCTCTTGACCAGTAACACGGCCACTCCTTCGTATTATATCTAAATCCAAGACACATCATTGTAGTATAAATTTATAATATAAATCAAAAGTCAGTGCCTTGAATAAATCATAACTTGAAGTTTTAGGACGAATTATAATACATCACTAAGTCCCCATATGCCTCAAGTAACGTATGTGAACAAAGCAATGCCATCATGTACTTGCAGTCATGGAGCTCTAACCAGGCTCTAATACTAACTTGTCACACCCTCAAATAGAGGTATGACTGGCATGATAAATAGGTAACCATACCCCCGTAACCCTAAATACTCAAGTACTGTGCATTTTTAACTTATAAACACATTACAGTTAATACTATTAAAATATTATTGAATTAAAATAAAAATCCAGACTCGACTATTAAACACAAAACGATTACTGAAAATATCGATAGTGTTTTCCTGTAAGATGGAACATACTCATAATACATATAAACAACCTGTTTACAAAGTCAACAATAAATCATAGTACCAAAATATACCGAAGGAGCTTTACTCTCAACAAAATATGAAATCACCATGGTGAAATTAATAAATATCTAACAAAAATACATAATACTCAAAGTGGCTGCAAGTGTCGTCCCTTACGCTCCAAGTGTGCAATTTCTGAGGTATACCTTGCCACAACAGAGTTGGACATGTAGCAAATTTTGTCACAGGCAACAATGGTTTCCTGAAAACTAAAATAAAATGACAACAAAGGAAGGGGTGAGTCACAGGGACTCAATGAGCAAACCATATATCCTAAAAGTACCAGCATCACACAACACATATATCATAGCTTAAGCTCGTATTTAAATTTACGTATGCACGTACATAATTATAATTATTATACGGTTACAATTCACGTAGTTCACAAATTTCAACATATCAATCAAATCATACAAACAACAAACAAATAAACAAACAAAGTGCCAACAAGTAACTCAGCCCCACACAACAGTATCACCCCCACTAGGGATTTACTCGCACGCACAATAGATAATTCTCCTTACATAATCCATTCCACCGGGGCTGAGCACTTAATTTTTTTAAACCATTTATCAGAATTAGAATATCTCAAAAATTTACTTTAGAATATCCTAGATACACTTGGATCTTAATTTTGGAATTAAAAAATTATTTTTTAGAAAACCCTCAATTTGTTGGCCCTTATCAATCACAACCAATATCAAACAATTATGTTTCAATTAAATCACTAAAATAATATATTTGCGTATTTCTCAATATTGCACATCAATTCATATATACACATAATTGCACATATTAATCCGGCAACCATAGGACACGTAATTTACTCACAAATTTAAGGATGAGACTTGTCGTTCCGCTTATCCTAAAATGGGGTCGGATTATCCTTGATACGACCCGAAGTTGAAAATCACCAATTTATATGTTATTTACAATAATCATTTCAAAGTTAATTCCTTGATTCGCTAGTCCTATATATATACATTACGTACTATTAAAAATTAATTTATCTTGAACACTTTCTGAATACTCTAACAAATACAGTTAAAATAAATTAATCACTTCAAATTATTTAAAAAATTTAATTCTTTGATTCAAACTTAACCTAGTATTCCATGATTCCTAACTAATTACTAATTTCATTTTTCTTAATTGAAAAAAAAAGGAATTCCCAACAATACACCTAAACTAAGAAATTATAATCCTTAAATTAGCATGAATAATCTAACTAAATTAAGTTTCAAAAGTAATAAAATTTCTGCACTTGTTCATCTTGCTATAGTACACCTTAACGTCAAAATTTAGTTCTTAAAACAACTCTTCTAATACTTGAATTAAGGATTAATGTAAACTCCATCAATTTCATAACATGCATGGCAGCATAGTTACTGCCTTGATTCATGCTAACCCCGGATAATATGGAGAATAGCCAAGAAATTTTGTTATGAAACAGGTTAGAGGTGGCTGGTTCTGCCCCTCACCCTCACGGTTTCAACACACCAAACAAGTAAAGTACCATAACAACCTCCTGTTTCATCACTTACAGCCCCGCCCCCCCACCCCCCCACCCCCCCGCCCAAATCCGATTCACTCACACACATCACCAATTTTAGCTCTCAAGGATAAGAAAAACCCTTCACCCTCATAGCTAGAATTTTGGCCTAAACAACAGCTCATAAAGAGCTTTGAAGCTCGTGGAGCTTCTGCACGGATGGGTTAATTTCATGGCTATCCTCCCAAAACAGAGTAGCCCACAGCTAAGGAGATCATAAACTCAACGAGAAAGAGAAAAACACTCACGATCAAGGGAAAAAGAAAGAAGGAAGTTCTTTACCTTGAACTTAATTTGGTCAATATGAAATTTAGGAATTCTTAGGCTAAAAAATAACAGGAGCTATGGATAGTTTTTCCCAAGTGCAGGGAGCAGGGGATTCGGCAATACAAATGAAAAAGTGAGGCACTGCTTCTAGCTGAGCTGAATTTCAGCATCCTAGCCTCCCTTTATTTCCACTTCCACGGCCTACTAGAAAGGAGAAGCAAGGAACTCACTCAAGGAGAAGCAAGGAACATAGATGACAAAAGAAAAGGATTCATGGCGTCCTAAACCTCCCAAAATTCTAGCAAGCAACCCACAGCAGAAAGGAAGGAGCATAAGTCGGTTCATACCAAGAAAAGACAAAGACAATAACTTATAATAATATAATCCATGACTACAATTTGTTTTCTAATTTGTGGTGTATAATGAATTTTCATATATATAGATATTTGGATATGTATATATATATATATTATTTCATTATTTTAGATCAATAGATTTTACAATAAAATAAAATTAATCAATATTAGATTATCATTAAATTAATTCCTAAGTATATATATATATATATATATTTAATCTACCAAGTCACACCAATGTATCATAATATAATAGCAGGAAACTAAACTAGGGCTATTTCATATGAGAGAATAATTGTACATAGTATAGAGAGCCTAAAACCTTTAGAAAGATTTTAAGGCCAAGTACAATTGCTAAATTATAAGAGGGGTGCAGAGGAGTGGGTGGTTTGAAATAAAGCAGTGGGGCGTGGGGGATAAGGTGCGAGTGTGTAGAATGCAAACTGAAACCGCAAGTTGAACATGCGGTTTTGACTGGCAGAAGATTTGCCTGTATGGCGTACATGTGGCATCGATGGAGGAGAAATCAAATTTTGTACATCCGGGTTTCAGAAAGTCTCATGCATTGGAAACTTTGTTTTTTTTTTGTTTTTTTATTTTCTCCTTTCTGACTTTATGTTTTAGATTTTGGACCCTTACGCAAAAAACCCCCAATGACGCTGTTGGACCCCTTCGGAATTCTTTGATTGTACCAAGATTAACCTCTCTCACGCTGCTCTCCCTTAGTTTAATATTTATCCCTATGTTTTAGAAGCACGTATCAATCCCAAATATTTTAATCTTCTAACCAAATTTTGGGCCATATTTTGATATGACAGATTCTTTACTCTATTAAAATCTTAGCCTCATTTAATCCTCTACCAAACACACCCTTTGGGTCAAACTCCATAAAAGATATAACGTCGTGAGGTCTCTAAGGTTATAAATTAATGATTAACACAAGATATTAGGTCTCAGAAACATTGAATCGAAAAAGTTGGGAGCTTTTGGTGCATTAGATGGACTCCGTAAAAGTATATCAACATTAATTTGGAATTAACAAATATATAAACTTAATTAATGAAAAAAGTAGACTAATTTTTCGGAATGTTCTTCCCTACAATCTTTGCGGGGGCTATCCGCAGAAGATTTCCTGGCTTACCAGGGACAGCTCCTTTGATCATTATAACATTAAGATCATCATCAATTTTCACAATCTTGAGCTTTCTTATTTTTCTCTTTGTTCCTCCCATCCTACCAGGCATTTTCTTTCCCTTGTATACACGACCAGGCGTTGTTCCAGCACCAATTGATCCTATAGCTCTATGACTCTTAGAACCATGGGTCATTGGCCCCCTTTTGAAGTGGTGACGCTTGATTCCACCTATGGAAAGTTAAAGATGATAATAAATCAGTATCCTCCTGCATGGGTTGTTGAAAGCTATTCAACAATACACCTACTTTTACCTATCCAAAAAAAAAAAAAAAAAAACTAATCCATACTGGGAAAAATCAAGATCTAACAGAGATGATCTTTGAAATTTTATGAAATTTAACAGGACTGTTACTGTTGAATCTAAAGTATGAACTGCACCAAAGAGAGATATCAAGATCTAACTCTGGACTCTTGGAATCATATATTGCAGGATGGCTCATGGATTCTTATGACCCACGACTCTGCATGCCTTTAGTAAGTTATACAAGGACAAAACACTTAGCAGATAAGCCACAATGGTTCAAAATATATTGTACACATACCAATTATGAATGTGTTGAATTGAAGGACAGGAGATATGACTAGTGGTAGGCAGGGAGGCAGGGGTAACACCTAAATCTGGAACTACCATGGTTATCTTGCATGCAGTAAAGATATGCTCAACTAGAGTTGATTGGACAGCAGAACCAAATATTTAACAAAGTTTAAGAGAGAAGGATTCTGCATCAGACCAGAAGGGATGGAGTATTGCTTACAGTTTCTTGCTTACATTGTTATCCAAGAGGGCAAGTTATAATAAAATCTGATGTCATTCGTTTTCTTTAGCTTATAACTTTATGCTACAAAATTCCAAATTCCCTTGTTGCTAAAAGAATAAAAAACAAGTTTGATAAAACAATTTAACTCCATCTTTCTTAAGTTCCATATCACATGAAGAAAGCCATACCTCATAAGCAAGAAAGGAATTCAGAAGACAAGGGAATTATTCAAATTGTAACATATAATAAAGGGTGAACGAGATAAATATTATATGAAATGAAAAATTTAGACTAACCAAGTTGAGTGTCCTAATTCTTTAGAATCATGTACTAGCAGAAAAGTTAAGAACTTAGTTTTCTTTTCCTCTGCTTCACTTCATTGTCAATTGGAAGATCATGAACGTGAGAGCAAACCAGAGTGTCACATGTAATACAGGGAATATGGTAGTAGCAGACTTCAATAAAATACAATAAAGAAAGGAAAAGAAAGGAAAAGCATGGGAGAAGTTAAATATACTATGAAACTTGCCTACTGTACATTGTAGGGTTTAGTACTCCTCTGTGATAATAGGATACGGTCCATGGGAGAAGGCGTATATCTTTTATAGATATAAATATCACATTAAAGGATACGGGTACAAGACAAAAAGCTGCAAGAGACACAGAATAGCCTAGATAAATGCAGAAGGTAAAATGATCCTTTCAAATTATTAGTGAAGGGACCAGACCCATCCAGAAGGTATATTCACAATGGCCAGGGCACATGAAGCTAGGATGCAGGAGGGGGATACCAAAATATTACAAATGAGATTACCCAAAAAGCTACCTAATTGCCTCTCCCACTAGAAATATATGTTGGAAGCAAATCACTTCAAGGTAAGGGGTTCCACCTCCATGCTTGATACTAGAATAAATCAGAACATCATAGCCTAGAAGGCAGACGCCAACTGATGCCAAAATTTTGTCACACTTAAATTACAGTATCTTGAATTCCTAATTGATAATCTCAACCATGTGCCAACTTTAACAGGATGCGAGTTTTATAATAAAGAAGCTTTTTCACGTATATGATGTGTCATATTGATGCTCTATCAATGGAAGTACTTGATTACGCCAGACATTATAATATTTGGTTGAGAGATTATCACTCACCATGGCCGAAATGTGGGCAATAGTTGTGATTTTCAAGGAGGCGGATGAAACTATCGGAAAGAAGGAAAATTAATTCAGCCACGAGTAGGGTGGTAAGGCTCTGATACCACAAAACATTTTCTAACTCAAAATGCTAAAAAATGTTAGATATTGGTGCTCGATAACAAATAAGAATATCTATCTTCTTGAATCAATAAGCTTCCTCCGGTTTGCTCATTTGTTCTTCCTAATATCCCCAAAAAATTGAATCACAGGGTCAGTACCCTAACTAAAAGTTTTAGGATTTAAGTTGGGACGAATTTTTCCTTTCACTAATCCCCTCTAGTATTCTTAGTGAAGTATTATGACAATATCACAGAGGAAAAGAAAATAAATAATAATGTAACAACATCATGGAGAGAAAGATAACCTTGGAAACCCTTGCCAATGGTGGTTCCCGAGACATCCACGAGATCTCCCTCCTTGAAAATTTCATCAAACACAAGGCGTTGGTTGGGCTCAAAACCCTCAAGAGACTGCAGCCTAAACTCCTGAAGATGTCTCATGGGGATTGTACCCACCTTCTGGAGATGACCCAGCTCAGGTTTTGTCAACTTACGGTCTCGGACCCTGCGGTAGCCCACCTGAACAGCATCGTAGCCATCGGTAGCCTCAGTCTTAATCTGGGTGACAATGTTCCCTTCTCTAAAACCCACCACAGTCACGGGAACAACCTCTCCATTTGGCTCGAAATAGCTCATCATTCCCAATTTTGTAGCCATGACTCCAATGCCAGCCTCCATACTCATCACAACTACGCTTAAGGGTTTTCTTCCTCCTCTAGTCACTGGATACAGATTGGAATGGTGCTGCTTTTGGAGTTTTAGAAATGGGTTTCTCTCAAGACAACGTGGGGCGAGAAAAGAACACGTTCCAGATGAAGTAGAAGAAGCATTGAGACGAGGAATTGATAAAGAATAAGAAAGGGTAATTGATGAAGAAATTGAGAAGACTGACATGACTAATTCTCTATATCTATATCTATTTCTTCCAAATTCAAAGGCTGAGCATCGCTCTCTTACTCAGGCTCAGGTCAGATACAAGAAGAGAAAGAAGATGGGTGAGGTCTCGGGATTATACAGAAAACTAAATCCTTATCCTGACTGGTAATGGGCCCGAATATTTGGACTTGAGTTTTTAATGGAGGCCCATATACCTTGCTAAGCTAAAATTAAAAATCATTACAATTGAATAAATTTTATAATTCAGTTCACCTCTAATAAATTTACTTGTTTAGAAAAAAAATTATAATTATAAAATTCAGTTCATTTGACTTGGAATTCAGAAGACTTCATTTTAATTTATATACTCTTCCCATTATACCCTTATTTTACTTATTTTCAATGAAATACTATTATAAGTTGAATCTAATCAATCATTATAAAAGAGATAGATATACACCAGTTTAAATTTGCAATAATCACATAAAAAATCCAAAGCTACTCAATCATTCCAACTCCATTGGATAAGAGCTCAATGAAACTACGGTGATAGACAAATTGTTTATGTATTTTGATGTATTGATATGTTTGTACAATTTAAACATCTTATTACTTGCATTCATTTAACATCACTTGTTCTTTATCTAAGGTGCACTGGTTGTAGTTCTTGATATGATGATACATGTATATATATTTTTCATTTGTGTAATAGTTCTTTCTGGAATGGAATTAGAAATCACTTCTTAATCAAGCTAAAAAACCGAGGGTAAGGAAGATTAGTCATGTAAAATAGGACTGAAGTCAACTTATGAAATTGAATTGAATCAAGTTATGTAGAAACTCCAACAATTTAGGAAAACTATTTCTAATCATGATAATAGAGGCATAAAAAATCTTCTTCCATGATCTCAAAATTATCAAGAAAAAGTTTTTAAATGACTATATCAAATAAAATAAATTGTTCATGAAGTTCAACTAGATTTTAACATTAAATAGACCCCATCTTCTTCAGCAACCAATCCATTTTGATGTCATTTTGACAAGAAAAAAAAATCTACCAACCAAATGATCATTGTCCAAAAGGAAGTCTACTGCATCCATAAGTTGCCATCCCTCTAGTCCCAATTTACTAACCTCAGCAACTATTTCTTCTTCTGATCTAATGTGACGATTAGTACTTACAATAGCATCTGCAATATTCTTCATAACACTAGTGACCTGCCTTATTTCATCAGCAATTGCATCAGACATGGGTGTTTTTCTTTTTATATCTTTAGAAGGATACTTGATTGCACATTGAGTTATTGAAGTTGCTCCCTGCTTGTATGGAGATGGTGGAATGGATCTAGAAAACTCAAATAAATTATCCAAATGAATTTCGTTATTAAATTGCTTGCATCTCATCAATATCTTCAATCCTCAATTCTTTTTGTTATGTTTGCCACCTCTGTTGTTTTTCCTTCTCACGTTCAGCATTTTTTCCATTAGCACTATCCTTTTCAAATAAGTCTCAAGCATCTTCAAAAAAGTGGGATTCCTTACTTCAAAAAATTATATATTTATTTTTGCCTATCAGTAAAAAGAGAAAAAGCTATCAAGGTAACCATACAATTTGATAGTATATATAAAGTACTTACGTTAATCTCACCTGTATCACATTATCCCACACAGTTGGCTGATATCTTTTGACTTCTAGAAGCTCAATTGCATATCTTTTTGTCTACAGATTAACAACTTTGTTTTTGTCTACAGATTTCTTATCTTCTCTTTCCAACTCTTTCTTTATATTTCACACCAAGATGCCATGCTACTTTGCTAAGGTTCCTATCTTCCTTTTGGCCTTTTGTTTTTTGCTCTATTATAACATCAAGCAGAATTAATTCATATCTTCTGTCTGAATGAGATCTTTTTTTCTTTTTTCACTCCATTGCTTGCAATGTCTTCAACTTCATCCATGTTCATCGTCTATACAACTATACATATGTCTTAATTATTTATTCAAAAATATAAATGTATATAAAATCAAAATAATATTAAGATTGTGATTTAACATAGATAAGCTCAAAATTTCAATTAAATTCGAGTAAAACATTTGCAATGCAAAACACATTCCACAAAATAAATGATATTGCATGATAAATAAGATAATCTAATAAAAAGATATATAGTCATGCCACATCCATCTTGATAAATGATCTCTTATTTGTTCTCCAGTCAGCTGTCTTCATCTCTTGATATGTTTTCAAGGGGTTCATCTTCAATTAATCTCCATTCTAGCAAGTTTTTCATCAACTGCTACAATAAGTACTTCACTAGGATCGTTCAACATCAAAAAATTATGTAATACAACATGCTATAACAATTTCTAAAATGGTATCAACATCATAATGTGCCTTTGCTCCACCGCCTATTATTGGTAATCTCTTCTTTAACACGCCAAAAGCACCAATGCAATTCTAAAGTATAATTCACACTCATTAATAAATAAAATCATTCTAAATTGACTAATAATTTTACTAAAAACTAAATAAGTGCCTAAAAATATGGATAAAATCTTTCTCCTCTAGACAATATTTCTTGAGCAATTTTAGAGCCATCTGGTTGTACTATGAAAATATCCTCAAGTGATATAATTGATCTTAGAACTTGATGGAAGTGATGACTTATTGTTTCCGCACTTTGTCCCAAAAAAAAAAAAAAAAAATCCTATTATCTCATTCATCACGTTATGTGACAAAATATGAAGAAATTTTGCTAATTGTTTTTCAATAATACTATATTGGCCCTGTTTGGTTTAGTATTTAAAACAATTTTTAGGTTTAAACTTTTCTACAAAACTGTTTAATAATAGATTATTTATTTTTTAAACTTTACGAAAAATAAATTTTGAGGTTTTAGAGTCCTAAAAGCTACTAAAAGTTGAAGTTAGACAATATAACCCTAATATTTGTCAAATTGGTCTTTTTAGTAACTTTATTACTCAATCTTTTTTTTAAAAATAAAAATATATCAAACAATTCTTCTTTTATACCACACAACACTTTTACTTTAACTAATCCAAACACTTTTTCTGCTTTTTATGTAACACTTTTTGAATAGCTCTACTTGAAATGTATTTTTTATACACAGCTTAACTGAACAGGGTCATTGAGTGCCCCTAAGAAGACCTTTTCCTCGAAGAATTTCAACAAGCTTTTTAAACATTTTCGCGGATTAATTTCAAGTACCCTCATTGTCTCTCGTCTTACTTCTATTTTTGATCTAAGTTGTGAAATTGATATTTTTATGTGATTTATGTATTGGCAAACATGAAGTAAGGGAACCAAATATGCAGCATTGGTAGTTATAGCTGCGATAGTGTTTCTTTCAAAGTCTCTCATATTGGCTACATGCATAAATAATAATATAATCAAGAAAAAACAATGCAAAATTAAATTGTCTAAATAATGTGAGGTACACTAATATGTATTGTACTAATCAAATATAACAGCAATTAAACTTTACAATAGTTTATTATAGCAATATCTTAATTAGTTTTAACTCTTACATGATATGTTATATATACTAATTAACATAATTCAACTGAAACTCTTCACTAATAATTCAATTCAAACTTAACAATTATTCTAACACTATAACCCAATAAACACAAAATATTTTGTAGTTCTGGAGGACAGACTCATCTGATTAAATGTCTTAATTGATGCCTATATGCAAGTTTACAAGAATTCTCACTCTCTGTACAATCGGAAAGAGTTCAAGTCTTTCTAGAACTAAATACTTGCACATAGTGCTGGCAACTACATCTATGGAGTCATTGCAGTATCAATATTTATTCTAAGATCTACATGGCACCCTCTTCTACTTTTCATGAGCTAATGCCTACTACATAATAGCTCAATGTCACTTACTATTTTTGAAATGTTTGATTCTTCCCTTATCAATTTTCATCATTTGGAATCAGGAGCATGGAAGGCACAAACAATCAATCGCTATAAGTATGGCTAATTTGTACGCATAAAATGAAATGAAGTGGAATGCAATGATCATTACATTCTATTGTTTGGTAGCTTTAGTGAGAAATAGTCATTCCTTTTATTTATTTATTTGATATATAGTTTTCCAACATGAAATGGTATAAAAATTATGTTAAAATGACAAAAATATTTCTAATTAGGTAAAGTAATTAAATGTAACATAATTTATGAAATTTATATTTTCTTACTTTTTCTTATTTCTAGAACGTTAACTACCTTTCTCATTAAGAAATTTCTTCTTAAATTAGCCTTGACCCTACTTCAAATCCCCATATGAATATAAACAGGGCACCCGCAAAATTCCTAGTTGTTAGAATCAGATTCCAATGCTTATCAAACTTTCTTACCAAGGAATTAAATTATGCAACTTTCTAGTATAGTTTATCAAGATCTTAGGAACAATTCATATTTAGCACCCCACTCCTAAATCATTATTTAAGACCCTCCAAAATCAGTTACAACAAAACAGGTACAATTAGGACCTGAAAAATCCTAACAATGACTTCCAACACATCCAAATTACACATAACGTGAAATTAAAACCTGAAAAGCTTCATATTTGTCCTTTAATATGTTAGGAACAATTATTATTTAGAGGTCCTAAGCTAATTCAAACCAAAACCACCAGCAAAGTCCTCCTAACTGACTAAAGCTCACCTAAAATCCTGCACAAATCCAACTGCAATCCAATATCTCTAATGATAAATATACCTCGAATTAGATTACAAAACTTTTCAGATATCATCCCAAAACCATAGGATACACTTTCTCTTTAGAGTTCATAAACTAATTTAGTCCATAGAACACTCGAAATACCCAATTTTTCTAACTTATAAAATCTGACACTACTTCCCTTCAAAAACCACTTAACTCCCATTTTTAACACTTTATCCACAACTAACTACCTTTGTTCATACTCACTACTCAATTTCATTAAATCCTTAAATCGTAACATTAACCAACAATTCTCTACTCTTGCTCATGTACTTTTTATTCAAATTCAATTAATCATTTCCCACAAAGATTTAAAAATTCTAAATATTACTCATTATGTTATAACTAGTTTCTTGGAGATAGTTTACTAAATATCTCAAGGGCATGATTTACTTTCATTCATGCTTATGTATAGATATGTATATGCATACCCCGCAAGAATCAACATAATTTCCATCAATTTTCATATTGCTTATATTTCCAACATCAATCTTGAATTTAGTTTAGCTAATCAAAGTAATCAAAATATGAATTATATAAATATATATATTTACAACAACTATCCTACATAATTCAACTTTCCTTAAACATTCAACTATCACTCTTTCCCTCACTTACAAAACTCTAATTCCACCTTAGCTTTCTAAATTCAACCCTCCAACCAAATACCATATGAAAAGAGCTTTAATTCCAAGAAAACAATTGATTTAGTTGAAACAAGAAATATGAATTTACCACACTTGGTTGTCCAACCCAAAACAGGGTGGTGGCTGGACTTGTTGGCTGCTAAAGAAATAGTAGCTAAATGGTTATGGAAGTTGCCTACCGCCACTAAAACTCAAGCAATCAACCCCCTTTCTCCCCTAAACTCTTATAGACTGGCCAAGAGAGAATGACAAGCAAACCCAGCTGCTACTAACAAGAAAGGACTGAAGCTACTTCAACTAGTGCTGCCCCAAGGAGAAAGAAGCTTGCACAGCTGCAAGCCAAAAGTGGTAGACTTCCATTATACGCCACCAGCAAAAGAAGGAGTCTCGGCCAGTAGAGAAGAAAGAAAGCTCCAGGAAAAAAAGAAAAAAGAAAAAAAAAAGGAGAAGAATGAAGAGCAAAACGCAACACAAGTAAATAGATAAAATGGAAGGTTAATGGCTAATGGAAAGAAAAGGATAAAAAGAGAAAAGCAAATAAGAAAAAAATAGAATTCCCAAAAAGTGAGTTAAAGTCAACCTTATTTGTGGTGGAATTTAAATCTTTGTTATATGTATGTATAAGTGAGTTAAAGTCAACCTTATTTGTGGTGGAATTTAAATCTTTGTTATATGTATGTATATATATATATACATACACACACACACACACACACACATATATATATATATATATATGATATGTATATTTATATATATTGTAATTACTTTCTAGCCCAATTTACACATGCACACGCACACGCACACATGCAATTGCGACACACACATGCATTTGCGAGTTTTTACATGGCTTTTCGTTTATTATAGTTTTTACACACACACACTCACACACGCAATTGAGATTTTTTACATGGCTTTTGGTTTATTATAGTATTTCCAGATAACGTTCATAAATAGAGTACTCTTTGATTAAAATTCAGGAACTTATCAAGTTCTTATCCTTAACTCATAAAATGTGAGATTCTTTAGATAATCACTTCTGAAACATTTCCATATTCTTTTCTTTCTAGAAAAGAGGTAGAATAAATGGAATAGATATTCATTATTTGGAATTTGAATTGATGAACTAAATTAGATAGTGATATGAATGAAATGAAATAACTTCTATTTCCTTTGAATTCATAATTTATACGGGTTTTTTCTGATTCAAGCGAACTATTTTCCTAGGTTAACAATAGTTGCAGTTTTGCCAAGATATGCAAGTTACCTAATTTTCTTATTTCCTTTTAAAAAATGTATATATACTTTCTATATATAGAGAGAGTTCAAATATGTAAATAATGTGTGTAAAGACTACTGTGTTCCCTCTCATTCAAAAAGAGTATTAATACTTTATATGTATTTTAAAGGTTAAATTAATTAATTAAACAAACTCAAAAGTCCAGTTTAGGGGAGTTGAAAGGTGATATTCAAGATTCATCTCAAATACATTACAATTGGAATTAACCCGTAATTTTTATTGCATTTTCTTTCATATTCCATTGATTAATTTACTTCTATATGACTTTTTAGTAGCCATCTAAGTGATGTTGATATATGCGGTACATAGTTTTTATCTTGTTAGTATTAGTTCTATCCATTTAAACTAAATATCTTAACTATAGTTCCTTTATACATGAATATGTGGAACTAGGGCTTGTTTGGAAGCACATGAAAATGTTCTTTTGCTGATATTATTATTAGTATTTGATCTGGGTTATTCATAGCATTACTATACCCTTCCTATTTATTACGGGTTTGTTATTCATCAACATAGGTTTAGTTTACAATATATTTGAAAGCCCTAGCCCAAATGAGTATTTTACAGAAAGCTAACTAGTAATTCTATTAATAAATGGTTGTTTTGATCATTTGGAATAATTCAATGAATTTATTAGATCTTTTTAAGAGACCCCAATGATTATAAATAGAACATATCCAAGTTTATACGATGATTGATTATTCACAGACTAGCGGAACCTATTGTTTCTTTTTCAAGTCAAAATCAGTAATGTAGTTCATCCAATAATAAATCTAATCCAAATTATAAAGCTATGACACAATCAAATCCAAACGAACAAAGCAATGAATTTAACCGTATCTGACTCTACTAGGGGTTATTACTCATATTATTTTTCAATTATTTCTTTAATTAAGAGACAAAAAGAGAACACTAAATATAATCAAGATTCTCTTATCCCATTAGAAAGAATATTATTTCATAATTATCTCTATTATATCCCTAGCATGATTACTTAATAAAATGTGGAGGGAAATGGGACAAATAGTCGATACTATTGGAAGGTTTCCGTCTCTGGGTAATAGGTACTATAAACTGGTATTACTATAATCGATTTAATTAGTATTTTTGTTATGGTTTATATTCTGGATTGGGTTCATCCCTGTAGTACTTGGATGAATTAGGTTAAATAAAAATATAAGAACTCAATGGAATGCCTTAAATTCGTTAAAGAAGTTCTATGAATCTCAGGCTTAATTTTTCATTAGGTATCAAAACACACTAAAGTCTAATACGGAAAATATCATGAAACACAAAGCTTGTTTTTCCTTTCAATGTTTGCAAAACCATTCAAAATACTTCACATATTACTCCTTACTTCTTGCTTTTAAGATTTATGGATTAGCAAAACATTAGTAAATTTAAAAGATATGACTAAGAACTTGTTATGCTACATTGAGTGCCGGAAAACAGTTCTCAGAACATCATTCCTTCTTGATTCGAAATTGGTGATATTCTGAACATAGATCAATCTTGGAAGAGTTTTGAGCCTCCTATAACTAATTAAATAAATCCTTAATACTGGAGAGGAGAAATTATTCTTTGCTGTAACCTTATTCAACTACTGGTAATTAACACGGTCGGAATAAATTATCTTTTTCTTTGACAAAAGAACTAAAGAAGTTCTAGGAAATATAATGAAACAAATAAACTCCTTGTCTAACTAATCTTACACCTAGACTTTTAGCTCTCAAATAGAAAACATTCAGTAAAAGCTTCACTAAACTCAAACCAAACAAGTAGATTTAGCTTAATTCATAGCTGCATTAACACCTTAACCACCTATACGCCATGTTATATCACTGATAAATAACTAACTCCTCTACTCATATAGGATCGTATCCTAACACCACACATAATCAATCAGACTCCTTTAAGCGAGTATATTAATCTTAAATATAGTCTACACTTGAGAACCTAGGTGGCTACATTTTTTCTAAAACCACATAGTGAAAAATATCAAAGTGTTTCACCCTATCAATTTAGTAAGGAGTACATATAAATTGTGAATGAGGGTTTTACGCATGCAAACTTAAAGTAGTTTGGACCTTGTTCCTTTAACTAATAAGAGTGTTGATTCTAGGCTTTGATATTCAATATTAAAATTAGTTTGCAAACTTGATGCTGAAAAAGGAAACTTTCCATATCTCTTAGAAAGAAGTTTGAGAGGAAGTAGATGGACTACACATGTATATGCATTTCGACCATCTATTTCATGGTGACAATCAATAGGTTTAAGGTGAGTCTTTTTGAAAGTTCATACCGTTTACATCAAGTAAATCCCATATCTCTTTTGCTTTTTGTTGTTATTATGGAAGCATCAAGTATATTAATCTCATAAACAATAGACTGTTTTATCAAATTAAATTGGAGAGTTTACCTCTTACGGAGGCTACTATTGCTAAATTAAGATCCCAACTTAGTCATTTATAGTTCTATACGACCTAAATTTCTTGTCAAAGGCCCCTAAGGATTGATTGACTCTTGATCGAAGCCAATATTCTATTATCTCATATAACTCACAACATAACCATTACAGTCTTCGTGTCTAAACAAACATAAACGAATTCCATGTACATTTATCGTATAGGGTAAAACATAGTGCGTTAGAAAATCATAACTTGAATTTTCAAGATGAATTAGAACATGTTACTAAGTCCATGTATATCCCGGGTAACATACGCAAACAAAGCAATAGCATCCTATATTTGCAGTAACAAACCTTTAAACCCAAGCTCTGATACCAACTTGTCATACCCTATATAGAGGTATGATTGGCCAGAGGAATGGATAACCAAACCTCCGTAACCCTAACTTCAAGACAAAGAAACATATACAATTTTTGACTAAACTAAAACATGAAAGTAGATTTTAGAAAACACAAGTTAACTACAAATGTTCATTTACTGAAATGTATAACAATTCACTAAAAATTTTGGTGGAGATTCCTTATAAACTAGAACATGCCCAAAATATAAACTTATAATTCATGGTTACGTTCAACCAGTTTCACTACCATAATATACACAAGGAGCTCCGCTCCATTATTCATCACAACAACAAATAACTGAACTAATATACAATACAAAATCTGACACCAAAGCCCTAATGTGACTGCAAACTTTCATCATTTGACTTTAAGTAAGTGATCTTGAATATATACCTTGCCACCAATTACTCGACAAACCCAGTATCGGTTATTGATGCTTATAGAGATCTTGCTATTAAAAAAAAACATTAACAAGAGAGTGGTGAGTTCCATGGACTCAGTGAGTGGAAAAAACGTACCCAAAGGGTACTAGCATCAATCAAAGCATAAAGAACACATATAAATTAGATAATCTGATGTAGCCATGCTTCATATCTTAATTCAATGGTACAAGTATGTACATATATTTATCGTAAAATCAATTAATCACAATTTACGTAACATACAAGATGAATAAATCAATTAGAATTTTTAGAACTCACAATTTAAACAAAGCAATAAAAACACTCAAAACACACAAACATCCTATAGAGTGACTCAGCCCTGCACAATGCATAACTTATATCCTCTCATCGGCACAATTTTGGTGCCCACACACCAAATATATTCTTAGTATATATCCATTCCACCATGACTGAGTACTTAAATATTTTAAACCACATATCAATCATAATATCCTAGGTGCACCTGGATTCTATTTTAGAAGTAAAAACCATTTTGGAAAAAATTCTATTCGAAAACAAAATCAGTTTTATTAGCCCTTATCAAACACAAACAATATCACATGTCAAACATGATTCAAATAACTCAATTAAAACATTACATATTTTTATATATTTCTATATAAATACGTTTATTCAAATACACATAAACAATTTTACAAATTAATCTAGCAACCAAAGTATATGTTATCCACTTACTATTTACCGATCTTGGTCGTCATTTCCTCGGGCTAAAGCGTGTCATTGGCTTAACAACACTTTCTGGAGATGTAATTAAATTTTTTAAGTATTACTTAGTTTGTCAATTTTATTGGTTATATTATTTTAATTAAGAAAATCTATAGATACTAAGTTTCATGCATATATTTAAAGTTAACCCCTCCTAAACATTTTTATAACCACCTTCAAGATGTGTTTGATTTTAACTTATATACTTAACCAATTTCAACAAAAACAAGTTCAAATATTATTTCTAGTACGTTAAATACCTTTTTCTTTATTAAGAAACATCTTCTAAAATTAGTCTTGAACCTACTCAAATCCCTATATGAATGTAAATAGGGCAAATGCAAAATTATTAGTTGTTAGGATCAAATTCTAGTGCTTATAAAACTCTCATTCTTGGGAATTAAATTATAAAACTTTCTAGTATAGTTTATCAAGAGGTTAGAAACAATTCATCTTCAGCACCTAATCCTAAATCATTCTTTAAGACCCTCTAAAATAAGTTACCATAAAATAGGTAAGGACTTGAAAATTCCAACAATGAATTTCAACACCTTCAAAATACAAATAAAATGAAATTAAAACCTAAAAAGCTCCATATTTGTCCTTTATTATGTTATAACAATTATTATTAGGAGATCCTAAGCTAACTCAAACCACAATCCCCTAGTAAAGTCCTCTAGACTAACTAAAGCTCATTTAAAATCTTACACAAACCTAGTTGCAGTCCAACGGCTCTAATGAGAAATATACCCTAATTAGGTTACAAAACTTTCTAGCTATCATCCTAAGACCATAAGCTACACTTTCTCTTTAAAACTCCTAAACTAGTTCAGTTCAGAGAACACCCAAAATACTCGATTTCCCTAACTTATAAAATCAGACATTGCTTCCCTTCAATAACCATTTAACTCCCATTTTCAATACTTTACCTACAACTAACTACCCTTTGTTCATACTCACTACTCAATTCTCTACTCTTGTTCATGCACTTTTTATTTCAAATTCAATTAATTCCTAACCACAAAGATTTAAAAATTCTAAGTTTTACTCATTATATTATAACTAGTTTCTTATAGACATTTTACCAAACATCTTAAGTGAATGATTTATTTTCATTCATGTGTATGTACATATATGTATATACATACCTGTCACACCCTACACAGAGGCATGACTAGCCAGAGAAATGGCAACTAAACCTCCGTAACCCTGACTCCAAAACAAAGAAACAACTATGATTCTTGACCAACCAATGAATAAGAATAAAAATTGATAAAATGAAAGTTAACGATAAAAGTTTGTTGATTAAAATAAATCACAACTTATTGAAAATTTCTACAGAGGTTCTCTGCAATATTGAACGTGCCTTAAAATACAAACCTATAAATTCTTGTTCTTACATAACAACAACACAAATACAACAAGGAGCGTTGCTCCGTCCACATCATAAATAAGACAAATATCTATTACATCATACAAAATTAGACACCTTACAGTTTTAATGTGACTACAAACTTTCATCCTTGACATCAAGTATGAGATTATGAAGAATACCTTGTCATCAAATCTTTAGCAAACCCCTTATCAGTGGTTAACTTCCTTTAAGGTCCTATTACTAAAAAAAATATCCATAAAAGAATGGTGAATCCTACAGACTCCGTGAGTGGAAAACGTACCTCAATGGTACTAGCATCACATGACACACATATAAAATATATAATCAATTAATATCAATATGTCATATATTCCAAAACTAATAAGATTACATATATACAATTACGAAAATATAAAACTTAGCAAGCATAATTCCAGTAACACTTTGTATAACCCAATCAACATAATCAAAGCAATTAAAGCATACAAAGCAAGCAAAAGGCCAACTGAGTAACTCAGCCCTGTACACCACCTCACACCGGGTAGTTCTGTGCCCGCACAACAATATATAATTAGAAACAAAATCACTGGATAAACCGAATCACTGAATCCCTTCTTCAAATACACCCATCGGGCTGAGCATTCAAATCTTTGAAAATATTTAATAGAATTAGAAAATCTCAAATAAAAACATCCTAGGTGCACCTAAATTTCATTTTCAAGTGTAAAAATCATTTTAGAAAACAATTCATTTTGTTAGCCCTTATCAACCACAAATAATTTCAAATATCAACACAATTCACATAACTCAATCATAGTAATACAATTCTTATTCATCTCTATATAACATATATATACATACATATATCAAATAATCAAATACACTAATCTAGCAACCAAAGGGTAATAATTCACCACTCACCTTTAACCGATTTCATTCTTCACTTACACTTACGTTCACGCATCTCATCAGGTCTATATTAGGATCCGGAACTGAAATTCATATTCCTAAATAATAATTTCTTCATAAATGTTATTGTTATAATCTTTTAATTACTAAGCTTATATATCAACTTATATAGGTTTCTTTAGGAAAGTTTTCTATTAAGCTATTACATGTCAAGTAGTATGAATTATACTTTATGTGGTAGGGTTGATAATGAAAAGACATTTTAGATGTCTTGACAATGCATAGGGTAGAAAGAAACTATTAGAAAAGATAGAAAACTCTAGTGAGTTAAACATGTCGAAGCTGTCCAAACTTAGGATTTGGACTAGTGCTCACTTTAACAATCATATTTTCCTATAGGAAATACCAAATCCAATTTCATAATTTTTTTTAAATACTAGACACATGTAGCTTTATAATGGTATATCATTTGTAATTTTTAGATTTATATATCAATATAGTTTATTCTTTGAAATTATATCAAATTCTACAAAATACAGGAATTTGGCATCTCTGACATACCTTATTTAATTGAACATAACTTTCTCTAGGAAAAAAGAAATCTAATTCCGTCTATTGGATTTATTAATAGACAAGTATATCTTTCTAGATAGGTATCATATGTAATATTTGGATGTGTATATTAGTACAATTTAATTATTTAAAGTTTACTCTTTTTAGGCATTTCACAACCTCCTTGGATATATGTTTATTTTTACTTACATACTTAATTAAATTTAATAAAACCAAGTTGAAACATTAACTTTAGGAAGTTATCCAGCTTTCTTATTTAGAAACTTTTCCTAAAATCATCTTTGAACTCACTCTATTCTTCACATAAACAAAAACAGAGGACTCATAAAATTCATAGTTGCCAACCTTTGATTCCAATGTTTATATAATTCTTATATTTGGGACTTCAATTACGAAACTTTGCAGTCTAGTTAGTGAAGATATTAGGAATATTTCATCTTTAGCACTTCACTCTGAATTCAACCTTTAAGATCTTCTAACATCAGTTTTTCTGAAATAGATACAGGCAGAGCCTGAAAATCACAGTCATGACTTCTAATATCTCCAAGATACACACCATATAGAATTGAGACCTGTACCACATAGCTAAACTAAATTCAAGATTGATGTTGGGAATATAAGTAATATGAAAATTGATGGAAATTATGTTGATTCTTAAGGGGTATGTATATACATATGTATACATACACATGAATTATATATATATATATATTCCAACAACTTTCCTTAAACATTCAACTATTACATTTTCCCTTACTTACAAAACTTTAATTCCTCCTTAGCTTTCTAAATTCATCCCTCTAATGAAATACCATATGAAAAGAACTTTAATTCCAAGAAAACAATTGATTTAGTTGAAACAAGAAACATGAATATACCATATTTGGTTGTCCAACCCAAAACAAGGTGGTGGCTAGAGTTGTTGGCTACTAAACAAATGGCAGCTAAATTGTTATGGAAGCTACCTACCACCACCAAAACTCAAGCAATCAACCCCCCTTTTCCCCAAACCCTTTGATTGACCGACCAAGAGAAAATGCCAAGCAAACATAGTTGTTGCGGGCAAGAAAGGGGTTGGACCTACTTCAACCCATGCTGCTACAGGGCTAGAAAGAAAGAAAAATGTATGCTGCCCTAAGGAGAAAGAAGCATGCATAGTTGCAAGCCAAAAGTGGTAGACTTCCACCGTATGCCAACAGCAAAAGAAAGAGTCTTGGCCAGTTGGGAGGAAAGAAAGCTCTAAAAAAAAAAGAGAATAATAGAGAGCAAAATGTAGCACAAGTAAATAAAGAAAAGTATAGGCCATTAGCTAGGGGAAAGAAAATGAAAAAAAAAAGTAAAAATGAAAAGCAAATAAGAAAAAAAAAAAAAAAACAAAATTCCCAAAAAGTGAGTCAAGGTCAACCTTATTTGTGGTGGAATTAAAACTTTGTTATATGTATGTACATATACATATATATATTGTAATTGCTTTCTAGTCCAATTTGTACATGTGTCTCACTTACTAAAATTTTACACAAAATAAAAATCAAATTCCAAGTCAACCAATAATGTGGTAAAAATTAATTCTTGCATTACATATATATATACAAGTGTTTATGTACTAAAGTTTTATTTTGTGTACAATTTTATTCACCTAGTCACTACAAATTACATACAAACATTCTAAAGCATGTGTAAATTATCAGGTTATAACAAATTTCTTTCTGAAAAAGCAAAAACCATACATTCACCAACATCCGTAACCAAATTAATTAGACCTTGGTCAGCATGAGCAAGTGATCTAAAGGGCGACTGCAGTTGAGTAATCTACTTTTTAGAAAGTAATCTACGTATTTGTGGGGTGCCAAGAAAGATAACTAGATTAATTATGAGTTTTATTGAAATAATTTTATGTAACTGCTATATTTAATGAAACCGGTATGTCCAAGATTATATAATTCTATTTGTTTGCTAGTGTCTGGGAAGCATGTGTACTTCATATTTTATGTCGTGTCAGTACCACATATCTTTAGAGTATATAATTCTATTAATTATGATATGTTTGGTGTGGCTCCAATTCGGCTGAATGACTGGGTGCCAGCTTGGTATGTTTTTTTTGGCTTATCTATTATTTAGGTCCTTCAGGATTGTATCAGTTTTAAGTTTAGTCTTTAAAAAATTTTCTTAGTCTATTTTATTCTTCAAGATTTATAATTGTTATCAAGTTCTATTTTTCCGTTTATATGTTATGAATTAATGAAATATCCACACTTGACATATAAATAATAATGTACATAAATTATTTCTATATCTTGTAAAACTTTCTTGATCATTTTTTCATTATATTATGTGAATTACTTTATTTATGTATAACATGAGAATGAGAAAATGTAATGTGATTGAAAAATTCTCTAAAGTATAAAATTGGTGGAAAACATTACTGGAGGACTAAAATTAAAAACTAAGACAATTCTGAGAGATTAAAATAGTAGTTAAGCCCTTTTTTTTGTTTGAGAGTGGGGAAAAAACATAAAAATAGTAGTGTTTGAGTAACTCTTTTTTTGGCTACAAATTACAACTCTAAAAATCCTTAAATCAATCAAAGATTTAAGGAAACTCTAAAGCATGCAGTTGTCAATTTATAGTTGCTTTGTCTTCGTCTTTGTGTTCTTGCATCTTCGTCTTTATCCTTAAAGATAGAACACACATGTAAGTATTTATTTAATGTATGTACCAAATTAAAAGGTCTGTATTTAAATTGGTTTACTCCCCTATTATCAAATATAATGACCCTTTTAATTAGATTTGAAATATCATCTCGTGATATCTTCAGTTGGGTTAAGACATTATTTAATTTTAAATATATATAAGGGGTCACACATACTATGTATATGTAGTAGAATAATTAAAAACCCTTAAACTAAGAACATAGATATTCAATTAATTATATAATACAAAAACCAAACATTAAAACTAATCCCTTAGAGCTTTCTTGATGCAGCTAGTTTGATTGTTTAGCAGAATGCTTGGAGTTCTCTACAAATTGTCAAAATGATTCTCCCAATCAAATACAAAAATTAGATCAACAATTAGCAAGATATTCAAACAAATAAGCCTCTAATGATATAGTTCACGCAATTGTCCAATTATAACCTTTTAAGAAAAGTTTACCTTTTCAAAAAAATTGAAGGAATTGATTCCACCTAGATTAGTGCTAGCTTCTACTTGGTAGAATCGTTAGTGGAAGATTGTTCTTTAAGTAAAACTCCCTTGCTTCAAGGTTAAAGGTTATGACTAAGGAGAAGAGAATGTCAAGAAGTACTTCTTGCACATAGTTTCTCTCTTGGTCGTATACTCTCACAAAGTGTCAATTACATTTTACCCCCATGAACTACAACTTGTTTTGCAAGAACCCCTATGAACTATCGAATTAGGCACACAACCCCCTTATTTGAGTCATAATTAGCAAATATCCACCACTCATCTAAATTAGCCATTAAATCTAACAAATAACACATAAAAAACTAAATTACCCTCATTATCTTACATATTTGTATTTTCATCTTATATGAAACTAAACTTGTCATAACCCGGTATTGCACGTTAAAAATATTTGATGTAATAATAGTTGTATAACAAATTAGTGTGAAATTTTTAGTTATAAAGATAAATAAATATTGATGTGTATAACAAATATAAATAATATGAATTAGAGTAAAAAAATATTTGATAGATATATAAATGTACATATGTATAACAAGAACAAAACAAATATAAACCACACCTTTAATCAACTTCATTGACCATTGACTTTATTATTTTTTTTATTTTCCCTTTTCCTTTTTCACTTGGTTGGTTTTTATTATATAGCTTTCTATGTTCTCAATTTTTCTAGTTTTTCCTTTCTCCTTGCTTTGTCGTGACACTTCCTTCTTGCAGCTGATTGATTGAGTCTTTCCTACACTAAATTTCTTTGCTTTCCTCTTGCTTTATCCTTATCTTTGCTTGGTTTGAACCTTGTAAGAGTGGTTGCCCTATTTTGGAGTTGTTTCTTTCCTCTGTTTTTGTTTGCCTGAGCCTTCCTCATTCACCAAGATCTATAGCTTCTTTTGGCAACAAACACCTTCCTCCTTCCTTGTCGTTCACCTTGTCTACCTTCTAGTTTGTGTTTAGCCATGTTAGTAACCATGGCCGAGAGCTCTAAGCTGCTATTAGTGGGTAGACAACAGGGGAAGGTGGCCTGCAACCGTGAGCCCTCTTCCAGCGATGGTGCAGCTCCATTCCAGCACCAAGTAGGCGTGGCAGCTTGCCTTGAAGCATGACAAGAACTTGGTTTTGGTGTGTGGGTGTAGGCTAGTTTTTGTTTTGGATGTTTGCCTATTTTAATTGTTTTAAAATTGATGGAATTCTTGTTGGTTGTTGTTTTGGGTGGAGGATTATGAACAAAGAACATGAGAAGTAAGAGGTTAAAGGAATAATTGGAAAGAGAAATATGAGAAATTAGTTGTGTTTATGTTGAAAATGGATAACTCAACCTTTTGATAAATTTTAGGTAATTAGTTTAACTTAAAGTTTAATGTTAAGAGTTTATGTAATATAGGAATTGATGAATTTGTATCGATTCTTTTGGGGTTTATATACATACATACACATACATATGGAATAAAGTTAGTTATGCCCTTAAGATGTTTGATAAAATGCCTAAAAGAACATGATTATTAATTTTTTGGTTGTGTATGGGAATTGAATGAAAGATTTTGAGTAGGAGGTTAAGTAAAAGAGTAGTCTTAAGGGTGTTCATAAGCTTAGTATTTATGTTAATGAAAAATGCGGTATTAGTTTGTTGTCAAACCTTTATAATTACTCATGTAGTAACTCTTGAATGATTAATTTAACCTGAAAGCAAATGTTAGAATTATAAGTAATATAAATGTTATGAATTAAGATTTTTTCTATTGGTAGGAAGTATAAATACAAAATGAAATTGGTTACCCTTAAGAAATTTGTTGAAAAGCTTTAATGAAACTAATTGTAATATAATGAATAGAACTTGGTAGATTGAATCTTGGGGGTTAAATATTATTTAAATTTGAATAAAAGCCTAAGAACAAAGAGTAAATCATTATTAGATAAATAGATAAGGAAAAGTAAATCTTGGAATTTAATTGCATTAATATTGGAAATTCATGATTTAAGCCCTTGGTCGATTTTAAAAGATTAACGTAAATTGGATTTAATATTGGAAATATGAGGTATGTTGAAAGTTTGAGTTAGTATTGATTTCTTGGTATGTATGTATATAATATATATATATTATATACATACATGATATGAAACCTAAGTTTCCTACAAGGCATTTATTAAAATACCTAAAAGGATTTAGTTTCAAAGAAGCACATGGAAGTTGATATATATGAGTTTTAGTAACTAAAAGATTATAACTACAACACTTATAAACTAAGTAGTACTTGGGAATATGTTTTTCAACCCCGGAACATATTGTTGATCTCATGATACAAGTGGATTCAAGAAGGAACGACGAGTGGGATTCGTATCACTGTGAGTAGGAAACGTTGCTCTTTGGTTGCTAGATTAATATGTTTAATTGTTTCAATATATTTATATGAATATGTTTGTATAGTGGTAAATAGAAGTATATAGTGCTATAATTGAGTTAATTGAATTATATGTTGTATGGTTGATCTTTGCATATTAATTGAATTATGATTGATGTGTGATTTTATTTGTGTGATAAGGGTCAAGAAAACTAATTTTTATCCAAAATGATTTTTACTCACCCCTCACTTGTTGATGTTTTTCTTAGTAACAGGATTCCAGTGTACATCATCGATGAGTACGTGACTTGCCAATAACATGCGGCAAGATATTTCTTTAGGATTACATACTTGAAGTCAAAGGATAGAAGTTTACAATCACATTAGGGCTGTGGGTGTTAAGTTTTGTATTGTGTAATAGTTCAATTAATTGTTGTTGTGGTATAAAATGGAGTGGAGCTTCTTGTGTACATTGCTATTGTTATTAATTGGTTGAATGTAACCAGGTATTCTATATTTGTATTTTGGCATGTTCCATTTAACAAGGAACCTCTACCAAAATTTTTAGTTAAATTGTTATATATTTTCGTTTTTCATTTAAATTGTATTTTTAATCATTAGTTTGGTTGAAGGTCATATGTGTTTCTTTGATTTAAAATCAGGGTTACGAAGGTGTGGTTACCCATTCATCCAGCCAGTCTTGTCTCTGTCTGAGGTGTGATAAAACTCTTTATATTAATTCATTATTAGCATACATAAATAATATTTGAATTATTCATAATTTTTATTTTCTTGTCATAATATTTAAATTATTAATAGATTTACAATTTTATTTTTCTCATTTATAAAAATTATACAAATTGTTCTTTCAATTTGTATTTTAATGATAATATTATAATCAATTTTTTTATTTTCTTATTATTGTATTACATATTAAAGAGAATACTAGAATTGAATAAATATAGAAATTTTAATTGCTAAAAAAAAAAGATAAAAGAAGAAACAAAAAAAAAAAACTATATCAATGATAGTTTAGTTTTTTCTAAGTTAAATTGTTAGATTTTATAACAATTTGGATGATTAGGGTATTATAACCCTGTATCATATCGTTTTAGGGATATTGTTGAAACTTTTTGTCATAATGTAAATGAGTACATAAACAAATGCATAAAACAAGATAAAGACATATCATAAACACACACACATATATATATATATATATATATATATATATATATATAGATTTATTTACTTTAGTTTGATTTGTCCCTACTTTTTCTTTTTCTTTCGTTATTCCCTTTTTATTTTTTTCTTTTTCCTCGTCCTTTATTTCTTGCTGTCAGTGAATTTCATCTCATTGTTTTGCTTTACTTTGCTTCTTAAACTTTCTTGCATGTTCCTTGTGGCCTATACTTGCTCCTCTTCTTGTTTTGCAATTTGCCTCCTTCCAACTTCTCCATCTTAGCCATTGGAGTAGCTATGTACTAGAGAGCCACCAGCAACTGCTGTGGAGCCCAACAGCAACCCTCATCTCGACAGTCACCAGTGTTGTTTCGCCACAGTCTTCTTGTTTGGTGGGTGGCTTATGTTTTTTGTATTTCCAAGGTTATAAGTCCATTTAACTTCTCTTGTTTTCCTTGAAACTTAGTTACTTTCATTGTTGTGTGGTTCAATGGTTTGGATTTGGGGGATTTTAGAAGGTAGAATCGAAGTTTGTTAGTGATGAAAATGATTAATGGAGGATTAGGTTGTTATGAAATTCCCTAGATTTAAGTTTTATTGCCATAAATGATTAGCTCAATCTTAAGTTTACATAACTAGTGAGAGATTTTCATGACTTAGTGTTAGTTTTCTTTAATTTTTATACAACAAGATACTATTATATATAAATATATATGAATTATAATTTTGAAAGTAATGAAAAAAGTTATAATCAAAAGATGAATTGGTTATAGGTTAAGTGTGTTGGAGGAGGTATAATATTGTAATTGGATTAATTGTTGTTGAATTTCTATAAACTATGCTTTTGTTGGCTCCTAAGTAACTTATACAATTTCAATTTAACATTAGGATATAGTAATTAATGAGAGGGTTATTAAGTTAATGTTAAATTTCCCTTGGTATATAAACTAAAGTATGTATATGCATACATGGGAATAAAGAGTACCCTTAAGATGTTTGATAAAATGCCTAAAAGAAACTAGTTGTAATGTAATGAATAAAACTTTGTATATTCACATCTTCGTGATTTGGGATTATTTGAATTTGAATAAAAAAGTCTAAATACAAAGAGTAAAAAAAATTGTTGATTAAGTGGTTAGAAAAAGGGGAATCTTAGGACATGGGTGGATTGATATTGGAATTATATAATTCAAGCTCTTGATTGATTTTAAATGATTAACTTAACTTGGATTTAATGTTTAGAAGATGAGAAATGTTAAAAGTATAGATTAGTCTGGATTTTCTTTGTATGTATATATAATATATACATAAATGAAATGGAATTAAAGTTGCCTTCAAGGTATTTGTTAAAATGTCCAAGAGGAGTTAGTTGTCAAAGAAATGTATAGAAGTTGATATATATAGAAGTTTTAGTAATTGGAGGGCTATAACTATGAAATTTATAAACTAAGTAGTACTTGGGAATATGTATTTTAGCTCCAAAATGTATTGTTAATCCAACAACACACATGAATTCAAGGAGAGATGAGCAAGATCCATGACCTTGTGAGTGGAAAATGTTACTCTTTGGTTGCTAATGTGTTGTGTATATATATTTACATATATATAAGTAACAATATATATTTAATTCTTAAATATCAATACTTAATGTCTTGATTGAATTAAGTGATAAAAGTGCCATGTTGTAATATTAATTTTGTTGTATTGTGTAATTATGTCAAACTTTGTTTGTGTTTGATAAGGGCCATGTGTTATAATCCGACACTTTAATGATACGTTTTAGAGTGGTATATGTAGCTTGTAATTAAGAGTGTAGGAGATTTATAAGCAAAGTAAATAAAAAATTAAACATGTAGGTATATAAACACACACATATATATTTATACAACTAGATTTAACCTACACCACAAATTTAAAATTTATTGACTTTGACTTTAAACTTTTTGTTTTAGTTATTTCTTTTCCTTCTTTTTCTTCATTCTACCACCTCTCTATTTCACTCTACACCTTCGCCACTTGATTTCTTATTTGCTATATTCTGTTTTGCCCTACTTTGGTTTCTATTCTTTTGCCTCTAATCATCTTCCTTGCAGCCGAGAGGAAGATATAACCTCCTTCCCATTCTTTCCCTTGCAATTTGTGTGTGGTTGTTTATGGTAGCAAACAAAAACCTAGGTAGCTGTGAGTGTTTGCTTCCATTTCCAAGCGTGAACTCCATTTTCCTTGTAGCCAAGTTTATCAACTTTGTGAGTTATCTCTATCCTCTTGGTTTGTAGGCTATTGGAGTTTGATTTTGGTGGACCTTGATAGCTTAAGTTGCAACAGTCAGCAGCCACCTTGCCACCTTCCCTTTTTTGCCTCCACCTTACAGTTTCTTTCTTTTTCCAGCTAAGCCAAGGTGCAGGCAGTAGTTGCCTTATTTCATCCTTTGTAACAAACGTTTTCACCATGGTGAGTGTGGCTCCTTCCCTGCCAAAGCAGCTAGAGGGTTGTTAAGCCTCGTGAGTGGAAAACATTGCTATTTGGTTGCTAGATTATCTTGGTTATTTGTTTCAGTGTATTTTATGGACATGTTCATAAATATAAATGTGTAAGGCTATGAATTAAGTTAATTGAATTAAGTGTTGTCTTGTTGACCTTTGCATGATAATTGAATTGTATTTGACGTGTGATTTTGTTTATGTTTGATAAGGGCTAATAAATCAAATTTTTATCGGAAATAGAATCTGGGTGCATCTAGAATACTTTGATTTGATTATTTGATATTTGATTGAAAATATTCAAGTAACTCAGCCAAGAGCAATGGATATGTGAGAAGTTATATTTATTATTAGTGTGCGGGACCAAAAAGATGTCCCAAGGAGGATGTGTATATGATGTGTGGGTGCTAAGTTACTCCGATTGGCCCTTTTGGTTGCCTTGTTTGATTTGTGTACATATTAAATTACTTAAATTATATATGTTTGTTTTATTATGTTATCTACCTTTACGTATGAGTGAAATTGAATTATTTTGCAATTCACGTTATTCCTAGATTATTTGATATATGTGTTTTAAGTATGTATTAATTGATGCTAGTATACTTTAGATATGTTTTTCGCTCACTGAGTTTTTATGACTCACTCCTCATTTGTTGTTATTTTTTTTAGTATTAGGAGACCAACTTTCATCACTGATAGATTTGTGACTTGTAGATTGTATTGTGGCAAGGTATATATCTGAGATCGCATACTTCAAGCCAAAGGAGGAAGCTTCCAATTACATTAGGCTTTGGGTTGTCATGTTTTGTTTTTTTATAACTATCTAATTGTTGTTGTTTATGATATAAGTGGAACGGAGCTCTCCTGTGTATACTGTTGTTGTTGTTCACTGGTTGAGTATAACCAGATTATATATGTTTGTATTATCAGACATGTTTCACTTTATATGGAACCTCTGCCAAATTTGTTAGTTAAAATGTTATATGCTTTAATAAATAAAGCTTTGTCCATAATTTGGTTTGATAAAGCTTTCTTTTTAATTATAGTTGGTCAGATGTCATATATGCTTCTTTGATTTGGAATCAGGGTTATAGAGGTTTGGTTATCCCATTCCTCTGGCCAGTCATGCCTTCATGTGAGGGTATGTCAAGTTGGTATCAGAGCTTGAGTTTAAAGATTTGTGACTGCAAATGCTGGATGTTGTTGCTTTGTTTGCACACATTACCCAAGGCTTATGTGAACTTAGTGTTACATCCTAATACATTATCCTTCACTTTATATAATAAATGTGTATTGAAATCATTTGTGTTTGTTTTAGATATCATGAGACATAGTGGCTGTGTTGTAGGCTATGGGAGATAGTAGACTGCTGGCTCCAACCAATGATCTACCAACCCTTAAGTAATGGTAGTCAGAAGGTAGAGGTAGTTAAGGATGTAGTAGAAGTAAAGGTAGAGTTATTGAACCAGTTCAAGCAATAGCCTCTAGTCCTAACCCTGAAGTAACTTATATAGGGACTAGACAAAGTTCAAAGGACAAGTAGGTGATTTAGTTAGGGTTTTGACCCAACAATATCAAGCTCAGCCACAGCCTCTTGCAGTTCCACTTGTTTAGCCTTAGCAAGAGGCACACCCTCCAATTCTAGTTTCAGTTGAACCGAAGTGCATTTGTTGCATTACATGATTTTCAGAAGATGCAGCCACCGAGGTTCTTCGATGTGGACCTACTCAAGATCCCTATACTTTCTTGGAGGATTCTGAAAGATTATGTATAGCTTTGGGTAGGGATCTTGTTCAGTAGTTGAGTTAGTCAGTTACCAACTACAAGATAGTGGAGTACGAGTAGTATATGATGTTTGTGCAGCGGCAGACAAAACCTACCTCACTTGTGTGGCCAAAGTTTAGCAGGACTTTTACTAACTGTTTCTTACTTAAAAGTGTGAGAGATAAGCATGCTCGAGATTTTGAAGCAGTTAATTCAGATCGAGGTTATGATAGTAGCGGAGTATGAGACTTGATTTATCAGATTATCTCATTTTGCTCCGCATATGGTGGCTACTAAATAGATGAGAGTGAAGAGGTTCATTAATGGCTTAAAAAGATTCTTTGTTCAAGGTCAACGTTTGTGATGAACACTACTATATACTTAGGCTATTGATGCTGCATATCGACTAGAGAATCAGTTTTAGGAATCAGTTTTTAGAGAGATGATCAAAGCGTGATAGCCACAAGAAGGTGAGACAAGAGAATCTTTCGGTCACACCTCACATGTAGACATGACTGGTCAGAGGAATTGGTAACCAAAACTCCATAACCCTGACTTAAAACACAGAAATAAATAGAATTTTAAAAGTAGAATTTTGAAAGCACAAGTTATCTTTAAAAATATTATTTATGGAAATACATAACAGTTTACTAAAAATTTTAGTAGAGGTCCCTGTAATGTGGAACATGCCCAAAAATATAAACACATTAATCCTATTCACATACAACTAGACCACAATGACTAAGTATACACAAGGGAGCTATGCTCTAGATATATTGCAACAACAAATAAACTGGACTATAACACAATACAAAATCAGACATATAAGCTCTAAAGTGATTGCAAACTTTCACCTTTTGACTTCAAGTATGAGATTTTGATAAATTAGCCTTGTCGTGCACTATTGGCAAATCACAAGCTTGGTGATGAAATATACGAAACTCCTATTACTAAATATAAAAGAAATCCATAAGAGAAGGGTGAGTCCTATAGACTCAATGAGTGAAAAAACATACCTAAAAGGTATTAGCATCATTCAACACACATAGATATTCTATAGTCAATTAATATCAACATATCATTAAATTTTAAAACTACTAAGGTTACTTGTACACAGTTACAGAAAACATAAAACTTAAAAAATGCAGTTCAAGTAGTACTCTGTACAATCCAATCAAAACAATCAAAGCACATAAAGGGCTAATAAAATAACTCAATCCTGCACAACAAATATCTCCCCCTTGCCAGGCATTTAAAGACCGTACAACAAATTAATTTTTCGTACACATTCCTTCCTCGCCGGGGCTGAGAACTTAATCTTTTTAAAATACTTATCAGAATCAAAATATCTCAGAATATCCTAAGTGCACCAAGATTTCAATTTCAGAAAAAAAAAAAAAAAAATTCCATTTCGTTGGCCATTATCAACCACAAATAATTTCAACCATCAAACATAATTTAAATAACTCAATAAAGCACTAAACATGCTTATTTTTCCCATATGACACATATATTCAAATACACATACAATTACACATAATAATCTAGCAACCAAAGGGTAAAAATTAACCACTCACCATTTACCAATCTTATTTGTCACTTTCTATTGTGTTCACGTGCAGTCATTGACTTGTCAAAATGTTCTAGAGCTATAATTAAAATTTTCAAGCATTACTTAGTTTATAAATTTCATAGTTGTAATTCTCTTGTTACTAAAACTCATTTATCCATTCTTTAATCATTTCACCAATGATGCTTTACTTTATATTTTTAGACTTTTATTCAATTTCAAATAACAATTAACTACCAAGAAACAAATATACCAAGTTTTTCTTAACATAACAATTTTTTTTCTCATATATTTTTTAATGAGTGTCTTAAATTTATATGTAAATTCCTTGAATGTGTATGCATATATGTTTATACATACAACAAGAAATCCCATATTCTAACTATTATATTTAAAATAAAGTTAACTACTCCAAATCATTGTAGAATTCAAATTCAATAATTTAACCTTAACATAGTCTAATTCCATGTTTCCTAATTTACTATTTAAGTAATGAAACCTATGAAAATTCAATAATTTAACCTTAACATAGTCTAATTCCATGTTCCCTAATTTACTATTTAAGTAATGAAACCTATGAAAATTTACTTTTATGTATATATTAACAAAGTAAAAAAAATAACTCTTTTAAAAGGCATGTTGTTGTTATCCCAATATCTGCCACACATAATGAAATGACCACTAACCAACTAAAGAATGCTGCAGGCACCAAGCATACATCTATAAACAGGATTTTCCTTCCTTTGATAGATTATGCTCTAGTAATGATTCTATAGACCAATGCATAAACCTGTTGATTCACACAACAAATGCCTAGTCTTCAAGTCTAGGATTGTAGAAGAAGGAACAAAGTCCACTATCTCGAATATTAATAAAGTCTAAATGAATAACCAGTTGAATAGTCATAAACAACCATAAGCCTACAATGACCATAAATATTACAAAGCCTAACTCTTGATTTAAGCTTTAATTCATTTGCCCAAACTCCAACATAACCAAGAAGACATAGAAGGAAATTAAATAACCAAAACAAGGGCCTGCTACAACTTACAGTGCTTGTGCTAAAATGTCACGAATTGTAGTTTGAATGGTGTAGATTATTATTATTATTAGTTTTTAAGAATATTGTTGATATTGTTATTAACCCTATAAAACATTACTACTGCACATGCAAATTTTAGTTTATATTCAAATTCTCCAAGCCTTTGTATTTGTATACTCTTCATCAGTTAAATCAAGAAGGAACTCATTCTATGATTTAGCAAGTTAATAATTTTTTTAATCTCTAAAAGAGGTGAACTTCAAATCTTTTAACCCTTATACATCCTAAACCATATACCAATGAATAAACTAAAAAAAAAAGAGCCTGAAATCTATTTTACTCTTTATTCCAAAATGAAAAAGATTAATTTTTTTACTTGTCCCAGCTAGCTACTACCATTACCAAATAGATTACTCCATTTCTTAAATAATTTCAGCCAAAATCTAGTAAATTACAACAAGAAATTTGAAATTACATAAATAACTCATAACAAGCTAGACGTAAAGCAAGAAGGAAGGACCAACTCACTCAGTTACAAGAAAGCTCTCCACAGGTAACATAATGAGATACATGAGCAGCACAACAGGAGGGTAATTTCTGTTAGAATTTCATGTGTAGGTTGTCATTAATTGTATGGTTTTAGTTTTAATAAAATAAGCTTAAGTTTTGGTCCTACTTGAGATAGGTTAGTAAGAGCTCATATAGTTTATGTAATCATTTTGGACAGGGCTTAACCACACTTCTTTTTGTTAGATGTGGATTGGCAGTAAGTGTAGACTTTAGGAGTCTTTAATGAGATGACTTTTAGGGTTATTTGATGATAAAATAAGATGGTCCCCTCTCTTCTTTCAACATAAGCGTATCTTATCCTATTGAAAGCTGTTAGCAAATAGAGTGTATGGAAAAGAAGACTTAGTTGTCTCATGATTCAATCATGGCATATTTAACTGAGGATTTATCTATTCCACTGCTATGGATCAATCAGGTAAGCAAATATTTGTAAATTGTTGTGTTCTAAATTCATGTATGTAATCCATTAAGAATATTACATGTTGTATCAGGGCTGGATATACATGGATTTCGAACCTTGAAATTTATTTAATTGACATAAAATAATACGGTTTATTTAAGTTAGATTTTTAAACTTAAAAATCAAAACCGTAAATGTATGAACTTGAATTCCAAATGTTGGAGGTTTTGTTCCCCTTTGAAATATCTTTAATTTGATATATTATTTATATGATTTCATCAACTATAAGTTGAGAAATTTGAATTTTAAGAATTGGTTTGACACAAATCGAATTTAATTCTTTGATGTGAAAAACTTATGATTTCATGTTGTTTTGATCTATTTTTATCATGGGTTTTGCATATATTATGTTTTCTTACTCATTAAAAACCAATTCCATTAGTGGAATCCCACAATTTTGAGAAATTCAAATTAAAACCCTTTTGAATAAGAGTTAGGGTTTATAGCATTATAATTTCAATTGATTAAGTTATTCTCTTGATAAAAAAAGAAATTGTTATAGGGTTATTGTTAGAATATTAATTTAAAACAAAACCCAAACAAAAAAAATTAGAGAAAAAGCATAAAAAAAGGGTAGAAATTGCAAAAATTAGAAGTGGGAATAACATAAATCCGAATTGCTCCAAACCGGGTCAAGTTGACCTAGGAAGCGGTTAAAGAAGATGCCAACCAGTCTTAAAGGAAGCCCATTCTAGCCAAGGGAGAGTACGATCCACTCGCCACTCTCTGGCAGTCTTCTCCTCCCTAAATTTTTAGTGTATTTTTTATTTGAATTTTCCAATTTTATGGCATGGTAAGATTTGGAAAATTAGTTGCATAAAGTGTATTATTAGTTAATTCTATTTTATTATGTTTAAAACTAATACGATTTCATATTTATAATTGTTGAGGCTTGTTGAATTTTCATTTTTTTTTATACATTATGAAACTGAAAATAGTAGGCACTCTCTCTAGTATTATGTTCTCGTGTTTTTAAAACAAGTATTAGTAGAAACTTTTGTTTTGATTCATTTTTGTCTAAAGTTTGCAACATGCATTAAGTGATCATTTGAGTTAATTTTGAATAATATTTTAGTTAAAAAGGATAAGCTAGAGTAATTAAATTTTCCCAGCTTGAGAAAATCTTGTAGGTTTATATAAATGGTTGCCACCAAAGTGGTTTATCTGTATAGATTTGTGGTATTTTTGAAAATTATAGTACATGATGTTTCTTAAATTATTGTAAATAATATCCTATCTAAAGGGGGTTATTATATAGTTTAATTTTGAAAAATACATGAAACATATGGTTTGGAGTATACCGACCAAGAAGGTTTATTTGTCTAAAGGGGATAGATTTTTCCAAAGCTAGGATGCTCTAATTTTAGTTTCATGGGTTAATCATTAAATCCTAATAGCATGTTATATTCTCTGCCTAAAGGGGAGTTTGTAATGATGACCTTGAATTCATGTGGAATAAATTTTTATGCTCAATTTTTAGTTACTCCAATTGTTTGACATGTTACATTCCTAGCCTAGAAGGTTTATTTGCCCAAAGGGGATGAACTTTTTAAAAGCTAGGGTGCTCTCACGTTATGTTTCAAAGGTTTGATCATGAGATCCTAATAACATGTTACATTCTCTACTCAAATGGGAGTTTGTAATGATGCGACTTGAATTCATGTAAAATAAATTATTATTCTTGGTTACCTATTTTTGAAATATTGCATTCTTGGCCTAGAAGGTTTATATACCTAGAGGCGATGGACCTTTCAAAGCTTGGGATGCTCTTATGTTTCAATTTCTTGGGTTGAAAGTGAGATCCTAATGGTATGTTACATTCTTCCCCAAAGGGAAGTTTGTAATAAGGCGCCTTGGAATCGTGATGAATAAGTTTTTATTTTTGGTTATTAGTTATCCTAATGTTAGGCCTATTGCATTCTTTTATTTTGAATCATCTCATTTGTTGTTAACAACAATACTACTTCCATTGAATTGTTGACTGGGTCAAATTTAAAGAAATGGAAGGAAGACATTAAGTTTGTCTTGAAAATTATGGATATGATTTAACCATGTATGGTGATCTTGTTGCTCTTTATGTTGTTAGCTTTAATACTTAAAATAAGTTTTTGAATTAGGGGAGAGATCTAATAGGTTAAGCCTAATTTGTGTCAAAATATCAATATCTTAACACCTCACGTATGGTTTGCCTGAAATTGATAATGACTTTTAAGTTTCTCAGTTCAAATGTAGTAACAATTTTAAGATAAGTTGAAGATACTTATCATAAGAAATCTCAAGATGCTAAAGGGCAAGGTAACGGTGAAAGCTTAATATTGGTGGTTATAAGACTATCATGATAAATGGACCTAATATGCTTTTAGTGTAGTAAGAAAGGTAAAGGGATATTGCCTTAAATACATCTCTTGGTTAAATAACTAAGAAATATGTTTGAAAACAAAAGGAAGCCAAGTAAATAAAGAGTAAAACTGAGTCGAGAATGACGTCAAAATGTATTTATTGGAGTCTCTTTTTTCATGGTTCAAAATTGATTTTAAACATTTGGTGGAATTTGATTTTAATTTCCTAGTTGGATAAAATGGTCATTTCATTTTTTAATTTTGGTAATTTTAAAATTCAAATGCTTTAATTCTAAAATTTTTGGTTGATGTGTTTCACTCCTCCATATGTAATACTCCTCATTTCATACTAAGAAAATTTGTTTCCAAAATATTTCTAATTAAAGAAAAATCCTAAATTTTTGGGCATAAACATCTAGGTCAAATTTAAGGGAAAAAGTTGAAAAGCTCTTAAAAGATGTTATTCCTCTTACTTGTTTATGGAAACTTAAGGTTTTAGGTTAATTGCATCGGGAGTAAATTGACCAAAACAATGAAAAATAGGAAAACCCATAGTTCAAGTCTTTATTTTTCACACTGATTTTTGTAGGTCTTACCACAGCTTAGAAATTATAAAATTTTCAAAATTGAAATTAAAATAAAATTAGGGAAAGTGATTAAAACTGTAAGGTTTGACCATGTGATGGTAGTATTATGGCAAACAAGATGTTGATAGACAATATTTGGGATTGTTTACTAGTTACTTATTAGAGTGTGAGATTGTAACCCAATATTCCATGCTTGGTAGCCTTAAACAAAGTGTTGTGGCCAAAATGCATAATCATACCTTTAAGGACATGATGGAAAATATGATTAATATATCAAATTTTCTTAAATAATTTTGGGGAAAAGTTCCTAAACTAGCTTGTACATCCTTAATCAGGTTCCCAGTATATCAAGGTTTAAAACACTTTTGATTTGTGGATTGGAATAAAAGTTTAGCGTGAACCTTTTTCATGTTTAGGGGTGTCTAGTTGAAATAAAAATATATAACCCAAATGAGAAGAAAATTAGCCCTATTTCTTCTTACTGTTACTTTACTAGTTATCCAGATCAATCTAAGGGAGATATGTTCTATCCATGCATGGAACTTAGATAGTAGTATCTCACACTGCTAAGTTCTTAGAGTTTGATTTGTTGAGTTGAATATGTTTTCAACTACTAGTAAAGAAAGAAAAATAACTTTGTCACCCATCCCTTACATATCTTGGCAAAAACCACATCGCTTGTACATGTAGTAAGAACAGGTGATGGGGGAAGGGTAAGAATAATTGAAATTGCATCACCTATTCTCGATAAAATTCTTGCACTAGCTCCTAATATAGTTCCTTTACAATAGAATCTAGTTGAACAAGCACCTGTCTCTTGCCCACTATTAGGCATGTGGATTAATATCATGTGAGATGTGATGTAGCCCATAGCACATAATGATATATGGGAGTTGGTTGAACTTCCTTATTGTTAGGTGTAAGTGGGTTTATAAGACTAAGAATAATTCAAAAGGGGCAGATTGAGTGCTTCAAAGTGAAGCTTCTAATTAAGGATTTTTCATTCAAAAAGAATGTTTCCTTTTAGTGAGACTTTCTCTCATGTCTCAACTAAAACAATATTATAATAAATAAATAAATAAAATTCTTTTGGGTTGTTCCAAATGGATGGGTCCATCTAACAACCTTGAGTTGTTTTAGATGGACGTGAAAACATCTTTCTTGAATGGAAACTTTATAAAGTATGTTTACATAATGAAAGTTTCAAATATTATTTGTAAGTATAACAAATCTGTCCAATGGTCTCATAGAAGCATCTGGATAATAGTTATTGAAATTTTGATGAGCTAGTCACCTCTCTTAGTTATGTTGAGAATAAGATTGATAAATGAATATACTTTACGGTCAGTGGGAAGCTAGTTTATCATATCTTGATAATGGTTGATGATATCGTGCTTGTTAATAGTGACACTAACTTATTTGTTGAGACAAAGTTGGTGTTGACTAAGACCTTTGAAGGATCTTAGGGAAACATTTTTTGTTTTTGGTGTTGAAATACACCAGGATAGATCTAACCTTGTTAGGTATTCCCCAATAAACCTATATTGATCTAGTGTCATATATGTTCAATGTGCATAAATGCAAATTTGGGATGTGCCTGTTGTCAAGAATGACAGGTTCAGTTTAAATTAGTGTCTTGTTAATAAGTTTCAGAGAAAGTCCATGAGAAGAAATGTGTTTTATGCTAATGTAGTCGAAAGCTTGTATGCTTTGGTTTGTACTAGCTTTGACATTGCTTTGTAGTGGAAGTTGTTGGTATAGTCAAACCCAGGATCAGAACATAAGTTATGAACTATTTATAGAGACCAAAGTTTTTATGCTAATGTATAAAATGATTGATCACTATAAATTAATTGGTTACTCTGATTCTGACTTTGCTAATTTCAAAGATGATCTTAAATCCACTTAAAGATATATTTTCATGTTAACTTGAGGAGTTGTACCTTGAAAATGTTCCAAGTGAAGGCTTCTTTTACTATACAAGCTATGTTTATTGCTTATTGTAGAGCATCCAAGCATGGTATGTGGTTGAAGAACATGTTAACTTATTCTTGCGTGTTTGTCTCAATTTTTAAACTGCCTTAAGATTTATTGTAACAACAGTTCTACTATTTTCTTTTTAAAGAACAATAAGATTTCTAGTGCATCGAGAGGTGCTGACTAGGGATTTGTAATAATAAAAATAAAAAAAATAAAAAAATGAGATATTGTGTTTGAACATACTGATACTGTAAACTGTTGGAAAATTCTTTAATTAAGGGACTTAGAACTGGGATTTTCAAAAGTCATGTTGATAACATGAGTATTGTGGAGTCCTTTCATATTTTTTATTAGTGTGAGTTTGTTTTGTTTTGTTTAAACTAGTTAGCATATTATGTATGCTATTTTGTGACCTTGTTGGATGTTGTGTTATGTTGTTGAAAATAATAATTGTTGATGAAAATTATAATTATTTTCATTGTTATATGATTAATATTGTATGTGCACATATAGGTTATTTATACATGACATGTCATTGCATTAAAATTTTAAGACTTGGTGTCTGTTTTAAGTATGATGGTTTTGTCAATTTGGATATATGTCTCAAAATGACACTAGTTGGATATCTCAAGATGTTAGTTGAGACATACAAACTTAAAATTAAGCTTCCATGATTTCTATTGTTTCTTGAAAGCATTTAGTTTTTAATAAAATCACTTAGAGGACTGACAATGAAAATAGCATTTATTGATCACAGTTGGATGTTGTTTTCTTGCTACATTACCACTTCTAGATCCCTTACAAATTAGATTGTTAGCATTTGTAACCATGGATTGGTCTTGCATTGTTTAATTGGCAATGATTGTCATGATTCAATGTTGATAATTGAATTAGGGCTGGATTGTTTGAAGTGTGTCTCAAGACCAAAGTTTTTAAAATTGTGGCCACAAAAAAGTTATACCTTGCTCGAGAGTCTTTTTCTAAAATGTTTTTCAAAATTTTAAAACTACAATTAATATTGCCTTAGTGTAAGAATGTTAGAAATTACATGTGTAGGCTGTCATTAATTATATGGTTTTAGTTTTAATAAAAATGGGTTTTAATGTTTGGTTTACTGAGATAAACTGGTAAAAACCCATATGGTTTATATAATCATTTTGAATAAGGCTCAAGCACACTTCTTTATGTTAGATGTGGCTTAGCAGTAAGTGTAGGCTAAGTAACTTTAGGAGTTTTTAATGTGAGGACTCTTAAGGTTTATCTAATAATAAAATAAGCTAGGTCCTCTCTTCTTTCTCAACATAGGTGTATCTTCTCCCATTGAGAGCTACCAGTAAATAGAGAGTAGCTGTCTCTATTATGTTGCTATGGATTAATTAGGTACGCAAATATTTTATAATTATTGTGTTATTAATTCATGCATGTGATCCATTAAAAATATTACAATTTCAGCCCAATCAAAGGTTGCTTTAGCTAGATATTGAAAGAGGAAACAAAATATGATGTATAAGCAAAGCTAGAATGGGCAAGGTGAAGGATTTTTCAAGAACCAACCTGCTATATCTGCAAGCTTTCAAAAGTTTTTTAATGGAGGCCACCAACAGGGGAGGTGAAAAATGATTGGCAAAACAAAAATAGAAAGGAAAAAAATAAAAATGGTGGAAGGTTCCAACGGAGGAAAGAAGGAAATAATAATAATAAAGAAACAAAAAGTTTGAATTCAAGTTTATTATTATTTACACCATTGAAATTCAAGTTTCATATCAACTAAAAATTAATTCTCGCATTACATGTATATATATGTTCAAATATTCATTTACTTTAATCTTACTTTATTTAAATTTTATTTATCTAATCATAACAAACTACGTACCAACATTCCAAAGCATACGTTAAAATATTAACAATCTTCCTCCCTTCAAAAAAATGTCCCGAATTTCAATTACAAAGAATACAGATGAATCATTTATCTAAATTGATCAATATATATATATATGTATGTATTATTACTTTATTGCACCTTCGAGTTCCTGCATGATTTTGATTTTCCATCGAAATTCTTATTCACAATAGTATTCTAAAGGAATAAGTTGGGACGAATAAGTTTCCTAACATAATCTATACTGCTAGCGGAACCTTGAAAAAGCTCAAACATCATTGTTATTCAAAAGGAAAAATATGAAAGTATAAAGGAAGATATATTCTCAATAACTAATAATATTCTAACACTTATTGAATAAATAAATAATCCACCGGGCACTATAGCATTTGTAGCCAGAGCATCTTGTATATTCAAAGCATGCATTGGGGCACTATAGGCTTCGATATTCAATATTAAAATTAGTTTGCAAACTTGACTTTAAGAAAGAAGCCTTCCATATCTTTTGAAAAGAATTTTGGAAGGAAGTGGATGGGCTACACATGTATGTGCATTTTCACTGCCATTACACATAGGTTTGAGGTAGGTCTCTACTAAAGTTCATATATTCTACATCAAAGTCAATCCTTTATCTCTTTTTCCCTTTATTATTACTATGGAAATATTAAGTATAATGATTTCATAAACAACTAGCTATTTTGTTGAACCAAGCTGGTGGGTTTGTCTTTTTTGAAAGCAACTATTTCTTGTCAAAGATACTTTAGAATTGGTAGACTCCTAATCAAAGTCAATATTCTATTATCTCACATAACTCACATCACGACCACTCACAACACAACCACTACGGTCATTGTGTCTAACAAACATAAATGAATTCCATGCACGTTTATCGTATAGGATAAAGACAGTGCATTAGTGAATCACAACTTGAAGTTTCATGATGAATTAAAACGTGTCACTAGGTCCACATGTGCCCCAGGTAACATATGCAAACAAAGCAACAATGTCCTACATTTGTAGTCATGGACATTTAAACCCAAGCTCTAATACTAACTTATCACACCCCACACAGAGGCATAACTGACCAGAGGAATGAATAACCAAACCTCTGTAACCTAGACTTAAAACACAGAAATAAATACGACCTTAACCAAATCAAAGAATAAAAGTAGAATTTTAAAAACATAAGTTAACTTCAAAAATATTTATTTAAGGAAAAACATAACAGTTTACTAATAATTTTGGTAGAGGTCCCCTGCAATGTGGAACATACCAAAAATACAAACACACAACCTTGTTCACATACAATTCAAATAACTCAATAAAGCACTACACATGCTTATTTTTCTCAGATAACACATCTATTCAACTACACATACAATTACATATAACAATCTAGCAACCAAAGAGTAACAATTAACCACTCACCGTTTATCAATCTTACTTGTCACTTTCTCTTGCATTCACGCACGTTGTTGACTTGTCAAAACGTTTTGGAGCTGAAATTAAATTTTCCAAGTATTATTTAGTTTATAAACTTCATAGTTGTAATCCTCTAGTTACTAAAATTCATGTATCAATTCTAATTTCAATCAAACCAAGTTCCAAGATTTTCACTTTCTTTAATCATTTAACCAATGATGCTTTACTTTATATTTTTAGACTTTTATTCAATTTCAAATAACAATTAATTACCAAGAAACAAATATACTAAGTTTTTCTTAACATTAAAATTAGTTTCTCTTATATCTTTTACTAAGTATCTTAAAGATATATTTAAATTCCCATATTCTAACTATAAAATTCAAAAATAAAGTTAACTACTTCAAATCGTTGAAGAATTCAAATTCAATAATTTAACCTTAACATAGTCTAATTCCTTGTTTCCTAATTTACTATTTAACTAATGAAACTTACATAAATTTAATTTATGTATATATTAACAAAGTAAAATAATAATTCTTTTAAAGGCATGTTGTTGTTATCCCAATATCTGCCACACATAATGAAATGACCACCAACCAACTAAAGGTTACTGTAGGCACCAAGCACACATCCATAAACAAGATTTTCCTTCCTTTGATAGATTTTGGTCTAGCAATGGTTCCACAAACCAACACATAAACCTTTTTATTCACACAACAAATGCCTGGTCTTCAAGTCTAGGCCAGTAGAAGAAGGAACAAAGTCCTCTATCTCGAAAATTAATAAAGCCTAAATGAATAACTTCTATAAAAAAACCATAAGAAAATAACAAAGCCTAACTCTTGATTTAAGCCTCAATTCATCCGCCTAGACTCCAATATAACCAAGAAGACATATAAGGAAATGAAATAACCAAAGAAAAGGCTTGCTACAGCCTACAGTGCTTTTGCTAAAATGTCGTTAATTGTAGTCTAAATGGTGTAGATTATTATTATTTTAAGAATATTGTTGATTTTGTTAATCCTATAAAACTTTAATATTGCAAGTGCAAATTTTAGTTTATATTCAAATTCTCCAAGCCTTTATATTTGTATACTCTTCATCAATCAAATCAAGAAGGAACTTATTCTAAGGTTTAGCAAGTGTCACACCCCCAAAGGGAGGCATAATTGGCCAGAGGATTGAATAATCAAACCTCTGTAGGTGACTTTACTAGAATTAAACATATATGTCTTTTGACTAAACCAATACATAAGAAAAATTTTATAAAACAAAGTTAATTGTAAAAGTTTGTTTACCTAAATAAATAATAATTTACTGAAAATTTTGGCTGAGGTTCCCTATAATATAAAACATGCCTTAAAATACAAACAAGTACACCTGTTGTTACACAATAATGACACAAAGACAATAAGGAGCTCCGCTTTGTCCATATTATAACGAGACAAATAACTAGACTATTATATCATACAGCATTAGACATTTTACAGTTCTAGTGTGATTGCAAACTTCTACCCTTTAACTTCAAGATTGAGAATCTGAAAATTACCTTGCCACTAAACACTTGGCAAGTCCAGTATTAGTGGTTGGAGTCACTTGAGATCCTGTTACTATAAAAATATCAATAGAAAAAAAATGAGTCCTACAAATTTAATGAGAAAAAAAATACTGCCCAAAGAGTATTAGTATCACTTATCATAAGTAATATAATATATATAGTCATTTAATATATCAACATATTATAAATCACAAAATCACTAAGGTTACATTTACACAACCACGGAAACATAACTCTTAACAAACATAGTTTAATTAGTACACTATATAATCCAATTAAAATAATCAAGGTAATCAAAGCATACAAAGTAAGCAAATGACCAATAAAGTAACTCAGCTCTGCACGCCAAATAGAATCAGAAATAGAATCGCTGACTCTCATTCTCCAAATCCACCCACCGAGGCCAAGTACTTAATTCTTTAAAAACACATAAAATCTCATATATGAATATCAAATTAAAACATCCTAGGTGCACCTAGATTTCATTTTTAGAAATAAAATCATTTTGGAAAAATTCACTTCGTTGGCCTTTATCACCCACAAACAATTTCAAACATCAAACACAATTCAAATAATTTAATGGAGCACTATATATACATGCTTATTTTTCCATATAATATATCTATTCAAATACACATACAAGTACATATAATAATCTAGTAACGAAAGTGTAACAATTAACCACTTATCGGTTTACAATTCATGTTCATTACTTCTTCTTGCCCTCACGTGTCTCATCAGGTCTATGATCCGGAACTAAAATTCATATATCCACATAATACTTAGTTTATAAATGTTGTAGTTTTAATCTTTTAATTACTAAACTTACATATCAGTATATATGTGTTTCTTGAAACTAAGTCGGTTTAGGTGGTTTAATCAATTCCTTGTAGGACACTTTATTCTACATCTTGTAAGTATATTTTATGTAAATATACATATCAAGAAATTAATACTAAATCATACTTTCACATTTTCATTTTCTAGAATTGAATCCAAATTGAGTTACTCTTTTATGTTTATCCATAAGCTTGAATCATGTCATTTTAATATTAATACCTTTAAATTCTAAAATTTATCTTTCTTTAACCACTAAACCACATTTTCTTTATTTGTGATTTTAATTATTTACTCGAGTTCACATACTACTTAATATTCAAGATTTCATTTTACTAAGTTTCCTTTTTTAGGCATTTTATAACTATCTTGAGAAAATGCTTGCTTTTAAATTACATACTTAACCAAATTTCATAAAATCAAGTTGAAGTATTAATTTTTTAGGAAGTTAGCTATCTTTCTTAGTTAAGATCTTTTCCTATAATTAGTCTTGAACTCACTCAATTCCTCACATGAGCAAAAACAGGGCACTCGTACAATTCTTGATTGCTGGATTCTAATACTTATAGAATTCTCATACTTGAGAATTAAATTATGAAACTTTCCAGTATAGTTTATCAAGATGTTAGGAACATTTTATCTTCAACACCATTCCTAATTCATCATTTAAGACCCCCTAATATCAATTGCTTCAAAACAGGTATCGTCCAAACCTAAAAATCACAGTCATAACTTCCAATATCTCCAAAATACACACAACATGAAATTAAGACCTAAACCACTCTAAATTTATTCCTTAATATGTTAGGAACAACTTTTATTTAGAGGTCATAACCTAATTCCAACCATAACCCTTGACAAAGTCTCTCAGACTGACTGAAGCTCACTAAAAATCCTGCATAGACCTAGCCTCTATCCACTAGCTCCAATGATAAATATACTTAGAACCAGATTATGAAATTTTCTGGACATCATCTTAATATCCTAAGATACAATTTTCTTTAGAACTCTTAATTTAATTTAGTCCTGAAAACATCTGAAATACAAGATTTCTCTAATCCATGAAATCTGACCTTGCATCCTTTCAAAAACCACTTAACTGTCATTTTCCAACAACAGCTACAGCAATAATTAAATCTACCAAGTTTTACTCATAAGGTTATAATTAGTTTCTTATAGACATTATATCAAACATCTTGAATACATGATTTTGTTTCATTGGTGTGGGTATGTATATATATACATATCCCACAAGAATTCACTTAGCCATTTTAAAGACTTGAATAAAGAGAATTCAACACCAATTCACCCTAAAACCTCCATGTTAATCACTTTCAAGTTTTCATCCATACATTCATATGCACATATAAGTCCCACATACAAATGATAAAAGTATTCTAACACTAACTTCTTAGACCTGTATCAACTATCAAAGATATAAGGAATCAAACCTATAACTACCTAGCTATTAACAAAGCCCACTCTAACGAAAAGCTTCTACACTAACTTCCGTTTGCTCCATGGCTAGAATAAGAGAAGTAAAGGCTGTCATTTTTGTTGCCACTCCAATTTGTACAAACGAGATGAAATTGATTAATAAGGGTGTAAATACTTTACAGTATAATTGGAAGGATGAAATGTACTTGAAACCAGAATTTGGACAGATGATGAAACATATAAAAAATCCAATTAATGAACTTTTTGATGTAATGGATTTTGATTAGATTGATGCACATGGCGTTGGAAGGATTTTTGGCCAAAATATTCAATGGATGAAACAATAGTCCACTTGGTGAGTCCGAGCCAATGGAAAATTCGGGTTTTGGTTAATTGGATCCTAATCAAGGGAAGCATCCTCATAGTGAGAAACCATTAAAATTTTCCTACCAACTACAAAATTCCAATGCCAAACTACAAGATAGTTTGGAACATATGGAGCAAACTCCATCATGTGTGGACTACTGCTTTGTTGTTGTCTTTTTAAAAAAAAATTAATCAAAGGAGGCACATGATAGTAATGCTAGCGGTGGGAAGAAAAACAAAGAGTTAGATGGCTGCAAACAAAAGAAGGACCTAATAACTACCACACACCACCATCAAGGGATGAAGTTCAGCTAGCTCAAAGGAAAGGAAGACTCCAGAAAAATAGAGGAATATTAGCCATGAAAAGGTGGAGTAAGTTGGTGGATAAAAAAAAAAAAAAAAGTAAATAATGATAAAATATAAGTCATGGTCAAAATTAAACTTTATGATTGTGGTGGTAATTATTCTAGAGATATATATGTATATATTCATATATTATATTTGTTTTCTTTTTATTTACGCATGTTGCACACATAAAAAAAATCACAAGTAAATTTCAAGTTTTAAGTCAACCATTGATATGGTGAACATCAATTTCCTATTTACATGTAGATGTAGAAATATTTATTTATTTTAATTCTACTTTTTGAAAATCTTATCCACCTAATTATAAAAAAATTACGTACAACGTTCAAAAATATATATGTATAACCTTTCCAAAGTGTAAGTTAAAAATACAGGTTATAATAATCTCTCCCCTTTAAGAGAAATTTGTCTCGAATTTCAACACAAAGGATACAGATAAATTGTTTCACTACAACTCCAGTTTCCCATATGGTTTCTTATTTCTTGGTTTCTTGTTCTCCCCACTGTTCACTTTTCACACGTTAGATTCTTATTTTATTTCCGACAACCTGTGGGTTGTGAACCTACCATGCTTTCGCTACACCACTCTACTAATTTAACACCTAAATCCCAATCTATTCTTAGAATCATATCATATTTCTTATTTAAAATTCAGATTAATGAACTAAATTAGATAATTACATGAGTGAAATAAATTAGCTTCTATTTACTTTAATATTATAATTTTGCCAATATCTATGAATTTCTTAACTGTCTTATTTCCTCTAAAGAATTTATAAATATATTTTCTATGTACATAAAAAATAATATATTATATTAGAGTCTGACCTTCATATTCAATTTATTAATTTTATTTTGCTACTTTTTCTAGGCCATTTACGTGATATTGATATATGTGGCATATAGTTTCCATGATACAGAACTTTTCTAAGCCATTTACATGATAATTGATATAAATATGTAAACTGTAATTTTCTTGTACCAAAATATGCTAAGTTAGGCATAGCTGAAAACATCAGAGAATAATATTTTGGTAATATTATTACCAGTATTTGATACTAGATTGTTCATAATATTATTAAACCTTTTCTATTCTTTGCGGGTTGGTTATTTAACAGCATGGGTTTAATTTAAGATACATTTGAAAGCCTTCGCCCAACAAATACTTTACAAAAAACCAGCGGGAAATTTTCATTAGTAATTGATTGTTTTAATCCTTTGAAAAGGCCCCAAAGGTCATAAATAGAATATATCTAAGTTTATACAATAATTAATCATTCATGGACTAACGGTACCTACCATTTCTTTTTGGGTTAATATTAACTCACAGTTTATTGAACGATACACCCCATCCAAATTATAAAGTTACAACACAATCATACCCAAACAAACAAAATGTTGAATTAAACTGTACCAGGCTCCACTAGGGTTTATTAATCTTCTTTTATATATTTATTTCTTCAATTAAAGAAAGAAAAGAAATACTAAATAAATAATTGAAATTTTTCTTGTTTTATTCAGAAAATATCATTTCATAATTATCTATGATTGTTTGTGTCTCTAACATAACTACTTATTACAATATGGAGGAAAGTAAAAAGAATAATCAGTACTACTGGAAGGATTCTTCATTAATTAATAAGTATTGTAACTAAAATTATTATTATTATTATTATCGGTTTAATTGATACTTTCTTTTATGGTTCATATTCTAGATTGAGTTTATCTTCACAATAATTAGATAATCTAATTTTTTAAATAAAAATATAAGAACTCAATGAAATATCCTCAAATCCAATAAAAAGTTCTATAAAACTTGGACTTAACTTTTCATTCTGCATCATAACACACTCATCTAAATCCAATAAATTTCAAACTTCCCACACATTTTATCACAATTTTCCACTTGAAATATTTGGCACAATCTATGAAAGTTGTTTAAATCTATAAAGACTATAGAAATATTGTGAGTACGAAAGACAATTCATGGAACATTAATCTTCTTGATTCGAAATAGGTGATATTCCGTACATAGATTTATTATTTATTTTTTTGGAATTATTCAAAAATCATTAATCTTAAGGAGGAGAACTTATTATTATTATTTCACTATCACCTCATTTAAGTACCAGTTGTCATTACAACAATCAAAACAAATCATCTTTTCTTTTGACAATAGAACTAGAGCATCTCAAGGAAACATATTAGAACCAATAAACTTCTTGTCTAACCAATCTTACTTCACACTTTTAGCTTTGACATAGAAATGTTCAATAAAAGAAACTTCATTATACTTAGAGTTAATGTGATTTAGACTTTGTTCTTATATTGATTACGAGATTTAAAATTCAAAATTAGATTAGTTTGTAAATTTGACTTTAAAAAAAAAAAACTTTTCACATCTTTTAAAAAGAGGTTTGGGAGAAAGTAAATAGATTACACATATATGTGCGTTTTCACGGTTCGTTTCGCGGTGATAGTAAATAGGTTTAAGATGATTTTCTCAAAAGTTCATACAATCTATGTGATGTAAATCCTTTATTCTTTGTTTTTTAATGTTTTTATGGAAGTCCTAATTAATTTAATCTCATGAACAACTAACTGCTTTCTTAAACTAAACTAGAGAGTTTGCATTTTATAGATACTACTATTACTAAACTAGGATCCCAACTAAATATTTCACAATTCTTTATAACTTAATTTATTGTCAAATGTGCTTAAGGACTGGTTAATTCCTAATCAAAGCCAGTATTCTTTTATCTCCCATGACACAATCACTATGTGTCATTATGTCTAAGCAACACAAACAAATCATTTGCACATTTACCTTATAAAGTCGAGAATAGTATATTGCAGAATTACAACTTGAAATTTCAAGATGACTTAGAACATGTCACGAAGTCCACATTGGCCCTGGGTAACATACGCAAACAAAGAAAAAATGTCCCACATTTGTAATCACAGACCTCTAATCCCAAGCTTTGATACCAACTTGTCACACCCCCAAATAGAGGCATGACTTGCTGGAGGATTGGATAACCAAACCTCCGTATCCCTGACTTTACTAGAATTGAACATATATGAATCTTCACTTAACCAATACATAAAGACAAATTTTATAACACAAAAGCTAACTATAAAATTTTGTTTACTTAAATAAAGAATAATTTATCGAAAATTTTGGCAGAGGTTCTTTGCAATATGAAACATGCCTCAAAATACAAATAAATACACCTGTTGTTACACAACAACACAAAGACAATAAGAAGTTCCGCTCCATCCACATCATAAACAAGACAAATAACTAAACTATTACATCATACAACATTAGACACTCTACAGTTCTAGTGTGACTATAAATTTCCACCCTTTGACTTCAATATTGAGATTCTGAAAATTACCTTGCCTTTAAATACTCGACAAGTCCAATATCAGTGGTTGGTGTTACTTGATATCCTGCCACTAAAAAATATCAACAGAAAAAAAGTGAGTCCTACAGACTTAATGAGTAGAATATAGAACCCAAAAGGTACCAACATCACTCATCACAAGTAATATAGTATATATAGTCATTTAATATATCAACAGATTATAAATCACTAAGGTTACATTTACATAGCTACATAATCATAACACTTAACAAACATAGTTCAATTAGTACACTGTATAATCTAATTAAAACAATTAAGGTAATCAAAGCATACAAAGCAAGTAAATGGTTAATAGAGTAACTCAGCTCACCACCTCCCACAATGCAGTTTTGTGTCTGCACCCCAAATAAAATCATAAACAAAATCACTAAACAAATAGAATCACTAAATCTCCTTCTCCAAATTCACTCATCGGGGCTGAGCACTCAATTCTTTAAAAACACTTATCAGAATTAGAAAATCTTATATTTGAATATTAAATTAAAACATCTTAAGTGCACCTGATTTTCATTTTGAAAATAAAATCATTTGGAAAAAATTCACTTTGTTGGCTCTTATCAACCACAAACAATTCAATGGAACACTATATATATTTGCTTATTTTTTCATATAATACATCTATTCAAATATATATATAATTACACATAATAATTTAGTAACCAAAGGGTAACAATTAACCACTTATCGGATTACAATTCATTTTTGTTACTTTCTCTTGCATTCCTGTGTCTCATCAGGTCCATATTAGGGTCCAAAACTGAAATTCATATATTCATATAATACTTAGTTTATAAACGTTATAATTATAATATTTTAATTACTAAACCTATATATCAACTTATATGTATTTCTTGGAACTAAGTCTATTTAAGTAGTTTTATCAATTCCTTGTAGAACATTTTATTCTATATCTTGTATGTATATTTTATATATATGCACATATCAAGAAATTAATATTAACTCATACTTTCACATTTTCATCTTTTAGAATTAAATCCAAATTGAGTTACTCTTTTCATGTTTATTCAAGAGCTATAATCATGTCATTTCAATATTAACACCTTTAAATTCTAAAATTTATCTTTCTTTAACCACTTAACTATAGTTTTTTTTATTCTTGCTTTTAAATTATTTATTCAAGTTCAGATACTACTTAACTTTTAAGATTTCTTATTACCGAGTTTTCCATTTTACCAAGTTTCCTTTTTTAGGCAACGTAAACTCATATTTTTTTTTTTTTTTTGTAAAAAATAAAAAATTAGACTTTCATTCTTCTAAAACAGATGCAGAAAATGATGACTTTTAGTGCCATATTCCGTGAACATATTTGCGTTTGTGTTTTTCACATTAGTGTCTGCCATTACAAACACAATTATCATATATGGGCGCCATTATATATGAACTTTTATGCATATTTATTTTACTTAGTTGCATCTATAATAATATTTTTCAAGAATATATTTGTATCTACATCTACTACTTAATGTACCTACATCTACCGTGCTAGACTCCAGTACTCTACTATAAGAAATTATAGTATCTGCATTTAGCTTTTGGCAGACTCAAGTATGCAGATGTAGATAACCACTATCTGCACCTATAATTCATTTATGTGCATGCATTTGCGAACGTAGATAACCACTTTGTAGATGCCAATATCAAATATTATTTTTTTTAAAATATTTAATGTATCAAAGTCTATCATCTAATGTATAAACTGATACTTTTTCCCAAATTAAAACATAGCCCACATTTTTCTTCTCCATCTTCATTCCTTTCCTTTTGGCTTCTTGCAAAATCAAGCCCATTCTTCCATTTCTTTCTCCCTTTTACTAGCTGATCACTCGTCGGCCTTCAAACCTCCTTCGTCCTCATTCATGTTTGCTTGCCACCATTTAATGTCTCTCTTATTCTAACTTATATGTTTCTGAAATTGAAATCCATAAATTCAAATCCAAACCCTCACCAATCATCTCTAACTTTTTCTGTCGTTCACTCATCCATTCCCTGTCTCTCTCAGTCTTATTTTGAGAATTGAAATTCTCAATCGTCTCAAGTTTTCACAACTAGTTTATGATTATTAATATTAAATGTTCATACTTTAACATTTTTACATATACTTGGTTGTCTATTTATTGCATGAAGTAAGAGAAAATCTCTACTTATGAAGTTTAAATTTCTCTTTTGCAAAGCTGGAAGTTTTTAATATCAAGTACTGGACTTCATTTAGTATAATTCTTTTTTTTTTTTTTTTTATCGAAATCACTAGCAAATGGTTGAAGTTCTTGCTGAATAATATTATTCCAGTCTCTCTGAAGTTTGATAAAATGGATATTGTAAATGGCATAATGAGGTATGTTCTTAAATTACTTGATGCAACATTTTCTCTAAAGTTGTACTCATTTAGGTTAGAGCTTTTGTTTTGTTTTGATAAATTTGTACTTATTCAATCCTTTAGTAGCTACAAGTAAAATGCAAAGTTTTTTTAATATTAATAAGGCTAAATATGCTTTACAAATATGTTGCATTTGAACAATGTGGTATATTGCATGCCTCCAGTTACATCACTATTCAAAAAAGGGGAAAAAAAGATTAAAGGCTAACTTCTTATTAATTAGAAACCTATGTAAGAAAATTTTGCCTCCAAGATTCAACTTTAAAAAATAAAAATAAAATAAATAAATTCAGTTGCTGATTTCCTGTTCAGTTGAAACCTATGTAAGATTTGGTCTATTGCTTACTATATTTAATACCAAATTATTGATTTTGATTAGATTTTGTTTGTTTATCACTAATTGTCATGTTCTGATCTTTTTTTCTCTTGGGACTCATGAATATGATTTGGTATTTTGTTTATAGTTTTGAAGCTTTTCTAAATTTAACTTGCTGAGTGTTTTTATTAGGATTGTTTTCTTTCTTTTTATTTGTTGTATAATGATGAAGGTCTGGTTAATGGTTACAAATGAAAATGGGTGTTCATTCATCTTACCCTTAAATTCATGGATTGTCATTAGTATTCATTAGCTTTAATGCGTTGCGGCATTTATTACCCATGTAAACCATAGGCTCTGTCACTCTAGTCTTTTTACCCATTAATCTCTTACTCTCTAGTAAATTTTTATGTGAACTTCTTAAATGTATCATTTTTGCAAATATAGATTATCTGTGTGGTGTGAACCTTTTATGACCTCAGGGATTAAGATTAAGAATGCTGGATAAACTCTGCAAGTTTATAGGATAGACATTGATAGTATTAAAATCCAAGAACTACAAGAAATTGATTTTTGAATGAGAATAAGACTTAAGTATTAGATATGGCTCTTTCAGCAACATAATATTTGTGAAAAAAAGGTGTATAATTATGCCACTCTCCTAACTCGTTGCAAGAGCTGGTTAGGAACTGCTACATATTAGTTATGGACTTAATCAGTTCCTAATAGTAGTAGCTTACAAGTAAGAAGAGAATAATGAATCAAACGCTGGGATGAAACTTTCTTATAAGTTACTGCTAATAGGAACTTGTTAAGTCCTATTTCGTTTTTATTTGAAAAGCTTCCATTATTTTTCAAAACTTAAAACCATGCAAGTCTCGTAATCATAAGAAACCTTAATTAGGTTAGGGTTAGGGTTAGGGTTAAAGTTAGGACAGGGTTAGGGGATGAATCTGTGGAAGTTTCTAGACTCTAATTGCCACTAGTAGTGACTATTACTACAATCTGACACTCTGTAAAGATTGGAATCCAAAAAATAAATAAGAAAATAAACATCAAATGTACTGGAACTAAATCAGAAAATTAACAAGACAACTAGAATACCATGTTGAAGGGAGATAAAAATTTATATAAATTATAGACTCTGTCACTTTGGTTTTTATATTCTTCTTAGTATTTACTAGACGACATTACTGCACGTCATTATGTTAGGTTTCCATGATCAATATAAAATAGTTATAAATTCTTATAACTTCATGATGTATCATTTGGTCTGTGCTAAACACAAGTCTTTTTCCTTTCTTTAAATTTTTCTTATCTTTCTTTGATATTTTATCTTGACATATTTTTATTTTTAAGAATGGAGTTAGTGAATGCTTACACAGTAGTTTAACTTATTATGTGTTATTTTGTGTATGTAACTTGTTATTAAGGATGGATTTGTGTCTTATGCAGATTAATCTAATTGGCTGCGTCTATGTGCTCATTCCCTCTTAGACTTTATCCCAATAGGTATGTGTATTATTGTAGTGGATATTATCTACCAACTAAAGCTTAGCTTTTTTTTTTCTTTTTTTTTTATGGTGATTTATTAGATGATCATAACATGTTTCGTTATATATAATTAAATTTAGTTTAACTTATAAGATATTCATTTTAATTATTTCAAGTTACACATCCTACATGGGGCTCTTTATACCTCAATTAGCAAGATGATGAGTAAGGTTGAGACGATGAAAATTTAGGAATAGTAGATGATTTTTAGGTCAATGTACTATTTGAAATATCATAAATATCATTAAAATGTTTTTTTTTTTTTTTGTAAATTAATATTTTATTTATACAAAATTTTGATTTTAAATATGAATATATTATGAACAAGTACTTATAGGTATAAATTACAAATTATATATTTTTATCTGCATTTGCCTTTTAACTATTTGCGTCTATAATTTACAATCTCAAATATCCATCAACTATCTTAGTCTGTATTTTTTACATTTGCACTGGAAGCACAAATAAAATTATGTCTATTTATTGGCGTTTGCATTGTATACACTGATATTTTGTAAGTTTTTATTAGTGTCTAGTATCTTCGTCTACGTAGTAAGCAAAAAATCAAACGCATATATCTTTTAGTTAGATGTTATGGTGGCTGTGTCTGGTAGTAGACGTGGATTACTATTTGTGTTTGCAAAAGTATTATCAGGGTCTGCATTTGGCATATGTAGATACTATAATTTCCTCCAGTGTATACTCTCATGTCATATGTAATCAAATTAGAGTCTAAACGTAATAAATCTTTTCTTAATTTGGTTCTCATAAAACTATGGCAAATTAGTTTAAAGTGATTTTTATTATGAGAACATCAGGAGATGCTTATAATTGTATTAGAACTCTAGGTTAACAACTCAATCCATTAGGTAAGTTGAGAATGAAGGAGATTCAAATAAAGTGTTGAGGGATATTGTGATCATAGGTTTTCTTTATTGATTATTAAAAGTTATTTTTTTCATTCTTGTCAGTTAGTTTTATCTTATTATCATTATTGAATCTCAATTAGGTTGTTTGAATAAGATTAGATTGTGCTAATTTTAGTAGTTGACAAATTTCATAATAATTCATCATGAGAACAATAGTTTAATATTCATTATATTACTTATTAGCAATATATGCACTTGCGTAATTATATTACTTTTCAATGCTATATCCGTCTGTAATTTGCAGTCGCAGATATGCATCAACTATTTCAGTATGTATTTTTTGCGTTTGCATTGCAGATGTAGATAATCTTATGTTTACAAATTCAGCATCTCGTAGGAGATGTACATTACTATTTGGCATCTGCAAAAAGTATTTTCAGAGTCTGCATTTGGCAGATACAAATACTGTAATTTCCTATAGTGTATACTCTCATGTCATATGTAGTCAAATTAGAGTCCAAACCTAATTAATCTTTTCTTAATATGCTTCTCATAAGAATATAATGAATTAATTTAAAGTGATTTTATTATAGAACATTGGGAGATGCTTAAATTGTATTATAACTCTAGGCTAACAACTCAATCCATTAGGTAAGTTAAGAGATAGTGAAGGAGATTCAAATGAAATGTTGAGGGATATTGTGATCCTAGGTTTTCTTTATTGATCATTAAGAGTTATTTTATCATTCTTGCTAGTTAGTTTTATTTTATTGTCATTGTTCAATCTCAATTAAGTTGTTTGAATAAGATTAGATTAGATTGTTTTAATTTTAGTAGTTGACAAATTTCAATAATAATTCCTCATGGGAGCAATAGTCTTCTTTTCATTATATTACTTATTAGCAATATGTGTACTTGTGCAATTAATATCAAAAACAATAGTTATTGTTTACCAAGTTCTGTGGTACCATTATAGGAAACTATTAATTACCTATATGTATTTGATTAATATTTTGTGGATACCTTATTGGTGGTTGGATTGTTTGTGTATTCAATCCTTTTATATTAGCTATATTAGCTGTGTGATACATTCCTTATGGAAAATTTAGTTTGACTAATTGTTACATCTACATTACCACAATTATTAGAACCTATTTACCTCTTATCAAATCTGCACCTAACTCTTCTCTAGTTCCTTTTTGAAAGCTAGCTCTATTCTTTGAGCCAATTCATTTCATGTGTTGTTCTAATTGTAGTCTGAAATTTGCAATTATTTCTGACCAACTTGATGGAAATAAAACTTCATGACTGGCACCCAAATTCAAAGAAGTTGCTCCGTTTGTGGCATTGTCCTTCTCTGTTGGATCAAATGACCTAGTAAGTCTAAGGGTAGTGTGATGTTCACCAACCATGTTCTTTGTATTTGAGAAGGAGATTGAGTTGTCCCAAATTGATTCAAACCATGTTAAGAAATGTGTCTGTGGCCATGAAAGTTCTTATATCTGTAACCATTACAGAGATTTCCATCAAAATTTTCACATCGGCCCCTATGGATGGCATTAATCCAAGCCTTATGTTTCTAGCTTCTTGCAAAATAGAGAACTCTTCATTTTTTGTGGTTGAAGGAACCATAATCTACCTTCTCATCTTCTTTGACATCTTAAACTAAGATGTTCCACTAAGCATGCCAAATTGTTTGTGTTAATTGAAGAAATTTTATGGCATCAAGACGTAAATTCCTATTGATTATTTTAAGGAGTAAAATGATAGGTATAATTTTGTGATAGTATAAACTTCAAGAAGGAATATGCATATAGGATTTAAGAGGGTACAATCATAATTTTGTTCACACATTAAGGTAGTGAAGGAAATGACTATAAATAAATTAGTAAGTAATTATAATTGTCCAGTATAAATCCAATCTACGATAAATAGGTATCAATTAAAAGCTTAATTGAAAATAGGTGATACAGAGAATTAAATTAAAAACTAGGAAATAAAGGACTAAAATGAAAAGAATGAAAATTGAGGGGATAAGAGTGAATTTTGTGGAGGTATGCATTAATGGGGAGACAAGGGCATTTATTAAGAAATTATGATGTCCTAAGAAACCATGGTTTTAATATATGGTTCTCAAGGGTAGCTTGCATGAAAGTGCAAGGTGGTGAGTGGAGGATTGTTTTGATGGCAAGACTAAACTAAAGATGCATTTATGAAGCAATAAATAGAAATAATAATGCGAAGGAAGAATGTGACAAATGGCAACAAGAGAAGCTAAAAGAATATATGCCATAATGAGTAATAATTAGGAGTAAGAGTATGCCAGTAGCCAGCTAGGTGTGTGAGGTAGATAGGTGTCATAGAAGTGAAAGATAAAATGGTGATGTCTCATAACAGTAAGGATTTGTTGCATGCAAAGGGTGATGTGGCTGAATATGAAGAAAAGTTGATGCAAAGAGAGCTTAGGTGGCGGAATGTGGTGAAGTTAAAAGGCAAGTGAGTAACTAATGTAAAATAAATGAAGGTAATGTTGTGGGAGTAAATATAAGGGGACGATAAGGTATAAGAGGGAATGACTTGTTATGTGAGAAAGTTCCATGAATAGGCTTGAAATGCATGGGAAGGGATATGTAATTATGTGATTAGGAATATAGTATAAGATAATAAGGACTAAAACTACAAGATTTAGGCTTATAAATAGGAGTAAAGCATGATCAAGAGAATGTTAGAGAGACTTAGAGAGTGAAGCCATAAGAGTAGGAGGAAAGAGAGAGAAAACATAGAAAATTTATAAAACACAAACCGAGCATTGGAATTAAGTGAAACTTTGAGAAGTAGCTTAATTCAAGGAAAAGAGTCTAGATCTACCATTACATGTACGATCAAGGGACTCAAGGGTAATGAATTTAGCGTTGGCCGAGAGGTACAAAGAAGGATTTCAAGTGTTAGCCGAAATTGAGGTATAAATTCTTAAACTTAAATTATTAATAATCTAGCTGAATTATGTTAATAAGATTTAATAGGATATATGTATGGAATTAATCTATAAAATTTGATTACATACAAATTGAGGGTTAAATTATATAGATTTACTCATTTAATGGCCGAAACCTAGAATTCCTAGGAAATAAATCAAGTGTGAATAATAGCTAGAAAATACTTGGTGTAATTAATATATGTTAGCCAAAATAGTTAATCTATATTGTGAAAATAAATTATTGGTCGAAAAATGAAGTAATGTTCATGGGTAATTGAGTGGTGTAATTTTAAAATAGTTATACGTAATAAATTTAATCCTAAGAATAGAAATTAGTTAAACAAAAAGGGGAAAAAGGGGAAATAAAAGTTTTGAAATAATATATCGATACTAAAATGAAATTTTACCCAAGCAAGGTTAAGGAACCCTGATGATTGGAGTACCCTGAACAATTGGACATTGGACACTGGACTGGACTATGGACAAATTATAATTTTGGGTAACACGATAATAGGTAGATATTTGCATATTTCTATCAAATGTGATTTTTGATGTGGGTGAGTTAAACTATAATTTTTACTCCTTAAAGCTCTTCTGTATGCATGCATTAATCATAAGTGACTGTTTTGATGAAAATTCCATGCTTGATGTTTATGATGAAACTGCATGGCATGATTGGTTTTTCGATTATGGAATGTGGATCGGACTGGTTAGATTGAACCTTTGTAGGTGACTAGGTCGCTGAATAGCCCGTGTGTGGGTAGATAAAGTTAAAGTACCTATGCATGTAAGGATCAAATTGCAAATGGTCCTACTGTTTGAGCTTATGCAGACTAGTTAAAGGGATTTGGCCCCTTGAGTACTCAGTAGCCTTGATCTAGCTAGGGAATCTTAACAAGCTAGCCTAACTTATGGATAGTCAAGTTAACACATTCATAATTGGTTTCTCATGCATGCACTATATCTTTCTAATTTTATAAAACGAGACACCCTATCTATTTTAAAAATATATATGTGTATATCTACTGAGATTTCTGTCTCCCTGTTTTTAAACTGGTGTCTCAGATTAATTTGATAAGTAAAGATGCAGTATGTAAGTGGTAGTACTATTTGGTGATCTTGGATGTAGCAGGTTAGTCCTGTGTATCATGTACAACAGTATGCATTTCTCACTAGAGAGTACGTATACATGGATCCTATAGTTAGGGAATACCCTATGGATGATGCCAATGTGGTGCCCGGTCAGCAAGGTCCAGGTGGTGGTGTGGTGTTGAAGGATGTGCTAATAGTGGTGTGGTAGTTAAGTAGTTAGTGGATGAGGTACCAGGTTTTTTGATACCTATGGTTAAGTTGAAGGAGGAACTAGTATGGATCCCTAATGTTATGGAGGATGACCAGGGGGTATTAGAGAATACCAGGTTGGAGGATCCCTTATGGGATAATTATGTAAGACTTGTGGAGGCTGCTATTGATGGGGACGTTGGGGCATATTGAGTTGCCTTAGTTGCATTCTTTTGGCATAAGTCTTTTAGATAATGATTGTGCATTTTGGGGGTCATTAGGAAGCTTTTGTTTATGGGTAGTTAGAATACTATTTCCTCATTCCTGATGTATTAGCTTCACTCTGTACCATGTTAACTCTGATAATAAATTATATATGTATATTTTAATTCATTTTGGCATGTGGGTGAGTCTGTTTTATTTAGAAAAATATGTTGTGTCATGGCTATTAAAGAATGTATATTCTTATTACTGACATTCAAATGGGTCCACATATCATAAATTGTGATATAAGTGAAGCTATAACACATCTATCCTATAGAAAGTAAATTAGAGTAATAGGAAATGGTATAGCATTTTTGTTTATTCTATGATAATCGGGTCACTGAGGGTGCATATTTTATCTTATAGTATAAAGGGTGCATATTTTATGATAATCAGGTCACTGAGGGTGCATATTTTATCTTATATAATCAAACAATTATGAATAATTCTGAATTATATATCGATTCTATCCTAGTACAAATTACTAGTCACATCAATGTTGATTATTAAATATAAAGATGAAAAAGAATATGAAAAAAGAGTAAAGTAAAGGAAATGAAAAGAGAGTAAAGTAAAGGAAATGGAAAGATAAGTGCAATAAAGAGTAAGTTCACTTGATTGGTTTTTGAACCTTTTAAATGATAATTGAGGCTTGTATTTAAAGTCTTAATGGCAATAATTTGAAATCAAACTAATAACGACTCCTAAATAATCGTGACACATGGTCTGCTCATTAATTAACTTATCCAACTAACATATTAAACTACATCTATTCATTCGGTCTATGGTCCTAGAATGTTGACCATCTCTCAAATAGGCCGATAGAATAACTAATTAAGTGATGTGTTTCAACTCACATACTTGTTCTAAATTCGGTAAATACTAACTTGGTTTTCTTAGGATGTCAACAATATCATAAAAAATATATGATTTTACAACAATTTTTATTTTCTTTTGGGAAGGAAAGGATACAATTACTCTTTTGTTTTAAGAACACAAAATAAAGGTAAATGACTTTACACAAATGCGATCAATGATAGTTACAAAGGCCATAATAAAGTCAGTTTCCAAGCAAGGTTGAACCACTAAGTTGAACACATAATCACCCTGCAAGACCTTCTTGTTTACTCTCTTCTTGGATATGTTTGCCACCACTTCTTCATCGACTCCCTCATTTTACTCTCTCTTATATTGGCAATAAATGTAATTCGATACTTTATGAGAAGTGTAGCTAAATAAATTTGGTTTTGTTAAACCAACCAACTTACATTCATAGATCAAGATTGGCATCATGACAACAAGTTCAAGAAAAGTTAAAATCATTTATCAAACCTTTCAATTTTTAGTTACCGTGTAATTCAATCCTTTCATCAAACATATCTCAAGATAAACATAGGGCATAAATTTTAGTGTCAACTCTATCTGTGTTTACATCCATTTACACTTGAAACCAAGTTTAAGTACATTTTGTTCCTAAAAAAGATTCAAGAAAACACTTTTCTTAATCCCTTTCACTTTGCAAAAATTTTCGGAACAAATCATACTTGTCTTAAGAGATCATTGGATATCCATACTAATTAAGGATGATAAATTCTTTGACTATCCTTCATCTACCTTCACATGCTTCACTACATATCCTATAATTGCCTATGTATTATCCTTATTACAGGGTAAGGGAAATGACATCAAAACATATAGATTCACATATAAGGTTATAAGATGATCTTAAGTCAAAGAATCACTTACACCACCAACACTTTGAGAACTTCCATTGATATGTGAGTAAAAACCCCACATGGTTTCTTATGTTGGGTTAATTCAGTGCACTTATTCAACTAATAAGCACCCATATGTTTGTCTCAGCATCTTCATGCTTATAGTTTATGAGATCACTACTCTCTTTATAAGATAATGACACATAACATATGCTAGTCTCGAAGAATAATCAATATCCCCATTCTTGATGATTCATTAACTAGGAATACTTTTAGAATAATATTTTATGTATGTCATATCTCACAATTACAATCAACATCATAATTATACATATACAGCATGTATTCTAGGGACTTTATATATCGTTGTACAAAATCTTATTTAAAAAAATACAATACAGAATGCTTAATTAATATTATTACATATTAAATACAAATAAAGTGTCATTACAACCAACTATTGATTGACTCTTGGAAACTAATACTAATAAACTTTTCTTTAGGGTTTTAAATCGGTCAATTGTGTGAGCTATTCCATCAAAGGCTATACACATGAATAATTGATCGGACTTTGTATGTTTGATTGGGAGTATTGCTTTTGACGACTCGAGAAGGAAATCTAAGTATCCCAAAAATTCAAACTAGCTAGGTCAAGAAAGCTTCAAGAGATTACTATTAATCCATAGCTTTTGTTATATATAATTATTTGATTTGCCTATGTTCTTAGTTTGAAAATTTTTTATTAATCCGCTAGATGTGCATAGGATACATGACGCCTAATTCCCAATATTAATGACAGTAAACTTGAAATCAAATTAATAACAGCTCCTAAATAATTTCTAAAACTGCTTACTAATTAAACTTTTGAACTACCATATTAAACCGCATCAATTCTTTCGATTTTTTGTCCTAAAATGTTGAACATCTCTCAAGTAGGTTGATAGAATAACTGCGTCACTCTTGACGTGAATGTCACTGTCACAGACCTTCCAATTGGTCCCTAATCTTCAATTCAAACGGATGCGAAGGATGCAAATCACCTGTCCTAACTTTGTGTCTCAATTTCTGTATCGCCAATAGAATTTTGTCATGTCATTAAAAGGAACACCTTAAATATTCATGGCATTAATTTATAGCAAGCTTTCGTCTCCCCCTATCTCTAAAATTGGCACTCATATTGTAGATGGAGATCTCCCAAATCTTATTTTTAGCAGTACAAAACTAAATGAATATCATTACAATCACTCATCAGTTCCTTCGTCTATTTTACTGTTCTATTTGATGTTCATAGTGGTTTTATCAATTTCAAATCTTTAGTTAGTTTTAAATCAAAGGGACACAAGAAGAAAAACAATGGCTTTTGTATCTCAGACTTTCCCTGCAAAACACTCTATGTGAACTCACCCAATTCTTATCTCAGACTCAACCAATTTTTGCCTGAATTTCTCGGCCGTTGTTTTGGGTTCGAGCGGTGAACAGCAATGAAGTATGAGGTCCCGAGAAAGGAGAGACTTCCGGAGAGGATTTGACAGTTGCAGTGGCTAAAGAGCCAGAAGAACTGACTGATTCTGAAAAGTTGAAGAAAGTGTTGGGAGATTTGTTTGATGGGATTGATTGTGGGCTGAAAGTAAGCAGCGAGATGAGGAGAGAATAATTGAGCTTCACGAAGCTTAAGGCTAAGAATCCTATTTTGGCTCCTACTGAGGTCTTGACTCTGCTTAATGGTAAATGGATTTTAGCATATTAGTTATTTTTTTTGTCTGGTTCCAAAATTGTTCTGGGTTTTATTGTTTCTCTTGTCCACTAAAATTTTCAATCTCTAGATGTTTAAGAATTTTCATGTTTGAAATTCAAGAGACTACAAGTTTTGGGTAGACGGAAGCTTGCTCTCTAAATTAATGCTATCATTTTGGCTGAAAACGGTGGTACAGTCAATGTGGCCCCACTTAGGTGGGGACATGCTGATTGGGCCGGAATTTGATCACATTCTAGCATCGGATGTAGTGTATCAAGACTAACTGTTTGATCCTTTGCTCCAGACGCTACGCTTGCTCTTATTGGATGGAGTTGGAGTTGGAGTTGGACGGTGTTTGTGATGGCCCATTTGAAAAGATGGAAAAAGCAGTCGGTCTTTTTCAAGAAGGCGAAGAAATTGTTTGAAGGTGAGGTTTTACACGTTGATATGCCCAGCCAACGCTCATGGACTCTGGAGTGGTTATTTACCGTTTTGTTGGGAAGGGTGAGAAGAAGTCAATCCCTGCTTCAAAAATGTAGTAGATTTGTGGGTCTACGTAGACTTTTGGGGTTTTAAGTTTTTGCTGTTTTATGATTCTGATTTTTTCTTACCAAATGTTTTGGGAAGAATTCAAAAATATATATATATTATAGAAAAAAACACAGAAGGAGAGGATACAGTTACTCTGTTATTTTTGGGATATCAACAATATCATAAAACAACAATTTTTCTTTTCTTTTGGGAAGGAGAGGATACAATTACTCTTTTGTTTTAAGAACACAGAATAGGGGTAAATGACTTCACACAGATGCGATCCAAGATAATTACAAAGGCCATAATAAGGTCAGTTTCCAAGCAAGGTTGAACCACTAAGTTGAACACATCATCAGCCAGCATGACCTTCTTGTTTACTCTCTTCCTGGATATGTCTGCCACCACTTCTCCATTGCCATCCCTGATTTTGCAATTTCGCCTCCTAAACCACCCTTCAATCCTAAAATCTGGTGACTTATTAACATTATGATCTCCCATGAAAATCTCTGCTTCATCTTTCCGGCCGTGAAATAATGTCGACCCGCTTCTCATAGTGAACACTTGATCAAATTTTGTACCACTTTCACTGCATCTGCATCCATCTCCTCTATATGCATTCCACTGACATTTCATGCTCAGTACCTGATCAACCGCTTAAGACTTAATTAATCATATAATTATATATTGTTTGGTATAATATCTATTAACATTTTTCAAAGAAATTTATGAACAGAGATCCTTATTTTTATATATATTTGTGATTCCTTAACTTAATTCTGAATCTATTTATTAGAAGAAAATTTGAGTAGTCCTGAAATTCTGAATATACCTGAGGTTTCAAGGTTAACAAAGCATTCCCAGGTCCGTCCATGAGGATGAGCCCTTCTCGTGTAGAGCTACTGTTTTTCCTTGAGTAGTTGTCAACTCGGAAAACCAATTTTCCATGGTGATCAAAAACAGTGAATCCATCTGTCCCTTGGAAACTCATGCTGGATCTCTTCCATACAGTGAACACATATGGACTCGGAACATCATTAACTTCGATATTCGGTTTTGATAACATATCTGGGTTGTGTTTAGTCACAACTGGATGAATTCTCAACATGGTGTAGGAGAAAGAACACTAAACAATACAATTTCAGTTTACTGAAAGTAAAGAAGTGGAGATGGATAAAATTATAGCTCTTCATCATGAGTTGGTCTCTAATTTATAAAGGGAGATGGCAACTAATGAAAGAGCATAGGTAGGTAACGCGGAAAGAGAGACCTTTGTCTAATTGTCTCGGATGTTTGTGTAGAATTAGTGGTTAACACAACTACTTAAGTAGGTCCCCAGCTTTATGCCACTAAAAATTGATGACTTTAGGCTTCTCCACTTGCTGCATACAGTATATATATATTCTCCTCGGTTCTAATTTTTTCTTTCTTTGTAATTGCATGTGAATCCATTTGTAAACATAATTTTTCCTTACAAGATGTCTGTAAAGTCATGAGAGATTCTTGCATGTCATGAATTCTAGCCAAGTGAATTGTAGGGATCACGTCATTTGATTCTATATTTTACTCTTGACTTATTGAGGGTACATGAGATAGTGGGTAATATAAGTTGATGTGACCAATATTTGTCATGACAATAATTGACGTGATAATTACATATGATTCATGTGTAGCTTTTTATAATACATGTAAAAGATCATGGGTAGTGTGATATTGAAGCTTGAATTGGTGTACGTATGTAGAGGCAGAGTCACGGCCTAGGACATAATAAGCCTAATCTTTTTTTTTCTTCTCCTAATATAGTATATTCGGTCTTTTATTTAATCTATCCATACTTATTATACAAAAAACCAAAACACCCTTACGATGTTCTCTAACATTTTAATATAGTTTTTAATTCAAATATATGTTAGTGTCCTCCTAAATTTTGAATTATTTTTAAATTAAAATTCAATAATTTATTAAAAGCTACTCACTTTCTCCTATAACTAAATAAAAAATAAAAAAAATTAACAAGAATTATTAATATTTTTCACAATTAATCAAGTATTTTTTCAAACAAACAAATATTTTTTTTTTTTTTGACAAGAATTATTATTGCTTTTCACATTATTTCTTAAAAAATAAATTCATTGAACACGTTCCTAAGCAAGTGTATTAGAACTAGTTTTTTATAAGCCTAAACTTTAGATGACTTTATTCAACTCATTTATAATAATAACATGTTAAGACGACATCCGCCGGGGTGAAATTTTTGGCTCCGTTCCTACGTATGGATTTCGGAATCACCATTGCCCATAATATGTACAAGGTATAATATATGAGGAATCTGGAATTCAGGAGCACATTCTTATTCAAACGGCATATCTGACCCATTATTGATTATTGTAGCCATTAGATAAAATTAATTAGCTGTTTTCTCTATCATTCAAGATTTTTGATTTATTTGGGATACGGCGCATCAAAGTCAATTGTTCTCCACATTAGGATTCGATGCCTAACCCAATAGATGAATATATTACGCGTGTCTGTGGGCTGTTTTGGCTGGAAATTAACCAAGTAGTCTTTTTGTTCTCTTGTTCTTTGTCTTGGGATTTTTGACAGGTAAAGGTTTAAAAGCTTCAAATATTTAAATGATTAAATGTTATCTTTAATGATTTTAGTGGAAAAAGAATGGGAATGAGAAAGAGATTAGAATGTTGTGATATAGAATGATAATTTTTAATTATTAATTATTTGGTAGTGTTAATGAGAAATATTTATTTTATTCTATTTATTTATTTGATATATATTTTTCATTTATAAAATAATTTAAAATTATGTTAAAATGATAAAAATATTCTTAGATAAAGTAAATAAAAAATAACTATAATTTATGAAATTTATATATATATATATTTTAAATTAATTTATTTTTATTATGTATTATTATTATTTCTTACAATATCTACTTGTATTTATTTTATTATTTTTTATTAATGTTAATACTTTAAGTGAATATTACTTAACTAGTTCATTTATTAATATTTAATTATTATTTTTAATTTACATTAATTATTATTTTATTATTATTTAATATAATATGAAGGATATTTTTATTATTGGACTAAAATAATTTAATTTATTTGAATCTCTATATTCAAATTTGTATTTCATTATTTTTATTTCTATATACAAATATGTATTTTATTATTTAATGTGATATATTGAATATTTTTGTTATTTGACTAAACTAAATATATTTACTATTTAGCTTATTTATTTATTTTATATTAATTTTTATTTTATTTATATACAACTTTTTATTTAATTATTAATTTTTTGTGATATGAGGATATTTTTATCATTTGACTGAAGTGGGTTTAATAATTTCTATTTTTCTGGAATAGAAATACTAAAATGTAATGGGCATTCCCCTACTGAATATGTACCCTAAAAAAAAAACAAATGATAATTGTATGAAATCATATTTATAATAAAATGATCATTTATACGTATCAAACTAGTCCTCAATTTAAATTCTTAAGTAAACGTAATAATTTATTCAGTCTTCACTCATTCCTAACGTAAAGTGACTGCAATTAATCATACGAGATTGTCAAATGAAAGGGAGGTTTCAGCATCATTAATATTTTTAATAAAGTAATTATTATTAGGGAACGAATTTTAAATACGCAACTTGGGTTAGCCCCTAGTATTGAGTCATCAAATTAAAGCCCTTCTTGAATTTGAAATTATCAAGTGCATTGAAGAAAATCATACTAAACTCTAAGATGTTATCTCCAATATATAATATTATACATAAACTTAAACTCGTACGTTCCAGTTGAACAACCTTACTATAAACTATAATATGTCAGAACTTACGTCCATTAAAATCCAGATTGTGCCACCTAACATATCACATGAGTATATAACAAAATTCTACTTAATCTTGCTTTGAATTATAAAAGAAAAAGAAGAAAGAAACTGGTGCGGTGGCCATCATAGGAGAAAAACAATACTAAACTCTATCGGAGTTAAGGGTAAAATTTACCATGTCTCATTTGTATTTCGTAGATGGACATGGGACACGAAATGCAAATTGGTTGTCAGAATTCTACAAGTATTTCCTCCATGTCCCCCTAATTTGACTGTATTTTAACTCAAAAGTAAATATATAATACCACTTAACCGCTGATTTTAAAGTATATTTTACACTACAAGAAAAACAGGCATCGGATATCAAAATAATATGTTTTTGAAACTACAATATTCGTCTATGATACTCTTTAAAGGTGCATATCCATATATGATACCTCCATCTCACATAACCTCAGGTAGTAATTTCGAGACGGAAAGCCTCTGTAATTGATAATAATCATTATTAGAGATGGAAGTGATCCGTCTCACATAATCACAGTCTTTTAGTTTCGATATTTAAAGATGTTGACACGTGGCACCATATTTTTGAGACATAAATAATGTCTCTGAAACTAAAAGAATTCGTATTTGTTTTATTTTATCACATATGGTTGTCTCTTTATTGTTTCTAGTTGACTTTTTTAAAGATTGAGGATTCCATATCTATAACCCTTCTTTTAGAAGAAATATTTTTCTATTAATTGTAATTTCCAATAAAAGGCCTCGCACAAATCAAAATTATTCTAAACATGTAGTTCAGCAAATTTGTATTCATAACTCCAAAATTCATATCAATCCATCTAAATACAAAGTTCACAATTTCACGTAATACAAAGTTCATAACAGTACAAAATGACATACATAACAAGATCATGGTCGCCTTGACTTGTTTTATCTTGATTGGGGTAAGAGTCATCGTCGACTAGCCGATGTAATAGCATTGCATTGAATTCAAAATATACACAACCAGAAAAACAAGTATTACCGTCTGCTAAAAGTGAATGCATATCTGTGGACGCAGAGAACATAAACAAAAAAGAAATATGCCAGAAAGAGTCTACAGATCCCATTGATTACCATCTTCCAAGTCATGTTCCTCGTGATCACCATTTTCCCTAACAAGCATGACCAAAAAATAAAGGCTCGTCATTCGGTGTACCAGCCAAGTTTAGTGCTGGATGCACCAATGACTTGGACATTCTATTTGAGAGACATGTGTAAAGTGAAAAGTGAAGATATAAAATACAAGATAATTCTCTTCGGTTTCCTGTTTTGTTTTCTACTTGCATGGACCCACAAAATTATAATTTGTAAATTAGTCCTTCATAGTTTAAATACTAGTATGACATAAAGGGTGTCATAAAAGTTTTTCCATTTCCCTAATAATCACTCCATGGCACCATAGACGACGATCTAACCCTTCTCCATTTTAATTTTTGAAGAAGGGATTTGGTCATCTTTTTGAAGCTACCTCAACCATTTTCATTTCTCAACCAAGGACATCGTGAAACTCTAGCAAGTAAGTATAGTAATTTCCAACTATTGAAGTCTTATACAGATGGAGTTAAATAGTTATATTCAAAATTTGGACTTGAATGAGCTTCCAAATTATATTGGGGATGATGCTAATGTTAGCAACAATGAGGAAGATATGGAATGAAAGTAAAATTATTACATTTCATGAGTTAACGAAATCAGATGTCTCATCAATAACATATAAAATATTAAATCCGATGAGGATTTCTACGAATCATACAACAAGAATTTAGGTTACGGTTTTAGTAAGAATGGGTTTCAATTTAATGAAAATAATGATAAAATATGACGTTGATGGCGTTGTGAAAAACAGGGCAAGCATGAAGAGAAGCATGCTAACGAAGTAGCACAAGCGCCTAAGGGTAGAGATAAGGTGCAATTGTCATGCGAAATTTGAAATTCGTAAGCAGCTAGATACACTAGAGTAGGATATGTCCAATTTTGTTAAAGAGCACAGTCACGACCTAGCCACTCCAAACAAGGCATGCTTTATTCATTCTGATAGATCCATTGATGATGAGGATGTTGCTCAAATAGATGGTTACTGTAATGTAGGTATGAAACCCACATAAATAATAAGCCTTTTATCCGATCAATCAAGTGGCTATAATAAGATTGGGTTTATTAGAATGAATGTTCATAATCATATTGGCACAAAGTGAAAGAAGGAGATGTTAATGTTGCATTGTGTTACTTGGAAGGGAAAGAGCAATCGGATGAACAATTTTTTTTGGACTACACAATTGACAATGATCATTGCTTACAACATATTTTTTTGGGCCAATTGGATATCAAGGTTTGATTATGAATGATTTGCTAATGTTATGGTATTTGATGCAACATACTATACAAACGTGTATAAAAAACCACTTGTTTTTGCCGGTGTAAACCACCACAAGTCAACATGTATATTTTCCAGTGCACTTCTAGCTAATGAAAAAGTAGAAGTCTACATATGGCTCTTATAGACTCTATTCCATTGTATGCATGAGAAGAAGCCAATATCATTTGTAACGGATCGCAACAAAGTAATGCAGAAAGCAATCAGGCAAGTTGCTCAGGATGTTTTTCATAGACTTTGTGGATGGCATCTTCATAGTGATGCACAAGCTTACGATGCCAACACTAAATGTACAAAAAAGTTTGAGAAATTAGTTTTGGAAAATATTCTATTAATTTGTTTGACGCAAAGTGGCAAGTCAACAGTAGACAACTTTCGGTTACAACATAATTAGTGGATTTAAAAAATATTTAAAAGGTGCAACACATGGACAGTTGTGTACCTTAATGGTTCTGTGAGCTTAGGACCACATCAAGGTCAAAGGGTTTGAATTCTAGGTTGAAGAGTTTTTCCAAGAATGGTTACAACTACATTGAATTCATACATCACTTTGATAAGGCATTGAAACATTTCATGAGAACAAACCAAAGCTAGATTTTCACTTAATGCACACAAGACCTGTACTAACGACTCAAGTATGTCGACTAGAAACACATGCATCCAATGTTTACACTTACAAGATATTCAGGCTGTTTGTTTCCCAAATCAAAGCTAGCAATGGCACTAATAGGAACAATCACGAACATTGTGGATACAAGCATAGATATGTATTTTCCAAACTCCAAAAAAAAGATTGTTTGTCAGAGGTGTTATTTGATGATTCTAGAAAGGAGATGAGTTGTAGTTGAATTTAAGGGAATTGGCATTCCTTGCAGCCACATGATCAAAATGATGAAACTACAAAGGATATTTGAGTTCCTAGAGTCATGCATCATTAACAGGTGGACTAAAAATGCAAGAAATTTTCATGCGCTAGCCAACCATCCTAATATGACATCAGAAAGGCTATCGTATATTCGTTACAGAGTTTCTCTTCAATGATTACAAAAATATGTCATATTTTGCTACTCAATCTGACGAAACATTTAAGTAGCACATGTATGAATCAACAACAATTACGACACAGTTTGCAACTGCCTGTAATGTAGGATCTTCAAGGAGCGTTTAGTGTTGGAATTCAAATGGTTGCGATCCCGAAATCAAGAGGACTAAAGGTAAGAGCACTCCCACATTTATAGGATGTTTATCATCAAATACCATGTTATCATCATTTCATTAATGGTCTTGCAATGCAACAGTAGTCAACAACATTAATGTACCTTCAACATTAAGCAAGAGTATGCATGCATTTCATTGCAGCACTTCATAACATGGTCAATTTTAACCACTTTATTGTTTGTTTCAGGATGTCAACTAAATGTCAAGACTAACAAAAAAAGAAAGCCTGCACATTGTGCAGTGTGTAAGGCTGAAGGTCATACAAAGCGTATTTGTCCCAAGAACTGACTGTCCTGATGCCTGACGAAGTCGAAGAAGCTCTTGATCAATTTGTATTGAGAACTAAGATCAGAAATAGTATTGGTAGCAGCCAAATAATCCCAAATTTCCTATTCAGTTTCAAATGGCCAAAAAGTTTATTAATATTTGGTACAGAAGTATTAGAAAACTGACTGATGATCTTAGCATTATATGCCTCTTAATCAATAATTTTAGTGCCATAGTCGACATCTTTAAAATTAAGTGCCTGAATAGAACCATTAATAGACCCCTTAAAGCTTGCGACCCAACACAAACCAACGTATTTGTTATGCCCAATGAAGGTAATTAGTATAATCCAAAATCATCTGAAGAGGGCAAATAATATTATTTTGAGAAGACATAATGGTGGAAGAGATATAGAGCTAGTGCCAAGTAAAAATCTTAAATATATATATATATATATATATATATATCCTTGGTAGAAAAGGAAAAAGAGGTCAGGCAATAGTGAACCCTGTAAAAATCAAAATTAAAAAAAGAAAAAGAAAAAGAAAAAATGGAAGCATGGTTATATAGACTATACAAGTTAACCTATCATAACGAACCTAGCCTAGTATAAGACTAAGTACAATAATAATTTATCTACACAAAATCAGGCATAAATCATTGGCCATTAATAATGGTTTGTAATATACTAACTTTTTACAAACTAGATAATACATGTAAAGTGCTTAATTTGATGTTAAACACTCAACAAAAAAAATAATTATTTGTATTGTAGTCATGTTTTGAAAATATATGTTATAACCCTCATAACCCGATAACGTAAAATTGAGTTTTAGACACAATGGGTTAATCCACGTTATAAAATAAACATAATAATTAAATAACAGTATAGTTAAACATGTTATAATTTGATATTTTAGCGTAACCTTAGTATACATTTTGAAAATGTTATGTAATTATTTATGTAAAGTAAATAATATGGTGACCAAGTAAATTAATAAGTAAATAATACAATTCAACATGAGTATATAACTAAGAATAAATTTAAACCACACATTCAAGATAAATATATATATATATACACATGTATATACAATTTATTTACCACACATGTTTTAAAACATGTGACCTTGACTTTGGATTTTTATTTTATTTTATTTTATTTTTACTTTACCTTACTCTCTCTTCTTATCTTGGCCGAATTTTCCTTCTACTTTCCTTCCACCACCATATTTCACTCGAGAGAAAAATATAATTCCTTTTCTTTTCTTTTTCCTTCTGGCTATGTAGAGTTCTTGCTTTCTGTGGGGTGTTGGCTCCTTTGTTGGAGTGAGGTTGTTCTGCCTGGAGTTGTAGCTGTCGAGGCCTCCTTCTTGTAAAGGCAACAATTTGCTTCCTCATCTAGTTAGGGTTGAACGACCTCCTCCTTGGATGGTAGACTCCTCTCTTCCTTCCCTTCTTTTTCTTTGTTTTAGACATGTTTCACTCATTTCTTGGTGCTGCAACTAACCATAGTTTTGGGGTGTTGGGACAACCTTTGTTTTGGATGTAGATTCCCCTATTTTTCTACTGTTTGTGAGGTGATTTCTTGCTTGGTAGTTTGTGTCACTTCTCCTCTTGATTAGGCAGCTTGCTCCTTGTGTGTGTGACTATGGTGTGTGTGTGTACTGAAGAAAAATCAGCAAAGGGAGAAGGCAGCAAGGACATCAAACATTCCATCCTTGGCAGCCAACCTTCCTTATGACAATAACCATAAATGCAACCTTCAACTTCCTTTGTTGGTAATTCATTGTTCCTTGTCCAATTAAAAGGGTGTTTTTCTCTTGAACTAGAACTCTAACCATTTGGTAGTGGATTAAGAATTATAATTTATGGAATTTAGGAGGATAATTTAGAAATTGAAAATATTAAAAAGAGTATGGGGTTAAAAGGAAAGTATATAAATGTTGAATTATGGAATTACAGAACTCTTATTGAATGATTTGAAACAATTAACTTTTCTTTGAAAGTAATAATTGGAATATAAATAAGGTTGAATTGATGTGGTATGTTGGTTATTGGGATATATATATATACACACACACATACACACTCCAAGAGAAGGAAATCATGCATTCAAGATGTTTGATATAAAGCCTTAATGAAACTAGTTATAGTAAAATGAATAAAACTTGGTTTATCCAATTCTTGAAGGTTAGTTGTTATTGGAATTGAATAAAAAGTTCCTAAACATGAACAAAAAATGGTTAATTAATGTGGTGAATTGAGGATTTGATGAAGGTATATAGTGAGTATGAACAAAGGATGTTTAGTTGTAGGTAAAGTGTTGGAAAATGAGAATTAAATGATTTTTAAAGAGGTGCAGGGTCATATTTCGTGGGTTAGAGAAATTTAGTATTTCAAATGTTTTCAGGGCTGAATTAAATTAAGAGTTCAAAAGAGAAAAGGTATCTTAGGGTCTTGAGATAATTTTTAAAATTTTCATAACTTGGTTCCAAGTATATTTTTAGTTAAAGCTGTTAGACTGTAGCAATGTCCATGTAGGAATTTTGGTGACCTTTAATTAGTACGAAGAACTTTAGCGGAGGTTGTGATTTGAATTAGAATAGGACCTCTAAATAAAAGTTGTTCCTAACATACTAAAGAGTAAATCTGGAGTTGTGCAGGTCTTAGTTCCTTGTGGTGTCAATTTTGAAGGTGTTGGAAGTCATAGTTGAAGATTTTCAAGGTCCTGATTATACTTGTTTTAGAAAAACTGATGTTAGGGAGTCTTAAATGTTGAATTAAGAGTATAATTATGAATATGATATGTTCCTTAATATATTGAAGAACTATAATAGAAAGTTTCGTAAGTTAACTTCCAAGTATGAAAGTTCTGTAAGCATTGGAATAAAAGGATGGAACCAGAAATTTAGGCAAGTGCCTTATTTTTGTTCATGTGAGGAATCGAGTGAGTTTCAAGGTTGATTTTAGGATAAGTTCCTAAATAAGAAAGATAGATAACTTCTTAAAGACAATGTATAAACTTGGGTTTGTTAAATTTGGTTAATGATATAAGTGAAAATCAAATATTTCTCCTATATCTAATAATGTACATATGACCTATCACAATTGATCCAATAATTTTTTACTTAATTCAATTTTTTTTTTAATTAAAATTGTTAATCCAATTTGTTTTAATGAGCACTATGATTTTTCACATATTATAGTAGTAGGCATATACCTATCACTAATGATCTAGGCATTAATTAGATGCATTATTCAAATTTGTTTTTTGTTAATGAAATTATTAATCAAAATTTTTCTAATTGAGCATTATGATAATTCAAACATCACTAGTAGTGCACATATGACCTATCACTAATAACCTAATGATTAGTGATCGGGTAATGATGTCATTTGTGCACTACTATGATATGTGAACAATCATATTATTCAATTAGAAGAATCATGATTAATAATTTATTTTCAAATGAAATTTTTTTTGAACTAAGCATCTAATTAATCACTAGAGTGATAAGTCATGTCACACCCTTATCGAAGGCATGACTAGTCAGAGAAATGGATAACTAAATCCTTGCAACCCTGATTTCATATCCACTGAAAATAATTGACTTTTGAACAATTGTAATTAAAACGAAGACTTTGATGCATTAGACTAAAAACATAAATTTGTTTAGCACATATACATATGACGCTTTTTTAACTGAAAATTTTGATAGAGGTTTCCCATAACAGGGAAGCATGCCCAATAATACATACACATATAATTTGGTTACAAGCAACTAGTAACTAACAGTATCAATGTACGTAGAGGAGCACAACTCCAAACAACACATCAATAACCACAATTAACTATATACACAACAATCCATAATGCCTAAAGCGACTACAAGTATCATCCTTTGAGCTTCAAGTGTGTGATTCCAAAATATACCTTGCCTGCAATCTAGTTGGCAAGTCCTAAATCCCTATGCACCGATCCTTGATCTTCTGATACCAAAAAAAAAAAAAAAAAAACAACAACAACAAATGAAAAGTGAGTCATAAAGACTCAGTAAGCGAAACATAAATAACACATATAAATTAGTTAATCAGAATTATATAATCCACAAGATAGACAAATCATTTTAAATATTTGGAATTCACAATTCAACAAAACAATCAAAACACTCAAAGTAAACAAAGAACCAATAGAGTAACTCAGCCCTGCACCACAAATGTCTCCCCCCACTAGGCAATTATATGCTCGTACAACAAGTTATTCTTCATGCATAATCCATCCTATCAGGGCTGAGCACTCAATTCCTTTTTAAACCACTTATTAAATCAGAATATCCTAGGTACACCTAGATTTCAATTTCAAAAGTAAAAATCATTTCAAAGAGAAATTCACTTTATTGGCCCTTATAGCCGAGTAAAAGGAACGAAAACATGATAGAGTTGCTGCCCCAAAACAGAGGATAGGAACCTAGAGCTGAATTTAGTGTTCTCCCACTTACCTTAACGATTAGGCAAAGATGAGTTAGAGCTGCCAAAGTTACTCTTTTAACAAAACTCTTCCATGGCCATGAAGCTATTTATTCGGCTGGCAGCAAAGTGATGTGCAACAAGTTGAAGCAAGGTAGTTTCTACCACTAATGCCCATTGCAGTCCTTGCTACCCACCGCACAATCAAACACACCCACACACTCACCTCATAACCACTTTCTCACGGCTACACCCTTTAACTCGTATGGAAATATTCATGGCTTGAACCAGCTTGCTACCATGAAAACAGAGGCTGCAAATAACTGCCAAAGTCTCCCCCTTTTTATCCTCCTAACGGGTACATAACCAAAGTAACAACTAAAATAAAGAAGAAGGAAAAAGTGGTAACTCTTAGCTGAATGAGTTCTCAACTAGACAAGGAAAAAAATGCAAAGAATTCTAGAGTTTGTTGTGGCAGTGGAGAAAAGAAATGAAAGAAAAAGGAAACCGGCCACAAAGGAAAAAGGAGGAAAGCAATAAATTAATAAAAGGATTAGACTTAATAAAGAAAAAAAAAAGGTCAAAGTCCATATGATTTAAATTGTGGCTATAATTTACTTTTAGTTGTAAGTATATATATATATATATATATATATATATATATAGACACTAGTATTTATTCACTTTAATTCTAATAAACTTTTATTTACCTAATCACACAAGTTACGTTTGTTAAATTATAGGAATATCATAGTTTCCTCCCTTAAAAGAAATTCACACTGAATTTCAAACTGGAAGTTATAAGGGTATATCGTGTACTTGAATCATTCAAATAAATATGTGTAGCGTTGTTTCATCGCATTCTCGGATTCCTACGTGGTTTCTTGTTCTCCATGATGTTGTCATACCACTTTTACCAAAGGAATAACCTTTAATCAAAGTTTATAGACTTGCTTATTAATAATTGTCACTTGTTGCTCCTCGTACGTCAAATTCTTATCGACTTGTACCTCCTAAATTTGTAAAACATGAGATTTGTTTGACAAATACTTTCAAAGTGTCAATACATGAAATACTGCATTACCCTATCCAAATCTGGGGGCAATGCCAAAACGTACTCCATTGTTCTAACCTTATCCAGGATCTAAAAATGTCCAATAAAACGTACTCCATTGCTCTAACCTTATCCAGGATCTAAAAATGTCCAATAAATCTTAGACTTAACTTGCCTTTCTTACCAAATCTCATGGCTCCCTTAAAAGGTGAAACTTTCAAGAATACGTGATTACCTATTTTAAATTCCAACTGTCCTTAATGGTTATCACCATATAACTTCTGTCTACTCTGAGCTATCCGTAACCTATCACATATCACTTGCACCTTTTTTACTGCATCCTGTACTAGTTTTGGCCCTAATAACTTATTCTCACCTGTTTCAAACTATCCAACTGAAGATCAACACTTTCTCCCGTATAATGCTTCAAATGGTGCCATCTGAATGCTATTGTGATAGCTATTATTATAAGCAAACTCCATCAGGGAAAGATGCTAATCCTAATTACCTTCAAAGTCTATAACACAAACTTGCAACATATCCTCCAAAATCTGTATAGTCCACTCAGACTGACCACCAGTCTGAGGATGAAAAGCAGTATTGAACAGTAATTGAGTACCAAGAGCTTCTTGAAAAGACTTCCAGAACGTTGTAGTAAACTAAATGCCCTTGTTAGAGATAATAGAACCGATACTTCATGTAATGAAACAATCTCGTCCTGATACAACTTTGTATACTGATATGCTGAATATGCGAACTTTGTCAAATAATCCACAATCACCCAAATAGAATCAAAACTCATAAAAGTCTTAGGAAGTCTTGATACGAAGTCTATGATAACTTTTTCGCACTTCCACTATGGAATATCTAGCTTTTGTAACATTCCTGCTAGCCTCTGATGCTCAGCTTTCGCCTGTTAACACACAAGGCACCTAGAAATAAAATTACCTACATCGTTCTTCATACCAACCCACCAATAAAATCTCTTCAAATCTTGATACATTTTGGAGGAACCAGGATGCATAACATAAAATGAACAATGAGATGCTTCAAGAATCTTTCTCTTTAACTCTGAATCAGATGGCACAACAACTCGGTCATGATACCTCAATACTTTTTTACTATCCACCTCTGAAATCATCAATGACACCCTGATCACACTTAACTTTCTTAGCACCCACCTCCTGATCAGCTGCTTGTGCTACAACTGCTTCAAAAAAAGTGGACTTCACTTAAATATGAGCTAGCAACACCTCCAAAGAAGACACCTCAAATCTAATTCCCTTAGCCATACACCTATGCAATTCTTTTACAACTTGATTGTGCACAATTGTCAAATGGGATAATCTACCCATTGACTTCTTACTCAAAGTATCCGCAACCACATTTGTTTTACTTGAATGATAAGAAATCAAGCAATCATAATTTTCCAGTAACTCAATCTATCTACGCTGCCTTAAATTCAAATCCTTCTAATCAAATATATATATATATATAACGCTTTTATGATCCATAAAAATCTCAAAAGTCTTACTACACAAATAATGCCTCCATATCTTCAATGCAAAGATTATCGCTGACATTTCAAGATCATGGGTAGGGTAGTTCATCTCATGCTTCTTCAACTATCTTGAAGCATATACAACCTCTTTACCATCCTGCTTTAAAACACATCCAAGCCCGATATAAGACGCATCACAAAACACCGTATATTTACTTGTACCTGAGGGAAGTGTAAGAATATGAGCTGAGATTAAACAAGTCTTTAACTTTTGAAAGCATTCGTCACAAACTTCAGACCACATAAACTTAACTCCCTTCTGAGTCAACTAAGTCAAAGGAGTAGCGATACAAGAAAAATTGTCAACAAACCTCCTTTAATAACTGGCCAAACCTTAAAAACTTCAAATTTCAGAAACATTTGTTAGACGAGGCCAATTCTGAACTGCTTCCACCTTTTTAGAATCTACTCAAATTCCTTCATTGGAAATCACATGCTCGAGAAAAGTCACCTGATTCAGCCAAAATTCACACTTAGAGAATTTAACATAATGCTTATTTTCCCTAAGTGTTTGTAATACAATGCGAAGATGCTACTCATGCTCTCCTCACTCCGAGAATATACTTGCATATCATCAATGAAAACTGATCCAAAAAAGGCTTAAACACCCTTTTCATCAAGTCCATAAACGCTGCAGGAGCATTAGTAAGCCCAAAAGACATAATTAAAAACTCGTAATGTCCATACCGAGAATGAAAAGTAATTTTTAGAATGTCTTTCTTCTTAATTCGAAGCTAATAATACCCCAAACGAAGGTCAATCTTGGAAAAATATTAAGCTTCCTTGCAATTGATCAAACAAATCATCAATCTTGGGGAGAGGATACTTATTCTTAACTATGAATTTATTTAATTGCCGATAGTCAATGCACAACCTAAACAAGCCATCCTTCTTTTTAACAAACAGAACAAGAGTACCCCAAGGAGATATGAACTGGGACGAATGAATCCCTTATCTAGCAAATCTTACAACTACACCTTTAGCTCTCTCAGTTCACTAGGAACCATCCGATATAGAGGAATAGAAATCGGTTGAGTACCAAGTTACAACTCAATACCAAACTTTATCTCCCGATCGGGAGGAAGTCCATGAAGCTCTTCAGGAAATACATCAAAGAACTCCTTCACCAGTGGAATAAGCTCTAAAGAATGACACTCTATCTAAGTATCTCTAACATAAGCCAAATAAACCTAATGCTTCTTCCTGATAAGTCGTCTAGCCTAAATAGCTGAAATCAAATTACGAGAAATTTTAATCTGATCCTTTTGAAAAATAAAAGTCGACTTCTCAGGAATTCTAAACTTAACACTCTTATTCGGACAATATACTATGGCATGATGACTAGACAACTAGTTTATGCCTAAAATTGTATCATACTCCAGGATGTCCAATATGTTTAAGTTCACCAAATAGGTATCATCACCTATAAGAATCTCACAAGGGATATATTTATCTGCTAAAATAATTTCCCCCACACCGCTAAAAGAAGCAAAATACAGAGATATAAAATAATGAGTAGCTCCAGGATCAAACAATACTTTAGCACCAACTGAGCAAACAAATAAACTACCTGATACTACGACATTGGAAGCATGAGCATTCTGAGTCATTTAAGCATATACCAAGGCCTGACCTTTACTCGTTGATGATGAACCTCTAGAAAAGCCACCACAACCTTCATGTGATCTAGCAAGTGTCGCATGTAATGAAGGTCTACCCTGAACTGAAGAAGATATCTTGACTAAAGTACACTACTCTTTCAACACTAGACAGTCTCTGATACAATGATCCATTGCCCCATATTTAAAACACACACATGTGCTCAATCTGCATTGCCCTATATATGTTGGTTACCACAAGTGGGGCATAAAAAAAACTTAAATGATTGGGGTCCACTAGACGATGCCCCTTGTGACTGAGCTCCGAAACTTCGTCTCATCTTACCTCTACCCAATTAAAAGCCTTATCTGAATAAACCTTGCCCAGAGGTAGATTCACCCCTAGCTCTATGAGAACTACTAGCTCTAGAAGTCAAAGGACTTTCCTGTCTTGCCTTCTTATGACTCTCATGCTCTAACTGTCTCTCCAAAATCGAGTCTCCAATTCTAAACTGCTTCAACTTTCTTAAGATCCACATGAATTCCTTCTATAGAAATCATAATGTCCTGAGGAATGTTACCTAATTCAACCAGAATTCACACTTATATAATTTAGCATAAATCATGTTTTTCCTAAGTGTTTGCAAGATAATGCGAAGATGTTTCTCATGTTCCTCCTCACTCCAATAATACACCAAAATGTCATCTATGAAAACAATGACAAAATAATCCAAGAAAGACTTGAACACCCTGTTCATAAGGTCCATGAAAGCTACAGGAGCATTCGTGAGTCCAAAAGACATGACTAAAAACTCATAATGTTCATACCGGGTGCAAAAAGCAGTCTCCAGGATGTCTTCATTCTTAATTCAGAGTTGGTGATACCCCCAGTGTAGATTGTTATTGAAAAAGTTCTAAGCCCCCTACAACTGATCAAATAAATTATCAATCCTGGGGAGGGAATATTTGTTTTTCACTGTGACTTTATTCAGCTACCAGTAATCAACGCACAATCAGAATGAGTCATCTTTATTTTTAACCAAAAAAAAAAAAAAAGAGCACACTTAAAGGGACGAACTAGGACAAATAAATTCCTTATCCAGCAAGTCTTGCAACTGTACCTTTAGCTTTCTCAATTCACTAGAAGTCATACGGTTTGAAGGTATAGAGATTGGTTGAGTGCAAGGCAACAAATCAATACCAAACTATATCTCCCTCTCAAGAGGAAGACCAGGAAGTTCTTCCAGAAATACATTAGGGAATTCCTTCACCACAGGAATTTGCTCCAAAAGAGGACACTCTAATTGAGTATCCTTAGCATAGGCTAGATAAGCCTGATGTTTCTTCTTGATAAGCCTTCTAGCTTGAATGGAAGAGATCAAATTACAAGGAACTTTACTCTGATCCCCTTGAAAAACAAAAGACGGCTTCATAGGAATGTTAAACTTAACACATTTATCACGACAATCCAGTACAACATGATAGTTAGACAACTAGTCCATGCCCAAAATCACATCATATTTCAACATGTCTAATATTATCAAGTCCAAATAACATACCCCATATTCACTATCACTTCATAAGAGGGAATATGCCTATTTGCAAGAATTATTTCTCCTAGATATATCGAAACTGCTAAAGGAACCTCGAGAGGCTTAGATGTCCTTTCACATAAGAGGAAAAATATAGAGATATGAAGGAATTAGTAGCTTCAGGATCAAATAGTATTTTAGCACTAACTGAACAAACAAGCATTCTACCTGACACAACTGCATTATAAACCTGAGCATCTTGTGTAGTTAAAGCATACATAGGGGCTTGACCCTTGCCCGAAGATAGCGAACCTCTAGCAAAAGTGTCACGACCTCCTTGAGATCTAGCAAGAGTAGCAAGAAACGGAGGTCCACCTTGCACTGAATAAGACCTTTGGGCTAAAAAAGACTGCCCACTCATCATCGAAAAATCTTAGACTCCTTTCGACATAGCCCTATATGTTTGACACTACAAGTAGGGCATACAAGAACTTCTAAAGCTCAAGGACCACTGGATGATGCCACCTGTGACTGACTTCCAAAGCTATTTCTAGTTTGACCTTTGCCCTAACTGAAAACCACCACGAAAAAAGCCATGTCTTGAGGTAGATTTCACCTATAGGCCTTCGGGAACCACCTAACCTAGAAGTGGAAGGACCCTCTTGTCTTGTCTTCTTATGACTTTCCTACTCTGATTGCCTTTCCAAATACCTGTTCTCTAATTAATAAGTAACATCCACAGCTTGAGTGTAAGTGGTAGTGTCTACCATGAACACTGATCTGAACAAATAATCCCTCAAACCATTAACAAACCTCTTCACTCTCATTTGCTTGTTTGCCACTATATGAAAAGCAAAGCGGGATAGCCTGGTAAATCGAGTCTCATACTTTGCCACTGACATGCCTTCAGTTTTTACCAGCCGCTCAAACTCTTAAGCTTACTTGTCTTTCATACTTCAAGGTAGAAAATGTTTAATGAAAGCTCTACTAAACTCAAGCCATGCAAGTAGAGTCGCTAAGTTTATTGTTGCATCAACACATTATACCACTCAAATTCTACATCATGCAGCTGATAGCTAACTATTCCACTGCCTAAATAGGATCACATCCCAAAGCCACACACAATTGATCAGACACCTCCACGAAAGTATACGGATCCTGAGTAGAGTCTGGACCAGAGAATCTAGGTGGCTGCATCTTTCAAAAATCATGCAATGATATAAATATCCCTGAAACTGGAACTGGAGGGTTTGCCTCTTGTTGAGGCTGAACAAGAAGAACTAGAGAAGGTTGTGGTTAACTCTGCTGAGGTTGATATTGTTAAGCCAATATCCTAACTAAATCATCCACAATCCTCCATACTCTATCTAATCCCTGTACAAGCTGCTCTAAATTAGGATCAGAGGTCACTGCTTCAACTTACTCAACCACTTTACCTCTACCTCTACCACGTCCTCTATGACTTCTATCTCTGGCTATTAGCATTTAAGGACTGGTTGATCCTTGGTCAGAGCTAGCATCTTGCTACCTCCCACAACCCGCAACACGGCCACTACACCTCATCATATCTAAAACAAGAACAAACGAATTCAATATACATTTCTCATATAAGACAAAAGACTATATATTAGATAATCACAACTTGAAGTTTCAAGATGAATTATGATGCATCACTAAGTCCACATACGCCCTGGGTAATGTACGTAAACAAAGTAACCACATCTAGCATTTGTAGTCACAGACCTCTAAACTTGGCTCTGATACTAACTTATCACACCCCATATGAAAGTATGACCAGCTGAAGGAATGGATAACTAAACCTCCGTAACCCTAACTCGAAATCCAAAAGAAATGCACATAATCATTTACTTAAAACGACATTAAAAGAAAACTTTGTAGAAATATGGCTAACACACACACACACATATATATATATCTATATATGTATATATATATATATATATACTGAAAAGAGTAGTATTTTAATTAAAAATTCAGCAGAGGTTCCCTATAAAGTGAAACATGCCCAAATTATAACATGTATACCTATTAACACAACAAGAATAATAACTTAACTACCACAAGGAGCTCCCCTCCATTTTTATACCGTAAAAATAAATGAACCAAACTATTACACGAATCAAAAACTCATGACTTAAGCCCAAAAGTGACTGCAAATCATTCATCTTTGGCTTCAAGATTGTGCTCTCACGTGACTAGCTTGCCTTAGCAATAATCAGCAAGTCAAATTTGGGTCAAAGTATTTGTGATCCTGTACTAAAAAAACATAAATAGACAAGGACTTAAGTCATAAAGACTCAATAAGTGAAAACATATCCAAAGGGTACTACCATCAATCAACACATAATTAAAAAGCATATGTTTAACAGTTTCATACTAGCATATGTTACATTACCATTCAAGCTCACACATACCCAAAAGATCATATGCAAGCAAATCAAACAAAATAACAAAAAGGGCCAATAATTGAAGTAACTCAGCACTCGCACACCATGTACATAACCTCATCAGGACTTTTTGCTCCCGCACACCAAGAATATATATAAACTTCTCACATAACCTCCCCAGGACTGAGTTACTTGAATATTTTTGTTTGAACATCAAATAATCAAATCAAAGTTATCCTAGGTGTACCCAGATTCTATCTTATATAAAAACATAATTTTATTGGCCTTATCAAACACAAACAAGAATTCACTTCAATTCATGCACACTAACTAGCAAAATTTCAAAGGTATAGTATCATTATGACATAATACAACTCAAGGTATTATAGACTTTCACTCAACAATTATACACACACACAATGTTGCAAAACACAACTAATATCCAAAGGGTAGTGTTTTCCACTCACAAAGCCATGGACTTTGCTTGTCTCTCCCTCTTGGGTTTATTTGTGTTGTTGGATCAATGTTATGTTTTGGAGCTGAAAATCAAATTTTTAAGTATCACTTAGTTTATAAATTTCATGATTATAATCCTCTAATTACCAAAACCTATATATATTGAGTTTAATACACTTCTTTGAAGCTAACCCCTTTTAGGCATTTTAACAAGCACCTTGAGAGCATAATTAATTCCAACTCATGTATATATATATATATATATACACACATACACACACACCAAGAAAATCAATACAAATCCCATACTTTCAACATTATACATTTTCTAAACATTAACTTTAAAAATGATTTAGCTATTTAAAAACTTGAATTATGGAAAATCATCACTAACTCCCTCTACATCTTCCATTTTAATCACTTTCAAGATTCCATTCCTAGACTTTCATTCACAATTACTCAAATGCTACCACCAATCCTTAAACACAACAAATATTATATTAATTGGTTACAAGAACATAAGGAAATCCTTTGAAAACTAACCCCCAAAACACCATACACAAATTTGGTTGAAAGGAAAGCTATCACTTCCAAAATCAATTGTTGTTATGTGTGAAAGGAGCTGATATAGCTGTGAAATTCAGCCTTAAACCACCTACTTCCTAGCTGGAAAAACTTAGGGTGCTGCGCACCTTAATGGTTATCAAGCTTCCATGGAAGTATCGGCTGCAAGGAGACTTCAAAAGCTTGAATTTTTTGCTCTTACACGATTGCTATAGTCAAGCTAGGGGGCGGCTAGGGGCGGCTAGGTGAAGATGAAGTGGGCAGCAGGAAGAAGGATGAAGAATTTGGCTACACAGAGGGAGACAAGCTCGACTACAAGAGGAGCCTGCAAAGTATCTAGAACAAGGGAGGAGGCCACACAAAAAGAAAAAAGAAAAAAAAGAATACATGGACAGAGTTAAAAAGGGAAAAATACAAGGGAAAAGGGAGAAAAGAAAAGAAAAAGGAAATAAATGATAAGGTCAAAGTCAAAATTTTTTAAGTTGTGGTGTATATAAATTATTGGTATATGTATGTATATATATATATATTAAATGTTTGTGTACTTTAGTTTATTTTGTTTGTCAATTTATTTCTCTTATAACTCTAATGTTACTTACAACAATGCTAAAAGGTATCACTATAATACTGGGTTATAACACCTAAATTCCTTTTCAGCTCCTTTAGATTTTCACACCAATCTAATTGGTAGCTAATCAACTAGAAGCATTAACCATAGAATGAAATAAATAAATCATATACCAAAACCCTAAGCAATTAATAAATAATAAAACCATCAAGCTTCATGTTAAGTTCAACTGTAATCCTAGAGAACAAATTAGTTCATGCTACCTAATATAAACATAAGCTCAAATAAAATTACCATCAAAGTAAATACAAGAAAAACTTAAAGAGTGGGAGGAATAAAAGGAAACTAGAAAGTTGTCAATCTTCAATCAATTCTCATTCAATCTCCTCTTGTCTTCTTGCACACTTGATGGCTTTCTTTATCTCCAAAAAAACTTACTAGAATTGTGTCGCTTGAATCCCTAAGTTCAACCCCCTTTAAATAGGCTTTTTTTTCTCCTAGTTCAAAACCAATTAGGATTCTAATTTTTCGCGCACCAGCTTCAAGGCGCTATCTTCCTCAGTGTTGTGGCGCTCAGAGAATCACGATTTGTGTCAAATTACGATTGGATAGTGGTATGGGTGTCACAGCTCTAACTTCCTGGTGTCGCGGTCTTAGGGCCTCTGACTTAGGAGCCATTACTGCCAACTTCTTAGGCATCGTGTTAGCTTGTTATGCACAAATTATCGTCCAATTTGATTTCCATAGGGACTCCTTCATGTATTAGATATTCAAAATACACAAACTAAGTTAATATAGATTAAACTCTATAAAACACCTAAATCCTAGCCAAAATAAACTGGATTTAACATTCTAATTTGATAAGGGCTCAACTAGAAATTTAACTAAAAACTAAACAAAATTCAACTAGAACTCAAGAACATAGCCAAATTATTTTATCAAAAGGACATGTAATAAGTATATTAAGTATATTTCTAAGAATTATTAAGTACTATTAATTGGTAATAAGTTGTATATATGAAAATAAATCACTCATTAACTTATTATAATTTTTATTTTTATTATTATAAATTAATTAAAATTAATACTTAATTTAATTATCACATCAACAGTTAAATTAGTAGTTTAACCATGGTGGTTCGACCAAAGACCCAGATCCGATTACTTTTTTGAGTCAATGACAAATTCTATTTTTTGTTTTCGAAACATTGCATCTATCGAAACAAAGTCTTCAGCCTAAATGACCCATAAGTCTACTCCTATATTGACTTTGGGACACTGTCCATGAATGGTTTGTCGTTAATATTTTTCCTTTGTGATGTAGGACAGACAAAGTCTTAAAGACAGCCTAAATGACCCATATGTCTACTCCTATATATTGACTTTAGTGACAGACTGTCCATGAATGGTTTGTCGTTAAATTTTTGGTGATGTAGGACGAGGGGTGGAAGTTAAAGGGATCAGCTGACCCGTTAGAATTTGAAAATATATAATAAATATAAATAAATTATAAAATTGATCCAACTAATTCATGTGAAAAAATTATTTATATCTCTACTAGTCTATATGAAAAATTATCTTGCCCTTACTAATTTGTATGAAAAAACATTTAGGCTCTTTGATATTTTCAAATTTCATCAATTACAATAATTTATTAGTATCCAAATTATTCACCCACATATAAAAGACAAGAATATAATATAAAAATTAGAAGTAAATTGTATTTTACCTTCATGAAATATTACTCGTTTTACAATAATTCTCATGAATTATCGAATTAGGCATATAATAGATGAAGTGTAATTGACTAAAATTAAATTTATCTTGGTCCCAGACTCAAGTCCATCAAAATAATAACTTCAAAAATTGATTGTGTTCTTTGAGTGATTTTGCTTAAATAATACACCAGAAAAAGAAAATGGAAAAACTTAATACTATTATTAGAAATTTTTATTTGTTAGATGCTAAATGTGTAGCGGGAATGAAAAGATTTTGAATTTTAATGAAAATTTCTGTTAGAAAACATAATTTAGTTTTGTCAATATTTGTAATTATAAATATTAAGCCTAGAGTACCGGAGAAAAATATTTCACATCATTTTGCCCTTACTGACAAAATTTTATGGGTCTGCCACTGTGTAGGACAGTAGGAGACTTGAGAGAAATTGGAAAGAAATGGATAAAGGAAGAAGAATAGGTAGAGGAAAGTTTAGGGAGAAAAAATTGCAATCTTCTAACTCAATTTTCAATTTGTCAAAATCTTACAACAAATTAAATAACATATCTATATATATATATAAGCTACAATAAAAATTTAGGATATAATATAAAATCCAACAACATAATAGTTAATTTTGCTTAGCTTGGAGCCTTGGACAATTAAAATGGTAGATTATTAGTTTTAAAAAAAAAATGATAGATTATTATGTAACTTGGCACACATATCATAGTTTCGATTTTAATTATAAATACTGCAGCTTCAACCCACCAGTAAAATCTTAAGTTTCTTTCTAATGATTTTTTTTTAAATTTTTCCTGCATCATCCTCAACAACTTGGCACGTATGTCCGGCCATATCTTCTTTGAGTTCTTTTCTTTATAGTAAAAAGGTTCGTCACTCCCTCAGTACTCCCTCAAATGTCAACGTTATCAACCAGATATATAAAAAAACCTCTCTCTGATTGGAACTGTTTTCCATTGACCATGCTTGCTTTTATTTCCAAAGCAACTCGTTAACTTTCTGAAACGGAAACCCAACTTGTTATTTTTAATGTTCACATTGCATTCAAATTTCCAAAAAGCTGTTGTTTTCTTCTGTACCAAGAACTACCATTTTCCTTTAGTCCAATTCTGTAATGGCTTCCTTGGCTTCTTCATCCTCACAATCCAAATGGATGTACGACGTCTTCTTGAGTTTCAGAGGCTTAGACACTCGCAAGACTTTCACAGACCATCTTTACTTGGCTCTAAAAGAGGCTGGAATCAATACTTTCAGAGACAACAACGAAATTAGAAGAGGCGAAGACATATCATCCGATTTAGTGAAAGCAATCCAAGGCTCCAGAGTTTCAGTCATTGTCTTCTCGAAAAACTATGCATCCTCAAGGTGGTGTTTGGAGGAGCTTGAGAAAATCATGGAGTGCAGACGAATTGTCAGACAATTGGTTTTTCCAATTTTCTACGACGTGGATCCGTCGGATGTAAGAAAACAAATGGGTCCTTTTGAAAAAGCGTTCGAGGAACATGAAGAGCGTTTTTTGTTGGATATAGACAAAGTCTTGAATTGGAGGAGAGCTCTCATTGAAGCTGGAAATTTATCTGGGTGGGATCTGAGAAATACTCATGATGGGTAATTTTTATTATTTTATTTTTTAATATTTGTAGTTACTTTTTCAATGAGGAGGATTCAAAGCTTAAGTGGCCTAATAAATCAAAAAAGACCAATAAACTTGTAGATTATTATCTAATACAAAAAAAAATAATAATAATGTTTTCTTGTTCACTTTGACTATTGAAATTGACATGATCATATACCACAACACAAGTCTATAATTTTCTTTTTCTCAATATTCTAGTGAATTCATTTCCTGTTTGATATGTGCATAGATTCAGTTTCGTTAGTCTTCATTGTTATAACTGTTAAAATGTTTTTCCCTTGATTTATATCTGTAGTTCCATACTTTTAAGTTTCTTTCTCTTTAGAATTGGTAAATCCTACAACATCTACTATTTGCTGAATCTTTTATTTATGCTTTGAATCTGATATATTCAATTAATTGCTGAATATAATTCTCAGGCATGAAGCAAAGTTTATAAAGAAAATTGTTGAAGAAATCTCAAGAGAGCTAAGCAGCACTTACTTATTTGTGGCCCTCTACCCAGTTGGAATAGAACCTCGGATGCAAGAAATAACATCCTTGCTATGTGTAGGATCTACTGATGTTTGTGTGGTGGGGATTTGGGGTATGGGAGGAACGGGTAAAACAACCATTGCCAAAGCAATATATAATCAATTGTATCGTAGTTTTGAAGGACAAAGTTTTATTGCCAACATTGGGGAAACTTGGAAGAAAGACAAGGGATCAATTCGTTTACAGAAACAACTTCTTTCTGATATCTTAAAGACAAGCAAGATAATGGTGACTAATATTGATAGGGGAATCAATATTATCCATGAAAGACTGTCCTGCAGAAGGGTTCTAGTTATACTTGACGATGTAGATAAACTGGACCAACTAAATGCATTGGGAAGAAGTTGCGGTTGGTTTGGTCCAGGGAGCAGAATAATCATTACAACTAGAGATAAGCATCTACTAGATGTGCTTAAAGTGGATAAAGTATATATGACCAGAGAAATGGATGAAACTGAATCTCTTGAGCTTTTTAGTTGGCATGCTTTCAGGAGAAGTTATCCTGATGAAGATTTCTTTGAGTTCTCAAGAAATATAGTTGATTATTCTGGAGGATTGCCACTAGCTCTTGAAGTCTTGGGATCTTATTTGTTTAACAGGAGCATAACAGAATGGCAAAGTGCGTTGGCAAAATTAAGAAAGATTCCCCATGATCATATTCTGACTAAGCTGAAAATAAGTTTTGATGCTTTAAGTGATGACAAAATAAAAGATGTATTCCTGGATATATGTTGTTACTTTATTGGAATGGACAAAGGATGTGTTATACAAATATTGGACGCTTGTGGGTTATTTGCTGGAATTAATATAAGTATCCTGATGGAACGATGCCTTGTATCAGTTAACGAGAAGAACAAGCTTATGATGCATGATCTACTACGAGACATGGGAAGAGAAATTGTTCGTAAAATATCACCAAAGGAGCCTGGAAGTTGTAGTAGATTATGGGATGAAGAAGATGTGGTTGAAGTATTAACCAGACACACTGTGAGCATTCTCAACACATTGACTTGTTTGCATGCAACTACTAGGAAATATATGCACTGTCATGGCTGGTTTGGGACGTCATGTGGCTTCTTACTCATCACCTAAATATGACTATGTTGTGTACTTTTCTTTTGTGCTTAGATTTTAAACGAGTTTCTGGTAGTCTCTTACAATGTCTTTTTTGGCTGATAGGGAACAAAAGCAATTGAAGGACTTGGTCTAAATTTGCCAAAATCAAACAAGATGAACTTTAACACCATCGCATTTAGAAAGATGCAGAAACTGAGATTGCTACAACTCTGCCATGTACAACTCACTGGAGACTACAAACACTTTTCTTATGGTTTGAGGTGGCTCTGTTGGCATGGGTTTCCTTTGAAGTGCATTCCCAGCGCCTTTTATCAAGGAAATCTAGTTGCTATCGACTTAAGATATAGCAATCTCAAATTAGTATGGAAGGATCCACTGGTACAGTTCAATTTCATCCAATTTTCTTTCTTTCTCATTCCTTTTCTTTTTAATTCCTAATTTTCGTTTTCCATCTTTTATTCTTTTCAACAGTTGCTGGAGAAATTGACAATCCTAAATCTTAGTCATTCTCAACACTTAATTCAAACTCCTGATTTTTCCAAACTTCCAAATCTTGAACAACTAATACTAAAAAATTGTACTGGTTTGTACTTGGTTCATGAATCTATTGGGAATCTCAAAAGACTTGTTTTTTTAAACCTGAGAGACTGTAAATGCCTTAGGAATCTCCCGAGGAGTTTCTACAAGTTGAAATCTCTCGAGACTCTCATCCTTTCTGGTTGTTCAAAGATCGATCATTTGGCAGATGAATTGGGTGAGATGGAATCTCTGATTACTCTAATAGCAGACAACACTGCTATAAAAAAAGTGCCCTATACTATAGGACGGTTGAAGAATCTAAGATATCTATCTTTGTGCGGCTGTAAAGGATCACCTTCTAAATCATTTCCTTCACTGCTTTGGTCATGGATATCACGAAGACAGAGTCCTCAATCCCCTAGTCTTTTGCCCACTTCTTTGCAAGGTCTAAACTCCCTAAGAAGTTTATATCTTGCAGACTGCAATTTATCAGATGACACAATTCCCAAAGATCTTGGGAGCTTACCATCTCTAACAGATTTAAATCTTTCAAGCAATAGCTTCACCAGTCTTCCATCAAGTCTTAGGGGCCTTTCAAAGCTTCATAGTCTTTGGTTGGATCATTGTGTAAAGCTTCGATCAATTCCTGATTTACCAACAAGATTGAGTGCCTTATATGCGACAAATTGTCCTGCACTGGAAACAACTCCGAATCTATCAGAAATCTCAACACTGCAAACTCTCTCCCTTACTAATTGTCATAATCTAGTTGAAATTCCAGGTTTTGAAATGTTAAATTCTGTGAGAAGCATTCAAATGGGAGGGTGCCACAAAATCACCAACACTGTCAGAGACAGCATGCTAAAGGTTTCTCTCTTGCTCACTTATTCTCTTTGTCTGGAAATCTTCCATATAACTCATATTTTATAATGTATGTGTTTGTTCTTGTTAAATTGCATTTAAGTAACCTAGAAAAGAGATTAACCAGTGTTGTCTTTTCCACATTGGATATGAAGTATGAATGAACGTTGTTTTTTTTATATATTTCTGTACTTGAGTCTGACTTATGGAAAATATGCTGTTCATGATACAGGGATGGACTACCATTGGGTTTGGTGGCATTTTTCTTCCTGGTAATGACATTCCTGATTGGTTCATATACAAGGATGACGGGCCGTCGGTGTTTTTTGAAGTGCCTCAACTTAATGATCACATATTGGAAAATTTCAGAGTGTGCATCGTTTATTCTTGTCTTGACAATTACATGGAATCTGGAGATCTTCCTAGTGTCTCAGTCATCAATTATACAAAGGGTACTATTCAAACATTCAAGCCTGTAACACCTGATGTGGTAATCTCTCCAGAAGATCTCCTATGGCAGAGTATACTGTCAAATAAGGTTTTCAAAATGGAAGGAGGTGATGAAGTGGAAGTTATTGTAGATTTTGGACCTCAATTTACTGTGAAAAAGACAGGGATCAATTTTGTATACATCAACTCAATGGATGGAACTATGATTCAATACCCCTCAATATCACATGGTAATGCCATTGAATGTATTGATGTTGAAGACATTGATAATGATGGGACAGAAATTACATGCAAAAGAGGTCGTGAGAGTGGTGGTGGGGCTGGCCCCAGTAATAGCTGTATCGACGATAAGGACCGACAATCAAAAAGAATGAGGTATGAAGACTCTGAATGATATGGACTTTTTAGCGATCAATTCTTGTTAGTTAAATGTTAATCTTTTGTAGTGAAGATTAGTGAGCTGATTATTAATTAGATAATATATCAGATTGTAATTGCATTTTAATCATCAATGAAATACGAGAATGTGTTTGATTCTATCTTCCTTCTCTCTTCTCTCTCGCTCTTTCTCTTCTGTAGAAGACCTTGCATGTTTAGGTTGCCCAGAGATCAGAATTGCAGGTGTTATCATTTGGTCTCAGAGCTATAGCTCCTTGACTGTCAGCAATAATGATTAACAAGGGTGACAACGGTGTTATTGGCGGACTGGAGTCCAGAATCGAAAGCAAAGGAACGATGAGTCGATGATGGAAACAGCATATACAGTGATACAGACGCAAGCACAGAGGACCAATGGAGCCCAGAATCGATGGCATAGGAACGATGATTGAAACAGCCATACAGAGGAAAGAAGAGAGGATCAGTGTGACATCCTGCATGCTTCATCTCTTACGTGTGAAATGCATCTTGCATTGTGTGACATGCTGTCTGCTTCTTGCTTAATACAAATGTCCTTAGTAATGTGTATTAATCTGTTTTAGAACATAATAGCTAGTATTAAGTACACTTAAGTAGATAGGAAGAGATTTACCAAATTGTAATTATATGCATAATTGAAAATTTAGTGGAAAAAAAAAAAAAAAAAGACTAATTAGGTAATAGTGATGTTTGGATGAAGTTCTATCCACTCAGTAAAACATATTCTCCAACCGGGTAAGGATAGACAAGTAAGAATATGGAATGTTTTAAGACAAGAAGACTTAGTGGGGGACAAAACAAATGATTTAGGGAAGAGCCCATAAGGCTTAGTCAAGCCTTCTCTCTACTCATTTCTGCATTTCACCACCATTTTAGAGAGAAGAGCTCTGACCCATTCCAGAGAGAGAAAGTGAGGATTGAGTGAATTTTCTTGAAGGAAAGGCTTGCATGTTGCCTAATTCACCCTTAAAGTAAGCTAGTGGGTGTGTAGCAGTCTGTGGAGTTAATTCCACAATTCTGTAAGTTGAGGGACCTGAATCTTGGCTTTCTGTTGACTTTAATTGAGCCAAGAGGTTAATGGTAGCTTGGAAACACAAAGGAAACCAAGGAGGGTAGAAGGAAATTACAGTTGGGGTTGTTCAACTCTGGTTTGCTGGTTTCTCTTGCTTGGACACTTAGGGTTCCTCAAATTCCCCGTTTCAGTTGTATATGAAAGTGGATATCTTTTCATTCTTAAAAATCTTCCTAATTCAAGATGCATTATAAATTATTAGTACAATAGATCAGTTTGTTAGGTTTAATGTGAAAATAGGTTAAAACAAAATACCATTCTCCCAGACTTTCCTACATAAAAATGTACAATTGATCTCCTCATTTGTATCGCTTTCAGTGCCTACACTTAATTGGAGTATATATTGAATTTGAAGAGTACACTTAAATTGATCGAGTAGAAGTTAATAACTATGTGGAACACTAATTATTCACATAAAGAATTTAAACTTTCCAAAAGTGAGGAATAGTGCTTCTCTGAAGCAAAATTATATTAAGTGACTGAAACTGATGAATATAGGAAAAGCATTAAAATTAAATGACAAGAATTTTGGGAATGTAATGGAAATCAAATGGTTTATCCACATGAAGAATAATTTGAACTTACTTCTCTCCCCAATTATCCTTCCTTCCATTCGAAATGCATTCACTAGTTGGTAGAGTTAATAATTTGGGTTAGCATAAACATTAAACAGAGTAACATGCATTGTTAAATGAAAAATGGTTGAGAAAGATCAATGTAGAGCAGAGTATAGCATTAGCAACTGAAAAGAGACTAAAGAACACATAAATGCCATCGCAGTCATATATGTTCCTTATTGGCATTTCTAACCCATATTTTAGGATAGTTAGCACCCATCAATAATGGTGCCATGATCTTGTCTATACCATATGCTACTTGTGTAACAATAGCTTTGCGTTCCTTGGTTAAAGTTGAATCTTGTCGTTGTTGCATGGAATTTTCTCTACGTTCCATCCTTTTATAAATTTTAAGATTATCCATTAAATTCTCTAGATCTGGTGTGAATTGGACATCTTCAATGTTTGTTTCTTGCTTGTATGCATGAACTCCACACCAGTTTATCCTTCCAGTTGACATTGTAAATGAAATCTCCACAAGATTCCACTGAACCTGTTGTAGATTTTTGTGCAGGTTCTCCCACTGCTGACTTGACATATGAGCACGTAGGTCATGCATCCAAATAGTACTCTCGTGTTTTGCGGAAAAACCAACTTCAAATACATAAACTTTGAGATCATTAATGAACAAGTTGAGTTCAAGTTCATGGAAATAACTCGTTACTCCCATAACTGAACACAAAGCAACCACGGGGAACTTTTTGCGAACCAAGAAAGACACATATCCTCCTTTGTTGCGCTGGGCAAACCATTCTGGTATTTCACCTCCAGCCATCAGAACAGATAAGTTGTGGATCTCATACAATTCCTGTTACGTTAAGCTTATAACTGTTAATTAACAAGCAAGTATACTAGCATAGAGAAGAGAAACGGAGATATCAACAACAGATAGAAATGAGAAGCTAACCTGATTAAATATTATGTTAGATGATTCTGCTGTCAAGGAAGGACAACCACATGCACTTATGCATTGTATATGAGGTGTAATTGATATAATTTCTCTGAGATTTTTACAGGAATTCAATTCAAGAGACTCCAGGTAGATGAGTCCTTTGATGCACACTGGGAAAGTTTCAAATTCATCATTAAAAGATAGGTTTAGTTTTTTCAATTTGGGAAACCACTTAATGATTATGGAAACATCCTCATCTGACAAACCACAGTGTTCGACACTCAATGAAACCAATTGTGAAGTCATTGAAATTCCAACTAACTCTAAAAGCATAGTTGCCATCTGCACTTGAACATCATCTGTGTCCTTCCGGAAACTTTTCCAGACATAATGACAAAGACTAATATCAAGCTCCTTAAAATTATACAACAAAAGAAAGGTACTAGGTAATACTTAAATAGAATGGCATAGCAGCATATTTAATGTTTCAATCCCAACAAGTTCTCTAAACCATTATTCGAGTGCTACTGATGTCCACATATCTTATTTTTTTTCCATTTTCTCTAAAACATCCGGGAACCTCTGATGTGAAAAGCAAGCCCTGAGATTAAGATACTCAAGAGCTCTTGTCTTAATATCAGGCAGAAAGCTCTTAAGGCGGTTGCAACATGTGGCGCTTAACTTAACAAGCTTGTTTAGAAGATCAACGGATGCATGAACCTTAACTAAGTTTGGACAACAATCGAGATACAGTTCTACCAAATTTGGAATTCCAGAGATGTCAGGTACTTCTTTTGGGAAGAGCAGCAACTAAAATCCATATAAATCAAGCACTCGTAATCGTACTTCTACGTAAAACACAAACATTAAGGATAAAAGCAGATAGTGTTAAGAGATTATATATGCAAGTTATATAACACAGGAAACATAGATATAAAAAATTGATTATACCTTGAAATTGAATGAATTCTTCAATTGGAAACCACTATCAGGCAAGTTGAGTACCACAAGTTTCGTCGGATGAAAGTCAGATGGCAAATATGATGAAGGATAGCACCTCCAGTCAAGCACTTGTAAACTATTTGACAGGTGTTTGGGGCCTTCGGAAAAGTATGCATTTTCAACTATAAGTATCCTAATTTTTTTCATCTTTTTAAAAACTTATCACCACTCCAATACAGTTTTTGGTCTTTCGGCAATTGAAGCAATTGAAGAACTAGGCCCTCAATTTTATCACTTCCCTTTCAAGAAAAACCCAAGTTTAAACAAAATTAACAAATATTATGTTCTGGTACAAAGTTGTAGGAAGAATTTAAATATGTTCAAAATATCATGTCATGTGAAATTTTGAACACATTTTCAATAAAGAAAAAGAAATGGAAGTGAGAAACAATTGAGGCATTTCTTCACGAATGCTGGATCCTAGTTAGAAGAGGTGAAAATTTTAGGGTACTATTTAAATGGGAAGGACTTACTGTATTTTCTGTCAATACTTCAAGAGCATCCTCATGAAACCATAATCTACTGTGATCGCCAGGATCTAATGGCGGATCTTGTCGAACAATTTCCTTACCCATGTCTTGTATCAGGTCATGCATCCATAACACATTTGCTTTAATCTTAATGAGACATTTGTCAACAAGGACTCTAATACCATAGTCTGAGTAGAAATCACAAGCATTGAGTATCTCTTTGCAAGATTCAAATTACATTCCTTTGAAGAAACATGCAATGTCAAGGAAAATTTGCTTCTCAGGATAGTCCCAATTATCATAGCTGATTTTGAGTATATTATGAATTTCTTTGTTAGAAATATTTTCAAATCTGTTTAATGATTTCTCCCATTCATCTATTCCTCTACCATACAAATCTGAGCCAATGATTTCCAAAACTAAAGGCAGGTTTTTTGCATGATGTATTGCACGCAATGAAATGTCCTTGTAACCTGCACTAGGTTCACTTCTTTTAAAGGCATTCCAACAAAACAATTCAAGTGATTCTTGCTCATCTAGTTCCTGCATTCCATATGTGGTATCAACCCCATGACCAACTAGTAGACCCTTGTCCCTTGTTGTTCTAATGATTTTGCTGCCTGGGCCAAACCCATTACAATCTCCCGCCAATTTTTTTAGTTGATCCCGCTTGTCCACATCATCAAGAAAAAGAACTTTCATACTGCGAAGCTTGTGTTTTATTATGGCGATTCCTTCTTAGGCATCACCTAGTTCGACATTCTTATCCCCAAGCATCTTCGAGACAAGTGTCTCCACAGTTGGACATTTTTCTCTTAACACTAGCAAAAAATGTATTGCATTCAAATTGATTAGAAATCAAGTTGAACATAGCTCGGGCAATGGATGTTTTACCAATTCCACCAAGTCCATATACTCCTATCATTTGAGCATCATTGTTAGATAAGGTCTCCAAAATTGAAGTCACTTTTGATATACGAGACCCTAGTCTAACAGGATGTTGCTCGGGCAATGGATGATCTGCAACATGTAAAAGAGTAATTCCTAATTTACTAGAGACATCGTCAATGATCTTTTGAATAAACTCAAATTCATACCTGCCAATATAATTCAAAATCTCGCATTTGAATTCATTGATTAATTACAGTTTATGTGTATATAAATTAATTAGTTTATAATTAATTATAAGGAATAAAATTTTCTGAATATCAATATGTTTTTCCCTTTCTTTTTTTTTTTTTTTTTTTTTTTTTTTTTTTGTGAAAAAGTTTTGGAAGGTATAGTATTAACTAAAATTATCCTACGTATGTAAAAGCACAAAAAAAGTATACCCGTATTTGTAATGTGATCCGGCCAGATTGGCAAGTTCACGTATACATCGTGTGTCCATTTTTGTTTGAAATCAGACGAGGAAGAAGCACCCAGTTGTGTCATGATGATTTCAGATCATTTGCTGAGGAGAATAAGAAGGATTCAAAATATATAAAGTCATATGAATACTTAATTTGCAGAGGCGAAACACTTATGGTCTGAAAACATGGTTGTAGGGGATTGTGGAAGAAGACAGGAGTAGAGAGATTTTAAATGATGGTGGCGTGGCATGAGGGTAACTTCCTTAAAATATTAACTCTATAAGCACAATATAATTTATATTCCCTAGTTTTTTTCTTAATCTGTTTTTAGTAAATGATAGATGATTATTGATGTAAAAACTTTGGACACTTACATCAGAGAAAAAAAATCAATAAATTCTAATTAGATATTTTATTACACTATGAATCTTAATTTATATATTTTTTAACTGAAAAACAAGCTCGATTCTTATATATAGAATGAAAGTTATCATATATTAGTAACCAAACATTTTTATAAATAAAGATTTTTATCATAATTATTGTAGTAATGCGAAAATTATTGCACTCATGATATTCTAGATTTCCCTATCAAAATTTCTAAAACAGAGAAGAAAGAAATTCTATGAAAGAAAATAAATTTTTTTTTTTTTTGAAATATCTATTAAAAATAACTGTTATAAAAATATTAAATTAAAATTAAAAAATAAATAAATAATTAATAGGAGATTGCTGGGAAAGAGGGAGTAAACAGTCTAGATAAACTCGTTTTGAGGAGGCAGGCCCCTAGGTCTTTTAATATTCCTTGGTTATTAAGCTGTTGCTTTCCATTCTATATATTTTTAAAAAATATCCATGTGCAATAAGAAAGCAGAGAAAATGGGACTTAATAGGTTCAAATAATGATTTATTTAGAAAATCTTAGGGATTAGTGATCAAATTTTACATTGGACGAGCCACGAACCCGAAACAAGATTAGTCTCACACTTGAAAGATATGGGAAAACTTGTGGGAAACCCAAAAAAAAAAAAAAAAATTTACATTGGAATGAGGAGATAGAAAATTTATTATAAATAAATAATTAAACCTCTATAAAAGATTTAATGATTTTTTTAAAAATATTTTTGGTCACTGGAGTTTGATTCAATTTATTTGTCTTAATTTTTTAAACTATTGTAATTGGGTCTTTATAATTATAAAATTATTTTAATTGAGTCCTTACAATAAAATTTCGTTCAAATTGACTTAACAGAGGGTGACAGACGATGACGTAACTAACCATACATGGCGTGATTACTCAAGTGACATATTGAGCGAATAAAAATTTAACTCAACTCAACTAAGCTTTAAATCCCAAACTAGTTGGGGCTGGTTATATGAATTATTTTTCTCCATTAGCCTTGATCCAATGCATCATTTTTAATAATGCCTAGAGCCATCATATCTTTCTCAATAATTGCCCTCTATGCAAGTTTCGATCTCCTTCAACCATGTCTAACATCTTTCACCTGCACAAGTCATCTTTCCTAACTACGGTGTCTATTGTCCAAACCAACGTAAGTGATTCTCCCTCAATTTCTTTAGATAGGTGCTACCTTTACCTCCCTACGAATCTCCTCATTTCGTACTCTAATGTCTAAAAAATTTAATTCAACTCTTATACATGAAGTGAAAGTTGTCATACATTGGTGACTAAACATTTTTATAAATAGAGATCTTATCATAGTTATTGTAGTAATGCAAAAATTATTGCACTTATAATACTCTAGATTTCCCTAAAAATTTCTAAAACAGAGAAGCAAGAAATTCTTTGAAAGAAAAAAAAAATAATATATATATATATATATATTATAAAATTTATCTAAAAAATAATCAGATTTGAGATTGTTTTAAAAATATTTAATTAAAATTAAAAATAAATAAATAATTAATAGGAGATTGCTGGGAAAGAGGGAGGAAACAGACTAGATAAACTCGTTTTGAGGAGGCGGCCCTTAGGTTTTTAAATATTTCCTTAGTTGTTAAGTTGTTGCTTTTCATTCTATATATTTTATTAAAATATCCATGTACAATAAGAAAGCAGTGAAAATGGAACTTGTGAGTAGCTGATTCCTTATATTTTATTATGACTAGGAAGAAGAGAAGACTTAACATAAAAAAAGAAAAAAAAGAGTGGTGCGACTTAATTGGTTCAAATAATAAATTGTTCAGACAATCTTAGAGAGCAGTGATCAAATTTTACATTGGAATGAGGAGAGAGAAGATTTATTATAAATAAATAATTAATAAAAGAGATAATGATTTTTTATATTTTTGGTCACTTGAGTTTGATTCAATTTATTTGTCTTTGTTTTTCAAAATATTGTAATTATGATAGAAAATTTGAGATGTTTTATTTTTAATTTTTTTTTTATACTAATCAAATGGTCATTTTTTATTGATTCAATGTGGCACATGAATTGTCCACATTAACAATTTTTGATCATATCCTCGTTTCTCACAATCCATTAAATTAATTTGAACGAAATGTCAAGTTAGGCATTTAAATGAAGGTGAAAGACGACTTCGTGAATAATCTGAGAAGATGGCGCCTAACAACATGCAGCTGCAACATGATGAGTTTTAATCCTAAAAGCACTATATAGAGGCTGCAGCACTGTAATGCCATATAAGGACATGTTGCGATGCTATTACGTTCTTTAGAGGATTCCTAGTTTCATTGAACTAGGATTAAAAGGACGCCATAATAAGGTGAAGGCAAAGTCTGAGGATATACCAGAACTCGCTATTGAAAGTACCAAAGGAGCTAGTGAAGATCCAGAGGCATGACAACTTTTACTCTTCTATTTCCTTCTTGTTATTTTTTATTTACTTGCAATGGCTATGTCTTTTATATTTGTGTTTTCTGTAGTTAGTATGGAATAGTCTTATTCTAGAGTTGCAATTGAACTCACATATAGCCGATGTGGCTTTAGTTTTAATTTAATGCATGCTTTAGTTTTAAATACTTGTCTTGCCTTGTTCTTAATGCTTCTAATTGATTGATCACTAGTTAAACTGATTAGGCATTTTGGAATTTACTTGGAAGAGTCAATTTCGAGATTAGCCTTAGACAATATAGCTTGTATTTGGATTGTTCGTCTAATTTGGATAATCTGATTTGTTAAAGAAATAGGAATATACTCTTAACCATAAATAACCTGAAAGATTGGGTTTTAATGAGTTTGTCTTAGGATAATTCTTATAGGAATATAGGAAATTAGACTAAGGGAAATATATAATTGCTAGACATAGGAATATGTTAATAATGATTAAGAAATATGGGTTAACATTTGAACTATTGCATGAATTGAATTAAGTTAAAGTTAATTGGGTGTAGTGTGAAGGATATTCTGAACCTAGGTGTTAATTATAATCTTTATATAATTTGCTAAACAATCTCTAAATTTGTATTGGCTTAATTAGAATTAGGTTGCATAATATTAATAATTAGCTTAGGAAGTAAAATTATTCCTCTTGGGAACGATCTCTACTTCAACTATATTGCTTATGGACGGTACGTGCACTTGCGTATGTAAAATTCATGTCAAGTTTTTAACGCCGTTGCAAGGAATATATTGACTTTATTTTGTTAATATCAATATATGTATACTTGATTCGAACTTAAGTTCTTATTTTTAATTATAGGTGATATTCACATTGCATGCAAAATAGTTAAAACTTGGACCTATTACCATACGATCTTAAGATCGAATGAACACTTCGAAAGCTGAGGAAAAACCAAGTTTCGAGACACTTTAGTGCGATTGCTGATGATCCATAAGCACCCGTAAACAAGGTTTTGAGGGATTATGCTATCCTTCTTGTAAAAGGCATTCACTTCAGCATACAAAGACCAACCATTGATGCCAATAACTTTGAAATTAAACTAGACACAATCCTAGATAATCTAATAATCTACACAGTTTGGTGTAGTGCAAGAAAGTATAGTTCTAGGCCTTAGGGTGTGTTAGAGTATACAGCTTAATTAGTAGGTCAAATTTCCTTATTTATAGTTTTCTTATTTATGTGTAATTTCTATTACGTATTTGGTTGATATTTAATCTAGGTTCACTATATTAGGTAAACACTTTAGCCTATAAATAGAGGCTCCCTTTTGTACATTTAGAATCATCTGAATATACATTATTCTTATATTCAACATGCTTCACCACCTATATTACGAAGAGGTACTCGTTCAACTCGTAATCCTTATCCTATTTATACTTTTTTGAGTTATCATCGTTTATCTTCACCCTATTATGCATTTGTCTCCTCTTTGTCTTCTATTTCTAGTTCCAAAGTTCACCAGTGATGCTCTTGCTCATCCTGGGTGGCGGCAGGCCATGATTGATAAAATGAACGCCTTACATACTAATGGTACTTGGGAACTGGTCTCTTTACCTTCTGGAAAATCCACTGTTGGATGTAAATGGGTATACACCGTAAAAGTTCATCCTGATGTTTCTGTTGATCGCTTAAAGGCTAGATTGGTAGCAAAAGGCTACACTTAGGTCTATGGTGTGGATTATTTAGAAACTTTCTCTCCCGTAGCTAAAATTACATCTGTCAGGGTATTTATATCTCTAGCTGCTATTTTTGATTGGCCACTCTATCAATTGGACATCAAAAATTCTTTCTTACATGGTGACCTTGATAAAGAAGTCTTTATGGAGCAACCACCTGGTTTTGTTGCTCAGGGGGAGTCCGGTATGGTGTGTCGATTGAAAAAGTCTCTATATGGCTTAAAGCAATCTCCTATAGCTTGGTTTGGTAGATTCAGTGAAGTTGTTCTTAGTTTTGGCCTTCATAGGTGTACTAGTTGATCACTCAGTTTTCTATAAACATACACCTAATGGCAGAATTCTTTTAATTTTATATGTGGATGATATTGTGATTACAGGTGATGATAATCATGGGATTCAGCAATTGAAATCATTCCTACAGTCTAAGTTTCAAACTAAAGACTTAGGACAGCTAAAATACTTCTTGGGCATTGAGGTTGCAAGATCACAATTGGGTATTTGCCTTTCTCAAAGAAAGTATTGTCTGGATGTCTTGAGTGATATAGGTATGTTGGATTCCAAACCTGTAGATACTCCTATGGATCCGAACACTAAACTTGTACCAGATGAGAGGGAGCTACTGACAAATCTTGAGCAATATAGACGTCTTGTTGGTAAGCTGAATTATCTCACAGTCACTAGATCAGATATTACTTTTGCAACTAGTATGGTTAGCCAATTTCTTTCTCAGCCTCGAACATCTCATTGGAATGCTGTTATTCGTATTCTAAGATATCTTAAAACTGTACCCGGAAAGGGATTATTATATAAGAATCATGGACACACTCTAGTTCGAGGACATGGTTGTGTTCATACATTAGTCTATAAACATAATTCTACTCTAGTTCAAGGTTATAGCGATGCTGATTTGGCAGACTCTCAATTTGACAGAAGATCTACTACTAGATACTGTATATTTTTGGGTGAAAATCTTGTTTCATGGAAAAGCAAAAAGCATACTATTGTTGCAAGATCCTAGTGCTGAATCTGAATATAGGGCCATGACTCATACCACTGCTGAGTTAGTTTGGCTAAAAAATCTATTAGACGAACTTGGATTTCAGCACTCACAGCCTATGGAGTTAGTATGTTAATCAAGCTGCATTACATATTGCATCAAATCCAGTCTTTCATGAACGAACAAAACATATAGAAGTTGTCTGTCATTTCGTTCATGAGAAACTTATGGATAATACAATCAAGACTACATATGCAAAATCAGAAGATCAGTTAGCAGACTTATTCACAAAATCTTTAGCAGGAAACCGACTCCTGATATCTATGCAACAAGCTTGGAACATATAATATTTATGCTCCTAGCTTAAGGGGGAGTGTTAGAGTATACAGCTTAAGGGGGAGTGTTAGAGTATACAGCTTAATTAGTGGGTTAAATTTTCTTATTTATAGTTTCCTTATTTATGTGTAATTTCTATTACGTATTTGATTGATATTTAGTCTAGGTTCACTATATTAGGTAAACACTTTAGTCCTATAAATAGAGGCTCCCTTTTGTACATTTAGAATCATCTGAATATACATTCTTCTTATATTCGACAGGGTGTCTAGCAAGAAAATTGAGGTAGATAGAGTAAAGATAGAAACTATAGAGAAATTATCTCCCCCTAACTCAATAAAAGGAACAAGAAGCTTTCTAGGACATGCTGACTTCTATAGGACATTCATTAAAGATTTTTTAAAATTTTCAAAACCGCTTTAATTCTCCTAGAAAAAGACACCCTATTTATCTTTGATGATGCATGTCTTGCTATATTTTTAGAGTTGAAAAATAAATTGATAACTGCCCCTATAATTATGACTCCAAATTAGAACCTATAATAAAAAGAAATTGATAACCATTGAATTAATGTGTGATGCAAGTGACTTTGTGGTAGGAGCAGTGTTAAGGCAGCGAAAAGAAAAGATATTTCACTCTATATACTATGCTAGCAAGAACTTGATTGGTGCTTAATTGAACTATACCACAATAAAAAAATAAAATAAAAACTTTTATCAGTGGTACTTGCTTTTGATAAGTTTTGCTCTTATTTAAGTCAGAACTTCTGTTATAGTATTTACTAGCAACTTTGCTATGCAATATTTGATTGATAAAAATGATGAAAAGCCTATATTAATAAGATGGATCTTGTTACTACTAGAATTCGACTTGGAGATTAAAGACCTAAAAGGCTCTAAAAATCAAGTAGATGATCACTTATCAAGGCTAGAATGGGAATATAAAGTGGCTGAGTCCATTATCATAAACGAAACTTTCCAGGATGAACAACTCTTCCATGTTGTTCACAAAAGGTTGCCCTAGTATGCTGACTTTGTTAACTATCTACTTTGAAAGGTTTTCCTCCTCAAATAACTTCTCAACAAAAGAAATTTTTTCTACATGATATAAATTTTTTTGTTTAGGATGACCTCTTCTTGTTTAAGCATTGTGCTGATTAGATATTAAAAAGGTGTGTTCTATAAGAAGAAGTAGAGAGCATACTCTATTACTGCCATTCTTCAAAGTATGGAGGTCACTTTGGAAAAAGCCGAATAGCTGTAAAAGTGCTTCCAATCAGGCTTTTATTGGTCTACATTGTTTAAGGATACTAGTAACTTTGTTTCCAAATATAAAAGATGCCAAAGCATGGGCAACATCTCTTTAAAGAATGAGATGCCACTATATAATATTCTTGAAGTTGAATTGTTTGATATATAGAAGATGGACTTTATGGGTTCTTTCATCTCTTCATACACTAATCAATACATCATTGTTGCTGTAGACTATGTCTCCAAGTGGGTTGAAGCTATTGCTATGCCAATCAATGATTCAAAAGTCATGATTAAATTCCTTAAAATGAACATCTTCACATGCTTTAGCATACCCTAAGCAATTATTAATGATGGAGGGTCTCATTTTTGCAATAAATAAGTAGAGGGCTCTTCTTGCTAAATATGGAATAACACAAAAGGTTGTACTAGCATATAATCCATAAGAAAGTGGGTAAGCTGAGGTCTCCAATCCTGAGATTAAGAGAATCCTAGAAAAGACGGTATGTTCTTTGAGAAAGGATCAGTCCAAGTGATTAGATTATGCATTATAGGCTTACCTTATAGCCTACAAGACCCCTTAAGGCATGTCACCCTTTTGGCTGGTTTTTGGGAAAGCTTGCCAATTACTAGGTTGAGTTGGAACATAATGCCATTAGGCAATTAAGAAACTGAACTTTGACTATGCAGTTGCTGGTGAAAATAGACTCCTTCAACTAAATGAGATGAATGAGTTTAGGCTCAATGATTATTAGAATGCTAAACTCTGCAAGGAAAAGACCAAGAGGCTGCACTGATCAAAGGATTGTTGAGCACTACTTTGAGCTGGGTCAACAAGTCCTTCTCTATAATTCATGACTTAAGCTTTTTCCAGGAAAGCTGAAGTCAAGATGGTCTAGTCCATTCATCATCGCCAAAGTGTTTCCATACAGTGCTATGAAGTTGATTACCACTGATCCGCATAAAACATTCAAAGTGAATGAACAATGGTTGAAACACTATTAGAGAGGAAAAATTGATGACAATCATACCTCTATCAATCTTGGCAACACCACTTGAGAAACATTAAGTCAAGCAGAGGTCTTAAACCAAGCACTTCTTTGGAGACAACCCAAGTTTTTAAGCCATTTTCTCTATTTTTGTTTTATTGATTTTTATTATTTATTCAACCTTTATCTTATCTTTGTCAGGCCAATGAAAGAATCACCAATAATAGCCATAAGCCACAATAACGCGGTGCCTTAAATCCAGGGATCACATAAATCAACTTGAAAGTAACACGCCGCTGCAGCATAATTTGCAAAACCCAGGTATCTACTTAGAGGCCAACACGCTGCGATATCACCACACTTATGCCATGACGTCAAAATTTCTAAATAATACCTTTTCAAACAAAGAGCATAGTGTTGTGCTGCCCAAAAACCCAGAAAATGTAATTTTCAAATAAAGAGCAACACAGCAGCAATGCCTAATTACTTGCACTGCGACATTCTTTTTTTTATGAAATTATGGGTTTTAACCCGATAGCAAAGCATCGCGACGTTATATGCTTTATGCCACGACTTCAAATCCCGTGTTTTAAAATTTGTAAATTTTAGGGCATTGCGCCACGGTGTCCATTGCTTCACTTCGCGGTGCCATGTTGGGGTTTTAGTTTTAAAAAAGGGAAATTAGAATCCCCAATTCATAAACTCTCAAACCCAATACAATTCAAACTCTTAGGCTATGAAATCTACAAAAAGACTCACACCCATTCTGATTGGACTAAGAATCACTCACACTTACAAATCATTCTCACTTTGCTTATGATTTTTGTCCTACCAAGTAAGTTGCTTTATCCCTCTTCTGAATTTCGTTCATAATTTCATTGATAAAGCATGATAGTATGAGTTTCTTGAACATAGATGTGTAGTTCCTTGGGGTAGAGTGATTGTTTATGGTTTTTTTTACAATTCTTATATATTGGCTAGGGTCTAGGTTACGTGGGTAGTACATTTTGAATTACAAAAATATGCTCACATGTTTATATTGGATAAAAACTATGCAATGAGTATATAGAATGCCCTGTTATTGCTTCCATCCCCATAATTCATGAATGTGCTTGAAAATCGTTTAGTAATTGATTTATGTTTGGGGTGGGGTGCTAGAATTTTAATGGAGACTCATGGGTTATGCCTTATAGATAATATTATGCTTGGGCTTGTTGTTTGCTGTGATTATAGGTTAGAGACCCTTTTCTTAACACTCGGGGCTGTGGTTGACCTTTGTTGCTTGGAATTATGGGGTATGGATTAATTGCGGACTATGGAACCAAAAAGCAAAAGCTACAAAATGCTCAGGTACTGGCACCTCTTTCGGGCTCAGCTTTGATGCCAGTCGATTTCTTTATGCCAAAATAGAAAAACAATTTCATGAGGGGCTAATCCATAAGAAGATTATGGCTTAAAGGGGTTTTTAACTCGGACTCAACTACTTCCCACAAATAATCCGGCAGATTGAAGTACACCATTGAGGTTAATTGTGTACATCTCCTATAGTTAGGGTTGTCTCTTTAGTAAGAGAATTCTATGCCAACTTTGTTGAGCATAGGGACAACAGGATCATGGTCCAAGGTAAAATGGTGCCATTCACAAGCACATCTATCAATACCTATTATGGCATTCCAGACATTCCTGGTAACGATGAATATGTGGGGTACTCGATGACATAATTGATTATAGGGAGGTGATCAATGCCTTATGCTACTGAGACTCCATTTGGAAGATGACTAATAGAAAGCCAGTGCAATTTAAAGCAAGTTAGCTAGCAGTCTACTATGAGATCTTGGTACTACTTCATCCTTTCAAGCCTGCTGCTAAGTGGACACTGCAAGCGATGTTACCAAGGAACGAGTTGTCCTTACCTATGCAATCCTCCAAGGTATGTCTATTGATGTTGGTCATTTAATTCACAGTGCCATGTTACAAACAGCAAATAGCAGGCACCTTGTCTTTTGGTTCCCATCCTTCATCAATGAATTATACCGCTTGGCCGATGTAATTTGGGAGGACTCTAAGCCATTAGAAATTCAGAAGGGGTCCATTGATGATAACCTGATGAAGAAATCCATGCATAGAAACTTTGAGGTCAGAGAGGATAACCAGTAGCTCTAACTTATCCAACACTGATCGATGTTCAGTGCCTTATCATGGCTCAACACATCTATCACTTAGAGGTGCAGTGTAGGGAGCATTAAACGGAAAACCATGCTGTCAATCATCAGAATAATAATATGCTGTGAATAATGTTGCAGTAAGGAGGATGGGATCCTACTACTTTCTCCCCTTGCCCAGAGCCACCAGCTCCTTTCCCTCATCCTGAGAATGACATTGACATTGAATTCGATGAATGAAGGGAGTTATTTTTATCCTTTTGTTTTCCCTTTCTATTCTTTCTTCCTTTTTTTTTTTTTTTTTTTTTAATTTTAACATTGGGACACTGTTTAGTTTAGGTTTGGGGGTGTAACTTTCAGTTATGTATTGCTTATTTTATATGTTAATTGTTATCTCCCACTTATGTGTAATTTGTTTAGACTATAACATCTACAATGTAATGTGTTCCATTTCTCGTATTGTTTTAAGTAGAATTGCAATATCAATTAGTTAATAATTTTCAAATGTTCCCCTATTCCCATAATAATATCCTATTTATGCTTTGATTTTTTATAATGATGCAAGAAGTTTTTGAATTTATTATAATTAGGGCAAGTGTCTCTTGCATCCATAGATACATAATGCTATTTTCACCTAGGGTTGATGTCTTTAAATAATTTTTCTTTGTGACCCTTAGACCCTTTTTGACCCCTTGAGTTAGTGTGAATTTCTCTTAGGGGGAAATCCTAGATGAGACTTAATTGAGAACATGATTTAGGCCATCTTTGGACTGATAGAATCTTTGTTATATCCATCCTTGTTTTGATATATCTTTAGACACCCACTTTTTTTAAGCCAAAAGCCTCTTCTTTCTAGCACATGTATAAGTTAACCAATTCTTTTTATTTATTTTTTATTTTTTAAGACTCATTTGCACCTATTACTTTGAGCACATTAAATATGCAGTACCATTAAACTATGAAAGGGATGAGCTTGAAGCAAGACTATAAGGGTGAATACAAAGCAAGGAAGATTAGAAATTGTTATTTTCCCTACTTCCTAAAAAATAAGTTTGGGGGAAGTATGTGATATTTCCTTGACAAGTTGTCTACTAATCAAAGGTTTGGGAGAGAAAAAAAATAAAGAAAGATAAAGGAGGAAAAGTGGTAAGCTTTTATTCTTATTCAAGAAAAAAATCGGGTTATAAAAAAAATTATGAAATATTTAAAGTCCGAGTGAGTGGGAAATGGCAACAAAATAAAGAAAAGGTGAAAAGGAAGCATAAGCTCTTGCAAAAACTTTATGCTTAAGGTATTTAAGCCTAAAAATTTCATTTCATCTAACCTTTACCCAAGCTTTACATTACAAGCTGAATGAAAGACATAATGATTTTTGACTAATTGTTAGCCTACATTAGTGGACAGAGGAATGAAAGGTGAAGTTCTAGGGGTTAAGACTAGTTTTTGAGTTATTTCGGAAATATCTTTGAAGCCATTTAACTTTAGTGAAGATGCCTTGCACACACACATATGAAGTTTTCCCAAACATGATAAATTTAAAGTTATACTTGTGTTTTTTCTTGAGTTAACTGTTTGTTAATAAATTTGAGGATTTTAGTGGAATAGTTAGTTCATCTTTGATAAGTTAGTTGCTATTCTTATTGTTTGTTTTCTTTTTCTTGCTCGAAACTAGCAAAATACTAAGCTTGGGGTTGTGATAACTGGGTAAAACAGAGTTATTTCACTACACTTTTAATTCTTATTTAATGCTAAATCCCAGGGTTTAGAGTTAGAATGTTAGTTAAATTAAGTGTTTTAGTTATTCTAGGTTTTTTAGGAGTTTTTAGGGTTTTTAATATAATTAGAAATAGTTTTATGTTTTTATTGTCTAATCAGTTTTAGGTATCTTTGCAGTGTCCTTTATATACAAAAAAGGAGAGGGATTAAAGCTCAACACCTCAGTGTCAAGGAAGATAGCATCGTGACATTATAAGAAATTGATGGATTAGGCAGAGAGACTTGTGTTGTGGCATGACCAAGATTGAGATACAATGTCGATAAAGTAAAGAATTGCATAATCAGGTAGAGAGCATTACGCCATGGCGCCTAAACACTACAAGTCATGGCGCCCCTATTCAAGCTACTCAGATGTTAGACAAAGAATAATGAACTGTAGCGAATGTAGACTGAAGCCACGACACTAAAGTGAAAGATGACTTCGTGAATAACCAGAGAAGATGGTGCCGTAGGGCCTAACAACATGTTGCCACAACATGATGAGTTTTAATCTGAAAAGACTATGTAGAGGTTGCAGTGTTACAACACTATATAAGGCCACACCACGATGCCATTACATGCTTTAGAGGGTTCCTAGTTTAATTGAATTAGGATAGGTCTATATAATAAGGTGAAGTTTGAAGTTTGAGGATATACCAGAGCAAGTCATAGAGAGTACTTAAGGAGCTAGTGTAGACTTGAAGTCATGACAACTTCTAGTCTTTTAGTCCCTTCTTATTTCTATTTACTTGTAATTGCTATGTGTTTTATATTTGTGTTTTCTATTGTTAGTATGGAGTAGTCGTATTCTAGGATTGTGATTGAGCTCACATGTAGTCGATGTGGATTTAGTTTTAATTTAATGCATGCTTTAGTTTCAAATATTTTTGTTTCGTTGTTCTTAATGCTTCTAATTTATTGATCACCAGTTAAATTGATTAGGAATTCTGAAATTGACCTGGAAGAGTCAATTTCGGGATTAGTCTTAGGCAATATAGCTTGTGTTTGGATTGTTCATCTAATTTAAGAATCTGATTTATTAAAGAGATAAGAATATACTCTTTAACTATAAGTAACCAGAAAGATTGGGTCTTAATGAGTTTGTCTTAGGATAATTCTCATAGGAATATAAGAATTAGACTAAGGGAAATATATAATTGCTAGACATAAGAAAATGTTAGTAATTGGTGAAGAAATCTAGGTTAATATTTGAACTAAGGCATGCATTGAATTAAGTAAAAGTTAACTAGGTGTAGTGGGAGGGATATCATGAACTTAGGTTTTAGTTATAATCTTTATATAATTTGGTAAACAATATTTGAATTTCTGTTGGCTTAATTAGAATTAGGCTGCATAATATTGATAATTAGCTTAGGAAGTAAAACTATTCCTCGTGGGAACAATCTTTACTTCATCTATATTACTTATGAACGATATATGCACTTGCGTAGGTAAAATTCATGTCATAGTATCTTATATACATATATATATATATATATATATATAATCTCTTACTTGTTAACATATTTGAACAAGAGGTTGAAACCCCTTAGTCAATTTCATCCATATTACGTAGTGACAACTATTTACATAGATCTATATGTAGGGGTACTAGCTCTACTAGCTAGTCAAATTTACATTATACATAGAAGGATCACCTAACTATGTCTACTTATTAACTTATTCACGAAACATTTTTCCCCAAAGTTAGCCAAGTAAGTCTTGGTTACTCTTCCATGGCATCCAGCAACTCCTAATCATTATAATACTCCTCAGACACTTGGCAATACTCATATATATGCAGTAATCCATATCGGCACACAATATAGTAAACATACATAACTTAGTAGGACAACTATACAAGAGCCATAATGCATTCACTTCCACTGCCTTCCAGAGTAATAATCAATATGAAAACATCACATTTTAAAACAAAATAGGAATAATATCTTAATATATAACACATACTAATTACTTTCAAAAGCCAGAGTGATGTTCAATTTAACAAATTCAGAAATGCAACAAACACTACAATGCAAGTACAAGTGTAAAGTTATATGACTTCATAGTTGCAAACATGGATTCCCTAATCATTTTTCTACAGCCTTTCTATGAGTTAATTCCAAGAAGGTTCCCCTCTATTAGTTGGGTCCAGATATTAGGCACTTCTAGGGCCTTGGTACTTATGAGGCCACATCGATACTCAATTCTAATACAGTATACAAAATCATGCATGTTTCAATTTTCTAGGAAGAATATATCTTAGCAGATTTACAAAGAAACAATGCAATTTCTTAAGAAGAATTTTTATAGAGGAAAATGAACAAATTTATCACTCTCACACCAAAAAGGAGATTTTAGGAAGCATTTGGTTATATACTTGCTTACCAAGCAACCCGCAACCACAATGCAGAATGCTACTATGCCACTCTCTAGTATCCTCCTTAAATCCCATATAAAGTCCTCCTAATAGTGTCTTTCTCAGCCTTTGATTCTCCTTAAGCAAGCTCTTGAAATCCTTTTTTCTTGAAACTGCCCAAAATTGCCTTAAGGCTTAAGCAGCTAGGTCACTGAGGTCTACTAAGTTGGTTTTTGTGTTTAGTTTTACAATTTGGAATAAGAAAGGCTAACTTGTAAGCTTGTTTCTCTCAAACTTTCTCAAGTTCTCTATCTCGGTTCATTTGCAGAAGAATGAATGAATGAGAGTTAGAAGAATGCTAGTGGTATATTAGGTAATCTTAAGGCTAATGTATCCAATTTAGTCCTTTACTTACCCTTGTCTATTTGAAGTGTATTTTGGGATAATTTTGTATTTGTTTATGTATTGCCAAACATCTTAGTCTTCCATTACTTTATCCTTGCACCTGGATAATTTAGTTCTACCCATTTCTCTTTTATTCCTCCACTAATAATCATAATTTATATTCTTTCATTCTAGTTCCCGGATATAAACTTAATTGAAGTCCCTTGGTCTATTTTATTTCTATTAACATTTCAAATTTATTTGTCCTAACTTGTTTTACTTAGATTACTACTTACTCAGATTATACATTTCTTATTTAAGCCATGTCTGTACTATTATAGCAATGTTATCCATCATGTCTTCTTACTGTCTAAATCTACTTGTACTTCCTTCATACCCTGTTGGACTTTGTTATACAAACAATCATTGACTTCACACTTGCAACATAGCCAATTATCTCCTAATTATATACATATATATAATTGTGTTAAAGAAAATGGGTTTGCAAGTCATCTACTACTACTACTAAGCCAACTATACATAGTTCACAAGTTTCTATTCATAAATAAGTCAAAGGTGCAACTATGTGTCAAGGTGCCTTGTGTGACATAGGTGGGTGTTATTTACTCCTCTGTTCAATAAAAATTTTGTTCTTAAAATTTAAATTACCTTTTTAAATAGCCAACGATGAGCAACTCTCATGTCTGCCTCCTTTTCCCAAGTAGCATCACTCTTAATGATTCCCTTTTCAAGTAACCTTCACTAATGGAACTACTTGCCTTTTTGCATACTATAGGATAATAACTAGCTAACAATGTCACAAATTATCAAATAATATATAGGAAGTATTACATTTACTAACTCTAAACCTAACACAGTAATAGATTTAGTTATGGCCAAAGTATAGTAAACCTCCAAATATGCAGAGATATATAGCAGAAAAACATCTTGTAGTTATAGCGGAATAAGCTAGTTAAAGATTAAAATAAAAATCATTTAGCCATAACAACATAATTATTAACTCATGATCATGGATATAAGTACTCATGATTATACATTAATAAAATAGATAAACAACTAAAATGGCTTAATCCAAGTTTAATATACATATGCTAAAATCCAGATATTTGTAATAATAAACTGTGGGTCGGGAATGTGGTATCAGGGATAATTATACTAATAGATTACTAGATCCAAACAAAACATAATATAACTACAACTTAACCTACAATCCCTATATATCATAATACTATAACAACAGCCCACTCAAATCTATTTAGTAGACTTGACAAAAATACGTAATCACAATCTCACTGGAGTCTCATGCCAAAACTGTAATCTCGGGATGGTTCAATCCACCATGACTACATTGGGATCCACTACCTCACTCTATACTGAGTAGTCATCCCAAAATGGATCCTCCTCCAAGATCTCCAGCTCCTGCTCTACAACTCAACGATGGGCTCTACCACATAAACCTCATCCATCTACTTTATGATCGATCTAGCTCCAGGATCATGTTGCTCAAGTCCCTTATTATCCACAAAACCCTCCATTGGAAAGTCCTCTATAATTGGACCAGTGGACACATACACACTTGACAGAAACATGGGTAATATGACCTAAGTTGATGTATGCGAGACCACCAAAAAGCACTACCAGAAAGATACTGCAACATCTCTTTATATAGTCAATTTGAGACACCAGTTTTAAAAAAATGAAACACAAATCTCTACATATATACATATATATATATATAATTTAAAAGCATAGAAAGATGCTCAGTTTTATCAAACCAAAGATGTGCATGTAGTACAATTATGAATGATGTTATGGACTATCCAATGGCTGGGACAACATGTAGAGATCGTTTCCATAAGGAATAATTTATTTTTTAGAGTTAAATACCAATAAGGTACAACCTAATTCAAATCAATCCAATGTAAATTCAGAGACTATAGCCATTTATAGAAATATTTAAACTAAATCTATGTTTAAGAAATCCCTCACACAAAACTTAATTAACTTTAATTCAATTCAATTTATACAATAGCCTAATATTAATCTAGATTTCTTAATCAATTACTAGCATATTCCTATGTCTAGCAATTATATATTTATTATTTAACACATGCACTCCTATGCATTAGTTAAAATACACATAAACTCTTAACTCTTACACCTTCATGTAATGAAAATCTCACAATCATCACTAAGCCTTACATACACCCTTACATGTGTACCCATGTAGCCTTCTATTGGTGTATTTTATGTTTTCTTTTTTCTTCTACTCGTTCTCTTCTCCAATCCCCATGTTTCCTATTCATTTATCACTAAAATATTCCTAAGTCATGTAATACATTATTCTAGTGTGTATATATATATGCATCCTTCATATATACATATATATCGAATCTCTAATTTCAATTCATAGAAATTTTCAATTATCAATTACATACATTTTTCTATCATGTTTTTCATGTCTAAAGAACATGTACTACAATATATATATACACACATCTCTATCATGTACAAATTATCAATTAAATTAAGTAGTCATTTATTAACATAAATCATGCTCACACAATGTAGATTATTTAGGTATTATTTTAGTGGATGTTACAGCCGCAACTTTCATGAAGCAAGGTCGTGCTCGGGATGCTCTTTGTTTGATTTGCAATTTCTTGGTCTTGAGGTGCAGCAACATGAAGTATTAGGGAGCCATGGCATCAATGCCTTTTTTTGAGGTTTCTTAGTCTTCGTTTTCTTAAGAAAGATGACATGAATGCTAAATGTAGAGTAAAAAATAACACATTAATAAACTACTTGAAATTAAAATGAAGAAAGGAGTTTAGAAACTTGGGTTGCCTCCCTAAGAAGCACTTAGTTTTAAGTCCTCGACTTGACTTAGTGTTACTCAAGTAGCTTCGCCTAGTATAATGGAGGTATAATCATTATCAATCTTTCTTCCCCAATAACATTTCAATCATTGGCCATTTACTTTAAATGTTCAATGTGGATCAATGGCTATCAACTAGATAGCATCGTATGGGAATACTTTGGCTATAGTAAGTGGGCCAGACCATCTTAACTTAAGCTTTCCCAGAAAAAATTTCAACCAGGAACTATAGAGAAGGACTTGTTGACTCGGCTCAAAGCAGTGCTCAACATCCTTTGATTATGCAGCCTATTGGTCTTTTCCTTGTAGAGTTTAGCATTCTCAAAAGCATTGAGTATAAACTTATCCACCTCATTGAACTCAAGGAGTCTCTTTTAGCTAGAGGTTGGATAATCAAAGTTTAGCTTTTTTATTATCCAATAAGGCATTATGTTCCAACTTAATAGGAAGATGCAAGCCTTGCCAAAAACCAGCCAAAAAAGAGACATGTCTAAAGGGGTCTTATAGGTTATACAATATGCCTATAATATGTCATCTAATCTCTCAGATTAGTCTTTTCATGATGAACATACAGTCATCTCTAGGATCCTCTTGATCTTCCGATTGGAGACTCAACTTTCCTACTAAATTGTGGATGATATACTAGTGCTACTTTATGAGTCACCCTATATTTAGTAAGCAGAGCCCCCACTTGTTTATTACAAAAGTAAGACTTTCCATCACTAATAATGGGTCGAGGTGTACCAAATCGTGTAAGGATATTCTTTTTCGAGAATTTAGTCATGATCTTGGAATCATTAGTTGGCACAATAATAGCTTCAACCTATTTAGAGACGTAATTGATAGCAACAAGTATGTATTAATTGGTGTATAAGGAGATAAATGGACCCATGAAGTCCATTCCTTATACATCAAACATTTCCTACTTCAAGTATGTTGTTAAGTCACATCTCATTCTTCTTAGATATGTTGCCCATCCTTTGGCACCTGTCATATTTGGAAACAAATTCATTAGCATCCTTAAATAAAGAAGGTTAATAAAAACCTGATTGGAGCACTTTTGTAGTGGTTCGGCTCTTTCCAAAGTGACCTCCATACTCCAAAGCATGACAATGGTGGAGTATGCTCTCTACCTCTTCCTCCGAAGCACACCTTCTTAAAATCTGATCTGTACAATGCTTAAACAAGAAAGGGCTACCCCAAACAAACAAAAAACAAAAATTCTTATATCATGTAAAAACTTTTTCTTTTGTTTAGAAGTTAATTAAGGAGAAAAGACTTTGCCAACTAGATAGTTGACAAAGTCAGCATACCAGGGCAATTGTTGATGAACAACATTGAAAAGTTATTCATCCAGGAAGGTTTCATTTATGGTAGTGTGCTTATCCACTTGATCTTCTCCTTCCAACCTTGATAAGTGATCAGGTCTTGATTTTTAGAGGCCTTTCGGTCTCTAATTTCCAAGTCTAATTCTTGTAGTAACAAGATCCACCTTATCAACCTAGGCTTTACATCCTTTTTGTCAATCAAATACTTAATAGCAGAGTGGTCAATAAAAACAATAACAGAAGTTCTAATTAAATAAGATCAAAATTTGTCAGAACCAAATATTACTACCAAAAATTCTTTTTCGGTTGTGTATAATTCAATTGAGCACCATTTAAAATTTTGCTATCATAGTATGTAGAGTGAAAAATCTTTTCTTTTATCTGCCTTAAAACTGCTCCTACCACATAGTCACACGGCATCACACATCAATTCAAATGGTAGGTTCCAATTGGGGGTTCGCATCATCAAATATAAATGTGGTGTCTTTTTCTAGGAGATTACAAAGTGGTTTAGATATTTATGAAAAGTCTTTTATGAATCTCTTATAGAAGCAAGTCATGGCCTAAAAAACTTCTTATTCCTTTTAGTGAACTAGGGGAGGTAGCTTTTCTATAGTTTCTATCTTAGCACAATCTGCCTCAATTCCTTTGTTAGACACCCTATGGCCTAGAACTATACTTTCTTGTACCATGAAGTGGCACTTCCTCTAATTCAAGACCAATTTGGTTTCTTCACATCATATAAGCATAAGAGTTAAATTATAGAGACATTCATCATACGAATAACATAACACAGAAAAGTCATCCATATAAACTTCAAGCCTTTACTCTACCACTTCAATGAAGATGGCCATCATATACCTTTGAGAGGTGGTCGAGGCATTAATAGACCAAATGGCATCCTTCTAAAGGCGAAGGGTGCCATAGGGTCAAGTAAATGTAATTTTTTCTTGGTCTTCCGGGGCAATAACAATTTGATTATACTCCAAATAACCATTAAGAAGGCAATAATATTCCTTACTTGCTAGCCTATCTAGCATTTGATCAATGAATAGAAGGGGAAAATGGTCATTCCTTGTAGCTTTGTTTAGCTTTCAGTAGTCCATGCATACCCTCCAATCAGTTACGGTTCTTGTAGGAATAAGTTCATTATTTGCATTTACAACAACTATCATCCCTCCTTTCTTTAGTAGACATTGGATAGGACTTACCCAATGACTATCCAAAATTGGATAGATAATTTCAGCATCTAACCACTTGATTATTTCCCTTTTCACCACCTCTTTCATTATAGGACTTTATTATTACTTTATGCTTATCCTCCATGAGGATCTTATGCATGCAAAAGGAAGGGCTTATAACCTTAATGTTAGCAATTGTCTATCCCAATACTCTTTTGTGCTCTCTCAATACACTAAGGAGTTTTTCTTCCTATATGTTAGTAAGAGAGCAGAAATAATAATATGCAAAGTACATGAGGGACAAAGAAAAGAATACCTTAAATGGTTTGGTAATGGTTTCAACTCTAAGGTAGGAGGCTCCTCAATTAATGGCCTTGATCCTGATGAGCTGGATGGTGGCAAATCCAGATTTTCAAATCTTGGATTATGTTTCAACATATATAGTGATGCATCCAATAATTTCATAAACTCTATATAATTGTCATCTAATCATATATGTGTAAAATTATTGAAGCTTCAAGAGGGTTACTTGGATGTTCTTCTAAAAACGCCTCTTAAACAAGGTTACTCACCATGTCAATTGCAAAACATTTATCATGGTCTTGAGGAATTTCAAAGATTGAAGACATTAAATTTAATCCCTTGATCAGTTTACCTTCATGGTGAGTTCACCTTTTTGGATATCAATTATTGTCCTTCCATTAGCTAGGAAAGGTCTTCCTAATATAATAAGTACTTCCTTATCCTCTTCCATACCTAGAACTATGAAATCAGCAGGGAAGATCAGTGTGTCCACCTTAACTAGAACATCCTCCACAATTCCTTTAGGGTATATAAGTGATCTATCAGCTAATTGTAGAGTTACTGATGTTGGTTTTACCTTACCTATTCCTAGCTTTTAATAATTGATAAGGGCATTAAATTTATACTAGCTCCTAGGTCACAAAGTGTTCATACCAAAGTGTTGTATACCTACAATGCAAGGAATAATAAAACTACCTGGATCTTTCAATTTCACTAGGTAGCTTCTTTTTAAGTATGGCGCTGCACTCTTCAGTAAGTGCAACAGTTTCATGATCACCAAGCTTTCTCTTTTTGGAAAGGATGTCCTTCATGAATTTTGCATAACTTGACATTTGTTTAAGAGCTTTAGCAAAGGGAATGTTTACATGGAGCTTCTTGAATACATCCATAAATTTTTGGAATTGCTTGTCAAGGTTCTGTTTATGGAACCTTTAAGGGAATGGAAAAGAAGGATTTGGTTGTTGAGGTTCAGCAATTACCTTGATTACCTTCTACTTTATAACTTCAGTAGGCAATTCTTCTTTAGTAGGAGATATAAGATCTTCATCATCTTCTATTTTTCTTCTTTTGCTTCTCTAACTCTTTCTCATTCCTAACAGTGATTGCCTTGCAACTGCTCCTTACCTTCTTTCCTTGGGTTTGCCTAGGTGTCACTAGGAAGGGCACCAAGAGGTCTATTAGTCAAAGCTAGGCTAAGCTACCCGAATTTGTGTCTCCAAAGTTCTTAAGGAGGTAGCTTGGCTTTGTATAACAGAGTCAGTACAAGACATGTATTGCAAAAACATATCTTCCAAGGAGGACTTTTTTTCAGGGGCTGCTTGCCTTTGTGGAGCTTGAAATCCAAGAGGTTGTGTAGGCCTTGTAGCTTGTGATCCTTGATTATTCCAACCAAAGTTTGGGTGGTTTCTCCACCCCGGATTATATATGTTGGAATAAGGATTGTTTTGGCAGTTGAAATTCCAGACATATTGAACCGTTTCAATATTTGGGCATTGGTCAATGTTATGACCTTTGCCTTAAGCTTCACACACTATGACAGCGGTTTTAAAGTGTTGCTGCGCCCCAAAATTATCAAATCTCTTAGTCAACCCTGCCACTTATATTGATAAGGCAGTAATGGTATTAAGTTCATCAAATCCAGCAACTCTATGAGATGCTAATATTTCAGATGGCCATTGATAAGAGTTTGAGGCCATCTCCTCTAAAAGATCATATGCAACATCCGTAGACTTACCCATCAAAGCACCCCCAGCAACAAGCATTAGTTATTATTCTAGTTTAGTTTCCCAAACCATTATAGAAGGTATGCACTTGCAGCCACTTAAGAATGCCATAATGTGGGCACTTTCTTATCAAGTCTTTATATCTCTCCCTTGCCTCATAAAGAGATTCTTGAACATGTTGAAGGAATGATGTGATCTTATTCCTTAGCTTGGCACCCCCTTAAACCGTGCAGATTGCTGGATCATTTGAATTGTGCCTAGGTTGATCTCAAAGTTATTAGCAGCAATGGTTGTCTTTGTATGCTAGAGTGGAGGCCTTCCACAAAAGGGATAGCATAATTCCTCAAAGCCTTAGTTTCATGAGCTTCTTGATCATCAGCCATTATACTAAATTGTTTTGGAACTTGATTCTTTCTTAACTTTCTTAGCATTTATTTGATTTCGAGATCATATGGATAATAGTTCTAAATTTCTAGTGTGTTGTATGCAATGTCAATAACACCTAAAATCAAAAGTAAGAATTGAATTAGAATCAAGTAGGCTTATAATGATATTAACAAAATAAAATAAATTTATTCTCGGTAACTACACCAAAAACTTGATACGGGCTTTTTATATGCAAGCACACGTATCGTCCTCAAGCAATATAATAATGAATACAGATAGTTCCCATGAGGAATAATTTATTTTTTAGAGTTAAGTGCCAATATGATACAACCTAATTCAAATCAAGCCAATGAAAATTCAGATATTAATATTTAAACTAAATCTAGGTTCATGAAATCCTTCACACTAACACCTAATTAGCCTTAATTCAATTTAATTCATGCAATAGCCTATATTAATCTAGATTTCTTAATCAATAACTAGCATATTCCTATGTCTAGCAATTATATATTTCCTTTAGTATAATTCCCTATATTCTATGAGAATTATTCTAAAGCAAACTCATTAAGAACCAATCTCTTGATTACTTATAGTAAAATAATATATTCCTATCTCTTAAACAAATTAGATTAGTCACATCACATGAACAATCCAAACATAAGCTATATTGCCCAAGGCTAATCCCAAAACTAACTCTTCCAAGTCAATTTTAGAAAACCTAATCAATCTAACTGGTGATCAATCAATTAGAAGTATTAAGGACATGTCAACATAAATATTAAAACTAAAACATGCATTGAATTAAAACTAAAGCCACATCGGCTACATGTGAGTTCAATCGTTACCCCTAGAATATGACTACTCCATGCTAACTATTGAAAACATAATAACTAAAGACATAATCATTACAAGTAATAGAAAATAAGAAGAAATAAGTAGAAGCTAGAAGTTATCATGACTTCGAGTCTCCTTTAGCTCTTAGCACTTTCTATCACGAGCTCTGGTATATTCTAAAACTTCTGCCTTCCTTTCTTTTATAGATCTTTTCCTCCTATTGTAATAAACTAAGAGTTTTCAAAATATGCTTACACACGGCGGTGTGTGTGTATATGGCACAGTGGTACTTCAGGTTATGTTTAATTCTAATAGGACTCATCTTGTCCCTGTTGTGGCTTCTCATACTGGGGCGCTATGGCGCTAAACCTTCACATGTTTTACATAAGTCATCTTCCGCTTCGGCACAATCATCATGCCATGGCTCATCTATCTCTATGATTTTTTTGGGCAACTTGAGTTCTTCACATTACAGCTCATATCCTTTGGCGCCGCAACTTCTAGCTCACTGACTTTTGTGATGTTTTCCATCCTTTTATTGGCATCGTGAGTTCACCATTGTTACACCACATTGGAGGTCCCCTTGACTTTTCACCAATTTCTTTATTTTACGACACTGCGGCTTCATGTTCTTCAGTGCTGCTATGTATATTCAAGTCCTTTCCTTCTTTCACCATAACTAGGACCCATGCGAAGACACCTAAAACAAATTAAGTACCAAAATTTGTAAAACTACTCCCAATTAAAATAAATGCTACTCTACAAAACTCTTAAAATAATCTAAAACAACTAAAACACTATATTAAAATAATATTCTAACTAAAAACATTAGGATTAACATCAAATATGAATTAAAATCATAGTGAAACACTTACTTTTTCAATGACATTCTTACTTGCACGCTGGCACTTCGACGACAAAAGTGCCTACACTGGTTCACACTAACCAGTCCAATACCAAAGATATATACATGTAATTTAAAAGCATTGAAAGGTGCTTCGTTTTATCGAAAACTAGATATATGCTGTGTGTGCATGCAATACAGTTATGAATTTTATACTATCCACAGGTTGGGATAGCATGTTAAAGAACATCCCCATCCGGATCAAAGCTACTGAGTACTCATGGGGTCCAACCTCCTACTAGCCTTGGATCCTATATTAGAGGTATGATACACAACCGTCCTTCCCTACACGGGTGCTATTCACTAAGAACATTTTCTTCTTCAGAGACATGCTTACTTGCGTGTTGGCACTTCGATGAGACAAGCACCTACATCGGTTCATACCAACCAGTCAAATACACATTCCATAATTCATCGTTAGTCATATAACCATGCAATTCTCACAAATACACATCATGGATTCTCATCTTAATTTCTCAAAATCACACACGTAATTAATGCATGAATATGGTAGAGATTTTCAGAAGTCAAATTGATAGTTATTTACTCATGCACATTGAAATCACTTTTTTAGGATATATATATGTCTACCTATTTTACCAAATTTTATGATTATAGTTTACAGTTCAACAATTTGTCTATAGTCCAATTTTAGTCCTCGTTCCACAAGTCCTTCAATTGTGCCTCAATCCAAGTCCGAATGTTCAGATATTTATCTAATTGTCCATGGTCACTACAAAAGTTTAGGGTTTTCCATATCCTTGCTTGTATTCTAAGTTACCAAGCCTTATGCTTTCGGTCACTCTAAATTTTAACCAAGATCCATTAATTTTAATTATTCCAAAGATTACAATTTTATGTATAACAATTAGTTACATAAGAAATCCATAATTTCACCCGAATTGAAAATACATTAATAAAAAAAATTCCCTTTACCCTTGCAACACTTTCGGTCAATCTCATAATACCCAATAAAATTCATATAAATTTCTAGTTAAATCCATACTACAATAAATTAACGTGTAGTAATTATAACACCAGAATACTTCCTAACTCAACCAAGAAATTCACAAAAATTCTTTTCTTTAACTCATTCTCGGCCAAGTTAACATTTTCAAGTAAAATCCACAATCTACCAACATGGTTCAAGATATATTCATATACATCCAATTCTTACCATCACTTAATCAAGAAACAATTAAAATCCTCAATTAAAATTTAAACTCCCTTGGCCCAAAGTATTACTTACATGAAAAATTCACATAATCATTATTAAATTCTCACAATTATACCACATAATTATATAACTCTAAAAATCCAAAAAATTCAAAAATTTACCAATTATTTATAATATCATTCTCGGCCACAAGAAAATTTATATACATGAAGTTTCAATAACATAATACCATCCAATTCAAAAATTTCACTTAATCCTATAAAAATTTCTCATTCAAACCATAGAACCATTCTACGCCAACAAAGCAATTTTCATCTCAAATTCACTACTTCCTCCTCATAATTAATATTCAACACTACAAGTTTAGCTTATCATGAGAATTTCCAAGAATCAAACGTAGAAGTCCAAAATTGCATACCTTAGGCTCTCGGCCAACACAAGTTCTTCATACTTCCAAGTTTCCAATAACACATGCAAGATCAAAAGTTTCTCATTCCTACATAATTAGCTTGACTTCCAATTTGTAGCTTAATATTAAATGTATCCACCAACAACATAAAGTTTCCTCCTTCAACTACCTCTCGCCCAAGCTAGAAAATCACTCCTCCCTTAGCTTGATGCAAAATGAAAAATTACCAACAATTTCCCCACCTCTTGTTTAGCTTATATCTTGATTTTCACCTCAATCGATCAAGTGTTTTGCTCTCTAGGAATTTTTTTTCTCTCTCTTTTTCCCTCTCTTTTCCTTCTCTTTTCATCTCTTGTAACTAACCACTTAACCCCCTTTGATTACACCTAGCGTACATGTACTTGGCTTCTTGAAAAAGTTAAGGCAAAACCATGGTGTTAGTCCATGGTTTTAGTGGACAACATCAGGGCTTGCATTTAGTGCTAAGCTTTTTTAGATTCTTCACTTAGATCCCTACCTATTTAGTTTTCAATTTATATTATGTATCCTCTTAGTTAGCCTTATAAATTTTAATTAACTAACTTCTCCATTAAATTCAACATCATGATATTTTATTTCAATTTAACCAAATTATATACATATAAATCACTTAATAATTCCATTTTAAATATAACCATAAATTTTTCATTTTTTTATATTAATTTCCTGCACTAAAATAATAAATAGGTAAAATTACTCTTTTATCCTAATTTTCATGCAAAACTCATGCATAACTAATTTCCCATATTAAAATATTATAATCAAGCATAATCTTATGTGGACTTTTGTCTTAGTATCCTTAAAGTTATTCATATACCTAATATTCCATGTACAGGTTTTCAGGGATGTTACAGTAGTCCCCCACAAAATTTGAGAATTTTATCCCGAAAACTCACTTCAATTCAAATATCTTAAGATACTCCTTTTTTATGTCTTATTCTCGTTCCCATATGACGTTCTCATCCACCGAATTTTCCCAAGCCACCTTTAATAATGAGATTTTTACTTCTTCATCTAATGAGTTGTTCGATCTAGAATCTTCTCAGATCAAATCTTCACCTCCAAGTTGTCTTAAATCTCTCTAGGTTCATATATAATTGCTTACATTTGGGTCCGGTATGTATTTCTTCAATCTCGATCCATGGTATAAATCATGTAAGTTTGACAAATGAAGTGGCAACGCAATACAATAAGCTATTGGTCCTAGAGAAACTAAAATGGAATATAATAATTTTCAAAAGAATACTAGAAGTACTCTTGTAATCAATCCTTCAACACCTTAGTTGCCATTAATCTCCAAGAAAAACTGTTATACCCAACAAGCTTACCAAGGCAAAAACAAAGAAAGGATAGCCACACCTGAAGAGCACAGTAATAAAACAAGAGGAAGGAAACAAGACATGGCAAAACTTGAAGTATCCAGCTGCTGCTCTTGCTGTCATAATAGCTTAGCTTAAGAAGGCTAAACCAAGGAAAATTACACCAAGAAGAAGGAAAGGAATAAGTTTCTCTCGGCTAGAGTTAAGAAGGCACTAAGAAATTCTCTAAAACCCACCAGAATAAAGGAGACAAATGAGTATGGCGGTGCAGAGTTCTAAAAGGATAGGCCAAACATAAGAAGGAAAGAGGAGGTAGAGAATAATCGAGAGGGAAATTGGTCCAAGAAAAATAAAGTAAGGAGGAAAAGCAAAAGCAAAAATATTCAAGTCAATTGTCAATAGACTTAAAGTTGTGGTGGAGAATAATCTTAATTGTGTATGTGTATATATATATATATATATATTCTCTAACTTATTTATCATTATTTTACACCCTTGTTTTACTTATAAATGAAAATTTTCACAAGTTAAGTTCTAAGTCAACACCTAAGGTGGTGGAAATTAATCCAAACTATATATATACTTAAAAGTGTTTATAATTCATTTACTTTAATTTAGTTAGTTCACAACATAGGTTGTACACATAATTTTAAAACATATACTGAGTTATTGGATTATAACACGTTTAACTATATTGTTATTTAATTAATTTGTTTATGTCATAACATAAATTTACACATTGCATTTAAAACTTAATTTTACGTTATCGGATTATAACATAGATAACATTTTGTATGCTTCTGTTCATCATCTTACAACATCAGCTTTAAACCATTTGGGTTTGCAATTCTGAATATGGCAACGTATAGTAGCCTATGCGAGAATATAGGCTCTTTTAAATAAATGCCAACATGGTCCAAAGTTTGACCTTGGCTCATGTTTATCATTATCGCATAAGAAACCTTGGTAGGAAATTGTCTTCTTTTCAGAACAAAAGGTCATTTTGTCTCTGTAGGTGATAGCATGATTCAAGGAATTAAAGCTTTCTTCACTGGTCTTGAGCCTGCCATGATCAAGCCTTCAAGTACAAACTTCCCAGTTCTTGTTAGAATCAATCTTGTGCTATTATGAAGCCCTTTGTGAGGATTTAAGTTTCTCAAAAGCATTATTAGGACATGCTTTTTCAAAGTTATCTTATGTTTTAGTATACCTTCAAAGTGTTGAGAAATTCCATTGGGTATAATGCCTCCTGAATTTTGATGTTGTCGGAGCATTTTGAAAAGGTATATGAGCTATAAAAAGTCTGTAGATTGTTTGGTAGCAGTTCCATAATGTCGTCATTTATTTCATCCATAGTAACATTTTTAAGTGCTAGAATTGCTCATTGTCCTAAATATGTAGGGTTCCTGCAATTGCTTGTAAGAGCTAGATATGTTGATCTTACAATTGCTTTCATAGCATCCCCATTTGCTTTTATTAGATGTTGTTAAGGTATTTTGATACATATATTACTAATGCAAGCGCGTGTATTTTCCTCAAGTAATAAAGTGATAAAGTAGAGATCATTATCCCAAGGAGTTTTGCATAGCAATTCCAATTTTATTCGAACAAATGAGCTTTGGGCTGATTGTAAACTAATTATAAACTAAAGGCAAATTAACTAAAGATTATACTGGAGATAAGCCTAAAGCTACAACTTCCCTCAATACTTTACTTGAATTATTATCATCTTATATTGTTTAGTTATGACAAAGAATTATTAACCTAGGATTCTTACTCAATTATAAGCATATCCTTATTCCTTATAATAGTATATCTCTTAACCAATTCACTATATTCTTTTGTAAATTAAGTTAAACAAGACTCGTTAAGATTGGACCAAAATTGGCTACACAAGGCATATAGGTATATATATTCCTATCATATACACAAATCAAACTCAACAACATGTTTATAAGTTCAATCAAGTGCTAATTCATTCAAGGCAAAGCCTAAATTACTTTTTCAAGCTCCTGTAGATTTTATAGTTCAATCTAAAAGATGGTCAATCAATTAGAAACAATAAGCATAGAATAAACAAAATAAATCATATGCCAAAACTTAAGCAACCCATAAACAAAATAATATCAACCTACATATTGAATTATAGTTGCAATTCTAGAAAGGAAACTACTCCATGCCATTTAGTGTAAACATGGTTTCAACAAAGGTAAACATCAAAGAATGCAATAAAAGTAAAGAATGAGTAGAAATACAAAAAGCTAAGAAGGTTTTCGGTCTTCAAGCTTCAAAGATCCTTGCTCTTCTTGCATTCTTTCACCCTTAACAAGCTCTAATACTCCAGAAAGACTTAGCTAACTTGTATGTTTTGAGTCCTTAACCTAATCCCCCATTTATAAGCTTAAAATCCCTTAATTTCATATCAACTCGGACTAGGAATAGCACTAGCACCACGGCCTCAAAAATCAACAAAATAGGGTGTCTAGAAATGGCCTTGGCGCTATGGCACCTAAGTCCTAGCGCCATGGTGCCTAAGTCCTAGCACCATGGCACCCTCTTGTCTGTTCTTAGTGTCGTGAACTTCTCATATCTTGCTCTTTTTAAGCATTTTTTGCCTCCAAATTGACTTCTAATAGGACTCTCTCTTGCATTAGACCTTCAAAACACAAAGAGTAAGTTAATATAAATTAGAACTCATATAAAACACCTAATCCTAGCCTCAATCAACTAGGATTCAACATCCTAATACGATAAGAATTAAACTAATAATAAGCAAAACCAACTAAAACTCTAGAATATAGCTAAAATAATATGAGTAAAAGGATGTCAAATAAGTCTATTTCCAAGAGTTATCATATTTTATCTAGTCTCTTCCTCCTTCTTCATTCTAAGCAATTGTTGAAACTTTTCCATCATTAAGAGCAAAAATCTAGTCATTAAATTGCTTTATATGTTGTATGTCTTGGGAGCTCTGATGAACATTTGTTAGGTACATGTTATGGGATAGTATTCCAACTTCACAATGTTACCAAAGGGGAGATCTATCAATAGATGCACCAATTGTGTCTGGTCTTCTACCATTAGTAAACACTAGTAGTATTAGTTGGAAATCGCTACCCAGTAATTTGTTTTATCGCCAAACGGCTTTGATTCATTTTAACTATCTATTGACCTCATAGCTTCCTATTCTAGCTATTCTAAGTAAGCTTATACACACTATTTTCAAAAAGCTCAATGGGCATTTCAAACATGCTGTGAGCAGCTTTACCCCCATAAAGCAGTAATGCTGCACTGCATATGCCATTTAAGAAATATGAAGAAGTATGAAAGCATTCTATCAAGTATTTCATTATATATCGTTTTATAATTATTGTTAGTGTTATTTTTTTTTTAAAAGACATAGGATTGTAAAGAACATATCTAATTTTTAACAGTACCTGAAAATGCTATAACAAGTATAATATTTTCTTCTAATCATAACCTTGTAATAATAGATTTGTATATAAATATCTTTGATGTTCCCTATGTCTGTAAAGGAAAAAAAGCTTACCTTGTTTTTTGGTGAACATAAGTAACAACTGCATATATACTTTCCTTTGGTCTACATTTCATTTTGAAAACATTATCGAATGTTCCTTCTGCAATTGTTCTATATTGTAGCATATTTCCTCTCTCAATAATCTATTGTTCAATTCTTCAAGAATTTTTAAATTTGGAAGTGGAATCTCTTTAAAGTCTAACAATGTCTTCCTATTTTTAACCAACAGTTTTTGGACCCCAACTAACTGCAATTGTAAATTTGTTCATATGTCATCTCCAGAGTTAGACTTCTAAAGATTTTTCATTGTTTATGGAGGATGTCTTTAGCTAAGTGTTTCTATTTTTTTTCCAATTGATCAAGAGGTTCAGTAACCTCGCATAACATCAACATTGTTACAATAGGTCTCTTAGTTGTGATCATGTAACTAAATAGGATGCTTCTTCCATTGTCTTATGACATCCCTATTATCCGTTAATAAGCCCTCAACACAACATACTTCTCTGAATGTAGGATATACCATCCCATCTATTGTTCTAATGTATTCATGACATTTAAGGCCCCGAATAATATTTGATAGTATTCGCATATAATACCTCTCTTCCGTCGTCGGGTGTATGTATGGTAATCTGCTAATGCATCTACCTTTTCTTCTTTTTATCCCACTTTTTTTGATTGGCCTTACATACATAGTATAATGGTATTTCAATGTAAGTTAACCCTTTGGCATGATCATCTCTCTTGTTTAATTACATCCACTTAGTGAACATTGTTTTTTTAATACATGGTCATTGTGACTAGTTAATAATTTTGTATCTGCGACACTGAGTGCTCATTTGGTAGATGGAAGACTAATTTTTCAACAGTTGGATATTTGTAGTCAATATCGAACAAAAATATCCACCATGTAGCTTCACATGGCGCAATATATCTACAATTAAGAAAGGTCTATATCTCATCCACCTTATTCAATAATAAAAACAATATTATTCATCAACAATGATAAAAAGCTTGCTAGTATATAATAAAATGTTAAATAAAGTGTTTTCACATGTGTTTTTTACTATTACATGGATTATATATTCACCATTTGTATTCTAATTTCTCGACACATTTTCTTCGATCACAGCTGTTATTCTATCTGAACTTTTGTGAATGAATTTGAAAATATATATGCTTGCCCTCGATTTGTTGCATAACTCTACATTACTAATAAATTTTTTTGTATGGGACTATGTATTCATTGTTCACGTCTTTCCCATTCTTTTTAATAATTCTACCATGATGTCATCTCTTGTATAAAAGGAAGCCTTCTTCATTAATCAAGGTTTCTTGCTAGAAATCCTCATAGAGATTTTTATTGTAGCTTCTAGATTTCATGCACTAGAATTTCTGATTTAGTATACCACATGGACTGTGCACCATAAACTTCTTAACAACTTTATATCCAATTAGGTAAGCATTTATATTAGGTTTTTCTATAGAAATGTATTTATCAACCTTTCCTAGAGTTGACAATTTATATGTGTTTTCCAACCAAAGCAGAATATGTGCATGAAGCAATCCTCCTATTAGAAACTCAATTATGTATACAACTGAAATTTTGAATGAACATGTACTAAAACACAAACCCATGAAATTTGTAAACATGTAATAGGTATTTTAAACATTACCTACAATAACTTCTCAAAAATAATGTTCTTTTATAATGCCCTTTATAAATTGCTATAATTTTAACTTGAACATATGTGTTTCGATTTCTGGATGCTTTTACGCCTGTTGACTAGGTATTTCAGATAAGAAGTCTCTGATTTCTGCCCACTTTACATTTGCTGTAAAAGTTATTAACAAATCTGGTTTCCCATAAAATCTACAAATAGCGATAACGTCTTGATAATTATGTACCATGTACCTAGGGCTTCTTATGAAGGATGCTGGCAAAACTATACTTGGGATTGTTGTTATACTTTGACTACCTCCTTAATTATAGCATCACATATATTCTTCCACAAATCATTCCTCAATTTATCTTAGTTAAGTCTTATGGATCTTGGCCTCTTTGCTTCATTAGCATAATACGAATCAACAATCATTTGTTGTCATAGTTTTCCAACATAGAATCTGACTTTACCCTTTTTCTTTAGTACTGCATTTGATATGCATAGTATTCTCGCATTGTTACCATGCTTCTCTCTATTTTTTTTCTTTCCATAATTGGAGTAATGTAATATGTTATGATGATAACCATTTTCTCCACAAGGAAATAACAAACGATACAACAATGACATAAATGAAATGTGCTGATCACTAATTTGGAATATTCCTTTTGCTTAATTGTCACCCCCCACAAGGAGGCATGTCTGGTTAGAAGAGTGGATACCCAAACCTCCGTAACCCTGACTTCAAATCAGAAAGCAAGCACATAAACACTATCTAAAAATAAATAAATAAATAAAGTTCAAGTAATCTATTGTAAAAGTGAACTTTTATATATATACATATGTTTATTGAAAATGATAGTTTACAAAAGTTCAAAAGGGTTTACTCATAAAGTGGAACATCCCTGAATAATACAAATAAAACAACATTCTAATTTACAACATATCCACAAGGAGCTCCGTTCCATCCACATAAAAGAAACACAATAAAACACAATGTCTTATAAATCAAAATTTCATAACAACAAGCCCTAAAGTGACTATAGTGCTTCCTCCCTTAGCATCAAGTATGCAATCTTACATGAATACATTGTTGTAGTAGCTATCGACAAGTCAAGATTCTGCTGGAGGAATTTGAGAAGAACCTAAGACTAAAAGAAACATAAATGAAAGAGAAGTGAGTCATATAAACTCAGTGAGTGAAAGATGTACCCAAAGGGTACTAGCATCAAACGTCATACAATTATAAAACATTCTCTTAATAAATTCATAATGACATATTTATAATGCAGTTACATTCCATGTATATATATATAATGCAAAACTAACAGCTCACAAATATTCATATCTCAAACAAATAAAACAAAACAACCAAGGGCTATAAATCATAGTAACTCAGCACAAGCATATCATATACATATCCTCCTCGCGGCCTTTTGTTCCCGCACACCAATAATATATATTCTCCCATAATAATTTCTCTAGAGCTAAATTACTTGAATATTTTTATACAAATAATCAAATAACCAAATTAAATTTATCTTACGTGCACCTGGATTTAGAGTCACATTAATTAAAATTTGGATTCTTTGGCCCTATCAACCACATACAAAATACTCGCATGATGCAATGCACTAAGTGGCACATTTGCAAAGACGGGGGGTTTTTATCATATAATTCTACACTCATAATCAAATCAAAGTATTAACCATAAATTCACCCAACAATTATCTACATATATACAAATATTTCAAAACACAACTAGTAACCAAGAGGTAGTATCTTTCACTCACAACTTTAGGGTGTTGATTGAGACTCTCTCTAGAGTCCAAAAGTGTCGCTGAATTAACATTATGTTTCAGAGCTGAAATTACATTTTCCAAGTATCCTTTAGTATGTAAATTTCATAAGTTATTAGTCTCTAACTATAAAGATTTTAATATACAAAGTTTCATTCATTATATTACAACTAACTTCTTTTAGGCATTTTGTCAAATACCTTAAGGGCATATTAAGTTCTAATTCTTGTATAACTACCTAATTGTATATAAACCAAGGAAATCAATACTAACTCTTTAAACCCAACACTATCCATAATTCAAACATTAAATTTAAAGTTGGATTAACCATTTATAGCCAAGAAAAACTTAAATCATGGGATCCCAGACAAACACCCAACAACACTTTCCACCATTTGTTTCTCACTACCTAGTTTATACTCTAACTTCCAAACCCATTCATACCTTAATTCTAACTCCTCAAACAACAAGAAAAAGCATCCAACCCAAAGATAAACAAGAAAATCAAAGGAATCAAAGGTAGTTAGAAGCTACCAAGTTGAAAGCCACGAATGAGCAACTGTTGTCACTGTTGAAGTATGTGGTTGCCAAGGGCGGAAGGCTGCTGTCAAGGGCGGAGGGTGGTCAGGCAAGGCTGAAAAGGAAGCAAGACACAAGATAACCAAGAAGTGATGAGGTCTCGGTTACTTGAAGGAGAAGGCTGGAACAATCTAGAATAGGGGAGGACGAATCGTGGAAAAGGAAAGAAAAAGTGGAGGAAAGAAATAGGGAAAAATAGGTATAAAAAAAAAAAAAGGATATATATATACATATACTTATGTTGTTTGTTTAATTTTTTTTATGTATTTGTTCTTTTTTTTTTTTTAATATAACTAAAGTTACAACAATATCCCTAAAACTTAACGTTACGATACCAGCAAGCAATGCTATCCTTCCAAGCAACCTGATTTTCACTGGCAATGTTTCTGAACTCTTGAATCTCTCCCTGACTGTTCTAAAGAGTTTTGCGAGAGCATTATTCTCATCCAACATTTGGTGAGTCATTCAACAATATTTTTTTTCTACATCTCTTGGATCAGCAACATCCATGACAGATCTGATCCTATCTTTAGGTTCATCATCATCCCTTTATTCTTATACATATAAGGTCCGAATATGGTATTGATACTTCTATCAATGTTGCCACCTATTGATGAAAATTGGAACGTACCATTGTATCTATGGATATTATCCCTGAAAATTTTAGTTTTTGATTTCTTCTCATACTTTAGTAATTGGGCTAGATATTGTGGTGGCTCCTTTAGCATTGGCAACTTTATCTTTTGTTCTTTGTAGCAGATGGAGAATGTAGGATAGCTAATATTTTTATCTTTTTTATACCATTCTTGATGCTAAAGAATGGCTCCTCAGTAACTCCATTCACATGCTGGGAGACCCAAGTATCCCTCTGAATTGCAAATAGAAGTGTTAGGAACCAAACACAACAATGTATTTGCTTGCTGCTATTTTCATTCGAGGTAATAGAATTATGAAAGCAACTTGGATTTACCTGATCCAGTTGTATTTAGTTGTAATCCATCTGTTTCAAGGATATTATCTTCATCATTCCTATTTTTGCTTTTCTGAGCACATCTTCTATTCTTTGTTCATTTTAATTTTTTAACGGGCACTTTAGGTTTGAAATATAAGATGTTACTAATGAAAAGAAATGTTTAAAATCACCTAGAATATAATATTAATAATTTTTTAAAAGAAATATATCTACCTGTACCTTTTATATTATGAAAATTCCCTATAAAAGGTTGTTTTTTTCTTTAATTTTCCTCATTCTAAGCTGCCTGGCAACCCTAGCTTTTATAGCTAAAATTGTAAATAATTTTTTATACGAATCTATGTGATTTATGTTGAATAAATTATAATATAAGTCCTAAATTGGTATGTCTTTTCATAAATAGTAAAGTGTGTCAAGGGATATAACTATTGGATTTAATAGTTATAATTTATTATGTCAAAAGTTATGATTTTTGAATACATAACTATTCATCTATTATATATAGATGACTTCCATAAGCATTTGAGAATATTTATATACCAAGATTTCAAGAGACTTTGTTGGATCCTGGAAGAAACTTGTCCGCAATCCCCAAGTTATAGAGTATGCAGGAAATATCTCTTTAAAGATAATGTTATAACAACATCACGTTTCAAAGTCTATACATTATGTCTTATTCTTTACTAATTTTCCTAACAACTTAAAATTAAGAAAAAGTTTCTCTATAAATTATGTCTTATTCTTTACTATTTTTCCTAACAACTTAAAATTAAGAAAAAGTTTGTAATAGACACTTATTACCAGGAGGTGGATGTGACACTATTGGTAATATAATTCCATGCTGTTGTTCAGTGGATTTTTGTTTCTTCTTTGGGAGCTGCATCTCATCTTGTTTTTGTATGAGCCCCAAGTTAATGGGATTCTGATAAGGTCTTTTCTTAGTTTGGTGGCAGCTGTTATCTCCAATGTAAAGAGGAATGGTTAGAATAAAAATGTGATGTCAATGTTGCCTAGAACAAATAATAAAACAATATCCAATTACCTTAATTAGTTCATACTCACAATTTTTTACACAGTTTTCACTGGTATTTTCACATGTCTTTCCCTGCAAGACTTGAGAGTCTTCATCTTCAGTGGTAGGGCTAACAGATTTGACTCCAGACTTCTCAACTGTGGCATGGAATTCATTGTATTTTTGCATAGTTTTTTTAATAAGTGGTCGTTGTGATCACGCAATCACAATAGTTAGGTTAATCCCTGTTTGAATTTTTGTTGATGTAGTTTTGTTCTCTTTTGGTGTAATATTCATTTCCTATTGAACCTTGCAATCTTAGACAAGAAGTTTGGACTTGTCATTGTCAACAATATTTTCTTCTTCTTTTTCTATGAAATCAATAGGTTTGTTTGATGTGCTGTTGGTGGTTTAATTAAATGTAATGGAACAATACTTAATTGTAATTGGCTAGTATTATTTTTTTTAATTAATTGTATATACAGATAACCTTATAAATTTCCCCCAATTCCAATTGTGGCCATCAATTAGAATTTATGTTTTTGTTTACTTTAAAAAATATTTATCATAATTATTATAACATGTATGTGCTTAATTTGGTAAGCCTAAATTAAACAGCTCGTGTCTTTTTCATTCCCAAAACATAATTATTAAATGTTATTATTATTACATTTATATGTATTTTTATTGGTAATCAAGTTTTCATTAATTGGCTAGTATTAATCTATTTAATTAATTGTTTATATCGGTAACCTTATAAATTTCCCCAAATTACAATCGTGGCCGGCAATTACACCATATTTTTGTTTTTCCCAAAAAAAAATATATATATATCATAGATATAGGGAGGAAACCATTGAATAAAGTAATAAATTGTAATAATTTTTTTGCGTGGATAGAATCAAACAATTAATAGATCAGACCAAGCAACACTACAATAGACAGAACAAAAAATAAATAAATGGCTTAAAACATTAAATAATTGTGATAAAATGTACATGCTTAATTGTTAATCCTAAATTAAACAGTCTGGTTTTTTCGTTCTAAAAACATTAATATTAAATGTTATTATTATTACATTTATATGTATTGGCATTGGTATCACGTTTTCACTTTTAACATTCAATTAATTAAAAGGCTAATAATTTAAATCATCATATATCTTTAAAACAACAAAAACTGCCAATTTGATTGAAAAAATAACCATCAATGGCTGTCATAGATCCTCTATCTCCCTGTTATAGTCTTCCTAGGAGCTTCACAGGAAACTCAGCCCATGGAAACTGAGAATCCTAACATTCTGGTCATTTTTGATAGGTGAATGAAGATTGTGAGAACAAATTTTCAGAGAGATGCTAATCAAAACATAAATTCATTCACATTCGGCAACCATCCTCTTGATGTTAGCCATGATGTAGGTCACTATGATCCTTATGTATGGATTCATCCTTGGGTCCTTCAACCCCCAACCTTTCAAGAGCGACTTAGCTTTATGGTTTTCACATATCTTGCTGTTGATGCTGCTGTCTTTGAGTGGATAAATAGATATTTACTATTTCACTCTCTACCATCGGTTGATACTAGTCAAAGAAAGCCTAGAGCTTGGAGGGGATACTCTTCAATTTCCAGCTATGCCCTCCGTATACATATTCATTCCACTCGGCTTGGAACATATCCATTTCTGGGTTTTCCTTGGGTCCACATGAATTAGTCTTGCAATGGTAACTCTCTGGTTGCAATAGTTTCAAATTAATGGCATTTTCATTTAAATCTTCATTTACATATTGCGGTTGATTGTATTTGAATATTTGATCTACTGAAAACAAATAGCAGACATCAGCAAATGCTAAGCAATCACATAGATTTCATAGCTGATGATCAAGAGTAACGGATTCCATAAGTTAAAAAAATGACTAATGATTTCTCTAGATTCTCAATTATTTGTTTGCATTTATTTTTAAACAAGAGTTTATCTATGCATTATTATTTGAACATTAAAGCAAAGGTTTTAAGAGAGATACAGTGAACATTTATAATTTTTTTTTTTTTTTTGTTTGGTGACTATGCAAACGGGAAGATGGGTTTGTTTTTATTTTTTATTTTTTTAATTAAAGTTTTTCATTTTTTTTAACCAATGATAGTAGTCTGATTGCAGATATTTTTTAATTTCTTTAAGAAATTGGTTTGGAAATGCTTTCAAATTAGCACTAATGTAACAATTCATGGGAGAATTTTGTTTTTGACAATGACGTTCAAATTAGTTTGTAGTTAGCATTAACGATCCCAAGCAGACCATTTGAGGAAATCAAATCCATCCACTGAATCCTGCAATAAATATGTACATTTACTTTACGACAAACAACAAAGAAATTAGTATACCAGAAACCCAATCAATTCCTCCAAATTTCAATCGTCATCAGCAATTACTTCCCATTCTGCCTTAATATTTTGGTTTTCTTAATTTTTTGATTTTTTTAACGGATGTCTTAAGACACTTATTAAGATAATAAATATAAAATTTTTGTATTATTTATTATAATAATCGACTATGATTTCAGTGCTATATAATTAATAATTTATTGAATATTTCAAATTTTAACAATAATATTTATTACAGAGCACTTGGTAAAAAATATATTTTTAATTTATCTGTCCAAGAGACACAAACATTGAATGAAGCCAATAAGTAGCCACATTGGGTTTGTGTCCCTTGGGAATCCTCCATACTTTTTCTTCTTTAACAAAGGATACATTTTATCAGTGTTTATTGTAGTTTAGTTATTACTAATTTAGTTGGCCGAGAAAGGTGCCTATTTCTGCTACAATTTTATTTTATTTTTTAAAGTAATTACTCACAAATTAGTAGTCAGCCCCATTTCATTGCATTAAGTGTAGAATTCAATCTCATCTATTTAACTTTTATATACATAAAGCGATGATCTAACTCGATTTAACCTAGTCTGATTTGCCACCTGAACAATGGTCCAACCTGTACGATCGACTACATCGATCCGATTTTCAAAACATTATAAAAAAAATGAACATGTTGATTTTGTTGAACTGCCATTCACCTTTTCTTTCTTCTTCCTTTTTTTTTTTTTTTTTTTTGCCAGTTCACAAAGAATGACAGTGAGCTGGTTATAACTTTTTTGTTTCAAGGCCTTTTTAAAAAATTAACATTTTGTTTTATCCCTATTCAAAGTTTGTATCATGGTATTGCTGATCATTTTTATCACCAAACTTTTTATTAAAGTTAGGCATGCTCTATTACAATTTTTTTTGTTATTAAAAAAAACCTTAATGGATATCTATTGATTTAGCTGGATTACTCATTCAAAATCAAACACAGATTGTTTTCGTTTAATTATTATTTTTTATTTTTTATATATGCACATGATGAACAACCTTGGTGGTACAATTTTTTTATTAAAAAATAGAAACAAATACTAATCCTCTTTATCACCATCAATGCTTTCAATTTCATGCAAATTTTCATCACCATTAGTCCTTCGAGGAATACCATCATCATCATCATTACTATCAGTGTCTAAAGCGCTATCATTCACCGTCTCCTTCATCTTCAATCAGCTGTATTTTTTTAAAGAAAAACATCAATGTTTTAGTTAGAGAGTTCAAACTAGTTGGGCACATTAAATTTGGAGAAAATATAATAAATTAGTGGCTATAAGCACAAACCTAAGCTTACCAACCCTTTTCCTTTCCGTCTTGAATGAAGCATTCAGTACTCTTCACATTCGCTTCAATAGATTTTCTTTTCTTCTCTTTGGCTCCAACCACCATATGTTTCTCTTCATAGGAGCCATCTTGTTTTTTTAATTAAAACATTTATTTTAAACATGCTCATGGAAGAAATTCATATGCATGTGAAAAGATCAAGAACAAAATTTAACCTCACTAGGGATCTCATGAAGCCTTAAAACCCTGCGTATAGTGAAAACCTTTTCATGTTTGCTAAAATTGTACAAAGTGGTTTTCACATTAAAAATATACTTGTCCCCAATGAGTTCCTGCATTTAGGGGGCATCACGCCATCATCCAAGACCTTTGAAAAGAAAAGCAAGAAGACCTTATGATTAGTTGAAAGAGCTTAGCACAACAAATAATTTCTTTTAAAAATAAAAATTTCAAAACGTAAATACTGTATCCTTACATCAGAAAACTTCGAAGTCATTTCTGTCACATAAATTTCAATCAATTTTTTGGCATCAGAATCAAACATGGTTAATGAGCCAACACCTGTATAATCCTTAGCCAGCACATCTAGATGATACCTTTTTACACAAAAAGACCAAAAACACTAATAAACCAGTAAGTGTTTTTTAAGCAGTTGCAACTCCACATGTTATTTACTCCCTACGAGATAAACGCATTCAGTAAGTACAAAAAACTGCTAACAGTCATGGGTGCATCCTCTGCACAAAATTTACAATGATGAATCTTTTTAATCAACCTTCCTGGTTGCACATGCTGCATGGTTCCATTATAAATCAAGGTTGATATCCTTGATGGAAACGAAAAGAAAGAAGTGTCGATTCTAGTCATAATCTCCAGCCACATAATCAAGCAATTGGCTCACCGTTTATTTCCTATTCATTAAATCCAAATAGGCAAGCTTTTTCTCTACTCTATCAACAACCTCTACTACAAGCGAAGTAGCATCCCCTTTCGAATAGAAAGAAGCAATTATTACAATTGTAAAATAAACTACAAACAATTAAGAATTAATATCCAAAAAAGTGAACACAGCAAAAAATCATATTCTTCAATTTCAGGTATTGTTTGATCCCTATAAATCTTACTTGCAAAAGTTGTAAAGATACTTATAGAACCTGCAACAATGGGAAAGGGTATACATAGTAAGCATTTAGTTTGAATCATTAGTTAAATTAGCTTCTCATTAAAGAAAACAACACATACCATTCTAAGATTTGGCAACTCACTACCAGAAATTACACTATCTGTGTCTGCAACAAAGCATATTCAGAAAATGTAGACACGTGCAGATACAGGCTATCTCCATCTGCAATGAAAGTTTCTGCTTCTGCAAAAACATAGCCGCTTATAAGAAAAAAAAAAAAAATTGAAATTGTAAAAGCTGAAACTTACCACGCAGACGTAGAAAATAATACAATTTGGCACCATATTCTGCAAAACCAACTGCGTTTGTCGTTCAATATCTGCTTCTGCTGTTGGAGACTCTGTTATCATGCATTGGTGCCATGTTTAGAACAATTTATTAGCATCTGCTTGTAATTTGTTTGCGTCTGCATAGTGACATAAGCAAAAATTTTGAATTGCCTCCATTTTCTGCCAAATTTAGTTGCATCAATATTAACCTTAGTTACGTCTGCAGTGTGGCAGACGCAACTAATAAATATTATCTTTTAAAAAAAAAATTTCTTAGTGGCAGACACAGAATGTCTACCTAGTTTTAAGACCAAATCATGTTACTTTCTCCTCCTTCCTCTTGCATTGCTGCTCTAATATGCTCTACCATGCCGTCTGACGTCGTCGCTGCTATCCATCGACCGTCCTTATTGTCGTCTGTGGAGTTTTCACGAGCTTCAGATTTAGGGGGAGCTTAACGCACCTACAGGTATGTACGTCGTATATATATTGCTTTATGCATTACTTAATTTATATTGCTAGCTAACTAGCTATATAGATCAAAAACTTTCTTGCTTCAATATAACACATTTCTTACTCACACAATGATTAATTAATGTGTATTTATGTATAGATTAGGATATAAAAGAGATAGGGTGTCGATATTGTATTATTATACATGATTTAGGTAGGGAATGAATTGAAGTCATGATGTAGAAGGGGCGCCTAGTACTAATGGTTTAAAAATTAAGCAAAAACACAAATTAGCTAGTGCTTAGCTTATTCCAACTCTTACAAATTAATTGAATTTATAATTTCTTAAGTGTTAAGGTTTTTCTTAAATAAATCATAATGAATTAAAATCCAACTGCCTTAAACCATTCCTAAAACCTTGAAAATATTAATTTAATTAAGTCTGATAAAAGATCCAAATACCTAGATAGACATAACAACTTAATTATAGCTAATAATAAATACTAATGAGTTTAAGTCCAATAAAAAATAGTCCATATGCCTTAAAATCTTAAAAATATTTCTTTCCAAATGCCTTATGCAACAAAATTTGAACATAAAATAAAAAAAGGAAAGCCCAAATAAAACAATAAACTTCTAAAATTTAAAACAATACCTTCTAAACCATATCACAGACAATCCTAGCTAACTAAACTTTGAAGAAATTATTTTAGCAATTTATAAAAGTAATTAACTATTGTTATTCCCTTATAAATAATTATTAACAAATATTACCATAATTCAATTATGCATTGAAATGAAGGCTTATTACATATATATTTCAATGCATTCACAGCAAGACTTATTTCGTACTTCATTTGTATTGCATATTCTTATTGTTACCAGTTTTGGGTACTCAGTATTTTGAATTTGAATTTTTTTTTTTATTAGGAGACTTGGAGGACCAATCACAAATCCAATGACCTATGCAACCATATTTGTAACATTTACTAATCTATGTATGTTCATTAATATCTCAATTAATAATGACTTCTACATATATTAAATATGCATTGCACATCATATTCCCTTATAAACCCGTTTGAGAATCATTTCAAATGAAATAAACCCGTTTGAGAATCATTTCAAATGAACTAATATATGTTTGTTTGACACGAAAAATATATATTAATTTCATTCAAAACGATTCTTGAATTGTCCAAATTAAATGGACAGTTTAGGAAAGAGAACACTCTATTTATGTGATTAGCTTTTTGTCTATTAGGTTGAAATTACAGTTGTGTTTCTCTATGTTCTCTAGATAAATACATTAACATAGCGATATTGGCTCGTCTATGTCATGTGCTTAGGAGACCATAACAAAATGACACTCGAATTTCACCAAGTGGGGACAAAAAGATTAAGCATATCATTAGAATTAGAGTGTAGGTTTCTTGAATGATATGACCAACCCTTAAGATGGCATTGAAGGTGGTAGAGAGTTTATACCAATAACTGGTTCAATCATTTTAATTAATTAAGTTGAAGTGTTATATGACCAATGGAGAAACAATGTCTGTTGATAAAAGTTGGATGTACCATCGCGTGGTGGATCATGTTATGTCAGATGAATTGAAGGAGTTAAAAAATTGCTCGACTATGCCTTTGCCAGTATGTGGTTATACATTTGATGGATTAATTCAGTGTCCCTGCAAAATCTGTGACAATAGCAAATTTCTAAGTAGAGAAGATGTAATACTACATGATACTAACTAGATAACATAAATGATATTGGACTCAGTAGACCCAAATTACAATTGAGACCAAGAGAATTCCAATTCAAAAGCTACAAAGTTTTATGAGATGTTGACACTTGCAGATGATCCAATATGGGCAGGGTACAAATAAACCATCCTTTTACCCATGACTTAACTATTGAACTACAAGTCATAATTCAATGTTTCGGAGAATTTTACAATAGATTTGTCTAAATTATTTTGGGTATTCTACCTAAGGATAAAAAGTTACTTGAATCTTTTTACAAGTCTAGGAAGTTAGTAAAGGACTTAGGACTTGCGTATGATAAGATTGATGTTTGTCCAAATTAGTGCCAGTTGTGATACGATGAGAACAAGTGCATGACTAATTGTGATGTTTGTATAGAGATTCGTTTCAAGGAATGTGGAAAAAAGAACACACCTCATAAGGTATTACGACACTCGCCGATCATGAGGAGGTTATAGAGGCTTTATATGTCTGAGGTCACTGCAAAAGACATAAGATGGCATAAGGAAGGTAAATAGGAAAATTTTGACATAATGATACATCCGTCTAATGGGGAGGCATGGAAGCACTTTGACAAAGTCCATCCATCATGGTCACAAGAAATAAAAAATGTCAAACTTGGGCTCTCAATAGACGAATTCACTCCATTTGGTAATTCGAGATCTCAATATTCATGCTGCTAGTGTTTGTCATTCATTATAACCTTGCACTAAGAATATGCATGAAGCAACACAACATTTTCTTAACTTTGCTAATTCTTTGTCCGCTCCATCCTGGTAAGAATTTTGATGTTTATCTCAGGCTTTTAATAGACAAGTTGAAAATACTTTTAAGAGATGGCATCTTGACTTTTGATAAGTTTTTGAAGCAAAACTTTATTATGAAACCTAGTCTTTTATGGATATGATTTTCCTACTTACATTCAACTTCTGGGTGGAGTACCCATGGTAGACTATCATGTCCTATATATATGGAAAGTACAAAATCCTTCATACTAAAGAACAGTAGAAAGAAACAATTATTGCATTGTCATTGTCAATTCTTACATGAGAATCATCCATTTCGAAAGAAAGAAACAATTTTCAAAAGAACACCATTGAGAAAAGCTCACTGCCTCCCAGATTGTCGAGTGACGAGGTTTGTCCGGGTTAAATCATTTGATGTTTCATCATACGAAAAAGATCATAATTAGGTAAAGATGTGTATATTTTGGGAGTTTCCGTATTGGTCTACCAACCTACTACACCATAACTTATACGTCATGCATATTGAGAAGAATGTGTTTGATAATATTTTCAATATTGTCTTAGACTTTAAAGGTAAAAGCAAGGACAATCCACGAGTGCGCCAAGATTTGAAAGAGATATGTCATCAACTAAAATTGGAGCTGCTGTAGTTAACGGAAAATTCTTACAGCCGAAAGAAACCAATGCTCTAAGCAAAGATGATAAAAGGTTGGTTTGTGAATGGATTAAGAATGATGTGAAGTTCCCTAATGGCTATACTTCTAACTTGTCTCGTTGTGTAAACAAAGAATGCAAAGTTTATGATATGAAGAGCCATGATTGTCATGTGTTCATGCAAAGGTTATTATCAATTGCATTTTGAGACTTTATTCTGAAGCCAATTTGGGATCCTATCACAGAACTTAGTCATTTATTTTGGGATATTTATGCAACTTGATTGAGTGTTCCACATATGCTACAACTTGAGTCGAATATACTTGTGATGCTTTGTAAGTTGGAAACTAAGTTAATACCTGGTTTTTGGGATCCTATGGAACATTTGCCAATTCATTTGGTTTATAAGGTAAAAGTTGGTGGCCCAGTATAATATCGGTGGGGATATATCCTTTCAAAGGGTGACTTTCAATTTCTTGCATTAATTATTCATTTTGATTAAAATTGTATATTACATCATATATAACATTCATTAATACGATGGTGCATAATATGATAAAGAAAGTTCGCAACAAAGCATGGTTTGAGGGCTCAATTGTCAAGCCTTACATATTCAAAGCGACATTAAATTTTTGTAGCCTTTGCTTTGCAAGCAATTCACGTACAAAGATGTGAGAAATAGGCCAAAATGATGATGAGGATATTGATCCAACTGACCAAGTGTCTATATTTTCTTATCCTGGTAGAACTATTGGACGTTCTCGGTCTAAAGTGCTAGAAGATTGCGAGTATAACAAAGTGGTGATATATGTTCTTCTTAACTGTAAGGAGATTGGACATTTTGTGGAGTAAGTTTCAAAAACTTTTCTTATCTTTCAAAATTTTTACACACAACTTATCTTGTCATACATTTTTTTGTAGTCAATTCAATTTAATAATGAGAATTTATGTTACTAATATCATCGATAACTAACTCGAGAGACCTTATGAAAGGGAATTTCCACAATGGTTACGCCAACTAGTAAGAATTTCATAAGTTATAATTAAATATCCAATTTATTAATGACATTTTTATTCTTACATCTATCATAATTATGTATGTATTAAGTGATCTCAGTATTGATCATAAGTATGTACGCCATATAGCTATGGGTCCAAATCGGTGTGGCTGCTCTTACAATGGATACATCATAAATGATTATAGGTTTCACACAGAACATCATGCAAAAAACAAAAATACAATGAATAGGGGTGCATGTGTGAAGGGAAGCTATTATGACATATGTGATTACAATTTTTATAGTATGTTGACCGATATTATTGAGTTGGAATATGGGGATACCAACAATAAAGTTGTCTTGTTCAAGTGTTAATGGTATGATTATTCAGACAAAAGATTTAAACTTGACCCCAACATGGTTTGATTAAGATAAATCATAAGTCCAAACTTAAATCAGATGAACCATTTATGTTAGGTAATCAAGCGACACAAGTATTTTATACAAAATATCCATCTATGAGAAAGGCTTGATTGATGGTTAATATATAGAGTAAAACCAATAAACTTTATTAATATACCAATGACTAAAGATAATACTGAAAATGTGGAGCCGATGCATTTACACTTTTTTCATGATCAAGAAACCCAATTTCTAGCTCCGGTTACCCTTGAAGATGATGACAGTCTCTTTGAATCACTTCACAAGGGAAATGTGATGGAAAAAGTTAATCCAAATAAGCTTCTTCTGTAAAAGAGCAAAAAATATGTAAGAGTAATTGTTAATGATGATTTTACTAATAACGATGAAATTGTCTCAAATGAAAAAGAAGACGATGATGAATAGGAAGAGTTTATTGATGAAAATGATGAGAATCAGTAGTTCTTTACCTGTAAATATGGAAGTATGTTTATATATAGTTTATATCTACAAAAATGCTATTTACTAGCTATTTTTGTTATTCATTTTATAAATAACTAACATAATCATATAACTTGTTATTTCAGGTACATATATTACACAGTCATTCCTAAAACTATAGATTCTTTTAATTTGATTTTCATTATGCGATTCTTAAGTAGTATTTTTTTGCTCAAGTTATACTTTAAATGTAAAGTCTTTAGGATCTGGCCATAAACTGGTTAAATATAAGTCTATTTTGGATTCTAAGAGTACTGACACAACAATGGGGATGAATAAGACTTGTAGAAAGAAATAGAATGCCATTTGGATCAATGGTTAAGATACTAGGCTAAACTTTGAGTTTTAAGGCAAAAACTTGAAAACTTTGGATTCCGGAGGCAAAGCAGTCAAAACAAGTTTGTTTTGGATTCCAAGAGTACCGACACAACCGTAAGGACGAATAAGACTTGTAGAAAGAAACAAAATATCATTTTGATCAATGGTTAAGATATTAGGCTAACATTATAGTTTCAAGGCCAAAGCTTTATAACTTTAGGTTCAGGGGACAAAATGATCAAATATAAGTTTGTTTTAGATTATGGGAGTATCGGCAGAACCATGGGAACGAATAAGTCCTGTAGGAAAAAATGGAATGTCATATGACTCAACAGTTAGGATTTTAGGCCAATGTTACAGCTTCATGGCAAAAGCTTTGTAAAAACCAAAGAGAATACAAAACATACAGTTGATTAAATAAATATCTCACCAAAACCAACATCATTCCTTCTTGCACATGTGTGCAAGTGACCAAAAATGATTAGCTCAAATTTGTGAAAAGGAATAATGAAACCCTCAGTACACAGAGCTTTTATAGAAGTCTTCATTAGAAGTATAATTGATACAGGATTGCTAACAACATTATACCTTTCCTCGGCTTCAATACTCCTAAAATTAGAGATGACATGCAAACCTCCTTCCTTCATATACCTCTTAAATTTTCTGAAAACAACTTTTCTTATCAAGAGTGACAATGCTATCACCCTACATATGAAAAATGACGTGCATGATCAATTAGTTATGTACATACTTCACAGGTCTCAAAACACAAAGCATAATTATAAATAAAGCAGGGCTGCAAGACATAGCAGCCAACTACAAAGAAACTACAACTACCTCTTCATAAGTAAAAAAGACTTTATCTTCATCCTTATTTTTGAATCCATATACATCCCACATTCTTGTCACTCAGACCTTCATGGTCCAACTATCTTTAAAAGGGTTTAGCTACAATATCATAACCTGTTTTCTTGCCATGGATGAATTCAAAAGCCTGACAGTTAACCAATTTACAAAGTTTAGCTAAGCAACCCATGAAACCCAAACAATAATATTCATATTTGTTTTATAAAAAAAAATGTCAAGAAAGGTGGGAGAAGTAAACCCAAACCTTTATACAAATTCAATAAAAAAAGGTTTGAAAATACAGAAAGAGCAGTTGTGTGGTCAATTGGTTGAAACTAGTATAACTTAAATAATATAGGAAAAGGTAAGAAAATGACGACAATTTTAAGAAACAGAAAGGCCAATGCAAGCAAAAAAGTTTTGGTTCTGTCATAACCCAATAGTTTAACGTACGTTGCAGAATGTTCATACTTAACTTGTGTAACTAGGTGGATAAAATTTTACGTAAATTAGAATTAAAGTGAATAAACACTAGTACATATATATATATATATATATATATATAATTAGAAAATTAGAAAATTAGAAAATTATTTCCACCACATTATAGGTTGACTGAGACTTAGAGTTCACTTCATGTAAATTTCATTGGTAAATAAAATTAGTTTATGTATATCATAAAGTAGAGAACAATAATTGAATATGTATATAACTAAAAGTAAATTATAGCCACAACTTAAGTCATGTAGACTTTGACTTTATTTTTTTTATTAAGTCTTATTCTTTTCTTTTTCTTTTTTTTATTGAATTCATCATTTGTCTTTGTGGCCAATTTTCATTCCCTTCCATTTTCTTCCTCCACTGCCACAACAAACTCTAAAGTTCTCTATATTTTTCTCTCTTGTCTAGCCGAGAACTCCTACCCTTCAAGTTGAGTTTGAAGCTCTTCCTTATGTCCAAAACCCTTCTCCTTCTCCTTTGCTATTACCTTGGTTGTGTAAGCCATAAGCATAGCTGTTTGAGAGCTGTTGGCAGCACCTTCTAGCTGAGCAGTACCATCCCTAGCTTTAGGCTACAATAATTTATGTGGTGGGGGTGCTCTATTTTCAACTTTTTGTGGTTGAAAATTTGAGGTAATTCCATGCTCTTTAAGTTGGACAACAAAAGGAGTAAAAAATATATTTTTGGGCAGTTAAATGGTTACCTATGTAGCAATGAGGGTGGTAGTTCAAAACTATCTCCGAATTCAATTGTGTTAGTGTTTAATTGATGTTTAATTATAATTCATTCTTTGTATTTTAAATATTAGGTGTAGGATGTTAGTTGGTTTGGATTTAAAGCTAAGAAAACAAGAAAACATGTATGAGGATTATGTGTATAAGATGAAGAAAACTTGAAATTTGATGGTATTCATGGGGAAATTATATGATTCAAGTATTTGGTTTTTTAGGTGATTAAGTTAAGTTAAATTCAATAAGTGAAATTTTAACAATATAAGAGTATTATAATTTTTGTTGATTCTATTGTAAGATATATATATATATATATATATATGAGCACATGCACATGAATTAAGATAAAATATATTTATAAGGTGTGTTATAAAATGCTTAGGAAAAACTGAAATATGAATGTATACATAAAAGTTGAGTTATATAAGTTTTATTGGTTAAATGGTTAATTAGGAAATATGGAAATTGACTAAGTAAATGTTAAATTAATAAATAGAGTATAGGTAAAGTTAAAGTAATACGTTGTATAAGATTTCTTAGTGCATGTATAAATATACAAAAGTATACATTAAAGGAACCAAAATATACTTTAGATATCCAAATAAAATATTTAAAAAGGTGATTAATTGTAGGTAGAGTGATGGAAATGTGGGTTGAGTGGTTAATGAAAGGGAAACAGGGCCATAATTTATAAACTAGAGAAATAGGGTATTTCTGGTGTCTTATGAACTGAATTAATTTAGGAGTTTTAAAGAGAAAGTGTAGCTTAGGGTCTTGAGATGATATTTGAAAAGTTTCATAATCTAACTCAGGATATATTTATCGTTAGAGCTATTGGATGGCAACTAGTTTCGTGCAATATTTTAAATGAGCTTTAGTCAATCTAAAGAATTTTGTCAGGGGTTTTGATTTGAATTAGCTTAGGACCTCTGAATAAAAATTGTTCCTAACATATTGAGGGACAAATTTGGATCTTGGTAGGTTTTAATTTCATTTTGATTTGTATTTTGGAGGTGTTGGAAGTTATTATTGGGATTTTCAGATTATGACTGTATCTATTTTAATGTGATTGATGTTCGGAAGTCTTAAAGAATGATTTAGGAGTGGAGTGCTGATGATGAATTATTCCTGACATCTTTATAAACTAAGCTATAAAGTTTCTTAATTTAATTCCAAAGTATGAGAATTTTATAAGCATTAGAGTTTTGTTTAAGAAACCAGAATTTTGTATGTGCCCTGTTTGTGTACGTGTGCTAATTTGAGTGGGTTCAAGGTTAATTCTAGAAGAGGATTCTAAATAGGAAAGATAGCTAACGTCATAGAAATAATATTTGAACTTGGTTTTGTTGAAAATGGTTAAGTAAGTAAGTTAAAATCAAATATATCTCCAAGTTGGTTATGAAAATGGCTAAAAAGAATTAACTATATATATATATGCATGAAACTTAGTGCTTATAATTTTTTATAATAAAGAGGTTATAACCAATAAAATTGTTAAACTAAATAATACTAAGAACATGTAATTGCAGTTCCAGAACTTGTGGTTGAGCCAACAATGCTAGTAAAAGCAAGAAGGAGTGACTAGTAAAATAGGTAAACAGTGAGTGGTTAGCTGCTACCTTTTGGTTGCTATATTAGTGTATTTGATTGTTTTAATGTATTTATTTATATATATGTTATATAATGGTAAATAAGAATTTTATATCTATGATTGACTTAAATGAAGTATGTTGATGTGTGATCTTGTTTGTGGTTGATAAAGCCAATAAAAGTGTTTTTTTTTGCTTAAATAATTTTTACTTCTGAAATAGAATCTGGGTGCATTTAGAAAGTTTTAATTTAATTATTTGACATTGATTAAAAATACTCAAGTAACTCAGCCCCCTGTGGGTGGATTTGTGAAGAGGTATAAAGATTTCAATGATTCTGTATTTCAGTGATTTTGTATAAATTTCTATTTGGTGTGCCTACACAAAAATGCCCGATAGGAGATTTTTGGTGTGCGAGGCTAGGTTACTTTGTTGGCCCTTTGTGTGTTTTGAGTGTTTTGAGTGTTTTGATTTTTTTTGATTTGATTGAATAGTGCATTATTTGAATTGTGTTTGTTAAATTTTATGTTTTTCGTATTTGAGAACGTGTGACATTTAGTTATATGAAATGTATGTCATATTGATATTATTTACCATATGTATTTATTTAATACATGTGTTGAGTCATGCTAGTACCATTTGGGTACATTTTTCCACATCACTGATTCTGTGGGACTCAGCATTCTCCTGTTGATGTGTTTTTTAGTAACAGGATCTCAAAGGATATCAACTACTGATATTGGGCTTGCTTAGTGTTTAACAAGGTATATTCGAGATCACTTGCTTGAGGTTAAAGAATGAAATTTTACAGTCACAATAGGGTTCTGAGTTGTCATATTTTGTTTGGTGTGCTATTCTAATTGTTTTTCTTTATGATATAGTTGGAGCGAAGCTCCCTGGCCTGTGTATACTGTAGTCATTGCGATATGGTTGTATGTAACTAGAATTATATATTTGTATTTTAGGCATGTTCTAGTTTAAAGGGAACCTCTGCCAAAATTTTTAGTAAAATTATTATGTATTTCAATAAATAAACATTTTGAAGTTAAATTGTGTTTTCAAAATTTTAATTTTATTCTTTGGTTTAGTGAAGAGTCATATATGTTTCTTTGTTTTAAATTCAAGAATACAGAGGTTTGGTTATTCATTCATCTGGCCAGTCATACCTCTATGTGAGGTGTTACAGATTCACTACACTTAGAATGAAACATTTAAACACAACCCCATAATTAACAATAACAATTCCCTTATAGTGCAAATGGGGAGAATGAAATACATCCACTGAACCTTGCAATAAAGAAGTATAATTATTCTATGAAAAACAACTAAGCAATTTCAATGCCAAAAACATAATGAATTCTCCTAATTCTAGTCTCCTTCAAAGAAGAAAATAGAGGATTAAGCAATAAAGAAGAGGAATTCATCCTTTGCAGACAATCAAAACAGTTACTAAACCACCTCAGTAAACACTTGAATTAGAAGAAGAATTAAATTTTAAAGCCTTCAGACTGTAATAGGGAAAAAATAACAACGCTTCAAATTTGGGTTTGAAAAGAATGAACAAATAATTAAACCCCCACCAAATAAAAGCATGTGCCACGTGGCACCCACATAATATACAGGACAAATCGAAAAGAGCAAAAAATTAAGCACATGGCAGCTCTTGGTTTAATTGAGGATCAATTTTATTGTATCTTACATAGATATTTTTGTTTGTAAAATATATAAAGTGAGATTAAATTCAGGTGTCTTTTGTTTTTTTATGTTAAAAATATATATTTTAAAACAATACCAAATAAAATTATGAATAGGGAGAAAATTAATAGAAAAGTCTAAGACTGAGTTTGGTAATGCTATGACTTTCATTTTATCAAAAAGCCACTACAACCCTATTTGGTAAATCTTTTATAAAAGTTTATATGAGTAGTAAAAATAATGAACAAAATATTTGGTAAAACAAAACATAAGCTGCTATAAATGTATAAAATGATAAAAGTAAACATCACTAAATGATAATATATTTGAGGAAGAGATTAGATGGTTTATAAATTAATTAAGGATTACAGAGTGGCGGAAGATTAGAAATAAATAATAGAAAAGTCTAAGACTAAGTTTGGTAACGCTATAACTTTTAAAAAGCTATTGTGACTTTCATTCTGTCAAAAAGTCATACCAATCCTATTTGGTAAATCTTTTATAAAAGTTGATATGAATTGTAAAAACAATGAACAAAATGTTAGGTAAAACAAATCATAAGCTGCTGTAAAATATATAAAATGAAAAAAAAATAAACATCATTAATTAAGGATATATTTAGGGAGGAAATTAGATGGTTTATAAATTAATTAAGGATATATTTAAAATTTTCTAAAATTAATAAGGTAATTTTTGTACTTTTGATTTTTAAAAGTCACAGTTACGTTTGAAAAACATTACTTAGTGAATCTCTAAAAGTATCCTTAACTTTTTAAAAACAATATAAGAAGAAAAATAAACCAAACAACAGCACCCTCTTAAAAAGCATTACCAAACTCAACTATCTAGGTAATATCTAAAAGTCTAAGTATTCTTTAAGTAAGGAGAGAGAGATGAGAGAAAGAAGACAAAGAAGTGAAAGAAGAGAAAAATAGAGAAAGAAGTTTTGCATAAAATTAATTAATTTGAAAGTGATGAGAAAGAATTAATTGATGATATAGCATGATAATGAGTCAAAATATCTATTGTTTTAATTTTTTAAGATTATATCATTTTTCAGTTCAGTAGTTTAAAAAAATTCTCAATCAATTTTGTTATTTAAGATTTAAAATTTTTCAATCAAATTTTATTTTCATGTACACATGTTATGAAATAACAAAATAATTACATTTGACATAAAGAAAATAAAAAATATAAATTATTTTTATATATTGCAAAAAAAATTTAGTTATTTATCATTAAATTATTTAGAATTATTTTATTTATGCATAATATAAGAATGTGATAATGTAACTTAAAAAAAATCTGAATCTTATAAAATAAAATTAATTAAAAATATTTATAGAGAACTAAATTAAAAATTGAGACTAGAGGATAAAACAGTTTGTTAAGCCTAAATATTTTTTTTTATGATATGTTAATATCTTATTCTTTAATTTTAAAATAATCATTATATTATATATAGATAACTTTGCACTTCGCGCAAAAAGATAAAAACAAAAAAATACAAAAAATGCAAGTGAGAAAAAAGTAATGAACTGTAAATACTCACCCACTTGTTCACTCCCGATACAAACAGGGACCACCAAAAGGAAAAGCTGATAGCAATAGTAGCAATGAAAAAGAAATAAATAAATAATATATATATATATATATATATAAAAACATACAAACAAACAGTACAACGCGTTTTAGTCTTTTAGAATGAAAGAATAAAATAGGACGCGTAAAGCACAAGTATGCAAGTCCAACCCTCGTTGTTGGCATCCAAAAATTAAAGAATAAAATTTACTAATCTTAACTATTAAAAATAAATTAATGACTTATATTTCAACACACCATTTAAAAATATTATATTTTAAAAAATAAAATTAAAAAAATATAATAAAAAAATAAAACAACAAAAAAAAAAAAAATTTTAATTGTAGAAAAAAAAAAAAAAAAAACTTGTTAGTCTTACTTCTTTGCAATTTAAGTTTAATTTTTTTAATTAAAATTAAAAATAAAAATATTTGGTTTTTTTGGTTTTTTTGGGTTTTCTTGAGTTTTCTCATAGACATTACTATAAGATTAATTTCTTAAAATTCAGGACATACTCTTTTAAGAGGAAATCCCTCCCAAGGAGATGTCTCCTTTCATAAATATTACAAAAATATAATCATAAATTATTTATGAAGTCGATAGCATACATACCATTTTAAAGAAAATTCTAATAATTTTGGAAATTAAGCAATTAATGTATGGAGAAATTTTAAAATATTGAGCATATTAACTTTTAAAGTACAATATATTTATTAAAAAAAAATTAACAAAACTTTAAAATTGAATTATTCAAAAGAAGTCTTAGTTCTAGAAACATTTTGTATTTTTTAATAAAAGAAAATTTCAAAACACGAAGCAAAACAAAGAATGTGAAAAAAATAATTTACTTAAACCATTTCTTAATTGTTTAGAGCTCTTTTGAAAAACAAAATGTCTAGTATTTTTATTTTTTATTTTTAAAAAAAGAGAATATTTAGGAATAAATTGTTTAAATCTAAGCTGTTATATTTTTTAAATTAGTTAAAATTAGTGCACTTGGATTCGGATTCCCAAATTCCAGTCTTTTTACTCTTACAAAAATTTAGTTTCTTAATATTGAGTAATGCTTTGCTAGGTATTAACAATTATTTATGGGTGGCCTTATTGTCACGACCAATTTCTTTAGGACACTGTTTATTAATTAACATGAGTTTCTATTTTCCTAAGACACTCTTCTTTATTATATTTGACTTATCTTTTGTTATTAAATGTTAGAATTCACCATTTATTATTACTCTTTCTTACATCTCATTTTATTAGGTTTTTTTAATTTATATTACTAGATTATTTTTTCTAAAATTTTCAACTTGTTTCATATGTATATGTGCGTATGTTTCTTTGTCTTGTCTCTCAAAAATCTTTTTCTATAGAACTCTTATCATGTATTTTTCTTGATTCTTTTTAATATTATTTTTGGGTACTTAAACGAAATGTGAACACACCTGTATCATATATTTGAAAATTTTAAATACTTAAAAAAAATTTATAGGCTAATAAATATTTTTATTTTTTAATTATCTAATTGTGATAGAATTTTATTTGCTCATAATTTTTTAAATTTTTTTAATAATCTTTTGTGGTCAAATTTTATCTACTAATAAATTGTTTTTTTTTTAACAAAAAAATAAAGTTTTTTTCTAACAAAAAAATAAATTTAAAAAAAAATATATATATATATATATAATTTACGAGAAGTAGAGAAAATAAATTATATGGAGTAAAATGAAAATAAATTAAAAAATATTAAACTTTTAAGGTGAATTGAAATCAAATACCGTGTTTAGAGTAAATGAAGGTGTTTTAGGAAAAAAGAAACTCAAGCCAATTAATAGGCTGTGTCTTAAAGAAATTGGTCAGTGGCAATAAGGTTACCCTTTATGAGTACCTTTCACTTATTATTATTATTATTTTTTAGGTTAATTGGTCAAGTGGTATTCGAGTCAATTTACATGCACATTGACTAATGTATTTCTCTAATTCAATTAAAGGAATGTCATTTTTAAGTGGTGTTCGGATCAACATATGAGTACTTCACTCTTTTACTAATTCACATTTCTGATTTGATTAAAAATATATTATTCACGTTGAGACTATAAAATTTATGAACTGTCTCTTTTATAGATGTTAAATTTATTAAATTAATAATAGGAAGCACCTTTTTGATTACTGTATCAATCGTTTGGATCTCTTTCACCTAAAATATAAATTTTAAGATAAAATTATGTAAATAAATATGTGAGTACTGTGTGTCTATATTGTTCACTAAATACGAGTTGGGTGAGAAACACCACACCTTATCCAGTCTTAAATAAATTCTAAAACACATTTGTATTTTACAAACAAAATTTCTCTTACCACTGCTTTTAAAGTAGAAAAAGGAGTATGTACCCAAAAAAAAAAAAAACAAAAAAGAAAAAGTAGAAAAGGAAGATCTCAATTTGTAAGGCCTCTTGCAAGTTACAAGCCCAACACAAGCAAACCCATATTCGTTGATATGAACGCACCCGATTATAATTGAAATTTGAAAAGTGAATTGTTTAATTTTATTTATTTGTTTGGCACATATTTCAAAATTAATTTTTTAATTTAATCTCATATCCAAAAATATTATTTTCAATTTTTATGCTTTATACATAAAAATTTACAATTCTTGATTATGTATTATCTTTTACAATTATTTACTTATGACGACACATAATATTATAAATTGATCACTATTACTGAAAATCTCTACCACCCATTATTAGCAACTTTGTCCACCTACAGTTAGCTACTACCCACAAGTAATTTTGTCTTCACACCATCACCACGACCACTTGTTGAATATGATACTAGCCACCATTAGAACCAGTCAAAAACAATAACAACTACAACTATCATTAAAAATCTAAAGAGACAATGACAATTATTGCTGAAAACTGTTGATGACTACAATTAGAAGCCGTCAAAAATAACAACAATTATCATAAAGTACTTAATTCTTGTTATTAGATTTTACCTCATGCAGACTCATATAATATAATTTTAACCAATTTCAATTCTAATTCAACTATGCAAATGTGGCACAAGAATTTTTTGGTTTGAATTGTCACCCGTAATTTTCTTTCCCATTATTTAAGCAATGACCAACGTACCAACAAGGAAAAAAGCAGTGGAAAAAAAAAAAAAAAAGGAGAATTTTGAGCACTTTACTACATATTATTCAGCAGAGACCAAAACAAAATCTCTTATCACACGCCAAATTAACACACAATGGCTTCCCCGTCATCTTCCTCAAGCTCTAGCAGCCTACAGAAACATGAGATATACATCAGCGTTCAAAACGACGATCCTCACAAATCAGTCCCAGACATGATCGGTAAGGCTTTAACCATCCATGGAATTCCTAACTTCAATGATGTAAAGGAGCTGAGACTGAGACAAAAAGGAGTAGATATTAAAAGAGAACTAAGAGAAGCAATTGGAATGTCAAGGATGTCAATAGTGTTTCTATCAAAAAATTATGTTTGTTCAACTTGGTGTCTTGAAGAACTTGTTGTGATTTTAGAGTGTAGAAGAAAATGGGGTTTGATTGTTTTGCCAATTTTCTATGATTTGGATCCATCTGATATAAGGAAGCTAAGAGGGGATGCTTTTAAAATAGTGAATGCTCAGAACAAAGAACTTATGTGGTGGAAAAGATGGAAGTCTGCTCTCAAAGTAGCAGCTAATTTGTGTGGCTGGGATAATCGCAATGCCAGACATCAGTAATTGTTTTCTTTTCCTAGCTTCCCTTCCATATTTATTTATTTTTTTAATTAGTAACTATACGAAACTTTTACAATGACATAAACATTACATATTATCCTTTCACAGCAGTAAAAAATATTTATTGTTTTTTGATTTGTGCATATTTGTATTTTTTTTTTTTTTATTTATGATGAACGGGGACAGCCCTTTGAGCTTGAGAAATGGAGTTGGGGGATAATCCCTCGGCATTCACCCTTAGGTTTCGAATTTTGATAGGCAACAGACTGACAAGGTGTATAATTTGTGAATTGATTGACTATTTTTATGGCTTTCACTCGTATTTTTCTTGTAGATAATATTTTAATTGATCATTGACATGTTTCAGGTCTTTATCCTTGTTTGTGGGTGAAGTTTCTGAGGCAATTAAAGACAGGAAAATACACACAAATCTCAGCATTTCCATTTACCCCCTTAGATATGATACTTGTGATCAATATCTAAGTCTTTTCTTGCAAATTGGGATGGATGATGTTCTCATAGTAGGGTTATGTGGACCAAGTAATATGGGAAAGACAGTAATTGCTAGTTCTATTTATGAACAGATATTCTTTACATTTGAAGGAAGCTGCTTTCTTTCTAATGTTGGCCAAAATTCAAGGCAGCCAAACGGTTTGGTTAAATTACAAGAAAAGCTTCTCTCTGATATTCTGTTAGACAGCGATATAAAAGTGAGGAATGTGTTTAGAGGAGTTGATATGATTGAGGAAAAATTGTCTTCTAAGAGAGTTCTAGTTGTTCTTGATGATGTGGATGATATGGACCAACTGTATGCACTTGTAGGAAAACGAAATTGGTTTGGTGTGGGGAGTAAAATCATCATAACAACTAGAAAGTTGTATTTGCTAAAATTGGTTCAAGCTGATCAAGTCTTTCTGGCTCAAGGACTTCCTTTACCACAAAATATAGAGGTAAGTTTTTCTTTCTTTTGATTCATGGAAGGATGGTTTTCATTAATTAAAATCTTTGAGAGCAATGCTATGTCGCAGTGGTTTGACCATCTCACAAGGATAGTATGTGCTAGCTAAGCATGCCTCCACATCAGCACTGTTAGATGCTGAGATTGTCAAACATTCTCGACTATAACATCTCTAGCTTTGTTCAATTCAATATTTGCAACAGTGCACATCTGACCAGAGTTGATTTAATTTCTTATGACTCTTGAATAGAGCATCTGGAAGCAGTTTCAGCTAAGTCGCCGTGTAATTGCAGGGCTCAAGGAGTATATTGACTCTCTCCATCAATCGGTATTCAAACATAAGTAAAACTAGAATGTTAAATGTTAATTAACAATTGCTGTTGCTTTGTTTAAGATTTTTCTTATATTTAATAACTTTGGTAGTGTAATTTAACTCATGTTAGACTGTCAAGGAAGAAGGGTATCTTGAGAGATGTTTGCTTGAAGAGCGTCAAAAGAATGTCACTCAGGTATTAATTTTGTACCGTGAAATTAGCTTCAATCATAGTGTACATTTTATACGTCACCTATGCCTTTTAGACAATAAGCATGGTACTTTACCTGGTAAGACTTTGAGTTTTAAGCTAAAGAAAATTTCTACCCATCAAAATTGCTTAAATTTCCACTAACCTCTCCCTATACTGCCTTTAAATTTGTTCTCCTCTTTACTAATAAGTTAAAAAAAAAAAAAAACTTTTGTTCTTTCTATATTTGTTTCAGGAACAGGTTATAGCTGACTTGAAGCAAGCTCATCAGAGAGTTTCTGGCTTGATTGAGCCAAACAGAAGGTAGAGTGTAACATCCTGCTTGTCATATAGCATAAAATGTAGGTTGTGTGTGCATGAGTGTCTTGTGAGTGTGCTTCATTGCCTGTTGCATGCTTGTGCATGAGAGTCTGTGAGTGTGATCCATGTTCTCCCCATACCTTATTGTTTTCACTTATCCTCTAATTCCAATTTCCATTTTAATCACATAGTTAAATTTATTCTTAATTAATTAGTCCTATTTGTTGGGAAGTCACAGTTTTCATCTGGGTCCAAAATGGCAAGTGTTTGGCAAACATCATTTTCCATTAACTTCACAAACCAGGGTAGGAATAAGCTTAGTGTAATTAGTTTGGCTGCAAGTTTGCTTAATGAGGAACAAGGGAATGAGGAGACTTTCTCCCATTTGTTGCATATAATAATAACTAATGGTGATTTCCAAATCGGTTATGTGCTAAGTGGGTTTATATGGTAGAGAAGTTGCAGACTTCTTCATTTTCTTCTTCTCCTTCATTTCTGTATGGAACCAGAGTGAGCTTGATAGAAACTTGAAAGGAATTATGTCGCATTTTGAGGGAAACTTGAGGGTTTGACAATTCTGTTCAAATAAGTATTCTCCTACTTGAGGAGAGTACTTGCTTGGGTTGCGAGGCCTGATTCTTTGCTGGTTGCAGTACTGCAAGCCGGGGTTAACTAGTAAGGGTAGAGTGAGAAATTGAGTAGGAATTACTCGAAATGTTGAACAAGAAGTGAAGTGGAGGTTGCTGGAAGCTTGTTGGTTGAAGTGTGTTGCTGGTTAAGCTTGGAGAACAAGTAGGTCTTCTAGGATTCCATAACTTTCTCTATTTTCTTGTGTCTGCTGCAAATGTTGTCTGCTAATTTACTCCACAAAAACTCTCATCTTACGCATGTTTTGCTGTCTATTAAAGGAATTTATGAAATGCAAGGTATGAGGACAGTAACCCTGTTTTCCTTACTGCTTATGTTATGAAAATGCATGGTTTTGGGTTTTGCTTTACTTGTCTGTAAAGATGGATCAAAGATGATAAGCCAGCTGGGCGCCAATAAGGGAATGAGGTTCTCCTGACCGAGTTAGCTAACCGGCACTGATCATGCTTGGGAAACTTATGTCACAGTCTTAGTAATCTGCACTGCCTATATTAAAGAAAATGAATTTCTCATGCTCTATGTTTTATAAAAACTGGGAACACATGCATTTCCCTTTCAAAGTGCTCTATTGCACCTACTGGGATTTATGTCTTATTACTTTCAAATGTATTTCCAGATTGATTCATATGCAGCAAGGGCCTAAAGGCAATAATGGAGGATTAGTCTAATGGCAAGGTGTTCTGTTTTGATGTTTATTGTCTGTGTGTAGGTTTACATAATGTAAATTGTATGTTCTGTGTACTTGGAGGATCTAGTGTTGTAATCGAACTGTGAGCATTGGACCTGTAGTGAAACTATGTTCTGGTAATGAAAGAACACATCTTTTGTACCAAATGTTTCAATTCAGTCTAGTTGTCAACACTGACTGCATAAAATGTAATTTAGTAATCTAAAGAAATTGAACTAACCACAAAATAAGCTATCTCCAATAATGAAATAACCACACAAGTAAATAACCCAGAGAGGGGCACTGTAAATAACTTAGCAAAACAGAAGCACCAATAACCTTGCATAAGTGGTAACTAACTAATAGCTTCCAATAAAAGGAATGCATCCAAAGACAAAAACAATTAGGGCTCCATTGCTTCCTCAATCAATCAGTGAATAAGTGATTGACATAAATGAGGACTGGGAGTAGCATGCCTTGTAATGTATGCTGTCAGGGATCAAACAGGACTAAATTTGAGACTAAAGTATACCATGACATCATTTCATACTTGTACATTTTCCAATGTACCAAAACTTGTAGAAAATTACTATTATTTATTGTTCTTTTTTTCCTCTCCTCTATTCAACTCCTTTTTTTTTCCTCTCACTTTTAATTCTCTGAGCAAAAGTCTTGGCAATTGCACATGAGAGGATCCAAATCCCTTACCATTGTATGAGCACATTAAGTTTTTTTATTTATATTTTCTGTCCATATATAAAAGAGAAAACACTTGAATTTTGAGAAATGAACTTGAGAGATAATACCACCCGACAAGAATCAATGGAATTCAACTTTACTTGGCAGCAACTTTTGTCACAATATATTGGCCACATTAGTGTCACTGAACCATGTCAATCATGTTACTCGGTCTTGGCCCAAAGTCCAGTAAGCATACACACTTTTTTTTTTAATAAACTCAGAAAATCAATCAAAAAAGTTAATCGATAATGTAAAGCATTTTAAGGAAAATTGATCCTAAAATAGGAGAAGCAATCAGAGTTTCAAACAAAAGACACAGTACATCCAGCAAAAAAGAGCAGAAGATACGTTATAGTGGTAAAACAAATGGCTTGTGAGGAATCTCAGCTACATGAAGGGATGTTTTTGGAAATCACAACAAAATCAAAATTAGAACTCTGACTTGATCTCTCACTTACATCACCAACCATTTGGAAGTTTAAAATCTCAGGTTATACTACTTACAAGCACAAAAGCAGCATCAATGCATGCTCATTTCTGCTTCGTTGATCATAAAGGCATTCAAGCCTGCTACAATCTCATCTCAGAGTTAGACATGGTACTACTATCATCAAAACCGTGTAGACTTGGAGGGGCACTCTGATCCAGGCTTAGTTGCAGATTTAATGTAAGTTGTGCCTATACAAGATAACTTGAAGTAAGTAATCTTTAATAGCATTAGACTTCCAAGGTCTCTTGTAAACAAGGGCCTTCAATATTACCTGAAATGTGTTAAGCTCACTCCCAATCTGAGCCATAAGGAATTTTTCTCTGTCATGACCCTGCTTAAGAAGTCAAAATTATTTGTTTGTAAAACATAGAATATTAGAGGAGCACTTTGGGTTAAGCTTCATTTAAGTGTAAAAAGCTTAGGATTTCCATTAATGCTATTCACACACTGGTAGTTACACACCTTGTGCCACTCCTCTCAATCTAGTAGCAAAACTAAATTATTTTGTACTGATGAGTCAATGAAGGTTATCGCAGAGTTTAAGAGGTGCAAAACATCATTAGCCTAATATAAGTAACTGCTATATGAGTCCAGCGAATTCATATGACACCCCTCCTTACTTTCTGATTTTATCCCAAACCAATTTAAACTTGTAACTTCTGCATGTGGTAAACAAATTTTCAGTTTTTTTTTTTTTTTTTTTGGGGTGTAGGGTGGTGGTGGGAGGGTGGGTGTGGAGGGAATCTTACACTTTCAAGCTTCTTGAAGGGGGATAACTTTTATACCTGAAAAGTGTTGAGCTCACTTTCAATCTCTTCCATAAGGGACTTTTCACTCTGATCACCCTGCAAAAATAAATAAATAAACAGAAGAATTAAGACTACAATTTTACATGTCAGTACAATTGTTCAGGCTCACTTGTAAGTTTTCTATAACTTGCTGCCTTTAAAATAAATATAGAGTTCTTTCCTTTTCTTATCTTTCTTCTTTTGTTTTATGACAGATTACAATTTCAAATGGAAAATCATATTTACCTGAAAAGAGTTTAGCTCTCTCTCAATCTCAGCCATAAGGGATTTCTCTCTTTCATGAGCCTGTATCAATAAAAGTGTAAACTAGTGTACTTAGCAGGACAATTGTTAACCTAAAACTTGATATTTATAATACCCACCTGGGCATGAATAATCTGTATATGCTCCTTCAGAGCATTAATCGTCTCAAGGTTCTTCTGGAATTGCTCCTCTAAGACCTGCACATAGAAGGAAAAGCTAGTGACAGCGTTACTTGGAACTACGAATAAATCACTAGGAAGAAACTGTGACCTGTATGCCTTGAGAGCCATAAACATCATCGACTTCAAGTACATTTAGTAAATGAGAATCTGTAGTTGTTATGATGATTCTACTTCCAGAACCAAACCAGTTGCGGTTTCTTGCAAGTGCATTCAATTGGTCCAACTTGTTCACATTATCAAGAACAGCAAGAACCCTTTTGGTGCGTAGTGCATTTTTTATCATGTTGGTTCCTGTTTTAATACTGCTTATGTCTATATTGTCTTCCATTAGAATATCAGAAAGAAATTGCTTTTGTAAAGTAAGTAATCCATCAGTTTGTTCTGCAATTACATTAACATCTGAAAGGAAACAACTAGCTTCAAATCTTTCAAGATTTTGATTATAAATAGATTTTGCAACGTTTGTCTTGTCCATTCCCCAGATGCCTACTATGAGTACATCATCCGAAATGACACTCAACAGGAGATTCAGATACTCTTTGGCGGCCTCAATCCTAGGTGGGAAGATTGAAGCACACATGTGTGTATCTTGACGTCTGCTCAAAATATGTTTCATGATTTCCTTTATAAATTTTGATTGATGCCTGTGACATATATAACCTTGAGTTAGTTAGAATTCTATACATTAGATGAACTAAAAAGTACAATGAGTCATTGACATGCATATAATCACCACAGAAAATATCTGGTGCAGCAAAACTGGTCTCTTCCTCACTTTTGTTTTTTTTTTGTTTTTTGTCTCTTCCTCAGTCAAACAAGTGTATCAAGAATCAATGAAAAAGAAGGAATTGGTAAGGGAGAGAGAAGAAAACCAGAGAAGATAATCAAGAATATCAACCTGGGGTTGTAATCCTCATTTTGGTTTAAATTATCACTAGAAATAAAGAGATAATAAATCTTTAAAATGGTAATGCAGTTATGCACCAAACATATTCTGCTTAATGTTAGTGCAGTTTATGAAAGGAATGTGTCACTACTTGAAACCTTACACCCTTTAAGATTGTTTCGAGAAAAGAAATGGTGTTGCCTTCCTATCTAGCTTCTTTGACCAATGACCACACAAAAGAAGTAAAGAAATAAAAGGTTATGTTCTTGGGGTAGCAACTAACACAAAAGTAAAACAATCAACAGAATGGAACCGTGACACTTGATGCAGTGCATCATACAAAGCATAAGTACTTGGTGCCGTAATGTAACTGCAGCCAATATATATATAGCACTGTCATTGTAAGAGTTAGATCAATCAACAGCATCTATTGAAAACAATTTCAAGCAAGAAGGTGCCTTTATCTTTCAATGGCAAGCAAAACAAACTGTCCTCTACATGGCTTCTATTTTTTTCTTCTTTCTTTTTTGTAACAAACCATACTTTGATGTTCGGGGCAAAAACATGTGACTTATAAACCGTGACAAAAGTTTCAGTGCCTAATCTCATCTTATCAAAAACAAATTTAGCAAAGACAAAAACAGCCAATGAATAAAAATCTTGTTGGATGAGAATCGAATTGAATTAACATGATATTTTACCAGCTAGCAACATTCTGCATATCCCATCCATGAGTAGTACATGATGCCTGCTTCAGCCAAAGCTTCCCTCCACCTGTCCACCTTGTTCCCCTCCAAGTTTTCCAACCTAAGACGTTCTTCATGTTTATGAAGTGCTTCTCCATAACTATTTGTCTGCTGGATGACATCACTAGGATCAACATCATAGAATATAGGTAGAACAACCTGTCCAGCTTCTTTTTTGCACTCTATAATCTTCACAAGCTCGTCCAAGCACCAACCTGAAGTGGCATAGTTTTTGGAGAAGACTATAATAGCAATCCTAGACATTTGGATGGCTTTTAACAGCTCAGTTGCAATCTCACCCCCTTTCTGAAGATTTATATCATCTTTGAATGTCGGAATGCCAGCTTCCTGCAAGGCTCTATGAATTTTGGGAGTTATATTGTAGCGGGTATCTTCGCCTCTGAAACTCAAGAAGACATCATGCCTTCTTCTAGTAATGGTTGAGAAGAAAGAGAACGATGATGAGAATATTCTCGTGAAGTCCATTAATGGTGGAAATTCAATTGAGAATTATCCAAGAAAAAAATTGAAGTTAGGATGAAGTTGGATTCAGAAATTTGACAGCAAAGTCAAGTTACTAGCTGAAACTGAGTTCCTAGATCTTCCTCCAGAGACTTCTGGTATGAGTAAAGTTTATTTGATATCTGACTTTGATTTTTCCTTCCATAAAATCTATTATTTTTATAGCTAAAAAATTGAAGAATCGGATAAAGCTGCTTCTACTAATTTATTCAAGTCGTATTATTTTTATGGTACAATTCTGCAATGTGAATAGTTCATTATTAGCAGAAATTGACAAAAGCTAGTATGTCCAAAACTAAATCTTTTCTTAAAGAATAAAAGATTAGGAATTAAATTCATTAGACACTTTTCCACTGCTACTTGTTCAAAGCCGCGTTACATTCAGGCAGTGTCGGCGAAAGTGACTGCACTCTCCTATTATTTATTAGGTGAGTCTATAACAGAGGAAAACCATGTAGAAGACATGTGCACAATCAACGCGTAAATAATTGAACTTAGAGGAAAAAGAAAAAAGAAAAAAGAAAAAAGAGAAAAATATATTATTAGATGAACGCGGAAAGTAAATTACCTTTTAAGTTTTAAGTTGTTGTAGGAAGAAGAAAAATCCAAAACAAAATCTTGGGTCTCAGCCGACAGACAACGAAGGCTTCCTCATCTTCTTTTTCGGAAAAACCCCGTAAGTTTTTAAACAAGATGTTAAGTTTTGAAAATATAACCCATAAATGTCTTCGGGATACGAATTCTGCTGGAAAAGCTATGTTCATGTCTTCGAAACTCAATTCTATTATTTTATAATTATTTTGGTCAATTACTCAATTCATTTATTTTGTATTTATTTTAATTTATTTACTCCTCTAGTTCAATTATCGAAATCAATTATTAGTCTTTTTCTAAATTCAATTATTAATTTACACTTTGTCAGTAAATTATTTTTGTCAATATAAAATTATATATTTTTTAACCATAATTATTGAAAGTGCATAAATAAATTATTTATTTTTTTCTTTTCATTTTTTATTAGTTGAACACTTCAATTATTGTGATATGTGGAGAAATTATAAATTGTGCATTATGAAGAATAGATTGTCTAAATTGTTGGTTAATCTCAAAATTGATTAATCAATGAGTATGGATATAGTGTTGGTGAATTGTTCAATGTAATTGGGTGTCATTGAGCTCTTAAAGACGATTATTATTATATGTCAAATCCCAAGAAGCATAAATTCTCACAAAGTGCTTAAAACAATGACTACTTAGTGAGAATTCATGGTTGTAAGGTCATACATACTTTGGGGTAATGCTAGATAATATAATATTCATGTACCTCATGCTACATCAATAACCACACCACAAAATATCGTGGACGAGTTACGTAATGATTTGGGTCATATAAAAGAAGAGAATAAGAACGTATTAATTCGATTGAACGGATATGGATTTATACAACAAAATTGTTAGTATATGGAGGAAGGGAATCTTAGAGATGCACAAATGTACTATTGTTTTACCTTAGAGAATAAATGCCTCTCAGACATTTCGATGTTTGACGACAATGTTTGATATGTAATTTTGTTATAATTTTAGACATGAGTAATTGTGTTTAGATCTGAGTACAAGTAATGGAAAAAAATGCATGATTTATTTATATAGAATGGCATGATAATCTTATAAACTTAAATCATTAATTATCAGACATTGGACCTTCTAAAAGGTACTTTTTGTTGCTTATAACATTACTCACTTTCATTGGTGTTAGTTCTCATTTAATAACTTTTTCTTGATCAATTCCAAGTTTAATTATTTGGTATTTAGCCCTTCTTAGTAACATTTTGTTGTTTTCCTTGCAAATTCTTTAGATAACTTTTTCATAATCTGCTACATTACGTATTTCCATTATTAATGATTTCAGATGAACAACGGGAGCGGAGCATCAACACCATGTAGGTCATTGACCAATCCCTCAGCCTCTTCTAAACAAAACGACCATTCACATCATATTCTAGTAGAATCCTCCCTTTCGTCTATATACCTCTCACTTTCGTAATCATCAAGAAATCTAGATAAAACCTAATTACGCTCTTGGTGTCTTTGACTTGACGATCCATCCATGTTCTGGTGTTTAATTTGATGATTTTATCTATATATTTGTTTTGAATTGTGTATTTAAAGGTAAAACACAGAACTATAAATTCATTATTAGTATGAGCTTTTTGTTTTGTAGTGTCATGGGACATAATGACTCAATTTTAATTATTGGTCTGTTATGTAATTATCTTTTTCTTGATCAAATTTGTATTTATCAAAGTTGAGTTGGAATCAACTTTGTGCTTTCTTGTCACATGAAGCAATACGTTTTCTTTCAAATGAATTTGTTAAAAGATATTTACACACACAGGAAATCTATTTGAATTTGATGATTGCTTTTGAATTAAATCATTAATTTGAATGATACCACTGAGTTGACATTAAGTTAATATTATGTGAAACATTTGAGCGCATGTTAGAGATATCATTATTCTAGTGAAATTCCTTTTTGGCTATTCATTTTTCGTTTATGTTTTAGTTTTACTTTTGCTCGAGGAATAGCAAAATCTTAAATATAGGAGTGTGATAAGTCTTTGAAATAGACTTATTATAAATCCTTTTAACTATTATTATTGGCTATGTTCTTGAGTTGTAGTTTTATTTTTTTGCTTAATTAAGTTTGTATGGTATTAAGATGTGGAATCCTAATTGAGTATACTTAGAATTTAGCCTTTAATTAAGAGTTTTATTCATTCTTAACTTAGTTTGTGTGTTTTGAAAGTTTAATGCATAAAGGAGAACCTTGAAGTCAAATTGGATGGGAATAAGGATTTCTTACACATAGGACGCCACAGCCACGAAAATGGGCGCTTTAGTGCCCGAAAACTCTCAAAATAGCATGTTGCTATAGGCAGTTGGTGCCTAGGTGCCAGAAAAAGCATGGCCTGACACTGGCTTAATTCCTAGTCCAAATTAAACTTAAATTAAGGTTTTTAAACCCTATTTAAATAGAAGTAGCTTGGGGATTCAGTACACACAAGTTAGCTAAGAAATTTTAGAGATTGAAAGGCAAGCAAGAATGAAATGAGCAAGCGAAGCATGGATGGTTGAAGATTGAAAACTGACAACCTATCAATTTTCTACTATTCTAATGATTCCTTACTTTTCTTGTATTTCTTTGATGTTTACATTATTTGAATCCATGTTTACATTAAGTAGCATGGAGTAGTTGTCTTTCCAGGATTGCAATGAAACTCAAAAATATAGCCTGATTTTTATTTTATTTATTTATTGCTTAGGGTTTGGTACATGAGTTATTTATTTCATTCTATGTTTAATGCTTCTAATTGATTGATCATCTTTTAGATTGAATTGGTAAATTAAAGGAACCATGATGAGTGAAATTTAGATTTAGCCTTGAATGAAATAGCACTTGTTTGAATTTATTCACATGTTTGTTTAGATTTGATTCTTATAGTAAGATAGAAATATACCTTTATACCTTATGTAGTCATGTTAGGTCTTTTCTTAATGAGTCTTGTTTAACTCAATTCTCATAGAAATATAGTGAATTGGTTTAGTGAGATATTATTATAAGTAACTTAAAAGATACTTATAATTGAATAAGAACCCTAGTTAATAATTTGGTAGCATAACTAAGCATGATAAGATAATAATAATCCTAGTGAAGTATTGAAGGAAATTGTAATTCTAAGTTTTTTCCATTATATTCTTAAGTTTACTTGCTTTAGTTTAATTTAGCTATTCATCTCAAAGTTTTATTTGTTTGGATAAAGTTAGAGTTTAGTAATTTTATTATTTAACGACTGTTAGTAGTAATTCCTTATAGGAATGATACTTCATTTACTATATACTACTTATTAAATGATAAGTGCACTTGCAGTTAGTAAAGTGCATAACAATTGCTACATTATGTACTGTCTACTCACAGAGATTTTGTGACTTACCCTTGTTAACTTAGATAGGATTTTTACAAAATGCAAATGCACGTATCGTCCTTAAATAATATAGTAACAAGTAGAGATCGTTCCCATGAGGAATAATTATTTTTTATGCTAATTACCACTATGATACAACTTAACTCTAATCAAGCCAAATGAAAATTCAGAGATAAGTTTGACTTAAAAATAATAAAATTAAGTATAGGTTCACGGTATCCCTCACACTACACCTTAATAATTTTAATTCAAATCAATTCATGCATTAGTTAATATTAACCTAGATTTCTTAATCAATTACTAGCATACTCCTATGTCTAGCAATTATATATTCTTTTTAGTCTAATTCCCTATATTCCTATGAGACTTATTCTAAAGCAAACTCATTAACACCTAATCTCCTAGTTACATATGGTAAAAGAGCATATCCTTATCTCTTAAACAAATCAGATCATTCAAATCATACGAACAATCCAAACATAAGTTATATCACCTAAGGCTAATCCTAAAACTGACTCTTCCTAGTTAACTTCGGAATTCCTAATCAATCTAACTGGTGATTAGATACTAAAACAATCCAAACATAAGTTATATCACCTAGTTATCAAGCAATTAGAAGCATTAAAAACAAGGCAATATAATACTAAAACTAAAGCCTGCATTGAAATAAAACTAAAGCCACTTAGGCTACATGTGAGTTCAATCGTTACCCCTATAATATGACTATTCCATACTAACTACAAAAAACATAAAAACTAAAGACAAAGCCATTACAAGTAAATATAAAATAAGAAGAATAAGAAATAGAAACTAGAAGTTGTCACTATTCGGGTCTTATTCAGCTTCTTAGCACTCTCTATGATAAATTCTAGTATATATCTCTAAACCTCAGCCTTGCTCCTCTATTTATAAGCCTTTTCCTCCTATTTGAATTAAAATAAAAGTTCTAATAATCCGTATAAGCGATGCGGCATCACAGGGTTTGTTTAATTTTAGAAGGACTCGTCTTGTACACCATCACGAATTCTCTTTCATAGCTAATACGACTTCCTTTCAATCATACTATGGCTTCATTCTTCAAGTGCCACGACTTCCAGCTCCCTAACTCCTTTGGTTTTTCTCTCTTTGCATCAGAGCTGCGGCTTCATATTAGTGGTGCCGCGTCTGAGTCCTCTCTGCCTCTTTCATCAAATTCTTCCTTTTGGGGTGTCTTGGCTTCATGTTATGCAGCGTGACGGTGCCATTTGAGTTGCTTCCCTTCTCTAATTCTAACTTGGACATTGCAAAGACACCTAAAACAAATTAAATACCAAAATTGGAAAAACTACTCCTAAATAAGATAAAAACTTTACAAAACTCCTAAAAACAACCTAAAACAACTCTAACACTATATTTGACTAGTATTCTAACTCAAAATATCAGGATTATGACCAAATATGAATTGAAATCATATGAAATAACTCTATTATTTTATAGTTATCACTTACGTTTTTGTTTTCAAATAGTTGAGATCTTGGATTTTGGAGCCTTGTGTCGAGGAAGGTGTCTATCTAAAATTTCTGTTTTTGGTATGCACCCAACCTTTGTTTTAGCGAGTCTAGCTTGTATTCAAACTTATTGTATTTAAGATGACTTATTTATATTTATACTCCACTATAACTTTATTCTGGGATTTGCTTCTGTTTAAATTTGTGCTTTCAGTTATGGATGATCATTTGTATATTATGATGTTATTCAATAAAGTTTATTCTAACCTTTTAATTATCTGAGTTTCAGATGGAATATTGCAGTTTTGTTTCGTTTTCGAGAACCTAAGTAAGTTTCTTTGGGTCATGGTAGGATTCTATTCACCCAAATCCATTCACTAGTCATGGCCCGATTTGGATCGTAACATTAGATATGCAACGTATTAAAATATTCATGGCTTTTTCGTTCACTTGAACAAGTTTCATCTCCTCTTTAGTCAAATACTTTTCATCTTTAGGACGACCTTGAGCATCCTTTGGAACATTAGAAACATGTACAATGACTCTCAAGATATTTAAATCAATACTATAAATGAAGATTATCATTGTGTATTTCTAATAAGCATAATTTGAGCCATCTAAAAGAGTAATAGTCTTGGTGCTTGCCATGGATCTTTTCTCAATAGCTTTTAAGCTTAAGTATGTTACAAAACTCTGATACCAATTGTTGGCTCGAAAAGCAACCAAAAGGTAAGGTAAATTGGTACTTTAAAAACTTTTTACACAAAGAAGAAAGAGAATGTTCTATGTTATCTAGTTAAGACATAGCTTAGAAGCCCCTGCCAGGGTATGTGAAATTAGATTAGAGAATTTAGGTTTTAGTACATGAGTTGTGACTTATAGATAGACATACATCAGATTAAACAATTTAGGGTTTGACATTAATACATACTCTAAGTTTAATCAAGAAGATTGAATGATGGAAAGATGAATTGCATGGTAATTGATAATGAAAAGGTTCACATATATATTTATATTATTTAGGCACTCATCATACACTGCTAGGCATCAATTTTGACTTGTAGGTAACCCAAGAATTAATTAGTAAATTAATTCTCATTAATAGGTAAATCAAAAAGTAATTTTGATTCGAATTAATTAGATATGAATCTAAGTGAAAAAATATATTAAGTTAATGTGACACAGAAAAGGATGTAAATTGATTAAAAGAAGTTTTGTGCTTCCATGCAATTGTAAACAAATGGTATTTAAAATTTAAACTAGGATTAAATTAGGATTGTCCTACTTTGACTAAAATTCTAAGAGATAGGATTTGATCTTATCACCTAGTGTTTAGCTAATATCTTGCTTAAGTGAGATTAGATATTAAACGTACATAGCATAATTTTTATTCAAAATACCACAGAGATTCAAAGTTCTCAGCATTAGAGAATTTCAGCAAGCTGAGTGTTTCTGAGAATGAGAGAAAAAATTTCAACACTTGTGCTAGCATATAAGATAATTTTTGGCAGCCATCTTAAAGCTCTTAGTCAATTCATTTGATTAGATACAATTAGAGATTGTACACCATGTGCAACTTTGTGAATCAAGCTAAAATCATCCAAATCACTTTAAAAGGTAATTCTATTTATTAGATTAGTAGAAAATATCTTGTTCATAAATAATAAAGAAGATCCTAAGGATTTGGTTATGTCACAAAATTTTAATTTTTGTCTTGCCATGCATAATCAAATTCCTTACACCTAGTCCTCATCCATGTCATAAAAGTAGGGGTGGGTGTTGAAAAGTTAGGGAAGTGGTCATGTCAACTCTTATGTGCATAACACAAGCATGTTGCATCTATGCCACAGTGTTGGTACAATTCAACTGATGCTCAAGGACCCACTCCACAAGCTCCATCTGTTGTGTCAATGTCATCGGTCTAAGAGGATGGGCCCTAGTAGGTTGAGGTGGTGGTGGTGCTGAGGAAGAGCTGGCTCCAACTATAGCTTGAGGAAATACTAGAGTCAAGCAAGAACTGCTTTATTAATAGGCTCCTTAGGCTACTTTAATTCTTACCCTTATCCCATTGCACACTAGCACGAACACATAAAGTAGTGTTTAAACAAGGAAACAACATACCTTCCTTTTACCTTCCTTTTTGTTAGAGTAAGCAAACTTAATCATATTGCCAAGGATGATCCGACCAATGTCAATACTCTTGCTAGTAGTGATAGCATAAAGTAATAGAGCTTTATCCTTTGTTACATTGCTAATATAAGTACATGACAACAAATTGTTGGAAAGAAAGAGTTGGCATACCTTGATGTCTCTGCTCAATGCATTAGCTTAGACAGTAATAGGCTCACCTTTGGATAATTTCCACTTAGTCCTTTTGTTGCATAAATAGGCTAGAACTGCATCCAAATCCACTTTACCTAGCCATAAACTGGCTATACTCATCATCATCTATATCCGGTGTCCCAAACTCTTAATTTCATGTGGCTTCAAAGGGAACTTGTTGCTTATAGAAGAAAACTTTGGCATTATAGTGGTTAGAAGCATTAGCATAGAACTCCTTAACCAATAGCATTATAATGCATAAGGTTGAGCACAAAATTTCTTCCAATTACGAGAATCAATCATGGCATGTTTCCTTATATTGGTCTAGATGCAAATCAAAGCCTTTCTCAGTTATGGTGTTACGATGCATAAGAGAGAAAGAATGGCACCCTTGGGCTTCTTCTGAAACAAATTTAAAGCAGTCTTAGGTGGCACTTGGATAGAGGAGTAGCCATGGATGTCTTTCTTGAAGCTTTTTGGGTAGGGAGATTGTGTTTAGGATGCTAGAGTGTGTTTAGGAAGGTTAGGACTTGAAATAAATGGGATTGGGGATGTTTTAAAACTTGTATAGCTGATGGGACGCTGTGGCGCTAGAAGTCTGGTGATGTGGTGCCCGTTGGCTCTGACGCCGAGGCACTGAATGACTCTGACTTTTTAATTTAAGGGCCCAGTGGCACCTAAAACTTGGTGATGTGGCACCCAACATCCTTGTTTTGATGTTTACGATGTATTTTGATGGTTTTATGTTATACCTACAAGACAAACTAAGAAAATTTAATGAAATTACTTTAAACAAAACTCTAAAACTTGAAAACACAAAAGAAAGAGTTTAAAAAGCTTTGCTTGCCTTCTATGAAGCACTTAATTTTTAGTCGTTGGCTTGATAAGGAAATACTTTAGTGACTTTGAAAAGGTCTAGATCACCTAAACTTGAGCTTTCCCAGAAACAACTTCAAATGGGAATTATAAAGTAAGACTTTCATGTCTGGCTTAAAATTATGGTTTATGATATTTTTATCATGCCATCTTTTTTTCCTTTCTTTATAGACCTTGGCATTCTCATAAGCTTGAAGCCGAAACTCATGCATCTCATTAAGTTGAAGATGCCTCTTCTCAATGCCTACATGGAGATCAAAGTTCAGATTTTTATGGCTCAATGCACATTGTGCTCTAGCTCAACCAGTAAGTGGCATGCTTTTCTAAAGACCAATCTATATGGACAATAATAAATAATGAAAATAGACTTATTTTACATTCTTTTGACTAATTATTTTAGCTATGTTTTAAAGTTTCAATGCTTAGCTTTTAGTTTAATTTCTAGTTGAGTCCTTAATGTATAAGAAAGTTGAATCCTAGTTCATTTTGGCTAAGATTTAGATGTTTTATAATAGTTCTAATCTATATTAATTTAGTTTATATGTTTTGAAGGTTTGATGCTTAAAGGAGTCCTATTGAAAGTGAAATTGGAGGTGAATTCTTGGCTTGCCTCCCATGAAGCGCTTGATTTATAGTTGTCGACTTGACTTTGTCATTCTCATTCAGTGTTGCTTAGAGTGATGGAGTCTTTTGACAATCAATATTGTCCCCCTAATAATACTTAAGTCTTTGCCCATTCACTTTGAACTTATTGTCTGGATTCAACTCTTCAGCTATCTCCACAACTCTATAAGGAAATACTTTAGTGACTTTGAAAGGTCTAGACCACCAAGACTTGAGCTTTATCGGAAACAACTTCAAACGGGAATTATAAAGTAAGAATTTCATGTTTGGCTCAAAATTGCGCTTTATAATACTTTTGTCATGCCATCTTTTTTTCCTTTGTTTGTAGACCTTGGCATTCTCATAAGCTTGAAGCCGGAACTCATCCATCTTATTAAGTTAAAGATGCCTCTTTTCAACGCCTGCATGGAGATCAAAGTTTAGCTTTTTTATAGCTCTATACACATTATGCTCTAGCTTAACTCGTAAGTGGCATGCTTTCCTAAAGACCAATCTATATGGAGACTAATAAAACATGAAAATACACTTATTTTACATCCTTTTGACTAAGTATTTTAGCTATGTTCTTAAGTTTTAGTTGAATTTTGCTTAGCTTTTAGTTTAATTTCTAGTTGAGTCCTTAATGTATGAGAATGTTGAATCTTAGTTCATTTTGGCTATGATTTAGGTGTTTTATAAGAGTTCTAATATATATTAATTTATTTTATATGTTTTGAAGATTTAGTTCTTAAAGGAGTCCCATTAAAAGTCAAATTGGAGGTGAATTCGGGCTCAAAATCACAAAAATTGCAAAACATCATATTGCTGCTCGATGCCTCTGCACTGAGTTGCTAATGGCAGTGCCAAACTCCTGTATTGTGAATTTTTCACACCGACTTGAGCGTAGCATCGCTTAGGCTTCAAGGCCGCAATGTCAGCCTAATAACTAGTCCAAATTAGATCCCTAATAACTAGTCCAAATTGGATCCAAACTGAGCTTTTTGAAGCCTATTTAGAGGGGAATGAATTAGGGATTCAAACAGACACATATTAGCTAAGATTTTCTAGAGTATTAGAGCTTGTCGAGGGTGTAAGGAAGCAAGAGAAACAAGGATCATTGAAGCTTGAAAACTGACAACCTTCATAGCATTCTCTATTTCTACTCATTCTTTACTTTTATTGTATTCCTTTGATATTTACCTTTGTTGAAACCATGTTTACAATAAGTAGTATAGAGTAGTTTCCTTTCTAGAATTACAACTAGAACTCAACATGTAGCTTGTTAATATTTTGTTTATGGATTACTTAGGTTTTGGCATATGATTTATTTAGTTTATTCAATGCTTAATGCTTTTAATTGATTGGTCATCTTTTATATTGAATTAGGAAACCTAAAGGAGTTTGGAAAAGTGTGTTAGGTTTTACCTTGAATGAATTAGCACTTAATTGAATTCACATACATTTTGAGTTTGATTTGTGTATAGGATAAGAATATACCTATATGCTTTTTGTAGCCAATTTAGATCCAATCTTAATGATCTTTTTTAACTTGATTCACATAGAAATGTAGTGAATTAGTTAAGTGTGATATTATTGTAAGATATAGGAATATGCTTATAATTGATTAAGAATCCTAAGTTAATAACTTATTGTTATAACTAAGCAAGACAAGATAATAATTTAAGTGAAGTGTCGAGGGAAGTTGTAATTCTAGTATTATCTCCAGTATATTCTTTAGTTGATTTGCTTTTAGTTTATAATTAGTTAATAATCAACACAAAACTCATTTGTTTGAATAAAACTGGAATTGCTAATTTTAATACTTAACATAATATTTGTAAAACTCCTCATGGGAACGATCTCTACTTTATCATTATATTACTTGAGGATGATACTTACTTGCATTAGTAAAATCCATGTCAAGTTTTTGGTGTCACTATTAGGGAGTTATTCTTATATTTGTTAACATCACTTGGCTTTGGAAATCTTGCTCGGTATTTGTGAAGGAATGATGCTAAGGACGATGGTGGAGGAGTTGGTCACATAAAATCTTCACAAATATAAAATTCAGTGGCTAATTTAGGTGGAGGAAGAGTTGGCCACATAAGATCTTCATAGTTATTCTCTTTAGTGGCTAAATTAGACTCAAGAGATTATGTTTTTTCTTCTAGAATCAAGTCTTGAATTGCTTTTTCATTATAAGAGTTCCTTTCTATAATCAATTGAAGTTCACTAATTTGGCCATCTTGGATTACATCATGGATTTCTTTTTCTATGACCAATTTAGGCTTAATAGGTTGGGTACCATAGATTTCCTCATGTGATTCTTGAAAAAAGAATTTTGTACCCAATTTTGAGACATCTCTATATTCTCCCTCTTTAATATTAATACCAACCAATTCTAGCTTATTAATATTCTTATATTTGTTATCCTATTATGGATTCCTTTTCTTTTAGTTTTTAGCAGGAATTTTCTCATTAAGTGGTGTTTATTTTTTGCAGGCACGTTATTTTTTACCTCCTACCAAGCTTGGATGCTTCTAGGATAAGGATTCTTGTTCTTTACACATTGCTTCAATGCTAGGGAGTCTTTCTATCATTATTCCTTTTTATATTTTAATATTGAGGGTAGTGTTTGTCTTAAGTTTAAGGGAGAATGTTATTAGTGTACTTGTTTTTCTTAGGTTTAGTTAAACAAGATGTTATTATGCTTTTATGACGAAATCCCTCATCCAATGATAATATGTTAGTTGTCATATGATCTTGACATTAATGTTAAACTTTTGAGTTAGTAGCATTGTAGAATGTGATTTCCAATACACTTTTATATACTTCGATACTTTTCTTGGGATTATGTTACCTTTTTAAAGACTGTTTATGTTTTAGGAAGTTCATATTTAATTAAGAACCTTATAATTTGTTTGTTTGATTCTCTTTTGAGGTGAAATCTTAGACAAAACTAAGTTAAGAACATGGTTTTGGCCATCTTTGGACTGTTTGAGACTTTTTAAGCTTACTTTATTTTATATTATATCTTTAGTTATCACACTTAGCCTTTTCTTTGACACCCACAAAATTTATGGCGAATGGTTTTTAATATTCCAATTTTGAATCTTACTATTAGGCATGTTGATCATTTTAGGATATATTGAGCTATGCTAAGAAAAAAGAGGAAAGATTGGAGTTACATATAAAGAAATACATATGTTTTTACCTCTTACTCACCCTTATATTCATAATGAAAAGAAATCAATTTGGGGGATGTGACAAGAGTTGGACAAAAGAATAAGAAAAGAGAAAAATAGAAAAAATAATATATATATATATATATATATATATATATATATATATATATGAAAGTGGTGAAAAGAAAAAACCAATTATGAGGGAGTTGGTGAGTTGTGAAAAAAAAAAAAGAAGTTCTTTAAAAGTTTAGATTGATGATCTATGTGCTTAGGGTAACTTGAGCCTTGAAATTTCCTTTATTCATTGCACTAGCCTCCGTTACAAGCTTATTAAAGACTTATTGATCCTTGACTTAGTAGCATCTACATTATTGGAGAGAGTAGAAAAGCACACTTATAGGTTTGAATGCTACATAGAAAATTACTTAGACATAAACTTATCTAGATTGCATGTATTCCTATGTTAAAAGATCATTACACACACACATTAGAAATCCTTTGAATTTGTTGCTTGCTTTTAAATTGAATCTTGAATTTGAGTGATATTTATGGTTGACATTTAGTTAAGTTCATTTGAAGCTTTTGATAGCATGTTATGATTTCATTATGTTAGTGTGATGCATCTTTGGCTATTAGTTTTTGTTTGTGTTTTTAGTTTTCTTTTACTCGAGGACTAGCAAAACTTTAAGTTTAGGGATGTGACAACAGTTGGAAATAGACTTATTTTACATCATTTTTACTAATTATTTTAGCTACGTTCTTGAGTTTCATTTGGATTTTGATTAGTTTTTAGTTTAATTCCTAGTTGAATCCTTATTGTATGAGGATGTTGAATCCTAGTTCAATTTAGATAGGATTTAAGTGTTTTATAAAATTTCAAATCTATATTAACTTAGTTTATGTGTTTGAAGGTTTAATGCTTAAAGAAGTCCCATTAGAAGTCAAATTTGAGATAAATTTAGGCTCAAAATCACAAAAATCGCAAAATAGCATGTTGCTGCTAGAAACCTCTTTGCTGAGGTACCTAGAAGGCAAGTGTTAAGGCACCCAAAACATGGGCACCGTGGTGCTAGTGCCACTGCCAAACTCCTATGTCTTTGATTTTTCACATCAACTTGAGCGCCACAGTACTACGGCTTCAGAGCCACAATGTTGACCTAATAACTAGTCCAAATTTGATTCAAATTAAGTGTTTTGAAGTGCATTTAAAAGGGAATGACTTGGAGATTCAAATAGACACAAGTTAGCTAAGATTTTCTAGTGTATTAGAGTTTTTCAATGGTGCAAAGAATCAAGAAGCGCAAGGATCATTAAAGCTTGAAGTCCAACAACCTTCATAGCTTTCTCTAATTCTACTCCTTCTTTACTTTTATTGTATTACTTTCATGTTTACCTTTATTGAATCCATGTTTACAATAAGTAGCATACAATAGTTTCCTTTTTAGAAGTGCAACTAGAACTCAACATATAGCTTGTTATTATTTTGTTTATGGATTGCTTTCATTCCATGCCTAATGCTTCTAATTAGTTGGCCATCTTTTATATTGAATTTGGAAACTTAAGGAGCATGGAAAAGTAAGTTAGGTTTTACCTTGAAAGAATTAGCATTTGATTTGTACATAGAATATGAATATACCTATATGTTTTGTGTAGCTAATTTAGGTCCAATCTTAGTATGTCTTGTTTAACTTGATTCACATAGTGAATTGGTTAAGTGGGATATTATTGTAAGACATAGGAATATGCTTATAATTGATTAAAAACTCTAGGTTAATAGCTCGTTGCTATAACTAAGCAAGGCAAGATAATAATTCAATCTCTTTGACCAATCCAATTGCTTGTTGCAAAAGTGGGAACCCTTCTCACTAATGATGGCTCGGAGGATGCCAAATCATTGGTCAAGGCAATGGCTTCAACCTATTTTGAAACATAGTCAATAGTAACCAAAATGTATTGATTAGTTGTATAAGGATATGGATGGACCCATTAAGTCAATTCATCATACATCAAACATTTCCATTTCAAGGATGTTGTTGAGGGGCATTCTTGTCTTTGGGATATGTTGCCTATTCTTTGGCATCTTTCACATTTAACTACAAAATCTTAAGAATCCTCAAATAATTTAGGCTAATAAAAACTTGATTAGGGCACTTGATTTCACCAAAATATGCACCATAGTGTGAAGAATGACAATGCTAAAGTATGCTTTCAATTTCTTCCTCCAGAAAATAACTTCTAAGAATCTGATCAGCATAATACTTAAGCAAGAAGGGGTCATCCCATACATAATATTTAACATCAAGTAAAAACTTTTTATTTTGTTGAGAATTTAAGTTAGGAGGAAAAAGTTTACTCACAGTATAATAACAAAACTAGCATACCAGGGCAACCTTTGATAATCAACATGAAATAGTTCTCTATTTAAGAATTTCTCATTAATCAATGTTTGATTTGTTAGGAATCAGTGTAAAATATGACAATCATATGCGTAGCGGAATTTAAAATTTTTGATTCCTTTAACACGAAATCACCTTATGATTATATGAAAGATCCTAATTATAGTTTAACAATTAAACAAGTAGAAAATTGTGTACCTCCGAGGCTTTTAATTCTTTCGTCGTATTTTTGATTCGGCGTTACATTCCTTTGTTGATTTATCAAGAACACAGCAACGACACAGGTGTCCCGTCTCTAAGTGTATCCACAAGAACGAATCCAACTAAGGATCTTCATGCTTGAAGATGAAAGGGGTAATCAAGAGATTCCTTGTGTGCTAGCACAAGTTACCGAATCTCTCTTGTAATTTTAAAACTCTCATTAGCCTAAAATCCATCAGATGGATTTTTGGGCTCTCTGTACAGTACATACAATTATTTTTTTTATCTGTTTTTATTTAGTTTGTTAAGTCTTATCTTTTATAAATACTAGCCACCTCCTTATGTATTGGACAATCCTAACACATTAGAGATTATGCTAACATTATGATTTAATCATAATTAAATCTAATGTCTAACAAACTATAATAATTACATGATTGCCCCAAAACTCTCCTTAGTTGAATATCGTCATTTTGTGTGTGACCCCTTAGGTTCAAACTATTGATGGCAGTAGGCATGTAACTTTTACATATTTATTATTGGACCCTGTCTAATTAAATTAGAACTCACTCTAATTATTTAAATTAAAACTCTTTTTAATTCACCCTTTAATTAAGATTAATTAATTAATCATCTATAGCTACTTAATTAATTATTAGGGTTTCCCAGAAGTCAAGATTGGTGCCTAGCAGCACATGATGACTACCCATAATAGTATGAATATGGCTGTGAACCTTTTGAACCTTTCTGTTAACAGTTAATATGCAATTCAATCCTTTTATCGTGCAATGTCCCGATTAAATCTATTTGGGTATGGAAATAATGTTAAACCCTAAATTTAATCATATGTGTCTAATTTTAAGATTATAACTTCATTGGAAAAAAAATAGAAACTCATATTCTAATATCCACTTTGCTATAGCCATAGACTTTAAGTTAAATCTTTTATAGACCACATAAGACATTCTCTCTTTTCTACTAAGAGTGATAGATATTTTATTGTACATTCACATATCTCCATATGCAAGTGGTTATACCTAATTACTACTTCTTAGGTGACTCATTAATAGAATCAGAAATAGTATCAAAGTATAATGACGTACATACAAGATAACTATGATGTCTCAAGTCAAAGGACTATTTGTACAACTGTAACATAAGAACCACCTATTGACATGTAGAAACTCCATATAGGTGTTCTCAGTTGAGTCATTTCAGTGAACTCATTCTCTAATGAGCACCTATATATCTGTCTTAGTGTCTCATACACAAGTGACTACGAGATCAATCACCCTCAACTCTTTAAGCCAACTAGATATGTACTAATCTATCCAGATTCACTAATGCCCTACTTAGTGATCCTATGATTAGGAACATTTAAGAATTAAGCTTAAAAGAAATACATCTCATTAGCATGATCTTATCATGATGCTTATTTCCATTACTTTAATTCTTTGGGCTCATGATGGTTAATTAATAACTCTTATACATGATAATGTTTGCCACTTATATTTATTAATAATATGAATAAGATTGTACATAAAATAATATGCCACAACATTACATGTCATTGGCTTTAGGGCATACTACTAACATGATTAACATCTTTTGCTCCACTTTCTAACCTTGATAGATGACACGTCACTTAGTTTTCAGTGTCTTTTTTATCTCTAATCTCTAAGTCAAATTCTTGTAGCAATATTATCCATATAATTAACCAGGGCTTTGCATTTTTCTAGTCAATCAAATACTTAATGGCAGAGTGATCAGTATAAACAATAACTTCAACTCCAATAAGATAAAAACAAAATTTATCAACAACAAATACTATTACTAATAACTATTTTTAAGTGGTGGTGCTGTTCAATTAAGCACCCATTAATGTTTTATTAGCATAATTATAGAATGAAAAATCTTTTCTTTTCTTTTCTTTATCCTAAAATTACACATACCACAAAATCACTTACATCACATATAAGCTTAAAAGGTAGGTTCTAATATAGAATAACAATTATAGGTGTTGAAATTAATCTCTTTTTCAATTCTAAAAATGCAGCAAGACATGCTTCTTCAAAATTAAAAGGAGTGTCCTTTTCTAAAAAGTTACATAACAATTTTGAAATTTTAGAAAAACTTTAATAAAACGCCTATAGAAGCCCGCATGACCTAAAACATTTCTTATACCTTTTACTGAATTTGGTGTTGGGAGTTTTTCAATTTTTCTATCTTAGCTTTATCCACCTCTATTTCTTTGTTAGACACTTTATATCCTAAGACAATGCCCTCTTGTACCATAAAATGACATTTTTCCCAATATAAGACCAAGTTAGTCTCTTCATAATGCTTAAGCACACATTCAAAATTATGGAGACAATGATCAAAAGAGCCTCGAGAAATAGAAAAGTCATCCATAAATAACTTGAGTCTTTGCACTACCATGTTGGTAAAGATAGTCATCATGCATCTTTGAAAAATGGCAGGGGCATTACATAGACCAAAAGACTTCTTTCTAAAGGCAAATGTACTATAAGGACATTTAAAAGTGGTATTTTCTTGGTCTTCTGGGGCTATAACAATTTGATTATACTCCAAATAACTATCTAAAAAATAGCAACATTCTTGCTTGCCAACCGATCAAGCATTTGGTCAATGAAAGGAAGAGAAAAGTGGTCTTTCCTTAGGGCTTTGTTAAGCTTGCGATAGTCCATGCATACCTGCCATCCAGTCACAGTTTTTATATAAATGAGTTCGTTCTTATGTTGGTGATAACTATCATCCCTTCTTTCTTTGGTACATATTGTTTTGGACTTACCCATGAATTATCCAAAATAGGATATATTGTGCCCACATCTATCCATTTGATCATTTTTTTTTCTTAACCACTTCCTTCATGATGGGATTGAATCGCCTTTGATATTCTATAGTGGCTTTATGGTTATCCTCCATGAGAATTTTGTGCATGCAAAAGGAATGACTAATGCATTTAAAGTCCGTTATGGTCCATCCTAATGCCTTCTTATATTCTCTTAGTATATGAAGGAGCTTGTCTTCTTGTATGTTAGTAAAAAATGCATAAATAATAACTGGCAAACTTGATCATAGACTAATAAAAGCATACCTTAGATAAGAAGGGAATGACTTGAGTTTTAATGTAGGTGGCTCTTCAATGGAGGTAAGAGATGGAATGTTTAATGATTAAAACTTAAAGTTTGATCTAGCAACATATAGTGAGTCATCTAATTATTTCATACCTTTAACAAATTCTTCATCATCTCTACTAGTATTAGAAATTAAAGATGCTTCATGAAGATCACTAAGATAATTTTCTAAAAATACCTCTTGTGTAATATTATTCACCACATCAATTACAAAACGTTTATCATAGTCTAAAGAAAATTTTATAGCTTTGACAACATTAAATGTTATGTCTTGGTCTTGAACCCTCATGGTGAGCTCACATTTTTGCACATCAATTAAGGTTTTATATGTAGTTAAGAAAAGTCTTCCAAACAATACAAGAAATTACAGTATCTATATCTGCATCTTGCAGATGCAAATAATGCTAATGTAGACTCAGATACTCATCCTTGTCTGCACCCATATGCTGGTCATCATACCCAAATATCTTAGGCGTAGATAGTATTATCTGCATCTGGACATCTGTCTGTCTGCAGTTTGTGCACAAAATGCTGATTTTGATGCTAATATCTTTTGAAAAATTATCGGCATCTAAAATGCAAACAACAATATACAAATGTAAATAATTACAGTTATCTATGTTTACAAATGGTAGATGCAGAAAAGTAAATGACAGGCTCAGATGAGAAAATATTTAATTAGTTTTTTATTATTTGATTCTTATTTGAGTCTGGAAAATACAAATGCGTATACTTGAAATACACATTATTTTATATTTTATATTTATTTAATTTTTTAAATTATACATGTAAATACATATTCAAAAGAATATTTTATGTTTATAATCAAACTTATATCAATAAAATATTCTTCTATACAAAATCATACTAACAATATTTATAACATATCAAATATAATATATATATATATATATATATATATATATATATATATATTTAAAAATTATATTCTAACTTATGTGCGTTTTCGTCATCTCCACCTTGCCCATCATCTTATTAACTAAAGTATAAAGAGCCTGAAGTAGAAGGTGTAACCTGAAATAATTAAAATAAATATAAGTTATACTTAAGTTGATATGCACATAAGTTAAAAATTTAAAGAACTTTAATCAACTTAACCATTTTTCTCCCCTAAACCCCATTTTGCAAAATTCAATAACACACCAAACTTGGACACTCTAAAAAATAATTCATTCACCAATAAATATCAAAAGTAATCATGATTGAATTTAACTTACGGGTGCTTGATTAACTATTAAACTAATTACTGAAGTGAAAGGCACTTACACAAGTAAGAGCTAGATCCTTCATAGTTTCACTTGGAAAGTTATGAAGCAAGTACAAAGATTAAAAAAAAAATATCAAAATAAAAGAAGATGAACTAAAAAAAGATGCAAATGCAATGAAATTTAAATCAGGAGAAGGAGTTAAAAAAAATATATCAAAAGAAAAGAAAAGAAGGTGAACAAGAAAAAGATGCACATGGAATGGAATTTAAACTAGGAGAAGAACAATACTCACTTAGCACCTAAAAGAGCAGCTACTACACCTAATGTACCACAACCACAGCCTCTTGATCTTAAAAGTTGATTAGAAAATATTGAATTATTTTCAAGGGAGGGTTATAATTTAATAATAATTTCCTTATAACCTATTGCACTTCCATTAAATTGAGGAGCTTTATGTCAAGTAAGGGAAACTTGTTTGGCTAAAGGAATAGATGAAATTCTTATCTCTATTGTTAACAACCATTTAAGCACAATTTGACCTTCACTACAACCTAGAAAGTTATGTATGTCAAACTTTACTCCTTTTATGTTGGCATTTTTTTATTTTTTTTTTGGATGATGCAAATGTACCAATGCACTAATCTCAATATTGTATTACTACATTATTGATAAAGTATATCCATCATCAAATATTCTGAAATATGGATGTGAGCTTGATATCTAACTATATGTTTGATTAGGCATAAGGAGAAAATGATTAGACTAAACAGGAAATGAATACATACTCTATTTCAGCCAAATTATTAATCAATTGAACATGAACATTGGAGGGCATTTTAATCTTAGAGACAAACTTGTTATAAAAATATAGTTGCAGTCAGATATAACAAATAAAGAGCTAGGAAGTAGACATTTAGCATAATGCTACCTTTTGGCAAGGTGCAAACAATCTAAAGCAAGGATTAAACAAGGATTCTATAGTTTTCCAAGCCATCAAGAAGCTCATGATACTAGCCTCAACTTTATGTGGATCCTTAATTAGTTTACATTGTTTAGTGTTTCTCTAATTATTAAAGGAAAAAAGACTTTCCAAGTCCTAGTTCATCATATAAGCAATTAAAGGCATACTAAGAACATTCTTATGTCAATGTAGTTCCTAGTTACAATGTATCCAATGAGGAAAAAAAAATGAATGTCATTAATTTATTAATTATTTCACTTCAAAGTCTTCAATAATATAACCATAATTCCATATAATTAAATCTAAAATTAAGAAACTTCAGGCAAGGTACCTTATATAAGGAATTTCTCAAAATACCAACGAGTTTAGTCATAACGATTTTATCTTTTCAAGTTTCTGGTTCCATAAACAAACAACATATTTTGTAATACAAAACAATAATAATTTTTATTACTTTATCTATAAAGAGATAATTTTGTCATTTTAACATAATTTTGATGTTATTTCATATCTAAAAATTGCATAGAAAATTAATAAATAAAATGAAATTATTATTCCTCACTGGCTTTATCAAACAATAAAATAGAATGATCATTCCATTTCATCTGCATTCCATTTTCATTCCATTTCTCATTCCAATTCTGCAAAAATCATTCATACATACTACACTAGCCCTTAAGGAGTGTATTATAGTTCTAAATTAACAGGTATGCAAGGGAAAAAAAAGGAATGGTACTCATTCTAGTTTTTTTTTCTCATATATATAATTTAATTGTTCCATACGTAATCGACTCTATTTGGCTAACAGACTATTGCTAAAGAAAAGTATCTCAAGAATTATTTGCTCAAGAGGCAACAAAAGAAAGTTATTCAGGTAATGTTCAAATGTATCTTACTTTTTTATTATTGGATAATAAAATTATATGGCGTAAAATATTCTGTACACATAATTCAAATTTTTATTTTTATTGTTGATGTATAATGCATGCCTCTTATTAATAATCTTTTTATTAACTTAGGCACGCGGTTTAAAGCTAAGGTGGGTGAAGATCAGGATGAGGACTATGACACGAGACAGTCTAACAAAGAGTAGAGATGATATTATACTTAATGAGAGCCTTGTAGCTTAGTTAAGAATTTTATTCACGAAAAAAGAAGATATTTTCAACCAATTTTGTTTTTTAATACAATACCAAAATCAATTGAAGTAAATGACACCTTCACTTTCAACATGTCTTTGGATGCATATTCTAACTTTCTTTTATAATAGTACTTGTAGAATGCAGTTTGTATAATTTCAAGTTTTGATTTTATTATAAGTGATAAAGTTGGAAGTAATTATTATATTTTTTATAAAGTGGTACTTATATTTACATCTTACATATTGACATTGTTTATGTGCCTTAGTCTATTCATTTTCCGTGTGGTAACCTATTGTTAGACAAAATTTATTGTTTCACCAAAAAACAAAACTTATATACTTGCCTACTTAGATTCATATTAGTTAAATTACACATAAAAAATGTAGCTTGACATGATAGTTAGCCTAGGTATGTCTAAATATGTATATTTCTGAAAAGAAAAATCATCCTAGATAATTCAATTTCATAAACAAAATCTCCATATATTTCTCAAGAGATTGGCCTAATAGTTAAAAAGTTATGGTTTCATTGACTTCAAAGATTCGAATCTATATGGGAAAGGTTTGAGAATAAAATTCTCATAAATTTTCTAATTTTGAATGATTTGAATGCATATTAATTGAAATACAAGTAAGCTTGACCAGACATCATCTAAACGTTAAAATAGAAGAAAATCTCGATATATGAAACAAAAGATTGTAATAATATTTTTATATTAGGTGCAAAAATAATAAAATATGATAAGTGGGTATGTTATATGTAAAAAGAACTCACAATTTAGTAATAAAAGTTTCATAAGAGAAAAATTGACAACTAGCTTAGCTATAGAATTATGGAGACATGACTTGTCCAAAATTCTAATTTTGGGTGTTTAAGTGATTTTATTTTGACAAAACAACATCTATTGTCTTTGAAATATCACATTTTTATCAATTTTTTCTAAAGTATTTTCTTAGTCAATTTCGTTCCATAACTTTCAAATCATATGCAATGTCTTCTCTTCATCTAACATCATTAATATTTTGGATGAAAATTGCTGATGTAGCTTAAAATATAAATTTTTTTTGAACATGCATGCTAAGGTGACAAAAAATAATCTTTCTAACTCCTCTTATGCATGCTCTCTCATTTCTCATTTCATAATCTCAGTCTAAATACCATGAAATTAGAGTTTGTGATGATTTGAGTATGACAAAAATTTGGAGGCAAATAGTAATATTTTTAGATTTTTTTTGAGTGAAATGAATGACTATGTAAAATAATTTTAAGGCGAAATTAATATAAAAAATGGCACTTTTGTGATAGTGTGAACAATAATTCGTGCCTTAAATTGATGACCAAGAAAATATGTACAAAATAACAATTTCTATTATATTTATAAAAGATGGATACGAACTCTATATGATATTGTTTAAAATAAAATGAACAATTTATTTGTTTCAATTTCCTTAGAAATTTTGTTTAATTTTAGGATTATGTAGTTTGACCTCGGAGGAAGTGATGAATTTGTTTCAAAACAATGTCGTGGATGATCGTTGATAAAAGTTTTGTAATATTTGCGAGGATTGGATTTGATCATAGTGACTTATGAGTTGTTTAAATATGTTATTTGATAAAGAAACACAAGAGTTTCAATACCTTTTGCCCCTTGAGATTTTTCCCTCCTCTTCCTAATCCAACATGAGGCCTTTTATAGGAGATGGGGACAGATCAAATTTGATTGATTGGAGATGGTTGATGTAATTGAAATTGATTGATTGATGATTATAATTAATTTGTAAATTATTGAAAAATAATTGACATTCACTTGTGAATAATTGAGGGTGATTGACATAGACTTAAAATAATTATAATATGATTAAAATTAATTTGAGAATTTGAGATGATTGAATTTGATTCAATGCAATCAACATTTAGTCACCTAATTAACTTTAATTTATCTACCAATAAATATTTAATTCCTCAAGTATGATTGAGATTTGTCTCCAATAAATTGTACAAATTTGTCTTCAATCAACATTGAATTACACAAGTAATTGACTAAATAAATATAATCTGTAATTTTGAATCCAATCAATACTAATATAATTTCTGTATTTAATATTCATCAGTTAAAAATGCACTTGCAGAATTTTTTAGTGTAAATCGATAGAAAAATGATATTTAAAAATGAAATTAACCAAAACAAAATTTGAAATACACGACAGTTTAGAACGATGCAATGCCATTTTTGCCTTTTACTTATTGTTCAAACTGACAGATTTGGGAGGGCCTAGTGTAATAGTTTTCTCCAGAAGTCGTTAGATATTGGAACCTTATAAAATGTTTAGATTGGATCGTTATCTAGGAGACTCACATCCCCGGACTCCAGTCCGTGCACTTCTTCTCCGTCCCTCAAATTTTTTACGTGCTTCCCATGGAGACCCTCTCCTCCTCTGTGTACACTAACATTACTGTCTTGCCTCGTCTTTCTGGTCCTGTTAATCACTGGAGTGGTGGGTCGGTCTCAGTTCTTGGGTTCTCATTGCCATCTCTCAAGACTTCTTTCCCAAACTGTAGCAGAAAACTTCGAATTGGGGTTACAAAGGCTTCTGTTGCTGTTGAGCAAGAAACCCAGAAGACTAAGGTCGCACTTTTCAGAATTGGTACAAGAGGAAGGTATTCATTTTCAAATGTTTTAGTTCATTTTTTGTTTTCGGGGTTGCTCATAATTGCTCAAATGGTTTTATTTTAACTGAACTAATAAATCATTTGCATTGTCTGGGATCAAATTTCAAATTGAGCTTCCAAATGTTGGTCTTGCTGGATTTTAACGTTCTTACTTTCCATGGAGTTACTTTTGTTGGTTCAATGTATATGTGGGAAGGGCATTATTTTACTTTCACTCAGATTAACTAATGGCATAAGGATTGCATCCGGGTAGAAAGGATGAAATGTCTACTTACTCTAAGGGATCGATTTTACATATGTCATCATAATTTTGATTTGTTCAGATAAACAAGTTGTGCATCCGTGAACTACCAGTATCGGGTTCCATGATTTCCCAATTTCAGCTGGTGCGTTCTCTAGAAGCTTACAAAAACAATGATTCAATCCCATTCTTATTCTTATTTTTCTTTTGCTTATAACCATGAAGCTTTTCTGGTGAACTTTTAGTTAATGAATAAAATTCTTTTTTAGGACTAAGACTATGTAATATTAGGTTAATAATTGTTTAGTTTCATCTTTTATTTATACATTCTTTCGGATATCTCATAACATTCAGTGATAACTAGGAAAACCTATTTACAGGAAGATGATGCGAGGCCTCAAATTGATGTTCTATGTTGTTTTGACTTTTGGTAAACCTAATAAATTTAAGGCAACTTGGTTATGAGTTATATGTAGGAAACCATAATTAAGAGTAGGATTTGAACATAAATAAGGCCTCTGGCACTGATAGAGGGAGGGGATTGGTGGACATATTAGCCTTGCTCCCAATTGTTTTGAAAAATTACACCAAAGCCTATAATGTATTTTGTCTCCCCATAACTGATGATAAAAATTTTAGACATCCTTGAAAGCATTTCCTGACTGCACTATTGGCCTCTCGCCTTGACGATTTAATTGCCCTGTCATGGATATTTTTGAATAGTATATATCATAAGTTTCCCTAAACTAGTTTAGGATTTAAGGCTTAGTTGAGTTGAATAGTTGATTTAAGGTTTAGTTGAATAGTATATATCAAAAGTTTTTTAAGCCAGTTTGTGCATTGCTTTTCGCCTATTCTTCCTCCATCTTAACTTCAGAATGTTGTTTAAACCTTGGGAACCAATCAATGGTCTTAATCTTCTCATATACATCTATGCTTCCTGCATTGCCAATGATCTGGTGTCTGCTTGCCATTCTAAATGAAAATCTCACTCGGATAATCTATATGACCAAGAAGGCTTGCATGTATGACATTTCCATAAATTATGTGGAGTGCATTTAGCACAACATAGTTAGAAGATGAAACAAAGAACTAAATTGCTTGAGACTGGTTCCTGTTTCAGTTCATAAAGAAAAAGCAAAAGATGAAACCATCTATAATTAGACTGGTGTGATGTGACATATATAATCAAATGTAAACTGGCACCATTTCACTGATTCATCTTGCATTGGGAATAATGTTCAGTGTTAGATTTGGGCATCCTGTTGTAATAGACTGTTATGAAATCAATGTCTATTTTTAAGTTCTGTGGGATTTCACTCTTACTAAGAATGAATAGTAAACTGTAAACATGTCTGAATTAAAACAATTTTGGGCTGGTGTCAAAGCCAAATGCTGTAAGAAATGGTTGGTTTGTTTTGCCTAACTTATATCTGAAAGCCTATATGACAAGATATTTCTAATGTGTCTTCATTTTACTAGGAATTCAAGAATTTTGCAATAATGTTGAAAATCACTACCCAATGATAGTATTTATGGGATAGAAAAAGTCTACAAAGAAGCCGCAACAAATTGTGTCACCATGAGTATTGCTACAGTAATTAGTTTAGCATCATAGCATCTTGGAAAATAGCTTCATATGCTGCAAGAGGAAGGGCAACAATCTTCTGTTCTCGATCTCTTTTTAAACTAGAGCTGATACTATGTTCCAAGGCGAACAAGAGTTAGTTATTTTTTGAGGCCATCGAAATTGGGTAAAAGCAGTTTATATCTGGGTTTCTTTTCCTTTCCTAAGGATATAAAATTTTCCATGTGCAGGTTTTTCTTTGGCCATATTCTAATGTCAAGGTTGGGCATAAGCTGGCTGTCCAAGCCCTTCAATCAAATTATGAAGACTAATAAGGTCCGAGAGGAGTGAAGGATAAATAGTACTAATTTATAAGAACTGGGAAGACAATAAGAATTATAACAAACTATCATGGAATTAAACTTATGTTATACTATCAAACTTTTGGAAATAGTACTTGAACCTAGATTAATGCTTGAGTAGCAGTTTCTAAGAGTCAATTTAGTTTCACTCTTGGCAGTTTAGGATGGAAGACTAATGGAAAAATATAGGGAGAAAGGAAAGGATCTTCATGATTTTCATTAACTTGATGAGTTTTGGAAAAGAAAGGAGTACATATTAAGTATATAAGTCTTGTTAAGGATATGGACGAAGGAGTAGTGACTAATGTGAGAATTGCCGAAGGATTCATAAGAGGCTTTTTTATTAGGGATAATTTAATTATCTTCTTTATGTCCCTTGACACAAGCTTTTTGTGAAATATATAGTTTTAGTTAGTGAAACTATGATACAAATCAACAGTAAGCTAGAATTATGGTGACATACTCTTGATACTAAAAAAAATTACGTTAAGTAGAACTTAAACTAAGCATTTGCATTGTAGGTTTCTCTAGAGTTGAAGGAGGATTGATTCACATAGTTGGCAATGGATCGGGTCCCGACCCAGTTCAATGGTAATGGATTGGATATTATCCAAGTTATTGAATCAGTTTATCAACTTGGATAAGATCATGGATCGTTGGATCAGGTCGAATTATCCATAATTCATCCTTTTTTTTTTTTTTGCTCACAAATAATTAAGATTGCCTAGATTTGTTTACTTGATGTATTTTTATAAATTGTATAACGCTATATAATAAAATAAAATATAAAAATAATACCAAGAGTTGACAAAATAAATTATTTACTTAAATAATTATCTAATTTTTTTTATTAATTATTTACTTAAATAGTTGTTACAAGTCTACCATATAATGAAATTTGCTAAAACATAGAACATTTTTATCCATCATTGCCTACTAAATTTTAGATAGTTTACTAAAATAATATTTTGAAAATAAATTGATTAGTTTATGTTGATATACAGATAGCTTCCATTTTAGCTAATGTAAAAGTTCAAAGCGTGAACAATTTTTTTATTTCAAAAAAAAAAAAAAAAAAAAAAGGATGGACCGAATCTATCTATCATGATTCATGGATCATATTTGATCTAATGTGTATGTTGTCTTGTACTAGTATTTTCTAGTTGTAGTATTTATTTTATTTTTTTGGGTTAGCAATCACTTTTTCTAATTATTAAAAAGGAAAAGAAAGAAAGTAAAAAAAGAAAAAAAAAAAAATTTGAAAATGGGTTTGTCGGACCGATCCAATCGATTGCCAACCTATTTGATTGCTTTAGCATTGAGGGTCAGGAGATTCTAACTAGTGAGAACTTTAGGTATCTTGGGCTAGTAATTCAACATTATGGAGAAATAAAAGAGGATGTTTCACATAGAACTAGAACTGGTTGGCTGAATTGGAGAAATGCTTTAGGAGTTTTGTGTGATCGTAGGCTACCTTCAAATATAAAAGGTAATTTATAAAATTGTCATATGCCCTATATGATTAATGGCATGAATTGTTGGGCTGCCAAGTAACAACATGTTGAGAAAATTAGCACCGTAGAGATGAGGATGTTAATGTGGTTTTGTGGTATTACAAGAAAGATAGGATAAGAAATGAAGGTATTTGGTCTAAGGTAGGGTAGCTCCAATTGGAGGGAAGATGAGGGAGAGTAGCTTAAAATGGTTTGGCCATGTGCATCGTAGAGATGTAATGTGCCAATAATAAAATATTAGAAGATTCAGGTTGGTGGGCAAAAGAATATTAGAGGAAGACAAAAAAAAAAAAAAAAAAAAAAAAAATACAAGGGGAGAAGTGATGAGGGAAGACATAATATAAAAAGGCCTAGAAGAGAACTTACCTTGGTCAAGAATAAATGGAGGAAAATAATTCATGTGAAGGATACCAGCTAGTTTTGTAAGGATCCATGTAGCCAACCCTAGTGATTTGTGATTAAGGCTTGTTATTGTTGTTGTTATAGTAGAGAAGCTGCCCATGGGTTTTTGACATGCAGGAACCTACTTCCTTAAGGACTCTATAGGTTAACTCTTGATCACATGTTCTTGCACCTTAACATCAGATGAATGAAGTACAAATTTAAGAGTGAAAATAAAATAATATTAGCTGATCCCTACTAGTTTGGGATTTATTAAGGCTTAGTTGAGTTGAGTTTAATTGCCCAGAGATCCTACAACCTGTTTGTTCATGTCCAACTACACTTTCCTAGTCTATTTTCCAAAGTCCACTTTAAGCTATTCCCAGAATTTTCATAATATGTACTTTGATCCAAATTCCATTTTGTTTATCTAAGTATTGCATAATTTGGTTGTCAAAACTAAAAGGGAATATAAGAGAGGTTTCTACATATGTAGTAGAAGATTTTAAAGAGAAGTTTCTACATATGTAGTAGAAGATTTTAGTTTCTTTGGTAGTGACTTATACTAATAGGGAGATCGGAAAACTTAAAGCATGATTTTGGGAGTGTTTGACTCAAGAACTGCTTAAACTACAACGATAGCCAGTTTGGTTGGTAAATGATAGCAGACAGGATCTGCAGTGACAGGTAGTTGTTCCAAATATCAATGACTGTAATTAACTGCAAGTTTTAATATCAGATTCTCGTGCAAGTTTCGGGGTTAAAGTTTAAATATTGATAAAGATTGAGTTCTTTATGAGTTATGAGATTAAGTATCAGATGTTTGTATGGTTGGATGGTCGGAGTTGGTGTTGATTGCAATACACTGTTTAACTGTTGGTTAAATACCCTTTCCCCTTCCCACAGGATTAAATAGAAAAGAAAGAGGCAAAATAATAGCTTGGTTATTGATTTTATAATCATAGCTTAAATTTGAATGATTAGATAAGCATTGAGATTAGGAGTGATTCATAATGAACAAACAAACAATAAATTCATTTCCTCTTCTATTGATGAACCTAAGGTAAATATATTTCTTGCAAAATTATTACTTTCCAGTGGTACTTGCTAAATGGTTGTGCATACTTACAGGACTTATTGCGTGATCTTTCTGCATTCCTCTATTTTATGAGTCATTTATATTCTCTTTATATGTAGGACAGTCCACTTGCACTTAATCAGGTAGATGAGACAAGGGACAAACTAATGGCAACACATCCTGATCTAGCTGAAGAGGGAGCAATTCAGATTGTAATAATAAAAACAACAGGTGACAAAATACTTTCTCAACCACTTGCAGACATAGGTGGGAAGGGCTTGTTCACCAAAGAAATCGACAAGGCACTAATAAATGGTGACGTTAATATTTCTGTTCACTCAATGAAAGAGGTTCCAACATACTTACCTGATAAGACAATTCTACCATGCAACCTTCCTCGTGAAGATGTGAGAGATGCATTTATCTCTTTGAGTGCAGCCTCAGTAGCTGATCTTCCCTCTGGGAGTGTTATTGGTACTGCTTCACTCAGACGAAAGTCACAGATACTCCATAGATATCCATCTTTCAGTGTAAGTTATTCTCTTCTTGATTTTCATTTTGGATTCAACAATTGATATCACAACCTCTACACCTTATTCTAATCTTATTCTTCCATGTTTAGTTTATATTTATAGAAAAGATAGCAGCTTAAAAATCCTAAAAACCATCATTCTCTACCCTTCTTGCTAAATCAGCTTTAGTGGATAGCCTGCCTTGGCAGTCATGCAAATATCCCCCTAATTGGTGGCAGTGTGTGATTGAAAAGAGCATCATTTCAGAGAATTTTAGTTATTGCTTGTATATTCTTTCTTTTTTTTCTCCTTTCTATATGAGTTGTGTAACTTATTTTTCTACTCCCTTGATACCATATTGAACTTGTAGTTGTCTAAAAAAGAATCAAGTTACTTTTATTTGAAGAATTAGTCTTGAATGCTTTGCTTTATTAATTAGTTGAATACATCAATTTCTACGTTTTTCTTTTCTAATATAAGTCTAAATTTGAAATGTTTGTAATCAATCTTGAACTTTGTCTGGTGGTAAAATACTCAACTCAACTAAGCCGTAAAATCCCAAACTAGTTGGGGCTGGCTGCATGAATCTTTTTCCACCATTCACATTAATCCAAGGCATCATTTCCACTGATGCCCAGAGCACTCTTGTCTGGTGGTAAAATAAAATATAAAAATTAGTAATGCTCTTCACCATTACAATGAAACTGTAGCAGGTTAGGAATAAAGTTACAATAACCAAAGGTTGGTTGTGGATTATCCTCTTCTTTTGCTATAAAATTATGTTGGGACATAATTTCATTTTGAATTTCTGTTTCTTGGGAGTTTACAACTATAATTCTTAGAAAGAAGGCTTAGAATATGTTAGTACTTTGTGTGAGTAATTATATCCATGGACATTAATGATTCATATTCCTATATTCCTTGGAAAAGCTTATGTTGAGTGTGAGGTTGCATATGTTGTTTGGGACCATGTAACCATGACCTTGATTTGCAATGAGGCTGAGCCCAAATATATTTATTCTATAAGAGATCTGATCCTGGGATGCCCTCAATTTGTTGGAGGCATATGAGCCAGGGCCAAGGGATACTTAATGGAGAAAAGCATCAAATGGCATAAAAGTGATATTGTAACAGGTGTTCTAGTTCTAATCAAAGAATTGAATGTACTCTGTTATTGATAGTGATTAGATAGATACTAGTTAATGTACATGCTCTTCTATACTATATGCTTGTTGACTTGGCTATGAACGACCTCTTAAGAGTAGACTAACAGTACTCCTAGCCACCAACAAAAGGATCATTACAAACGACCCACCACAAGTTTGATCAACCACGAAATGACGTGTAGAAAGCTGTAAGGCCTATCAGTTGATTTCATGCTTTTAGGAGAATTGCTTTGTGATGCTTTGCATGCTTATACGAAGTCCCAATTTTGACAGAGCACAATTCCTTAAATTCAGTTTTAGTTAGAGTTATACCTAAATATAGTTTTGGGGATTGATTCTGTGATACGGCCTTTTTCTCTCCATAACTTTATTATGCTTATTCTTTACTTCTTATTTCCCCAGAATCTCTAGGCTTTTAGTAGTTTTTAACCACTAGTTTATTCTTTCGCTGAAAACTCTATTTTAAATTTAATCAGGGGCTGGAGAACTTTCGTGGTAATGTCCATACCCGGTTGAGAAAACTAAATGAAGGGGTTGTCCAGGCAACATTAATGGTGTTAGCTGGACTAAAGCGCTTAAATATGACAGAAAATGTGACTTCAATCTTATCTATCAATGAAATGCTTCCAGCCGTTGCTCAAGGTGCAATTGGAATTGCCTGCAGGAGCAATGATGATAAGATGGTGAGTTTTAAGTCATATTTCGCTTACCTAATTGAATTTGTTAAATGATTTTGCTGATTATATAGTTAATTGATATTGAAGAAGACTGTATGTCCTACCTCATGATTACATTTGCAATTTCTGGCTACAAACTGATCTACAGTGGCACACTATAAGTAGATTGATGTGAATTTTGATGCAGTCATTGATGAGTACAAGAAAAAAAAAAAAAAATTGTAAATGCTGAACAAATTAGAGATAAATATAGGCAGGATCTTCTTAGATATGAAGTTCTTATGAAGTTCCGTAGTTTTTATTCTAGTTTAGTTTAACTAAGGGAGTGGCAAGTATTACTGAGACCCTGGACTCCATTGTTATGCTAGTTATGAATAACCAAAGTATGGTAACTACAGTTATTTTCTTAGTACATTTGGGTAACTAATACTTAGAAATGGTTAACTGAACTGCATTAAGTTCAACATTATCGAGCTTGACATATACCAGACTCCGCTCTACTTCCAGCTTGGAACTTCACGTGAATCAAACTCCAGATTTCAAACACGGACAAAATAATAATGCTGAGATAATTTCTACAAAGGCTTATTAAGAATTCAACCACTGAGAAATATTATGAGAAATATTATGGGTGATATTGCTCCAACTATTATATTGGAACCAAGGTTTAAAAATTTGTATCGAAACGTGTAAAACGTTTCTGTTTCTACACTACCTGAAACGAAACTCACTTACAGAAACACAACCACTATTTTCATCACGAAATGAGAGCGTTTCCACACAAAACGGGGTTGTTTCCTTAGTTTTCATACCAAATGAGTCGATACAAATAGGGTATTTTTAAAATTTAAAAATCTGAAGTTTTGGCTCTAGCTCTCTTCATATTTTAGGATTTCAATTTTTTTTTAAATTTTATTTGATATATATTCAAATGATATAATATAGAAAGGATAATATTTTTTAGGATTTTATCCATGTTAGGTTTCTTGATCTTTTGTTTATTTAGTTTTTTGAATACAAATATTTTATATTAATTTCGTTTAACTTAGTGATGGATAATATTAAAATTTCAGAACATATATATATTGGTTCAAATTAATTTTTTTTATTAAATATGGGTTGAGCACTTGCTAGCTATTCCACTGTTTGTAATTGTAATTTGATATTTTTCTTTAAATTGTATGTCTATGTTTAAAATTTTACTTTGTTATGTATTTAATAGTATTTTATGTACTAAATTAATAATATTGGATACCTACAATTATTATGATGTGTTTTATTATATATTTTCATGTGTTTCCACAAAAATTAGCGTTTCCATGCCGTTTCTATATTGTTTCTCGAATCGTTTCCGTTTATAAACTTAATCCCAAATCGTTGGGGTCGGCTACATAGATCCTCACAAAACAAGTTGGTATCCAATATATGAAAATGTGTATTAAGCACAACACACATCTCCATGTAATCTAATCAATCTATATACTTGTGCTGGATTTGCATGTTTGTATCCTGTCATAGTTGGTAGCATCTTTGAATTTGCGGCCAGTCTATTGTTATATAACTTCTCCTGAACTGTGCTTCCACTTTGGTTTTGAGTCTGTATCCTTCAATTTAGACCATGACCATCAGAATTTGCAGGTGCAACTGGTAACCAAAATATCAAGGCTACATCTTATATTTGGACATATCTTATTTGTTATGTTTCTCAATACTTTCTTTTCTCACAATCAAATGATGTTGGTTCTTGGATATGTGAAAGGAAGGTACTGAAATCATCAAACTGATATTCTATGTGATCATATACAAAGCATGAGTTTGGTATTAAAAACGATAAGGCGATGATATTCAATCACTGTGATCCTAAAATCTTCTTAGTTTCAAAGTGTAACTCAACATCTTGTCTAGAAGAAATCAAATTGAGTTGCTCATATAGAATGGCTTATGTACTCTGGTACTGACTTCTCCTTGTTATATTCCCAATTATTTACTTGTTTTTTTACTTAATTCTTAGTGAAAAAAAGACGTGTTTTTAAGTCACCTAGCAGTAACTTTCTGTGAAAACTAATCTTTTTAAAATGTGGATTTCTGTTTGGTTGGTTCTTTCCCATCGCAGGAGAACTACATTGCTTCACTAAATCATGAGGAAACATGATTAGCAGTTTCCAGTGAGAGGGCCTTTCTTGTGACCTTGGATGGATCTTGCCGCACACCTATTGCAGGGTATGCTTGCAAGAATGAGGATGGTAATTGCTTGTTTAAAGGGTTGGTGGCTTACCCTGACGGGAACCATGGTATGAACGCCTTCATGCTGAAATTAATTTCCATTTGTGTGTATTTGTCTTCTTTGTTATAAGAGAAGTGGTTCTTTGACATTATCTTTCGTACCCTCTGTCTATTTCAGTGCTTGAAACGAGCAGAAGAGGTCCATACGCTTTTAAAGATATGATAACGATGGGTAAAGATGCCAGCAAGGAGCTTCTTTCCAGGGCTGGTCCTGGCTTTTTCAGTTGTAAGTAACTTTCAGATCGAAGAGTGACTAACTAGCAAGGTATGAAATGTAGTTTAGGTGATTGCAATCATTGTATCTGATGAGTTATTTAGCTGTTGTAACTTCTAGAATAATTGTTCACGTGAGTTAAGAAAGTCAATCACGTAGTAGAGTCAGATTGCAGTTTCTTTAGTTGATTAAAATACCAATCTTTTCTTTCTTTCTTTATTATTATTATTATTATTATTTATTTTTATTTTTTTTGTAAAAGTGATATCCATGTAAAATTCTCTTTTTTTAAAATATGTTAATATTGTTTTGGATTGATTGAAGGGAAAGAAAGTTATCCAGCTTATTCTGTTTATATGGGATGATCTGGAATTGGGGAAGGCCATCTACGATATTTATACATTATCAATAGGAATTGAATCAACCTGAAAATACTTTATCTAACTGCCCAAAATAAATAATATTTTTGGTTCACATGACAGGGTAGGCCCAAAAATCACCCACAATGAAGCGGTGTCAGTGTCATGGTATCCTGCCGAGTGGTAATAAAAGGCGATATTAGATTGGCATTGCATTAGTGAAATGTATGTATTTCTTGAACTACAATTCTTTTATTAATTTCATCCCTAAGATTTGGTCTTATGTTTTAAATAATATATTGTCTCCTAGCTTTGGTGGCATTAACGAGTAAATGTACGATATATACATATACGTTCAATAAGTATTAATACTATTCAAAAATTATAGTTAAATATCATTGACATAATTCAAAATTTTTAGTTAAACAAACATCAGCACTATAAAAAAATAAATCTTTGATGTCTTAAAAGATACTTATTAAGTTTATATAAATAAAAAGTTTATATTATTTATTAAAATAGTTTATCATGATTTTAGTGCTATTTAATACTAAAATTACTAATTTCGAAAATTTTTAATTTTCATATTATATTTATTGTAGCTTAATAAATGTTCTTAGGGCACTTAATGGAAAAATTCTTAAAAAATTATAAAAACATAAACTCTATGTTAAAAGTGCAAATAAATATGTTTAATGAAAATTTTAACTTATGATATTTATATATAACATTTTTAATTTAAAGAGTATAATCTCTGGCACATGTATTGGCGAGAATTGTATATACAATATATATACGTTCAAGAGCATTGACATTATTTAAAGTGTAAAGTACACTTTAACTCTCTATGATTTGATATTTTTGCAAGCACGTATATGTGATTTAATTTGTCTAAAACTAACCACTCGCAGTTTGGACTAAAGTGTATTTAGGACAGATTTTGTTCACTTTACCAATTTTATAATTAAATTACAAAAAAACCTAAACTAAACCCCAATTTATATAACATGCCATAAGTGGAAGAGTTTCAGTTCACTAGCTACATAATTACTCGCCATGCCATCCCATACCATAGAATGTCCCTAAATCTCAAAATCTCCAAAACAACATCATCAATGATGATAGTTATCAACAATAAATTAATAGATAAATGAATAAGTTACAAAATTAGGATGTGATGATTTGAAGCAAGAACGCAAAAGCTAAAATGACCCACATATAGTGAGACCAAAACAATAAGATAGTATGTGGAATAACCCAGAAATGGTGAAAAGACAAAAGAACTCAAAGCAATTGTTTTCTGAAGCTTGAAACTTTGAAATTCGTTGGATTTGGAGATCTCCATGTATGGCATCTAACCCTCCTTCCTCCCGCACATTGGAGTAACAAACATTTTTTTTTCTTTTCAAGGGAGAGATGTAGTTAGGTGGGATGGACAGACATAGGCAGAAAGGGAAGAGAGAAACAAATAGAAATTTAAAAAGAGATAGGGATTTAAGTGTTAAAGTTTTCTTCTGCCAATGGTGTATTTATAAATTTGATGTTTAATTAGTTTAGGTTTTTTGGTAATTTAGTTATAAAACTGTTAATTTAGATGACACTTTAGTCCAAATTATAAGGGAGTATTTTCGGATAAATTAAATCACATGTATACTGAGAAAACGCCAAACCACGGGTAAAATGTAGTTTACTCTTATTTAAAAGTTATAGTTTAACAAAAAAATACTATTCTGTTAAAGTCTTAAGCAAGTAGATAACTTTGATGAAAAATTTCACTTATGATAGAAATTTATAACATTTTTTTAATTAACATAATCGAGAAGAGTTATATGCTAACAATATAAAATTAGGGTGCAATACTCATATTTTGAATTCATAACATAATTATTTTGATTTTTAATTTATAGTATTGAGAATAATTAGCTATAATTATTAGGAATTTATTAAAAAATAAAAGAACATATTAAAAAATTCAACCGAGATATTTTTATTGAAAAATTAGAAACACAATTTTAAAAACTATTAAATAGCAATTAGAAGATAGTTATGTAAATTTATGTAAGAAATATAAGGGTATTTAAAATAAATAAAAGATTAAAGTCTTTATCACGCTATTATATATAATATAAAAAAGACACCTTAAATTACAAGCAACAATGCCTTCATGAAGACAGAGCTTATGAGTTAAGAGGGGTATAATTAGGCATGGATGGTCAATCGATTAATGAAAATCGGTGGCTTCTTGATTACCATCAGTTAAAGCTAAAGTTTTATTAGAGTGTTTCCACATGGTAGAACTTCTCAGGGAATATAAAATATTCACGAGGCTAATTTTATCCACCATTCAATCATAAAATATACAATTCAAAGTATACAAAATTTGGTTCGAACCTAATCTAATTCAAATTAAGCTTATCTTGTAATTTTTTTTTCTTAGCCTATTTACGTGGTGTTATGTTTATTTGATGATCATTATGAACTAGATTTATTCCAATACGCACTATAAGAAAATATGGTTTTTCGTACAAATCTAGGTTTATAGGTAAATGAATCTAATACCTACAAACTTATAAACTCATAAAATAATTTTACTGACAAACTATTTGTCAGTATTTTAGTTGGTATATTGGTGACAAATTGTTTTTTAAATGGCTCAAAATTTGCCGATCATTCTTTATAATTACAACAAAGCTAGTATGTAGGAAATATATTTTTTTTATAATACCGACAAACCTTTTCTTGTTGGTGTTCAAAACAGTTTTTGTTTTATATGTACCGACAAACTCAACTGGTTCGTCGGTGGATTTCAAATTCCTAATATTCACAATTCCCCTTACTTCATTTTTAGTGAGATTTCTTACCTCCAAATATTTTCCTCTTAGGTGAAGCTTTGAGATTGATTTCGGGGATTCTTTAGTTGCAGATCATGGTGGATTTTTGTTGGTTGCAGAAAGTGCTGAGTGGGTGCTTTTCTCCGTTTGGCTTCCTCTCTAGTTCATCTTTTTCACTACTACCCAGGTACTTCAAATTCTTTCTCCACTCCCATCTCTTTTGTACTGTGTATATGTTACTACATTTTTTTTTTTTTATATCTGGACTTAATTTGTATGAAACTTTTTCCTTGGTATAATGGCTTTCTCGAGATCTCTGGGATGATAGCCATTTGGAAGGTGTGTGTGCTCGGGGCACCTAAAAGGTGCCTATTCCTGCTGAAGTTTTGACTTGGTTATGCAGTAAACTAGGTTGTCCCTTTGGTTTTGTTGGTATATTGCACACTGCTTGTAGTTTGGCTCCATTTGAGTTTGCGTATTGTGTCATGCTTTCAGCTAGATGGTGAAATAGATTTTCTGCAGTTCTCTAAGCTTGTCTCTGGATTACTTAGCACCTGCTTCATTTAGAAGTTTCTAGAAGGGAAAAGCAAGAGTTAAAAGATGGATTCAGTAAAAGCTACCCATCTTTATTCACTTCATTATATACACAAGTAGGGGCGAGTGTAGGTTATGTTCAGTGGTTAGCTGACCTCCCTGAGTTTTTAAATTATCTTATAAATATAGATAAATTATAAAAATAACCTTATTGGATTATGTAAATTTATTTATCTCCACTGAATTTCGAAAAATAAATAATCTAAAAGTTATTGGCCTACAAATAAATCAATAAGATAAAATTTAAAATACTTTAAATTAACTTGGTTAAAGTCCAACTCAGTAAAATAAAAACTAAAAAGGTTCAAAGCCCAACTCAATTAATAAAAACTAAAATTAAAAATAAACTTTGTCTCTTCTAATTCTAGAATGAATCTGATATGAAAGAAGAAGCGTGAAGGAAGAAACCATTAGCCATCACCATGGGTGTGATAAAGAAACTTTAAGATTAGAGCCATAAATCTCTAAAATCACAAGAAAGTCTCTTTTTTTTTATGATCTATCTAAGTCATCTTCTAATTCTAATTAAGTCTTTTTCTCTCAATTTATTTTTATTTTTTTTGTCTGGATTTTGAAGTTTGAAATTTGATTAGCAAATAAATTGTTATTTTCTAATTCTAAGTAAGTCTTTTTGTCCAATCTAATATTTTGTCTGGATTTTAAATTTTGAAATTTGATTAACAAATAAATTAATTAAATCTATGCCATCTTTTATTATTATTATTTTTCAAATTTGTCCCAATAACATGACAAAATTTAAATTAACAAATATTAATTTATTTATACTATAAATTTAACAATTTGAATCTTTTTCCAAATAAACTCATGTCACTTGACAACAAATTCTATAATACTATATTATAAATATGTTTTTCCCTTAACTATAAAAACTTGTGAAGGTATCAGTTATCAAAAACTTGACATTAAATCTTGTACTCAATGAGAAGGAAGAGACAGCTATCTCAACGAGTAGGAAACCAAACTATGTTCATACGATTAAGTAAATTTTATTGCTTGAAACAAACTTAATAAAAAAAAAAATGGTTGTTGAAGTTTTGTATAATATATATTTAATTAATTTACTATTTATAAAATAAATAAAAATTTTCCTTCACTGACAAAATTTTTCTAGATCCTCACTATCCATACGTTTATGTCAATTTTTCATGAAAAAGGATTAAAACTTTATTCTGTTTCTACAAATTGAATACAATAGAACTAGGGAAGTTGAATCCTCTGATTTGACCCTCTCTTAGCTTCCTTTACATGCAAATTGATTACAATAGAACTGTGGCCTTTAACTTTTTCATTTTTTATTTTTATTCTTTATCTTACACTATTATTTTTACGTTCTTTAGGAAGAAATTAAAACATGGGATTTGGTTGCCAGATCTTGTTATGATGAGTTTAGAGCGTTTGGCACTTTTTAATCTTTACCCAGGAAATAATTTGGAGCACTATTGTTATTGTCTTTCTTAAAGCATCATAAATTTGACATCTTTATTAGTCGATATTATTTTCATATTCATTTTAAACATTTAATTAATTAGTAAAATAACCAATTAAATGCTAAAATAAAATAAAAAAATCATGTCATAATGTTTCAGTGACTAGACTCACTAGTTTTTGATTGATTGTCTCAAACAATATAAACCATAAAGTAATTAGTGCTACAAACGATATAAAATATAAAAGTGAGTGTCTCAAATGATATCAGAAAAAATGAGTCCTTGCTTTAATATTGACTTTTAAGTTAAAATTTTTCATACCAAAGTCTACCAATATGACATACATTGAAGAAGCCAAATATAATGAGTGAGAGAATGAGCGTTGGAGAGATTGAGAGTAGAGGAGATAGGGGGAGATCATCGAAGGAGGAGGACATCCTCCAACAGAGTAATAAGAAGGTCAAAACTGGTGAAGGAGGAACTGAAGTTTTGCATGTTGATTTTCCAAGCTTGAAGGAAGATGATGTGCGTAGGCCTTCCTACAAGGACTCTGTGATGGGAAATATTGATGCAGATAGTGGTATAGACATGGAAAGGGATCATGAAGCCCAAGAGGATAGTAGATCTGATAGTGATGATGACTATGAAGAGGAGGATAGCATGGATAGTGAAGAGTGCCCTAACATTCGATTGACAAATTAAGGAGGAAAAGAAAAGGCTCAGAAGACCTTAAAGACATTTGCTTTTTGTTAAGTTGCTGGGTAAACACATTGGATACAACTTCTTGTGCAAGAAGTTGTATCATATATGGAAACCAAGTGGAGTGTTAGAAGGTGATTGATGTAGGGAGTGATTTCTTCCTAATTCGTTTTTCGCATAAAAAGGATATGGAGATGGTGGTGAAGGGTGGTCCATGGCGTATTCTTAACCATTACCTTATAATACGTTGATAGGAACTGAACTTTGACCCATTAAAGGCCAAAAACGATAGAGTTGCAATATGGGTTAGATTCCTTGGGATACATATAGAATACATTGATAGTCAGTTCCTCATGAATTTAGCAAATAGAATAGGGACTTTTATTAAGTGTGATACAATCACTAGCAGGGCAGATATGGGAAACTTTGCTCGAATGTACATTGAAGTTAATTTAGCAAAACCTCTAGTCTCTCGGTATAGGCTTCACAAACAGGTTAGGTATATTGAATTTGAAGGGCTTTACCTCATTTGCTTCAAATGTGGACAATATGATCAAGCAACAGAATTCTGTTATGCATCTAATCAAGACAAGGAAAATAATTCAGGGCACTGAGAAAACCTCAGAAGCAATAGTCCTAATGGGGGAGGTAGATCCACGATGGCTCCAGAAACCTATGATGGAGAAGAAGGAAGTCGTTTACGGCGATTGGATGTTAACTCATAAGGAAAGACAAGAAGATAGGGTTGAGGGCACATTGTGGGGATGAGGGAAATAGGGTTCTTTTAGGCATTCAAGACATAAGGGATGAAGGTCAATAGCAGGGTAATGCAGAAAGTAATCAACACTATGTTAATGGTACATTGACTAATAGGTCTAGCTTTGAGATCCTTCGTGGGAAAATTATAGACGACTAAATGGTTATTAGGAGAAATGATAGGGTGGTTAATACGAACAAAGTGAGATTAGATACCTGAGTTAAAAGAGGAGGATATTCAAAAGGGCCAGCAAAGGAGTTGATTGAGACCGAGAGTACATTCATGCTTACTGGTGATGACTCTACATGACAATAGGTTAAGGAAGTGCCTATAATAAGGCCCAACAAATGTATTCCCCAGCAAACTCTTCACAAAATTGCACTGTGGGGTCGAATGGTCAGACCCAACAAATATATACTTTTTCCCAAATCACACATATTAGCTCCACCTTTCTGGAATTGGTGAGTCCAACTCAACCTTCGTACTCATATTCTCCGGCTCATTTTGGGTCAAAAAAACATTGGTTGGCAGGGCTAAGCATATAAACCGGATAACCAAAAATTGACTCTAACCTGATCGATATAAATTGACAATTGACCAAACCCGAATAGGCGAATCTAGGAGTTAGCCTGGAATTTTGGGCCTGAGGTAGTCTGTTTGATTATTTGGCCAAGAAACATGATAAGGTCAGTTAATCGAACGGTTTAATATATTTTTTAGGAGATGATAGGCAAATGAAAGGGGTGGAATAACTATAGTGAATGACAAGTACAATGGAAAGGCTTGTAGAGAAACATTAACTAAGTACATTGGCATTGATGAGTTGCCTTTCAAACATATAGAGGGTGAGTGCTTTAAGTTATTTATAAGTATTGTTTGCCCTAAAATGGCTATGTCTCCTAGGTGGATTGTGGTTATGTATATCCTTAGCTGTATGTGGCTAAAAAATAGAAATTGAAGAAGTGGTTAGTGAGTAACAAATAATGTGTTTCTCTTACAACTAATTGTTGGACATCTATCCAAAATTAGAATTATTTATGTCCTTACTTGTCATTTTATTAATGATAAATGGAAGCTATAAATGAGAATTTTGATTTTTGTCAAATTACTGACCATAAGTGTGAGTAATTAGGTAAAACTATTGAAAAATGTTTGTTGGAGTAGGGGATAGAAAGAGTTTTTAGTGTGATAGTAGATAATACCTTAGCAAAAGATATAGGAGTTGCATATTTAAGAAAAAAAGTGAATGATTAGAATGGAAGTGTCTTATTAGGGGAGTGGATGCATCTTAGGTGTTGTGCACATATCTTGAACCTAATTTTAAGTGATGGACTTAAAGATATTGACATAGCTATGTATAAAATCAGATTGGTTGTAAAGTATGTGAAAGCCTCACCTTTTAAGATTCAAGAAGCGTATTGAATTCTCATTTGATGCCTCTTTCCCCACAGTTCCCCTACCAACAACACGATGTCTAGGCAGCATCCTCACCTAGACCAACAAGAATTCAAACATCACAAATGACTTATCAAAAAATAAAACAAACAAAATAAACAAAGAATTGCAATAAAAGTTTCAAAGACAATGAATAAACAACTTGGTCTCAATAGTGCCTCGCTTGTAACTCATGCCTAAGTACATGAGCCACAAGCATGACTTTACTAATTCCCTAGTTCCATAGTGATAGGAAAGGAACTTAGTGCTCTGGTACCAACTTTGTCATAACCTAACCAAGGTTATGATCGACTGAAGGGAAAATTGACAAGCGCTAAGGCCTATCTGAATCCAACTAGCCTCTAAACAAAATACCTAAATACTTTTAAAGGCAAATAAGATACAACTTTCAATTCAATTCATATTACAACAAAGTCCAAATGCACTGCGGAACTAATTACTTGTTTATACAAGTCATAAATTTCAAAATATAAAATAAAATGGACAAAGTTAGATTCAAGCCGTGCCTACCAAATCCAAAAGATTGTAGCTTCCTCCAAGCTATATATAGGAATTGGTCTTCAAGCCAATCAACAATCTGAAAGAAATAATTAACAATAATAATGAGTCATAGACCTTAATGAGCAAACAACGCATACCATAATAGAAGTGAGACAAGCATAATACACCAACTTTTATAAAGGGTATTTTTTTTTTAAAGAAATGAATATGACATAAAGACATTATTCTAATATAATATTTTAAAAAAAATATTCATCTAATGTTTTAAGGTAAAAGAATTTAGTTTCGTTTCATCAAAAGTCTAGTTATAAGAGTAATATGAACAACACAATAATTTGAAATAATTAGTCATCTTCCAATTTAGAGAGAAAATTATAACATAGAGAAAAACAAAGGATTCCAAGCTAGAATGTTATAATGAACTAATGGGTCTAAACTTAAAGGTCAACATCAGTCCTCCTGACTAGGCTTCCAAATCCATGTGTTTGGCCTAACATGGGGCTAGTATAGCCCTGTTAGCTAGGGTCAAACCAAGGCTAACATCACTGCTGTTAGCTACGATATTCTAACAAGATTTCCTCCAAAAACAAATATAACATCACCAATAAAAAGTTTCAACAACTTTGACTATTTCCCAACAATACCAATTCTCTACATCTATATCAAATCCAACATTTCCCCAAATAAGTTATCAATAACATGTTATAACTCATATATTCAATAAAACAAATTTCCATCATTTACCATGCAACTCTACTTTACAAGAGGGTTTTATAACCAAATAAATCCAAATATTAGAAATATCAACTAACATCTCAAGATAAATTACCAAACCAACTCATATTTTCATGACATTCTTTAAACAAAAACTAAGAAATCAAAAGACTTGTCCCACAAGTTTGAGATAAGATAATTTGGTGTATATATATTATTATATCCATATTTAAAGATAAAATCTCAATACTTAATTTATCAAGATTTGATAAGAACTTAAAATAAACATATAACTTTTCTATGTATATAAGAGTGCATGGGGATATTGGTAGAATTTAAAAGTTTCATAGTGCGCATTATCTACTCACAAATCATGCTAAACCAAATGATTCCAAAGCAATATGGCTCCAAGAGGAGTTTCTGAAGAACCGAACATGATATCAACAAAATCAATTGCTCAACTAGTTAGAAAAAAAAAGAAAAAAAGAAAAAAGATTACAAATATAATTTACAAACAAGCAATTAAAAGTAATTCTAAGTACCAAACTTTTATCTCTAAAGTTCCAACACTTAACTAGTTAACTAACCAACTTCTTATTCCAAGTGACTTAAGAATTTCTATTACTATTCTAGTGAACCCAAATAAAAAATAATAATTTATGTAAGTTAGAACCAACATGTAAAGAGTACTCAGGCTCCCAAAATTATCAAAATAGGAGGCCCTCTTGTTCTTACATTACAATTCAAATTCTTTAATATAATCATTAAAGCTAAACTAACAAAACTATTAATCACAATATTTAGAATTAGTAAGATCTAGTCATCTTAATTAAATAGCCTTAGAGTCATGAAAATTAAATTAAAATATCTTTTGAAGTGTTATAAAAATTAAATCCCTGAATAAATTTTCAAAAATAGCTTCAAAAACTAGTATGAAAACTTTTTAGAAATATGAATATAATCCCTATAAGGTATGATAAAGGAATATACAATAAAATAGGAGAATACGCACTTACCTAAGTGAGATTTAGAGTAGAAAAAGACCCAAAATCATCCAAATCTAAGAGATTGAAATTACTAATTTCCTAGGCTGAAATTAGCAATAGTTTTTTCCTTTCTTTTGAAGATAAACTATGAGGATTATGGTGTGAAAGACTAGGAAAATGACTGGCAAGTAAAAAGGATGAGATCGTTTGGTTGGATAGTAATAAATTTGAAAGGAATGGAGTGGGGAGGAAAAGGTGATGAAAGTCTCTTATGGCTGATTTGAAAATGAGAGTGAAAAATAGCCATAAATGGGAAAGAAAGAGGAAGGGACAAGGGGTATACGAGGACAAAATTACAAAATTGCCCCCATTTTGGGATGAGATTTTTTTATTTTATTTTTAAGGGTCATTACACTTTTTCCCCTTTAAAAAAAATAAATTCGGTCCCTAAATTTTGAGAACATCACTAATCTAGGAGAATTAAAGAGGTGTGGGTACTATCAGACTATGGCTACTGGTTGCTCCTTATATGCTAAGTCTTTATCTAGTTGTATTGATTGTGGTTGCAACACATGTTATGGGTCTAGAAAATATTTTTGAAGCATTGAAACATGAAACATATGATGTACACCTTGCAAGATTAGGTGGAAGTGCTAGTCTATATACCACAACTCCAATTTTCTCAAGGATCTCAAAAGGACCAATGTATCTTGGAGCGAGTTCTCCTTTCTTACCAAATCTCGTCACATCCTTAGTCAGTTATAGCAAATAAGCCTCCCATGATAAAACGAGCTCTTTTATATCTAAGATTGCTAGTAGATATAAACAGAAACTATAACTTGAAAAGAGAAAGAAAGAGAAGAAGAAAAGATACAAAAAGTAGGTTAACCATGTTACTTTTATAGGTTTTCCATGAAAGGACATTTTTATTCATATGAAAGTTAAAATACAAGAGGAAATATCTTTCTATTTAATCAAAAAGTAATGACTTTTGATTAAGTCAAGTAGCTATAAAAAGTCTTAAAGTTTTTCATGAAAAGATATTATTGTTTATAAAGAAGTTAATTTGTGAAACCTACCCTTTATTTTTCTCCATACTAGCATGCACTTTCTTTGAAATGACATAAAGGTTCTTTACCCTTTATATTAATAAAGTGCATAAACTAGTTTTATTTACGTGTTCATTTCTATTTGAAACTAGAAGATTAAGATTTTTCCTAACAGTCTACTTGGTTTCCCACATAAGTATCCTCTCATTTTAAAAGGTTTAATCCTATCTCCTTGGATGTATTCCATATCATATCCCTACCCAGGTCTTTATAAACGGATTTGCCAAATTAACGTTTGACCTTATATAATTAATAGTCACAACTTCTTTATTGAATTGTTCTCTTACATAATTGTGTCTCAAACTGATATATGCCTTGACTTCCACGGTATTATTTGCTATAAGCTAGTGATAATGCTGCTTCATTATCTCAAAATATTGATATAGCAGACATTGGTTTAGGCCATATTGAAATTTTCAATAATAATTCCATAAGTCATTATGCTTCCTTTATTACGGTTCCTAATGCAATAATTTCTGACACCATAGTGGAATGTGAAATCAAAGTTTGTTTCTTGGATCCCCAAGAAATAGCTCCTCCACCCGTGGTAAAAATCCAACCACTTGTAGATCTTAATTCAATAGAGTCTGTTATCTAACTTGCATCGGTGTAACCTTCTAATACTGTATGAAAATTACCATAACTTATTGCATAATTCATTGGAAACATTCTTTTGTTTGGTGCGTTTAGTACATATGAATGGCTATTCCATTCCATGCATGATTCTATGGAATGAACATTCTTTCGTTTGATACACTTTTAGTCACATAATATTCATTCCATTCCGGTCATTTTATTCTATAAAAGTTAGAATCTTTAAACTCACCTAGGGGGTGAGATTGCATATTCCTACTTCTATATAATAGATTCAGTTCAGTTAAATGATATAAAAATCATATAATAAAAAGTTAAATATTAATAAATAATAATATTATAAATAAATTAATAAAATATATTTATTATTTAATTTAGTCAAATTACAAAAAATACCCTTTATATCACATTAAATAATATAAAATATTAAAAAAAAATTTGTATATAAAAAAAATAATAATAAATCAATTTGTTTCAAGAAAATGACAAAAATACCCCCTATATTATAGTAAATAATCTAATTATAAATAAATAAATAATTTTAAATAAATAAATTAGTTAAGTAATTTCAAATGAAAATATTATTATTAATAAATAACAAAAATAAGAAATAATAAAATAAATATAAGTAATAATAATAATAATTAATAAATAATTAATAAATAATATAATTTTTTTAAAATTAATTAAAAATTAAAAAATATATATATTTCATAAATTATGTTTCATTTTTATTATCTTATCTATTGAGAGATATTTTGTCATTTTAACATAATTTTTATATTATTTCTTGTCTAAAAATTACATAGAAAATAATTAAATAGAATGAAATAATTATTTCTCACCAAAGCTACCAAACAATGGAATGGAATGATCATTCCATTCCATTTGCATTCCATTCTCCTTCTATTTTCCATTCTAATTCTGCAAAAATTATTTTTGTGTACCAAACTAACCTTTAAGGTATTTTAATACCTTAGAAACGACATTTCAATGATCTTTTCCTGGTTTATGAGTAAACCTATTCAAAACACCTACAACGTAAGTTACATCCGGTCTAGTATAATGTGTTAGATATATTAAGCATCCTATCACACTTGAATACTTTAATTGTGCAATACACATTTTTTTTCATTATGTATTAATTTTATGGAATGATCATATGGAGTACTAACTAGTGTGCAATTCTCATGATTAAATTTCTTTAACACTTTCTCAATGTAATGAGTTGACATAAAGAAATTTTATCACCAGACCTTGTAATTTTAATTCCTAAAATTATATTTGCTTCCCTGATATCTTTCATATCAAATTTTGTTGATAGAAATTTCTTAATTTCTAATACCATGCTTAAACCATTACCAAAGATTAGCATATCATCAACATATAAACAAATTATAATACCCTTGCCATTCTTAACTTTGAATAAATGCATTTGTCCAATTCTTTTATTTAAAACCATGTGAAAGTGTGACTTTGTCAAACTTTTAATGCCATTATTTAGGAGTTTGTTTCAGGCCATATAAAGATTTAACAAGTTTAAACCTTCTTTTCTTGGCCTTTCAGGACAAACCCTTCGGGTTGATCTATGTAAACCTCCTCCTTTAATATACCATCTAAGAAAGTGATTTAAACATTCATTTGGTGTATAACTATAGATAGAAACTAATGATATCAATAGTTTTGTTGTACTAATTCTAGCAACTAGAGCATATTTATTGAAATAATCTATTCCTTCTTTTTGTTTAAACTCTTTGCTACTAACCTAGCTTTATATTTATTTATAAAGCTATCCATTTTAAGCTTTCAATTAAAAATCCATTTGCAGCCTATTGGTTTAAAACCTAGCAGTAAATCAGTCAAAAACTAAGTTTGATTAGTCATAATTGACTACATTTAATCATTTATAGCTTCTTGCCATAATGAAAAATCTCTTGAAGTCATAGTTTTTTTTATATGTTAAAGGATCATGCTTTATGTTATATGCAGAATTATAAATATTTTTTTCTACCATGTCTTGGTAGAAATCTAGACCATGTGTTTTCTCTTTTCTTTTTCCGTTTAGTTCTTCTAAGCTCAGTTTCTCCTTCAATTTCTAGATTTGATTGAAAATCAGATCTTTGAATTTCCAAATTTGTATAGCCATCTTGATTTTCTTGATTTTTTTTATTTGTATAATTTCTTTTTCGTTTTCTAGAAAATAAATTCTTAAAAAATTCTGCATCTCTAGATTCTATAATTATATTTTGATTTATGAAATTAGTTGCTTCAACAGTAACAAATCTATATGTCTTGTTATTGTAAGCATAACCAAGAAAATTACACTCGATTGCTTTTTTTTTCCAATTTGAGTCTTTTAGGATTGGTTAACCTTACTAATGCCTTGCATTCCCAAACTTTTAAATGGCTAAGAGAAGGTTTTCTCTTCTTCCATAATTCATAAGGAGAAACATTAGTTTTCTTGTGGGGTATGGTTAAGTATGTAACAAGAAGTTACGAGTGCTTCCTCCCATAAATACTGAGATAATTTTGAAGTTAGTAACAAAGTATTTGTCATATTTACTAAGATCCAATTTTTCCTTTGTACAACACCTTTTGTTAAGGACTATAAGATGCAATAGATTATTCCATTATCTTCAGAGAAATCATTGAAAGAAAGACATTTACCATCCTTATCAAATCATAAGATTTTAATCTTTCTTTCTTATTAATTTTCTACCTCAACCTTGTAAACTTTAAATTTATCAAAAGCTTCATCCTTTGTCCTTAACAAATATACATAAACATACCTAGAACAATCATCTCTAAATGTTATGAAATACCCTTTTACGACCTTCAGTTAGAATACCTTCTCACTTACATATGAAATAATGTATTAAATCTAAAAGTTGTGTATTTCTTTCTACATTTTTAAAAGACTTACTAACTATTATAAACTTGATGCAAGTTTCACATTTTTTCAAGTCATTAGATGATTTAATAGAAATTATTCCTAATTTATTCATACTTCTATACTATTATAGTTTACATGACCTAAACGGGGGGCAAGCCATAAAAGAAGAAGTATAAGTAAAGTAGAGGAAGAAGAAGAAGAAGCAAAGTAAGTAGAATTTATAACTTTATTATTAATATTAATCTTATACATCCCATTGGTTATATATCTTTTTCCAACATAGTTCTCACCCTGAAACAGAATTACACAATCTGATTCAAACAAAATCTTAAAACCCTACTTATTAAGTAAGCTTACAGAAGTCAAATTTTTCCAATCTCAGGAACATGCAAAACTTCATTTAGAATCAGCTTCTTACCAGACAATAGATTCAAGATAGCAGTTTCTTTTCTTATTGACTTTGTAACAAAAGCATTTCCCACAAAATCTTGAATAGATTCATGTCAATTGTAATATGTTTGGTAGCACCAAAATCCAGCCACCATTTTTCATCTTGTCCAACCAAGTTAATTTCAGAAATCATTGCAATGAATTCATCATTGACTACCATGTTAGCTTAGTCCCTTTTATGATTAGATAAACTCCGCATTGTTTCGTGAAGTGTCCAAGGTTTCCCTACACTTTCAGCACTCAATCTTTTTCTTCTTTTTATCTAAATTTCTTTCTTTGACAAAAATATTTTCTTTTCTTGCCATGTGAAGTAGATGTACTGTCTATAACTAAAGCTTTTTGAGAATTATCATCTAATTCAAATTTATTCAATTTTTGAGAATTCTACTCAACTTGAATAAATTTGATTAGATCTTGCATAGTCATAACATCTTTATTTTGTTTTAACATTTTACGCCAATCTTTCCAGGTCAAAGGTAATTTTGAAATTATGGTAGAGATTTGAAATGATTTATCATGAGAATTACCCATAGAAACTATAGAATTCATGAAAATTTGTAACTCATGAACTTGAGATGAAACACATTTTTCATTTGTCATTTTAAAATAAAAAAGTTTACTAACGGCTAGGAATTTCTTATTGGCAACATCTTCAACTTGGTACTTGTGAACCAAATTTTCCCATAATTCCTTGACAGTCTTCCTATCAAATTTGGAGTTATAAATGTCAAAAAGTGAATTGGACAAACCAATAAGTATGTAACTTACACATGAAGTCATATTGATTCCATTTTAGAATTCTTCATTCTTCATACTCGGTTGCCCATTCATCTAAATTGTCTTCCCTTGTGTAGTTGGAGAAGGCTTTTCTTTATTCAACACATAAACAATCTTCAAGATTGTTAAGAGAAAGAACATATTACTTCTCAAACATTTGAAGCAAGAATCATCAAACATGTCTGGTTTGACAACATCAATTACAATAGACATTTTTGGCACTTGTGTCTTTCATAGTTACAAAATATATAGTCTTCAGATTGTAGTATAAAATTTGTAAAAACAATAAACACCTTTATATGCCTTAGTTCGAGTTAAAATCTCTTTCCTTAAGACTATATTTATATTCTACTTGCAATGGGTTACAAAAAATAAACCTACCAAGATAAAACAGACTCTTTTATATCTAAGGTTGCTAATAGATATAAACAGAAATTATAACTTGAAAAGAGAAGAAGAGATACAAAAAAGTGGGTAATCATATTACTTTTATAGGCTTTCTATGGAAGGACATTTCTATTCATATGAAAGTTAAAATACAAAATAAAATGTCTTTCTATTTAATCAAAAAGTAATGACTTTTGATTAACTCAAATAGCCATAAAAAGTCATATAAGTTTTTATGAAAAGATATTTTTATTCATAAATAAGTTAATTTATGAAATGTAGTGTCTTTTCATTTAAACAGAAAGTAATAATTTTGATTAAGTCCCATTACTCTTAAACTATTGAAAATTCCTAACATTAAGTAGCCAAGTACCATTACCATTATATCGGACCTCAAGTTCGATGGCTGATAAATATGGCTCCATTATAATGATCCGAATAGGAATGCAGCCTGTACTTCGGGTTAGTAATTGTAAGTTAGCATAGGAGTGGCTTCACCACAAATGACAAGGCTTTCTCGTCCCGCACAGGATTTGGCTTTGCACCTTATGGTCCTTATTGGCGAAACACGCGACATATCACCATTCGCGAACTCCTAACCACCGCATGACAAGTTGAACCACGTTTTTGATTCGGATTTCAATAGTTTGGTTCAATATTGTTATAAGAGCAACAATGGAACAGTAGTGAATATGACCCAATGTTTGAAACGTTTGAGTTTAAATATAATAACACATTCACAAGATGTGGCTTAAGTGTGATAAAACACTTTGAACTCAGCGATTAAAAGTCTTCTGTAATATTAAGGATTTGAACTATAGTAAAACACTTGTGGAGATGGTCTGAGAATACTTGTGAGAAATAAAATAATATATATATATATATATATATATATATAATAACACAAGTTATTGCAGGGAAGAGATATTCTTGTCGCTTGGGAGATGTTAATGATTAAGAAGCAGATTGTCTTGACAAAATTATTGTTGAATCTGTGGATTTAATTGGAGTTATTAATGTTACAGATTTGTTTCCATTTACTAAATGGTTTAATTTGGAAACGCAAACATTGAAAACCATGGAGCGTAATGCTCATGATTTGGGTTCCATCTTATTAAGTTGAACTGAAGAACATAAAAGTGAAGAGGCGCAGGGCAAATGATGATGACCAATAGAAGGATTTCATTGATGTCTTGCTGTCTGAGCTTGAAGAAGATTTTACCTTTGGTCGTACACGTGCCTCACGTGACAACACTTATGGTATGTTTTGGTTCACACACACATACATATAGAATTCATAGGTTATATAAATTTTCTAATGACAATAAATTTCAATAGTAACTGATCAGTTCTTCTTTGTTAATAAGTTAGTCTTATAATTATTATTCTGATTTTTATATGTATCTTTTTTAGTGGCTTTTAATATACATATTTACTCTTGTCAGTGTTTTATTATTTTATATTGTTATTTAAAAAGATCCTAATAGTTATATATGTTCTCAATTTTAATAGCTAGCCATAGAATTGCAGTTGTTATTGTTAGTTAGTTTTTTTTTTTTTTGGTTCTCTCTTTCTGTTAATAAATTTTAATATATGGTAATTGAATTCTTTTTTTGTGAATAAGTTAATACTATAATTATTTTTCAAACAAAAGCTAAATTATAATTATATTGTTTTAATGATTATTTCCCAGTAGTGCCTACTTTGCTCTTCTTTTTCTCTTGGCTATTTCTTCATTCCTCTCTTTCTTGCAAGCATGTTATTGTGAATACTCATTGACCCATAATTTTGTTTTGACACTGTAAATCATTAAGGTATTTGCATTATGTATTAAATCTTTATGTGATGATTTCAAAAAATAAATAAAAAAATTGAAGTTAAGTTCTTAAGTGGAACTTTTTTTGAAGCTCTACTATATGTAACAACATGAACACCCTGTTATTAGAATTCAATATTTTGAAAATAATATATAATGTGTGTTATTGTTATATATGTTATTTTATCATTAAACTACTTCTTGAAAATATTTTGTTTGTGTAGACTTAAACTCCCGTACAATGGAGGTGATTTATAAACTAGCTAGTTATATATATTTATAATTTGTACATGCATGATATCTTAATAGATTATTTACTATTTTAATTTGTCTTGAGAATTATATCATTTTCTATTTTGGTACTCAAGAAATTATATTTTCTAATCAAGTTCTTCAAGATTCCATTGTTTCCATATATTTTGATCCTCCATGATTTTAAAATCTTCAATTGAGTTCTTAATCAAGTTAAAATTATTAAATTGATATAGAATCTAACAAAATTAGCTAACACATTTTTTTAAGAGATGATAAAAAAAAATAAAAAATAAAAAGAATATCAATGCATGAAATGAAAAATTAAATACATGAATATTAACTAAATAATTAGATAATTTTTTCTTCAATTTTAAATGTTATACCCGATTTTTTTTTCTTTTTCCAAAAACTACTATTTTGATAGATCATAATTTTCTACCTTACTGGTGCTACATCAAGACTAGAAATGAAGACTTCAGTCTTCCATTACAATGAAAAATGAATATCAATTCATGAAATGAAAAATTAAATACATGAATATTGATTCAATAATTAGATGATTTTTTTCTTTAATTTTAAATGTTATACCTGAATTATTTTCTTTTCCCAAAAACAAATATTTTTAAAGATCATAACCTTATTGGTCCTACATCAAGACTAGAAATGAAAACTTCAATCTTCCATTTTCAATGATGAATGAAAGGACTATAAATGCAAAAATCATGACAGTCAATTCATGCTATTCATTTACACCCCACCCCCCCCCCCCCCCCCCCCCCCCCCCAAATTTCTATTATTTTCAAATATATATATATATATATAAATCCTCGATACAGTTGCTCTGTTTGATACAGGAGCAGATTCAAGCTGTATTATAGAAGGACAAGTTCCAACAAAATTTTATGAAAAACCTTATGAACGATTAATTTCGGCTAATGGTTTTGAGATCATAATCCATTACAAATGTTCTAATGTAATAATTGAAAACTCTCCTTTACAAATTCAACAACATTTCTTCTTACTAAGAATATCACAAATTTAGTCATCCTAGGTACTGATTTCATTAGGCAATTAGATTCTTTTTTGGTTAACAAAAGAATATTTAAAGAAGTTATGGGTCAAACTGTTTCCTTCCCTTTCCTTTAAAAACCTAGTTTTAGAGATCTCAATCTTATTGAAAATAAACAAAAACAAATCAATTTTCTTTCTAATGAAATTTCTTGTCCTACATCATAACTAGAAATGTAGACTTCGGCCTTCGGTCTTCAACGTGCATTCAGTCTTCCACTGCAATTATCTTTCATTTTCCAATGATGAATGAAAGGAATATAAATGTATAAATCATGACTAGTCAATTCATGCTCCAGATTTCTGTTATTTTCCTTTTAACACAGCTTGCAGCAATATATATAAATGCATGCTAGTGTACTTCTTTACTTCATAAACTCTCTTTTATATATTTCTACCTCTTGTTATTGTGTTAGTCACCTATATATGGTCACGAAGAGCACTACCATGAACTCTTTGTGCATTATTCTTTAATTATTTTTGCTCATACTGTTGCATCTTATCAAGTCTAATTCAGGATTTGCAAAAGTTGAAATCAATTGCATAGAGAATGAGAGAGAAACACTACTCAAAATAAAAGACGAACTCATAGATGAAGTTGGTCATCTTTCCCCTTGGGGGAGTGAAGATAACAAGAAAGAATGTTTTAAATGGCGTGGAATTGGATGGAATAACCAAACAAGTCATATAGATGTGCTCAATCTAAATGTTACAAATTATTGTGAAGATGATTATGAGAGTACGCCAGCTTTGGGAGGTAAAATTAGTCATTCGTTGATTGAATTGAAATGCCTAAAAGTTTTGAATTTGAGTTGCAATGATTTTAGTCAAGAATTAGATATCTCAGAATTTATTAGTTGTCAGTGCCAACTTATTTTATCTTGATCTCTCGTACTCTTTTTTTAGTGGACCGTTTCCTTCCCAAGTTGGAAACCTTTTAGCACTGCAATATTTAAACGTTGGCGAAAATTATTTTCAAAATGATAAAAATCTTAAGTCATTCTTTCGTCTTTCTTTTTTAAAGATCCTTGACTTGAGTAGAAATAACCTAAGTGAAACCAATTTGTATGTCTTAAAAGAGCTTCTTTCTTTAAAAAGCTTGTCCTTACAAGATTGTGGATTCAAGATGTGAGTTTGTTGTCATCTCTTTCATGTGTTGATAATACTTTATAATCTCTTCTTGGTAAAAGTCTCATGTATCTTAACCTCTCTGATAACCCATTACAACGTTTAATTCCAGATACATTAGGCAACGTTCTCCTTTCTCTTCAATATCTAGACCTAATCTTTTCTAAATTAAGGGGTGGCATTCCAAAATCCATGGGAAACTTATGTGCCTTACGTTGTTTCTATATGGATAACAACAACATTAGTGGGAAATTTGATGAGCTCGTTGGAAACTTATCTTGGTGTGTGCAGAATTCCTTAGAGTTTTTGTCACTTAGCGTTAACCTACTTAGTGGAACTTTCTCTAATAAAATTAGTGAGTTTTCTTCTTTGAATAGCTTAGCTTTGAGTGAAAACTTACATGTGGGTTCATTGCCTAATATTGCATCTTTATTTCCATCATTGACAAAATTGTATCTAGATGGGAATCAATTTATTAGGATTCCGGGCAATAGTTTCAGTGGCTTATTCCATTTGTATCACACCTCTCACGGAGGCATAACTAGCTGGAGGACTGGGTAATCAATCCACCGTAACACTGACTTTGAAACAAAGTAACAAACCTGACTCATGGCCCAACTAAAGAATAAAAGTAGCTTTTCTAAAACTGAAGTTCACTATAAAAGTTTATTTCTAGAAACAATTAACATGTTACTGAAAATTTTGGCAGAGGTTCTTTGCAATATGGAACATGTCTCAAAATACAAATACATATGTCCATGATTTCACACAACAATAACATAAAGAAAATAAGGAGCTCCGCTCCATCCACATCATAAACTAAACAAATAACTAGACTCTTACATCATATGAAATTAGACACTCCACAGTTCTACTATGACTGCAAACTTTCATCCTTGCCGTCAAATCCTTAACAAAAACCTCATATTAATGGTTAACTTCATTTGAGGTCCTGCAACTAAAACAATAGAATCATAAAAGAGGGGTGAGTCCTGTGAACTCAGTGAGTGAAAAATCGTACCCAAAGGGTACTAGCATCATACAATACAAGTGTATAACATATGCAATAACATAATGTAACATTATTCATATCTTAATTCACATTATTTCACATTACAAGTATATGTTGTAATTGTCATAAATTCACAAATTACATGATACATAATATTACAAATTTATCAGAGCAATGATATCAAATAAAGCAATAAAAGGTCAACGAGTAACACAGCCCCATACAACAATATCACTCGGGGTTGAGCATTTACGCGCTCGCACAATAGGTTAATCTTCGTACATAATCCATGCCACCGGGGCTGGGCATTTAAATTTAAAAAAAAAAAAATTTATCAGAATCAGAATTTCTAGTGATTTTAAGTCGGAATTTCCTAGGTGCACCTAGATCTTATTTTCAGAGATAAAAAATCATTTCTGAGAAAAACTTTCATGTGTTGGCCCTTATCAACCACAAACAATTTCAAACAAGAATGATTCAAATGCATCACTAAAATACTGTACTTGCTTATTTTATTTATATCACCTATATTCAAGTGCACATATAATCACATATAATAATCTAGTCCCTAAATGCAGCAATTGACCACTCACCAGTTTACAAATCTTGTTTATCACTTTATCCTGAGCTCACATATGTCATCAGGCCCACAAAATGGTTCGGAACTGAATTTCATAATTCCAAATAATAATCAATTCATAAACGTTATTGTTATAATATTTTAATTACTAAGCTTATATATATATATCAATTTATATAAGTCTCTTATGAAAGTTATCTATTAAGCTATTGTATGTCAAGTAGTATGAATTGTACTTTATGTGATAAGGTTAATAATAAAGAGATGTTTTAAATGTCTTGACAATGCATAAGGTAGAAGAAACCATTAGATAAGATAGAAAGCACTTAGTAAGTTAGAGATGTTAAAACTGTCCAAACTTGAGGTTTGGACCAGTGTTCATTTATAACGGTCATATCTTCCTCTAGGAAATTCCAAATCCAGTTTCATAAAATTTATTAAATACTAGACACATGTAGCTTTATATTAGTATATCATTTGTAATTTTAGATTTGAATATCAATATATTTTATTCTTTGAAGTTGCATTAAATTCTATAAAATGCAGGATTTAGACAACTCTGACCTTAACTTAGTTAATTGAACATAACTTTTTCTACGAAAAACTAAATCTAATTCTAGTTGTTGGGTTTATTAATATACAAGTATATATATCTTTATTATTTAGACAAATTTCCTAAAATCAGTATTGAACCCACTCAATTTCTTACATGAACCAAAAACAGGGCACTGCACAATTTCTTAGTTGTTATTGTCAAACTCTAAGACTTATGAAAAAAAATTCATACTAAGGAATTAAATTATGAAACTTTACAGTTTTTCTTATCAAGGTATTAAGAACATTTCATATTCATAACTCTATTTATAATTCAACCTTTAAAAGCCTTCAAATTCAGTTATACTAAAACAGGTTCACTAAAATCCTACTATGACCTAGCTGCAGTCTAACAAGCTCTAACTAACAACATACTTAGGAACCAAGCTACAAAATTTTGTAGACAACATTTCAAGACTATAAGCTACATTTTATCTTTTGAAGTCTTAATTTAATTCTGCCCCGAATATACTCGAAATACCAAATTTCTGTTATCCACAAAATCTTCCTCCTGCATCCTTCAAAACCACTTACTCTCCTTCATTCATACCATTACTCACTTCCATTAATTCCTTAGCTCAACACATCAACCAACCCTTTGCTCTTGTTATGAACTTTTTATTCAAATTCCACAACAACCAACCAACAAGAAATTAAATCCACCAAGTTCCACTCATTCCATTACAATTAGTTTCATTTAGGCATTTTTACAACTATCTTGAGGGCATTCTTTACTCTAGTTCATGTGTATACGTATATATATATATATCAATTGATTAACACAACTTTCTCAATTGAACATTGCTCATATTCCACTTATTACATTCAAAGTAAATTGGTTATTTTAAATAATTCAAAAGCCTAGACTCTACAATTCAATGTTAATATAACTAATTTCCCATCCTTTTTAACCCTTAATTCCTCCTTCCCCCATCCTTATGTGCAATCCTTTAAATAATACAACCAGTGAAGAGATTAACTTAAAAGAAATTTCAACTAGATTACTTGAACTAGAAATTAAAACTACCTCAACCAAGGCAAGGATTCAAGGCAAGAAGGAAACTGTTGTCACCTTCCTACCTTAACTCCAAGAGTAGCCAACGCCACAAGGATAATTCATGGCTGAAGGGAGGAATGGTCTATGGATTAGGAGATTCCTTGTTGCTACGAACGTTACTCCTTCTCTTGCCTTCCTAACAGCACAACTTTGGTTGTCCAACAAAAACAGAGTGGCGGATGAACTAGAGATTATGGCTACCATTTAAAGCAACTTGAATCCAACTCTAAACTGCCACCATAAGCTGCAATAGAACTCTTCGCAAGTTCAACCACAAGAAGGCTGAAAACTGGGCATGGCTAATGATAAGTCCGCAGCTGTTACGAGCCATAGCTGCTACAGCCAAGACCTAACTTTAGCTCCCCCACACACGAATGACAAGAACACAAGGGGGAGAAATTGAGTTGCACTGCAATACAACACTGAAGAGCTGAAGCCCTTGGCTGCTACCACCTAAAAACAGAGTTGCTAAGACTAAAATAAAAGGATTAATGGGGACCAAGTAAGTAGCAAGAGAGAGGATTAGGATCTTGGCTGCTAGAAGCACAAACCAAACTTAGTTGCAAGGGAATTCACAAGCCTCATTGCATCTAATTTTAGGATCTTGGCTGCTAGAAGCACAAACCAAACTTAGTTGCAAGGGAATTCACAAGCCTCATTGCATCTAATTTTATGTATACACACTAACGTTCATTCACGTAAACTCTAACTTTGCAAAACTTTTATTTATTTGATTATAGAGATTACGTACAACCTTCCAAAATGTAACTACCGAATTCAGGTTATCACAATATACATCTATATACAAAAATTACAAGAAAAATTTGTTAAAAAAGATTTACCAACTTATTGGGTAATGAATAATAACATATCGAATTATAACATATTTAACTATACTATTTTTTTTTTAATTAATTTGTTTATTCTGTTATGTAACTTTACATATTGTGTGAAAATTTGATTTTTCGTTATCAAGTTATGAGGGTTATAACAATTTGGACACATTGATTATTGCAAATAAGCTACTTCAAAGGGATCCTAACAGAAATTTATTTGCCAGATCTCTTCCTAGTTGAAAAAAATTATATTTATTCTCTAATTGTCAGTTGTCATTGAGAATCAGCTCTGACTGGGTTCCTCCTTTCCAATTGAATCTATTGCATCTTCAATCATTAAAGTTAGGACCAAAGTTTCTACATTGGATCAAACTTCAAAGGAACTTGACCTTCCTAAACATGTCCAACACTGAAATTTCCGATACCATTCCAACATGGTTTTGGAATATTTTTCCAACCTTAGAGTTTATTAATCTTTCTTACAACCAAATCAGTGGAGAACTACCAAATTTATCAACAACTCTTTTTGAAATCTTTGAAATAGAATTGAGTTATAACAATTTGGAAGGACCATTGCCCTTCTTGCTAGTTAATACCTCATACTTGAATATCTTTAAAAATCGCTTCTCAGGGCCACTTTCAGTTCTAACTAAAATCTTGTCTTTCATAGCTTCCATCGACTTGTCAGATAACATGTTATCTGGAAATATTCCCCAAATTCAATATCAAAGACTTTTCATACTTAACTTAGGAAACAACAACTTGTTAAGAAAGATTCCAAACAGGCTAATGCAAAATTGGCGATTAAGCACTCTGATCTTGGCAAACAATTCTCTGTCAAGTAAAATTCCAAGTTCTATTGGTAACCTTAGTAATCTCCTAATATTGGATTTGAGAAACAATAACTTATATGGAGAAGTGCCTTTGTCATTATAAAAATGCAAATACTTATATTTACTTGATTTGGTTGAAAATAAATTGTTTAGAGAAAAACCTCCTTAGATTAGGGACATGTCGAATTTAAATTTCCTGATACTTAGATCAAATGTGTTATATGGAATAATACCATTGAAAATATAGTCAGTTGACAAATGTAAAGATCTTAGACATCTCCATTAACAACATCTCTGGTATCATTCCAAAATGCTTCAGCCACTTCTCAATGATGGCTATAGAAAGGGGGGAATCTAAAGTATTTTAGTTTTTTTTCCATCGATGGTGACCCAGGCCAACCATTCTACCTTGGCGAAGTGGCAGTCTTTAGTGAAGGTAGACAATATGGGTATGAAAGAAGTTGTGATCTATTAAGAATCATTGAACTCTCAAGCAACAAATTAACAGGAAATATTCCAAGCCAATTTACAAATTTCTCAACTTTGGTTGCATTGAATTTATCACGGAATTGCTTGAACTGAACTATCCCTGCCAAGATTGGTATGTTGAAAGAGTTGCTATTGCTGGACTTGTCTAGAAATTATCTTTCAAGGGATATACTTTCAAGCATGGCAGACTTAACCTTTTTGAATCACTTGGACTTGTCTTACAACAACCTCTATGGGAAAACCCCATCAAGCACTCAACTGTAAAGCTTCAATGCTTAACAATTTATTGGAAATCCCTTGCTTTATGGTCCTTCACTACTGTAAAAATGTCCAGGAGACAAAAGCTTTGACCCAAGTCAACCGACTAAGAATGCAAGTGCAGGCACAATATATGAAGATGAAGATGAATTTGAGAAATGGTTTTATATTGGCATAAGAATTGGGTTTGCAGTAAGGCTTCTAGGTCATCTGCGTTTCTTTAATCTTAAAGTGTTCTTGGAGACATACTATTTCCTTCTAATGATCAACATAAAGGACTGGGTTTATGTTATGATAGGATATTCCGAAGTTAAAGCAGTCTTGAGCCTGCTTCCTTGGTAATCTCTTATTTTCTTTCTCTTTATACATCAATTGTAGGCAAATATTTTATGATTGTTTGAAATTAGTTGATTATTCCACTTACATCATCAATCACCTCCAATTAAGATAATCAAATATATTAACTTAATAATTGATTGAATTAAAGCATAATTACAAAATAAATTATATACACAATTAGATATAATTATACCTTAATTCTAGGGACTCGTATATTGTCTTGTAGAACTATAAATTGAAAGCTTTAATATTGTAAAGAGTGAGTGATTGAGCTTCATATATATATGTAATAAATATACTTATATTCTTGATCTCATGGAAACAGCCTGAACCTAAGTACCTATTTGTCTATTGCTTTATTTGTGTCATTTATTCTAAATTTCTTGAAAATAAAAATGGTCCAAATGCATAAGGTTATACTAATTATAATGTCATTTTGGTGTTCATCATTTCATTCATGCAGAAAGGTCGGGATCCCAATTCCACAAGTTGATGATTTATGTTTCGCTTATGAGGTTTCTGTGACATGCTAGTTGAGTTTGATATCCTAGAGGTGCAGCTACTGAAATTGGTCTTTTAGTATTTCTAACTCTTAGGAAAGTAAATAAAATAATTAGTGATATTAATTAGTGGTTAATTATGTGTTAGTGGTAAGTTATGAAATTGTAATGAATTGTGTATTAGTAGTGAATTGTTAGTTAGTAGAGTTACAAGTTAGAGAATTAGTGTTACTAGTATAAATATGTTATACTGAGTCTTGTAATATTTAGGTCTATCCCAGGTGACATCACCACTTATATTGGTTATTAAATGAGTTGTTCCCTTACAATATTATATTTTCCTCTCATACTGTCTAAATATGTGTTTGTGTATGTGAGTGCCCACCACATTCTAACAAAATAATAATGTGTACTAATTACACATTTTCAACATGTGGTATAAGAGCCTACTATATTTCTAACAAATTGGTATCTAAGCCTTCTCTAACAAAGAGGCATTAGAGCCAATGGTTTAGTTGGCTAGTTATCTATAGGGAATAAGATGCAGTTATAACTCAAGATTGAAGTAGGATAATATAAGGTTATCCATGCAAAGAGACTTATCGTTAGAGCATGAAGAATGCAATTGATGTCAACCCATGATGAAATATAATACTCATAGAAAAATTAAGTGATGGTGAATGAACGTGTTATGTAATGATTCACGTGAGAGAAAAGAAAATGATTTACAGTATTGTTTTTAAGGTGGAAAAGAATATTGTTGTGTGAAAAAAAAAAATTTTGTTATGAACAAGGGCCTAGCTTAAGTGAGGGGAAAAAAATATGTTTGATTGATAGAAAGAATTGAAGAAATTGTTGAAGGTTTTTTGACAAAATTGTTGTAGATTTATAAAAGAAAACAACAAATTCTTTGAAGAGAAGTGAATGAGGAAAAATTTAATGTTGTTATTGCAAAGTGAGCTGATGATGAAGATCAAGAAATGTATTAGTAAGCTATATAACTGCTCAAGGAAAGAAGAAAAATTACCAATTCGGTTACGGGAAATCAAAAGTCAATTAGTGAATAATTTTGAAGACATAATTCACATGATCAACATGATATGGACACTGCACACAAGAATAAAAAAAATTATAAAATTTCAAATTAAGGAAGGGTGTTGGAATTGTAATTTGAAATTAGTATTTTAGTATTTTTACCTCTTGGAATTTAGTACTATGGCCCCACACTAGGAATTTCTTTTGAAATATTTATAGTAAACTTTTATGAACATGCTATGAGAGTAACTTTTGTTAAACTAAAATTATTTGAAATTTAAATGATTGTACTTTTTGAAAATAGTTCTAGTGAATTGAAAGCAATTATTTTTTTGTGTGGAAGTTTTATGAAAGGTAAACTTTGTTAAATAATGCATGCAATGTTTTCATGTAAAATAAAAAAATTTGTGTCTGTTGTTCCCATCTTTGTGCATGTGTTGTATTTGTTAACTCACTGAGCTTATTGAAGCTCTTTCTACTCTTATTTTATAGTTTTACATATATTTGTTCAACTATGTCACCATTTGAAGTCTTGGAAGTGCTACCATTTGTTCTCTGCTAGAATTTGGTATTCTTAAAGTGTTGTTCTGCAGTTATAATAGAATCTAAAAAAGTTGTTCAATTATTGTATATCACAATTTATTGATCGAGTTTTTATTTTCTTTAATTTTGATTTGAGGCTAGCTTGGGTAATTTTTTGTCTCCTTTTTCCTTTTCTTTCTTAAAAAAAAATTAAAAATTATATGTTAAAAGACATTAACGAGCCTTAATAATGTATATATATACTAGCATCCTCGCAAGCACCCCCTACACGTGATCAAATACTTTTTAATTTTTAGAGAAAATGCGTAAAATTATTTTTTGCCCATATTCATATACCAAAGTATCAAGTTCTTCTCGAAACATACTTCTATGTGTAAGTTCTTCATACCCGTTCGTCTTTTCTATTAGAGTATAAAATTAAGAGTTTGTTGACTCTAAAATTTTACACGCTAATAAAGAAGATGCATGGATGTGAAAAACTTACACACTGCTAGAGAAGTATGTCATGAAAAGAATTTGATATTCTGGTATATGAGTATAGGCCAAAAATAATTTTACACATCTTATCTTAAAAATAAAAATTATCTAAGTACGCGCGGGAGAACATGCGAGATGCTAGTTTAGAATATGTCTAATAAAATATAACAATTAACAAAAATATTTTAAAAAATAAGATCTCTCTCAATTGTGTAATTTGCTAGTTTGGAAAAGAATAAAAGAATTTAATAGTGGAAAATGACTTATCTTAGTTTCTTTATTGACTTCATGAAAACATGATGGACTTAATAGTGGGAAGAATAAATTACAACTGAAAAATAAACATTGTAGCCTGCAAATCAATAATATGAATAAAAAACTTTGAATAAGTAAATACTTCACGATCCAGAAAGGTAGGTATGGAGCATGTTTAGTCCCAAATTAAATTACACTGTTGCCTTTAGTGGAGAATAAAATTGACCTTACAAAAAGAAAATTACGTATATATTATAATTTGTTCTTAAAATGAAGTCACTGTACTAATCTTTGGGGGAAAAAAAAGAAATGAGCACAAATAATCAAATGATCCACACTTGCAAGAAAATATGAAATAAATCACATAAGAAGCTAAGATCAAAGACAAACATAATAGAAAAACAAATAAAAAGAGATTATAGCTTCCCTAAGCCATCTTAATCCTCAGTTTTTTTTATAGAGATTGAACTAATTGCACAATCAAATAGGACGGAAAGAAAAGAAGTTGCCTCAATATAAAAGTTGCTTGCTTTTCATTCTGAGAAGAGAAATACTGAAACTCCAACAACATTTGAATATAGCATTTAGCATTATAATCACAAAAAGAATGGATGACACCAATTATATCTTCAAATATAACATCCAAACAGTGATAAAAGAATGTAAAAAGAGCTCAAGACAAACTATACATAAAGTAAAATGGGACAAAAAATTAAAAGAGAAACCCGTTTAACACTCAAAGTTGCATCAGACCAATACATAACAACAATTATTGAAGAAATCTATCATTACCAAAAAATAAAATTAATATGAGAATGAAAGACAAACTAAACAAACTGAGAACCTAGCATGGGGGTTTCAGTGTCAACACTTCCAGTTACATGTGACAAACCTCATTTTGCATGAAGCTACTCATCAAAAGTATATAACAATATGAAAAATCAAAACTTCACTCTCTTGTGGGAAGCTTGCAAAGTTCTGTTCTTACAATATGCTCCTAAAAATAAAAAATAAAAATCTTGAATTATTTGGCAACAATAAAAGAAATACAAAATGAAAAACTCGAGGCACATAGCATACACCATTAAAAGAAATAAATCAATGCTAACTTAATTTGTACCAATGACAGCAAAGATAAAAAATTGTGTTATTTATTATTATTATTGTTTTTTAATTTAAAATTTCTCACCTCTTAAAAAATATGTCGCAATTCTTTTATTACGTTTATTTTCATTCACATATATGTATCGCTATGGTCAATATACTCCTAAAAATAAAAAATAAAAAAATCTTGGCTTATTTGGCAACAATAAAAGAAATCAAAATGAAAAACTTGAGAGCACATAACATACAACCATTAAAAGAAATAAATCGATGCTAACTTAATTGTACCAATGACAGCAAAGACAAAATTGTGTTCTTTATTTTTTTATTTTTTAAATTAAAAACTTCTCACCTTCTGCAACGAATGTCGTAATTCTCTTATTTCATTTACTTTCATTCATATGTCTGTATTGCTATCCTCATCTTTCTTAATCTAGTTTTTTTTCTTTCAAATTGAAATTCAATAGAATAAAAAAAACAAAAAAGGAAAGGATAGAAGGGAGACTTTTTTTTGTCTTTTTTTTTGGGGTCAAAGAAAGAAGGGAGACTTATTACCTGATTTATGATAATCATTTCCTAGCAAGGAAAATGTAATGTGATGATATTTTTCACTTTTAGATAATAGGATGAGAAAAAAAAAGACAAAAGAGAATCATAAGTCATAACAGTATACTACATGCAAGATTGCAAACAAAAGGGTAAAATAACTACGACAATATATAACTTGATTAACAAAAGACGAAATCAAAACATATTTTGTTCTAAACATTTTTCAAAAACAAAAGTTAATAAAACTCATGCATCTAAACATCCCCAATATATAATTAGGGAGTTCCCATTACAGAAAATAGAAATAGAAGATGCTGCAACTTCAAACCACTTATCTTGAAAATTAGAAATAGAAAAAAATGCAAGCTAAGGAAAATACAATATCATAATCCTACCTTAGGAAGAGAATAATTATTAAACCATAATTCTCCTGGAACAGAGATACATATTATAAGCCCGAGTTCCAATCCAAAACAACGATACTCCAATTCCTGAATGAACAGACAAAGGGGAAGATTAACTGAAATAAGAGAAAACACATAAAGAAATAGTCCAAAGATAAACCACGAATACATGTTAATTTGTTGAGGACAATATTAAGAGGCTAGAAAGAGTATATTCTAATTATTATCTCTAACTCACTGATAATTATCTTGATCAACAACTGCATCTGCATCCAGTAGATAAGAATCAATAAGAATGGAGAAACTGATTTGTGCTAACAATCTGCCTCAGGAAGGAAACTGTCCAAGGTCAGTAATTGTCTCACATAGATGGATGAAAAATTATTAATTAATGCCTACAAAATACATCACCAAGAAACCTAGTCGTTTGATCTCATGTCAGCGATCATCAAGGGTAAGGTGGACCCTTCCAACATGTCCTCAAAGGCTGCCGGGGAATTTGCCTTACTTATATTAGAGAATCGTGAACTGGTGATAATACTGATCAAGACTTCAATCACCGTATTGATTGGCTATGTGGTGGTGTTATATGGTAGAGATCTTGTGGTCAGAAGCCTAAGTCCCTTGAGTCTTGATAAAGATGATTTTATAACAAAAGAGTAATTTTGAAAACTCAAGCCAAGCTGCTTGGCTTTGGCGAACCTCTTCCCTGAGAAGAGAGTTCTCAGACTTATAGAGGGGGAGGAAGATAGAAAGAAAACGTAGGGAGGAATAATGGCTTCAACCAATTTTCATTCATATTCCAAATAAAATCTAATACAATACCTAATACAATTTTTATAGGCTAATTAATTGACATCAAAATACAAAATTACCCTTCTCCCCAATCCTACCCCGTATCAAATCCCACTTCTTCATATAATCCTTGTCTGCAAGGATTAGCTGAAGACTCATGACAGCAGGAAGCCATTAGAGCATGCTGAAGGTCATTGTTGCTGTAGTTTTTCTTGAAGATGAGCTCTTGAATTTCTTGCCCTGTGTAGAAATTCAAAGTCCTCATCTCAGCAACTTCAATACATTTCTGTTGATCTTCATATCTCACAGCAACCATCCACAACATTATGGCCTGAAACCCAGCATGAGGTGACCTGTCATCATACCAACTATTATCTTCCATTTGTTTCTGCTGCCATGGAGTTTCTCCAGTAAATTGCATCAGCTGAGGATCAGGCAGACATCTATTGGATTTGAGCTTCTTCATCAACCATGTGGAATCATTATTTTTTGCAGTTACAAGAATTTTGCAATTACAAGAAACCACTTCCCCATATTTTTAAATTCAATTTCTTGTTTATCATGATCAAACTTTTTTGAACTCTAAATTTCTTGTAAGATTGCTTCTTTCCTTGGAGTTCTTGGAGGAGCCACAATTTTGATTTCGTCCACCTCTGCTGTTAGAGTTGGAGGTTGAGGAATCATGGGTGAATTTTGGTGATTTCCAGTGAAATTGGATAGAACAGATTCCTTTTGTTTCAAGATTTCATCATCCCCTTTGTTCAGAGAGATTGACAGAGCAGAATCCTAATTTCCTTCTTCTGTCGTGGGTAATATGAAACTGTCCTGTATTGCCTGCAACTTCATAGTAGGCCTTGTGTGCACCTCCATCCTTGATGCCCTGAGTGAAGCTATTGCTTCCATCAAAGTTTGGAACTTTGAATCCATATCAAGCTTCAGTTTCTGAAATGATAAGTCTATACTAGCCTTGTAATCCTGTAGTGATGAATCCAACCCAATGAATCTTGCTTCCATGTTATCCATTCTTGGTTGCACTGATTCCTTTCGAAATTCCATTGATGCAAGCGTCTTGACTTCCACCATTACAGTACTCAGAAAGATGCTCTGATACCACTTGACAAAGATGATTTTGTAACAAAGGGTAATTCTGAAAACTAAACCAAGCTTCTTGGCTTTGGCGAACCTCTTCACTGAGAAGAGAGTTCTTAGACTTACAGAGGGGAGGAAAATAGAAAGAAAACGTAGGGAGGAACAATGGCTTCAGCCAATTTTCATTCATATTCCAGATAAAATCTAATATAATACCTAATACAATTTTTATAGGCTAATTAATTGACATCAAAATACAAAATTACCCTCCCAATCCTACCCGTATCAAATCTCCTAAGCCATTAATCTTAAAATAGAAGAGGAGGACATTGTTGATGAAAAGAAAAAGGTCACCATCTTTTTCTGGAACGCAGATTGGTACTGCAACCATCTTTTGGGGCTATGAACCTTCATTGTGCCAATTGATCTTTGAGTCTACGGCCTTCTCGGCCATTGCAGAAAAGAAGAAAGGAAAAAAAAAATTCAAAAGAGAAGCTTATCCTGAATTTCGCCAAATACAAATTACTCGTCGTTCGTGAATGGTGCATAGGAAGAGAGATACCGAGAAACCAAAAAGAAACTGTGCAAACTGCCTACGGTTACTCTTTTCTTTTCTTTTTTTATTTTTTCTTTTTTATTTGGCAATAAGTAGGAAAATGACTATATAATCCCTCCTTTTAGAACAGAGTAAAATTAAATATTAAGGATATTAGGTGGAATATGAGGTGAAAATTTAATAGTTAAAAGCTAGGATACCATAAGGTTTTTTGTCATTTTATAGTAGTTTTGGATCAAATGTGTTTTTGATATTTCATTCTAAATCTGATTTTGATGATAACTAAATAATTAATAAAAAATTAACGTGAAAATTTTATTTCTATTGCACGTACATTAGTTCAGTCAATTGAGTTGGATTGTAATTAGAACAACAGCATTTCATCATATGCTAGTTAACTGAAGTAGAGCAATTGAATATCTAAAGCAACTCAGTAGATACCAAAAAATTATGCTGACAATTGAAATTACTCCTGAATTATAGGAAGGTGAACTTCAGGCTTGCTAGATAGTTGCAACAGCTTGATGCCTTAGCTATTTAACCGTCTTATTCTACTCAACGCTTTGAGTTCTTGAAGGACGACAGTCCTTTGTCACTTTCTATGTGATTGTCATGTTGAATGAAGAAAGGGAAGCAGTGATCATGATCAACACTAGTGCTACCCATAACTTTGCATCCGAATGAAAAGCAATTACCCTTGGAATTGGTGGTACTCTATTCTTAGAAATAATCATCTTATCTGCCCATAATACGAGTTTAGTGCCTCTTTACAAAGCATATATACAAGATTCTCCCTGATTTCAAAAACATGAACTAAGAATAATCAAAAAAAAAATTTTTTAAGAAGTAAACTAAAGTTCAACACACTTACCATCCGAAGAACCTTTGATGTATTGTTGTTTACCATAAACACTTTTTTTCCTTCATTTGCATCATCTTCTAATGATTTAGATAGAGATTTTTTTGTTATAGACATGAATTAACAATTAATCTGGAATCCAACCACGCAATAATCTCGTAAGTTTCATTCTCAACCATGTTTACAAAATTAGAATTTCCATCTTGTTCTTTTTTATGTTTCTTCTTGTTCCTGTATCCACGCTTTAGATGTTATTTCTTTCCACAACTATAACATGTGGCATTTTTCTTTAAATTTTTGCTAAAGGCACTGTCGAATGCTTCCCATCGTTAGTATAATTAAAGACAATTTTCTTATCACGAATTCGAGTTTCTCTTCTTCTTAAATGTTTTTGCAACTACTCTACAGTAAAATCTAGAGTTTCTTTTTGTAAACATTCCAACCAGGTGGTAGTTAAGCAATATTGTACTTGCAATTTTTCAAAAACTTCAAACTTATGAATTAGTTTACTAACGGACTTGATCCATCACAGAAACATTATAAACCATATTACATTTAGAAATATTAAGAGCCATAAACTTATATGCACCCTGTTGCTCAGTATTTGTATTTGATCAACTGCAAAGCTTTCTAGATTTCTTGTAGGGTTTGATGTTGGTGAACAGACCATACAAATGGTCAGAAAGTGACCCCTAAATACTAAATCACCTTCTTGTTTCCTTCTTTCTTTTTAATCAGACAAGATTCATGATCCTTTGGTTATGGATGAGGCTTGAAATTCGAGTCTAGAAAATAAGATATTTTAGAGTAGTCAACAGGCACAACATTTTATCTTGCCTGAGTGTGAAGTTGGTTCATCAAATCTGTCCAATTTTATGAAATATTGATTCATGATCACCTTAAAAGCCAACATATCATTTTTTTTATTTCATCAATAATCATCTTAAAATTGCTGTGGAAGAAATTGTCACTTCTCATTTAAGAAGAGGAGGGAACAGTACTACCTTTGCGCCTATAGCTTTCTTCAAACTCCGTCATCATCTTTTTATTGCATAATTTTAAATAATAATCTTCGCCAGAAAACCATTTAACCTCCTGTGAGAAATTATTATAATATTAAAGCTACTTTATATATAAATATTATAGCAATGTAAATAATGTCAAAAAGAATTTGTTTATAATATTAATATTTCTAGTAGTGATTATGGTGCAGATGAGAAATAATTTTTTATTTTTTTTTATTTCATCAAAATGCAAAATCTTTAATAAATTAAAAGTCGATTATTACAAAGTTGAAGTCATGTTATGCTTTGATAAAAAATTTGCAAGAGGATTTATCCTCTTCAAACTCTTATCTAATGACATTCAATAGATTGTTGGTTAAGATTCAACCAGAATCATAATATAATTTAGACGCTAGTTCTCCTCACTTATGAAAATAAAGAAATGAGTTTTAATATAAAAATCAAGCTCTGAAATAAACATATAATCTATGGCCTATCAGAAATATGTTCCTTGAACTGTCTATTAAAATAGTTATCAACTGCCAAACTGGTTAATTGAGTGACTAAAAAGGTTGGTTCTGAAGCCAGCCTTCAGAGTCAATGAAACTCATGCTTGTTAACTCCTCAATTGTTTTCAAGTCAAGATTTTTCTCCCATTTAACACGGTTGGAAGTATCAGCTCCAGGTCCAAAACACCCATACTCTGCAAATGTCAATAGGTCCCTGAGAGAGAGAGGAAAAAAAAAAAGAGTTAATTTATTGTATTGTTTTATGTTATTAAGAAAAAAGTGAGATGAACATAAAAACACAAAAATAAAGGAATGCTATTTCTAACATAGAAAAAGTGCACCTCAAAATGCTCAGCGTTTTAAACAATGTTTAAAAGCATATCTAATTCGATATGCTACATACATTACGATTCCTATGTTGAGATGAACACCAATACAAAAGTTTTGCAATTGAAATTGCTTATATATAGAAATTAAGTAGGGATTAAATGATGAATAGTCACAGTTTTTCCCCATACAGAATAAAGAATTATTTAATTAAAAAATATTATCTTTTTGTTAAGGAAAAAAATAATAAGAAGGGACATGTTACTAATTTAAACTCACATATCAGTTTAACGAGAATGAAGATGGCTACCAAAAAGTGCCGATGGGGTGACTTGAACCCAAACCATTAGAACATTAGTTTAACTTGAATAGGAATAAGTGAAGATAACTTACTCCCGGCCAGAGGACTTCCAAGCTTCCCATCCTCTAGGTTGAACGACACTTGACATATTTGTGTTGTAGAACAAAACTCTAGAGTAGTCTCTCCAAGGTCTTCCCAAGAAAGTAGACCCAGACCCAAACACATTGCATTCCTTAAACACAAATCCGTTTCCGTCTTTTGGATTAATCCGTCCTTGTGCTGCAATGAATCCTGGAAGTCCTGGCTCCAGTGCGTTTCCAATAACTGATATCGAACATCTCTACAAATTAATAAAACCAATAAATAAAAATTAAGTACCCTTTATTCTTGATGATAAAATTCAACCATTCAATTAATGAATTCCGTACAAAAAATTAATTAAATTTAATTAAGATTTTCATCAGCAAAATCAAACACCAAATAAATCAAATTAGATAAATCAATCTGTTCTTGATAATTGACAAATCAGAAAGGAATCATATATACACAATTGTCTGTGCGTCAAATTAGTAAAATTAAATCATATATATGGAACCAATTAAAGAATAATTTAATTAGTGTAAATTAAATAAGATTTGTAGTCAAACTAAAATGAATTAATTACCTCAAAAATAGTTTGAGCGGTTCCAAATATGAAATCTACAGCACCTTGAATTGTGCAAAGTTTATAGTAATGTCTTCCTTGATCATCCCACAATGTATCTTGCAAACCGAAGAATCCGACCCGGTAAAAATAAGACTTGTCACCAGTTATCATCGCTGCCACAGCTGCTACCCTAGGGTTATTGTTGATTGGATTGTTGTATGAATTCTATCATGATATAACATAAATTACAAATTAAATTCATAGGAAACAGATTTATCCAAAAAAAATTAAATAAATAACACTAATGAATTTCAAAAAAAAAATATTACCCTAAAACTCATGCATTTGACAACAATATTATCAGCTAAAGCAGAAAAGGTAGGGCTTTCTGCAACATTATCATGATCATCCCAAACCACATTAGTTTTCCTCTTTCCCTCTCCTTTCAGTATAATATAGGGCTTGTCATATGGAATTTTGACCTTTTCCCTATACAAATTAACAAAAACAATTACAAATTAAATAAATTTAAATAAATAAAAGGTTAAACTAAACCCTCAATAATAACAATTACCTATAAGTCCCTGCCTTGACATTGATAGAGACCCAAAACTTATTATTGGAAGGGATTGCATCTATGGCAGATTGTATGGTGGAAAAATTTCCATGGCCTGACTGATCGACGATAATTTTTTGGTAAGATAGAAACTTATTTCTATATCTTACAAAATATTGAGCTTTTGTTTGGAGTAGTAAACCAAAACACAGCAAGAGAGCAAGCCATGTAAAGCAATGGAAACGAAGAAACATGATGCTCAACTTGAGGGTAAAAAAGAAACGGCAATAAGAAGAAGAAGAAGAAGAAAAATTAACGCTAAGAAGAGGAAAAGAGAGGATTTGATTGTAGATAGTGCTATGATCAGTATTTAAAGCTGAGTAGTGTAAGGATTTTGGAGAGTCAAATTTCTATAAAAGGAAATTTGTTTAATTTAATTGATTTTAACTTTATTTTAAGGAATTAAATTGATTCTAATTGATACTTGGAGATCAAGTTGAGAAGTTTATGGAAAATTAAAATTACCGAAAGAAATTAGGAGAAATTAAGTGGTAATGATGTGCTTTTATTTGGAAAAGAATTATTTTACTCCCATCGTTGTTGGGTTTGGTTTTTTATCTTTAGTAAACTTCTGGTATTAGATCGATTAGAGCGTGTAAATAAAAAATTAGAATGATTTAATTGGAATTGTAATTGTAATTTAAAATCTCGAAATATCGTTTCCTAGCTTAAAAATCAACATTTTTTGTTTGACACTGCAATAATTTAAAATTATCAAAAATTTATATATTTTACTAGCAGGAAATTCCAACCATTCTAATTTCAATAGAACCACAAATTACCTCCCATCTCATTAATTTGAGGGTCAATTGATCTCCATTAAGTACCATCTGTTTTGCATTAATCCTCATGAACTATATTAAATTAGGCACGTAATCCCTTATTTGAGTCATAATTAGTAAATAACCCCTAATCATTCAAATTAGTCATAAAATCTAACAAATTACCTTGGAAAAGACAAAACTATCCTTATTATAATTTATTACTATTTTTATATAGCTTTCACTTTCCATCTTGTTTCTTCTTTTAACTTTTCTTTTACTAGCAATTAAAATCTCTATATTCATCCAATTTTTAATCTATTCTTTAATAAGTAATAATAATAAAAAAATAAAATTTGGATGAAAATATTATCATTAAAATGCGAATTGAAACAACAACTTGTATAATTTCTATAAATGAGAAAATTAATAATAGTAAATATATTAATAATTTAAATCTTATGACAAGAAAAAAAAATTATGAATATTTCAAATATTATTTATGTATGCTAAAATTGAATCATAATAAAGAGTTTAGTTTCACATAAAAAAGAAAAAAGAAAAAAGAAAAGAAAAAAGATAATATATATATAAACTTATAATGAGGGATAATTTAGTTTTTTAATAGTTAATTTGTTAGATTTAATAACTAATTTAGATGAGGGGTGATTATTTATTAATTATGATTCAAATAAGGAGGTTATTTGCCTAATTCAATAGTTTATATGGATTATTACAAAATAAGTAGTATTTTATGATGGTCAAATGCAATTCAACCTTAATTAAAATTTCAAATTAGCAGCAAAAGGATTGTAAGGCAGAAGGTTCCACGTGCCATCTAGAACTCAAGGTTTCTAATCTTTCCTTTTCTTTTTCTATCGTTTTTGTTTTTCTTCTTTATAATATTTTTTTTTTTCCCATCTATCAACCTTCTTCTTTTTCTGTACATACATGGAGAAAGACATGATTAAATTTGAATACCCTCGTCACGAATTTTTGGCCATAGAGTTGACATCCCAAAAATACTAAATCAAAAATTAGTATCACCGAATGTAAAACATTCAAAGTAACCGACAAACATCTAAATCATTTTGGGGTTTGGTTTTTTATTTTAGTAAACTTATGGTATTGGATTGATTATAACATGTTAATAAAAAATTAGAATGGTTAAATTGGAATTGTAATCAAAAATCTTGAAAATATTGTTTTCTAAAATACATATTTCATAACATTAATGTCATGATTTTTTTTTTTTTTTAATTTTTACAATTTTCTGACGTTTTTCATTATAAAACAAAATTTTTTATGAACATATAAAAAAATCAACATCTTTTGTTTGAAATTGCATTAATTTAAAAAATTATAAAAGATATATATTATATTGTACTTGCAAGAAATTCATGTTATGATATTTCAATAATTATTATAATTAAGGATGGAGTTTATGAGGCATATTTTTGAAATTATAATTTCGGGAGTTACAAAATTCAAAAAAAAAAAAAAAATTTGAATAATGGAGTTACAAGAAAATTTTCAATTGATTTGAATTTGTAATCACAACTCTTAATTGAGTTTTTAACATTCAGCATTTTATTGCAATTAAATTATTACAATTCCATATTTGATTTTGTAACTTATATAATTTAATTCTCTATTCATTTTAATTTTAAAATTGAAATTTATTTCAATTATTATATTGATATAAGAGTTACAAATCCTACAACTATATATACTCTACATTCCCACTTTCAATTGAATACACATATACAACAATATATCATACAATTCTTATAATTCCATTTTTATATTCTATTTCACATTGGGCAAAGAAATGTGTAGGCAGGGAAAACTCGTCTCCTTTTTTTTGCAGAGAATTGAGAGACATACTCTGTATAGTAGCTGAGCTGTTGTATTATGGGGGCAACGTGCCAAGAAACCTCTGCATCGGTTGAGTAATCACAGTGGTAGCACGAATTGTCTTAAAGAAAAAGACATATCTATGCCTCATCTCAGCCTCTACATATTTCTTGACTACGTTTGAATTTAATTATTTATTTACAGCAATTTATTTATTTTCGATTGTAATTTTTGTTATTGATTATTGTAATACTGAACAACAATTTTAAGACAATTCATTAAAATATAAAAATAGAACCTACTGTTAGAGTTAAGAACGAGGGAGGTGTTGGTGACTTGAACAAACCATTCCGCTTCAAAAGAGTTCACTTCAAGAGGTGGAAAGGAAATGTGTTGCTCTATCTCAATCTACTAAAGGTATCTTACATTTTAATTGAGAAGAATCCTTAGAAAATTTCAACTAATGGTATGTCAAATGATGAAAGAAAAAACATCAAGAAAAAAAAAAAAAAAAAACAGAAAAATGGGAAAATGATGAATATAATTGTTGTTACTATCTTCTGAATTTCTTGGTTGACAAATTTTATGATTATTATGAGCATACTTATGTTACTGCAAAAAAATATTGGAAAGCCTTGCAGGAAAAATATGTACCTTATGATGAGCCAAAAGAAGTGATGCTTAGTTACTCCCATGCTACCTCTGTTTTGGGTAAAGGTGAGGTACAAATAAATTTCACATCTAGGCATGTTCTTAAACTTATCAATGTTCTTTATACACCCTAGATGAGAAAAAAATCTTCTAACTTCTTTTCTTCTCAACAAAGAAGGCTTCAAGCAAACTATTGAATCTGATCAATATGTTATCACCAAAAGTGGAAACTTTGTGGATGCTTCTGATGGTATCTTTAAGATGAATATAGATATGAATAAAATGTCCTTCTACTTTTGTTTATATGCTTTCTTCTACTAACTTATGGCATGAACATTTATGTCATTTCAATAGTAAATATGTTCAAAGGATGAGTAACTTAGGATTGATTCCTAAATTAGATAGAAATTTTGAAAAGTGTAATTTTTGTAGTTTGAAAAAAATTACTAAAAAACCTCACCAAAGTGTTAAAAAATTTTCTGAACTTTTAGATTTGATTCATACTGATATTTGTGAATTTGAAGGAGTTTTAACTCGTGATAGGAAATAGATATTTTATTACCTTTATAGATTATTTCTCAAAATATGCTTATGTATATTTGATGAAAAATAAAAGTGATGCTTTTGAAAAATTTAAAATTTTTCTAAATAAGGTAGAAAACAAATTTGAAAGAAAAAATAAAAGTTTTCATAGTGATAGAGAAGGAGAATATGAATCAAATGAAGTTTAGAATTTTTGTACAATCTTTAGGAATTATTCATGAACTTACTCCTCCTTACTCTTCAGCTTCTAATGGGGTAGCTAAAAGAAAAAATAGGACTTTAATAAATTTGTGTAATACTATGCTTATTTATGCTAGTGCTCCTTATAATTTTTGAAGAAAAGCAATTTTAACAACTTGTTACTTGTTGAATAGAGTTCCTCATAAAAAATCTAATAAAATACCTTTTGAATTTTGGAATAATCACAAACCAAACTTCAATTATTTTAAAGTTTGGGGGGTGCTTAGCTTATGTGAAAATAGTGGATCCAAAAAGATCCAAAATTTGTTTGCAAGCTTCTACTTGTATTTTTCTTGGTTATACTTTGAATTGTCCTACTTATAGATTTTTAAATCTTGATAACAATATGATTATTGAGTCAGCTAATGCTATTTTTCATGGAAACAAATTTTCTTTTAGAACTAAGAATAGTGGGGGCCAAGAAAATTTTAAAAGAAATATTTCTGAAACCTCTTCTTTTACTCCTTCATCTTATGTTGAATTTGTGGAACCAAGAAATAGTAAAAGAGTTAGAATAGAAAAAGATTTTGGTCTTGACTATTTAGTTCATATTATTGAAGAAAAAACAATTACTTTTCAAGAAGCATTAGCATCATCTGACTCAATTGTTTGGAAAGAAGCTATAAACAATGAGATAGATTCATTAATCTCTAATAAAACATAAAAATTGGTAGATTTACCTCTAGGTTGTAAAACTATAAGGTGTAAATGAGTTCTTAGAAAAAAATTAAAACCGGATGGAACCATAGATAAGTTTAAAGCTAGGCTTGTAGCCAAAGGTTTTAAACAAAAGAAGATTTAGATTTCATTGATACTTTTTCTCCGGTTGCTAGAATAACATCTATTAGATTGTTGATTACTATAGCTTCTATACATAATTTGTTGATACATCAAATGAATTAAAACAGCTTTTTTAAATAGAGATTTAGAAGAAGAAATATATATGGATCAACCCAAAGGGTTTATTGTGAATGGGTAAGAAAATAAAGTTTATAAGTTATCTAAATCCTTTTATGAATTGAAACATGCCCCAAAACAATGGTATGAAAATTTTGATATATGCATGATAGAAAATGGTTTTAAATTAAATGAGTGCGATAAATGTTTATACTACAAATCTATTGGTGATTTTCATGTTATTGTTACCTTGTATGTGGATGGTATGTAATTTTTGGTTCTAATTTGAATATAGTTAAAGAAACCAAAAACTTGCTTCACAAAAAAATTTGATATGAAAGATCTTAGGTAAGCTAATGTTATTCTTGGCATGAAAATTTCTAGAAAACATGATGTGATATATTTAGATCAAGCACATTATGTGAATAAAATCTTGCAAAAATAAAATTATGTTGATTGCAAGCACATGATTACTCCTTTTGCATCTAATGTTCATTTAGAACTGACATATGATGATAGATTTATTATAAATCAAAAGGAGTATGCCAATATAATAGGGAGTTTACGTTATTTCACTGATTGTACTAGACTTAACATTGTATATGTTGTAAGATTACTTGGCAGATTTACAAGTAAGCCAAATATTGAGCATTTGCATGGTATATAACATGTTATGAATTATCTAAATGACACTAAAAATTATGGGATATTTTATCAAAAATACCCAGCTATACTTGAAGGCTATTCTAAAGTTGATTGGAATACTTTGTCAAGTGATTCCTTATCTATTACTGGTTATATTTTTACTTTGGGTGGTGGTTCTATTTGTTGGAAATTTAAGAAATAACAGATAATTGCTAAGTCAACCATGGAAGCTGAGCTTATTGCTTTAATCTAGCTAGTAAAGAAGCCACCTAGTTGAGATATTTAATACAAGAAATTCCAATTTGGGAAAAACCAGTACCACCTATCTTAATTCATTGTGACAATATTGCTATCATCGGTAGAGTAAAAAATTATTTTATAATAGTAAGTCCATATCTATAAGAAGAAAACACAATATGATAAGATCATATTTGAGTAATGGTATCATTTATGTGAGTTATGTGAAATCAAATAATAATCTTGCTGATCATTTGACAAAATTTCTAGCTAGAGAGAAAAGATCTGGAATACATTGAAGGGGATGAGTCTTAAGCCTAAAGAGTAGGAAACTACCAATAAGGATACCCAATTTAGTGATTAGAGATCCTAAGAGCTAGGTTCAAAAGAAAAAACGAATCATAAAATAGTTTGGATGTGTAATGCACAATTAAATATGTAAATGCATATATATTTACAAGACCATCCCTATGGTGTATGTGCATCTATTCTACAATGAGATGTAAAGTTCAGTTATTTTAACTCTTAATGAAATTTGTAGCTCTTATGAGTGGAGTATCATGAATTGCAGAAGCACTTTTGATGGATGTCACTTATGTGAAGTGTTGGAGTAGGGCCGCTTCTATGAGAATTAGGCTAAATTTTCTATAACAATGATAAAATTGGGATAAGCACTAAGGTCGTAAAGTGCTAGCTTATGAGTTCAAAATTTGCACCTGAACTATTATGTGCAATATATACTTCTTGAATCCTTTAAGCAATCATAATTCAAGATCATACTACTACTATTGACTCTGGACCAAGTTTTGTAAAAATGCTAAGTGAAAGTTCAAAGCATTGCTACTTTCATTAAGCATGATAGTTTATTTTTGCCTAATATTATGTAGAATATATTTTTATAATTGTTATTGAAATAAGTGGGGGATTGTTATGGTATTTCAATCATTATTAAAAAAAAAAAAAAAAGTTTTGAATGGAGTTACAAGAAAAAATTCAATTGATTTGAATTTGTAATCACAACTCTTAATTGAGTTTTTAAAATTCAGCATTTTATTGCCATTAAATTATTACAATTCAATATTTGATTTTGTAACTTATATTATTTAATTCCCTACTCATTTCAATTTTAAAATTGAAATTATTTCAATTATTATATTGATATATGAGTTACAAATCCTACACCTATATATTCTCTACATTCCCACTTTCAATTGAATACACATATACAACAATATATCATACAATTCTTATAATTTCATCTTTATATTCTATTTTACATTGGGCAAAGAAAGGTGTGAGCAGGGAGAAATCATCTCCTTTCTTGTGTAGAGAATTGAGAGACATATTTTGTGTAGTGAGTTGTTGTATCTTGAGGGCAACGTGTCAAGAAACCTCTGCATCGGTTGAGTAATCACCGTGGTGGCATGAATTGTCTTAAAAAAAAATGACATTTCTGTGCCTCATCTCAGCCTTTACATATTTCTTGACTAAGTTTGAATTTAATTATTTATTTACAACAGTTTATTTATTTTTTATTATAATTTTTGTTATTGATTATTGTAATACTGACCAACAATTCTAACCTTTCTAATTTTAATAAAACCACAAATTGCCTCTCATCTCAATAATTAAAATTTCAAATTAGTAGGAAAGCTATTGGAAGGATTGTATGGCAGAAGGATCCATGTGCCAAGCTTGAGGTTTTTAATCTTTTTTATTTTCCTCGTCTATTTTTTTTTCGTCACAATATTATGCTTTTTCCTCATCTATCAACTAGAAGTGATACAATTTTTTTTTTTCTTTTTTTGTCTTTTTCTTTTTTCTTTGGTTAATTGCTATTTATCTTCAAGAATTACACTCGTTTTGTAATAATCCATATAAACTATAAAATTAAGCACATAAACTAATTTGTTTGAACAATAATTAGCAAATAATCCCAATTCCCAATCATCTAAATTAATCAGTAAATCTAACAAATTAAATCAAAAAGACTAAATTATCCTTGTTATAATTATTTATTATTTATTTTATTTTTATGTTTTCCACTTTCTATCTCTTGTTTCTTTTTTTATCTTTTTATTTTCTAGCAATTCAAATCACCATATTTATACAATTTTAGCATATTTCTTAATAGTTGTAATACAATAATAATAAAAAAACAAAACTTTGATTAAAATACTATTATTAAAACGGAAATTGAAATAATAACTTATTTAATTTATATAAATTATGAGGACAAAAAACATTTTCATAATTTAAATATTATGACATGAAAATAAAAATTATGAAGGATTCAAATATTGTCTATGTATGTCAAAATTGAATCAATATAAAATATTTCATAGAAAAGAAAAAACAATGTAAAAAGAAGAATGTGTGCTTAAAATTTTTCATAATAAGGGTAATTTAGTCTTTGTGAGTTAATTTTATAGATTTAATGACTAATTTAGATGATTGGGGGTTATTGACTATTTATGACTCAAATAAGAAGGTTATGTGCCTAATTCGATAATTTATAGGGATTATTGCAAAACAGCTGACAGGTTATAGGGTAAAGTGCAGTTGATTTATTTTTTTATTTTTTATTATTATTATTTTGTACTTACATGTAAAAAAAAAACATGATTAAATGTGAATATCAGTCATCATAAATTTGTGGTCCTATCGTTGACATCTCATAAATACTAAGTCCAAAATAAGTGTTATTGAATATAGAACATTGTAATGCGACTGACAAACAACTAAGGACTAATTGGTACGTAGGAATAGCCATTCCATGCATGATTTCATGGAATGAACATTATTTCGTTTGGTACATTTTTAGCCTCAGAATACTTATTCTATTCTAGCAATTTTATTCCATAGAAGTAGGAATCCTCAAACCTACCTAGGGAGTAGGATTGCTCACTCATACTTCTATGGAATCGATTTAGTTCAATTAAATGACCAAAAAAACTATTCTATTACATAAATTAAAAAGTTAAATATTAATAAAATAATAATTATTATACATAAATAAAATAAAATATATTTATTATTTAATTTAGACAAATGAAAAAAATACCCTTCATATCATAGTAAATAATATAATTATAAATAATTAATTAATGTTAAATAAATAAATTAGTTAAGTAATTTTAAACTAAAATATTAGTATTAATAAATAATAGAAATAAGAAATAAGAAAATAAATGTAATTAACAATAAAATAAATATAAGTAATAATATAATTAATTAATTAATTAATAATAAATAATTAATATAATTTTTTTTTTAAAATTAATAAAAAATTAAAAAATATGTATTTCATAAATTATGTTACATTTAGATAAGGAATATTTTTATCATTTTAGCATAATTTTTTTATTATTTCATGTCTAGAAATTATATAAAAAATAAATAAATAGAATGAAATGATTATTCCCCACCGACGCTACAAAACAATAAAATAGAATAATTATTCTATTCTACCTGCATTCCATTCCCATTCTCTTTCTCATTCCAATTATGTAAAATTCATTCATGCGTACCAAACTAGTCCTAAATAATTGTAATTTTATTCCCAGAAGTTATGGACTCAAGCTTTTAGGCTGAAAACTAACTTTGAATTCGGTTTGGAGAAGTAGTTATTATATAAAGGCTACTCCTATATAATCATTAAAAAGGTTGAAAAGGCCGAAAATGATTTTCTACCTTTTCAACCTTTTTCATGATTATATAGGAGTAGCCTTTATTTGAAATTCAAATTTTTGACAGTTATGAGCCTATAAATTTTGGCTTCAGTTATTAAAATTTGTAAAGTTCCAAGACCAATACTACTTGTTTGTTTTTCTTTGTTCTTCATTTCATTTCATTATGTGTTGTCTTCCTTTTTTCTGTTCTTGTTCATCTTCCAAATTCGTATTCAATATTCTTGTTGATCTTAAACCGATAACTCAAAATTATTCATAATTGTTTGACTATAAATTGAGAATAATTTTCTCAATTATTGAAGTTGCCTTAAAAAAAAAAAATTAAATAAAAAAGGGATTGTCCATGTATTTGTCCAACATGTGCAACATGCACGGCTCATGAACAATTGGACCCACCTAGAATTAGAAACGCCTAAAACATAACCTCGAAGAAGAGATTCAAGAAGGACTATATAAAAAAATAAAAGAATGATGTGATATTTTCTCTATTATATATTTATATCTGTCCATATTCTCATATAATGAAATTAGTATCACATTTTATAGAGAAAAAAAAGGTTCCAAGAAAGGAGAAATATTGATTTTAGTATCTGCATTTTAATTGTCTCATAAATAATAGTTCCTAGAATTGGGCACTATAATATTTATATTTGGAATATGTAGAAGTGGGTATTACAGCAAAGAGTGAGCAGGGGAAACTATAGTTGCATTCTGCAGAAGTTCAATGAGTCCCTCTGAGCTCATGCTCTTCCTCTTGAGAAAATTTGAATACCAATGTGCAGAGAGCTTTGGTTTTCTCTTCAAATCTGAATCATCCAAATGATCTACATAGTATAATCCATAGCTTGATTCATAGCCATCAAATAACTCCAACGCATCCAAGAAGGACCAGACAAAGTAACCTCTTACATTGGAACCATTCCTTAAAAAAAAAATTAAAAATAATAATAATAATAAAAAAAAAAATTATAAGTTAAAAGTTAAAAAAAAAAACCATTATTGGTTGATATCAATACTCTAATTGAATGCATTATTCCTATTTTTTTTTTTTTAAAGAAAAAAGCAGTTCCATGCAGTAAAATTAAGATTGTTTAAAGGTGCACTGGACCCAAATGAAATCAACAACTAGTCGACTACTTTAAGAAAGACATACCTCAGTACATCAAGCGTGGCTCCTATGTATCCATGCAAGAACTTCACCCTTGGCCAGTCAATTAATGATGAATTCCGTCTTGTCCGTTGACCTGTGAAGACATATGACATGGTGGATAGTGATCAGCATACACTAGTACTTGGAAAGAAAATGAAATTTTCGGACAACAACTAAAACTAGCAAACGGTAATTTGTCTACAAGTCAAAAGAAAGGCATAGGAAGATCAACCCGTTCAGCAATAAGTTCATTCACCTCGCTACAATAATGTTTGGGTTCGAAACCTGTAACCTAGGGTGGTGAGTATTCAATTGTGCTCTAACGTGTAAAGTAATTAAAACACTAAACATGCAGACTTTTTATGCCCTTTAGCTCTACATGAATAAGTTGCTAGTGAGAGAAGGTATAAAGGGAGGGAGAAACAGACCGTTTTCATGGATGAAAAGAGGAGGATTGTCATACTTTTTCTTCAAGTACTCCAGCAACCCTTGAAGACCCCATGGTCTAACTGGAAACTGAATCAAAACTAGCTAGATGGTAATCCACAAGTTGATATTTCATAATAATACAACCAGAAATAAGTGGCATGTTCAAATTCCTTACCTCAAAGGCAGGTGTGTCTCTTGGAAGACCTATGACAACCAAAAAGACTAAGTTCAATTATGGGACGAGCACATTTAACTTGTTAAATTCAATCAAACTGAGATGTAATAGAAGTAATTTGCGTCTGTAAACAACAAATCTTCACCAAATTGTCCTCTGTAATGTAAAATAACCTACTTGTAAGTTGTACAGCCATGTCTGCGACGAGGTCTCTTTCTTCCATCTGTAAACTTTTGGGGTTATCCTTGACATTTAATACGTTGTAGTGGTTCACTCCTAGGAAGTCATACGAACCCTTAACCAGATTCGATTCAACTTCGGTGAAGACAGGAATTCTTGAGCCTGCATTCTTTTTCATTATGTCAGGATAATCTCCAAATATTAGGGGATTTACAAACCTACAACAGTAAAGCAGAGATGAACTATCGTCACAAGCCAAACATGAATGGTCACAGAGCTCTGGACTCTGGATAGACAGAGACATTATGTCATTGTTTTGAAAGTTACCAACCAACATAGAAGTCATTAGCTCTTTCAGTGGCAGTTATATCTTCAACAGTGTTTGTTAATGGGACAAACCAATAAGAGAATATATTGATCCCTATAAACCCATGCTGCTGATCCTGCATTGCTCAGAGATTCCCAAAAGGAGTCAAAAATCAAAATACTACTCTATTAAAATCATCACATTATATCCTATGCAATAAAGATCTCCATATGTTTTTACCCCACGACCAAGAAGGAGGAAAAATCTCCTAAATGGCACCTATTTCAAGTTTTCAACTACAAGGAGGCCAAACTGAAAATTAAATAACCAAAGAGCAACAGAACTAACACAGTGATCTTTAATATGCTCCATCCGATTCCCTGCTGTTAGGTATCATGTGAAGATTTTCTTATCTATTATTACCTCGTATTTTTTTCTATATAATCTAGCAGCTGATGCATGTGCCAACAAGATATGATGAGCTGCGATATATGGCTCGGTTGTCGAGTTGCCTCTGGAGCAGTTATCTCCAAAAGCAGGAGAACATCTCCCAGGTGGTAGGAATCCACTGTCATAACCTCCCAAGACAAACACATTGGGTTCATTTATTGTTGTCCAATATTTAACTCTATCACCAAACTTTCGGAAACACAGATCTGCATATGCTGTGAAGTCATTTCTACATACAGAAATATTTTTTAATCACTTCTCTGTTAAAAAATGAAGACTCAAAAAGTTATGAAACTTACACAATATTTTTACTAATCCATCCTCCATATTCATCCTCTAGTGCTTGTGGGAGATCGTAATGGTGTAGTGTTACATGTGGTTTGATTCCTAAAAAAATGGGGAATATCAGCAAGCCTATAAAGGTACTGCTTGAAAATGCAAATGTCTTTCTTTCTTTCTCTGTTTATGTGAGTGTCGTCATTTATCGGGGAAATAGAAAGCAACCATATCTGATGAGTTCATTGATGAGGCTGTTGTAATATTGTAGTCCCTTGGGATTGACAGGTCCTTTTCCATCTGAAAGCACAGGTGACACTGCTTTGAGAAAAATGAATCTACATATTGCTTAAGCTTAAATTTATTTACCTCATTCAGGTGACTTGGTACTGTTTACCTGGGATTACTCTTGACCATGAGATGGAAAATCTGTAGGCCTCTAAGCCCATAGCAGCCATGAGTCGGACATCATCCTGCAATGCATGAACCTACTTAATCATACATGGTAGATTCTTCTGGAGCAAGATATTGTGTTAAAGATCAACTTAACACCTATTATTCAGTCAGTTTTGCAATGCCAATACAATCAATAAGAGAAAGAGGAATGAGGAACAATGTTTCCCAGAGAAAAAATGTTTAAGATGTCTCAGATTTCTTTGATAGATGTATACATGATACGTAAGTCAAGGCATAGATTGCTTACTACAGACAAATTTAACAGACCTTATATTTGTGATATACATCACTGGCTATGTCGCCATTATCTCTGTCAATCTTACCTGAAAAAGTGAGGCAGGAATAATTATTTTTCAATTTCGGAAATCAAATACAGATCATTGTGATATATGTGTGTGTATATATATATTCATCAGATATCTCATCTAACAGTCCTGTTTGTGAAGCAGAGACTGATAAATTATTAGTACGACTAACAGTCATCTCTTTTCTTAGGAGTTTTGATGTATTTACTTGGGTTGTCTAGAATAACAATGAAGAGAGGGAAATAACTTGTACTTAGGTAAATTTTTTGATATTCAAAACACTGTTTTACAAATATATTTTTGATTAGTTAGAAATACTTGAAGGGGGTAGTTGACAACTTGACATATGATATAGTTTGTAGAGGAAGCCAAACCATGGTTATGGCAATTACTGTCAGCATTACTATTATATATTGAAGGATTTTTTTTTCCCCATAATTATATTGAACAGAAAATGGAGGAAAAAAAGAAAAAGAAAAAAGAAATACTGGTTACAAATTGAGTGATATGTTCTTGACTATTTCATTACATACAGGCAAACTTAATATGAAAGGGGGAAAATGCTAATTAACAGGAACAAGTGACGCACGTATATATGAGGGAATCGTTTGCATTAATTATAATGTAAGAGTACAAGGAGCAAAGCACCAGAGTGGGTAAAGGTGTCCCATATGCTGGGCTTCCGACCATCTTGGTCTGCTGCACCTTCCACCTTTAAAAATATGATTGAACAAGAAAATAGGAATATAAATTACTGTCCCATGAAGAAACTAATCAAATTAATAAGAAAAAAAAAAGATTTAACTAAAAGGAAACCTGATAAGCAGAGGTTCCAGCACCGAACACGAAATCAGATGGGAAATCATCTCTGCTAAAATTATCATATGAAAAAGCAGGGAGTGCTAATAAATTTATCACAAAAAATAGCTTCAACATTGTTCTTCAACCTCTATTCTGCTAGTTATGTTGTTTTATGTCATTTTATTTATGTTATCCTGTCTCTTCAACTTTGTGGACTCTAGCAAGAGAGAGAAAAGCAAACAATTCATTGTGTATATGTTTTATTTTGATAAAGAAAACCAAAAAAAAAAAAAAAATGCATGTCAAAGCCTTGGGTTGTTTTCTTTCCGCAAATAAAACGACATTAACGGATAGAAATAAAATCAATTTCCGTGTATTTTTATTAACTACCACTCGCTTCATAATAGTCCCTATAAAAAATCAATTTCACCATCAATCATATAAATTAGTTATTAGACATGAAAAATTAATTCAAAAGTGACAAATCTAACCTAGTTAAAAGTTTTATCTCTTGTTTCCTATTTTATCCCTTTTTTTTTTTTTTAGCAATTAAACTCTATATTTATCCAAAATTTAACATATTTTTTAATAATTGCAATACAACAATAAGAAAAATAAATTTTGATAAAAATATTATCATTAAAACATAAAATGAAACAATAACTTATGATTTTTATAAATGGGAAAAATAATATTAGTAAAAAGTATATAAAAAAAATAAAAATTAGAAAAGATTCATTTATTTTTTATGTATACTAAAATTGAATCAAGATAAAGAGATTAATTTCAAAGGAAAAGAAGAAAAAATATGTAAAAATGAGAAGACATAAATAAACATGTAATAAGGGTAATTTAGAATTTTACAATTATTAGATTTAATGATTAATTTGAAAGATTAGAGGTTATTTGTTAATTATGATTCAATAAGAAAGTGACATGTCTAATTCAATAATTTGAGCTTTACTACAAAAGTAGTGATAATTAGGTAAAATTGGATTGACATAAAGAAAGAAAGAAATCTCTTTCATGAAAATACAGTAATGGTCTTCGAGGAAAAAGAAATAAAAGAAAAAGAATTAATATCATTAAGACAGGCATGGTAAGCTTAGAAGTGGAAGGGGTTTATGGATACTCATTTTGATACGAATCTAGACCTCGACCAAGAGATATTAGGCAATGACTTATGGACAGGTTGCAAGATAATTATTGGTGTATTGTATATATAAGCGGAATTGGGTTTGTTCTCTAGGGAGCCAAAAATTATGTTAACAGACTTCTCCCTCCTTGTACAAGATCACCCTGATCATCTCTTGGTGTCATGACCATTAGATGCTCACCAACTGTTTGATGAAAGTTCTCTTAATTTCAAATGTCTGTAACATCAAAAATTGTTTCGGCATGGATTGGGTCTAAAGCACTGAAGTTGCAAGGAGCTAAACATGCTGAGGATGATTGAGTCAGTACCAAGTTGGAGAAGATTTTCATAAATGACAATTAAGAAAACAAGGCATGGGAGGTGGTACCTTTCCAAACTCTAATGTTTCACATACTTTTCCAATCTTGTGCTTACAATATATGTATAATCCCAATTCTTACCTTTATCACAAAGATTATGGATGCTTTTAAAGCCAAATGCCTTCATATTTTTAGGGGTGACAAGTCTCAGAACTGTTTATTAAAAACTCCGCCAAATGATTGTCTTGTTATGGATGATCACCAGATTATTAGGCAGCATTCCAAAATGAGATTTCATAAAAATAAAAAATAAAAAGAATTGTTTGCTCAACTGCTTACACTTTATATTACATGGTATGTGTTAGACAACACAATCAAGGTTAATGAAGATTTTTCTGCTAGAAGAGTACATTGTTGGGATCAAATCATTAATGATTTCACTGCTGAGAGGTTGAATCGATATCTCCTTGGTTTCCTTCAACAAATAAACACTCATAAGGTGATTCATGATTATAACTCTAATACTGGATTCTTGAGAGTGTGTGGTGGCAATATTCTCCCTACTTGTTATGTTAAGTTGATTCAAGTTGGAATAACTAATCATGGTTTTGGTAATAATTTGCTTAAATGCAGGGTGGACCCAGGAATTTTCTTTAGTCAGGGTCCATTGTTGTATTAAAATTTTCATTTAAAGTTTCAAACTATTTTAAAGGATGAAGGTGATTATTCACATATCACATAAAAACAAACAATTTATGTCCTTCATCACCTATGAAGGTAGGATCCAAATAATCAGACAACATTTTGAGTATGATGCAAGCATCATAACATGGTGTAATCAATTTTAGTTTTGGTAATATTAAATACGTTACTAAAAGTAAAAAAATAAAAATAAAAATGCAATAATACTTCCATAGAAACATAAACTGAGATCAACATCCCTTGAAGCAAATTCATCAATGATCTCATCCGTGGAAAATTGGTCTGCAATTTCTCTCTCAACGTACAAAAGCATGCAATCTCTAAGAAATCATTCATCTTGTTATAAAGTGGAGTCTTGATAATACTCATTGCTGAAAATGATCACTCTATTGTTGCTATTGAAACAAGAAGTGTTAGGACTGAATATATTAATCTATCAACCAGACAAAACTTTGAGCTCTTGTCAATCATTTTTTGGCAAAGTGCAAAAACTGATGAAGATTGCATATCTGCATTTCGACATATATCATCCTCATGATGTCATAACTCATAACAAAGCATGAACAAATCTTTTTCAGTGAAATCTTCTAGATAATACTTTTCTGTAAGTGTATAGATTTTTTCTTGTAAATGAGAATCTATGACAAGAAAAAAGATATAAATTCAATAATAATGTTTAATAGTGTAATCTTTCTGATGATGACGACCATGACTAGCAAGGTAGGGAGCACTCATATCGAGAATTGCAACATCATAATTTTTACAAAATGATTCCACCTCTTAAAGAAGATTTTCCTAACCAAATTCCCTAACCTCTTGCAGCAATTTTTTTGTTGATGATAGAAGACTCATTGCATTTAGTATATCTTGAGATTTATGCTGCAAAGCTTGACATAGATGATATGTGATTCCTAAAATATCTTTCATTAGATGCAAAATAAAAACAAACTCAAAAGACATCAAGGCAGGCATCCAGTGCTCCATTTGCCTCTGCACATTGAGATTGGGTATCCTCATTAACTACTTTTTGGAGAACAATACTTGTTGCATAAAACAGCTTCAATAAACTCCAAATAGAATTCAAGTGTGAACACTAATGAGTGTCTCTAGCACATTGTAAAGATGGAAGTTGATTAGCTTCTCTACCAATTTCAATTTCCTTTCTAGCAATCATATCAGCTATATGTGCTACATGTAGCACTTGCAATTCATCAAAATGTTTAAAAGAAGCATGAGCAATATTCACAATTACATTAAGCATAGAGAAGAAGTTGTATATAATGATCACATCTTTGGTTGCTCCAACCAATGCCAACTGAAGCCAATAAGTGAAGCAATGAACAAATAAGTTTGTAGACAATAATTGAGAAATAGAGCTTGTAGCCCTTTAAACTCACCGTGCATATTACTATCTCCATTGTACCCTTGACCATGAAGACTTGCTATATTGAGAGTGTGATAAGAAATGACATCGCATATTAAATCTTTCAAAGTCAATGATGTAGTTTCTCTTCCATGAACAAGATCAGAGAATCACTCTCTCACAATGCCCCCATTGTCAACAAATCTTAAAACAGTTATCATTTGCTCTTTTAATGATTCATCTAGAGCTTTATCAACTAAAATACAAAATCTTGAATCACCTAATTCATCATTGGACTTGAAATAATCTCTAAGTCTCCTTTTGTATTTTTGGAGACATATGTTGCATTTTTTGGAGCATTGGCTAGGACAACATTTTTAGCATTCTTATCAAAAATGGCACCATTTTTTATCAATTCAACAAAACTTTCTTGATTTTTAGAACCTTCACTTTCATCATGACCTTTAAGTGCACATGCTTGAAATGCTAACCAATGCACGACATCAATGGAAGTCTTGAGACATAGTCTATTAGCTACTATTTGTTCAAAGGTTTGCTTATCAATTGACATCTCGATGTGTTGACCCACTTTTTTCAAATCTATGCATTTCCGTTACATCAATAAAAGTCTTAAGACATAATATATTAGTTGCTATTTGATCAAAGGTATGCTTATCAATTGCCATCTCGATATGTTGACCCACTTTTTTCAAATCCATGCATTTTTGTTGAGCTATATTATGAAAAGAATTTTTGGTCTTACCCTCATGGCCAATAATGTACATTCCATCCCACCCACTCTTTTCCAAGTAGTGAAGCCATTCACAGTAAATGTTTCAAACCTAAGATGCCCACTTTTCTTACCAAAAAGAAAACATGGCAAACAAAGTGCAACATATTTTTCCAGTGAATATTCTAACCAAGAATGTTGTTTGTACCAATTCACTTGAAAATGTCAAAGATGTCTGTTAAAATATCTTGTTGGATACTCAACAAGAATAGGTTGATATGGTTCAAGTCTAAGATATGCCCTTTGAATTTTATCACTCTCATTGACATCATAATCATTTATTTGCTTATGAATTTCAGGATCTCATTCCAAAAGACAATTGTTAGTTTCTTTTATAGTCTCAATTCTAGGAATCTTTGAAACGGGAGCAAGTTGAAACTGGAAATAAATGATGGAGGTTGTGGCAAAGTAGAAGGTGGAGTCTAAGTCTCAATATTTCTCTCTAGAATTTCCTTAGCTTTCTAATTAAAAACGAATCAATAGTTTTTGATTTCTTGATTTCACCTATATATACAAGGAAAACATTTAATTAAAATGTAAAGAAACAACAAATCCAATTAATAGCTTCTTCAATTGCAGCTCAATTTTGTCATATATGTTATATGCTTTATGAAATATCATTTAAAGAAAATCGTAAGCTACAACAATTACAATGATAACTAACTTGATTGCAAACTAAAAAGAATATAGAGGGTAGTTGTTATTTTTGTTTGAAAGTCTTTATGATATCAAATGTCACCATTAAAAATCAATGAGATTTTAAAAAGAAAAAAAAGGTATATTAAAACTCAATCTTACAATTCTATAAGGATAACTTAGTACAATTTCCAAATAGTTAATAACTAAATGAGAAAAAGGAATATTGTTAGGAAAAAAAATGAAATACATAAATGCCGTTATAGAGTCTTAAGATACCAAACATGGTCCTACCTAAACAAACCACTTACCATCCTATAGTTCATACTTCATAGATAGCAAAGCCAAATGTAGTTCTACTTATGACCATGTGTCACTCTGTTTCATCAATACACTAGTATGGTTGTATCTGAGAAATTGTAAATGAATGTGACAATGAAGATGCTATCTAAGAAGTTTATTATTTGCAGACACATCAAATTAGTGATTCATCAAAAGTATGACTTCTGTATATATATATTTTTTCATGGAATTGCTTTCTTGCTCTAGTTTTTCAAATTATATAAAAATTATTGGTAATAATCGTTGCAATTTTAAAACTTGAGAAAAGAATTTCAAAACTTCGTACATGTACAGATTATATTATTATTATGTTTTCATATCAAGAATAGATGGAAATGCTACCAAGAAGTTGATTGCATCTTCTGTTCTTCTAAAACAATTTGAAAAAAATAAGAAACTGACAAGGTAAAATATTTGCTAAATTTATATTTAACTGTGTATCATCTCTCTCAACATAAAAATTGAAATATCATCAAACTCTCATTTAAGAAGATTGCATGGCTTTTTGGTGAAATAAGTGGGCATGTTCAACATCAAATACTATAACATTAACAAGCGTTTTTGGCTACCCATCATAGAAAATGAAAATACAAATTTGAGGGCAGCAATACTTACCAGAAAATCGCAATACCCATTATTCCTTATATCCAAGGCAAATGAATGAACCCTAAATTAGAAGACGAAAATACAATAAATGGGTCAGTGGCAAAGATAAAGAAGCTGAAGAAGCATTTTTTGCATGAAATGAAAATGATATACGCGGGAAAACCAAAATTTTCAAGTCCAGAGCTACAAGGATAGAAGAAGACGGATAGAAGAAGAAAAGTCAAAGAAAAAGAGCATGAACAAAATAGAACAAATATCTTTTGTACAGTGCTTTTTGTTTTTGGTGGGCCACTCATAATAGCTTTTTATTTATTATTTAAAAAAAAAAAACAAATTTGAATTTTTCATTGGGTTTGAACTTAAACTTTTGGGAAGACTTGGACTTGGGATTTGGGAGGGGTCATGTAATGTTTGGTTTATTATACAAGCACTACCATTGACTATTTTTTTTTTTTTTTTTTTTAAAGAAAACTTTTTGCTCGGGCTTGAGCTTGGACTGGCCTCTTCTGTGGGTCTGCCTACTTGCATGTAATACTTGAATTACCTTGTCTTCCAAGAAAGGGTTTGTGGATTATATTGAACAAGGACTTGACATGTTACACATGAGAGCTTGTGTTGATTGGCTAGCTATAGTAGAACCAATTGCATTAGGACTGTGAGCCATGTTTTTCTGTGAGGATTCTCTTTTGAAAGATGATTCATATGCAATGTACTTATTTATAGAAATGCAATCACCGTTTCCAAACGAAATGGAGGCATTTCCACACGAAATTGGAACGTTTCCACACAAAACGATGTCATTTCTATAGTTTTCGTATAAAATGGTTGACACAAATAGGGTAATTTATAATTTAAAAATTTAAAGTTTTGGCTCAAGTTCTCTTCATATTTTAGGATTTCAATTATTTTTTTTAATCTTATTTGATGCATATTCAGATGGTATAATTTAAAAAAGATAATTCTGTTTAAGATTTTACCATGTTGCGTTTCTTGATCTTTTATTTATTTATTTTTTAATAAAAATATTTTATATTAATTTAGTTTAACTTAGTGATAGATAATATTAAAATTTCATTAAATATGGGTTAAGCATCTGCTAACTACTCCACTATTAGTTGGATGTAACTGTAATTTGATATGTTTCTCTAATTTGTATGTCTATGTTTAAAATTTTACTTTTTTATATATTTAATAGTATTTTATGTACTAAATTAATAATATTAGATACCTACAATTATTATGATATGTGTTTTATTATATATTTTCATGCATTTTCACAAAAGTTAACGTTTCCATAATGTTTCTCGAATCGTTTCTGTTTCTGCACTTAGAAACTAACTTGGCACTATAACCAAGGGGAGTTGACACTTATAGGGGAAACTGTTGTGACAATGTGGCCAATGGTTAAGGTTTCATTAACCGACTCAACTCTTATTTGGCAATATATGGACTCTTGGATTCAACCTTATTGATAAGTAAAGAGGTACTTTACAGGAGCTCATAGATGCTTTTGGAAAAAGTTAATAAATCAAGAGAACAAATCTTCATATTTGGATCATGGCGGGCCTATGTTCACCTTGTTTCATTTGCCAATCGTGGCTTCCGTTAAGTCGTGACAATTATTGGGTATACAGTTCGAGAATGAGCAGGAAATTTAGGAAAAGCTAGGGCTACATCAAGATTTGCATTATTTATGGAATTTTTTCTTGATAGTGGAACTGTTTGATTATATAGCTAATAAATTAAAGTTCAACTTTTGATTTATCTCTGTTTTGATTTTGACATAGCTTTTCTGAGACCGCTCTACATGAATTTTTTTTTACAAATTACAATTATCAACCAGCCATATGGTAATTACAGATTAACCATATGGTTAGTCAGTAATGACCGATAATCCTGTTTTTTTCAAATAACTATACTAACTAACTCCAGTGGGCATTTACCGATGAATTTGAAGTTGATAAGCAATTGACATTGCCAATACAAGAGAACTGTAAATAGAAAAGTTTATGGTGCTCTCACTAGAGGAGGAGGAGAAGAAGAAGAAGAGAATAAGAAGTTGAAGAATACTAAGATGGGAATTATAGGAGAATAAGCGCAACACGTACTCAAACTTACTACAATGTTCTATGTATTTTTTTATTTTTGGCTTTTAGTTATGTACTTGACAAACTATATAATATAAATGTATTGTCATTGTTTGAATATACATACCAAAACTAATTAAGAGAAAATTTGATTTAATTTATAAGTTTTCTATATATGATTAAATTGATGGGCTTTTAAGTAATTTGAGATCAGATTTCCAAGCCCAAAGTCCATTGGTTTTCAAAGTCTAATTAGGAATGGAAAAGGGTGGAGATAGAGCAAGGGTATATAGACCTCGATGTGCTTTTACAAAAATTGTTCAACGACAGACTATCCATGTCAGAAATGGCTAAGATAGATGCATAATTATTTAAAATTATCTTTTGAATTAATAAATAAGAAGTAAAAAAATTCATTAACAAAGATTTATATAAAAAATAATATGAGATTATTATTATTCATTTATATATATAATAATGCATGTATTAGTGTAAATATATTATGTTTAGTGATAAAATATGTGTGTATATATTATGTATAATATATGTGATATAAATATATAAAACGAAAATGGATTGGATGAGACAGGGTATAAGTGAATCTCATTCCCACTTTGCACTACGCTTGTATTTTGTTGGACTAGAGTGAGACCTGCCCCGTTCTAGTCAATAGTACAAAAGAAAAACCCAACTGTCGAATCAGATCTTTGGGGGAATGTCAAAATTATCATCCCTAAGTCTAACTTTAAATTTTGTTAGTATCTCTCTCATTTCATTTGATATGTGGCCATCTTTTTGTTTGAGGAGATCTTAGGGAGATAACCATTTATTATTAAAAAAATTTGGTAAGTGCACGTAACAGATGTTTCAGAAGACAAATAGTAGGGAGTTAACCATATATGTCTAAAGTATCAAATACGTTGGTGTAGAGCATTAATTGGATAAATTCAACTTCTATTTGCCTCAATGTTTCAAAAAGAAAGTTGTTATTAAATTTAAAAAAAGAGAACATAGCAATTCTCACTTCTAAGTAATAACTAATAATAGATGTTTCAAAGAGAAAGTCACTTTTAAATTTATGAACAACAAAGTCAGTTCTCACTTGTAAGTAATATAATTTCTACAATATAATTCTTATTTAAGAAAAACTAAATAATGCACTTAGTACTATTTTTTTTTTTCACTCATCATCTGTGAAATTAATAAGCATATCTTACAAGCAAGACAATGTAGAGTTGTGGATTTCTCAAAGCATTGCCCTTGCCCCTGCCCCTGCCCCTGCCCCTGACTAAATAAAAATTACATAACAACCAGCGAATGAATTATAAAGCATAAAAGACAAAAAAATACATTTACAAAAGAAAATTTGACAAATTTATGGCATGATGGTTGAAGAATTTGACTCATGTCAAATTTCTATGCAGTGTGTCCAAAAAAAAAATTAAAAAAATACATGTTGTAGTTTATAGTATTTTTGCATTTTAATGCAACATATGGTAGATAAAAAAGTAAATATTAATTGTGTACATAAAATTCAAGAAACGAACTAATTTAGATCGACTTGTCTAAATCTGATTGAAATCCAACAATCAGACTAAACCCAAGTTTTAAGCAAGGTAATTTTTTATCTTTTATCTCGATCAGGTCTATTATTAGGATAGAAAAAATTTCAACCTGGGAACACCCGAATCTACCCAGATTTATTTACTAATGTTTCAAAACTATTTTATGCATAAAAAATATAATAAAGTTTAATGTATAGTATTTTAATATATGAAAATGAGTATATGATTTCATCCCAATTTATGTTCATGTTGATTTTTAATTTTATCACAATTAGTTTGAATTTATATTCGTGTTAAATATATATTTTTTAATCTTTATAATTTATTCATGTTAAATACATATTTAACTTTTATTTTTATTGTAATGTTAAAAGACTCTATTATATTTTTATTCTAGTTAAAAAGTTATATAACTTAGAATTTTTTTAATTTTTAATTTTGGACCATATTATTTATTAAAGATAAGTATTAGATCATTCTACAATAAGGTTTTACAAAATAAAAAATATAACCCAATCAACCCGACTGACACACTTTGAGTTTGAATTATGTGTAATTTTATATAACCTGACTACCCGACTTTAAAATTTTGGGTGGAATTAACTTTTACCAACTCGACTTGATCGAGTTGGATGAGATTTATGCTATACCCTCCTGTGTAGTTACATACCCCTGGTAAATATGAATGCCATTGTAGTTATAAATAGGAAAGTTAGTTAACTTGTATGAAGCTTCTAGTAGCAAAGCTATAAGTCGAAGTCTATATCTCAGTATCTTACGTATTTTCTGTTAGTTCATTTTGTAGTATCTTTACATGATGAATCAACTCCTGCAGGAAACTGTAACAAGAATGATCATAACTTGACTCATCACTTAACTATCAACTATAATGGTCTAAAAGCATATATAACGAAATTTTTGTAAAGGTCTCATATTCTAATTAAAACTTCTTAAGATGTCAAATTCATGTTTCACCAATACATGTAGCAAATCATAAATATTATATGAAATGAATTGTATGAAAGCTTGTGAATAAAATTAATAATATATAAAATTGTGAAATAACTAATAAAGAGTGAAAAATTAGATCTCAATTGCATGCAGTGCAACAAACACATTGCATACCTCTAAAGTGATTAATCAGCTATGTCTCGATTGATGTTTCATGGTGAAAAATATTGAATAGATTTATAATATAGGTCCTAAATTAGAGTGTCTTTTCATAAATAATAATGTATATCAAGAGATATAATTATTGAATTCAATGGTTATAATTTATTTGTGCCAAGAGACACAACTACTGAATGAAAAGTTATGACTGTTGAATACATAACTATTCATTCTCTACATATAGATGGCTTCTATAAGCAGTTGAAAAAAAATTATAACAAGATTCTAAGAGGCTTTGTTGTATCTTGAAAGGGACTTATCTGTAATCTCCAAATTGTAAAAGTATGTAAGCAATATCTCTTTAAAGATAATGTTGAATCCCAACAAGTCTTAAAGTGTTCAATCTCCTCTATGTTTTCTATACTATTTTCTATCAATTTTAAAGAGATATTATAATGGAGATTGTTAGAGGATTAGAGATATCGATCAAATTCCATTATATATGTTGGCTTCTCTCAATATTAGCTTATCTTGGTTATTATGCGATTAAATTATATCATGAAAGAAACAAGTATGGTATTAGAGAAGAGAGAAGGAGGAGAGAATGGTGCAAACAAAGGGAAAGAAGGTGGGCGTTTAGGTTGTGGTACTTTTTTGAAGTTGCAGGTTTTGAAGCATCATTTGGGGATTTTATAAATTTTAATTTTGGATTCTATCTTTTCCCAAAAGTAAGTTTTATAAATTTATTTTGTTTTCTTGATGAGAGAGGATTTAAGGGATTATTCAAGTATCAATATCTCTCGTGGTGTATATAAATAATAGGCTTTTGTTTTCATCATATACACAAGTCTCTTATTTAGACACTACTAGAAAATAACAGTTTAGTGACGAAATTTAGTGACAGATTTATTCCATTGTAATTCCGTCGTTATATAGCAACGGCATTGCGAAAGAAATAATCTATTGCTATATAGCGATGAAATTGCGACGGAATATTAATCCGTCACTAATTTGGTAGGAAAATCGCATAAACTAATGGCGCGCAAACATTGCGACATATTAGCGATGGATTTTTCGTCGCTATTTTGTCACTAAGTTTAGTGATAGAATAGCGACAGAATATTTGTCACTAATTTAAAATTTTCGATATTGCGACGGATTTGTGATGGAAAACATTTCTTCACTAAAAGAAATATGGTGCGATGGATTTGCGACGGAATTTCTGTCACTAGTCAACAATTTGCGATTTTAACACATTTTTTCTCTTAATTTATTCCATTTTTTGCACCAAAAAAAAAAAAAAAAAAAAACCATATCCCTCACCCCTCTTTATGACTCAATTTTTTTTCTTAATTCTACTTTTTTTTCTGTAGTGGAGTAGTACAACATAACTTTGGTACTGTCGCCTGCCAACTAGAGAAATTAAAGCCTTATTTTTTTTTTTAAATTTATTATTATTATTATTATTTTGTTATGCACATAGCCTTTAATTTCTTATATACTAATTCTTCTCAATAATAATAAATTTATAATTATTTTTAATAATTATATGTTAATAGTAATTAAAATTGAATTATATATATATATATATTAATAAACTCCTAATAATCATAATTTTTTGAAGTTCTTCTCAAATTTATGAATTAAAATTTTAAAAAATTATTATGAATTAAAAGATATATTAAGAGTATAGTTTTTATTATTATAATATTGTTTTATGACTATTGATTTTTAAAAAAATTCTTTTCAATATGTAAATAAATATAAAACTTGATAAATTGAATAAATTGTAGAAAAATAAGTATGGATAAATTATTGATGATTAAGTTGTTTTAAGGCTTATTGAGGTGATTAGGAATATAAATAAATAATATAAGCGATCATTATAGGATATAAAATATTATGGAAATTGTGGAGTAAGGATTAAATTGAAAAGATTAAGGACTAAATTGAAGAAACATAAACCACTTGCATTAAATGCAAGAAATGAGTATGCTTCTTCAATCCGTGGGCTTAATTGTGTTTCATTAACATGTTGGCACTTTCAGGCCATAACCAAGTAAAGGAGAAAGGCCATAACCAAGTAAAGGAGAAAGACAATATTTATATTATGAATTAAAAAAACTCTATTTTTTTTTTTTTCAATTTCCTTCTTATATTTTTTTTCCTTTTTCTATTGAAACACACTTAACAATAGATCTTGAAATCCCTAGCCCAAATAAACGCTCTCTGAAATCCCTAATCTCAAACTCTAGTCTTCCTCTCCGACATCCAAGATCAAAATCAAAGACTACTCCTAATGGTGAACGAACATGAGCCTCTTGCAACAAAAGATCGAGTCAAAGATTGGAGATTTGTGAAATTGGTGGTTCAAAATCCTCTCTTCATTTTGTCTTCTTCAGGTGTTGTTAAAGGTTTGCACTTTCTTGCTTTCTTTTATTTTCTTTTAATGTTTTTTACTTGCTTGCCTTCCTCTGTCTTATATCTGTTCTTAGCTTTTAGGAAGCTTGCTGTAATAATATTATACTACAAGTCTTTATAAAAACTGATTTATTTAACAAAAAGTCTACAAGTCTTTACTTTCTTGCGTTGCTTGATGCTCCGATCGAAAACAAATCAGTTTGATGGTTCTAGGCTTTTGGCTTGAGCAAATTACTTTCTTCTAGGTTTGGGTTTGATGCTTAACTGAACAAAGACTTATTACCTGCACCCATTAATGGTATACATGTCTGTAAAGAGTAAAACAGGGGAAGGATACGCAAGGAAAGAGATGTGAGACATTCTAATGTCAAATTGTTATAGTTAATATAATATAATTTGGTCTAAGATGTTCTAATGTCAATAGTTAATATAATATAATTTGGTTTAAGATGTTCTAATGTCAATAGTTAATATAATATAGTTTGGTATGAGAATGTCAAATTGTTACAAGGAAAGCTATAGTATAATTATTAACTAGACGTTTGCTTACAAGGAAAGTTATAGGCAATGTAATATATGTTACTTACAAGGAAAGTTATAGGTTACTTACAAGGAAAGTTATAGTTAATATAATATATGTTATTTACAAGGAAAAAGTCAAATTGTAAATTGTAATAGTGAAACATAAATGTTGTTGGTTTTATCTTAAATGTGATTTGTTAAGTGCAATAATTATTGCCTATAGATTAATAAATATATGGAAATTTTTACTTATATATCTACTTAATCTACTAAAATTTGTTAAGGAATGTGATTTGCTACATGGTGTGTCAATTGTTTTCAATTAAATTTGTTCATTAATTTGTTAAGCAAGAGTTAAGATTTGTTGATATAGATGTTAATTAGACTATATATGTTATTAGATTAATTAGTGAGATAGTTAATATTTTTAACATTTTACAAACACTCAAAACTTAGATTCCCATTCAAGAATTGTTGCTAATCAAAATTCAATTATGTTGGTCATTAAGTTTGACAAAATTGAATTATCATTAGTTAACGATTCTTGAATTGTCCAAAGTAGGACAGTTTAGGAAAGCAACACATATCATTCACTACAATAATATCTTAATTTGGATTTCCTTTAGTTTAAATTTTGGTTTCATTTCTCTATGTTCTCCGTGTGCATACATAGACACAGAGTAATTGTTGTGTTTATGTCGTGTACTTAGGAGATCCATAGAGAAATGCTGCCGAAATTTTGCTAAGTTGGAATGAAGGATTAAGATATTATTGGAATGAGTGTGTTGTTTTCCTGAATGGGATAGGATCATCTTACCCTTAAGAATGAGTTAAAGGTGTTAGAAATCATGCACATATTATTTATTTACCTAGAATATGAAGTTCAAGTGATGAAAAATTTGTCTTATATGTTTTAGTTGAAAAATGTTGCCGGATCGTAGTTGGATGTCTAATTGGAGAAATTCTATTGGGATAACAGATGAATTTAAAGATGGGGTTAAAGAGTTTATAAAATTTGCAACTGAAAATGATAAAAGAATTGTGAACGATAAAGGTCTTTTGTGGTGTCCTTGTGCGGTCTGTAAAAACAAGAAATGGAAGAATCCATTTGAAATTTCATAACATTTGTATAATAAGGGTTTTAAAGATGGATATTTGAATTGGACATTGCATGGTGAGGAGTTTTGGGAAGATGGCGGATCTTATGAAAGCATGAATAACCCATCACTGGTTAATCCGAACCCTTATATAGACATGGTCATGGACGGTGTTCATTTTGAACGTCAAATGGATGATGATGATGTACATGATGAAGAATCAAATCAATCAACATCAAAATTTTATGACTTATTAAATTATGCTGAGGAGCCTTTATGGGAAGGTTGTGATGAACATACTACATTGTCTGTAGTTTCATAACTCTTAAACTTAAAATCTGAGTTCAATATGAGTGAAACTCATTATGATCGAATGATAGAGATTATCAAGAATATGCTACCAAAAACAGCGAAGTTACCTGATAATTTTTACCGATAAAAGAAGTTGGTTGATGAACTGGGGTTGGAATATAAACAAATACATGCATGCCCAAATGATTGTACCTTATACTATGATAAAGATGAAGATAAGACAATGTGCCCTATTTGTAATCACCAACGATACAAGACTAAGAAAGCCCGTAATTCAAAACAGAAAGATGTTCCTTTCAAGATATTAAGGTACTTTCCAATAATTCCAAGACTTCAGAGATTGTATATGTTAGATAAGACTGCAAGACATATGAGATGGCATATAGAAGGTGTTCGTCGTGACCCAAATTTAATAACTCATCTGTTGGATGCTGAAGCTTAGAAAAAATTTGATGTTTCCTCATCCTGATTTTGCAAGTGAGATTTGAAATGTCCGTCTTGGGCTTTCTACCAATGGATTTAACCCGTTTGGAAATTCAAGTGTACCGGTTACTTGTTGGCCCATTTTCATTACTCCATATAATCTACCGCCAAGCATGTGCATGAAACGAACATCAATATTCTTGACATTGGTTATTCTTGGCCCTAATTCACCAAAAAAGCACTTAGATGTTTACTTGAGACCTTTGGTGGATAAGTTGAAAATTCTGTGGGATGAAGGTGTTTTCACTTTTGATGCTTACAAAAAACAGAATTTCCTAATGAGGGCTTCACTTTTATGGACAATCAGTGATTTTCCTGCATATGGGATGTTATCCAGGTGGAGTACGCAGGGGAGACTTGCTTGTCCAATTTGCATGGAAAGAACTAAATCATTTTATCTTAAGAATGGTGGTAAATGTTGTTGGTTTGATTGTCATGGACAATTTTTGCCAATGGATCATCGGTTTAGAAGAAACAAGAATGATTTCAAAAAGGGAATTGTTGAGAAATCACCCCCACCCCTACGATTGAGTGGTGTAGAAGTCAAGACACGAGTATTTAAGCATCCTCAAATCACATTCGGCAGAAAGAGTGGTAGGCAAAAACATCGTGGGTTTGGTAAGGATCATATTTGGACAAAGCGTAGTATCTTTTGGGAATTATCGTATTGGGAGACCCTGTACAATATCGTTGGAGGTACCCATTCGAGAGGTGAAGTTACATAACTTGATATATCATTTACAAAGTCATAAATTTGAATATCTTTTTCAATACTAATGTTGATTTTAACTGTTAGGTGCATGCATGATTTAAAAAAAAAAATTTCGCAATAAAGCGCGAATAGAGGGGTCTATTTGTGAAGAATACATGTTAGAAGAGGTTTCAAATTTTTGTTCAATGTATTTTGAACCACACATTCATACAAGACGCATAAAACTCTCCTAAAATGATGTTGGAGATCAAAAGATTCCTCGGACTACTCCATGTCTCTCAATTTTTGAATATCATGGAAGACATTTAAGTAGGAGTTGGACTAAAAATCTACCAGATATAGATATGGAAGCTGCAGAGACATATGTTCTCCTAAATTGTAGTGAGATTGAACCATACATTGAGTAAGAATTTTTTAATTCACCTTTTTAACTAATAACCAGCTAAATATAAATCATTCGTTTATACAAATTAATATCGCTTTTAACAGGAAATTTGATGGCATGTTGAGCGTCATCAATCCTCTTATCACTGCTCAACAAATTGAGAAGAAAAGGGAGAATGGTTTTTCAAAATGGATGAAACAACTTGTGAGTATGACACTTAATATTATTAGTAAACATTTTATGCTATTAATAATATATAATTAATTATATTCTTTTAACTAATATTTTTTAATTAGGCTCATGAGAATCGCATTGACGATTCTCTCATATAAGATATGGCTCGTGGTCCTCAAAATTGTGTTAAATGTGACAATGCTTTCATCGTCAACGGATACAGGTTTCACACTAAGGATTATGGGGAAAATAAGACAACAATGAACAGTGGTGTTTGTGTTTTAGGTAGTAACTATGGTAATGATGCATTAGATTATTATGAGATAGTCGAGGAAATTTTAGAATTCACTTATCTAGGTGACAATAACAAGGTGGTTTTATTCAGATGTAAGTGGTTTGACCTGATTAATGGGGTTCGAAATGATAAAAAGTATGGAATTGTGGAAATCAATCACAAGTCCAAACTTCGGCCATTTGAGCCATTTATATTAGCTGAGCAAGCCCAACAGTACTACACGAAATATCCAGCTTCAAAAAATAAAGATAGGGTTGATTGGGGGTTGCATGCAAAGTTAAAATCAATGTGTATACTTCTGAGGTGTATATGGAGGAAGAAAATCATAATTACTATCAGAATGATGTTGGAGCTACCTATTCGTCATTTAGATTCCAGTACGATGAAATTGATGAACCAGTTGTCTTGTTTGACGGAGGCATTATGGAAGAAGTGAATCTGAATGAGTTAGCACCTTGTACTAAAAAAAGGACAAGAAATGAACTTCAAGAAAATGTTGATGTGGGTGATGATGATGATGATATAAATGATGAGGAAGATGAGGCAGATGAGGCAGATGAGGCAGAATGACAATTAGAAAGTGATGATACAGATAACATTTAAAAATTTTGCTGGTAATGTCTATGTTATGCCATTCAATATATTATTTGCCTTATGTTAATAATTAAATTTTATTGTACGCCATTACAAATATATGTTATTATGAGTATACTGTTTGTATTTTGAAGTATGCCACCACGGAGCAGCAAACCTGCAGTGCCTACTAGAGTGTCAAGGAGTGACATACCATAATCATTGTCTAGGAGGGAGTCTGTATCACCTATACTTCCTTCATCACCTAGGAGGGAGTCTATATCACCTATACTTCCTGCATCATCTAGGAGGGAGTCTGTATCACCTATACTTCCTTCACCATCCACTTCACACACTATTTCTCCATCACCGGTTACTCCGGCCTAGAGTCCATCATTAGCCTCACATGATATTAACAGTGCAGATCCACGCCCTATCATTAGTATAGAGCCAGGAACAAATCCGTAAGTTATACACTTATTTTTTGTTTATAAATATATATATGATTTCATTTTTTTTTATCTAAATCTTTTATGTGTATGTAGTCGAAGGTTCCATCCATCAACTATCACTCATGAAATAGGCAGTGAAATTATTTCTCATATGCCTGGCCCAATAGCAACCTATAAATCATATCCTCAGGACGTTAAGGATTCACTTTTCGACTCATTTATGGTAAGATTTATGTATAATTAAAATTTGTATATGATTGAATGTTATTTGCTAACTATTATATATTTTACTTTTTAGAGGAGATTTCATTTTGCATCTGAGTATGATAGGTCTATGGCTCGCATTGTGTGGGAAAAGACTGCACAGGAACGATTCAATCAACTACTTCATAATACGAGAAATATGGCTAGGGTAAAAAGTAGATCACAAAACCCATTAGATTGGAGAGGATTTGGTCCAGCAGCTATTCAATCTGAATATTTTAATGAGTTATGTGAAACAACATGGAATATAGAGGAGTGGAAACACAAGTCGGCAACTGCTATGAAAAATCGAAGTTCAATGCCAGAGGCTAGTGTTCATGTTAGAGGTTTGTACACATTCGTTCGTCATAAGGAGATTATGGTAAACAAATAAATCATTTAATTTACCAACTCATAATTTTTTAATGAAGGCATGTATAAGTTATGTTTATTTTGCAAGAAAAAGAGCTTAAATGACCTGTCCGATATAAGGAGTTATTTGACCGGACGCATAAGAGAAAGACATGAGAGTTTGTTTCTCAGCATGTTTCTCAGTATTCACAAAATGTCAACGTAAGTGTTAATCTTTAAAATAAGTGATTATTTTTTATATATTCAATGAAATTTATATAACTTAATTTTTTTTATTTATAGGAAGGGTATTCCGGTAGAGTTATTGAAAAATATGGAGAGGATGGAAGTTCCTCGTCTACTGAACCGGTTATAGATATGGATGCATGGTTGTGTTCTACTGGTCAGCCAAAGAAAGGTAGAGTTTATGGCTTTGGTCGTACTCTTGACCCTTGCTATTCACGTTCCTCATCTTCGGCCAGTGTTAGCTCACATCCAGCTAGTTCATCATCTAGTGCGCCTGTCTCAGAAGAACATTTTTTAAGTATCATGCGAACCGAGATGCGTACCGAGTTGTGTACCGAGTTGCGCACTGAGATTCAGACACAAAATCAAAAGATACGTAGTTATGTTGATAATGTGCTAAAAGGTGTTGTGGATGCGATTAAACAGTTGACAACTTCTTTCTCTCAATCATCTCGAGCACGTGAACATCAGAAAGGGAAAGAAAAAGGAAAATATAGACGACAAGCTGTAAGTTTTGTTTCAATTATGAAAAATAGAAACTAATTAAAATATACAAATTTACTTATATAAATTTACTATGTTTTACTTATTAGGATGATAATGTTGAAGATGAAGATGATGATGATGAATCCGATGAAGATCTTGGTGACGATGATTAAGATGTATTTTCTTACTTAGTTTTTGGACAAGGTTTTATTATCTAAGTTTACTTTTATTACATATTTGGATACGTTATATGTTGAATGTGTCTAAAGTTAGTTGGATATGTGTTGAAACTTTGTTGAATTGATATAATTTTCTTTTGTTAATGGAATGTGTTCATTATAGTTTGGTTTTTGAATTTATTGATGTTACATGGTCAAAACAGGTGTAAAAAATATGGATAAATGAATTAAAATGCATAAATATATTAAAAATTGTTACAATTAGCGACAGAATAGTGACGATTTTGTGACAGAATATGCATATTATATTTTCAGATTAGCGACAAATTTGTGACGGAATAGCGACGAAAATAAAGGATTTGTGACGGAAATAAATTTCTTAATTAACTTAATTTTGTGACGGATTTGTGATAGTTTTGTGACGGAAATAAATTTCTTAAGTTTTACAATTTGCGACACATTTGCGACTGATGGAAATTTCTTAAGTTTTAAGATTGCGATAGATTTGCGACAGATTTGTGATGAAATTTTGCAAAGAAATTATGGCGAATTTGCGACGAAATTTTGATCTTAATTTGCGACAGATTCATAGCAGATTTGCTATGGAAATAAAAGTTGTTCATTGTAAAATTTGTGAGGGATTTGCAACGGAATTTATGACGGAATTTATTATCGCAATTTAACGATAGTTTTGTTGAATTTTTTTGGCGAATGATTTATTATGGAATAGCGACGAAATATTCTCGTCATTATACATTTACGACGGATTTACAACTGAATTATTTTCGTCGCAAAATTGCGTTGAGAAATTTGCGATCGACATAATCCGTCAGAAATCTGTCGCAAGTTCGTCGCAAATCCAATTTGCAACAGATTTAAGACGAATTTGTGACGGATTAAGACCAGTCGCTAAACTGTTTTTTTCTAGTAGTGAGAGTTTGAGAGAACCAAGAAAAACTTTAGTGTGACAGATCAAGATTCCTCACAAATTATAATGGGTTTATGAGTGTTTGTGTTTATATGCGAGTAGTTAATCTAATTATTTAATAGGAATGAGTGAAAATCAATGGCGGTTCTCTATATAAATCTAAGTGACTTAATTGTCGACGTAAGAATCACAGTTGGTTTGGAGAATGGGTTTTTGCTCTAGAAAATGAAAGGAATCTAGAATGAATGTGATGATTTAGTAATCACTTGTGGAAGGGTCATTGGGCACTTGAGAAAGTAATAAATCTCACTTCAAAGAAAAAAAGAGACTAAAGTGATTAGATAAATGAGCAAAATGAAACTCAGCTTGGAAAGGACATTATCAATCGAATTTAGAGGAAATGCTTCAGCAGTAGTCTACAACCACAACAGTTTCCTGGTACCTGTTCATTATTTATTTAATAATCTTTTATGGAGTAAATGGTACTATGTTATTTTAAGAATTATAGTTCATACTTTATCCAAAGCATGATATACCTTTGTTTATGTCTTTCTCTTCTTATTCATTTTGAACAAATTCCATAATAGATAAGACATGGTGTTTATATCAATTGTGAACGATGAGTGACAATCTTCATATAGGAATCCTATATAATTAAATTGATTCAACACAATAGTTTGTTAGTTGTAGCCATAATAGGCAAGTGCTTATTTTGGTGATACAGGAAGAGATAGATTGGTAGAAAAAGAAAACTTTCCTCGATAAAAAATTCCATGAACATGATCTTGCTAATGCTGTATCAAATATTACATGATTACGTGAATATGATTTTTGTCTTTATTAAGTGTTTTTATGTACCCCTTGGTTTTGAAGGATCTAGATTCGATTTTGAAATAAGTCAAATAGTGGGAGTAGTGAAAATATTAAAGAAAATATGGTATCAAGAAAACAAAAGATTTGAATTATTTGATTATTGTTTTGTGTATTAGAAGAATATACATTGAAACTTGTTGGATAACTAGTGTGAGTTCATGAGTCTTGAAAAATAATGTAATTTCTTAGACAAGCAAGAAATAAATTTTATCTCATTTTACAATGAAAATCAAATTGTTTGCTTAGTAGCAACTAACAAGAAGATTGAGTGGATTTGAAAATTTATTACGGATATAAATTTGTGGCCACAGCCAATGCTTCTTATATCTCTTTATTGTTATATTAAAGGCATCAATAGCTTATAAAAGAAATTATATTGATATGTTTAGATATGAATGTAAATTATTATAATTTTGTGAGACAATTTTGCATATAATTGCCTATATAAGGTTGACTAAGACTGTCAAGAGATACAATTGATTAACATCTAGTGGAATAGAGCTGAAACCCTTTCATAAAAAAATACCAATGATGGGAACCCAACTTTAACTTAGTAAAAGCTATTTTCAAAGTTCAATGGGTTATAACAAGTTACTGTTTGTGTCTTTGAAAAGCATTAAATTTAAATTTTATTATTAAAAACCCTATACTAAGATGTCAGTGCTTAAAAGAATATGTATGGAGGATGAATGAAATATATATCACTCTTAATGGAGAATATATGATACAGTAACTCCATCAATATGAATATATAATTAGTGATGCTTTTAACAAAGACTAAAAAGGTTGTCTTTGTAAATATTCATGAATCTAGGAGTAGCACATGGTTATAATGGTGTTAAATCAAGTTATAAAATCTTATGACAACTAGATAATATCATGTGTGTGATGATTTCAGTTCTAATAAAAGGAGTGTTGGTTCAATCCGTGGACACCAACTACTTCATCAGAACTTTGAAGCATTTATGTCATGACCCAAACTAAAGGGCATGACAAACATGAGAACTAAGTTAGAGTAGCAAGGCCCACCTGTAGCTCCCATGAACCCATAATACAACACTTTTCTTTTAGATCATCTTAAATTCTTGAATTTATCAATAAACATGATGTAATTTCAAGAGATTTATTTGTTGTACCTGCATTTGATTAAATGAATACTTTTTTAACTTAGTTCATTTTATTCCATCTTACTTATCAACTTATCTTGCTAAACTAATAAGTACTTTACATCATTTTCTTTTCCAAATTACTCAATTATAAGGTTGGCTTACTACAATATTTTGTTTGTAGTTTATAACATCCTAACTTAGGCGTGCTTGCTCTTATACATATAATGAAATATGTTTTTTTTTTTTTTTTTTTTTTTTACTGTACTAGTTATATTTTCAATTACCCTATTAGTTACTAAGGTTACCTATCGTAATTTACTGTTGTAACACCTTATAATCTAAGACCCTTAGTATATAGGTTCTATCTCCATGTTCAGCTTAAATATTTGAATTGTTAGTGAATTAGCTTGCTTACTAAGTGGTTATTATATATAGAAACTTGTTGAATTAAAGTTTATCTCCTTAGTTTTCTTTACTATCATTCCTTAAGTTGCTTATTTTATACTTGGCTTTAAAACTAGTTGGTGTTCTAGTTTATTGTCTCATCCATTAGTAAGCTTATTTTCAATTCTAACTTATTTGAAATCCTTTATTCAAGTAATTCACAATTAGATCATTACCATTTTAGCTATGCCCTTTACCTTGCTTGCCTTGTTCTTAATTTGTTTAGTTCTTGTTCTAGATCACATTATAAACTCTTTATTCAATATTCAGCCATTGTTACACTTTCTTAACCATTTGTTTACTTATTCAACTATTTCATAAGTTCTCAAGTAAAGGTATATGCTACAAACTTAATTCAAGTCCTTTTCTCATTATATACCGCTTTTTCTCATTATATACCAACTATACAATTTCAAATCCTTTATTTAGATAGCCATGGAGGTTTCCCTCTTGTAGTGTCATCATCTTACCATTTACTTAATTAACCATTTTATATCCCAGTCATTTCTTATAAGTTACCAAAGCTAAATAATCAACAACATACAAAACAAAAGACACCTAATATTCAGCTACAAGTTTCCTTTTTTACTAAACTTAAAATAACTCTTCACCAAGTCTTGTTTACCCAAAGCTCCTCCTTGTGGCCAATAAAATACTCAACCCTCTGTAAATCATTAAGGCATACAAAAATGAGATATAATTATATCAGTAAGCAGGAATGCAATGCAAGATGTGAATATGAATACATATTCATACCATTTCAACTAATAAATATCATAAATAATTTTAGGACAAATTAATACATAAACTTGCCTCTTATTATAACAAATATTCTAATTATAGATTCCACCCAAGTTATACATAAACATGCCTCTTATTATACACATACCTTTTTTATTCTGCAACTTCTCCTAAAATCAACCTTGAACCCAATGAAGTTTACATATGAACACAAACAGAGCAAAAACATAGGAAACAAAGGTTTATCTCTGCCTGTAGTACTAAATACCACTTTAGCCCATCAAATAATTTCAAATAAGCTACAAAAACATTTTCCTAAGTCTCCTTTACAATTCTTCTTCGGACATTTCCTACAAGTTTGACCTCTAAGTCATCTGAAAACCAAGTTATACAAAACCTGGGTGCAAAGCAGAACATGTTTCACACAGCAAAACCCATAACTGAATTCCTAAGAACTTCAGCTTGCACCTTACAAACAACTAAAGCCTAGGAAGCTCTAGAATTTTCCCTCAAATGTTTGGAACAACTCTTCTTGAAAAACTCTTAGCAGATTCAGTCTTTACCCTATGCAAAGTCCTTTGGACTGATTGTAGCACTGATGCAGTCTAATAGAAAACCAGTAGCAGCTAAACAGTTTTAACACCTTCTATACTCAAAACTAGATCACTAAATTCTCCATATATATATATATATATTCCAAGAACACTTTCACTTTTCACCAAACACAACCTGGGTGCAAAATATAATGCAATAGACCTACTACTGCCTTAGCCTTGAGAATCTTTAGGTTTATCCCTCAATATGTTAGAAATAAGTTTTATCCAAGTACCCTAGGCTAACTCTCTCTTTAAACCAAGAAAAAAATACTTTGAAATGACTAAGGTTGGCAATAGTCAGAAACAGTAGCAGCTATGGTAAAACGACCATAACTCTTTCTTTAGCCATAACTAAATCAAGAAAAGCTTCAAATAAGATCACAAGACCTTGATCTACACTTTTTCTTCAAGACTCATAAACTAATTCAATTCAAACAGCACTTGAAATGCTAGATTCTCCGAACAAGAAAATCTAAACACTGTCGTGTTCCCCTTTTTCTCCTCTTCCACTTTGCCTTCTACATTTGAGTGAAAATCTAGGTTCTTAGTACTAATGAAAGCCTAGAACACCCATCATTTCTTTACAAAAACTCTCCCTTCTCACTAAAACCAAAAACATAGAAGATATAAGGCAAAATTATGCCAAATGAGGAGAGCTCAATTGACTTACCTTTTTACCTGGTGGATACAAGAATGAGGGTGAAAGAAATCTTTTTTTTCCGCACAAATATATTAATAATATATCTATATATTTTAGGATTGTATAGTCTTTAAATTATCCTTGTTTTATTATAATAATGTATTACATAGATTATATTAATCTTAGTACTATATGTTAACATCTTCCACTAAGTGTAATGTCATATTATATTATATCTATCACATTATAGTTCATTTTGACATATTTAAATATTTCATTTATCAATTAACTCATATTTTCATTTTTATATTAACTTTTTATTATTATTTTCATATTGGCGATCACATATACTCAAATTAGTTATATGAACATATATTGACTTAATACCAAGAACAAAACTTATCTTCTTACTTCATTGATTTAATTGTACTCATTGGCATGTTCAATTAGCACATAAAATATATGTATGCAAACTTACATACGTCTACTACTTTACTAAGAATTAGATTATTATTTACTATCCTATAACTCAGGTTATAGCAATCAGACCATTTAAAGGTAAAATAGCCAATAATCTTACATTTTTAGATTTTGCTTAACTTTAAGGAATCACTTACTAATTCACAAGTCCAATTATCACAAGCTAATAAATCATTTTAAAGCTGTGTTATTTTAGTTTTTAAAACATCTATCCATATTTCATTTAGATACTTGTAGCCAAAGATACAATCAATTAAGCATGTATAGGTCAAACAGTTAAGCTTTGTTCCAAATTAATTTCCTTTATACAAATTCATACTTGTAGCCAACTTTAAATAATTAATTATACTATTATATAGCTCCAAATAATACATATAATACCTATTTGGAAACATATATATATATATATTAATTTATCAAACAAACAAATCATGATTTGCATTCCTCTAGCTCAGTTATACTATTTTAACCAAGGGAAGGTCATATCAATGAAAATCCTGTGTTCAATAATTTTTTACTAAATTTAAACAATTAACTTTTTGAATATACAAATTCAATTAGCATATATGATATATGTATAGAAAGCTAAACTTGTCTACTAGTTTATCCTACAAACGGATTGTTATTTGCACTTGTTTAACTCAATTTATACTAGTTGAATCACTAAAAGGTCAATATGCTAGAATCCTATATTTCTAGGATTTTAATATAGGATTCTAACCTAACTTTGTTGAATTACCTAGACTAATCTACTATTACAAATATCATAAACCATATGTCATTTTAAAGTTACACAAGTCTATTTTCTAATACATCAATCAGAGTTACATTTAGAAATTTTTATGAAAAGATATAAGTATTTGAGTGAACAAAAATTATATATCTAGTTCAATAGTTTTATGCTAGCATCAAATTTTTCATGCATTCTGACTTCATGTTTGCAATTACCAACAAATAAATAATGCAAAAACATTACTAGAGTTATTTACATGCACTTAATGACATAATTTATTTGTACAACTTTAAATTTATTCACAATTGAATCATTGTTTCATTAAATTTATGCAATTCAAGCGCAACAACAAGTATACAAGTACAAAGACATGTAAATATGCATTCATACAATATTTTAAACTTTTGAGGTATTACAATTTACACTAATAGAAAAGTTCAAGTCCATGGGATACTTGCTATTATGATTAGGATTATATTATATCTAGTGAAGGATTGCTGAATATATTATAATATAAGTTCTAAATTAGAATGCCTTTTCATGAATAGTAATGTATATCAAGAGATATAACTATTGGATTCAATAATTATAATTTATTTGTGCCATGAGACACAACTAATGAATGAAAAGTTGTAGTTTATTATGTCAAAAGTTATGACTATTGAATACATGACAATTCATCCTTTATATATAGATGGCTTCTATAAGTAGTTTATAATAATTTTATAATAACATTTTAAGAGGCTTTATTGTATTTTGGAAGGGACTTGTCTACAAAAACTAAATTTTAACAGTATGCAGACAATATCTTTTTAAAGATACTGTTGAATTACAACATGTCTCAACATGCCTTAAAGCCTTCAAATCTCCTATATGTTTTGTATACTATTTTCTAATAAAAAATAGCTTTGCTCATAAGAGATAATATGTCACATTCCAAGAATAAGCTGGTAGAGTTTGTTAGGAATAGCAGACCGCCAACTTCAAATTGAAAATATTTTTCAGTTATGAAAACATGTCAGCACATATGACAAAAAATAAAAGACCAAACTTATGATAGGCAATGAATGTTACATAAGAAAAACTAAGGAAAACTGACAAAAATCAGCTGTAGATCATTAGCTTGAACAGGAAATGGCAAAGGATGAATTCCGAAATATATATCAAGTAATTGTTGGTCATATTTGCTACTTGAAATTGAGCTGAATTTGGCAAGAATTTCACTTTCTCTTTTAACTTACAATCTTGTTGGCCTTTTTATTGTAACGTCAATGTTTTTTTCAGCATTATAGTTTCTAAAATTGATGTAGTTGGTGGGTGTGCTCCTATCACTGGTCAGTGTTGCTACTTCTATTTTACATTCTCCCTAAAACAACATCTAAAATTGGTGTTCATGCATCTAGAAGAGAAAAACTTTAGAGTATAATGTTGTGCTACTTTACTTAAGTGAAAAAATGAAAAAAGAAAAAAGAAAATCTAAGAATGTAGATAATTTCAATGGTGTTTTCAGAACCTTGATGTGTCACTATTGTCTTGTTATTAGGTTTTTATATGGAATTTATGAAGAAGAGATTAGATCACAAGCCTCATGATCAGAAAAGTGACAAAACAAATAAAGAAAACGATGCAGTATAGCTGAATTTTACCACTATTTGCTTTGGAAAAACCGAAAAAAAATAAAAAAATTTCAACATCAAAATTAAGAAGAAAGACTATCCAAAAAACTTCAATTTACTCATTTATTATTAGTTTGAGTGTTATAAGGGATTTACTTTATTGTACTTGGCTGTATTGTATGTTAGCTTTGTTATGTATTCAACTTTCGAGTAGCTTATCTATAAAGGCTTCCTTTATGTATCAAATTATCATATTCACATATAATATAAAGTCATCATTTAATTTAAGTTGATATTAGAGCTTAGGTTATCTAAAAGATTTTCCTAAGAGGTTGCTACCTCTCCTTCTTGGTGGCAACCCTAACCTCACCACCAATTAGTTTTCTTCTAGTCAATGACTCCTCTTTTTTTATATTTATTTTTTATATTTTCTTTTTCTTCCTTTGTCCTTTCATTACAGAGCATATTTGATTACCAAAAAAAAAAAATAATAATAATAATAAAAAATAAAATAAAACCTTCCATATTTGATATGATCCAAAGATTTGATCTCGATATAAGCTCACCTTATCTCATAACCCCTAGCCATTCAATAGATCTCATCATCTTCCTTTCAAAAAGGATGATTTCTTATAACTCTTCTTATATCCCAACAAGTACCTGGATTGCCTTGTATGAAACATTCCTGAACACAATCATAGGAAGTACAATCCCTTATTTATTACTGGTTGCCTCATACGTATTAGAACAACTATTCCATCCGTGGGAGACACTTCATCAATTTGGTTTCCAAACTCAAGATAGCTGCTAGTCAAACACCTTGAGTTTGAAATATGGTGTTAAAGTAAAATAAATCTCCTTGATTTAATATTTTATTATTAGCTTGATTTTAGAAGAGATTTACTCTATTGTACATAGTTTTATTCCAGGTTAGGTTTGTCATATACTTAACTAATCCCCTTCACATGGAACAAGAATCAAGTTCAGGCATGTAGGTTAAGTGGCACTCAGGCTAGAGTGTTGGAGCATAATTAGAGAGCCTAGCGCTTATCGCCTAGAACGCAAGTTTGATACCATATTGCCTCTAAAATGTTTAATCTCCACATCTAAGCAATGTAGGAGTTATCATATTACCTCTAAAGCCTTGTGTGTCATGCCACCCTTCACAACCATCTTTTTTTTCACCTTCACCTTTAAATAATTAAGTATCCATTCCACTAATTCATGCAAAAAAATTCATAACACAATAACTCATAACCATATATCAATTAGTAACATTCCTTTACATTTGTTAATTATTTTGGTATGTTTTGGATGATGTTTATTAAGGCACAGCCATTAAGGATCAAATTCATGATTAAGAGGTAAGCTCCTAAGGGATTTGCTTCAAAATGGCCTGAGTGATGACAATGACAAAAAATATTATACGAATGATGGCAACGATGATGATGAATATTTTGATGAAGATTATTGTGAAGAATAGGACTTTAATAAACAAAAGAATGAGAAAGATGAAAAAGATAAGAAATGTTTTTCCATGCTCTTAGTGATAGGTAAATTGCAGAACATGCATGACGGTTTGTCCATAAGGTTTATGTAAGATTTATGTTTGTAGTACATGATGAAACATACCTTTTTTGTGGTTGTAGAAGAAAACTTTAGGGTGTTTGAATCTTTATTGAGTTTTAAATTATATATCTTCTAGTGGTCAAATCTCTAGAGATGTAATGTAATACATAAAAATTTTGTTAGCTTGTCTTTCTTACTTAGGACTTTGATTTATAGTTAGTATTCGTGTAAGTGACTTCAAGATGTTAGATTTGTGAAAATGCAATTGTTATTATCATTTTTTCTTCTTCTTGTATTCTATGTTTATTCCAATTGAGAAATGTTAATTAAAAATATTTAACACAGGTACCAACCAGCTTGAGCTAAGCTCTTGGTAACAACTTTATCTTTAATGTGTAACTTCTATTTAGTAAATGAATACAAAAGAGCATAAGATGTCAGAATCTCATAGAAGACCCCAATAGATAGATGCATGTGCATATATTGTCCTACAATTCTTACATACTAGAGTATGTAAGGCATATATACAACGTATATGCACTCTAGCACGTACAACTAAATTCATGATTTGCATAATGATTTAGATACTTCAAAATCTCCACATACCATTTCTCTCCATCTATGAAAAAAATGGTGAATGCTATCTAAATATATAAATGGTTGTCTGTGATAAATGTGGGACAATAATTAATTAATATCACTGTAATTTTATATATTAAATTTTGTAAAATCTTTTACATGGCATTGGAATTTTTTAGATGGTGTCCTAAAAACACTTGTAATCAAATGTAATAAATATAATTGTTTATATTTAATTATTTCAAAAATACTATATTATTAGTACTATTGCACTAGATTCAATGTCACCTATAACAATAAGTACTAAAAAAATTATGTCTATCACTTAACAACTACACCAAAGGCATTTGTTAAGAAATACATCATATTTCTTATGGATCTTGTATTTTTGGAGATGAGAAAACTGTAGAAGAAAGAAAGTGAGACAAAATCTCATGGATCTTATACTTTTGGATATGAGAATCTCCAAAAAAATATTTGGTGATGAGAAACTCTACTGTTTTGTTAAAAAATTTCTTTTTAATTTTTTAAATTTTTAATTTTGGAAATGAGAACCTCATTTGAATTGAGGTTAGAATTATCTTGTTAAGTCCATTTGTCTGGGAAAAAAAAAAAGTTTTAATTTTGGTAAAGGTTATGGCCATGTATAAGTATTGGTATGAAATTTAGTTCTTTCTAAATTTTCTAGTTTATCTTCTTTTACCAAGAAATTAAGGAATTATCGAAAGAAATAGTTCAAATATCATAAGGAAATAAAAAGAAGGAAATTATAGCTGCCAGCAATATGTTGTTGTTGTAGGAAAATATGCTCTAAATTGTTTCACTCATAGACTTGTTGGATAAGTCAAGTAGAGGTAGGTTCAACATTAACAATGAAAATGGTAGGTGGGTACTATGAATTTTTGATGTAGAGGAAGTGGATTTAAAGGGTGTGTGTGATTTTGACTCAGATATTTAATAAGCTATGGAACCTTCTTCTTCTATTGCTACTTCTTTTTTACTCTTCCCATCTGTATAATGAAATGTTTATATGAATTTCAAGTTGTTGACAAGGGGATTAAATTACGGTAAGTTAGCCTTTGCCTATAATACAATTGTGTGTAATATATAGTAAGTAAACACATTATGTTTCTTAATTCTTAGTACACCTCATATAAATAGGTGAGCATAAAAGCCAAAGAGGTGCATTTGAAGTCAAAGGAGAATCCTTATACCTAAGGAGGTAATGGTGACTCGTGCATAAGAAGGTGAAGAGGAAGGAGCTCAAAATTGAAATGAATGACTCGTGAAAGTGATAGAAGCAGATAGTGGTTGGGTTTTATTGGATTCATGTGGGTTTTTATGATTTTATTAAGTTAGGAAAGGATCCCAAGGTCAAGAAAAGATTTTAGTCGTAATAGTCCTTAGGACCTAAGCTAAGCCAATTATGATAGCTCAATTCCTTGTGTTTTCACTCATTTTATGGGTTATATTTTGTTTATAACTATTTGTCTTAGAGCTGGGTTAGTTGAGGAAGAGGACCCCTATTGTATTTAAATATTAATGGTCTTTTAGGGGTCCCATTTGAATGGAACCACTCCGTTGCAAATTGCAATGAACTAGTCCACTGTGAAAAGTGATTGATTAAGCACCTATATGCTATAGATGTGATCACATGAGAAATATATAGAATACATGAGTTGTAAGAAACATATATGTAGGAAACTTCCCATTATAAGTGACATTGACAAATTCATCATACCAGCTTTCTAATTAGATTTCATCCAATGTTGTATGAATGATTTCTTGAATGGAGATTGCTTAGAAAATGAGTAATCTATCCTAGTTTAATTGTCTTGTACTTTTATTAACCAATATTTTAATTATATGCAAAGCTAAAATTGGGAAACAAATTTTAAATTTTTAAGCAAGACCATTTTGAGCCTTCAATGATATCAAACAATCTTTTGGATTATTAGTTTTATATTACTTTTTATGGGATAGCTTTACATTATAAAAAATTTAATTAGGACATTAATTATATGTTGCAAGTCTTCTTAAACTTGAGTGCATGTCATTAGAAAAGTGAAATGACTTAGCTTATTAATATACTCTTCAATAGAAAGGCATTTTGAAAAACTACTAAAAGATTAGCATAATAGAATAACCCTTATTTTTCTAGACTATTAAACCTGACTTGTTTTAAATGATATAACCGTGTAGTAGGTGTGCAGTTAAACTCACTTAACTATGTTTTAGATTCTCTTTAATCATAATCTATTGGGAATTTTTTTTTTCTCCCAAAATGAACACAAAAATTCATTGACTATCTCATTTTTATGATATAGTATCTTTTATACGATATCATTCCGAAAGGATTTTTGTTTTACATCAATAAACTAGACTATCAGATATGACTTGTCTTAAATCAAATTGACCGTAGATAGATGAAAATTGTAAGGTTCTACATTTTGGTGTATTAGTAAATGGTTTGGTTTAATTTTGCAATTTTGAAGTAACTTGGCAAATTCGTTGGGATTAGTAATTGCTTTTTGCTAGTAGGATCTCACTTCTTAAACTTATTACTCAACTTTTTTTTTTTTGCTAACAAGTTATGCACTTAAGTCTCATTATATATTAATGATGATACTTACATTGATGTTACACTAGTTTGAGAACATGAAAACTATATTGTAATTAATGCTTATGAATTGAGATAGATAGATTTACAAGATATTGAATGAATATGAAGTAGTTTTCTTGAATAATAATTCATGATTACTCAAAGTATGAATAGAAGGATTTTTACTCAATGTATTACTCTAATTGTGATAATTGTTATGTTGAAGAATTTTTGACAATATTGAGGAAGATCATAGTTGGATGGAACATAGGATTGAAAACCAAATGCCTACAGATAAGTTTATGTCTAATGTTGACAAGTTTCTTGATTTTGCATATAGTCATCCTAGGACTATGAAAGAAAATATAATTCGATGTTCTTGTTGGGTTTGTAAGAACAAAAAATGGAAGTCTCGGGATGAAGTGGCGATTGACTTATAAAAGAAGGTTTTGTAAACGAAAGGACATGCACACCTAGATCCCCTGCCCACAAATCCTGTTGATAGATCTTTGATTAAAATTTGTATTGGGAGGTATTAATTACTTATTTATGCTGTTATCACTTATTTATATACACCAATGTATGCTAACTTTTGCCAATATTTATGTAAAATGAAAATGACAATCTTGACATTGTGAGGACTATTAAGTCAATCATTGGAGCTCATATGCCAGGGTTGATTCTAGTCTGGTCTCAGTATCCTCAAATAGCAAAAGACTTATGTTATCGATAATTTATGATAATTTTAAACATTTAGCGATGAATGTATCTTTTTTATTTTAAACACAAAAGTTAATACACCAATTTCTTGTGATATTTCAGGTTTATTATAGGTTTAAGATAGATCAAGAGAATAAAGATGGTAAGATTGAGTCTAAGAAGATTACAGGTCAATGACATAGGGGCGTGTTCCAAGGCAAAGATAATGTGTAAAATAGAGGACATCAGCAAGTGCGAAGGTTGCACGCTTGATTGGATGGCGACAAAATATTGGTAAGGGCTGCTTCAGATTTAAAGTAGGTGAACAATGGAAGAAACATTTCCAAATAGGAACATAAAACTAGAGATCAGAAGAGGAATCACCTATTAGACATGCCAGAAGATTAATCTCATCGCTTCAACACAAGGAGAAATTGGTATAGTTGTAATTTATATGAAAGTGTTATATATCAAACTTTTATTCGTTTATAACTTTCAAATGGTTTTGTAGAAAAAGGAAATAGGCACTGATCCGTCTCTCTTAGAAATTTTCCACCGTATCCATAAGAGAAAAAAGATTAGACAATTTGACTACCCAAAGTCGTATGAATTTTGTTAGTTTTACAAATATATGTATACATATATATATTTCTATGCAAGTGAATTTGTAACAATGTTTATTGGATTTTAGGAACAATAAATGCATAAAGTTATTGAGAAATATGGAGAAGATTATGATGCTCATCCCACTTTTGATATAGACATTTGGTTAAAGATGATAGGAGGAGTACAGAAGAGGAGATAATATCAATTCAACTTGTTCCTTATTATGATCTACCATAACATTGCAACCGAATGTTGCAATAGCTGAGCAGATTCACAGTCTAGAGCAATAACTAGAGTACCAGAAAAAGAAAATTGATGAAATGAGTAATATTATGAAACTCATGATAAAAGCCCTCAAATCAGGTTTATTGGCTCTCATTATTTAAGGATGCTTAAAATTTTGTTATTATATGTGCCAGGTGTCAAAGGATAAGCAACATCTCCCAAAGACATGACATGTCCTCTCAACAACATCCTTGAAGTGGAGATTATTGATGTATGAGAAGTTGACTTCATGGGTCCCTTTCCATCCTCATACAACAATTAGTATATTTTGATGGCAGTGGATTATGTTTCAAAATAGGTAAAAGCGATAGCCTTGCCAACAAATTATTCAAAGGTTGTGATGAACTTCTTTAAGACAAGAGTCTTCACTCGATTTGGCACCCCTTAAATTATTATCAGGCGATAAGGGTTCCTATTTTCGACAATAAGCAATTGGAGGCCTTTCTTGCTAAATATGAAGTCACTCACAAGGTTGCATTAGCCTATCATCCACAATCTAGTGGCCAACTGGGAAATCAAAGAAATCTTGGAGAAACAATATGCCCTTCATGAAAGGATTGGTCCAAGAGATTGGACAACATATTGTGAGCATACTTGTATGGCCTATAAAACCTCTATAAGCATGTTTCCATACAGATTGGATTTTGGGAAAGCATGCCACCTATCAGTTGAGCTAGAGCACAATGCTTACTGGGCCATTAAGAAGTTGAATTTTAACCTTCCATACGGTTGGTGAGAAGAGGTTACTTCAACTTAATGAGATGGATGAGTTCTAGCTTCAAGCTTATGAGAATGCAAAGCTTTATAAGGAATGAACAAAAAAATGGCATGACAAAAAGATCGTGGATTGCTACTTTGTGCATGGTATGAAAGTCTTATTTTATAGTTCCTATTTGAATATATTTTCAGGAAAACTCAAGTCAAAGTGGTCTAAACCTTTATAGTCACTATAGTATTTCCTTACGGTGATGTGGAAATAGCCAATGAAAAGAAGCCAAACAATGAATTCAAGGTGAATAGGGAAAGGCTCAAACCTTAGGGACACATCATAATAGTATAATATCATCTAAACCAATCAATATAATAAAACAACTAAACACTTAAGCACGAACAACATAAAGCAACTAAATAACCAAAGTACTAACAACATAAAACACTCAAAAACGCATAAAACATCCCCAAACTTAAACATGACATTGCCTTTAATGGAATAAATTATCAATACAGAAAATAAAGAAAGAAAATGAAACTTTCTTAAAAAGTGAAGCAAGGCAGAGAGTGCCTAATCCTCTTCACTTCTGCCATGTTATAAAAAACGAGTAGATTTGGGTATGTTGGAGGTAGTCATGTCAACTCCCACGTGTTTAGCACACACTGGGTGCATTTCTACCATTGAGTTAAGGCAACTCTATTGGTACTCTTGAAGTCTCTCTACTCGTTTCATCCAATGAGTCAAAGTCATTGGCCTGGATGGCCGGGCTCTAGAAGGCTGAGATGGTTGTGGTGCTGAAGACCAACTTCCTCCCAACAACAAATTCTCATGAATAGGGAAGTTAGCGATAACCATCTTATCAATATTACCATTAGGTTGTAGCAACTCTTCATTATTATCATAGTGCACACAGGCCTATATACATCATACATTGATTAAACATGGGAATTGAAATCCTTCCTTTGATTAGGGGGCACACTTGATGATACTTGTAAAATTTAGGCTTCTAATATCAATGCTATTACCGGTAAGGATGTCATACAAGAGAATACCCTGATCGTTGGTGACATCGTTAAGATGTGTACAAGGTAGCATATTGTCAGACAGGAATAATAGCCAAGCTTTTTAATACCTGTTCATTGCATTAGCCCAAAAGGTAATTGGCTTGCATTGGATAGTTTTCCATGTAGTTCTACACTTGCATAAAAATGCAATAACCTCATTTAAATCAGCTTTATCTTTTATAAGGTTGGAAAATTCATCATTTTCAATATCAATTTAAGCTTAAGCCTTATATACATGGAGCTTGAATTCGTAAATGTTGTCTATATTTAGAGCTAAATACATTATAAATGAGCTTGAATTGCCTTATACTTTTTTTGTTTTGTTTTTGTTTTAGATATACCACATATGCATTCATTAAAAAAAATCCTATCTTGTTTAAGTATCATTACAAATGAGTTGAATATATTTGATAATATAATCCTTAAATTGTCCAAATTAATTAGGGGAATCATTTAAGAAAGCAATACATTATTAACCAAAATAGTATGCTTAATTGTTTGTTCACTTAGTAGATAATTTATTGACATTTCTTTTTACTCTCTGGGTGCATATGCAGACATTGTTTGTTATGTGTTTAATAGTTTTCTAACATTATATTTAATAATTGTACAGGCTTCTTCGTTTCCTTAAGTATGGTTGGAGTTGATTCCACATTGACCTCAGTAAGTACGGTGCCTCTAAACTGCTAGCCCTTCCATTACTTTATCCACACATCATCCGATACTCATGGAGTCCTCCCCGGTACTCTAGTTGCACTTTCAAGTATTTGGTTGGGCTACCTAAGTGTTTTACTTCTTTTAGTACTCCAGCTACCCCATCTAGCATCAAGAGTGTTGCTAATGTGTTTGCTATAGGTTATTAGTTAATTTTTATCAATCATTTTATTTTTCAAATTTAATTTCATTTATGTGTGAATATCAACATTTCATTACTTATATGAGTTACAAACACACAGGTGATGAGTATCAAGACAAAGTGTGCTAGGAACCCTTATAAAATATAGGCCTCGAGTCTATTGAGGAGGAGCGTTTGATGATACGAATTGCTGGAGGTTAATGAATTTAACAAAATTATATCATTTTATTGGTAATGTCAAGTATTTATTGATACTGACTATTAAAATTTATAATATTTATTGTAGGGCATTTGTGTGGCATAATAAAATCGCCACTACAGTGTCCTGGATAATTAGGAACCATCTTATGGAGCTATACTAATTTACTCGTAATACCTGTCACCCATTGAATCAGTAAGATCCAAGAAAGTGCATGAAGATGTGTATACCTATAAGTATAGGAATAGGAATGGAATGACGATTATTATAGATAAAAATTTAAAGGACGAGGTTGTAGAAGTAAGCAGGAAATGTGATAGAATAATTTTAGTGAAATTGATGATAGATGAGGAGGCCTTCAATATCATTAATGCCTATGCTCCACAAATAGGTATGGAAGAAACTATGAATAAAGCTTTTTAGGATGATTTATGCTCTATAAATTAGGTCTGGAAGAAACTACGAATAAAGTTTTTTAGGATGATTTAGATGAGATAGTCTAAGAATTACCTTTGGAAGAGAAACTATTTATTAGTGGAGATTTGAAAGGTCATGTTAGAAGTACTAACGAGGGTTTTGAGAGAGTTCATGGGGGTTATGGTTATGGAGATAGGAATGAAGGTGGAGAGTTCATTTTAGATTTTACGGCTTGCGTATGACTTGATTTTAGCTAACATGTTCTTTAAGAAAAAGGAGTTGTACTTAGTCACCTTTAGTAGCAGACCTAGTAAGAGCCAAATAGATTTTGTTTTGATTAGGAGGGTTGATAGAGCGGTATGTAAGGATTGTAAAGTTATACCGGCAAGTGTTTAGTGTCGCAACATAAACTTATGGCTGTGGATGTTGGTGTTAAGCATTGGAAGCAAAAGCATAGAAGTAATAGGTGTAGTAAGACTAGATGGTGGAATTTGAATGGAGGAAAGATGGATATTTTTAAAGAAAGATGATTCGTGGATGGTGGAGGGTGAGTCTAATATGATTTGGGATGAGATGTCGAGTCGTATCAAGAATATGGCCAAACATTTTTTGGAAGAATGTAGAGGACATGGACCTCCAACTAAGGAGACATGTTGGCGGAATAAAGAAGTTCAACAAGCTATTAAAGTTAAAAAATAGTGTTATAAAAGATTACATTAGTATAGAAATGAAGTTAATTAAAATATTTTAGACAAGCTAGAAAAGATGCTAAGAAAACAGTTAGGGAAGCTAGAGGCAAGGCTTGTGAAGGACTTTACCAAAAGTTATAGACAAAGGATGGAGAAAGATAGTTATAGGGATTGCCAAACAAAGGAACGGTGAACTAGAGACTTAAATCATATTAAGTGCATTAAAGATGAGGTCGATAGTGTTTTAGTTAAGGAAAAGAAGATTAATAAGAGATGGCGAACATACTTCGATACTTTATTTAATCGAGATTCAAGGGGTGGTATTGTAGAACTAGATGACGTATTCGATGATACGAACCACTGATTTGTTTGTTGAATTAGAACACAGGAGATTAAAGAAGCTATTCATATGATGAAGAATGGTAAGGCAATGGGACCAAATGACATACTAGTAGAAGTTTGGAGATGCCTAAGAGATATTGGCGTAACTTAGGCTTACAAATCTTTTTAACAAGATTCTAGTAACCAAGAAAATGCCCAATGAATGAAGGAAGAGTTTGTTGATTCCTGTTTATAAGATAAATGAGACATTCAAAGTTGTGTGAATTCTCGAGGAGTAAAACTTACAAGTTATACAATGAAGCTGTGGGCGGGAGTGATTGAGTGTAGGCTTAGGAATGAGACTCTAGTTACTAAGAATCAATTTGGTTTTATGCTTGGAAGATCTACAATGAAGTATATTTTCTTACTTAGGAGATTAATGGAGAAATATAGAAAAAAGAAAAAGGATCTTCACATGGCCTTTATTGATATAGAATAAGCGTATAATAGGGTGCTAAGACAAGTCTTGTAGTGGGTTCTCGAGAAGAAGAATGTCCCAACTAAATATGTAGAAGTTATTAAAGATATGTATAAGAAAGTAATAACTAGGTGCAGACCATAGATGGTATGATCGGAGAGTTCTTAATCACGATAGGAGTTCATCAAGGTTCATCCTTAAGCCCATTCCTATTTGCTTTAGTAATGGATGAACTTATTTATAATATTCAAGATATAGCTCCGTGGTGCATGTTGTTTACTGATGATATTGTGTTGGTAAACGAAACTGGAGAAGGTTTGAATTCTAAACTAGAAGTGTGGAGGAATGTATTAGAATCTAAAAGCCTTGGGTTGAATCAGACAAAAACCGGGGTATATAAAGTGCAATTTCAGTGAAACTTGAGGAGGCCTAAATAAAAAAAATTTGGACGGTCAGGCAATCCCTACAAAAGGATGAATTTTAAGTATTTAAGTTCATTTATACAAAAAGATGGTGCAATTAAGTATGATGTAAACCATAGGATCAAGGCAGGGTGGGTGAAGTGGCATAGTGCTTCGAGAGTTTTTTATGATCCTAAAATCTGGAATAGATTGAAAGAAAAATTTTATAAGACAATAGTGAGGCCGGTTATGCTGTATGGTACAAAATATTGGGTAGTTAAGAAGCAACACTAGTCAAAAATGGAAGTAGCCAAAATGAGAATGCTGAGATGGATGACAGGACATACAAGAAATGATAGAATAAGGAATGAGGAGATTCGTAAGAAGGTGGAAGTAGCACCTGTTGAGGAGAAAATGAAGGAGAATTGCCTACATTAATTTGGACATATCCAATGTTAGCCAATGGACAATGTAGTTAAGAAAGGTGACTTGGTATTGGTGTCAAGTGTTAGACGTGGTAGGGGGAGATCAAAACTTACATGGCAAGGCAGCCATCGAGAAGGATATGACTACTCTAAGCATTATTAAAAATGATGTTTTGGATCGTTACGAATGAAAGAAAAGGATTCATATAGCCGACCCTAACTAATTTAGGATTTAAGGCTTAGTTGAATTAAGTTGAGTATAAGTAGATTGTTGGCTATTGTCTGTTGACATACAAGAGTGTAAGTATTAACAATGCCCATACTAGGATTCTTCAACAACATTGGCACGAGTTATGTGGCATATGAGCCATAAAGGAATGGCAGAAGAAGTCAAAAGTCCACTCTAATAGACATGTTATGAGAGAGATGGTTCGCAGTTTAGGTGGTTCGGTTTATTCAGCTATATGAGGAGCAGTTGGTATGTAGTATTTAAGATTCATTATATATATATATATATATATATAATGAATGCAAAAGATTAAAACTAACCTTTTGAAGCTTTCCTTTCACAGCTAGTTTGGTTGGTTAGTAGAGATGCTTAGGAATCCCTCTATAAACCCTCAAGATGAATCTATCAACGCATAAAGTATGACCAACTATTAGTAATATATTCAAATGAATAAGCCTCTAATGAAATAGTTCACACAAGATTGTATGTCACTCTCTTGCTTGCTTACAACAACCTTGACCAAAAGTTCCTTTATCTACTACATATATAGGGTGTGGCTGGGGCTTAAGGAATTATAGTCCTTCCATGTTAAGATTTCATTCAACCTAAATCCCAAAGCCTAAGGCCTAAAGCTTCTTTAGTAATCCATAATCCCATAATGATTACTAATAGGCTTTTAGACTCCTAGTGGCATAAATCTAATTAGGATTCTCACTAGACTTTTTCTTGAATTTCAAGGAAACAAGTCATGAGATTATGTATAGGTAACAATTACCTTTTTACGCTTATATTAATTCCAAGGACTCCTTTAATCTTTCTAGATTCTTAACCTAAGTCAATTAAAGTGTGTAATGCATTATGTTCTCTTGTATGTAGGAAATAAATGTAAATAGATACTTTCTAAGAAGTATAATTAAATTAAACACTTTTAATTTAACTTTGGTTTTGCTAAACCAACCAACTTACATTCATAGATCGAATTTTTCATCTCGTAATGTACCATGATCACCCAAGTACAAGCACAATTAAGATCATTGGTCAAACCTTTCATTGCTTGGTCACCATGTAATTCAATCTTTTCATCAAACATATCCTAACGTAGATATAAGGGCATGGATGCTAGTGTCAACCCTATCTTTGTCTAAATCCATTAGTACTTGAAACCTTTTGTTCCTCAAAGAGATTCAAGAAAGCGTTTTTCTTAATCTCTTTCACTTTGCAAAGATTCCCAGAACAAGATATACTTGTCTCAAAAGGTCATGGGATATTCGTCTTTTTTACTGAGGATGATGAATTCTTTAGTCCACCATTCATCTACTTTCATATGCTTCACTAATCACCCATATGTTATCCTTATTATATGATCAGAGGAGTGACATCAAAACATATAGATTCATATATAAGGTAACAAGATGATCTCAAGTTAAATGGTCATTTACACTACCAACACTTTAAGAACTTTCATTAGCATGTGAGTAAAGACTCCACATGATTTCTCGTGTTAGGTTAATTTAATGTACTTATTCAACTAAAAAGCACCTATATGTTTGTCTCACCATTTCCTTGCTTGTAGTGTATGAGAGCATTACTTTCTTTATAAGAGAATGACACAACATGTGATAGTCTCGATAAATCATCAATATCCATATTCTTTAGGATTCATTGACTAGGAAAACTTTAAGAATAAACTTTATGTATGTCATATCTCATAATTATAATCAACATCATTATTATGCATTCACAGTATTTTGTCTAGGGACTTTGTATATCGTTATACTAAATCTCATTTAAACATTATAATAAAGAATGCCTAATAAATATTATTATATGCATTAGTACAAATAAATTGTCATTACAACTAACTATTAATTGAGTCTTGGACATTAATAATAACAATCTCCTACTTAGCTTAGAGCCAATCACTATGATATCTAAATCCTACTAAATCAAAGTGACTATCATGCTTCCATTGTGCCAAAGGATTCGTAAGCAGATCTGCTACATTCTCATAAATATGGATGTACTATATCTATATACTCTTTTTATCAACGATTTCCCTAATTAGGTGATATAGCCTTAGTATCTGTTTGGATTTCTGGTGAGACCTTGGTTTCTTTGCTTGTGCAACAGCCTCATTGCTATCATGATATAACTCTATTAGAATAACAATGTCAGAATCTAACCCAAGTTCAATTATGAACTTCTTTATCCAAATGGCTTTCTTAGCTACTTCAAAGGCAGCTATGTACTCAGTTTCGATTGTAGAATCTATCGTTGTTTCCTATTTAGAACTCCTTTAGCTAACAACTCCTTTATAAAGAGTAAATAAGAATCTAGACTGCAATTTGCAATCATCCTTATTGGTTTGAAAGCTTGCATCAGTATATTGTAGAAGATTCAGTTCTTAGGTTCCTGTGCATATTAATAATGCATTTGATAAGCCTATGAAATAACTCTTATTACATGTCCTTTTTATTCATATTATTTTCTATGTTAATGAGTTTTAGTTTGATTGTTGCTTAGTTGAGTCATTTGTTTTGAAATGCTGAATCCTAGTTAAGTATGCTTAGGATTTGGCCTTTAATTAGGAATCCCATTAATTCTTAACTTAGTTTATGAGTTTTGAAAGTTGAATGCTTAAAAGAAACCCCTTTGAAGTCAAAGTAGAGTCAAATAAGGATTTCTTACACGTCAATACCCCATGGCCATAGAAAAGAGGCGCCCCTAGAGCCCAAAATCATGCAACAAAGCATCTGGGCAAAGGCTAAGGTGTCTAGGTTGTAGAAAGCTGGCATTGGGGTACCAGGCATGAAAGCAACTAACGTCTAGGCTTCAAAAAAAGAGTGCCTCAGAGCCTATCGGTGATGTCCACTTCGATTTTCAGTGCTGCGGTGCCAGATCAATTCCTAGTCTAAGTTAAACTCTTTTTTTGGTTTTGAAACCTATTTAAAAAGGTTTATGTTAGGAAAGATACACACACAAGTTTAGTTAAGAAAATCAAGAGTTTAAAGGCATCAAGAGTACAAGAAGCAAGAGGAGCTTGGGATGATTGAAAATTGAAGCCTAGCAACCATCATTTTTCTTCATTTTACTCTTTCCTTTCTTTGTTTTTATTTGATTTTTTCTTTATATGAATCTATTTTTACACTAAGTAGCATGAAGTAGTTACTTCTTTAGGATTGTAATGGAACTCAACATGTAGCTTGGTTTTATGTTTATAATATGATTTCATAAGGTTTGATACATGAATTTTTTATCTTACTCTATGCTTTATGCTTTTGATTGATTAGCTACTAATTAAATTGATTTAGTAACTTAGAGGAACCTTGATGAAGGAAATTTAAGTTTAGCCTTGAATAAGATAGCACTTGTTTTAATTTATTCACATGCTTGTTTGAATTTGATTTATATGTAGTATAGAAATATACCTTCCATACCTTATGTAGCCATTGTTAGGTCTATTCTTAATAAGTCTAGCTTATTTCAATACTAATAGAAATATAGTGAATTGGTTAAGTTAGATATTATTATAAGCAATTCAAAAGATACTTATAATTAAATAAGAACCCTAGGTTAGTAATTCGATATCAAAACTAAGCATGATAGGATAATAATAATCAAAGTGAGTGTTGAAGGAAGTGTAATTCTAAGTTTCTCTATTATATTCTTACATCTGCTTGCTTTAGTTTAGTATAAATCTCTCAAAGTTCATTGTTTGGATAAAGTTATGATTAGTCAATTTTAGTACTTAGCAATTGCTAGATCTAATTCATCATGAGTTCCACAATCTACTTTCACTTTATTACTTGTTCATAATATGTGCACTTACGTGGTAAATTTGACAATGAAATCCTTAGTCCTTCTCAAGTACTTAAGGATGTTCTTAACTGTCTTCCACCGGTTTTCACCCGAAAAGGCTTGGTATCTTCTTATAATACTTAAATCATATGATACGTTAGAGCATGTGCATAACATGACATACATGATTGAACCAATTATGGAAGCATATGGTATTTCATTCATGTGTTCTCTTTCTAATTTTGTCTTAGGAGACGTACTTTTAGAAAGATGTACATCATATGGACATGGGCAAGAACTTCTTCTTTGACCCATCCATGCAAAATATCTTAAGCATTTGGTTAATCTACATGGATTGTGGTAATCCAAGCAACCTTTTCGATCTATCTCTATAAATCCTTATACCAATATATAGGTTGCTTTACCCTATATCTTTCATAAAGAAATTTTTGAATAACCAAAGTTTGATTGATTATAACATAGGTACATTATTACTTAGTAGGAGTATGTTTTTTACATGTAGTACCAACAATGTTACTATGCTCACATGAACCTGCTTGTACACAAATAGTTTATCTTCATTTTTAGTAAAATCATAAGCCTTTATGGTTTCATCAGAACGAATGTTCTAGCTTCTTGAAGCTTGCTTAAGTCCACAAATGGACTTTGGTATCTTGCATACATTATGATGATGGCCTTTGGATTCAAAACCCTTGGGTTATGTTATATACACATATTCCCTCATATAACCATTAAGGAAAGCGATTTTAAAACCCATTTGCCATATCTTATAATCATGATATATGGCTATTGCAAGTAAAATCTGAATTTTGACTTAATCATGGCAATTGGCAAAAAGTTTCATCAAAATCAATTCTTGTTTCTGCCTGCAAGCCTTTTGTCACTAATCTTGCTTTAGAGGTTTATATGTTTCCATCCATAGTAGTCCTTTTCTAAAAGACCCATTTACACCTAATGGGATTAACCACTTCAGATGGAGTCCATTTCAGATTTCATCGCATCTTGCCATTTCAAGGAATTAATGTCTTTGATTTCTTGTAATTAGTAGGCTCTTCATCCTCTATAAGTAGAATGTCTTTCTGATTAGTTATCAAAAGTCCATATCATATTGGAGGTTGACTTATCCTACTAGTCTTACGAAGCGGTTGTGTGTGTTTAACATTTTCTCGTACCTCTAACTCTTATGGTGCATATTGGGATTCTATTGTGTGATCAATCTTATTTTGGGTTTTTTGAATTTCTTCAAGTTCTACTTTCTACCATTATTTCTTCGAAGAATAAACTCTTTTCCAAGAAAGATAGTGTTTCTCGAAACAAATACATTTTAGTTCTTGTGGGTGATGAAAGTATTATACTCTTATGACCTTAGGATAATCCACAAGAAGCACTTATCACTCTTAGCTTCAAGCTTATTAATCAAAACTCTTTTGACATAAGCATGATAACTTTAAATTCTCAAGTGTGAGATATTAGGTTTTCTAGTTATTCCATATCTCAAATGAAGTTTTTTCAACATATTTTGATAAAACCCTATTTAGAAGTTAAATTGCAGTAATCAAAGAATATTCGCAAAAGGAAATTGGTAAGTCATCATAACTCATAACATGGTGTACCATGTCTAACAAAGTGTGATTCCCCTTTTCGGACCTACCATTGAGCTATGATGTACTAGGAAGAGTCCATTGATATAGAATCCCATTATCCTTTAAATAGTCTAAGAACCTCTTAGCTAAGGTATTTGCCACCTCAATTAGATCTAAGTGTTTTAATATTTTTACCAGTTTGTTTCTCTACTTCATTCCTAAATTCCTTGAATTTTTCAAAGGATTCAGACATGTATCTCATAAGATACACATACACAAACATTGACTTGTCATCAATTTAGGTTATGAAGAAGGAATTTCCACCTTTAGCATGTATAGACATTGTCCACAAACATAGGAGTGTATGAGTTCTAGTAATCAATAGGATGTGACTCTTTACCTATGAAAGACTTCTTAGTCATTTTCCGAATAGATAGCAAAATGTAAGACCTTATATCTAATGTAGGATTCTTGCTCCATTTCCCACTCGTAGATCCACTTCACCTTTGCTTAGCATCCTTTTGTTCTTTAATTCTTGTACATTATTATAAATGTAAGAACCACAATCGATATCCAATACAAGGAGCTAGGGTTTGTATATGATATATTAACTTCAATCACAAACATAACTGAAGTAAAAACTTCACCAAGCTTCTTGTCCTTCACATAACTTAAGTATGCTTTGAAATTCATTTTCCAATGGCCTTCTTTATCACAATGGAAACATGTGAGTTTGGCCTTGTCCTTCTTATAGAAATGGCCTTAGTCTTCCTCTAGACTTTTTCTTCTTGTCCATTGACTTAGAAGAACCACTTATCAACACTTGGGACTTATCTTTCTTGTTATTGCTCTCCACAATTTTAAACTTGTTAAGTAACTCGGTTAGAGTTGTTTCCAGCTTATTCATATTGTAGTTCATAAAAAAACTATGAAAACAACTTGGGCAAAGACTTTAAGACTAAATTAACTTTAAGTTCATGGTCCATGGAAAATCTTAATTAGGACAATCTTTCAATGTACCCAATCATCTTTAGTACGTGAACATTCTGAAAAACTTTCTATCATTTTATAGTGGAATAATTCCTTGGATACCTCGAACCTTTCTGCTCTACCTTGCTTATTATATAACTCTTGCAAGTGTATGATAATCATGCAGGCATCCATTTTCTCATAATGCCTTTGAAGCTTTGGTGACATAGAACTCAGCATCATAAATACTGCTTATTCATTATAATCTAGGTATTTTTGATAATTACCGAAATCAAATTCCTCATAATCATGCACACCTTCAATTGGAGCCCAAGGGATGTCTCCCTCTAGGACATAGGAAATCTTTTATTGTCTCAAAACAATTCTGAGATTGCAATACCAATCCAAATAGTTAGAGCCAGTCAACTTGTTGGATTCTAATATTAATCTAAGTGAAAAATTGTTCGTTATTCTAATAACCTAGATATAAAGATAGGAAAGCATGTTTCAATATGTTTACCAAATTAAAAGGTCATTGTTCAATTTGGTTATTTCTATTATTTTATCAAATCTAATGACCTTCTTGACTAGATTTGTAATATAATATCATGATATTCATAGTTAGGTTAGGATATTATTTAATTTTGTCTTGATTTTTTAGAGGGCTTAACAAACCAAAACAACTTAAATAACTAAATTAGTATCATTTACATCATATGTAAATTCTTAGGTCCGTAGGTTAACATTGTCTTATCATTTAATCAATTTTGATTGATACCTAAGCATAGTCTTAAAAACATGATAGCCTCAACGAGGGCTAACTATTATTGTTTTTAATTAAGTCCTAACCATTATTTTAATATCATATATATTCTATAGCATAACTAAATTCAATGTGCGACTATCTTAATGGGGCCCAAATAAACAGAAGTAAATATAACTTTTATTATGCCACAATAATGGAAGGCAACATGTTCTTAACATGTGACTTCATAATTTAGAGGGAACTTTAATTGTAGGTAGGTTTGAATCCTAATGTCACTTAGAAAAACCAAATCTTATGACTTGATGTAGTCCTACCACACCCTTGTCTTCACTTTGTCTTGATGTCTTCATCTCCATAAGCTTGAATTACAAGTAAATTCAAATCTAACTAAATCCTAAAATATGCAACTATTACACAATTAGTAAGAAATCTCGAATTAGATTTGAAGGGAGTTAGACATGAAAATAATTTTCATAGAGAATAAGATATAAGACAAGGCTTGCAGGCCCTATTTTCTAAAAGTACCAAAACCAAGTATACATTCAAAATATGTATGGTCCATAATTACCTTTACTCTAAATATTCCATATGTCATACATTCCTTATGCAAAACGTAAAATAGTTTGATAGTTGAGTTTTATAGATCAACATGCAATTTAAATTAAATTTCACTAACAAATTAGAAAATATAATTCAACCAATATATTTAAAAAAAAAAAAATTATTTTACAAATTTCCCCAAAATACCCTTACTTCGAAGAATAGGCTTGTGCCTTAGTGTTAGTATTAGTGTGCAAGAGTCAATCAATGGTTCGTTGTATTGAAACTTTATTAGTATTTAATGCATGTGATAATATTGTGATCAACGATATATAAAGTCCCTAGAATAAATATTGTGTATGCATAATTATTATGTTAATCATAATTGTGAGATATGACATACACAAAGTATTATTATAAAAGTATTCCTAGTCAATGAATAATCAAGAATAGAGATATTGATTATTCTTCGAGCTAGCATCATATATTGTGTTATTCTCTTATAAAGAGAGTAAGGATATCATAAACTACAAGCATGGAGATGCTGAGACAAACATATAGGGTGCTTTTTAGTTAAATAAGTACACTAAATTAGCCTAACATGAGAAACCATATGAGTCTTTACTCACGTGTCAATGAAAGTTCTCAAAGTGTTTGTGGGTATAAGTGATCATTTGACTTGAGATCATCTTATTACCTTATATATGAATCTATGTATTTTGATGTCATTCCCTTTATCCTATAATAAGGATAATACATGGGTGATTATTGGACATGTAATGAAGCATATGAAGGTAAATGAAAGATAGACAAAGAATTCATCATCCTAAATGAAGAGGATAAAGCAAGTATGTCTTGTTTCGGAAAACTTTGGAAAGTGAAAAAGATTAAAAAAAGTATTTTCCTGAATTTCTTTGAGGAACAAATGTAAATATGGTTTCAAGTACAAATGGATTTACATAAAGATAGGATTGACACTAGAATCTATGCCTTATATCTATCTCAAGATATGTTTGATGAAAGAATTGAATCACACTGTAACCAAGCACTTAAAGGTTGGATCAATGATCTTAACTTCGTTTGAACTTAGGTGGTCATGATAATTGCTAGTTATCAATCTTGATCTGTGAATGTAAGTTGGTTGGTTTTGCAAAACCAATGTTAAATTAAAAGTGTTTTAATTTAGCCGTACTTCTTAGAAAGTATCGAATTATATTTATTATCAATATACGAGAGAACTTAATAGGTTACATACTTTAATTGACTTAGGTTAAGAACCTAGAATGATTAATGGAGTCTTGAAATTAATAGTTAACTTCCAAGCATATAAGGGTAAAAAGATAATTGTTACTTATACATATAGGCAAAATTAGTTTTCTTGAAAGTCAAAGAAAGGTCGAGTGGTGATGTAATTGGATTTAAGCCACTAGGAATCTAAAGACCCATTAGTAATCATAATAGGATTATGGATTACTAAAAGGGCTTTGCGCATTAGGCCTTAGGTCTTGGTGTTTAGTTTAAAGAAATCCTAAATGCAGAAGGATTATAATTCCCTAAACCCTAGCCACCCCCTACGTATGTATAATCTAAAGGGATTTCGACTAACTAAGCTTACATGCTAGACACTAGTGATCAAGAAGAGTTCATGAAAATCTCCTCTCTTATCTGTGACCCCCTTTGTTAAAGCAAATGAGTTTTTTCTTCAAGAATAATCATCCATTAACGATTCAACCAAGTGGCACGTATCCTAAGAGTGAATCAATTCCTTTAAATCCTTTTTGAAAAAGGTAAAAATTTGTTAGCCATCAATTGTGTGAACTATTTTATTAGAGGCTGATTCGTTTGAATAGCTTATAGCTTACTAATTATTGGTTATACTTTGTGTTTGATAGGAAGAATCATTTTAATTTATGGAGGAACTCCAAGCATCTTTGCTAAATAATCAAACCAGTTGCATGAAGGAAACTTTAAGACATTAGTTTTAATCTTTTGCTTTCGTAATATATATATTTAACCAAATACATAGGTTCTTGGATAGGGAAAATTTTCTGTTACGCATCCATGTGATGCATGACCCTATATTTTCTAATACGAGGGTGGATGGGCTTGGTACTAGGTTGTAGGCCTAAACCCTTGGCCTTAGCTATGGGTAGTGATGCTGGCAGCCTGTCAGGGGTCTGGCCTTTTGCTTAGGCCCTGGGCTTTTACTTGGTTTCAATCCATTCACTAAATTTCAGGGTTTAGAATAATTCAAATCCCTAAAAATCTTGTAAATTGAACCTTTTTAGGTATGAAGCAATTCTAAAACCTAGAACCTGTAAAATTCAATTTTACTAGTTTTAGGGTTTTGAGCTATTCTATAACCCTAAATTAACCCTAAAAGCCTTAAACTCTTTAAGGCTTTCATAAAAGGCAATTTTAAACAAATTCTATAGCATGCTTCAATACTATAACATCAACAAAATTAAGAATCATATATAATTAATTGAAATAAACCTAAAGGCTTTGATGCCACTATTGGCAAATCTAGGGTCATGCATATGCAGCAAAGTAAAAAATTTCCCTAACTAAGAACATAAGTATTCAATTAAATATATATATATAACCTCTTAAAGTTTTCCTCAAGTAGATTGTTTGATTGTTTAGCAGAGATGCTTGGCATTCCTCTACAAATCGTCAAAATGATTCTCCTAATCAATCACAAAGTATGACCAATGATTAGTAAGCTATTCAAAATAATATGACTCTAATGAAATAGTTCACACAATTGATAGTTTAAAACCCTTTACCTTTTCAAAACTGATTAAATCATTAATAGAGGATTGTCCTTAAGGCAAAACTTTGTTAAATCACATGATTAAATCAATTCCCCCTTACTTAAATCATTGATTCGAAAGGAATCAATTCCCCCTTAGGGTATGTGCTAGCTTTCACATTTTCTTCAAGAAAGGGGGTCACAACTAAGGGAGGAGATTTTCAAAAACACTTCTTGCTCACAATCACTCACAAGGTTGAATGTCACTTTTCTAGCTTGCTTGCAACAACCTTGGCCCAAATTTCCCTTAGCTACCACATATATAGGGGGCAACTAGGGCTTAAGGCATATAACCCTTCCATGTTTTAAATTTCATTAAACCTAAAGCCCAAAGCTCCTTTTGTAATCCATAATCCCATTATGATTACTAATGGGCCTTAGACTCATAATGACCTAAAACTAATTAGGATTCCAAAGTTAACTAGGATTCCCACTAGACTTTTCCTTGACTTTCAAGGAAACAAGTCTTGCTATATATGTTTAGGTAACAATTACCTTTTTACCTCTTATATGCTTGTAAGTTAACTACTAATTCCAAGACTCCATTAATCCTTATAGGTTCTTAATATAAATCAATTAAATTGTGTAACTCGTTAGGTTCTCTCATATGTTAGCAATATATAATTGGATACTTCCAAAGAAGTACGATTAAATTGAAACACTTTCAATTTAACTTTGGTTTTACTAAACCAACCAACTTACATTCATAGATGAAGACTAACATCTAGCAATGTATCTTGACTACCCAAGTACAAGCAAAGTTAAAATTATTATCTTGGCTACCCAAGTACAAGCAAAGTTAAGATCATTGATCAAACCTTTTAGTGCTTGGTTATCGTGTAATTCAATAATTTCATGAAACATATCCTGAGATAGACATAGGACGTGGATTCTAGTGTCATTATTATCTTTGTCTACTTCTATTATTACTTGAAATCAATGTTTACAATTCCATAAAGAGATTGAACAAAAAACTTTTCTTCATATTTTTCACTTTGCAAGAATTCCTAGAACAAGAAATACTTGCCCCAAGAGGCCATAGGATATTTGTCCTTTTTACTTAGGATAATGAATTCTTTGTCTATCATTCATTTACCTTCATATGCGTCATTAACTACTAATGTATGATTCTTATTATAGGATAAGGGAATGACATCAAAATACATAGATTCACATATAAGGTAATAAGATGCTTTCAAGTCAAAGGATCACTTATACCACTAACACTTTTAGATCTTCCATTGACACATAAGTAAAGGCTCCATATAGTTTCTCGTGTTAGGTTAATTTAGGTGTACTTGTTCAACTAAAAAGCACTCACATGTTTGTTTTAGTATCTTCATGCTTGTAATTTATAAGATCACTACTCTCTTTATAAGAGAATGACACAACATATGCTAATCTTGAAGAATCATCAATATCCATATTCTTGATGATTCATTGACTATTAATACTTTTAGAATAATACTTTATGTGAGTTATATCTCATAATTATGATCAACATCATTATTATGCATACACAATATTTATTATAGGGACTTTATTTATCGTTATACTATATCTCATTTAAATACTACATCATTATTGCTTCGAAGGCAGCTATGTACTCAGCTGCAATTGTAGAAGCTGATGTTGTTTTACGCTTGGAACTATTCCAACTAACGGCTCCTCCATCAAGAGTAAATAAGAATTTAGACTACGATTTGCAATCATCCCTATTGGTTTGAAAGCTCGCATAAACATATCCTAGAACTTTCAGTTCTTCGGTTCCTCCACAAATTAAGAATGCATCCTTAGTGTAACACCTTGTCTTCTTATAACTTAAATTAATGCAATAATGTATGAAAATTTAGTAGGAATTCTTTTTATTCTTTATTTGTTATTTTTTTTTTCAACTTTACAAATACTCATTAGTAATGTAGTCTATATATATATATATATTTCTTTATTCATTATTTCTTATTCTTTCATTCATTACTCATATTCTAGTCAACAAGTAAAAGGAAAATTTTTATTTTCTAAGAAGACTTTATAAACTTGGAAGCTTTAACTACAATTGGTAGGCCTAAATCATTTTCTAGTTAATAAAAGTTTACATCATTGATAATCTACTAACATAGTATATCAAATTCTTACCTTTTAATCAAGAATGAAAGTTTGCCTAGTTAATATTATCTTGTATACTTTCTTGGGTACTTTTTTGTCATAAAGAGTTAAAAATCCTTTTTCTTGTTAAGCCTTAACTTACAAAGTTGTTTCTTGTTATATTAGAGGATTCAATTACTCAAGTTACATATTGAATTACACTAGGTGAAGATCCAATTACTTTAGCAGATATAAAAGTCATATAGTGTCTATATACATATGTGTATACTATTTTGTTATTCATATTGGTAGAAACTTTGATATTACCTAATTTATTTAATATGTATTCCTTTGATGTACTTGTATTCCTTTGTATGTCATTTCTACTTAATTATAAGGATTTGTATTCAATTCTTTAACTTAAATTATATAAATTCTTTTGTTTAAACCTATATACCATGATTTCCTCATACATTAAAATTACATTAACCAGATAGAATATATGAACATAGAAGCTCGGCCTCTTAACTTCCTTACTTGTCATTTACATAAAGACTTAATGATAGAAGGTGCCTTTACATCAATATTTAGGCAACCTTTCCAAAAGAATTTTTAAGCTCATGCATGGACAACCCATAACAATGCCTAAATACAAAGTAAACACTAAGGAACATTTTCAATTACAATTTATTCATATCAAATCTAATGTTCCTAGTTGTTTACTAAAACAAAGCATGATTTCTAGTCTTAATTACCCCATCATGGGTGACGGGTACATTATGGCCAAAGGACCAAATTCACCATCCATATAACTCCCATACTTGCCAATATTCTTCCATGTATAACACACCTTCATGAATGGTGATGTAAAACACATAGCAACGCTCAAAACACAATACAATCATGACGTCCAAGTTAAATATGAGAAACTATTAATGTGCACATCAAGAATTTATAAAATGTGAGACAAAAATCTCAACATGAACCATACATTGAATTTTAATAAAGGAAGTGTTTGATGTGTAGTTGTAAAATAAAGGAAATGAAACTAATTTTTACATGCATGAACCATATGTAAATAAGCTCATGATCCACATGCAAACCGAGGTTACATAGCCATTACAAGGCCATTTCATTTACTTTCATTCTTTTCTTTCCTTTCTTTTAACCTTAACTAGAATGGATCGAAACTAGGGTTTAAACTTCCTTTAGTTCAACATGTGATCAAAACCAATTTACTAGTTCAAAATATGCAATGCATGACATAAAATCCTTTTAACCAAGCCATTTCTTGCTCATTCATCATCATCAGCAACATGCAAATATTATTTCTTTAGGTAGAGTTTTTTCAAGAGTAGAAAAGATAGCATTTTCATATAAAAATAAGGAGTTTAGTAGGAAACACATGAAAACATACTATAGCTAACCGATGCTACTCTTGAATCCTCTTTACTGAATCTATCACTTTCCTTCAAAATCTTCCTTTACTAGTATCTCACTTTCAATCCAAGTAATAGAATCCTTAGTGAATTCTAAGGAGAAATACAGTGATGGATCTTGATTTAGAGTTCTAGAAGCTTTCCATGCAAGCTCCCTTTCTTTCTTAGTTTCTTATTGAAGAAAATAGAAGTGAAGAAAGTAAAATGATAGTGGTGTGCTTTAAGGAGAAGGAAGAGTTTGAAATTACCAAAACACCCCTACCACTCCATTTAAAAAAAAAATAAAAATTAAACTTCCATCCTATTTTAATGCCTATTTAATCAACTTATCATTACCTATTATCCCTAGGTGTATAAATTTATGTGCATGTACATGTATTCTTTTTGTTTTGCGTGGTAAGGTGATGATGTATAATTATATCTACCTATCCATCTAGTCATGATTACCTATATATATATATATATATATATATATATATATTTATCCTATTTTTTCATTCATTCTAATTTAAATTTTCGCTCCCTTCCTTTTACCAAGATACTTCCATGTCACATATATATTTCCTAACATAAGTATACATTAATTTTTCTAACTTAAACACATAGGATTTTTGAAATATCAATATTTATTATTTTATCATATTACTCTTACATATAAAAACACCAACTAAATATTACCATTAAAATTTATTTACTGAAAATTTATATAGGTTTAAGTGAACTTGTCAATTAGGTCTATAAGTAAGTAATCAATTAATGACACAAATATATATTTAGTAAGTAAAGTAAGTGCTATTTGGGGATGCTACACTTAGCCCATCTTAAGTTCTTAAGGATGTTCTTAATTAACTTCCAATGCTCTTCATGAGGAAAAGCCTGGTATCTGCTTGTAACACTTGAACCATACAATACATCAGAGCATGTACATAATATATGCTTGTATATGGCATTGGAAAATTTGACGAAGGATTAGTAAGACCCTCTCCAAGTATTCGTCTATCGTAGGCGGATCCAACCTATCTAGCTAAATCATACGTGAAGTACAAATTGTAGTCATATGCTACCATCACATTTTACATTGCACTTCATTTCCTTCCAATAAATTATGTTTACCTATCAGAGGGAACATGACATGCAATATGAGTAGCGTTGATGGCACCAATACAATATTGGAATAAAGGCATGTTTATCGATCCTCTCTTATTTCGGTTGGAATAAAGTAGAATTCAGGATGAATTGGTATGATGATGTCAATAGCTAACAACAAGACACTTTGCAATACATGCTTAAATAGCCTATATATTGTTTCTCTAAAGGATTGCATCAATTTTGTAATGTACAATTCAAAGCTCTTTTCTTACAAAATACAAAAACATAGCAACTATTTCTTAATTTAAATATTTTTGTTAGTTGTAGTTAAGATCTTTGTAAAGAGTTTGGAAGAATCTTAAGAAGCATGGAGTTTTATTTCCAAAATTCTCATGACAACGAACAAGATTGTCGTTTAACACATTATCTACCCACATGAACCATGTTTATGGAAAGTTTCTATGAGGTTCTTTTTTCATATATTTTAGAATGTGTTGAGAAACATATGCTACACCAAGATGTAGTCGCAAGAAGAAGGTCATCACCTTCCCTATTGTCATTCCCATTATCATATAATGATGCCATATCTGTAAGTAAATGTGTGAAAGTTAATTTCCAAAATAAAATAACAAAACAAAATAGCATCAGCATGTCCATGAGGGATGGTGAATATGACTTGTAGGAATAAACGGTTTCTTGTTCCGGTCAACAATGTTCATTTTATGCAAGTTTAGGTGTTTAGCCTAGTTAATTTTGAAAAACAGGGCTTAGGGGCCAAATAATAAAGTACAAATCTATTAAACGAGCCAGTAGTACCGTTACGCTTATAGGAGTGCATAAGCATTGTAGGAAAAAATTGTTTCTCATTTGTATCAACGAGATTCATTTATGCTAGTTTTGTTTACATGGCCTTTATGGATTATCGGCTTCTTCACATCCTCGTAAAAGCTAGCACCAGAGGATAAGCATAAGGACAGGATGAGTATATTTTATTGTATTCTTCTAGATTATAATATGTACTAATTATGTACTGTGATTACTTTGTATATACTATGAATAATTTATATAATGAGTGTATTTCTTTTAAGTTTCATATGTAGTATTGGTTTTTATTATAAATGTATAACAAGTTAAATTTTTTAATAAAAAAAAAAAAACCTTAAAAATGACAAAAATATAAGCTATAGCAAAATATAGTATTAAAGACGATGGTTGATGTTGCTATTAGACACTCAAAAAAAAAAAGATTAGTAAAGATAAACGACAAGATAGTTATCTCTGTTATTTACTATCAGCAACAACATAATAGTTGTCGCTAATAATTGTAACATCTTGAGATAGAAGCTACTACCTCTAACAAATATCAGTAACACCTAGTAGAGACAACACCACTATCTCTGATAAATGCCTTCCAACTATTTAAGATATATATTAACAACAGAATATGCCATTGTAGTTACTGTTACTGATATTGTCCATTATGATAATGGCATGAACCATAGGCTTTCAATGACAGGGCTCTATACGTAGTAGTCATATGTGACATTAACAACTATACTATCAGGAAAAGCAACTATCCTTGATAGTATATTTTTTGTTGTTCTTTATTATGACTAAAGGAGTAGTTCAGTTACAGATAGAATCAACTTTGTCTATTAGAAAGTTGAATTCTATTTAAAGACTTTTAGTAACTCAATACTCATGATTCAATAGTCTTCGAATAAATGAAATGTTTAGCTTAAATGCATTCCACTAAAATGAGTTTATAAGCTTTAGTTGATAACTTCCCATTCATTCGTTGATTTTCCATTCAGTTATAGATTTGTCATTCAGTCGTTGACTTTAATAGAAGCTTATGCAATAAGATAGATGTTTTTGTAGTTAGTATTATTATTGCAACAAGCATTAAAATTAAATAAATTATTGAATTAAAAGGATATTAATCAATAGATCACTTTTCGGTATTGTTAAAATCTAACAAGCTAAGTTAGGCCCCACTTCTTTTAGATTCTAGAACATATGGATTTCACATCATTCATTTAATAAGATCTTTGAGCGGTGGGATGGTTTTGATGTACAGGGTTGGGGTAACTTTTCTTTTATGAATAAGCTTAGGCTTTTAAAGGATAATCTTAAGCTTTGGAACTTTGAGGTTTTTAGTGATACCAGAGCATAAAAAATCTCTTTTCTATGGAAGCTTACTTAACTGAATAAGGTAGAAATGAAGGGTGGCCTTTCTAATAACCAGCTAAATTAAAAGACAACTTTATAGAATGAGTACGATATGATTTTTTTAAGGAGAAGATTAGTTGGAGACAAAAGTTTAGAAGCAACTAGGTTAATGAAGGTGAATGACAAACTTTTTCATAGAGTTGATAAGAGTAGGTGCCGCAAAAGTTTTATTAAGGAGCTGGAGTTGGAAAATGGAAACTTAAAAACATTTTTTGATTTTAATGTTGATGAGGTCACTAGTTTCTATAAGAGTCTTTTCACTGAGGATGACATATTTTGGCCTATGATTAAGGGTCTAGACTAGTGTCTTATTTCGATGCATAATGCTAATTGGTTAGAGAGATCATTTGAGATGGAAAAGTCTAGAGAGTTATGACTACTCTTTATGAGAGTATTAGCAAGAATGACTTTTTCAGGTGTTCCCTGAATTATTTGCTGATAAGGTGGTTTGTTAGAGTATGATTTCCATATTCATTTCTCTAATTGCTAAAAACTACCAGTCTGTTAACAGTATATTCAAAGAGGAAGAGGAAGAGGAAGTGGAAGATGTAGACACTGAGGAAGAGAAAAAAAGAAAGATAAAAAGACAAGTGGAAAGTGAAGTAGAGGAAGAGGATTTAGAATACAAGAATGATGAAGAGGACGAGTACGAGGATGAATATGAAGAGAACAAGTATGAGGAGGATGATAAAGGCAATGAGTACAAAAAAGAATGAAAATGATGATAAGTACAAGGATGATGGCGAAGAGGACAAGAAAAATGAATGAATTTATCTTTTATTGTCATTTCTATTAGATGTTTACAATTTTATGTATTTTGGTAAGTATATCTTATTTCTTGACAAGTATATTTGTTTATTGTTTTCTTATTTTCTATTTTATTAAGATGATTAACGCTTTATGAACAAGTATATCTTTTCATATAATATGTTTTAAATATTATAAGTTAACTTTAAATTTATTTACAAATAGTGTGACTTAAAGGGAGAGATAAGATCAGGCAAAAAGGTAGTTCAGCCTCGACTATAGGATATGGCAAAGGCAATACCTCTAGAGGAAAATATAACAAATCAAGTGATGCCTTGACAGGTTGTGGTATTGGTGCTGTCTTGAGATGTCATGGCAGAGATGATGCATCAGCCTTAAGCAGAGGACGTATGAGAGGTGATATCCCTAGCGGAGGTTATACCAAAGGTAATTCCTTTGTATCGACTAGAGGAGTGGCAGAGGTGATGCCCCTAGCAAATGTCATGGCAAAGGTAATGCCTCCACATCTTTTGGAGGATGAGACAAAAATACTCTTATCACAAATGATGGCTTAGATCATATGATCTAGTATGGAGAAACGATTACTACAGAAAATCCTTGTGTTAGCTGTACATCTACTAGTGTCATTTGATTTTTTTCAGCATAACTTTCATGAATTGTATTTATTTATAATTATTTTCATATATTAACTTGATGGTAAATTTAGGTAAGAATACTCAAGGCAGTGATGTCTTCACTCATAAAGGCAAATGCATTAATAAGCCTAAACCTTCTATTCATATTATGGAGCATCGTCTATTGATTCATATATATGGAGAGTAAATGTTAATAACAATATTTTATATTACATGTTTATATTAACTATATAATATTAATTAATAGTACCTATTATTATGTGATGTTTGTAGAGTTAACATCCATAAAGTAGAGATGCTTAAGTGACTTATATGTATTTGACGCTTGGATTTCAATTTCTAAATTAAATGTTCCTAATTAATGCATAAATTAGAATTAAGAGCATGATTTGTATGGTATGGCAATTTGCAAATTTTGCAATAATTAATCAAGCTGTTTATTGTGCATGCATATACTTAATTGCAAAATCCAATTGGACTAAGTTAATAAGATATATATATATATATATATAAGCTATTATACATGTGTTAAAAGCATAGTTAGTGATACTTAAGTTATTTAACTGAGTTTTAAGGGTTAGTTAGCCGCTTAATGAGACAATTGTCTGTGTTAGAATTTAATCTCCATGTAATCGGGTATAGTAGACTAGGAAGCTTAAGGTATATCAGCCTTCATTTTCTTTTCATTTTGCATCTTTTTTCTTCTCCATTCCTAAGGGAAAACGAAAGTTAGAGAGAGAACCAATGAGGGTGTAAAGGATACAAAGCTTTGATAACTGAAGTTACAAATAAAGAAAAAAGTTTGGAAACCATAATTGTTATTGGAGAATTTCCAGTATTATTCCCTAAAAAGTGTCAAATTTGCCACTAGAAATGGAGGTAGAGCTTCCATTGAACTTCTACCTGGTGTTGCTCATATTTCTAAAGCTCCTTATCATATGGCTTTAGTGAAATTAGTAGAGTTGGGAAGCAAGTGGAAGAGTTGTGGCAAAAGGGATATATCAAATTAAGTGTATCACTTTGGGGAGCCCATTTATTATTTGTAAAGAAGAAAGATGTCACAATGAGGTTATATATTAATTACAAGAAGCTCAACAAAGTGAAAGTAAAGAACAAATGTCTAATTTCATGAATAAATGACATGTTAGATCAGTTAGGAAAAGTAATTGTATTTTCCAATATAGTATTTGAGGTGTGGATATAATCAATTAAGAGTAAAAAATGAAGATATTCCAAAAACAACACATAACAAGGTATAGGTATTATAAGTTCTTAGTTATGCCCTTTTGCTTAACCAATACCCCTTAGTGTCTGTGGATTTGATGAATAAAGTTTTTAAACCATATTTAGACAAGTGTGCCATAGTTTTCATTTATGACATTCTTATTTATTTCAAGACCCAATAGAAGAATGAAGAGCCTTTGAGAATTGTATTAGGAACTATGAAGAAGAAATAGTTGTATGCCAAGTTGAGTAGCTATAGATCCAAGGAAGATAGAAGTTGTACTTAATTGGGAAAGACCTACTAATGTGGTTTAGTCAAAAAGTTTTCTAGGTTTGGTTGGATACTATAGAAGATTTTTTAAGGGATTTTCTCAATTGGCATTACCCTAGACAAAGCTAACTAGGAAGAATACACTGTTTGAAAGGAATAAAAAATGTGAAGCTTCTTTCCAAGAGATGAAACAAAAACTAACTACGGCTCATGTGTTGGTTATTCCAAAGCCTCAAGAAAAGTTTGTTATCTACAGTGATGCATCTAAAAAGGGGTTGAAGTGTGCACTAATGCAACAAGGCCATGTAGTTGCTTAAGCTTCAAGATAACTAAGACCACATGAAGAGAATTATCCTACTCATGACTTGGAACCTATAGCTATTCTATTTACACTTAAAATCTGATGGCATTATTTGTTTGGGGAACAATTTAAAATATATACTGATCATAAAAGTTTGAAGTACTTGTTGTATCAGAATGAGCTTACTATAAGATGAATAAGATGGATGCAATTTCTCAAAAACTTTCAATGCAAACTTAAACCATCCAGGAAAAGCAGAATGACAAATACTTTAAGTAGAAAATCCAGAGACATACAGCTACTGTGATGATTTGGGAGCACAAACTACTGAGGGGTCATAGATATTAATCGAGATGTGAAATGTCAATTTTCTAGAGTTCAATTGAAAGAAATTAGAATAAAATTTGAATTGAGACAACAAATCTTAGCAGCTCAACAAGATGATGGTTACCTAATGAACATGAAAGCTAAAATGGAAGAAGGAAAGCAATAAACTTCACAAGTATAGATGTTGATTACTATTGTATCAAGGAAGAATATGTGTTCCAAGTGCAGTAGATTTGAATCAAACAATACTGAATGAAGCACAAAATAATGGATATTCTATACATCCTAATGTTGTTGATTTTAATCATGCAAGTTCACATATCGTTAACAAGTAATATAGAGTAAAGTAGAGTGTCAATCCCACAAGCAATTGTAGCTAATGTTTAACTAAATACTAAAACTAACAGAATCCTAATTTTATTCAAACAAATGAATTAGAGTTGAAAACTTTACTAACTACAATGACATATTAAACTAAAGAATTAAGGGATGAAAACCTAGAATTTCAATTTCCCTCAACATTTCACTTGAATCGTACCTATTATCTTTTACTTAGTTATAGTATCAAGTTATTAACCTAGGGTTCTAATTCAATTACAAGTATCTCTCACATTACTTATAATAACACCTTATTTATCAAATTCACTATGTTCCTATGATAATCGAGTTAAACAAGATTCATTAAGATTAGACCTAATTAATTTGGCTACATAAGGTATGCAGGTATCTTCATATCCTACATACGAATCAACTTCACTCAATACATGTGAATGAATTCAAACAAATGTTATTTCAATCAATGCTAACACTAAACTCCCTTTTTCCAAGTTTATTTAGGTTACCACATCAATTAATTGGTAGCTAATCAACTAGAAGTGTTAAGCAAAGAATGAAATAAACAATTCAAATACCAAGACCTAAACAATAGATAAATATAAAATTCCAAGTTACATGTTAAGTTCCATTGCAGTCCTAGAGACTAATTTAGCTCATGTTACCTACTATAAACATAAACCAATAAAGTTTAACCATCAAAGAAAAACCATGAAAAACTAAAGTGAGTAAGGAACAAGAGAAAAAACTAAAAGGTTGTCAGTGTTCAATCTTTAATCATCCAAGCTCCTCTTGCTTTCTAGCACCCCTTAATGGCTTTTTTTTTTTTCCTTCAAAATTCCTTAGATCAATTGTGTAATTTAAATTCCTAAGTCATTCCCTCTTAAATAAACTTCAAAACCCTTAATTTAAGCTTAATTCTAAGTATCGTGGCACTAACTTTCCAGAGCTGCAGCACCAAAGTCAGAGTGCAAATTGACAAAAATTGGAAGTTGCAGACCTTTGGACACTGATATCTCTGTAAAATAGTAACTATATTTTTAATTCCTAAATTCTACTAATTCCATGAGTTTAGAGTTAGATTTCATTTAAAATTAGTGTTTTGAGTCTATTCTAGATTGTTTATGAATTTGTAGTATTTTAGGTAATTTATTTGTAGTTTTTTCTTTTTAGTTATTTAATTGTTTTTAAGTGTTGTTGCAGTTTCCTAATAGAAACAAAGAATGATAAATTAAATCTCGAGCCACAGTGCCTTATCAAAAGGACCACGACATCCAAGGAGCAATTTTTATAATCAAAGTTAGAGAGGTCGACACCGCAGCATGACACTTAAGCCGAGAAATTTATCCTCAAAGTCAAAGACCAAACTTCTGCAATGCCATATCAAGGATGCCGCAGCGCCCAAATTATAGAAATTCAAGTGCAATTCAGAGAGCATCGTGCTGCAATACCTCTAAGGATGAAATCGCGATGCCAATTGAGAAGATGACTTTGTAAGCAAACGGAGAAAGTAGCACGCAACGCAAGACATGAGGATGCCACGACATGAAGAGATAGGAATATACTCTTAGCCTAACTAGATTAGTTTGGTTTTTAATGAATTTGTCTTAATGTAATTCACATAGAAATATAGTGAGTTAAACTAAGAGAAATATAAAATTACTAGACATAGGAATATGCATGTAGTTACTTAAGAAATCTAGGTTAATATTTGGAACTATTCCATGAATTGATTAAAAGTAAGGAAAACATAGATAAAGTGTGAGGGATATTGTGAACCTAAGTGTTTGTTTAATTAAAGTGTTTGTTAATTTAGAATTATGTCACTCATATTCATTGGCTTGATTAAAATTGATTTGCATACAAATTAGTACTTGAGTTTTAAAGTGGTTTAGTTCTTCTTGGAAACGATCTTGATTTATTCATTATACTACTTGCAATGATATGTCCATTTGTATTGCTAAAATCATGTCAGGTTTCGTGCCTCCCAGCTCTCTGACTTGGGACTTTAAGCTTCCATTACTCTGGTAGGTTGGCCATTTAGTAAGTTTTAAGCATCATGGAGCCTGTTTTCCATGGCTACAGCACTTGACAAGTATAATTCCGAATTCACTTCCAATTTGACTTCAAATAGGTGTCCTTTTTGCAATAAACTTTCAAAACATACAACTTAAGTTAATAATGATCAGAACTCTTATTTAAAACAAAATTCTAGCCATAATCAACTAGAATTCTACATCCTAATACAATAATGGTTGAATTAAGAATTAAACTAAAACTAAACAAATGTAAAGTAAAACTTAAGAACGTAGCTTAATAAATGATCAAAATGATGTGTAATAAGTATATTTCAAAGACTTATCTCACCCACAAACTTAAGGTTTTGCTAGTTCTTGAGCAAAAGAGTAAAGTAAAAACACAAATTAAAATGACTAGACAAAGATGCATCACACTAATGTAATGATTTCTAAAGTATCCTCAAATATTTTCTTAAAAATTATTAACTTAAGGCCAACCATAAGTAGCAACCAAGTTCATGATTCAACTCAAGCATAAGTTTCATCCTTGAATGGATTTCCAATGTATGTGCTATCTTCTTATGAAGAAGTTCAATGCAATCTAGATAAGTTTTTGTCTATAAAAAGTAGAGCTTAGCACTAAAACCCCATAGATTTGCTCTTCATCCCTTTCTTCGCTAATTTAGACTAACACTAAGTCAATGATCATTAGAACTTTGCAATCTTGTAATGTAAGGCTAAGGTAATGATAGGATAAAGGATATTCAATGAGGTTTAAACTGCCCTAAGCATATTATCTATTCTATGACCTTTTGTAGAATTTCCTTCACATTCCAAGTAATACACACATATTTGGCTTCCACATTTCTTTTATCCACCATATATTCACTTTTTTTTTTTTCTCTTTCTTCTTTTTTTCGAATCAAAATTCAAAAAAAATTTTTTTTATCATAATTCAAGAGAATTCTCATACCGCCATACTTCAAATTAACATTATCCTCAATGTTACAAGAAAGAGCATAAGGTACATAAAACTTCTATGATATTTTAAACACAAATATCCTTCTTAACAATTCTAATGCACACCTCAAGTATATTTCATTCTAGTATGAAAAATAAGGTTGACATGGGGCACAAAAATTTCTTTTAACTTTACCTTTTCTTCAATTTTTTTTTTCTAAATATAACACTATAATTTTCCTAGAAAAATCAATATGCTTAAGAGTGAGGAGAGCAAAGGGAAAGTAAATAAAGGCTAGGTAAAAACTTAATGAGGTTGACCAAAAAAAAGTAAACTTAGGCTCAATGTGGTATACTAGGTGTAAACACATGTCAAGGTCAACTTGAAAAGCTCAAATGGTCCAAAGGTGTTCTAAATCATGTCTTCAACTTAAATTTTTCTAGGATTTCATCTCAAGATAGAAAATTATAGGATTCTTGACAAAACTAAACTTCCTACACATAAACCATCTCTAAATAAGTATGTTAAGTCTAAGTAAAAAATCAAGTGCATAATAGTGGAAATCACATCATAACAATATTACTAACACAAGAACTTAACTTAAACTCAAATCATGTGCATGTTTATTAAAAACCAAAATCACAATAACCGCAGTATTATCATTAGATGGAGGAAATCATCAGAAAAGCATAAAACATATCAACCAAAAGATAAACTAAGAAAAACATGTACACTAATAAAACCTTCCCCCAAAATTAAGATAAACATTAAACTCAATGAGAAAAATATAAATGGAATAAGAATAAGAATATGTGTCAATGTAGCAAGGTAGAAAACTCACTAATCCTTGTCCTTGTCGTCTTTAGTAATGTTGAAGTTGGTAAGAGGTAAAAAATGATAGATTTACTAAAAAAAAACTAAACAAAACTTAATGAGTAAACTCTCAATAAGAACTAAAGCATAAATTAAAAGAAAAAGTGAGGAACTTAGGTTGCCACCTAAGAAGCTCTTGATTTATAGTCGTTGACTTGACTATTAGAAAATGCTCCTAAATGAGTGGCTTTTGCTTAGAGTAAATGTCATATAACTTTATATATGGTCTTGATTGCCCTCAAGCTTGGAAAGGTATTGAAGTAATTGGTACATGCGCTCAACAACACTTGGCTTTAAAAAATATGCTTGGTATTTGAGGAGGAATGTTGCTAAGGATGATGGTGGAGAAGTTGGCCACATGAGATATTCTTAGATATAATATTCAATGACCAATTTAGGTGGAGGTAGAGTTGGAAACATGGGTCTTCATAGATGTACTCTTCAGTGGCTAATTTAGGCTCAAGACATTGTGTTTTTTCTTCTATGAGCAAGTCTTAAGTTGTTTTCTCACTGTGAGTGTCTTCATCTATAACTAATCGAGGCTCAATAAATTGGTCATCATGGATTTTATCATGCGATTCATCATCTATAACCAAATTAGGCTCAATAGGTTAGGAACTGTAAATTTCATCGTGTGATTTTTCGTCGATGAAGTGAATATATAAAGGATAAAAACTTTGTACCTATTTTTGAGACATCTCTAAAAGCTCTCACTTAGAGTAGGATCACCAATGGGTGTAAAAGGATAAGCTAAGGTCACCATCAACTTTTAGGCTTTGTCCTCAATTAGATGAGTGAATGCTCCACCGACTAGCTTTATCAACCACTTTCTTTCTCCTTTCACACAAAACATTGTAAAATATTTGAATTTGAAGCCATTTTGGTAAGTCGTGATGAGGACACATGCTAAGCATGTAGTTGAACTTCTCCCAAGCATCATGGAATGACTCAAGTCAAATTGAGTGAAGCATGTGATGATACGTTCATTATACATCTTCAATGTACCTCACAAAAACAAAAACAAAATACAATTAAAAAGATAAAAATGAAAAATAAAAAAGTTTGAATTAAGATTAAGATTTCTTGGTATTATTATTAACTAAAATTAGTAAAAAAAATTTGAGGTAACGATGACAAAAATTTATGTTGATTTTAATCACGGAAATGCATATATTGTTAACAAATAATTAGAGTTGAAATCTTAACACAAATCCTAATTTTAATCACGTAAAATAGAGTGTCGATCCCACAAATAATTCTAACTAATATTTAGCTAAGTACTAAAATTAACACAAATCTTAATTTTATCCAAACAAACGAATTAGAGTTGAAATCTTAACTAACTACAATGACAAATTAAACTTCAAAATTTAATGGATGAAAGCTTGGAATTACAATTTCCCTTTACACTTCACTTAAATTGTTTCTACTGTATTTTACTTAGTTATGGTATCAAGTTATTAACCTAGGGTTATAATTCAATTATAAGTATCTCCCAAATTGCTTATAATAATACCTTATTTAACCAATTCGTTGTATTCCTATAATAATTGAGTTAAGCAAGATTCATTAAGATTAGACATATTTTGGCTACAAAATGTATGCAAATATATTCCTATCCTACATGAAAATCGAATTCACTCAATAAGTGTGAATGAATTCAAACAACTACTATTTCAATCAAGGCTAACATTAAACTCCCTTTTCCAAATTTGTTTAGGTCACCATATCAATCTAATTGGTATCTAATCAACTAGAAGCATTAAGCAAATAATAAAATAAACATTTCAAATATCAAGCCCTAAACAATCGATTAATTTAAAAATTCAAGTTATTTGTTAAGTATTATTACAATCCTAGAGACTAATTTAGTTTATGCTATCTATTGTAAACATAAACCAAAAGAGTTAAACTTTCAAAGCAAATACAAGAAAAGATAAAAGAGAATGAGGAATAAGAGAAAACTCGAAGGTTGTCGGTGTTTAATCTTTAATCATCCAAGCACCGTTTACCTTCTTGCCCCCTTGATGACTCCTTTTTCTCCATAATATCTTACTTCAGTTGTGTACTTAGAATCTCCACGCCATTCCCTCTTAAATAGGCTTTGAAACCCTTAATTTGAGTTCAATTTGGAGTAGAAAATAGGGCATGTGATGCGATATTAACGATAATCAACTAGGATTCAACACCTTAATACGATAATGACTAAACTAAGAATTAAACTAAAAACTAAACAAATGTAAAACAAAACTTAAGAGCATAGCTAATAAATGATCAAAGGGATATGTAATAAGTTATTTCAAAAACTTATCACCTATTTCCACTAAAATGTATCAAAATTTAAAAAGGAGTTATTGGTGGAATGCTACAAAAGTTGAAATAGTAGATTATGTGATTAAATGTTTGACTTGTCAGAAGGTGAAAATAGAGTATCAGAATCGTTCAAGTGTGCTACAACCATTAGAGATACTTGAATGGAAATGGGATAGCATCTTAATGGATTTTGTGTTTGGATTACCAATAACATCAAGTGGGTACAATGCAATATGGGTAATTGTGGATAAATTGAAAAACGTAGCTCATTTTGTTCCTATCAAACTAACCTATTCCTTAGACAAGTTAACTCAATTATACATACAAGAAATTGTGAAGCTATATGGTACCACAGAGCCATTATGTCTGACAAAGATTCAAAATTCACTTCTATGTTATGGCAGTCTTTGCAGAGGCAATGGGAACTAAATTACATTTCAGTTATGCCTATCATTCTCAATCTAATAGATAGACTAAAAGCACAATCTAAACTTTGAAAAACATGTTGAGGGCTTGTGTTTTGGAAAGCAAAGGAAATTGAGATCATTATCTTCCTCTTGTAGAATTTGCATACAATAATAGCTATCAATGTAGGTTGCAGTTGGGTTGGTGGCAAGCCAAAGATCATGATCTCTGACCATGGTCAGAAACCATGGTCATAACTTGATGTTTGTTTAGGTTGTCCACAATTATGATTTGTGACCATAGTCTGAAAAACAGATAAGGACATTACTTTTTGTTGTATTAAAAATAAACTAATTTCTATTCCTTTTTTATTTTTAATTGAAAACAAACTAATTTTTTATTTAGATTTGATTTTTAATTAAATTTAAATAATTATTAATTCAATTTATTTTGTCATTAGTTTTGATTTTTAATTTAAATTAAAGTAATTAGTAATTCAATTTTGATTTTAATTTAATTAAAATAATTACTAATTCAAGTTCAATTTTTATTGGAATTAGACTATTTTTTAGCAACATAAGCAAATTAGAATTTTTTTAACCATATAAATAAATTCAATTAAAGAAACCAAAATTGAATTACAATAAAAGAAAAAAAAAATTTAATTTAATAAAAAATGATGGATTTAACAAAATAAATTAATATAAAAAAATACATTGATTGAAATCAAACTCATTTCTTCTTTTCTAACTCAAGTTTGAACATAAGTCGAGTATTTTAAGCAACTGGTTCATTTGGTGCAATGAAGGTCCCTCAGTTTACCAGCATTTGCATGACTTCAGCTAGTTTCGGCCAATTTTCGGTCTTGGAAATTGAATATGGGCAAGTCTCTAATTGTGGCTAGGACATCTCAAATGGTGGGGACTAGTCCCTTAGCAAGAAAAGTTTGGCTCGAGGTGGATGAGAGATGAGATTGGGCCATTCTCAACTATGTCAAATCTAAAAGCAAAGAAATGTGGGTCATCCACAGCATGTCCCTTTTTTGGCCTTCCTCTTCCTCCTTTATGGGATACTAACCTAATTGCAAATAGGATACTAACACCAGCTGCAGACAGCATAGGTGATGAACATTGTTGCGTGCCTGGGGTGGGAAGCTCTCCCTCACCCATGTATTGGGCATAGATAATGAATATTTGAATCCATGAGATTCTTCATATTCATTTATGGTCGTAAAACTGTGTCCTGAATATGTGGGTAGAGTAGAGTGTATTCGGCTTCATAATCATCATCATCATCATCATCATCATCATAAGCTGCTAGAAAAATTGCACAATATGGAGTATATGTATTTGATTTTGAAGCATAAGTACCAGTGAGAGAAAGTTCAACTCCTCAGCCAATTCAAAACTCTTGTTCTTGAATTTTCTCACATTCTTGTCATTTCTTTGTATTTAAAAAGAAATTAAATATAATTAATTTAATTTTCTTTTCAACACAAATTTGAAAGAAATTCAATAAATTTACCTTCAATTAACCATTCGTCTGTCCTCGTCCACATCTTTTCTAATGAATCCCATCCTATGCCAGTCTACTTCCCCAATTTTTGATGTAGGTTCTAATATTTTTGTAATCAATCCCACTTAATTTTGCAATAACTATATTCTAATGTATACCCAGTAATCTTAGTGAATCAGACACTTATACTTGCCTAGTCGGCAGCTTTAAACACTGAAAGTCATCCCTATTTTGTCTTTTTCTTGATAGAGTAATCCATAAAAAATTCACCTCTTATGGTCTTCATATCGACCTACCATTGCTATCTATTATGTAGAATAAAATCGAAAACCTAAAATTTTGATAAAAACAAATTTTAGAAGAATATTTATAGAATTTTGAGAATGGCATGAAAAATGGAGAATGAATTTAGGAATTTATAGAGTTAAAAAAAAAATTTAAAATTAATTTTGACTGCTTATGATAGTTGAAAAAAATAGTTGGTAAGCCAATAATCAGTTTTTTCTGAATTTAAAGAAGGGAAACGATGAGAAATAGGGGAAAAGAGGGAGGACAAGATGGTAAATATGACTAGGACAAGGCTAGAATTTAGGGGAAAGAGGAAGGGCAGAAAGGATAAAAAAAAAGGCTTGAAAAACTTGGCACGGCCTACAACACCCCAAAAGCTTAGCTTAACACAACAAGAAAATGTATTATCTGCGTCTGCCAAATGCAGACTTAGAATGTCAAAATATAGATGCAGACAAGTTGACACAATAAGACTAAACTCATATACAAGTTTTTGCATTTGCACAGATGCATAAATTATTTGTATTTGTGCATCTAATTTTGCGCAACATACGCAAACTCTAGCTACTAATAATTGGGGTGTCACATATCAATGTCTGGGACCTAAATGTTGAAATGCAAACACAAATATAAATTGCGTCTGTATAGCAGATGCAGAAAAATAGACACATATTTTTCAATTTTTTATAAATTATTTTATTCTACATTTTGCAGAAGTAAGAACGACAAATGCAAACATAGATGTCTGAAGTAATTTAATTGTCTTATTTATTTTTATTTTTATACCTGTAAATAGCTACTTCAAAATAATTTTTTTATTTAAATCCAAATTTTATATAAATATGCAAAAATCATCGATCGTAACTATATTACTTACAATAAATAATAAATAAAATAAAAATACATAAATCTAAATGTAGGTCTCATCTCCGAATCCTAAGTCTTTGTCATCTCCAACTTCTTCATCATCCTAACTCAGGTGCCATGGCCTAAATGTAGGAGGTGTAGTAGAAGATGAGCCAGATTACCTCTTTCTTTGTCATCTCTAGCTTCTTCGTCATCCTAACTCACGTTTTTATAATCCGTTTTCTACTTTAGTAAGGGTTTTTTTAGCCTATTCTACAAAAATCATCATTTAAGGTTTTGTTTTGACATATATTTTGTATTGTTCTCTTCATCTCTAATAATATAAGATTTCAGCCGAACTCGTCTGTAAATATAAGTTTTCCTAATTGAAAGTCCAATCACATAAAATTCTTGTATTAGTTTCTCTTCTATTTGGTATTTCAGTTGTTTAATTTTATTTTGTCATAATAATTCTATCCTTTTAAAACTTTTTAATTCTTGTCTCCATGATAGCCAACAGTCCAAACCCCCTTTCCTGTTTCCTGTAAAAGCCCCCTTCCTCTTTTTGTCTCTCTCACTCTCACTCTCACTCATTACCAAGATAGAACACAGAGAGTAGAGAATATTAATAACCCATTGATGTGTAAGAATTTGTTTGCTCCAACCTTTTAAGGAAAAAAAAAAAAAAAAAACCAATATCTAAATAATTTTAGAAACCAAAGCTACTAAAAATTTCACCATTAGTCCACTACTTTCCAATATTGCTCAAACAAAATAAAAAATATACACAATACTCCTCTAGCTAATCTCTCCCATCAATCTCATCACACAAAAATCTCCTTTTGCTTACAAGTTCATACATCTTTTCTTTTTTTTAATAGTATCTTACAAGTTCATTCATAACTTCTCTTTCTCTTTTCTCTCTCATCAAAAATAAAAATTATGTACTAAAAATTATGTAATATCAATCAGTAATTGTCAGAGTTTGTTTCCTTTCATTTTCTTTCTTTCACTGCAACACATCTTGATAAAAACCTTAAAAAAATAGAAAAAATTATATTTAATTATATACAAAAACATCACCATCAACATGTATTTTTCTTCCTAAACTAAATTCCATCGTTCACTTTGGTCACTGTCATAGGAACGGAAGAATTAGAAACAAAGAGTTTTAGAAACCCTTATAGAAGAAGATAACTGGGTTGAGTTTTTTTTTCATATGATGGATCCAATTTAGGGATTTATGAATAGTTGTAACTCGGAGAACACCAGTCTTACCTAGAGATCGAATTCGAAGCTAGATTAAGGAAAATGGTTAATCTTTATAACTAAGATGCTCGGTGTTCTTCATGGATAGGAAAATGGACTTTCTCAATGGTGGTGAGCCTCGACAATAGCAATGAACCTTCTCAACGGTGGCAAGAGACTCAGGGATGGTAGTGGCAGTAGGTATAGATGGAGAGGAGGTCTGAATTTCAGAAATGAAGAAAAAGAGTGAAAGTAGAAAGGAACTTTGTGGTTAGGGATTTAAATTAGGGAAAGTATCTGCGTCTGCCACCACAGATCTATACATTAAATGACAAATACATATACAAAATTATATTAAAAATATATATTTTATACCTGTATTTGCAAAGGCAGACACAAATAGAAATTATGCAGACTCGGACATGCTAAACTCAAACCATTATCTACGTCTGCAAAATATTATCAGCATCTGCATTCAAATTTTAAACAAGTATTTTGGGTCTTCATTTATGCAGATGCATATAAAGAAATTGCAGATGTAGACACAATAATTTCTTGTAGTATGACCACCTTCACTCGGCATTAGTTGCCATGTGGGCTACGAGCTATGGCAGACCAAATGGATTGTAGCATGGCCTCAACAGCTTAACAGGCCATAGAAGTGTTTCCTGTGCATGGCCAAACAGGGCTCTAGTCTTCATTTGGCACCTTATGAAACACTTTGTGGTAGAAAGTGCAGATCTCCTTTGTATTGGTATGAAGTTGGAGAAAGTAAATTATATGGTCCAAAGTTAGTTTAGCATACAATTGAGATGATACAGATGATAAAACAAGGACTACTCACTACTCAGAGTATACAAAAGAGTTACGTAAATAGAAGAAGAAACCTTTGGAGTTCATGACGGGTGATTATGTATTCTTGAAGTTGAACCTTGTAGGAAGTTGAACCTTGTAGCTAGTGCAGGAAGAGCCTTGAAAGTAAGAAATTAAGCCCCAAGTATATTGAACCTTTTCAAATACTTGGTAGAATTGGAAACTAGCTTGTAGAGTAGCCTTACCTTTAAGTTTATCCAACATAAACTGTGTTTCATGTCTCGGTTTAGAAGATATAAACCAGACTCTGCACATGTGTTCGAATATGAACCTTGGTAGATTCAAGATAACTTGACAATACAAACTGAACCTACAATAATATTAGCTAGAAAAGTATAACAGAGTAAGAATAAGTTAGTACCAAAGGTGAAAGTTTTATGGAAAGGTTGTTCAGAAAAAGAAGCAACATGGGATATTGAAGAGGATATCAAATGAGACTATCCATTAATGAACTAATGAGGTAAACATAATTTTAGGGACAGAATTCTTAAAAATGAGGAAAGTTATGTAACATCCATAAAGTAGATCTGCTTAGTGTGACTTATATGTGTTGGCTATTTGGTGTTTAATTTCTAAAAATGGTTTTAATTAATGTCTAAATTGGAATTAAGGGCAAGATTTACATGGTGATGGAAATTGGCAACTTTTCCTGCAATTAACCAAGTTGTTTATTGTGCATGCATATACTTAATTGCAATATCCGGTTGGACTGAATTGATAAGGTATATATATATATATATATATAATTATTCTTGTGTTCAAAGCATAATTTGTGAAACTTTAAGTTATTTATTTGGGTTTTAGGGTTAGTCAGTTGCTTAGTGGGACAACTGTTTGAGTTAGAATTTAAGCTCCATGCAACCGTGTATAGTGGCCTAGGAAGCTTAAGGCATATCAACCATCATTTTCTCTTCATTCTACTTCTTCTTCTCCATTCTTGAGAGAAAATGAAAATTAGAGAGATAAGCTCTGTCCCAAAAAAAAAAAATAGAGTTGTGTTCTTTTTGTTGCATACAATTGTTTGCTGTTGCTTGAAGTTGTCTATGTTTACTCAGCTTATTAGAATTTCTGGAAAGTAACTAGTCTTGGTTGAAGTCAGTAGCTGTTTTAGAGCCTTAAAGTAATTAAAGGCTGAGAGTTAAGGGTTTGGGTTTGGTATCACCCTAGAGTTGTATAAGTGAAGTATGTGCAACTGAACATGTTTTTTGCATATTTTTCTGGATATGAAACCTCTGTTTGATAAAGTATTGGTTTTTTTTTCATGAAATGCATGCATGAATGCATATTAGTACATTCTGTGATGATGAATAGAATGTTTAGTATACATGTTGAGTTGCAATATGCTTTTATAAGCTGGTGGATTTTCCTTTATATTGGCCAATACACATTGTGATCAAGTGTGAGAACTAGAAAGAATAACATGTGCAATGAAACTGTATGATTGGTGATGTTTTTCACTGAAATTGTATAAAACCGATACACAAAACATGGTTGTTTTTACTGCATGTTTGTTTACATACTGAGACCTTTATATCTCACAATTGTTTTTACTTGTGTTCCAGATTAGCAAGCATAAGCTAGTTCCAGGGGTGTAAACTAGGAGCGAGAAAACTTGTTTTATTAAATTGTCTTGTTATTTTGTTTTGTTTATTGAAAAATACTTTCGCATGTATATAAACAGAACTAGTTTCTGGAGGTTTTAAGTTAAAGTTTCTGAAGGTTTTAAGTTAACTTCGATTTAGGGAGCTGTTATGTATAAATGCTGATCATGTTAATGAAAGAAAACCTCTTTTGACCCTAAGGTAGTTGTCAAATGTAGTTTTAAGTGTATTTTGTTCAACTGTAACTCAACTGAGCATTCAGTTGCAGATGGTGAACAACTTACTCCTCACTATCTTTACAAAAAGGTGAATGGCTTTTCACTTTCTTCAAATGCAGTGATCAACTGCGGTATCAATGAAGATGATGATATTTGGCAGATAATGTTTGTTAACACGAAATCTATTTACTTTTTTACCAAATTGAAGAACAACAACAACTCAAGAATTGAGAGGTACAAAGTATGGTACGTGGAAATGCCAAAACTACAAAGCTGCTACATGAAAGGCCAAGAGAAAAACAAGAAACTACATATTTGATCAAAAGAGAAGTTTTTCGTTCATAAGAAACGACAAAGTGTTGAAAAACAAGACTACAATCGAAAAAACTTGGATCATTCGTTAGTATCTACTCGATGGTTGCCTGTGTATCAATGAAGAACAAGAATGTGTAGATTATGAATACGATTTACTCTATTCTTTATTCTTTTTGGTTTAACTTCAATAATTTTTGTTTTTGCTTCTTTAAGTAGTTTTTTAGTTCTATATCAAACGCTTAAAGATAGAAGGTGTGAACATATAATTTAATTAGATCTTACATAGCTTTGGAGAATAAATTTCTATTTTCACAAATAATTTGAATTATTTTTTGGTAGAATAAGGCAAAATTGGAAAACAACATTCTTGTTGTAAGGGGAGGGATTAGGACATAATTAAGTGCAAGTTTAGTTTTATGTTTGTAACATGTGTTAGCGTTTAAAGTTGAAATTCACTTTCAACTTGTATAATAGTATATTTGCTTAAAACTAATATCTCTTTTGATAAAACACGAACATAATTTTAGCCTATTTTTCAAATACTTTGTGTGGACTGTAATTTTTCCAAAACAAACTTATAACAAAATCAAAACATATTCTTTTTTGTTATCTTTTGACAAAAATAACCTAAAATAAAATAAATTTGATTTATTTTCATCATAGCCAAGAGTAATTAAGGATTTGCATTGTTTCTTCAAAAAAATTTCTTTTTTTCATTTAAATAAAAAAGTGGCTCTTTACCTTGTACATTGGGATTGAAGTCAATGTTGTTGATCTTTTCCTTCAGCTCTACGACGAAAGCCTATTCATGTATTTTTGTATAAATGCATTATACTGACATTAGTTTTGTAGAGCCTATCGTTCCATAGACCTTGGGGGACATTTGAGCGTAAATGTATTGAATGGGAATTCATGAGCCACCCCGTAGCCCACATTACTTAAACTGAACTGAGCAATATTTGAAGATAATTGTCATTTTACTATATGATCTTTTTCTTTTGCATTGTTCTTTTGTTTTCTATCAGAGAACTATACACAAGATATTTACTAGGAAAAGTGCCTGAATAGCTTGCAGAGAACTCGGAGAAAGAAGATTAGACATTACTCTTCAAATAAATTGTTATAAGACAGCAATACTTTTATTTTTAAATAATAATGTACAAGTTATACAATATATAAAGATGATGGTACAAGGCTTGAAAAGTAGCTCTTTCATACTTGAACAAAATTTATTTTTTTAATTTATTTCGTCATATTCATTTATTCCAGGACCAAAACAGGTGATACACGTCTTCCAAAGAAATTGTGATGATCTTAAGAAGTTAGGGTTAGAGGCTTTTGTTGGAGAGGAGAAATGCTTTTATGTGAAAGGTTACGCGCAGAATTAGCAAGGCTTTCAAATGCTTAAGAGCCTCCTCTATGACCTGGTAAGAAGTTTTAGCTATGCATTTGCCGTGTGGATACTGCAAGGGATCAAAACTAAATTTATGAAATCTCACATAACAATAAACTTTTGGGTAAAATGAATACTTTCTTAAAAACTATAGTTATTGCTACAATTTAGTTTCTAATAGTGTGGAATTTAATCTGTTGGACACCTGTGTACACACAGTTCCTAAGTCAGTATACACAGATCAAGCCAAGATTTCTCCAAAAAGTAGCCTCATTAAAGTAGAATTTATGAATTGTGATAAGAGTTCATAATCAGGAATTACCTTAAATTGATGATACAGAAGATCCTTCCTCCAAGCTAGCACATCCCAAGATGGAGCCTTGTGCTGAATCACACATGGGTCGAGTTTCCCTCCATTTCAATGGCAAAACTGAAGGATCACAAACCCTTACTAATCCCAACTTCACAATCTCAAAGCTGCCAAAACCTGATTGATCCCACTTGAGAACCTTCCCTCCCATAACATATAATTCATGTTTTAATGAGGAAAAGCCATAACCAAAGGCTTCCAATGGCCGGCAATGGCTAGGAAGCAAGACTGGAGGAACTGAACCTACATTGTACCACTCTCCTCTTTTAGAATCCCTTGTCTTGATTAAGCTTTCACCCCAATCTACAACTGTATAGACATTATCATCCCCCATCACTTGAACAGCAAACTGCATTGCCCTAGAGAAAGGCCAGATGTCATCCATTGTGCACCATGTTCCAGTTGATGGATCAAAAACCTCCTGTAGTCTTCTGGTCTGGCAAGCCAACCAGGTCACTCAAAACATGAAATTTTCCTTTATACGACAAGCCTAAGCAGTCCATCTGTGGACTGGGCATAGGTGGCAGTTCGGCCCACCTGCAGATTAATCTAATTATACCAAGAAGTACCAGTATAAAAAGAATGAGGCAATCTGATAATATTAAGATAAAAGACTGTGTTTCATAGACATCCCACAAAAGGAAATGCCATGTTACAAAACTGAAAAATGAATTAAAATATATTTTCATGATTAGATGTAATCTAGGAAGAGTGACAAGAAGCTAAGTATCTTGCCCAAAAATTGCTTTATATATGTCAATTAAAATTCAAACCTATGTCAGTTCAAAAGGAAGTAGGAAATCCAAATGCGAATGTTAAACATGTCAAAGAAAATCAATTACAAATGGCAAAAAAAAAAAAAAAAAACAGTTAACATCAACAACGGGTACAAAAATAAAGAAAATCAATTAGACTAGGAAACTGTTAGATCAAGAGAATTGGGATACCCGATAGTAGACACCACATCAAATTCTTCTAAACAATAATATCATGACAATGATTCTGACAATCTGACCAAACAACAGTTATGTTATCAGTGAAAAAGAAATTATGTTTGAAACCAAGCTATTTTCAGAAAATATTATTTCAAAAATCAGATTAAAAAAGAAGAAACTAAACTAAAACTCAACAATTATTCAAATGGACAGAGAGCCAACTGCAATCTTGCAAAACAGAAGATAAAACATATTGTCTACTGAAATAAATAAGCTAAGTCATTGAAGATAGAAAAGACCAAGTCTGTTGGATTTTGGCCTCAACATATCAAGCATAACAGTTTGAAAATGTGAACTCAGCTATGAGAAGATTAACAGAAGACTCTCAACGTGAGCCATGACAAACAAGTAAAATGCTCTCAACTAAAAAAAGAAAAGTACAATTAGTCAAATGTATACCTAAAATATAAATTATCTGCCCCAAGCATGCAGGACAAAAAATTAAATTATGTTGTAGCACCAAAAACATGACTAAAAGCATGTAGATAAAAACAAGGAAAAAGCAAGAAGGAGCAAAAGTAAATTATTCAGTAGATTTGAAACAGATGAAAGAGCAAAACAGTATGTGAGAACATACTTGTCTATCAACGGATCATAAACCTCAGCAAGGGAAAGCCCTCTTGCAATAGAAAAGTTACGTCCCCCAGAAACATAAACCTTGCCAGACACAACTGTACATGCAAAGTGAGACCGTGCTGTTCGCATACTTGCCACATAAGTCCACTGTTTCTTAAACGGATCAAACTGCATAACATCATTTGTTACTGTAGTCTTTTGATGGGGGTGTCCCGGAGCTGATGCATAACACCCACCAATAACCAGAAATCGGTTGTAAACACTAACACATGAAAATCCATAGTGTTTACAGTCGGCACTTTTTGTTGAAGCCCAGGGCAAAGGATGCCATCTATCAGCTTCAGGATCATAAGCAACCCATTCGTATTTAGAACCTTCAGATAGAACAAATAACCAGTTTCCACACCATCCTTCTCTAGCTTTATAACTAGTATAGTCGGAGCTACGAATGACATCTCTCCACCTCTTTGAGACAGTTTCAAGTAGCCCATGATATCCATGAGACAGCTTTGCTAGACATCTCAATGCCAAATCATCATGCAATCCAGGAATAATTGGCTGATGCTCAGATTCCCTGAAACACAAAAGACAATATAACTAAGTAGAAATGTAAAACTAGTTGGAATCTTGGCACAACGGAAGCAATATCAAAACTATATATGAACTATGAAGAGTATGGATGGTAAGAATTTAATTATTTGGAACTTGAAGATGTATGGCTTAGGCCATACAGAGCTCCTAATGGAGATATTGCTCAGGATACTCTCAATATAGAAATCCTAATGTTGATATGTTCTCGATCTTAAAAGTCTTGGATTACAACTCAATGACTCAAGACTCTCTTGTATAGATGTCTAAGACTCTAGATTCTAGAGTCTTAGGAATACTCCTTGCATTAATTACAATCATAGAATCTTACAACCGCACATAATTCATGAATCTAAGATCTAATACATGCATATCCTTAATGCTCTAGACCTTTCTTCTATAATTCCTAAATTGTGAATTACCCAATTTCCAACAAAACCCTCCTAGATAAAAAATAACTAAAAAGAGTCAAGAGATAAAATAAATTAAGAGAAAATTTCTTTAAAGTATGAACAGCAATCAAATTTACATTGAATTAAGAATCCTATTGTCAGGTTGTAGCAAGTGTTTTCTGCATAGTGCCAGAACAAATGGAAGGGAGACTAATAGCGTACATCGTGTGCAAATTAGTACGTTTTGGTTATACATGATATAGATAAACCTATTGCCCTGTAGTATATTTCCCTGGCAAAAAAGAATAAACAACAATAGCATCTCAGTAGCTGAGTGAATACAGTCATTGCTAGTTACTATAGAATCTACAAATTTTCTACCCTTCTAACCAAATTTTTAATTTTTGACAAGCCCAACTCCTGAGAGAATATTTTACTAAACTCGGAGATTCTGCGAATGAAGTCCTCAGATAAGCTTAAAATATGAATAAGTGCAAAGTGGCGATCCCCAGCAAACCCAATTTCAATTGAGCATCTCAAAGCAATGGAAAAACATACAACTTTATATTGAAATAAGTGTGCACCTTTGCGTGGTCATTTTGGCGTATCAGAGCATTAAGTCATTTATGAATCATCCCGAAGAGGGAAAGTGGGTAACCCGTTTAATCAACTAAGAAAATTGAATCACTTTCTGCATATCATCAGCTGGCGAATCTGTTATTTCCTTTCCAATTGCAATATCCTGTAGAAATTACAAAAATAAAACCAAGAAAAAAACACATAGAGAGGATTTCTACCCATGTGTAAAACAGTCATCTTCGATCCAGCTTCTGTTCCTTTCATTTCTCGCTGGAAAGTGGAAATGAGAGAAAAAGAGAAAGAAAAACTCAAAAAATTAACAAGGGGAACAAAAAAAAGAGAGAATTAGAACTCACTTTGATCTGCACACTCATGTGAATGGAGAGAGATGCATATTCTCGTCTATCCTTTCTCTTTCCTCTTACCAGACGAAGTTCCATAATACCTCATCCACTTAAAAGAGAAAGACGACCATACTTTCAGCCAGGTATGGATTGGGAATCGAGCCTCGGTTCAACCCTCTCTGCTGTTATGCACGTGAATAAGTAAATATTTCATGGTAAATGTACAAATTCACTTAATAGATACATCAGTTATTTAACCAAGTGATATTACACCGAATGAAATATTTAATTCTTTCTTAACAGCTTTTGCTCAATTATTTTATTATAGTTATGAGATATATATATTATTTATAGGTCATGCAAGTTGCACGTGAATAGACAAAAAAAAAAACCACATTTATCAAAATTCTCATTGATGATTTCTTTTTCCTCGGTTCATTTTAACTAAATGAAATTATGGATTAGTTAGTGTTTTTTAGTTAATTGATATTATAGATTAGTTAAATGTAGTTGTAATGAAGTATCCGACAAAATCAACTATAAAGTCAATTAAATTTAAACCATGTGCTTGATTCAATTTAATTATTATTAAAAATTTATTAACATAAAATAAATACAATAATAATTACAATCCAATAGCTAAGAACCATTGTGTGGTCAAGTAAAATTAAATTGATTGAATAATTAATATATGTATATATTAAGATTTAATTTCTCCTCCACATTATTTTGACATTGACTTACTTTTAGTATTTTGTTTTTTTGTTTAATTTTCATTTTCTTTTTTCCTTTGTTTCCCCCCCCCCCCCCCCAACTAACCTATTTTCTTTTCTATCCGAGTCTTTTCCTTCCTTCTCTGTATTCTTGGTCTTCTTATTTTCTCCTAGCTCCGGGAACTTTCTAGTTGGTAGTCGACAGATTTCAGCCTACTACCTCCCTCTTGGCCGTGCATGAGTCTTGCTTAATCTTTAGGTGGTTTTCGTATCTTGGCAGCCATGAAATCTTGTTCAGCAGCTAATCTTGGCACCTTTGTTCTTGTAGCAGTTGCACTTTCGTTTTTAGAATCAGAACCTTCTTTGTTGCCGTCTAGCGGGGGGATTTGGAAGGCTTGAGTTGCATCATATGAGCCTTTTTTTTTTTTTTTGTGCCTAAACTCCATCTCTTTTTCAGCTCCAACCTTATTGTAGTCACACCCCTATTTTAGGCAGAAACCATGAAGCTTTCATCTTCCTTCTTGTCTAGCTGTTTAGGTGAATTAAGGATGGTTTTGTTGGGTTAGGGAGGTAGGGCAGCAAGGAACAAGTTAGCTGCAGCAGCCCTTGTCGTGAGTCTTCAAATTCCTGCTCCAACCGTGACAAATTCCACCTCTTTCCATGGCACTTGGTTGGTTATTTATGATGTGAGCTCTTGGTGATGAATGCCTTAAGCCCACACAAGATTGAATCAAAACCCCAAGAAAGCTAGAAGTTAGACGTAAAAAGATTAAAACCCTTGAAAAGCAAGCTCCAAGAACCTTAATCTGTGATTGAGCACCATAAAGATAAGATCTTTGATAAGTTCAGAAGATAGTTCATGATAAAACAAGAGAAAGCTATGCCTTCTTAAAAACTTTATGTTGAATTTGAAACTACCTTCTTGAGTTTATCCTACCTTCTATATAAATAAGGGAACAAATAAAAATCCTAAAACTAATAGATTCCTAGACCAAGTAAGATTAGTAATCTAATTACAAATAAAAGCCTAATTAAAGCTCAATTAACACAAAATATAAGATAAAGTATATGAGCATTAATTAAAAGTAATGTTTAGCCCATTAAATTTTTTTTTATAAAAATGCTTAAGTTAACTTAAGCCCAACAAAACACTCCTAAATTTAACCGAGCCCTCCTCACGCATTCTCTTGCACTTGTATCACCTGAACTAGAGTTGATTCTCCTTCCTTCAAGCCTATCTTTCCAACTATCATATTGCTCTGCAAATTATTGTTCTCGGCCCTAGCAAGCTTGAACTAATCCTTGCATTGCTTCTTTGATTCTTTTAGCTCGGGCTCGTGTTATTGGTCCATCCGAAACATGCAAAGACTCCTTGAATGTTTGTCCTCTATGATTCTTATCATTGTAGCCCTTCCACAGAAAGATTCGACCTCGAATCGTCACTAGCATTCAAAAGGGGAAAGATTAGCAACATTGGATGTAGCATACACATTATATTCATCTGGAAGATCTAACTTGTAGGCGTTATCATTGATTTTCTCTAAGGCTTGAAACGGGCCCATCTCCTCTTGGATGTAATTTGTTTTTCCTAACAGGTTGGAAACCTCTCTTTCAGCAAATGAACCTAACCCAAGGCTTAAATGTAGCATGCCTTCTCCCCCTTGTTTACTTGGGCAGCCACTTAGTCTATTCCTCCTTGCAATTGTAAGCCTCACCTTTTCATGGATTGACTTTCACCAAATTAGCTTTCTTCTTTCCATTTAAGCTAGCCTTTCGATCAGTAAGTAAAGGAATCAAATCCAATGGAATAAGAAGGTTAAAAATATACACAATCTCAAAGGGTGAGAATTCAGTAGTGGAATGCATAACCCTATTATATGCAAACTCTATGAATGGCAAACACTCCTCACAAGTTTTTAAATTCTTTCCCACAACATTGCACAATAATTGTGTGAGTGTCCTATTTACTACCTCTGTCTAGCCTGTCAGTCTGAGGGTGACAAGTAGTAGAAAATAATAATTTAGTTCTGAGTTTACCTCACAATACTTTCCAAAAGTAACTGAGGAACTTAGCATCCCTATCTAACACAATACTTCTTGGAACACCATGCAAATGCACTATTTCTCTAAAGAACAAGTCAGCTATATTTATGGCATGGAATGAAATGCACTATTTTACTAAACCTATCACAACCACGAATACGAAATCATGCCCCTTTCAAGTCCTAGGTAGCTCCAATACAAAATTCATCGACAAATCAACCTAAGGCTCACTAGGTACAGGTAAAGGTGTGTATAAACCTTGAGGTAAGACCTTAGATTTGGCTTTCTTACATGTGATGCATCTATCACAGGTGTGCGTAACATCCCTTCTCATCCTAGGCCAATAAAAATGTTCTTGCAACATCTCCAAAGTTTTTCTAACACCAAAATGGACTATCAAACCACCACTATGTACTTCACGCACCAGTAACTCATGCATCGAACAAACAGACACACGCAACTTATTTTCCCTAAATAAGAGCACATCATGTTTGTAAAACTTACCAGAGGCAAACTTATTACATTCATCATACACATTAGAAAAATTAGCATCTTTGGCATACATCTCTTTAATGCATTCAAAACCAAGCAATTTAGCACTTAATGAAGTAAGAAGTACATACCGTTGATATTAAGCAATAGCAACAATATTCTCCTTACCTTGCTTATAATGAATAACATAGGGAAAAGTTTCAATAAACTCTAACCACCAGGCATGCCTTTTATTCAACTTACCTTGGATCCTTGAAATGCTTAAGGGATTCATGATCCGTGTGAATCACAAATTCTTTAGGCCATAAAACTTAGCATCTATAAATTTTTGTAATTAAAGGATTATTACTTAGTAATTGACAAACTAAGAAATACTTGAAAATTTTAATTGTAGCTTCGAAAATTGTTGTTGAGCTAACGACGCGCTTGAACGCAAAACAAGTGACGAGCAAGATCGGTAAACTTGAGTGTATAACGTATTCTTTGGTTGCTAGATTAATAAGTGTAATTGTTTATGTGTATGTGAAATAAATGTGTTATAATTGAGTTATTTGAATTATGCTTGACTTGTAACTTTGTTTGTGTTTGATAAGGGCCAAATTGATTTTTTTTTTTCCAAAATGATTTTTATATACAAAATAGAATCCAGGTGCACCTAGCATGTTTTGATTTGATTATTTGATATTTGATTATAAATACTCGAGTAACTTAGCCCCTGTGGGATGGGTATATATGTAGAATATATTTGGTGTGCGGGAGCAAAAACTCTCCTTGTGGGAGAATATATAGTTGTGCAAGTCCTGAGTTACTCTATTAGCCATTTGTGTGCCTTGAGTATTTGATTTATTTGTTTGTATAGTCTATTGCATGACATGTGTTTATTTATTATTATCATTTGGATATTTATATACATGTGGGAATTTAATTGTTTTAGAATTCATGTTATTCTAAAATTTCTTAATCCATGTATTTTATTCATGTATCGAGTGATGCTAGTACCCTTTGGGTACACTTTTCCACTCATTGAGTTTAATGGGACTCACCACTCTCTTGTTGATTTTTTTTTAGTAACAAGATTTCTGTGAGAGTCAACAACCAATACTGGGCTTGCCGAGTAATTGGCGACAAGGTATATTCGAGATCGCTTACTTAAAATCAATTGAAGTTTGAAATCACATTAAGGCTTTGGGTGTCTGAGTTTGTATTGTGTAAAAGTTCAGTTCATTTTTTATTATGGTATAAAGCGGAGCTCCTTTTATATATTACTATTGTTGGTAATTGGTTGAATGTAATGAGGTGTTCTATATTTGTATTTTTGGCATGTTCCAGTTTACAGAGAATCTTTGCTAAAAAAATTTAGTAAATTGATATATATTTCAGTAAATAAATATTTGTAGTTAACTTATTACTCTGCTCCAGTTTCAAATTTCTATTCTTAAGGTTCATATTATTCACCTTCCACTCCAAATTATTTGTGCTATATAGTTCCAATTTCTCACTCATATCAAAATTTTAGGTATTCAACTCAAATTTTGAATTCATGTACTCAAAATCCAAATCATGTCTCTGCAATCATTAACCCATCTACTATTGATGATGAAAATAGAATTAATGACAAAAAGCAAATTTCATCTGTACATGTTAAGGGTGGAAGTGCATTAATAGGTAAATTGAACTATAAGGAAATTATTGTTATTGAAGATGCTGGTAAAGATGAATATGATAAAAGTAAAAGTATTAATACTAGAGTTGGCAAGTCTAACAAGGTTAGACTTATGGAAATGGAAAAATTGGTGAAACAAGAGGCTGAAGAGATCATAACGAATGCAAAAAATACTACTATTGATGCTGAGAGAAAAAAGTTAAAGTATTCCATTCAGAGGACCAAAATGATTGCACATTATTTTGCCATGGATGATTCTGGTTCTCAAAAGAATTCTAGGGAAATGAAATGTTATGCATTACAAATAACTAGAGAGTAAGAAAATGAAGAATTTTGGAATCATCTTGAAAAGACCAGAGAAGGAAATACTGAGACTATTGGTATTTTGGGTAATGGAAGATTTTCCTTCACATACTTCAAAAATGAATAAGTAAAAGAGGTAGAAAAGGAAAAGAATGAAAGGTCTAGGAGTTTCTTTAATGAAGGCTCAAGCAAAGGTCTCAAGAAACTGTTGTATGAAAATACTATCTCACTATGATGGCTCATTGGTCCATTCCTTTATAATTTAGGATGATGCTTTCTATCATGCAGTAACTCTTATAAATACTCTTCCTTCTTCTATTCTTCAATTTACTTCTCCTCATGAAAAGTTATTTTCTAAGAAGATTGATTTTAATTTTTTTTTTCAAACTTTGGGTTGTTCTTGTTTTACATATCTTAGACCATTCAATTCAAATAAACTTGAATTTCGTTCAAAGCCATGTCTATTTATCAGGTATAGTATACATCATAGGGAGTATAAGTGTTTACATATTCCTAATGGCCATATCTTCATATGTAGACATGTCATTTTTGATAAAAACTTTTTTACCTTCAAAACTCTTCAATAACCAAACGAATCTACTTCATTTTTGAGTCCAATATCTAATATTATTCCCTTGATTACTAATGCATGTTCTTAAGATGGTTTACAGGTTCTTTCTCATCTAGAATCTTCTATTGCCCCAAAAAGCTTCCCTCGTGCAAGATAACTCCTCCATCTCTAATCCTGAGCCTATCACCTTTTTATGTCATGACCAAACATAAAAACAAACGCAACCATCCTCTTATCTTGCTCCCCTTTTACCTTCCACCTCAAGTAACACATCTCACACTATGGTCACCCACACTACAAACAATACCAAAAAATTAAAAGTCTTTCTAGATGATGTTACTACACCTAATTAACTTTACTTTAATTCAATTCATGCAATAGCTTAACATTAACCCAGATTTCTTAACCAATTACTAGCATATTCCTATGTCAAGTAATTATATATTTCATTTAGTCAAATTCCCTATATCCCAATGAGAGTTATCCTAAGACAAACTCATTAAGAGCCAATCTTACTGGTTACTTATGGTTAAAGAGTATATTTCTATCTCTTAAACAAATTAGATCATCCAAATCATATGAACAATCAAAATATAAGTTATATTGCCTTAGGCTAATCTCAAAATTGTCTCTTCCAAGTCAATCCCAGAATTCCTAATTAATCTAATTGGTAATCAATCAATTAGAAGAATTAAGAACAAGGCAACATAAATATAGAACTAAAACATGCATTAAATTAAAATTAAAACCACGTCGGTTATATGTGAGTTCAATCGTAATCCCTGAATAGGACTACTCCATACTAACTACAGAAAACACAAACAATAAAGTAATAGCCACTACGAGTAAATAGAAAATAACAAGAAGAAGAGTAGAAACTTGAAGTATTCACGGCTTCGGGTCTTCTTAAGCTCCTTAGGTACTCTCTATAACGAGCTCTGGTATATCTCCAAACTTCAGACTTCACCTTATTTTATGGACCTTTTGGTTCTAGTTAATTTGAACTAGGATTCTTCTAAAGCACGTAATGGCATTGTGACACGGCTCTCTATGGTGCTACAAGTTCTATATAGTCCTACTCATATTATAACATGTCACACTACGGCTTCACATTGATGGGCACTACGACGCTATACCCTTGGGTTGCTAACGAAGTCATCCTTCAACTTTGGCACCGCAACTTTAGGTTATAGGTGTTGCGATGCATCTCTCTGTGTTTAGTTTCGAGGTAAATTGTATTGGAGATACGGCGGCTTAAGGCTATAGGTGCTGCGTGTAACATCCCCTTAAAATAACACTCATTTTTCTTATGTTGATTGCATTGTGCTATTTCTTTTTAACTTGCATGTAGATTTAGTTGACATGTTCACTTAGACCTAAATAAATTTTAGATGGTGATATTTATTCGATTTGTCTTATAAGTAAGAGTAGCATGATTAAAAATAAAAATAAAAGGAATATATAAAGACAAGTAGGGCTATACGGGTAGGTATATGTAATTATACACTAATGCTTTACCATGTAAAGCAAAGAGAATACATGTACATGCATATTGATACCTATATACCTATAGATAATAGGTAATGATAAGTTAACTAAATAGGTATTAAAAATTGGTAAGTGGAGGATTAGGTAAAGATTTAATAATATTTTAATGAATCGTTGCGGACATTTTGGGAAGTCTGATTCCTTTCTTTCTCCTTAAGTTACACCATCTCATTTCTTCTTATTCACTTCCATTTTTTTTGCAACTAGAAACTGAGAGAGAAAAGGTGTAGTGAGAGAAAGAAAATGAGCTTGCATAGAGGGCTTTTAGATCTCCAAATCCTAATCTGTCACCACAGTTCTTCCTAAAATTTACTAAGAATTCTATTGCTTGGGTTTGAAGTAAGATACGGGTAGAATTAAGGAAGAAGGGGATCCAAATGAAAAGCTTGAGGAGGAAAGGATCGAGAGAAATTCTAGCTAAGGATTCTAAGGAGAAATTGAAGAGAAGGTGGTTAGAGTTCGGTTTTGGAAAATCCATGGGCTTAGTACCGGTTTCAACTAAGGCATGTTTCCATGCATTCCTTTCTAAATTCCTTGTTTTTATGAAAATGCTTTCTTTTCTATTCTTAAAAAACTCTACCTCAAAGAAATAGACATTTGCAAGTTGATGATGAACGAGGAAGAAGTGGCTCGATTAATGGTTTTTGACATGAATTGCATATTTTGTACTAGTAAATTGTTCTTGACCATGTGTTGGCCCAAGAAGTCCTAAACACCCAAAAAGTGTTCAAACCCTAGTGTGGATTCATTTCTAATTGAGATTAAATGATCGTGAATGAAAGAGCCTTGAAATGTAGGCTAATTATCTCAATTTGCATGTGGAATCAAGACCTTCTTTACATATGGTATATGCATGTAAAAATCGGTTTTATTTCCCTTATTTCTTAACTACATATCAAGTATTCCTTTTGTTAAAATTTAATGCATGGTTGGTGTTGAGATTTTTGTCTCATGCTTTGTAAAACTCTTGATGTGCAGATTGATAAGTTCTCAGGTTTAGGTTGGACGTCACGATTAAGTTGTGTTTCGAGCACCACTATGTGTTTTAGATAGATTGCCTATGTGTTTGTGTAAAGGCACCTTCTAATGTCATGATACTATTTAAATGTTAAGTATGAAAGTGAAGAGGCCGAGCCTCTATGTTAGTACATTACATCTTATTAAATTTAGTATTGAGTGAGAGGTGTTCTCGATGTACAAGTTTAACCAAGAGAAGCTTTTATAACTTAAGCCAAATAATTGGACATAGATCCTTATTGTAAAGTAGAAAACGTCATGTAAGAAAATATATATCTTTATATGAACATGTTGAACAAATTAAGTATTATCAAAGTTCCTACCACTATCAATAACAAAATAGTCTACATATATATATATATATATATATATACTATATGACCTTTTTATCTTTTAAAGTGAATGGACCTTCACTTAGTATAATCCAATATATAACTTAGGAAATGAACCTTCTAAGTATGAAAAGGAACCAACTAGTGGGCTAAGACATTAGTAAGGAGGAAGACCTATCTCTTTATAACAAGAAAGTGTATAGAATAATAAAACTAAGTAAACTTTCATTCTTGATTAAAGAGGAAAATTTAGATATACTAAGTTAGTAGGTTATCAATGATGTAAACTTATAATACCTAATAAGAATTAAGCCGACCAATTATATCTAAAACTTTAAAGTTTATGAAATCTCCTTAATAGATAGGAAACCTCATACTAGCTTGTTATATTGATGAACAAAGATATAAGTAAATAAAAGAACAAGGAAGAGTACAACATGATTAATGAGTATTTTTACAATAAATAAATAAATAAACAAAGAATTCCTACTTAACTTCTTCAAAGAATTTTTAAAGTTCTCACTAAATTATACACATGCTTCCATTACTGCACTAATTAGGATCATAGAAAGATAAGGTGTTACATTTATGGTACCAAATCAATGTCTGTGACATTGCTGGGCAGAAAATTTTATTTTAGGAATATTGCCAGCTGCATACCATACATTATATTGATATATTTATAAATGTTAAGTTCTATTTGTGTGTAAGTGAATGACTTTATGTGTTGAGTATGAAATATAATGCACTAAGTGACAATAGAGTAGTCCATGATGAATTAGACCTAAAGGTGTGTTGTGTATGCATTATAAGATGGCTCCTGAAAAAAAGATGCAAAGTGAGATCATGGACGGCATACTCAATACACTGGATAAAGTGTCTGGAGCGATGAAGGACCGGGTAAAGGACTAGAATGTTGTTGTTAAGGCTGTAGTGGCAGCCACTACTATCAATGCCTTAGCACAAGCCAATGCTGTAGCAAGTTTAAATGAGCAAATGAGGCCTGAACCAAGGAAATTATAGCATTAATGGACTACTTCAAGAGGGCAAATCCACCTAATTTCTTAGGAAACTGTGATTACACCATAGTTGAGAGGTGGTTGAACCAACTAGAAAAGATCTTTAGAGTTTTGGGATGTAAGGAGGATGATAAGTTTATCTTGGCAACCTATACGTTAGAAAGGGAATGCAGAGTACTGGTGGCAAAGTACAAAGAGACTATTGATGGCAAGAGGGTAAGAATTGACTTGGGAAAATTTTAACAAGGCATTTCATAGGAAGTACTTTCCTGAGAGTATGAAACAAGACTTAGAAGCTGAGTTCAATCAACTTCATCAAGGGAATAGAAGTCTAGCAGAGTATAAGAAGAAATTTGAAGAATTATCTAGGTTCTTCACTTATCTGCAAGCTCACTATGATGATATGTGGAAGGCTGACAAGTTCTAGAAGGGCTTGAATCCTAATGTGAAGGGTAAAGTAGCTTCATTGGAGAATGATAACTTTGCTTAATTGGTGGGAAAGAGCAAAATTGCTTAAAGGATTTATATTGAGGAAGAGGTAGAAAGGAAGAGAAGGTATGAGACTTTCAAAAGGTTTAGGGAAATAGAGAGAAATAAGAGTGATAAGAGGGCAACTTAGACTAGAAGTGTGAGACCAAACCAATAGCAAAATAAAGGTAAACAAGTGGGAGGTCAGCTGAACTGAAGGGCAATGTGATAGATATGGGAAGTCTCATGGTGGCAGGCCTTGTCAAATATGGACTGACAAATGCTTCAAGTGTGGAAAGAAGGGGCATATGGCCAGGTTTTGTCCAAAACTTGGTGATTAAAAAGCACCTAGGAAACCAATAGCTCTAAGCATGTGTTTTCCTCTAAACCAGAAGGAAGCACAAGGAGATGATAATGTCATTTTAGGTAAATGTCTGCATGTTGGTCCGGAAGTGAATGCTTTATTTGACACTGGAGCTTTACACTCTTTGTTTCTACTGATTGTGTTAAAAGACTTGAGTTAGAAGTATGCATTATGCCATGCAGACTGTTGGTTGAGACCCCAGCAAGCAAATCTTTGTGAGTAAATAATGTATGCAAATTTGTTGAATTAGAGGTTTAAAGCAGACTAAGTTACCCTAACTTGGTTTGTCTACCTATGGGAGACTTAGACCTAATCCTATGAATGGATTGGTTACAGGAGCAACAAGCAGTAGTAGATTGTAAGAATAGGGAAGCGATTATGCCTGAAGTACTAAGTTATGAAATTAAAACAAAACCAAGTTCCATGGTCATTTCTGCCTTGCAAGCCAGGAAGATGGTTTAGCTGGGGTGTATAGGATACCTAGCCCTATTGATTGAAATAGAAGAAGAAAAGAAGGAACTAGAACAAATTCCTATAGTCAGGATTTCTTGAAGTCTTTCCACAAGACTTGGCAGGACCGCCATTTGAAAGGGAGGCAGAGTTCACCATTGAAACCTTGCCAGGCACCACTCCTATATCCAAAGCTCCATATAGGATGGCACTTATAGAGCTCACTAAACTCAAGGAGTAGTTAGAAAAGCTACTAATCAAATGCTACATAAGGCCTAGTACCTCACCTTAGGATACTCTTTGTCAAGAAGAAGGATGGAACTTTTAAGCTATGTATGGATTATAGGTAGCTCAACAAAGTCACCATTAAAAACAAGTATTTAATGCCTAGGATAGATGACTTGCTTGATCAATTGCAAGACGCTGCTATGTTTTCTAAGATTGACCCGAGGTCAGGGTATCACCAATTGAGGGTCAAGCCTAAAGACATTCCTAAAATAGCCTTTAGGACAAGATATGATCATTTTGAGTTTGTGGTTATGCCTTTTGGAGTCACCAGTGCACCTGTAATGTTTATAGACTTGATGAATAGGGTGTTTAGGCCCTATCATGATTAGTTTGTGAATAGTCTTTATAGATGATATATTGATTTATTCTAAAAATGTGAAAGAACATGAAGAACATTTGAGGATAGTGCTGAAGACCTTGAAAGGACAAACAACTGTATGCTAAATTGGGGAAATGTGAATTCTGGTTAAATGAGGTTAAGTTTTTGGGATATGTCATTAATGGCAAGGGAGTAGCAGTTAATCTAAGAAAGGTAGAGGCAGTCTTGAAATGGGAGGTACCAACCAATGTCAGTTGAAACCAAAAGTTTCCTAGGATTGTCAGGTTATTATAGGAGGTTCATTTAGGGCTTTTCTAAAATAGACATACTTTTGATTAGATTGACTAGAAAAGGAGTGAAATAGGATTGGAATGTAAGTTGTCAAAAGAGTTTGAGGAGTTGAAGAGGAGATTAACCATTGCACCTATCTTAATTATACCAAATCCTAAGGAAAGATACACTATGTATAGTGAGGTTCCAAGAAAGGTTTAGGATGTGTTCTCATGCAACAAGGTAGAATAGTAGCTTTTACCTCTAGACAGTTAAGATTGAATGAAGAGCACTACCCTACACATGACCTTGAATTAGTTGCTGTGGTGTTTTCTTTAAAATTTTAGAGACACTATCTGTTTGGAGACAAATTTGAAGTGTATATAAACCATAAGAGCTTAAAATATTTGTTTGATCAAAATAGTTGAACATGAGGCCTAGAAGGTGGTTAGAATTTTTAAAGGACTATGAGTGTGAATTGAAGTACCATTAAGACAAAACCAATATAGTGGCAGATGCATTAAGTAGAAAGTCAGGGCATATGGCTAGGTTAATGATCCAACATTATAAGCTATTAGAGGACTTTAGAGATACAAGGTAGGACTTAATTGAATTAAAGTCTAAATGTATGGTGTTAAGGGGATTTAGAATACAATCCAATTTAATGGAGAGATTAAAGGAGGGCCAGGATCAAGATGAAAACTTAGTAGGGATCAGACAGAAGATGCAAAGTGAAGAATTAAAGGACTTTAAATTCACGAAATCCCTCACACTACACCTAATGAACTTTACTTTAATTCAATTGATTCAATAGTTTAATATTAACCCATATTTCTTAACCAATTACTAGTATATTCCTATGTTTGGCAATTATATATTTTCCTTGGTCTAATTTCCTATATCCATATAAGAATATCCTAAGACAGACTCATTAAGAGCCAATCTTACTTGTTACTTATGGTTAAATAGTATATTCCTATCTTTTAAACAAATTAGATCATCCAAATCATATGAACAATCCAAATATAAGTTATATTACCTAAGGCTAATCCCAAAACTGATTCTTCCAAGTTAATCATAAAATTCCAAATCAATCTAATTGGTGATCAATCAATTTAGAAGCATAAGAACAAGGCAACATAAATATAGAACTAAAACATGTATTAAATTAAAAATAAAACTACATCAGCTACATGTGAGTTAAATCGTAACCCTAGAATATGACTACTCTACACTAACTACTGAAAACACAAACAATAAATATATAGCCATTACAAATAAATAGAAAATAACAACAAGAGAGTAGAAACTAGAAGATTTCATGGCTTCGAGTCTCCTTTAGCTCCTTAAGTACTCTTTATCACAAGCTTTGGTATATGTCCAAACTTCAGCCTTCACCTTATTTTATAAACCTTTTAGTCCTAGTTCAATTGAACTAGGATTCTTCTAAAGCAAGTAATGGAGCCACAGTGTGGCTCTCTATGGCACTGCGGTATTACAGGTTCTGTATAGTCCTACTCGAATTACAACATGTCACGCCACGGCTTTACATTGATAGACACTGGGTGCTATTCCCTTAGGTTGTCAATGAAGTCCCCTTCAACTTTAGCGCAGTGGTTTCAAGTTATTAGAGTTGCGGCGCATCTCTCTTTGTCTGGTTTCTGGGTAGGTTGAATTGGATGTGCTGCGGCTTAAGGTTATAGGAATTGCGGGGCTGAGCTCTCTAGCTGATTTGGAATTTCCTCTATTTTAGCAACACCCGACTTCATCTTAGTTAATCTCTTAATGGTCCTTCAGTTCAAAGATTTCTCATTTTCCGTGGTAATTTTCCCATCAACCAGACGAAAAAACTTAACAGAAAATGGGTTCAATTTTGTTAAATAAATTGGAAGAGTTAGTTCTAAATATGAAATTGAAAGCTGGAAGCATGTGAACTGTCAATTTAAAGATCTAGATTTCAAGATGAAGTGGAATTGACTTTGAAGAAAATGGAAAATTTTGTTTTTTTGAGTGGTTAACTATTGGTGATGGCTACTGCTATTACCATTTCACCATGTATAAGAATAAATCTGATTCATATATAATCACAATTTATAACGATTCTTGTTTTAATTTGCTTGCATACGTTGATTTATGATGTTAAAAGCCAATTACAGTGAATAAATTATATTTTTGCTAATCTTTTTGGGACCGAGCTTATGTCAATACCATAGGTATGGTCAATGAAGGGCATGAAATTGCCGTTAATGTCATCAAAGCTGTGGAAAATTTTGAAAGAAGGCATTGAAAGAGGTACTTTGTGGAATTCATGTTTGGAGAATATGTTGGCTGTAAAAATTAAAGACAACAACAGGATCATGTTTGATAGTGTTAATGTCGGATTTGTCCGAGCTGGAGACCTGGTAAGGTGGTCTCTTCAATGTGTTCGAGCTGGAGACCTGACGAGGTGATCTCTTCAATGCCTCCTACTTGTCCGAGCTGGAGACCTGCAGGGGTGGTCTTGGAGACCTGCAGGGGTGGTCTTGGAGACCTGTCAGCACTCCGAAGCTCAAGTCAGTATATAGAGAGATAAGGGGAGAGCTATCAAAATAAAGTGTAGAGAGAATGACCCTTTTTTGAGAATGTGAGAGCTTGTATTTGTAGGGACCTTTAGTAGGCCTGGGCTTATTGGGCTTAAGTTAATATTTGTATTAACAAAAGTCTCCCAAAAACTAGTTCGAGGAATGAAGTGATTCGGACTTGAAGTCAACTAAGGGCAAAACCACAGTGTTCATTGAGCTTTTTCTTAGCGGACAAGCTTTTGACTCCAAGCCTTGTAACGTCGGGATGAGGTCGTAGCTCTAACTTCCTTTGTCTTGGGCTGTAAAATTTTCCTGCAACTACGGTCAAACAGTTGATCTCAAAAGAAAATTTGTTAAGCACATATGAGGGTAAAACAATATGCTTTACGATTAAAAAAATCATGTAGTACTAGAGTCCACCTTTGGAGAGTTAAATATCCGAGTGCAGACCTTTTGCTAGCGAACTCGGTGGAGGCTCGGACAGCAGGATTGAAACCTGGGGGCCTCGCTTGCCTGGACCGCGAGCACCGGGGAGGTCGAGTTCCCTGTCAAGGCCGTTGGATCGACCAGGTGAACCTCAACCGTTCTCACCCTCTGGTTTGGAGATTTCTTAGGCGAACTCGGCAGAGGCTCGGACCACATGATGGAAACCTGACGGCCTCGCTTGCCTGGACCGCGAGCACCGGGGAGGTCGAGTTCCCTATCAAGGCCGTTGGAACAACCAGGTGAACCTCAACCGTTTTCGACCCCGGGTTTGGAGATTTCTTGGCTAACTCGGCGGAGGCTCGGACTGCAAGATGGAAACCTGGAGGCCTCGCTTGCTTGGACCGCGAGCACCGGGGAAGTTGAGTTCCCTGTCAAGGCCGTTGGATTGACCAGGTGAACCTTAACCGTTTCCGACCCCGGGTTTGGAGATTTCTTTTTGATTGGTTTTGGGGGTCTATACCTCTCCTTTTCTACTTCACCTTCAGAAATTTCCTGCACCTATGGCCAAACGGCCGATCTCAATAGAAAATTCATTAGCCATATATGATGGTAAACATGTAATAACATGCTTTCTGAATAAATATACAATAATATATCAAAGATATAGTTGTATTGCAATTATCATTTTGATCTGACTATAAAGTGCAGGATGTAGGCAAGGTGAATTACTGGTCCACTATACCTAAGACGCCAATTATTTTGTCAAGTGAGTGATTGGCTCATCTTTGTTATGGCCCCACAATTATGATGTTTTAGGTGAGCTCATGAATCTTTAGTGAATGATTTAATAACTTCAAGATTTGGAATATTTTGTTATTGATGAACATGTAATCCAATAATTAAGTAGATATAAATTAAGCTGAGCATTCGATTCTAGGCGATTTGCATGTAAATACAGGCTTGAGAAGAAATTCTGTAAGAACATAGAAGTTTGTAGGCAATTTGTGCAAAATTTATAAAGTTTTAGGCCATTTAAAGAATTTGGGGCTAATATGCAATTTCTAGAATTATTTAGAGCAATTATATGATAATATAAAAGCCTAAGGTCTATTGTGCAATTATTTCGAAGAATTAGGCAAATAATATAAACCTTGGGGGCATAATTGAAAAATATAAAATAGCTTGTGGCAATTATGTAAATTACTAAAAATAGAGACCCTTTATGTAATTACTAAAAGGTATGGGCCTAATATATAAAATATTTAAATTATTTTGCTAAAATTATAAATTCTATAAGATTTTAGGCAATTTTCATAATATATGAAAGTACATAGACTAAATTGCAATAGATAAACCTGATTGAGCTAGTCTCCTGAGTTGGGCTTATGGGCCAAGGAGGACCTGAGGCGAGCTGCTCACTCTTGGACGACCTGTTGCATTGGAGAAGTTGGTGACTTGGTTGAGCTGCTGTCTTGGACGAGCTGATGACCTAGTTTGAGCTGTTGTTTTAGACAAGCTAATAACCTAGTTGAGTTGTTGTCTTGGACGATCTGCTGGCCTGGACAACCTACTATCCTTCGATGAGCTGCTGGTTTGGACGAGCTGCTCACTTTTAGACGAGCTGATGATCTAGTCGACCGCTGTCTTGGACAAGCTGCTTCCCTTGGACGAGCTATTGGTTGGACGAGTTGTTGCCCTTGGACGACCTGCTATCATTGGACGAGCTGCTCACTCTTAGACAAGCTGATTCGTTGACTGCTGTCTTGGACGAGCTACTGCCCTTGGACGAGCTGCTGCTTTGGACGAGCTACTCACTTGGACGACCTGCTGGTTTGGACGACCTGCTATCCTTGGACTAGCTGCTCACTCTTAGATGAGCTGATAACCTCGTTGACTGCATTCTTGGATGAGCTGCTGCTTTGGACGAGCTACTGGTCTGGACGAGCTACTGCATTTTGGACAAACTATAGAGCCATGGACGAGCTGGTGACCTGGACGACCTGCTTCCTTTTAGACGAGATGTAAAGCCATGGACGACCTGCTATCTCTTGGACGAGCTGGTGACCTGCTGTCCTGGATGAGCTAGTGACTTAGACTACTTGCTATCTTGGGTTTTCGGATGATCTCTTAGAGGTCTCCCTGTGAGGTCTTCAAGTGCTATATTGTGTTCAAACTGGAGAGTTGTGTAAAGTCAAGAAACCCAAATTATATGGATTTCTCACAGACGGCGCCAATGTTAATTTCGGATTTGTCTGAGCTGGAAACCTGATGAGGTGGTCTCCTCAATGTGTCCGAGCTGGAGACCTGGCAAGGTGGTCTCTTCAATGCCTCCTACTTGTCTGAGCTAGAGACCTGCAGGGGTGGTCCTGGAGACCTGTCAGCACTCCGAAGCTCAAGTCAGTATATAAAGAGATAAGGGGAGAGCTATCAAAATAAAGTGTAAAGAGAAGGACCATTTTTTGAGAGTGTGAGAGCTTGTATTTGTAGGGCCTTTAATGGATCTAGACTTAAGTTAATATTTGTAGTAACATATAGCATGATAGCCGAATTTCTAGAAGTAAACTACGAGCTTCCAATATTGAACTAGCCAAAATAAGCCTCCTAAAGTAAGTTTCTTTCCATGATACTGTCATTTCTCAGTGACTTGGATGAAATCAGTTAAATATTGGTAAACGCTAGAAAGAACAAAAGGGCCTCAGGTATAGATATGACCTTCGGCTAGGCATTCAGCAAAAGTGATATATTTGGCTACCATTCCGTCAGTTGTAAACATAAATGGCGTATTTGCAGAGTCAATATGAAGGAAATGTCACAAATTCTTCACGAGATACTTGGGAGTTAGGAATCCCATGACCAATGTTTATATGAAGAACAGGTTCTAGATAGTCTTGAAATCATTTGGAAGAACAGGATCTAGATAGTCTTTGAAATCATTTGGAAGAGGAATTTCAGCAGAAGATTTGGAGGATGAAGGTTTGAAAGACGCCATTGATGAGTAGAGGTTGAAAGAAAATCTGAAATTCGGGATGCTTGAAGTGCCTTGAAATTGCAATGTTCTTGAGAGAAATTGCGAAGGTAATGTTTCTAAAGTTACGCTAATGGGATTAAAAGGACTAGTTAGAAGTAAACAGATGTTCAAAACGTTTGAGATGTTTAAGTAACCGAGAAATACGGGTGCATGATTCATCAAGTGCTAACATCGAGGCATTTTTGAATTTCAAAAATTTCTGAAGATATTTTTGAATTAAGTTAATATTACCTATTTTTAATGAAAAGTCATATGAAGGGGGCATTGTTACATCCCAAAAATACCAAGTTGGTATTTACGAAATTTGGAGCATGTAGGCCAAAATGCAATTACTTAGTTATTCTATCAAACTACTTGAGTGACAGTCAACATTCTAGGACGGTAGAAAGAATGATTGCAGTTTAATATGATAGATGAGCCGGTTAATTAATAAGTAGTTGTTGAATAGTTTGTTATGATTATTTAAGAATTGTTATTAATTTAAATTGTAAATTATACGACATTAATAGACTATAAATAAATTATTATTAAAAGGTTCAATAGACTATAAATCAATTATTATTAAAAGATTCAAAAACCAATCAATTAACTTACTTTTTTATTATAGTTATATTTGCCTTTCCTTTACTTTATTTTGCCTTTCCATATTCTTGTCCATCTTTAAATTTAATAATCAACATTATTGGTGCTAGTACTTTGTACTAGGGCTTAATGCATATTAGTGACTTGCCTTTTTTTTTTTTTTTCTTTTTTTTATATATGTTTTTCAACATCTTTCATTACCAATATTTTCATATTTTGCCATAGTACTTTGTACTAGGGCTGAAACCTGTAACACAGAATTGATCATAAAACTGTTTGATTATAGACTTGGAATAGAATCCTAGCACGCAACCTCTGAATTGCCATAAACAGATATATTAAGGATTGGAGCTTCCATTCCTTTTGAGCTCGCTTTTGTAAGTGAGTTAAGTTCTAAGATAAATTTTTGAACTTGAGGGTGACCAAGTGATTCGGTTAAAAGCTGAATGGGTATTAGATAAATCACATAATTCGGAATCATAGTGAAAGGTTATCACTCTTTCCACACAGGTATAATTCCTTGTGCTGCTAACCTTTTTTCAACCCAGAAAACAACAAGGTTTGATGTAATTCTCTTTTCATCAATCAGAAATGGCTCGACAGTGCTTGCTTCTGAGCCATATGAGGATAAAGAAAACCCCTTGGGACCTGCTCATATTCAAAGAAAGAATGAAGTTGGTCTCTATCTAAATGAGTAACGAATTCAACAGTAAACTAATAGGAAGGCATACCAGTGAGATCTCCTTGGGGAAAGAAGGCCCAAAATGAATAGGGAAAGCCCTTTTTAGAAAAGGAACCCTCCAACTGTCAAACATGGAGAAAATGGCATAAGCTAGCTTGCAAAGTTGCTTCATTAATATACAGATAACTGACCTTGTTGTCTTGAAAAGTTAGCTCAATATCAGTGAGATCTTCTTGAGCTTCAAGTATTCCTTTCAATGAAGGGATGACATCCTCCTCCATCATCTCAGGCAGAGGCTTGGCAGGGGCTTTTGCAGGAGGTTTGGTCTTTGCTGGTGTTGCTTTTTGAGCCGCTGGCTTCACCTCCTTTTTTTCATCTGTTGCTTATTCAGGCACTTCTGTGTGAAAAATACTAATTTACATTGTTAATGAAGCAACTTACCAGTTGTAGCAGATGATTCTTGAACAGTAGCGCAAGTGATCAAGCTTCTGCTAGAACTTGCTAATTTACTTGACATCTGTCACAGGCAGTATAAATATTGGAAACAAAATTAAATGAGGCCAGCACAGCACATCCACTTAAACTAACCAAGCAAACCAAGCAAACATATTGTAGCAAGTGAAAATTCATATAAAAAACTTGGTCGGAATACATTAGAATTAATTAGAAACTGCACAAAAATATTGGAACAGGGGCAATTTTTTTTTTTTTTATTCAATTAAACTCCAAAATTAGTTAATCCAAAAAATAAAGTTATTCAGCTGGACAAGGAAAAAACTTAATCTTAGAGCTGGGTTTGTATTAAAAAGATACATACCAGAGGGAATGTCAATTGTGAGGACGTTGGTCTGGTTGTATTCTGAGAGAAACGCAATGAAAAAGATGGCGAAGACGACCAAAAGCTTGAAACTCTAAGTGCTGCATCTTGTCCTCCTGCTCTTAACACAATTGCCATTTTCAATACCAGAGTGAAAGCCAAAGATTATTATTATTTTTATTTTTATTTAATCGCCGGCCATTTTCTTCTTTTGGTCACTTGTTTGTGGATGTGTTTAACACTATGGGTGAGAGGGAAAGGATCCTTCTGATCCACATGGTGTTAAAAACAATATGTGCCACTGGTTTTTGGTTTCCTATCTATTTAAGAAAATCAATAATAAATTAACAAGATTGTAGGGTCCAAAGTTTGGCATAGCAGTAGAAGCAGTATTTGTCTCTGTGTGGGGGGATGTTCAACCATATAATACAAGCCACGCCAAAATGGAATTTTTACTCATCATCTGCAACTTGCAAGTTTGTCCTCTTCAAATATGAGTTAATAACAATAGAGTTCTATATGTACAGAGCATCTTTCCATGCACGTATAATTATCAATAAGAAAGTAAAACTTATTTAGAATTATATTTTTTCTGTTAAATAAGTTTCTTGTGATTTGTAGTCCAACTTTGTATATAACGTACATGTGCAAGAGACAAGCAACAACACAAAAATAGAGAGCAAATATAACTCAACTCAACTAAGTCTTAAATCCTAAATTAATTAGGATAGGCTATATGAATATTTTTCTGTCATTCATATCAATTTAATGTATTGTTTTCAGTACTGTTTAGTACAATTATATCTTAAATAGAGAGCAAACATTGTTGTTATAAAAGTAGACACGAAAATGTCAATTTAAGAAAGTATCTTCACTAAAGATGGGCAACTTTGCTAAAAATTTAACTGAGGGGTTAGTTTCAGCTACAAAATTGGAACTTGGATTTCAATTATAATTCTGATTCTTTTGGAATAAGAAGTGGGTAAGAAACAAAGATATTTATGTTCGTTCAGATGAAAAATTGTAATTGTAAATTCCACTCAATTTTAACCTAAGATATTCTTTCAAAGGAATTAAACACTATGTATTGTTAGGATTACACAAAGATAGACAAGAGTATCTCAACAAAGACCATAATGTAGTAGTAAAGCCCCATTGCTCAGTAAAGTTACAGACAACAACATAAATAACATATAATATTTAACGTGAAAAACCCTCAAACTAAGAGAAAAATCACGAGAAAAGACAACTAAGAAATTTCACTGTCAATCAAAAAAGATTACAATATATGTCTCTCATAACTCTTTCTCTCACAATCCTAAATCTCAGTTACAACTAATAACCCTTATCACACAACAAATAGCACACACTCTACTTTATGGCTGTACTTTATCTGTCTCTTCTACTATTATTTATAATATGTTAAAAACAACAAGCTACCAAAAACCTAACTCTAATAGATTTATGGGCTATAAGCCCAATAGCATCAAAAAACTGATATTTCTTTTTACTCTACAATTTAAGACACAAGCCTAACAATCTCCACCTCGGCTTAAATTGCATCAAACTATTTCAATTTCTATTGTTGCCTCCACCATCACAACTTACTAGCTGCAAATCCAATGATGTCCAAGTCATACTTGAACTTGTTAGGAGGAAAAACTTCAATCAACTTTTCAGCAAAAGAGACTTCTTTCTTTGCTGATCTTCTACACTCCAACTTGCTTGTAACTTCTTTCCAAACTCCACCATGATTATTTCTTCTCATTATACTTCCGTTCAACTTGTACAAATTTCTACTATTTTTCTCTCCTTTAATCACCACCAGAGAACCTCTACTAAATTTCATAACTCTACCTTTAGCAGAGTACCCATTGTTAGAACCCTCATAATCCGATATTGTAAATAAATGTCGTGTATTTGTAAATAAATAACAGTGTGACCAAGTAAATTTAAGTGAGTGAATAATTAATATATGGGTATATATATATATATATATATATATATATATATCAATATTTAATCTCCACCACAAGCAAACTAAATAGGTAAACAATACAATTAATACTTGTGTATACATACATATATACAACTAAGAATAAATTTAAACCACATAATATATATATATATATATACTCATAAATATATATACACTTTATCTTAATGTTGTTGACTTTGACTTGACTCTAATTTCTTTTACTTTATTTTTTTTCTTCTTTATATTTCTTTTTCCTTCATTATCTTTTCGTTTAGCCATGTACTTCATCTCATTCACTGCCTTGCTTAGTTCCCCTCTCCTGTTCCAGAACTTTCTGTATTTTTCTTGGCTGGCTTAGAGATTCCAGCCCTTTCTCATTTCTTGTGTAGCTGGGTTCCTCTATGTCTTGCAATCATGTGTGTGTGAGTGTGAGCTAAAGGCAGCAAGAGCAATAATTTTGTATTGACGGCCCTGTTTTTTCCTCATTTCTCTCCAAATCATGGCAACTCCAACCTTCCTTCTTGCTAACACAATCTACTCCTTCATGCATGTGGCCTTCATTGTATGTGTGGGAACCGAAACTAGTCAAGCTAGGCTTCGGCTGTAGGTGCAAGAATTTATGTAGACAACAATTATGTTTCGGGTGTATATAAGCTTTCTAGTTTTTTTTTTTTTCCTTTCAACTATTGGCCATAAGCTTTCTCCTTCTTCCTCCCAAAACCCATGATAGCCATCACAAATCAGTAGCAAGTTGAGAAGTGTCTTGTTTGTGTCTTGTTTTGGTCCAGTTATGAGGTGAGTAAGGATAGCATCCCCTGTTTTTCCTGTTCTGGTGTTGCATCAACCTCTTTGCAGCCCCTGTTTGACCATTTATTTCAGGTTGGATTGTAGTGGTTGGTGTGTGTGGGTTGGTTATGAATTCTGCTAGTTGTGAGTCTTCTTTTTTTCCCCTATCCTAGTCGTAGCTCTCTCCTCTATTTCTAGCCTGGTTTTGTTTGGGTGGGTTCCTTCTTTGCTCGGCTAATTGGTGATCTTTTGGGAGGTTGTATCAGCAGGATAACAAAGTCAAGAAGGATGGTAAGCACACCTCCTTCACGGCAGCTGCAAGGATAATTGGTAAGGTGTGGCCTGATTATTGATTCTAAGTATTTTGTTAGTTTAATTGCTTTAAATCGGTAGAATTCTTGTTGATTGTGGTTGTGGGAAAAGGTTAAAGTAAAGTTGAATTAAGGATTATAATCAAAGAGCGCAAGAAATAGAGGATTAAAGCTATAATTGGAATATGAGTGATATACGAGTTAATGAGATTGTGTTGATTAAATTGAGATAGGTATATAAACATAGATATACATATACATTAAGGGAAGTAATTTTTGCACCCAAGGTGTTTGATAAAATGTTTACAGGAAAACTAGTTATAACTTTTTAAGTTAAACTTGATAGATTTAATTCTTGGAGGTTAGTTGTTATTGGAATTGAATAAAAAGTTCCTAAACATGAAAAAAGAGTGGTTAATTAATGTGGTGAATGGAGGATTGGATGAAGGGATGTAGTGAGTATGAACAAAGGATGATTAGTTATGGATAAAGTGTTAGAAAATGAGAGTTAAGTGATTTTGAAGGGGTGCAGGGACAGATTTAGTGGTTTATAAAAATTTAGAATTTTGAGCATCTTCAAGGCTAAATTAAATTAAGAGTTCAAAATAGAAAATGTAGCTTAGGATCTTGAGACATTTTCTGTAAAATTTCGTAACTTGGTTTCAAGTATATTGCTAGTTAAAGCTGTTAGACTGCATCTAGGTCATGCAAGATTTTTTTAGTGAACCTCAGTCAATGTAGAAGACCTTGTCAGGGGTTGTGAATGGAATTAGCTTAAAACCTCTAAATGAAAGTTGTTCCTAACATCTTGAAACACTAAAATGGAGAGTTTTGTAATTTAATTTATAAGTATAAGAATTTTATAAACCTCAAAATCAAAGGTTGGCAACTAAGAATTTTACAAGTGCTATGTTTTTGTTTATGTGAAGAATCGATTGAGTCCAAAAAAAGTTTCTAAATAATAAAGCTAGATAACATCCTAAAGTTAATGTTTCAACTTGGTTTTATTAAATTTAATTAAGTATGTAAGTGAAAAATAAACATATATCCATGGAGGTCATGAAATGCCTAAAAGGAGTAACTTTAAATAATTAACTATACTAATATACACATCCAAATAATACATATGATACCTATCTAGAAAGACATGATAGTCCAACAAACGCAATGGAATTTTCTTTTTTCTAGAGAAAGTTATGTTCAGATAACTAAGGTAAGGTCAAAGCTAGCAAAATCCTGCGTTTTGCATAATTTGATGTAACTTAAAATAATAAAATGTATTGATACATAAATCTAAAAATTTCAAATGATATACCATTATAAAGCTACATGTGTCTTATATTTTATAAATTTTACGAAACTGAACTTGAAATTTTCTAAATAAAGATATGACTACTAGAATGAACACTGGTCCAAACGCTAAGTTTGGACAATTTTAATATTTTTAACTGACTAATGTTTTCTATCTTTTCTAATAGTTTCTTTCTACCTTATGCATTGTCAAGACATTTAAGATGTCTCTTATTATCAACCTTATAGCATAAAGTACAATTCATACTACTTAACATTAAATAGCTTAATAGAAAACTTTCATAAAAGAAACCTATATAAGTTGATATATAAGCTTAGTAATTAAAAGATTATAACAATAACGTTTATGAACTAATTCTTATTTGGGAATATGAATTTCAGTTCCGGGTCCTAACATGGACTTGATGAGACGTGTAGATGCAAGTGTAAGTGACGAATGAAATCGGTTAAAGGTGAATTGTTAATTGTTGCTTTAGAGGCTAGATTATTATGTGTAACTGTATATATATTTAAATAAATGTGCAAGTGCAATGTTTTAGTGAGTTTTTGAATCATACTTGCTTAAAATTGATTGTGGTTAATAAGGGACAACAAATTAAAATTTTTCTAAGAAATGATTTTTATTTCCGGAATTGAGATCCAGGTGCTCCTAGGATATGTTGATTCGAAATTCTTAGATATTCTTATTCTGATAAATGTTTTTAAAAGTTTAAGTGCTCAGCCCTGGTGGGATAGAGTATGTACAGAGATTAATCTGTTGTGCAGGCATGTAAATGCCCAATGAGGGTGATAATGTTGTGTGTGGCTGAGTTATTCATTGGCCCTTTGTTTGCTTTGTATGCTGCGATTGCTCTGATTAATTTGCAATTCTATGAATTATATAAGTTTTGAATTTATGATGAATACCAATGTATACATGTAATTTTGAATGAAGACATGAACATTGCCACATGATAATAATTGACTATATATGTTATATACTTGTGTTGAGTGATGCTAATACCATTTGGGTAAATTTTTCTACTCACTAAGTCCGTGGGACTCATCCTTTTTTTGTGGATATTTTTTTAGTAACAGAATCTTAAAAGATGTTAACCACCAATATGGGGCTTGCTGAGAGTTTGGCAGCAAGGAAGATTTTGGGATCTCATACTTGAAGTCAAGAATGAAAGTTTGTAGTCACATTAAAACTGTGGGGTTTCTAATTTTGTATGGTGTAATAGTCTAATATTTGTCTTGTTTATGATATGGACAGAGTGGAGCTTCTTGTTGTCGTTGTGTAAAAATAGGATTTTATAATTTATGAATTGTTTCAGTCAACAAATTTTTACTGTTAACTTTTGTTTGAAAAATTCTTAGTTTTTATTTATTGATTAGTCAAGAGTCATAATTGTTTCTGTGTTTTTGAGTCAGAGTTACGAATGGTTGATTACCATTCCTCTGGCCAATCATGTCTCCGTTTAGGGGTGTGACACCCATAACCAAGATAATCAACATACTCAAAGAAATTAAATTTCTTCCAAACTTGAGAATGTATCGCACATCAAGCAAAGTCTTGATACTACCATCATACATCTTAAATTTTACATTGTCAATACCAACGGCTTCTAACTTATCATCATTTGTCAATGCAACGTCTATAAGTATCAAACCAAGTTCTATTCAAACAAATATATAAAGAGCATATAGAATTCTAAAACCCAAGAATCATTCAAAGATTTCTTATCTTCTTTAACAATAAGAGTATCACCATCAATTAAGTCATCCTCCTTACTAAATGAGATAGCTCCCTCAGACTTCTCAGATTTCTTCTTAAATTCTTCCATATCTTTTTTCATCTTCTTGCAATAAAATTGGATATGCCCCATTTTATGACAATAGTAACACTCCTTATCTCTATTATCCACTATCGGTCTAGATTTTTTTCTCTATGATATTTCATTCCACATGATGCACTCCTGTCATAATAAGAACTCCATCTTCAAAATTATTACTAGGATTCTTGAATTTTTCACTCTCTAGAAAAACTGCAATAACTTCCTCCACCTTCAATGTATCATTCCCTACCAACAATGTAGTCACCAAATTTTTATATGATGATGGAAGAGATGATAACAACAACAAAGCTTTGTCTTTCCCTTCTATTTTAACTTCTACGCTCAACAACTGAGTAGTGAGTTTATTGAAACTATTCAGATGATTCCCGATATATGTACCTTCCTCAATCTTCAATTGATACAATTCTTCCTTCAAATATAGTCTATTTATAAGAGATTTCGATAGATAAATTTTATTTTTTTCAGCTTCTTTCATAATTCTATAGAAGAATTTTCATTCAAAACAATACTTTACCTTCAGAGCTAGTGCATGATGAATTGTACCATAACCTTCATATGCAATTCTTCCTAATCATCATCACTCATCTTTCCCAGCTTCTTACCCTGCAAGACTTTATGCAATCCTTGTTGCACAAGGACATCCTTCACAGTACTTTGCTAAAGATTGAAATTGTTCTTCCCATCGAACAATTTCACCTCAAATGTTGTGCTTGCAAATTTTGCCATCTCAAACTACTGCTTAGAAATCAACCTTTGCTTTTATCACAATATATAATGTGGAAAACCTTCCAACTGAGGGAAAAACCACGTGCAAAGGCAAAAAAGAAATTTCATTATCAATCAAAAGAGATTACAATAATTTTCTCTCACAATCTCAAATCCCAATTACAACCAATAACTCTTCTTACGAAAAAAAAAAAAAAAAACTCACTAATAAATAGCACACACTCTACTTTGTGGCTACACTTTCTCTGCCTCTTCTACTACTATTTATAATATGTTAGCATCACCAAGCTACCAAAAAACCTAACCCTAATGGACTTGTGGGCCATAAGCATCAAAAAACTAATATTTTCTTTTTCTTTACAATTTAAGTCACAAGCCAAACACATAATGACTTGATATAAAAATAAAAAAGAGCATCTAAAAGAAAAGGCCATGGTCTTTTTTTCTTGACACAATATGGAGGGATGATGCTACCTTACAAGAAGCACTAGATCGGAACAGTACAGTTCACATTGCTTTTATGCCTACATCATAAAACTACAAGTATATAACAAAATAAACGTATGCAGTTGTAATAGACTCAAATAACTAATATCCAGTTTATTAGCAGCAAAATGCAAGAAGAATCCATAAATTTTCTATCCAAACACATTCTATCTATAGGGAAAGATCTGGTTGAAGAGAAAATTAGTTTCTCAGTGTCCAATTTCTCTTTTTCACTGGGGTTAGAGTGGAGGATAAATTTTTGAACCATTGCATAAGCCTGCAGAAGTATCCTAATATGAAGCAGAAATAAGTATCATTGCGAACACATCACATAGTAAAGCTCCGTAACTCAAAATCTTTGTGCCTTTTGAGATCTTTGTTTTTTGAAAAACTTGTAATTCTTGAGAATTTGGAGAAGACAGTAAAAAACATTGTTTGTAAGTCCTGACAATGTGTAGTTTCTGGTTGAGCCAACAAAACCAGTTGTAAAGGGAGCTGAACCCTACAATTCAATTTTGTTCTAGTGTGATTTAATATAATCTCAAATGGTCTTCTTAGAAAGTTGACGTAGTCTAGCTTATCAAACAAACCACTATAAATCTCTTTCTCTTTACTTACTTTGATTGTGCTTGCATCTTGCCTAAGTTTTAAATTTCTAATTATGGTATCTGTTTACAAAAAGCTATTAAACTTGGTTTTCAAACTATTCACCCCTATAATTTTCTATTTCTATCCAACATTTGGTATCAGGGTAGGTCATTGACTACATATTTTTAAAGTTTTTACAAATTTCAGCATAGAGCTTTTCAAGTGGCAAAACAACAGTAGATTCCTTGATGAAGGGTTTTCTTCTACTCCTATGTTCAGTGGTTAGAACTTTGAATATTGAAAAATCAAAATGAGTGCTTTTGTCTAGGACCATTTATTATGACATATGGGGATGTTTTTCAAGAAAATTATATCTCTAGAATCACCGAAACCACTATTCCTAAGGAAATAAGCAATTGGGGTGACATTGACAAGAGCGAAAACCAATGTGAAAGTCGTGAATTTATTAAAATGTGCTTTAAACTCTAATGAATTCATCTCAGCACACAAGAGCACAACTCAAGTAAAGAAATCCATGGTCAATATGTTTGTATATGATTATGAAGGATTTAAAATGAAATCTGATGAGTCGATCTTTGGATTATTTTCTAGGTTCACAAGTGTCATAAATGTTTTAAAGGGACTTGGAAAAGCATACACCAATGAAGAAAAGGTGGTAAAAATCCTTGGTTGTTTATCTAGAAGCTAGAAAGCTAAAAAGATAGCTATTAAGAAGGCAAGAATCTAGAAGTTCTCACTCTTGATGAACTACTTGGGTCTTTTTTTACCTATGAGATGCAAGAGAATCTGAATATGAAACTGAAGGCAAAACCCAAAAAGGAAAAGTAGTTGCCTACAAATAAGTTTTAATAGTAGAAAGTGAATCCAGTCATGAGTGCCTCTAAGGAAGATGAAAATATAGCCCTGATCACTAGAAAAGTCAAAATATTTCTGTAAAAAGGTTCATCAAGAAAACCACCATTCAGAAAGAAGACAATGCTGAATGGAGATATCCAAAAGTTGAGAAGAAAGAAGGACCAATTTGCTTTCGAATGTAACTCATGGCTACCAGTAGCTTCTTAGATGAAGCAAATCAAAGTGCTGAACTAATAGCTGATGAATTAGATAATGAGGTAAATTCAATCTTTTCTTTTGATGAATTGCACAATGCATTATATGAATTGGTTGAACAATATGCAATAGTTGTAACTAAATTCAAAAACCTAAAAAGAGAGTTAGTAGCTCTAAAGGATAAAATTATAAAATTGATTACACAACTTTTGGAATCAAATGCTAAGATTAATACATCTATTGATGTGCCAGCTAATAATGCTATTGCCCTCTGAGAATGAAAAGTTTAAATGCAAAATAACTAATTTGATTGAAATCCTTGCTAAATTTGTTAATGGAAAAAGGAATTTGGACTTTCTATGGGAAGTAAAAAATGTGCCTTTGACAAGACTAGTCTAGGCTATCATACATACACTACACACAAATCAGTATAACACTTTATTTGTGAGAGTAGCAAGTAAAATCTGCAACTTTTGTAGTGTAATTGGTCATACAGCTGTTGCTTACACAGTGAAGGGAAAGATAATAGACATAAATGGAAAAGTGGTTTGGGTTGTCAAGAACACAAAATCCCCTGAATCACAAGGGACTAACACCAAAAGAACCAAAAAAAAATTAGTATATAAGATAAAATGATTATGATTGCATGTATGCTTAAGGGGATAGAACAATTAGCCCTTTTAGGTGCTTGATAGTGGATGTTCAAGACACATGACTGGAGAGAATGATAAGTTCTCAACCTTGAAAGTAGATGACAGTGGGTTTTTCACCTTTGGAGACAACAACAAAAGAAAAATTGAAGGAATAGGTAACATTGGCAATGAAAGTTGTCATGTAGAACAAGTACTCTTTGTCAATGGTCTCAAACACAATCTTCTTAGCATTAGTCAATTGTGTGATATAAATTTTAGATGTATTTTTTTATTCTTCAAACATCTCTTATAACAAACTCAAGTTTGTGAGGCATGGTCAAAACAACATTTATGGAATAAAATTTCAGAGAATGTGTTTCACTGCCTTACATGATACAACTGCTATTTGGCATAAGAGATTGGAACATGCTAGCATGAGTACCAACTCTTAACTGGCCAACAAAAGTTTGGTTTCAAGATTGCCTAAGAAAACATCTTCTGAAAAGCTATTTGATGCCTGCTAAATTGGATAGCAATCTAGAACCTTTTTCAAAAGCAAAAATTGTATTTCTACCTCAAAGTTATTACAACATTTACACATGAATTTGTTTGGCCTCACACAAACTGTAAGTATTGGTGATAGCAAATGTATGTTTGTCATCATTGATATTTATTCTAGATTTATATGATCTTGTTCATTTCTAGTAAAAACCATGTGTTGACTATTTTCAAAAGTTTCTACAACCGTAATCACAATGAAAAATTGCTTTCAATTTTAAAAATCGGAAGTGACCATTATAAGAAATTTGAAAATTCTGACTTCTTTGATTTTTGTGAAGAATAATAATAATAAATAAATAAACAATTAAAACATAAAAGCTCTACATAGAAATTGAAATACAAAAAGTATGTACACAAAATCAAAAAAAAATCAAAAAAACACACTTTAATCTCAAATCATTGGCTGGATTGTCAACAGATCCTCACAAAAAGAGTTGATGTCCTAAACATGAACATTTTTCTCTATTCAAACTTTGAAAAGCGCAACATCATTCAAATTTAACTAATTAACTTAAATTTTTTAAGTCAAGTTCTCTTATGAAGCTTCTTTAGCAAAATGTATAAAAATAAAAAATAAAAAAATTTTCAAAAATTCAACTATAGATGATATATTACACAACTAAGAGCTTGATAAGCTTTTGTACAAACTATACAATATAAATGAATCTAAATGAATGCATATACACTATAAATTAAATACAATGTCGGCACCAACAGATCATAATAACATCACGTGGTAGCTGTAAGAAGAATAAAATATAAAATCCCTACAGTGACGAGGTATTGTGGAAGAGTGGACAAGCCAAGCCTAAAGTGAGGGGTGCAAGTCCAATTTTATAGCATTACGACAAACGTATAATCCAGAATCAAAGGAAGCTGAAAGAAGAATAGATTATAGAATCAAATTTGTATTAATCATCAAAATATGAATAAATTACATTGTGAGGAAGCTCAGAGAATGAGGATGAGCTGTGTAATCAATGTTGATAGAGGCTAAATGAATAAGTATCTTCCAACTATGGGCAACATCCAAACATTTGTGCTAAACGGAAATAGTAAATAAATTAAAAAAAAAAAATCCTCCCAGGTGTCCCTTCCACCTGCGCAAGAACAGAGCTAAATAAATCCTATTCTGTACTTAAATCTATGAGAATCAGGCTTTCAACCACTGTCACCTGAATGCCCAGTTAGGCGCCATACACATTATTTCTTCCTTTAACTCTATTGCAGTAGAGGTTAACCTGGAACAACCCTTCATGTACAGAATGGAAAGATGTTTGCAACCATCTTTTGGAGCCTGTAAACCACAATCACAGAGATTGCGACAGAGGTTCACATATAGTATCTTCAACTTAGGGGAGTTTAATGTAATAGCATCCCACCTAGATATCCTGATCCTGTGACATCCACTCAGGGAGCCCTATTGCAATTGCCAGTTTGCCACAGTAGAGTCATCAGCAACAGGTCTGATAAGTAATACTGAGGCACCATGTAAAAATGTGATATTTACATCCTTCAAAGATGTGCAGGCACTGGCCAAAATTTTCACCCTAAATCAGTAATACTGAGGCACTGGTAAAGACTAATAACCATCAATGAGGGACAACTGAAGTAACCAAGGACAGTTCAGAATCAGTGATGGAAAGACAATAATTTAGACGACCATTTTGCAATTTTGAACCATAATATTGCAAATGGGTGAACCCTGCATCTGTTAGGTTATGAGCAACCTGTAGATGGAATGCGTTAATGTCAGGGTATTCTGAGTCTGAGATAATGGGGAATGGTGAAGTTGGGTAAATGAGCATATGGATTGCAATGGCTGGTGGCTTATATTTTGTATATTAATTAAGCCATAGATGGCAAGTCAGCAAAAAGGATTAGCAACGGCATTACAATCAAGACCATCAATAGTGAAGGTGCATGATAAAGGTAAGACAATTTCTGGAAAGACCTTCCATGTCAACCTTCTAACACTCTTCAGAAGAAGGCTGCAGAGCTTGAATTTTTACAGTAAACTTTTTATACGAGGACCTAGATGAATCGGAAGAATCAAATCCACAAAGAGCAGGTGCGGGTGAGTCTCCATAACCATAGCCTATATGAACTCCACATTTGCGGCAAAGTAGTTTAGTCTTTGAGTGAAAACGACCCCAAGAGATAGGAAAGCACTTTATCACATCAACCTGTGTGAATCGGCTGAGTCAACGGAATTGAATGATATTGAACCTTTCTTAATGGATTTGCGGTATCCAGAGCCTATGTCAGAGGTGTTTCGATTCAGAGATGTTAATTTCAGAGGATATCCACAAGATCCACAACTGCAAAGTGGAAAATAAAGCTCAAATAACGAGAACATCCAATAGGAAAAAATAGAAAATTTAAAACCCATTTCAAAAATTAAGGAAAAAAAGCATCTTAAAAAGTAACTACCAAAACATATGATAATGTTATGTTTCTAGGAGACATGGATATTCATTTAGCATACAGAGCTGTGCAGTGCAATCTCATTTTGCTATATTTTTTTGATAAAAGAAGAAATTACATTGTTAAGAGGAAAAAAGAGAATACAAAAAGGAAGAATCTCTTACTCCTTGAAGAAAGTGAGAGATATAACAAAGAAAATAAGACAAATACAGAACAGCCTTGCAATCCCTTTTGATAACCTCACTTCCTATATTAATGATATATTACCATCTTATCTAAAAGCTCAAGCTGCTAGTGACAGAGATTCTTTAATCATATGTATATTCTAACACTCCCCTTCACATATGGGCTGAATATTTTTGTTGTAATGGAGTGGCCTAACATGTGAATATTATGATTTAATTGGGGTGTCGATTAGAAGCAGGCTTTAAACTCAGGACCTTATGCTTTGTTACTATGACAAATTACCATCTCATTTAAATGATCAAGCTTGTAATGAGGGAGATTCTTTAATCATATATATATATATATATATGTAGTCTAACAATTTTTATGTTGAATGTACAACAAGCCTTGACATTATCATCTTTGAAGTGTTCATTTTTCAATATATTGCTTCTTGATAGCGCAACACTTTATGCCATAAAGCATAGCACGACGCATGAAAGTTCTGTAGAATTTACCTTTTAGCTTTAAAGGTATCCCCCATTATCACATAAAATCCTCAAAAAGTTTCTTCATTTCAGTTAACATGTTCTAATTCTATGTAAACATCCATTTTTAGTTCTCCATCATGTTAAATTATTGATCTAAGATCCTAAGTGCTCACTAGTTGGAATCTGTTGACCCTTTATACGTACTAAGGAGTAAGTAATCATTCTTCTTTTACCCTTGCGAAACCTACACTCCATACACTCAATTTTTTGTTCTACTTAACATGAAACCTCTAGATTCTCTCAATGGTTTTAGCTTAGTGTTGACCACTGTCCTAGTTCCACTAGCTAAAACAATATCATCCGCAAAAAAAGCATGTATTAGTAAGTTCATCTATCACTACTAATTAAAAAGATTACTTAAAGCTGGTCCTTGGTGGTGTAAACCAATCATAATAGGAAATTACATGTGCAAGGGCTTAGATTAAACTTGTAGGCAATGAATCATATATAAGTAATTTTCTTTTTAGAATTTAAACAATTAAGCTCATTATTATTTAAACTCAAAAAAGAAAATGATAACTTCTGGAAGAACCATTAAAGAGTCATATAGGCAGTATAATTTATAAACGAACTGCTTTTTAATGTGGAAAATCAAATAGATAAAAGTTTTACTATGGTAGGCCAAAAGCTGGTTTTTGAGGTAGGTTACCAAAGAGAACTTTTAGTATGAGAATTACAGATGATAATAAATTTTTGAAGTTTCTCTGCCTCAAATGCTTAATAGAGACAAGATAACAAAACAACCGAAATTGGTGTTGATTCATCACTCTTTCAGTCAAACATGTCTGGAACCCTAAGAAAGGATTTAAGAAATTTTGCTATGCACTATACAACAATATGTCAGCAAATTAAGATAAATGAAAATTGTATGTTGATCGCTATGGGGAAAATGTCAAAATTTGTTCCTTTTTATATTAAAATAAAAGAAAAACATCATTTTCTATAATTTGTTAGCAAAACAATGACATAAAAGGAAAAAAAATAATAAATCAGTACAAAAGCAAATGAACTATCATTGAATAATGAACCACATACTATGGATCTGCCCTAAGATCTTTTATGTCAGATCCAATTGTGGAAGACAAAAATATATAGACAACAGAAGAGCCATTTCCAAAGAAGCACAGCCGGACAATACCAATTAGAAAGAAGCAAAGTATTTAAAAATTCCTTAGGTAAACAGTGGAAATATATGCTGGAAAATTACCATCTTTTATACCGAGAAGAGGACAAACTAAACTGAGACCAAAAATTACAGGTGGTTCAATTATATTTATCCCAAAAAATCAACAACACCCAAAATCAGATAGAGATGAAAAGGAAGAAGAACAGTTCTACAAAGAGTTGAAAACATTCTAAAAGACCTTCTATTCCCTTTCATGATCATCTCCGAAAGAATAGTTTTTGTTACTGTAACAACCAATATCTCATTTCAATTGCACCAAAAGATGGTACATTAAAGAAGGCTAAAGGAATTAAAATCATCACTTTACTCAAGACAATAAAAAACAATATGATTCACTTCATTGGTATAAGTTCATAATCTCGACATATTAATTACGTTAATTGGAATTTGATACAAGAATTTTATTTCACTCTTCTTATAGAACATATCTAAGGGGCAAATATGCAATAATTGACAGCAATCCTTAATCCAATTGAAGTGGAATATACTGCATCACTGCAATTATACATGTACATATTCAACATAGCAGGTAAAATATATGCAATATTACTACTAATCAAAGAAATAAATTGAAAATCAATCAGAATAACCAATAGCTTCTAAAATAACATACATTTTTTACGGGTGACATAGACAAGAGAGAACTTACCTGTAAAAGACGTCAGCTTGGGACATCCTCTCATATGATGATCAAGCATCCAAACAAATTGCATAAACTTTGACTTACCTTTCACTAAGAGGAGAGAGAGGAAGGAGGAGGTAAGTTTTAGACTCTGGGAGGCGCTTCTTTTATAATATTCGACTTTCTTGGCTTCCCCCTCGTTTTCCTCCTTTCTTTTTTGTCTGACCTTTTGGAAGTTTGCTTGGGCCGGTAATGCTTGGCCCACCTCAAATTCTAGTTCGTGACTGCCACATCGAGGGGTGTCCAATCGTAATTTTCATTCGACTTAGATCAAATCAGGTGGGATGCTCAAAAAGTTATATCCGGTACAAAATTCGGATGAATTAGTAGTTAGATTATATTTCAGAATAAAAAGAATTTTTAACTAGAAACAAACATAAATAGGAGTCTTTTAATTAACCTTAAGATATAATTAAAAGGATAAGAAAATTTTAATTTATAATCTATAGATTTAATATGAACATAAATCCAAGCATATAATAAATTACATATGATAAAGTTAAAAATTAAATATGAACATATATAAACTCAAATTTTAACAATACAAAAAAAATTAATAAATAAATATATTAAAAAATACATTACTTTCATTCCATGTATATTATGTCATACACTCACTTTTATGTATTAAAAAATTCTAGATTAGATATGGTCTCATAGATATATATATATATATATATATATATAATTACTTTACAATATTAGTACATAATTTAAGATCGGTTGAGTTCCCTCACTTAATATTTTTTTCCAAACACTTGACCTCATCCAAAGAAAAAAAAATATTTAGTATGTTATGATACTTGTCTTTTATCGGATTGTCATGTTTCAATCCGGTTATCCAAAGATTTTTTAATACTTTCGAGTTTTCTGTACACCTTAGCTAACTAGTCACAAAAATCTTATAAATTATATTTCTTTCGATGGATCACCAAGAGGCCTCTTTTATTATGATCCAAAATGTAGGAAATAATATTGTCATTTGGGCTAAACAAGTGTATGATTTGTCAGTTTTTGAAGAGTCGGAGGATAATATTGGTGAGTGCCCGTCAAGAATCTAATCTTGGACTTCAGGCCCCAAGAGGATCTAATGGCACAAATCCGTGTCAATTAGGTTACAAGTGCGGTAGATTCAAAACAACTAAAAATTAGCTTGATGTATAATATACAATTTTTGGTGTATATATATATATATATATTATATAAAATATAAGAGTTATGGGGTTTTCTTAATAATTTGAGAAACTTTGCTATCTAAATAGAAGATTGAGGAAAAATTTAGATTGGTTAACCAAAGTGCACACATTTAAAGAAAACAAGTCTTAAAAAATATGATGGTTCTATTGATATACATCTAATAGAGTACGTAGTAGGATTTCTAAATATCTTTTTATTAAGTAATTGTTTATCAAGATTTCACAATCAGAAGTGAGGAAAGCTAAACCTCCAAGAAAGAAGATTGATAAAAATAATAATAACAAAATAATTTATATTGACTGGATACACTGACACCGTTGTTAATTCAATCTTGCACTATAAGTAAATTTTTATATACTATCAGTAATTTTTTATAGGATAAGTTTCTCTTAAATTCTATTGTTGGGTTAAAAGACCACACCATATAGGTGATGTCCATTAAATTTCACTTTAATGAGAGATTGTTAGCTACAACACCTACGCTACTTAAAAGAACAATTTATAAAATTTTGAAATATCAACAAGTATGACTTATTAGGTAAATCAGCTAGTAAACGAAGTGAAATAGATATGAAACTTGGTGTATAACATCTAAATTTTGAGGTTTTTGTTTATTAGAATAATAACTAAATTAAGAGTCAGATTAGTTAAATTATAAAATAGAAAATTAAATTATTAAAAAATTATAAAATTAGACACTAATTAGTTAATTGACAATCAACCTCAATAATCACTCAATCACCAAATTTCCATCATCACACTTTCACCTCCAATTACATTAAAATTTGACAAATCACATTAATTTTTCAATCATCACAATTACCTCAAATTCTCAAAAAATTTCACCCTGACCTTTTCCTATGTATAGGCTCAATAGGCAATGGAAGAAGGGAGATGGAAAATTCAAGACACAAAACTCTTGAAATTCTATTACTTTTCCCTCATAAATCAGAGATTTGAAGAAACAAAAAACTCTTTACAATCAAGCCCAGTGCTAGTAAAGATTATTCAACACCTTTCTTAAAAGCTGTTTGCAATTTCGTCTTAAAAGAACAAATAACATTCAATTTGATATCAAATTTCATAACCTTCGGGTCAAATCAAATTCCTAAGGAGACTAAATCAGATGAATTATTATGTTTTTTTTTTTTTGCAAAAAATAGCATGCAGAGTTTGTAACCATTTATTTTACAAATATAATTAATTAGTATTTGTACACGATTTTGTCCTTTCATTTCAGGTTCAAAATTTGTGTTCACAAATTTTTTGAAGGAACAAATATCTTTCCATCAAGTATCAAACTTCATACCTTCAAATTGAATCAAATTATCAAGGAGATCAAATCAAGGGAATTATTATTCTTTTTATTGTAAAGAATATCATATGGAGCTAAAAGAATATCATACCTTTTCCTACAAGTACCACCTCATTGTTAGTCACCTGATGCAAAAGTGCTTTGTATTAAAAGATCAAATCATGAAGCTAACGAAGGGGTGCAAGATAGATCTCAATATTAGTAACGTGGTAGAGATCAATCATGGTAGTGACACAGTAGGACCAAACCTCATTTCATCGTGCAAACAAATGCCAATATCACTAAGGGTAGAAGCTTGAATTATCTAATAGGAATTTTAGAACCTATAATGGAGCAATACCCAATCATTGGCGTAAAGCCAGAACCTTCAAAGAATGATGAGCAAATATTAGAGGATGATAAGGTGTGGACTTTAGTGATAAGCCGAAAGCCAAGGTAGCACTGAACTCCACAACCGAAACCTAAAAGGCACCAGCCAAAGAGGAATAATCATTCTAAGAGAAAAGAAAGGAAAACAAAGAAAGAAAATTTCTTAAAGCCCAAACTCGTGCTTGATGAACTTCATGAACAAGAAGCATGAACTCCCATAACATTGAAAGAGTACTTTCCCAGTAAGTACTTCAAGAATGAGAAGGTAGAGACAATGTACATGTTCTTTTGCTATAAGGTCCATGATGAAGATGAGGTGAGTGAAATGTCCCTTGTAGACCAGAAAGTCTCTAAAAAACTCAATATTATCGAGTCGTATGAACATTCCTAAGTTGTTGCGATTAGCAAGTCAAGTTCGAGAAGTACTCATTCAAGCCTTGCAAAAGCCACAATCTTACATGGCTAATTCATAGTAATGGTGGAAAATGATGCAACCTCCTGATGTTGCCTAAGTATGATTTCTTTTATAGATAAGGATTTTCTATAGGCTCAAAACCACATAATAAACCTTTGTATATAGCGGCATACATAAGAGAGAAAATAATTAGATGAATTTCATTGACAAAATTTCCCTGATTAAAATAATGCCAAAAATAACAATGAAAGAGCTTGGAATTTTGGTAGGATCTTTCTCAAAACCGGATGGTAATTTAAGGTTTTCAACCAAGGCATGCAACATGTTATTGGGATGATACATTTTGAGCTTATAACCTATGAGTTGAAATCAATTGTCTTGTTTTATATGATCGATGCAAAGGCGACTTATAAAATGCTATTTGGTCGACCATGGATACATGGAAGTGGGATTATTTCTTTAACTTTCCATCAATGCATCAAGTACTACCAAGATGGTGTAAGGAAAGTAAATGCAGACTTAAAGCTATTCGAAAAGACAAAAGCTCATTTTGTCGATTCAAAATTCCACTTGAAAGAGGAAATGATTGAAAAGGCTTTTTTATTTAAAAATTCCAACTATAGGTATAACAGTAGAAAAAAAAGGTTCAATCAAAACTGAAGTCCAAAATCCTTTCCAAGCAAGGGCAATGAGGTCTCACTTGTAAAAGATCCACTCAATGAAGCTCCATTTGTAGAGAAAATTCATAATGAATAAGTATTACCAGTATCTTTAACCCTTGTACCAATACTTCTCTATATTTCAATAACTAGACATAAGAAAAAACCTATCTCCATTTTCAAAATGTTCAGAGACTAGAGATGCTGAAAATGGACGATATTCAAGTGCTAAAAAGAAGTCACATTATGCGTTTGACAAGGTTAGAGAACCTTTCCTCATCCAAATTCGTATTGGGGTTTCATTCTGTCATTCTAAGCATCATAAACTGGATATATCCTGAAAGCTTACAAGCTATTAGCCAAGGTAAGTTACAACCTTAAAACATGAGATATTAGGAACATTAAATTCAGCACTCGTCAGAAAGAAAGTACATGGTATTAATGACAAAGTTGAGAGAAAAATGATATGATATATCGTCTTGAAAGATTGTTAGAAAAACCCAATTTGATATAAGCTAGAAAAACCCAATTTGATATACGTTAAGAAAAGTGACATGACGATAAATATTCAACATATCAACATTGAAGTAGATGATGACTTCAAGCAATAAGAAGATGAGCTACCAAGTCTAGTCTCTATGTTCAACCAGCTAGAGTCTCTCGAATTTCAACTTTTGTTTTCAATCAACTAGAATCTCCTAAAAGCCAAACTTATATGTTGAGATACTCAGTGTTGTTCCCTAAGAAAGACATAATACTTTCCAAGTGTAAAAGACATCCTTTGATTTCTTAGGGGTGGCAAGTAAACGTTTAAAGGATCGACAATTAAAATCTGGAAGAAATGTAGAACATGTCAAGTTGAAGGATGATAAGGCAGTATGCAGCCTTGTGCCACCACAAATACAAGTATCAGTTATCTAGACATTTATACTAGTGATTCACTCACAATGAGAAAGTGCACAATCATAAGTACCACCATATCACAATTAGGCCAAGAAGGTGACAACAACTAAGTGGAGAGTTTGACTACAAGTTATCATATAAGAAACTAGCTCAAAGTCACTTCATGCCGAGATTGAGGGGGCTTCACTAGCTTTAGAAGGACGGTGTTCAAATTACCGTGGAGGAACTTAAAGAAATCAATCTTGTCACCAATGAAAACCTCGACCAACTTTTGTGAGTAGTCTGCTAGCTTCAAAAGAAAGGCAAAATTACATTGAACTCTTACTTCGAGTATAAGGATATTTTTGCCTAGAGTTAGAAAGAGATGCTCGGCCTTGATCCAAAAGTTCACCAGAAAAGAGACAAAACCCATCAAACAAATGCAAATGAGGTTGTCTTCTAAATTCTTCCCACAAATAGAAGCCAAAATCAACAAGTTGGTTGAGGTAAATTTCATATAAAAGGTCAAGTATCCAACGTGAATTTCCTACATTACACTAGTGAGAAAGAAGAATAGACAGATTCGTGTATGTGTTAACTTTAAGACATCCAAAATGCATGTCCAAAAGACGACTTTCCACTTCCAATCGATGAGGTCATGATTGATGCTTTGGCTGGGCATGAGGCTTTATCATTCATGGATGGTTCATTCGGTTATCACCAAATTTATGTGGCCCTTGAAGATAAAAATGCTAACTATATTTTGAACACCAAAAGAGATATGTTGTTACAAAGTCTTTCGATTTAGTTTGAACAATGCTAGCACAACTTGTCATAGTGCAATGCAAAAAATCTTTGATGACATTTTTCACAAGAATGGGGAGTACCATGTAAATGATTTGGTTGTTAAGACCAAAGTCAGAAGAAATCATCTGCCAATGACATTGAAATAGCCATAAACCTTTTATGCTCATTGGAGTGACTATATGAAAATTTACTTATTTTAAGTAGAACCTATTATTTTACAAAATGACATTAAAAAACCTTAATATAGTAAAGTAATCTTAAAAGAAAATTTTACAGGGAAACACCAAAAGAGGCTCTGGGTTTTATTAAAGTGTAGATAATTGTTATGTTCTTATGGTTTTATTTGTTTAGAATGACAAGAAAATGGTAGTTCTAGATAATATAAATGGCCAACTGGTGGTGGTAGAGTTACAACAAAGCATTAATCAACTCCGAGGGAGCACTGCATACGTATCATCATGTTCCCTCACCTTCCACAATATCATCAATAGCCCAACAAGTCCTACCATTGGAACCCTTTAAGAGTGAAAGTTTTTGTTCAATTCTAGGGCAAGATGACATAAATAATCCATTAAATGCTCAATTATATTTAGAAAAAGGTTTATAAGCATACTAGCATGGAGGTGATGCACAATCGGAAAATGTAAATGATAATGGATTATGTTGAATATTGAGATATCAATGTTGTAGTAATCCATAATTTAATTTGAGGATTTTATTATTTTTATATGAACAAGTTTCTTATTGCTCTGTTATTGAATTTTATATAATGCAGGAGCAATATAGTAAAGATGATTTGACAAACAAATATATACCAAATTTATAATTTTAGCTACTGAATTTACTATTAGAAAAATTTAACAACAAAATTAGCTATTGAAAATCAATAATAATAATAATTTCTTACCATTTTAGCGACCATTTATGCAAAGAAAAATTTGGTAGCAATTAGAGATCGAAATATGTATTCGTACGTTTAGCAACCTTGATTTTAGTCACTAGCAGCACTGATCACAAAATCACCAGCTGGTCCGCTAAAAAACTATTGATTCAGTAAACCATTTTGGTGTTAGTTAAAATACTATTTTTCTTGTAATGCTATAGATATCAAAATCGAACAATTAGGTATAACTTATGTTTCTTATTGTTGTTGCTATGCTAATCTTGAGATTGAGTCATATCATCAGTTAATTAGAGGTGAGATTGCGTGTAAGGTGGCAGTACTTTGGGCAACGGTTAAATGTTCCATGTTTTAATAGATTACTTCCTTTGTTCATAGTTGGCTATGTCCGCCAAAGGGACACAAAGTTTTTCTTATAAAAGAAGAAGTGACACAAAGTTTTGTCTCATATTATTACTTATAAGGTTCACAGGCTCCTTCATGGATAAGAAACAACGTAGGGAGTTAATTCTCTTGTTGTCAGGTTTATAGGAATGGACCACAAGGAGGTTGCAGGTGTTCAATTCTCTTCCCAATTCTTGTGTTGAAGCTTTCCGACATGGAATTTTTGGCATTTATACATATCAATCTAGGTAATCATGTTAAAGGGATCAAGTATTCCTTATTTACGATTTTTGGTTGTATTTTGTACTAACGAGTTTGTTCCTCTACATTTTGTACTAGCACTACAAAAAAACTGGGCATTTCCTACAAACTTTTTTCCCACAAACTAGATGACAGACTAGGAAAAATGTTTTACTGACAAGCTAGTTGTCAGTATGTCCATTGGTATTTTATAGCCAACCACATTTTTTGTACAACAAAATTTACCCACAAACCATGGTTTGCTGGTATTAATTTTTTGTAGTTTCTAGCAAACCTTAGTCTGTCAATAGATTTTTTTTAGTTTTTCCCATAAACTATTTTTTGTTGGAAATTAATACTCATATTTATCCACATTAATACACAGCTCTTTTTTTTTTTTTTTTTTACCCACGAACTAGTTTATAGGTAATTTTAAAATCCCTAAATATATCCTAATCACGGACCCATTACCATCTGCCTCTACCTTTCTTTGCCTAGTGCATCCCTAACACCCTCATCATTGAAAATGGAAGCCAAAGAAGACTAAGAAGGAAGCAGGTCTATCTGTTTTGTATACTAGAGAAGCGGATTGTTCGGTATTTAGGAGTGGATCTCAATCTAAACACCCCTACCAAGATCCATAGTTGTCTCCTTCTTAAGAATCTAAGGCGCAAATGAGGCGACATCATTAGTGGTAGTCACAGGCTTGCCGTGGTCAAGCAGATACTAGGGGTGCTTTGCAGGTCCAGGTGAAGTGAGGAGTGGTCTGCTGTGTTAGTTTCATCTGGTTCAAAAGTTTTAGCAGCTAAGGATGTTAGTTTCACTATGGTCTGTGTTCTTCTTTGGATTTTCCTCAAAAAGATTGTGAACTATCTGGTAAGGTTTATTTTTTTCATTCTCTAAATGATTCTAAACTTGTTGTGTTTAGCGTAATTGTATGCAATAATGGATTCTAAACTTTTCCTTGTTATGTTTCCATGGCTGCCCTTAGGCCACATGCTCCGCTCTAATCAGATTTAAGCCCGAAGTTAAAGTAGATCTTTCTTGTCCTTGCACATTTCGGCTTGCATCCATATTCCAACATCTTGTTAAATAGCTTCATTGCTTCTTCTAGTCTACCAGACTTTAAAAGACCATCTATTAAAGGACCATCTTGCAAATGGAAATGCATTTTAACATTATTAATTCAAAAAACAAGAAAATGATTTTATCAGGTCTATATATTGAAGTTCATGACTAGTTAATCTTTTACTTCATTGTACCCAATGAATCAAACTGCTAGAGAGAGCACATTAGGCTTAGTAAGCCTTTCCTTTGCAATGTCTAATTAGCCATTTATCCAATCTCTCTATAATAAGCTAAGCAAAAGGAGTAGCACACCAGCAGATTTTTGGAGCCTTTACCTTTATCTCGGCCTCTGTAGTAGTAATGGACAAGCCATTGATAGAATGGTACTCCAACTTGTTTTTGTTAAGTGTTATATATATTATCTATATATTTTGGAACTGATACTATTCCTATATGTATATTCTTTTCCTATGTTAATTGATTTAGTCAAATAGAATATTGTTAAGATGGTGGAAAATAAAGATGAAGGTTGGGTGTTAGGTGGTTTTATTAGAATTAGTTATGATTCATGATTACCTGTTCATAATAAAATAGTATTAGCTTAGTAAAGTTAGTAAGTGGGTCCAGGTGGAACTTCCTGGCTAATTAGTATTTTCAAATCATAATCCTCATATATAATGTTAGTTTAAAATATATGAAGAAAATGAAAATGATACAGATACCCATTAGAAAGTTTTTTTTCTTTATTTTGCCCATAACAACATTAGTTGGACAAAATTGTACAATTCTGCCCAACAACCTAGCAAACTTCACATTACAAACTACAGGCTTTGTACTTAATTTGTTTTCTGTCTTATCCTAAAGTTTAAATATGTGATTAATTATTAATGAGGAAAGTCTTGTGGCTAATAATATGTTAAAAAATAAAATCAGCATGTGTTAATTCTATTACTCAAACATTCTTTAGGAAAGACAAGACATAAATGTTCCAGGGAAATAGGTAGTTTGCATCTACAAGGTCATTAGTGTACTTTGATGCTACTTTATTTTCCTTTTCTTTCTTGAAAAATATATAGCTGCACTTGTATGGTTTTTTTTTTTTTTTTTGGTAGAAATGATTAAAGGATAATATAATACTATATGGGATTTTTTATTTTTTTTTATGATCTTATTCCATTTCTAGCTTTAAGAGTATCCCAACCTTTGTTTGACTTCTTCAGTGAAAAGAATGTAAAAGCCAACTATTTTTTGTTTGTTTAACTTTGCTCTTAGGTTTTAGACTTTGAAAGGAGGCTTTGGAACTTTTATTACTTTCTACATTTAGCTAAAGTTCAGAAGAAGTGATCAGTACTTCAAGTGCATTTACCAGTTCCCTCTTCCATTGAATAGTCTAACTTTTTTCATGGTTTTTTCTTTCTTGTTTATCATTTATACATTGTGGTCACATTATAATTTCTTCACCAACAAATGCTTTCAGTTGCCAGTACTTGACTTCTGATGACTTGGACACTCAGTGATCTATAATTAATTTGTATATGTGCTTACAAACAGATAAATCTGCATTCACATATTAAAACATGAGTGTGGGAAAATATATAGAGTTAATACTGGAGAGATGCTATTAACATAATGACACTTCCTACATACAGCTTCCTATCATATAAATATATACTAGAATTGTTAGTAATCATGTACCGACTAGCTAGTTTGTGTTCAATAACTTTTAGTTAACTATGTTCTGCTTTTATTTGTTACTCCCCACAAAAAATATACATAAAGAAAATGTGTATAATTAATTATAGCTTACTTTTAGTATAGTATTATTCTAACTTTAGTTTCTTACTTTTAGGATTTGAGTGTTTTATTTTTGTTTTCCCTGATCAGTTAATTCTTATTCAATCTTTTATATTTATCATATTGTCTTTTTTTATGATATAAATTTATGTTCATACTATGGCATAAGTTTATAACTTTCTCTTTTTCCTTTTTTTGTTGTGGTGGTATATTTTCTTATCAAAACTAGTAGAGGAAGAATAGTAATGGAAGACAAACTATTTGAAGATTTGTTTCTTTGGCCACTAGTTAGCTTGATATATAAATATATATGTCATTATGTGAGAACTGAGAGAGAAAGAGTGAGGCAAGAGTACAAGACTCTTTTAGAACATAGGTTCAAAGGTAATCCTCTAAATAGCATAGATAATATAGGTTTTTTGGCTCTAATAGTAATACAAGATTAGAAGAACAGATTGCTTGACTCTTTTTGATTCAACTCTCTTTGATTTAATGTTTTCTTTTCTTTCCTTGATCGTCTTTATATAGATCTTGGAATTTTGACTGTTGAAGTGTAGTCCTTGTGAGTTTACATGTTCTTCCTTGATCGAAGGCTTGTGAAGGTTTTGTAATTTTGTGAAGATTTTCTAGTAGTTTGGAACATATTCCACTATCCATAAATTAAGGTTTGATCCAGTATATGGAATCTTCTGGACTAATAATCTAGTCGATGTAGCATTGCTTAAATGTCTGCTCTTGCATTATTCTCTTTGGCTTCAAGTAAAGTTCCGCTTTCCATATTTAGACTCCACTACTTCAAACTCAATTTCTTATGTGTCATATATAGTTTCTTGTGTTGTAGAAACAACTTCATGAACATGTGATAAAAATACAACACAAGAAGAATGTACTTTGTCATAATTGATATAATCATTAGTAATGGTACTAACTCTTAATATTTCTCAAAATACTTTTAATTTAAGTCTAATTGACTTAATTTGAAACTCAGATAATATTTAGAAGAAGTAATAAATATTCATGTCCATAATTTGAGCACTTGTGCATTTAAGAATATATCCAAAAAGGTAAGTTGATCTTATTTTGAAATTAACATCAATCAAGGAAAGAGATATATTCATGCAATTAATTTTTCAACTAAGGATAGTATTGATTATGGAAGTAATTATTAGAAAGGCTAATTTCCTTAAATAATGCTTGCTAATTTCCATAAATCACACTTGTTACGTTAGAGTTATATTCAAGATTTATCAAAAATTTCTTATGAAATTATGGTACATGTACACCAATGTATTTAATGGAAGCATTCCTAATTAAATTTCAAGTAGATTTTAAATCAACTGAAAATAGTTAACTTAATCATGAAACCTTTTTGAAATTAAATAAAAGATATTGCCATAAATCAAACATTGTGTCATCAAATCAATCTCGGAAATAGTATAGAATAATTTTAAACTTATATCACCAACTTGAATAGTAATCAATTGAGCATGAGAAAAACAATTTCATGCATTAGGACTTAAAATGACATAGGCAACTTATAGCTTCATAACAAAGCATAATATGAAAAAAGATAAGTTGTGACCATAATTGTTATTATCAAAATCAATAAGGGTATAGCCTTGAAGCTAACAACTCATTTTTAAAAATAATAATAATGTTGACAAGTTTATTTTTCTCTAACTTAAATTTTTATTAGTTTTTATTCTTATTTGTTTAGTGAAAAACACCCCTACATGTAGAAGTCAAAATATATAGCATAAGCACTGAGAGTTTAGCTCAAGCAGGTTGGTACCTTGTCTCCCTACCCTCAGTACTAAGTTCCAGCACTCCCAATGTATAATATATATATATATATAGTATAGATGTGGCAAATATAAACACATATGACGGTGGTTAAAAATTTATTATTAATTTACCATGAAATTGTTGCAACTGAAATCAAATAAACATTGACAAATTTCACTTATGTTTGCTTCTACACAGACAAATTTTTCTTCATTTTAGCCACCATTGTTTTTCTTTTTCTTTTCTTTTTTTTTTTTTGAATTGTCCCTGACAATACCACATAACATATCACCAAGTCAAATGATGACATGTGTCACTTCAACATAAGTAACTGAATGTACAGTCAATTAAACACAGTGGCATCATGTCATTAGACATAGTACACTATATATTGTTGTACAATTCACAAAAGATTATTTGTTTACTTACTCTTTTTAGACTTCAAAAATAATATATTCTAATTAGACTCTGATTTAAGCATCAAAATGTCTCTGGGAAAAATCTGGTCACCTAATTTCTTATTTTATAAACTAGAGCAATCAAGGATTTGACATTTGCACTGTGGGGTCAGATCGAGATTTAGCATTAGCATCATCCATATGAATAAATTTTAGTTTTAAAAACCTTGAATCGATCTAACGAGTAATATAAAAGAGGATGGAACTAAAGTTAGGATAACTGAGTTGGATGGCTGGAACGAAGTGACTATAACACCTAAGTTGGACAGGCAGGGTGTGTGCCGAGAACCCTTTCTCATCAGGAGGTAGACTGAGACCTTAAAGACCTCAAACACCCAATCACGGCCTAAGGTTGAGCTTCGCAGTGGCCTTATTGATGAAGGTTGATAATATCACTCTATAAAGTGAGAAGAGGTCTTAAGCAAACCAACCAATGCACTAAAACATGGACTCACTAGGAAGGGAGATGTTTAGGGAGATAGACGAACTATAAGATAGTTTAATGGCTAAGAAGAGAAAGGCAATAATGGTTTCACCTCATACATCTACACCAACCGATCTGGAAGAATAAAAAAGAAATGACCAGAAACCCTTAACATGGAGTCACTACTCACAAAGGAGGTCCTAAACTACCCCATCCTACATGGACTGAGGATGCCCACGTAGATGCTTTATCATTTCCATTAATATAGGAGGACTCTATATGTAAAGAATATTGATAGGTAATGAGAGTTCAACGGATGTAATATACCTAAAGTGTTTTAAACATATGGGGATTTCTAAGGACAGACACAAAATATCCAAGTTGGCCTTGGTTGGTTTCAACGGGAGTCAATTCTAGATGGAATAATAGAACTGCCAATTATGTTGAAAGATAGAGGACAAGAGAAGGGTTGTGACAATAACTTTTTATATGGCCAGTTTGAACTTAGCATACAATGTGATACTACTATGCAAGCCTATTCTTAAGTGATGGTCAAGCCATCCCATTAACCTAGCATTGTTTGTAAGAAACTTCTAGCCTCGAAGGAAGTAAGAAGAATACTTCAACGCTTAAGTAAGGAGCATCCCTTTAAGGTAGGTGATCTCGTGCTATGTTTTAACTAGTTTACATCAAGAGATGTTTCTAAAGGAAAATTTAAGAGAGGCTAGGAAGGACCATACCAAATCACCCATATTGTCTGACCGAGTATATATAGGCTAAGGGACGAACATCATCATGCACTGCCCGCACACATGGAACGCCCAACACTTGAGGAAATACTATGTATAATGAGTTATTTTAAGCATTTCAAACTTCATCCACTTCAATTTAATGTATTTCATTTTTTTCTAACAAAATGAAGTTCATCTGCATCATGTAACAACTCTTAGCTTCATGTCATGCATTAATTACTACCTATAATTCTAAGTTAGGAAGATGGTACCCAATCAAGCTTCAAATGCTGGCAAAGCAAATTAACAAACAGCTTTTCAATTGTACAGTCCTTAGGAGAGTGACATCTAATATGTCCCATTTCATGATTATAATAGCTAGGGCAAAATAACCTAACCTCGAGGAGCGGTTTAAGTTATTCTTCAACTCTCCTCGTTTACCAAATGGAGCCCTCGGATACTAAATTGTCAAAGGTACCATGCTTTCACTTGACTTAGATAGCGAGTCCGAGGAAATGACATATATCTAAAATGCTAACAATCACACTCAGGAGGAAGCATAGGCTAAAAAGCCAATGCTTTTACAAAAGGAATTTCAGCAAGCAAATTGCAAACAAGGTAAAGTGAAAATGAAAAAATGTGTCATAAAAAACAAGTAACATACGTGTCTCATATGGGTGTACGACACCTAAAAAGCAATCCCATATAAAAAGTATCAAGCGCCACAAAATGTAGATAAAAGTACTACCATGCGTAACTTCTATAGAAAGATGAAAAATGTAAAAAATACACACCTGATCGGGCTAACACACCAAAATAACTATAAGAGCTATTAGTTCTCCTCATTGTCCTTTAGATACTTCATAGGATTCACGGGACAGGTCGAGTATTCAACCTTGAATCTATTGCAAAGTGTCACAAAAGGCTTTCTCATAATAAAGCCTCATCCATTAAACAATCCTAATACTCCTAGGACCTCTTATACGTTGTAATAGCATCCTTAGCAGTATTGGCCATGTCGGTCTCAGTGGTGGTCAAGGCCGTGTCAACTTCTTTTAGCTTTGCTTTGGCTCAGTCTCTCAATCCGACTTGGTCTTCTCCTCAACAACTATAACTTTCCACTCGAGTTGCTTTACCTTCTTTTAGAAACTTCTAGGTCAATATGGTTGGTAGCCATCTACTCAACGAGCTGGTTCATGTGCTTCAGAGTTTAGGTAAGGGAGTCTCTCATACGTGCGCATGCATCCGCAAACTAATGACCACATTATACAAGGAAAAAAACATGAAACATTCATATGAATGAATAAATCAAAAGTCATGCAAGAAAATCATAAAAAGTTGGGTGCAAGTTCAAATACTCAGATGACCACTAATCACCGGAAAGCATGGTACCCTCGAGTTAGGAAAATTAGCCATAACATTCCCTTCCAACATACCAAGATATCCTATGGCATGATCAAGAACAAAAAAACATCTTGGGAAGCATTGCTCGATCCGCTGTACCATGAATGATCAAGAGTGCATCTTCCTTGCTTGTTCCGTCCCAAAGATGTCCTAAAAGGCTTAGCTTCAGCTCCACGCTCTAGGAAAAATTTATGTAAAATTGATGAGGAGTACATCAGAATGCGATAAAGTGCGCAAGACAAGGGTGGAGAGTGCATGCATCTCAATCTAAGAAGTCTCTACCCCTTTACTAGCTCCCTTTTCCATCTATTAGTGGCCACTATCACCGCTTCCTTCGTTTAAGTCTTAGCATCCATATCTGTGAAGAAATATGAAAAAATGAGAACATGTACATACGATAATACATATGTAAATGGAACATATTACATAAAATCACAAACCATACGACTCAATAGATAACCCATCAGCCACAAGATGGGGATCGTCGATGTAATGCAACACTCTTTAAGAGTAGAGAAAGTCGATCTTTTTGACAACTTCTTGTTTTGACATAATGCTTGACCTAATCACGCGTAAAATTAGGTAGCCACTTAAATTAGAATAAAGGACCCACTATCATACTTCAAACAAGTAGGGGCGACCATTCTCAAGAAGAAAAACTTTGGGGGCCAAGTTGTTTTCTGGGGTTTTTTCAAATAACTTCTTCCTACTTTAGAAGAATACCTACCCACCGGCATGAATGAAGATTTCAAAGAAATTACGAAATACAAGAATATAAGTGGGCACCCTACCACTAAGAGAGTCTCATGTACCTGATCAGAAACCTCATAGCGATTGTAGGACACCTTTGTATGCTATTTAGATAATAATTTCATTTAATTAAATCTTTGTGTGCTCCTGAAAACACTGCAAGTTTGTTTTTTATATCACGATATTATTCGGATAACATATAAAAACATCACTGGTTCATTTAACTCATTTTCTAACAGATTTGTTAAAACATATTATGGCCACAAACGTATACATACCAAAAACGGCAATTAAATGTAAAGGACTCATATTATAGATCAGTGGGAATCATGTGAGGCTTAATTAACATATATTTAATCCTAATTGCCATAGATCGTATATACTAAACTGAATACACAAATCAGAGAAAATAACATCTATATATGAATAAGGTTTATATAGTCCTATTTAATATTTACATTATATTACATGTTACCTTAAATCTAATTTCTACGAATCTAGATCTACTATCAACAGGTCAAATTAACATTTAAGTACCTTGGTTATGGGAATAGGAATATCACAACTGTGCAGATTCACACATTTAACACAAAACATACATCATAAGCCCACAACATTCCTCAATACCATTGAAACCTATACAATCACCCAACATACCCCGAGTACAACCCAGACCTCCTTCCGAGATTTAGTCCAAAACCTCGTACAATAATTGTCTCATCAGAGACACATGCCAAAAACAACATTTAGGTGGCTTACTCTACCATTTTTATCTCCTTGTCGATGACCTCGCTCCAATTCGAGTTGTTATCCACCTATCAAGTTTAGTCTCTGGATCCTCCATCATCTACACTACCACTAGACCTACCATCGAATTCTCCTTGATCTCCTCAATAATTGGATCCACCATCAGATTTTTCTTAATATCTACATCCTCTATCGGTAGATCCTCAATAATCGAACCTGCCACCACGAACTTTTTGATTGGAAACATGGACTCTTGAAAATGCATATACCATCCCTTAGGTCGTACCATATGTCGCCATAAAGCGCTACCATGCACATGCTGCCACATCTCAACTCCTAACAAATAACACAATCAATCTGAGACACCAAGTTATAAAAACAATAAGACACAAATCTCAACTGATGCATATGCATAATATTTAGCATAGAGTGATGTCTAGTTAGTCAAATCAGAGAATATAGTGTATGCATGCAGTTATAATTATAAAATACATTGTACTCACCATGGTAGTGCTAGCCAGTAAAGGAACATCCCAACTGGATTAGGGCTACTAAGTTAACTCAAGGTTCTAAATATCTAACTAGTCATGGATCTTAGACTAGGATGCAAGACTATGTCTTACTCTCACATGGACATAGGTTATTCAGCTACATAAATGCCTTACAACAGTTCACTCCAACTAGCCCAAACATACATTTCCTATACTGATCATCAGTCATACAACCATGCAAATTTCACAAATTCACGCATGGATTTTCAACACAGTTTATAAAATATTTCACACATGAAGTATGCATGTACATGGAGGAGTTTTTTGAAAGCGCTTACAATCTTCACTTCAACCAATCCAAACATACATTTCCAATAATTATCATCAGTCACAATGCTGTGCAAATTTCACAAATTTACGTTGTGGATTTTCAACATAGTTCACAAATATAGTATACATGCTCACGAAAGAGTTTTTTGAAGTAGAAGAGAATTTTAATGTACATACTGCACACACTGAAAAATTACTATTTTCAAGACAAACGCACATCTACTTGTAAATTCAAAAATATTCAAAATCAATTAATGTGCATGAATTTTTTTTCTTTACTTCTTCACAAGTCAAAGGTCACAAGTCAAATTCTTCAATCCTCACAGGTTGCTTGCTCCTCATAGGTCCAAGAACTCATCTTAACCAAGCTTAGATTTATTTCCTCAATTCACCAAGATTTACAAGTTTAAAGAACAATTCAAAGTAAAATCACAAAATACAATTTTGTTTTTTCTTACTCTTTCTCTACTTTCGCCACAAATAGCTCTAATTCACCAAGAATTCATGCTCAATCCTCACATGCAAGAGAAGATTTGATTTTAGCTCTCTTCCAAGATGCTTCTCTCAAAATTTCACACTCAAAATCACTACATCTCACTCACAATCCACTTTCTCTCATCAAACTCACTTTCTCGGCTAACATGGTGAGTTTTCTCACCCTTTAAGGAGATTAGAGGTTGGCCTAACACCACTGTTACTAGAAATAAAAATTTGTTGCCGCTAGGTAATTGTATTGAAGGAGAATAATTGTTTATATGGGTAAAGATAAGTAAATTTTAGAAAAATTAAGGTATGATGCATAACAAGAAACTCAATGGAATAAATAAAATTTTCCATAAAATAATTTAGATGTACCAATTGATCACACATACATGACAACAAATATTAAACAACTAACTTTTGAAGCTTTCTTTGGTTCAGCTAGTTTGATTCTTTAGAAGGGATGATTGGAGTCTTCTTCTTCTTCTTTGTTCCATAAATTATTATTCCCAATCAAGCAAGCTCTTCAAATGTCCAGCCTCTAATGAAATAGTCCACATAATTAATCAGATTAAGAACCTTTAAGAAAAGTTTACAAATCAGTCTTTAAACTTGAAAAATGTAGATATAACCCTTAAGATACGTGATAGTTCCCACTCAATTGAATCTCTAATGGAGGATGATGATTTTAATGAACCAAAAACACCTTTGCTACATAATGAGTATTTTGGCTATGGAGGTTTACGAACAAGAACTCTTCTCACTTCCAAATACCAAAGGAGGCTGAATACTTATTAGTCATCTCTCTAGCCCTAGGTCGAAAATACTCTTGCTTATGTATGTGAGGAGCGGTGGCTACTCTAGTGTATTTTGTGGTAGGGTTAGCTCTAATTGGATTCAAGTTCTTATTAAGATTCCAATTGAGGCTAAGACACCTAGTAGCCTATAATCCTAATTATGATTCCTACCAAGCCTTTTAGACTACTAGTATCTTAAACCCAATTAGAATTCTTACTAGGGCTTTTCTTGAATTTCAAGAAAACAAGTTATGACATTTAATAGAATCACTTATATAAAATTAAGTATTTAAAATAAATGTATTTAGAAAATTACCAAAATACCTTCACACATTTGGAACTTAACAATTAATTCAAAATCATCCATAATCTTTCAAGGTTTATAATCTAAACCAATTATAGTGCGTAACCCATTAGGTTCTCTTATACGTTGGCAATAAATATAATTAAATACTTTCTAAGAAGAATAGTTAAATTAAAACTTTTTTAATTCAACCTTGGTTTCTACAAACCAACAATTTAACATTTATAGATCAAGATCGACATCTAGCAATATATCATAACCACCCAAGTACAAGTAAAATTAAGACACATTGATCAAACCTTTCAATGTTTGGTTATCGTTCAATTCTTTCATCATTCATATCCCGAATTAGACATGGGACATGGATTCTAGTGTCAACCTTAACTTTCTATAATTTCATTAGTACTCAAAGAGATTCCTCATAATATTTTTCTTAATCTCTTTCACTTTGCAAATATTTACGGGACAAGACATACTTGTTTCAAGTGGCTATGATATACTCATCCCCTTTATTGAGGATGATGATTTCTTTGTAAATCATTCATCCATCTTCATGTTGCTTCACTATATGTCCAACTATCACCCATTTTTCCATTCTATAAGATACTAAAATGATCTCAAGTTAAATAATCAATTATATCACCAACACTTTGAGAAATTTTATTGACACTTTAAGTAAAAATCTAAATGGTTTCTCAATATGGGTTAACTCAATATATTTGTTTATCTAACAAACACTCATATGTTTGTCTAAGCATCATCATGCTTGTAGCTATAAGATCACTACTCTTTTCATAACAGAATGAAATAACATATGATAGTCTCGAAAAATCATCAATGTACATATTCTTTATGATTCATTTACTTTGAATATTTTGTAACAATACTATATGTATAACATATCTCACAATTATGATCAACATCGCATACACACATAGTTATTATTCTAGGGACTTTAAAATAGGTTATAGTAAATCTCAGTTTAAACGTATAGATAAAGAATGCTTTAATATAAAATTGTCTTACAAGATACAAATGTGTCACTACAACCAATATTTTGATTGACTATTAGACATTAATACTAACATAAATCATGATTAGATACCATATGATTCAAGCAACAAGAATTGATAACCTAAGTAGAATTAGGGAATGAAGAAAAGTGAGTGAGAACTACCTATAAAATGATCTAAACCATTGGTATTACCCAATGGAGGAACATAAAGTATTTGCTACATTTGTTTAATCAAATGGTAAGGCATTTGACATTTGTGTAGAATCATGCTAAGAGGCTATACAAGTGCCAATATTGGTAGTAAAAGTAAGATATGGAAGCCATGTCCCTAACTGTTGGTGGCCATTATAGAAAAAGAACATGATTGTTTAGGCTGATACCATGTAAGAAATTATTGAATGGGAATATTGTATTTTTCATTCATGTAGTGATAATACTTATACAAATATAAAGTTGAACTATACCTAAAATTAAGTTATAATTATAGAATGTGAATAAAAAAAATTATAAAGCCGTAATTAAGGGAATTAGGATCTAATTACGTGGATGAAATTAGGAAAATTAAACATGATAAATGATTATGAATGTTGATAGATTTCTAACTAGACATTCATACCATAAATGTAGTCTCAACCACATTTTCTTTTTGTTTTCTTAACTCTCAATTAGAATTATTATTATTTTTTCATCCTATTATCTAATATTATGAATCAAAAGCAAAGTATATTAACTTCTTTGTCCGATTCTTCTTTGACTAGCCTATAAAATCTTCCCCTCTTACATAAAAAATTACTCACATACTAACTCCACATGTATTCGTAGAAGAATTAAAATTATTATCTTTAGCAAGTTAATAAAATTATCAACCCCCTCCCCCACTCCCTTTTTAAAAATTACTCACATAGAATTAAAATTATTATTTTTTCAAGTTAATAAAATTATCAATTCATAAAAGACTTTGTTACTACAAGAAAAGTACTTATCTGAGACGGCCCAAAACCGTCTTGGATAATGTCAAAATCGTCAGATACTATCCAAGTCTGAGATGGCCTCCCGTCTCAGATAGTCTGTCTTATATACTCTCGTCATTGATAATGATTATTCGAGACGGTTATCCCAATATCCAAGACAACCCTTTTTCCTGTCTTGAATAAGTTTTGGTGCTTTTTTTTATCTAAATTATCCAAGACGGTTTATCATCCGAGACGACTTTTGCCCATCTCAGATAATAGGACAACAATCTCGGATAAGTTTGACAAAAAAGACATCAAACTCATCCAAGACAACCAAAACCGTATCAGATAATATATTTTTTATTTTTTATTTTTGCTGTCGTAGATAGTTATCTAAGATGGTTTGGGCCATCTCAGATAAGTTATTTCACTTGTACTTTATTTTCAAATTTTCTGGAAACCTGTTACGTATCCATAAATTGCAACAAATCATTCAAGCAATTCCTCTATTCACCAAAATTTTAAAATATGAAATCCATTACAAAGTATTAAACTTTGTGATAATTCATATGAAAGTATCAAAATACAAAGTCAACTAGAAACTCAAGCATAGTTTTCAAAAAGAGTATACAAGATAAACAATCGTCACTAAGATGTGCATCAATATCATCGTCGGATTCAACATTATCATTGACTTGAGAGTTAATAGTCGCAATAACGGAAGTAGGCAAGTTCTACAAAATCAATTTAAAACATAACACTTCCAAGTGAGCACGTTGCTAATTTTAAAAAATTCACATGCGAAATTCATAATTTCAACATAAGCCAAAGCCATGTATTGAGACTTCTAAGTGAACAAGTTACTTACATGGAATCGAGGTTGTAAGATAGTAAAATCATAGACTTGATACACTTCTCATTCAAATAGATCTGATGCATTTGATTTCCTTGTAAAGTTGCAAAACTAAGTGTCTTGCAACATACTAGACTCTTCTAACAAGATTTTAAGAAAAAGGATCAATTATTTTGTATATAGTCAAGTCCATATTCGTGAAACTAATCATGCATTCAACAAAGGAAATAAATGCAACCCATGGATTACATTAATCCTAAGATTTCCAGCACTTAACCACATCCCTAGCCAATACACTAGACAGACCCTTGAAGCCATCTATATGAGAATCAAAGAGAAAGAGAAAACTTTAGGTAAACTTGATCATAATGAAAATCAAGTCTTTCAACACACTACTCTTTATTCTTGAGTCCAGCATCAATTCCTATCTATTTGCAGAAGAGATCCAATCATTTCCTTAAAGAATCATATCTTTCAGAAACCACTACTCTTATATGACACTAAACACACAATTATAAGTTTGCTATCATATACAAGTAATGATAGAATAGCAATACAATTATTGGTTTCAGAATCACAATAGGAAATAAACAACAACATAATTATTCTCTAGCTTGATGAGGTAGTTTATCAGTTGAAAAGAATAAAGTAGGGAATGTTCAGTCATAAAGTAGGAGCTATTCCTACAGTTATATATAACAGTAGATTTTATTTTTTTTTCATTCCTTTGTATGCAAAATATCAAGCAATATCAAAAATTTATTCGCCTTGTCCTTTTTAAAGTTAGGTAAATTAATCCATTCATGTCCGGTCTTTTCAAAGATAAATTTTTTTCACTATAGATCTCAAAAGGAAGGAAAGGCATGCTCTCACAATAAACTTAACTATACTTCTGCAAATAATGGCAGCATCTCATATTTTCACAATTAATCATTAAGTAAGTAGAGAGGAAGAGAAAGAAAGACACTCACTCAGAATAAAAAGCATTGTCGAATGCATTCAAAGATGCTTGCAGCTTTGATTACCATAGTAGAACAAAACAAGAACCTCTTTTCAGTTGACAAAAATTTAAGAATCTACCACTGTTTTCAAGCAACAATATCATTATTAGATGAAATTTCACTTGAAAATATATACATAACAAACTAACAAACGACCTTATATATGTAAACAATAAACCATGTCATCATTCAGAAATTGTGTATTCAGATAACATCATAATTAAATTTTTAATGGTTCATCGAATGAGACAATACTATACTACTTCACCACATACATAGTATTAAAGTATAGACACTTTCACACAATTCACATGCCTTAAGAGAAAAAAAAAATCACCACTGACATTATCACATTAAGCAACTTAGTAGCAACAGGGAACAATATGATAGAGATCGGAGATTTTACAAAAGGAGAGGAGGTACTGACTTGCCATTGTTTACAGAAGGTAGTCTTGGTACTCTTAAGATTGCATTTTATATATCATTCATGGGCTATGGGCTTACTGCTAATATTGTCAACAATAACATCAAATTTATAAAAATTCAAAAGAGGTTCTCTCTAGTGAATATGCTAGTATCATTGAAAATGATGCCACTTATGTAAAAGGAAATCTCCAATGGAATGGCAGATTCCTTTCTTAATTGTTAATTACTTCATAAGAATTTATTTTCTAATAAAGAATCCTCTCAATAGATTAGGATCGCCTCCCTATTTGAGCATTTCCCCCTTACCCCTTCCTTCCATTTTATCCATCAAATACAATAAAATGAACTGATGAAACACAATCCAATTACACCACCATCAAAGAAGAAAAAAAGAGAGTAAATAAAGCAATACATTCCATAACATGCAACTGAGCCAAACAATACAATTTAGTAAGTAACATGAAGAAAGAAGAACATATAATCAAGTGCTAAGTGCTAAACAGAAAAAATAATAATAATAATAATAATAATAAATAATATATATATATATAAAGAAGGAAAAAAAGAGTGGTAGTAAAATAAGTAATAAAATCTGACAGGAAACAAGACAAAGATCAACCATATAACATTGAAATGGATAGAGAAAGAAACTAACCTGCCAGAATATAAAATTTGTATTGATGGTTTGAAAAACAACTTCATTTGCCCATTTGTCTCAATTAAGCTTTAGAATTAATGGCAGAAATGTGAATGTTGAAAAGAAAATAACTACAAGAAAAAAAGAATATAAAGCACCATGAAGAAACTACCATATGTGAACTAAACTCCTTGGTTGACTGTAAGTTTACCAGGAACCATTTCTTCTAAGCAGAGGAAACACCTTTTGCCTGCAATTGCCACCATTTGATATGTGAGATATCAATCCATTGACTAGAACATCCGTTTCATATCTCCTTTACATAGACTAAGATCACAAAGGAAAATCATATTTCTTAATGTTTTTGTATGCAATACATTTTTACTGCTCTTGCAACCATACCATAAGGATAAGATTGACTCAAAAAGCATCCTTCTTTTTGTTCTTTCCAAGAGAGGAAAGTAGAGGGGGCAGGAGATAAAAGCATTGAATTTTTTTTTCTTTTTTATTTTCTGATAAGTAATGATTTTATTAAAAGAAAAAAAGGGTTATATCTTTGTATGTAGGGTGGGTACAGACACACCCACTAGAGGCAAGAAATAAAAATTACAAATTATAATTCATTCCATCTTAGAAATCTACAAGGGATTCAATGGTTGAAAAGAAGGATGAGCATTGAAATGATTTATGAAAAAGGGTTGAAACAAGCTACAATATAAGAATCACAGTAGTATGGATGAACGTGAACATGAAAAAATAAGAGAAACTATTAAACAAAAACCATGATTTAAGCATCATTTGATCTTAACACGCATGAAAAGTCAATGCAATCAATAGAACTTCACTTTCTCTTTTTTCCTTTGTACGGAATAAAATAACTTGGAGGAAATCTTATTTCTTCAGTTTTGGAGACAGAACCTTTTTACTGCACAACTGAAACAGCATTCAATATAAGCATTTCCATATAAGTGTATAATTAAGTCCTCATGCAACTATGCAAAAAAAGTATAATGACTTGACTATTACGATCTTTAGAGCAAGTTGAGGGGTAAAAAGCCTACTGCATGGAGAAAACAATCTAGATATGTACATAACTAGAGCATTTTTACTCAAGAATAGCACTATATGTAGACCCGACAAAACAGTATCCTCACACCAAGAGAAAGGAAAAGAAATTGATAGAACAAGACCTCAGAACAAGGTACAGATATGACAACCCAATTAGAAAGTATAGAGTACTCCAGAATTAGATTAAAAAAAAAGTAAAAAGACACTTAATAGAATAAGGACAATAATGAATGTTAGTGGACACATCTATACTAAATAAAGACATTCATTAGTCTAAGTCATGACAATCCGTTATTGGGTAGGAGACTATCCCTGTAACAAAGGAAAACTAAAGAAAATCCTGGCACAAAGACCCCTAAAGCATAAATCTATAGAGGGGATAGCTTAAGATCAAACCATGCTGACAGGGGTTAGTGCTTTAAGTTTTTTTTTTTTCTTTTTTTTGTTTTCCCTAATTTTCTATGCTATCTATTCTTATTTTCTTCTAAAAAATTAGAAACCCAACCAATCAGATTTTGGGATAACTTATCGTGATATTCCCCAAGTGGCATAAAGAGAAAAAGCTCAGACTCTATTATGAAATAGGAGTGGAAATGCGAAAACCCTAATTTCACAACACAAAATCAACATTGAGAGAAGTCACAACAAAACTCATAAACGTGCAGACTCCAAATCACGTGCCTCATCACAAGTTTCATTACAAATTCAATGCCTAAGTTTCTAAATCAGAGGAAAGAAAAAGAAATTTGAGAACTTACCAGAGGCAGTAATAGCAGACGAGGCAATTCAAAAATTGGAGGATAGAGTTTCGAAAAGAGAAGAAGATGAAAAAGAAATAAGGTCTGAGAGGATTTTCACTTCTTGGAAAATAAACACAGCAAATAAAACGCTGCATTAGGATAAGAAAAATTCAAAATATTTTTCAATTATTTGAAACCGCCCAAAACCATAATATATAATTAAGAGACCGTCTTCGAATAATTCAAAATATTGATCAATTTTTCGAGACAGCCCAAAAGCCGTTGTATATAATGAAGGGGCTGTCTTGAATAATATTATCCATCTTTTCAAGGATGGTCATAGTCATCACTGAATAACTATAACAACTACGTGTTATTTGAGATGGTCCAACACCGTCATATATAATCATATCCGAGACGGTTTTATCAGAGACTACTCCAAGGCCTTCTTGGATAATGTCATTTCTTGTAGTGCTTTTTTATGATTAATGAATAAATATTTGTATTATTTGTAGAACCTCATTTTCTTGTTATGATTTTGAAACGGCTTATTTGCTCTTACCTCTTGAGAATTACATTATTTTAAAATTATCAATTCATCTTTTTTTATTATAAATGACTAAATATTTGTATTATTTGTAGAACCTCATTTTCTTGTTATCAATTCATAAATTCTCATTTCTCGCAAAATCGTTCGTTGACAACTGAGCAATCAGATTTTACAGCGGCAACTATCACAACAAGAACATGATATCATGGCATCAGAAAGGAAATTCATCGACTCAAAGAAGGGATGGCAGTACGCTCCAACAGTTGCACATTCATGGAAAAACTAGAAAAACCAGCAATGAAGTTAACTCAACTCCTAACCAAGAAATTCACTCAGAATCACAATATTATCTGTTTTCTCGATTGTTTAGGTTTTAAGGAGAATAATTTTCGTAATTGATAAGACACATGAGAATCCTAAAATAAAATTAATGTCACTAAAGTTTGGAAGGAAGAGTTTTATAATGGCATAAATCTTTTATATAGTCATTATCTGGAAGAACTGTGAGTTGGAGACAATATTTGGTAGATACATATGACTCGAAGGTTTGGTCACACAGCTGAGCATGATCCTTTAGCTAGATTGGCTAAACAATAGTAGTTCTGTCCAAGAATTGCAAGAACAATTTGAGCAGTTGTTGAATTAGATGGTGCTTCAGGAAGATCAGGCCATTAGTCTGTTCTTCAGTAGGTTGAATGAGAAACTTGAGAATGTAGTGCAATGTCATGAGCCAAAATCCCTTGTACAAACTAAGAATCTGGTGAAGTTCCATGAAAGCCAACTATCACGCAGCCGCTAACACTACATCTTATGAGATTTTGTACAGACAACCACCTCCATTACACCTGCTCCTTCTGTACCAGGAGATTCAGTTAATTAGGCTATAGACATATCTCTTCCTACTAGAGAGGCCTCACTAAGATTTGTAAGGCGACATCTACATTAGATCTCAGGATAGAATGAAGGCTCAATATAACAAGCATAAGACTGACATGGAGTTTACAGAAGAGTGATGGGTTTACTTAAAGCTGTAACCCTACAGACAACTTTAATTGGCCGAAAGACCCTTCCTGAAATTGACTTATAGATACTAGAGGCCAATTTAGATTAGAAACAAAGTAAGGAAGGTTGCATATCGTCTAGCACTTCCAGTTCACTCCAAAATCCATCATGTCTTTCATGTTCCTCAATTGAAACAACACCATGGTCACTTGCCATTTCAAGCTGAATTGCCTAAATTTTCTGAGGAAGGAGACATTGTATGACTCAAGTGCTGGTTCACTAGAAGCATACATTTCCAGAAGATACAACTTGGATGGATCTCACAAAATTTTCACAATAGCACCATGATTTCAATCTTAACAGTTAGGGGCAAGTGCCTCCTGTAAGGAATGGTAAATGTCAGGAATAAAATGAAAGATAGGGTAATATTGTCTTTTTCATTAATAAGGGCTTTATTGTAATTTTACCTACATAACTTTCTCCCTAACAACTGGTTTAGCTGAGCTCGATGATAGCTGGGCGTAAGCAACGGTCTCTAAATGGCTATTAACTCTCAGAGTTGTAAATATTCAATAGCTAATGAACAATTTCCTGTTTCTCTCCCAAACTTCTCTCTTTTTTTCTGTCCGTCTGTCTCTCTCTTTCTTGATAAATTCCCATTTTCCCGGAAAATCCATTTGAAGCTAACAAATTCATAGTGCACAAGATACGTCTAATAGTCTTTAAGCCTTAACAACTGTAACCCTAAAAAAACAATATAAGCCTTTAGATCAGGATTTTAATAATAGTAAAGTAGTAATAGAACTTTAATTTTCAGAAAAGTAATGCATAATGCAAGGAATGCAACAAATTTATGGAAAATAAGAGACAGTTTGGATTTCATGCTAGGAAGCCAATTTTGGAGAAAATTTTTAAACCACAATGCAGCAACCAGTTCTACAATTTTAACAAGATTCTTCTGTTCTTCCAAAACTAATAACAAAATACAGAGAAACATTTAAACTTTTTATTTCCCATAAACAATGTGCTCAACTGATCAATTGAATAGCATACAATGATCATCATAGGATTTGATCTACACTTTTGTTCAACATAATACAGCAAGCAACCTTTTGAAGGCTAAAAGAAGTACAATGTTTGTCGAAAAGGATTCGATGCTACTCAAATATTAGCGTTACAAAACGGACTGCAAATAAGACCAAACATCAACATATCAGTTGAGCTCCAAAATTCTAGCCTTGGGCCTGAAAAAGAAAATAGGAAATCCTGATATTGCAACACTTGTAGATAAATTTGACTATTTGAGCTACAAAAGTAGAAAAAATAATATTAAATAGTGAAGAAATATTAGTAAAATGCTGTGGAGGATAATTCCCCACCCCCTAACACTACAATTGCTTTACACATAAAGAAGTGTCAAGTGCAAACTTTCCCTCCTTTAAGCTATCTATTAAGTGGCTACTTTTGGTATATTTTTTCAATCACATGAAGCAAAAGAGAATAGAAGTGCAATTAGACTTATGTGCTACTGGCCTAATACAATATTTGAATAAGTCATATATGGCCAGCAATGCAAATAATTATGAGTTACTGCCTAATGAATCAAAATCCGATACAACAGTAGCATCAACTGAGAGGAAAAGTAGCCTACAGTACAATAATTCAGTCATGTGCAACAAGTAAATATTAATACATCAGTACAGAACACTGTCTCTATTAAAGTGGAAAAAATAAGAAAGGTTAAAAGCAGATTTGTTTTCTTTTACTAAAAAGAGGCCATTGCCATAAATGAAGTGTAGTCGGTCATACAAAGTAACTTTTTCAATACATTGCAAACTCCTTCCCATTTAAGAAATGGGTGGAGGAGAAGATCATCAGCTCACAACTCAATGGTTATATTTGTCCGGCTTACTGTTACATTTGGAAAAAAGGACTCAAGGTCCAATCCAATTAATTGGAACTAAGACTAGTTTGCATCTATTTAATACAGAAAATGCAAGTCCACGAAAACTTTCAACTATTGAGTTATATAGAAATGTCAACAGCCCAACGTATAAACACAAAGACCGAATAGATAAAAAGGGCATATTACTCCCACCCTTTATTGTTCTAGCCATCAACTATTACTACGTAGAAATCTTGATTCCATAAACTTGTGATTCAAATAGCTCCTCATAACAGTAAAGCAATTGTTAGAAGTTTATTTCCAAAAGAAAATTTCCAATTCTTTCACAGTTGTGAAAGCTGGACAGCATAAGACATGCCAAAATGATAATGATGACTTCATGTTTCCAAATATTTAATTCCATATCATACACACCTTTTTAACTTAATTTTATTCTTATTTCCTTCATCAACCTCTCAAGTCCAAGGCTTTCATTTCCTCAAACAAATGATGAATTCCTTCACTTTGTGGGTAGTGGATACTGAACCCAACTTCTAAACTAGTACAGCTTTCAATTTCCTTATTAATCTTTTCCATTTCATTAAACATGAATCAGATCAAGGAAAATAACAACTCCAGATTTCTCTAATCCTCACTTACAAGTTTACTGCCTTCACAACAACCTTTTTTTTATATATAAATAATCCCTTTTTCCTTTCCTAGATAAATTGGAGTCACACCTCTAAAACAGAATTCATTATTGCCTTTACAACTTGGAAGCTGGATCCAATCAATCAGTTCCTTACACTTCCGGTCATATTAGTGACTTAAAGTGCGTTTGAACTTTGAAGAAGATGAAAAGGGTGAAAGTTTCCACCATTTTTCACTCAATCTGTCTTTATGTTCAACTCTTCCAATAACGAACCAACATTTTGCATATTGTCTCTAACTACACGGTTTCCTTTGCTTCATGTAGAAGTGTACAACTAAGAAACTCAACCAAGACTCTAGATAGCAGTCCGCCCATGAAAAACAGTTAATTTTGATAAGAATTCATAGTTTTAGCATAATATCGAATTCATAAAAGTAAACCAAAAGTTATACTATTATCGTTATTCTGAGAATAGTCATTCTTCTTGCAGAAAGAAAGCAATTACCTGATCCGATATTGAATTCTGATGAGGAACGGACTCAAGGTTCAAAACCCTGGTTTCCAGAGCATCAAACTTTTGCTTCATCTACAAACAAATTTTGTAGAAGCTTCTCAAATTTTCAAATCACAAATTCAATCTTTCATGGTCGAATCAAAAACAAAATGGTTCTTATATTTAATTGGGGTTACTTACATCGGCGGAAAGAGCATGACGATCAACCCAGAGGTCCTTCCATACAAAGTGGGAAACTGCAGCTGCTGACACTGTAAATCCTATACTGAACCAAAGCAACCGAGTCCTCAACATCCTCTTCCTTCTTCTTCTTCTTCTGGTACTTCTAGTACTTCTCTTATCACACAGCTTGAAGAATTGGATCCCAGAAACCGAGTAGAGCCAGGGAATGTAACGAGTTATTTGGGTTGGAACAATTTTGTTGGGCTATCAGAACTATGGTTTACATCCTATCGTAAGCCCAAATGACAGAATCTCATTATTGGTATATTTTTTTAGGTTAAATTATACTTTTGATCCTTGCAATTTTTCTCAAATTTCATTTTCATTTTTAATATTTCAAGAAGTTAAAATAGAGTTCTTATAATTCTAAAATCACATTAATTGAATTCCTACCATCAAATCTCTACTTTTCTACTATAAAAGTCATAATACTCTTATAATGTAGTCTTAAGTTTTAACTATTTTTTTAATTTAAACATAAATTTTTTTATCTAGCCTTTATATTTAACTATTTGTTCTTCTAGAATGAGGATTTTGAGGTCATTTTAAAACTAAAGAATATACTTTTTTCTTTTAAATAATTTTCTTTTTCTGGTTTCCTAGAGTATCCTCAAACCTAATCTCATTCAGATTTCATAGATGCCCCAACCCACAAATGTTTTTTCTACGGACTTGATGTAACACCCCCAAAATTAATACCTAGATTAATTATAAGAGAATGTAATTATCTTATGAGTTAACTAGGATTAAAATTTAATTACATATTATATCATAGAAATAAGTACATGTACATATAAAATACGTATAAAAATATGTATATGATATGTATTAGTATAAGAATAGTATATACATATAAAAATATGTATAAGATACGTATTAGTATAGGAGTGATGTATACATATAAATACATGAACGTATATATGTATACATATATATATATATGTACATAAAAATATGGACACATGTAGGCATTGGAACAAAGATGGAAAAATGTTACATGGTGATGTTAAAACAAGAAGAGAAAAAATAATAAAATATAGGTTTTCTTGCTAGAAAAGGAAATGTGATGAATTAGGTGTAATAACCATGTTAAAAGAAGAAGATAAAATAATAAAATATAGGTTACTTGCTAGGAAAGGAAATGTGATGAATTAGGTGTAAGAAGGAGATTAAGTATGGCAATTTGTAATTAATGAGAGGGCTTAGTTGTAAGAAGGAGGAGAAAGGTGGAAAAGTTGTAATAATTAGGGGAGGCATGTGGAATAAAGTTAGGACATAAGGTGGTAAGTAATAATTAAAGAATCTAAACTAGGGAATATGAGGAAGACAAGTGTTAGGAAGAAAATGCATATGTCAATTTAGAGAATGACAAGTAGGTAGTTGTAATTTTAGAGAACTAAAAGGGTAAAATAGGAAACGAAACTTTCTCCTAAATCCTAAACCTTGGCCATACACTATAAATAGGAGGGGGGATGTAGTGACCAAAGTGCATAGGAAAAGTGTAAGAAAGTAGAGAAAATAAGAGAAAAAGTAAGAAAGTGAGATAAAGTGAGAGAAAAGTAAGAAAACATAGAAAGTGAATAACCGTGAGCTAGGAAGAAGGAGGGGAAAATCAAGAGGAAATAGGAAGAAGGAGACGTAGGAGAAAAAGAAGGCAAGAAAGAAAATAAGGCTAAGGGTATTAGGCAAGTATTCATGTTTTATCTTTGCTTTGAAAGCTACTTTCTTGTTACTATTATATTCTTCAAGCTACTCTTACATTCTTCATGTATATGAAATGACATGTTTTATAAGAAAATGAGTTATGTGTAACCAAAGAAAATGGTTTTAGCATATGTAGTTTGTCTTAACATTATGTTGTGCAAACTATAGTATGGATCCTATCTAGAGATGGTACAATAAAGTGCCGAAAGTCTTGCAGGGCGATGTCTCATGGGATGGCACTAAGATGTGCTGTAAGTATTGAAGAGCGATGTCTCATGAGATGGTACCACAAGGTGCCATAAGTCTAGAGATAATGTCTCTTGGATAGATCCATATCTAGAAGATGTGGTACAATGATATGCCGAAAGTCTCGCAGGGCGATATCTTATGGGATGGTACTGAGATGTCTCGTAAGTTTTGTAAGGCGATGTCTCATGAGATGGTACAATAATGTGTCGTAAGTCTAGAGGCGATGCCTCGATTTGCATATTAGTAAGAAAGGTCTACAATAGAAAATGAGGAAGATGAATCTCTCTTAGGAAACTTAAAGGAAATGAGGAAAAAGGCTAACTTGCATTGCATATTCTTATATTTCTAGAATTGCCATAAAAAATCCTTCATTGTCATGTATGAATGCTTGTTAAGGTTCGACTCACTTTCCTTCATCTTGATGCGCAGATTAATTAGTACTGTAGGATGTGTATTGTTTTTCTTTGGAGAAAGGCATGGTCCAAGTGATGAGAAAAGATGGCAAGTGGATCTTGTTTGGAAAACATAGGAGTATTTGTGTTGAAATACGATTATGTAGTGTGGCATTGCTTTTGTATAAAGTTATGATATGTTCTTAACCTATCTACCTAATAATGATAGTAATTTTGAAAGAAAGTCTAGTATTGCTAAAATTTACTATTGTATAATTAAATAGGTGTAATATTGACTTTGTAATCTTTGTATTAAATTTGGATAGGCAATTTCTTAAGAGAAAGAAAGCCAAATTATTTAAAGGACAAGTAAAACAAATGGTAGGATGTCAATTAGGATTAATCGGCACTAATCGGTCATTGAAGATAAAATTGGGTGAATAAAGGCAATAGTACTCCTAATGGATAATTTGGTATGTAGCCTTGATAGGAAAATATTAATAAGATAGTAATTAAATTAAGATGTAAAGGAAATTCTAGTTTTAAGGTATGGTTGAGAATAGAGATAAAAGAATTAAGGACGTAAGGAATTAGGAATATGAATTAATCTAAGACTTGAAGAAGGTAAGTTAAATAAGAATATTAGCTAAAGGGTGTCTTGTATAAGAGTCATTTAAGAGGATTAATGAATTAGGAAAGTAATTGATGTAACATGTTCTCTTATAAATACTAAAGAATAAAATATCACTTAATCAAGAATAGTTGGATTCGGCCAAAGAAAAAGATGAATTTGGTAAATTGTTTAATGAATTCAGCCATAAGAGAATAAAAAGGAATAAGGAAAATTTAGGCGAAGCAATGGTTTAAGGTGGTCCAAGAATTAAAGAAGTCAATTAGAGATTTATGTCTCTTGGATAATTAAGGAGGTAATTATAAATTAATTTAAGCGTTAAGATAATAATTAGCTTAAGTATAGGATTAGCAAAGTAGGGTGTCACACTCGAACTCCTCCCCACAAGTGTTTTTCCTACAGGCTCGAACCCTTAAACTACTTAAACCACTAAAAATAAACTACCCTCCTTGCATAATTTATATAATTCCAAAGGGACAATTTCCTCCAACACACATTTCTCCAATTGGTTCTCCCATGTCTCTCTTTCTCTCTTCATCTTCTTCAAGAACTAGCTTGATTCTCAAGTCATCCACCAGCCCAATATTCTCAAAGAATCAGATTGAAATGTCTTCAGAAAAGGTAACTGACTTAACAATCAGGATGATTATTCAGTTTCTTTATGTCTACTAGTTACACGATTCAATTTTACTAGTTTTATTCTCTCTCTCCTCCTTTACTTTCTCAATTGGTGAAGGGTGAAACTAAAAACCTAAGGAACACCAATAACTCTAAGTAGTTAGAGTGATTTGAGAATCATTGCAATTTCAGGAACTAGAGGAATCTGGGTTTTTGACTATTGAAGAATCGTTTAAAGTTTTTGGATCTTCTATATGACATTTTCAAGTTATTTTTCATAGCATGGCATTTTTTTTACTCCAAGTAGGAATTATTTAGAATTTGATGGTTTGGGATGAATATAAGTTCTCGGTATTTTTTTTTCTCCTTTATCAGTGGTGAGATTATGGTGTTAGAGGATGTCTTTGGTTATAGTTGCTTCTCTTATTAGTTTTAATACTATCAAAATCAGTCATACAATTTGTTCATTGGTTGCACACTTACTATATATTTTATATTTTGATGTTGTATCATTTAGTGAATTTGTGATAAATGAGGTACAAAATATTTGTCACTCTTTTTTTTTTCTTTTTCATCCTAATGTATGTTTGAAGGAGAGAGAAAAATAAAATTCAAAAGACTAATTATGTCCTATTTCATCCCTGATTATTATTATTTTTTTTGGGATCAAATTTGAATTTGTAATTCAGTTGTGCAGATTTTCATAGTTTCTTTTATCCCTAAATAAGAAATTTACACTTTCATTTCGTTTATTGTCTATTTTTTTTTTTTTAAAACTCTCAAATAAAATAAAAATAAATGCCACTTTTCCTCTACATACCTTCTTTTCATCTCCTTCCATTTACTCTCCTTTTTGCTACATCTAAATTCCCAAATATACCATAAAGGAGGGGATAGATCATGGGATTGAGATTGTATTCATCTACCGACATCACTTCCGTGTAAATTAATTTGAAGGAGAGATAAGTACAGTAAGAATTCAATTGACACAATTTTAAAATTACAAGGATCGACACTGGAAATTAATGACGAGGCTAAGCCCCAAGCAAACTAATTAAGGACATTAGAAACCACACATATTTGGTGTTTAATCATAATAATACACATTCTAACCGAGAATTAATAAATCATAAAATATCAATTTTCAACTCAAGAACATGGTTGGACAAGTGACATTCACTCAATTACCTATATAAAAAGTATGATAGAACTTAATGCAATAATTTATAATCAATGAATCATAAGTTTCAAAAATTAACAGAAATAATGGGGGAGAAACTATAGACCCTTTTAGGTGATATTTTATTATCTATTTTGATTATATTATTAAAATAAATATTGATAGTCATGATTGAAATCAAATTACAATTGGCAAAACATTGATTAGTTAATTACAAGGATAATTAGGTAATTGATTAGAGACAAATTATTATTTTTTTTGGGTAAAATAGGAAATGAAAACAAAACAGCAAAAAGAACACAAGAACTAACTAAACATCAATAGCTACTTTGAGTTGCCAGGCAAATTCCTATGTCATCAGCTTCCATAATAAGGCGAAAAAAGGGAGGAATTTGCAAGCAATCAAACTCACAATCCTGACTATCTAAAGCAATGTTTGCCAACCAGTCTGCAACTCTATTACCTTCCCTATGAGTGTGATTTAAAATGACAACCCAATCCATTTATATGATCCTCTTAATATTACAAATTAATTGTTTGAATGCATTAATATTACTATCCATGTTACCAATGAGCTAGAGCACAACTTGAGAATCCACTTCCACTATGACCTTATGAAATCCTTTGTCCCAAGTAGCTAGGAGTCCTAGCCACAAAGCCTATAATTCAACCTTAACGTAACAAAAAGTACCAAGCTTCCTTCCAAATCCATACACCCAATTTCCTTGTATGTCTCATATCACACCCCTTGCATGAGCAGGACCTAGGATTGCCCTGAGTATCCTATTAATGTTGAGCTTAACCCAGTTGACAGAAGGAGCAGGCCACTTGATAAGAACATTTTGGTACTGCTTAGAGGGGTGAAGAAGGCTATCTGCCTCTGTAGCACACTTAATATCGTGTACTTATTGTAAAATAACACTTCTAGGAGAATTTGGCCACCTAATCTCTTCTTGGAAAAGACTCCAACATCTTGATTTCCATAAGAACCAGCATCTTATTCCAAAATAGTTTCCCAATTATCACCTGTCATACTGTACCAACCTCCCAAATTATTACATATCCATTCTTCAAGAGTATTAGTGAAAAAATTGGCATTATATTCATTTATTAAAACTGCAGCTTGCACATGTCTTGCTCTAAAGCAATCTCGTACAACATGCAAGATAGACTCACTTTCAACAACACACGCTGCACAAGTAGTGTTAATACCTTGAATACGATCAACGTTCACTTCATTCGTCATTAAGCCACCATGCATAAGTAGCCATAAAAAACTACGCACATGCTTGGGGCCATGCCACTTCCAAATTTGCCTTCTCTCAACCCTTAGCTCCTCACTAACCCAGTTATAAGCAGCCTTGACTGAAAACTTATTGTTAGATTCTAAAGTGGAGGATCTAGTATTTGATATGGAGCTAAACTGTTTCTATTTTTGTATGTTGGGCTGATGGCTTGATAGTGATGGTAAGATGGTGAACGGGAATATCCAAGCTGAACTGCTTCTTGTCAAAATGAGACAAAATCAGAGGTCAGGGGAAAATCCCCCAAAAACTCTCCGATGATAAAGTCAAAGCTATTTAGCAAAATAGTATAGAATGTAATAAGCAAGGATTGTTCATGACTACCTTCAATGTTTGAGCTGCTTTATATAATCTGCTGTAGCCGTTATAACGTCGTTATTATTTTGCTGTTAATTCTTAATGGTTGTTTGTTGATTTAATTTTCTTCAATGGTTCTTCCTTCAATAGTTCTTTAACGATTCTTCAACAGTTCTTGTGTTTTATGATTATTTATTTTGTGGCTATACGCTATCCAATATGTTAAACTTGCTATGTGTCCTTTTTATATTGGATGTACATATTGCATATTAACATTATTCCCCCCCGAAGGAAATGCGTGTTAACACAGAATTTTTTTTTTTTTTTTTTTGAGCTTACCGAGTTAACCCATGACGGGTTAACTCGCCTCGGGTTGATACCAGCCTCAGTCACTTCGAGCTCACTCATCCGAGCTCAGTCAGGTGCAAGCTTGGTCTAACAGAGCTCGCCCGCTAACCGGGCTCACTTAACATAGCTTATTTACCCGAGCTTGGTTGAGGTAGCTCGATGTGACCGAGCTCGCTCGCCCTTGGCTTGGATAGGCCAAGGCCAAGCTCTCTCTTTATCCGATGATGTTGAGCTTCTCGGGCAGAGCTTGTATTCTACCTATGCCATACTTTGTCCAGTAGCTGTCCTTGTGGAAATTTCTAAATGAACATATGAGCATTTAATAATGGAAGGATCAATGAAGATTCTAGATAGATTTTCTTTGAAGTGGGGGATAGGCTTGGGTTAAACATGTGTAGGACACGTGGTAGACGTATCTTACAAGGAACAAATTATGTAGACTATAAAAAAGGGTGGGGTTCTCACTGTTATTATTGGATGTTTTGTGGGAGAGCTAATAATAGATCGCGAGATGGATCACGTGGTTCATGCTACTAATAAGGAGCTTACTGCTTGAAGGCAAGAGAAAAGAAGGCTGAAATTGAAATTGCTAGTAGAAAGTCAGCTCAGACAGATGGTACCTTGTCATCTCGAATTACTGAAGATGAGACTGAGATTTTTACAGTATCTCCTCCATTTGGCAGTTTTGCTGCCGTGTCATTTATGTCATCTGGGACGAGTTGGGTACCACCACTTATTCCAGGTTCAGCTCGGGATATTTCATTTGGTGCAGATGGTGTTCCTTTATGGTCCATTCCTGCTCACGAGGTGTTGGGGTTCCCTTCGAGTGCTTATCTGCAAGATGTTGAATATGGTGCTTATCGTCTTGCATGAAGTGGTATTTTGGATGGGGATAAATCTATTATAGACCAAAATTCTATAAAAAAAAAAACTATATGTCTGGCTTGCATGCTTTGATCAGGGTAAAATCTTTCGTTATCCTTCTTGTTTTCATATCTTGTTTGTCCAACTTTCATTTATTTATTTTTTTTTGGTAGGGGAACTCAATCTTTGTCCTTGGCCTATGACCGAGTTCGAGACATAGAATCTGATTATCTGGATATTGAACGTTGTTTAAAAGACACGCAGTTAAGCTTGGGCGGAATAAAAGAGAAAGCTATTTGTTTCGAGAAAAAAGAAGAAGAAGCCAGAGCTGCTCATTGTGTTCTTGGAAACAGCCTTGCTACTTTGAGGGACGGAACTAGAAAACTGAGCAGGAATTAAGGATGGCTCAACAAACCATTCCAGACGCCCATTTTGGTCAACTTCGTGATTAATGGATCAAGGAATACAAAGCCTCTACAGAGTTCAGGAAGCTTGTTTTGGACAAGTGTTATGCTTTTTATATCCAAGGCTTTGTTGAGCCAAGAGAGAAAACTATCATAATTGATCCCAACTTCCCTGTGGATAAGTTGAAGTACGTAGGGGAAGATGATGAAGCTAAACTTTATAAAGATGAATAAGGTGGGATGAATGCTGATCAACCACTGAACTAAATATGTAGGGTGTTTGATCTTGGTCTTGTCTTTTATCATGGACTATTTTGTACTATTGCTGTGGTTTCCTGGTTATAGATTTCAAACACAGCTCGTTTAATATAGTTTGTACCCTCCGTATGCCATCCTTTGTTAATGTATGCTTTGATTTGTGTATTTTGGTGAGCTCTTGGCTCAATTTTGGCTTGGCGAGCTTTAGGCTCTGAGCTCTTAGCTCAATTTTGGTGAGCTCTTAGCTCAATTGGCGAGCTCTTAGCTCAATTTTGGCGAGATCTTGGCTTAATAATTTTGGTGAGCTCTTGGCTCAATTTTGGCGAGCTTTTAGATCAATTTTGGCTAGTGCTTAACTCTATTTTGGTAAGCTCTTGGCTCAATTTTGGTGAGCTTTTAGCTCTTAAGCTCTTAGCTCAATTTTGGCAAGCGCTTGGCTCAATTTTGGTGAGCTCCTGGCTTTTGAGCTCTTAACTCAATTTTGGCGAGCGCTTAGCTCTTGAGCCCTCAGCTCTTGTGAATTTGAAAAATTTAAAAATGTTGAAAAAGAATTACAATTTATTCGAGTTTTGAAAAAATTACAAATTACTGATAATACTTCTTGAGATGTTGCGCATTCCATGTGTGTGACGGAGTTTTCCCTTCCATATTCATTGGTTTGTAGGTTTCTGGTCAGACTATCGAAATGATTTAGTATGGTCCTTCCCAAGGCCTCTTGAGTTTCTCCTCGTGGTTGTCTCTATTGGAGAATCTATTTAATCGAAGCACCAAGTCTCCCACTCCAAATTCTATAGGACGAACTTTTGAGTTGAAATATTGGGCTACCCTTTGTTAGTAAGCAGCAATTCGAATACTAGCGAATTCTCTCATTTCCTTAACAAGATCCAAATTTGTTCTAAGTCCATCTTCATTATCTTGCCAGGTTTCCGTATTCACTTGTTTCGTTCTTAGGGATGGAATGCCAATTTCCACCTGGAATAATAGCTTCGGTACCAAAGGTTAGACTAAAGGGTGTTTCACATGTTGTTGAACGAGCTTGTGGTTCTATAAGATCAAAGGACCTGGAATTTTTCCTCCTAATCCATGTTGTGACTTTCTATTTTTTTAGTTAACCCCTCCATGATAGCTCTATTAGCTGTTTCTACCTGTCTATTACTTTGAGGATATCCAACCGAAGAGAATCTGATCTCACAGTGTAACTCTTTGCAAAAAATTTTGATGATTTTGCAATCAAATTGTAGGTATGTGATCAGTGATTCTGGCATGTGGTATTCCGTATCGATAGATTATATTTGCCTAGATAAATTTTCTAGCTGCTTCTGCCGTGATGTGTAAACTTGAACTCAATCCACTTGGTGAGATAGTTAATCATAACAAGAATAACTTAGAAGCCTTTCTTGTTTTTATCATTGGGAATGGACCAAGAATATCCATTCTCCATGCTGCAAAAGGCCACGATGTACTTATTGGAGTAAGGAAAACTATGGGCTGCCAAGGTACCTAAGCCGCGTATTGACAATTCTCACATTTTTTTACCCATGCTTTATAGTCTTGGTGTAATGTTGGCCAGTAGTATCCTGCTCTCAAGATTTTATGGGCAAGAGCCTTAGAGCCTATGTGGGATCCACAGACTCCTGAGATGAACTTTCTCAAGTACATAAGCTGCTTCTTCCTGGTTTAAACATTTTAGGTATGGCAACGCATTAGATCTTCTGTAAAGGTTTTGGCCAATGATAGAATACCTTGCTTACTTTACGTCAAATCGCCCTTGACTGAGATTCATCTAGCAGAAGTTCTCAAGTTTGAAGGTATTGAAAAATGGGTGTGATCTAGGAGCTCTCTAAGTTTATGGTACAAACTTCTTGTTCAACTTCATAACTTCGACGTTCAACTGCTAGGTAAAAATGTGATGAGTAGAAGAGCGTTCTTCTCATATTTTCGACAAAGAATTTACGACTGTGTTTTCTAATCGAGAAATAAGTGTGATGGAAACATTAGAAAAGTCTTTTTTTAGTTTATTACCTGCTGTAAGTACTTACTCATAATGATGCCTTTAGCTTCATATTCTCCGATTATTTGGCAAACAACCAACTTGGAGTCACTAAATATTTTGAGGTAGGATACAGAGATTGTTTGGGCCAATTTCATTCCGGCTATCAATGTCTCATATTCTGCTGCATTGTTAGAGGCTCCAAATTGTAGAGTTACTGTATTGGTGTTTCGTCTAGACTTTATAGAATTAGGTTTGCTCCAGAACCTTGCTTATTTGAGGATCCGTCCATATATAAAGTCCAGACATTATTAACAATATGTAGGGAAGAAATGTAACTCTCTACTATAGCTGACTAGTCTCTAGCTGTCAACTCGACTAAGAAATCTGCTAAGGCTTGGGCTTTGATTGTGGACCATGGTACATACCTGATGTCAAACTCACTAAGTTCAACAGACTAACTAATCATTCGGCCTTGGCTTATGTAGAGCTTTCTACAGAGGTTGATTAGTGCAAACTTCAATTGTATGTGCTTGAAAATAGGCTTGGAGTTTCGAGTTGAAATGAGTACAGCAAATGCCGTTTTTTCAATGGTGAGATAGCGTGTTTCTGGCCCTTTAAAAAGCTTGCTGACATAATAAATAGGTTGTTACTTTCCATTATTCTCTCTGACAAGAACGGAACTAACTATGACTGGCAAGACTCCCAAGTACAATGCAAGTGTTTCACCTTTCTCTGGTCTACCCAAGACTGGTACTGTTGTCAAGTATTTTTTGGGTTTGACAAAAGATTTTTCACTATTCATCCATCCACGTAAATGCTCTAAGTTAAGGTCTTAAAGAAAGGAAAGCATCTGTTAGCTGATCAGGACTATAAATCGGGTTAAGGTTGTGACCCGTCCTGTTAACCGTTGTACTTCTTTTATTGTTTTGGGACTCTTCATTTCAAGGATAGCTTTTATCTTGTCAGGGTTTGCTTCTATTCCTCTGACTGTCAACATAAAACCTAAGAATTTTCCCGCAATCACTCTAAAGTACATTTAGTAGGATTAAGTTTCATTTCATGTTTGTTAAGCACGAAAAAAGCCTCTATTAGGTCGAAAATGTGTTCCTGGACTGATTTGCTCTTAATCGAGCATTTCATTCAACATATACTTCCATATTGTGTCCAATCTGAGATTTGAAAAATCTTGTTGACTAGTATCTGATACGCGGCACTCTGCGTTTTTCAAATAAAAAGGCATCACTTTATAACAATATATGCCCTTTTTGGTTATAAACGAAGTTTTCTCCTGATTTTCTTCAGCCATGAGAATTTGATTGTAAACCAGAATATGCAACCATAAAACTTATCAGTTCGTTTCATGTAGAACTGTCTACCAGCCTATCAATTTGGGGTAAAGGATAGCTGTCTTTTGGACATGCTTTATTCAAGTCTATGAAGTCTACGTACATTTGCCATTTCCCTGTTTGATTTCTTCACCAGAACAACATTGGACAGCTAATCAGGATAATTGACTTCTCGAATAAATCCTGCTAGCTAGAATTTTGTCTACCTCCTTATCAATAGCTTTTTGCCTTTCTGGAGCGAAACTGTCTTTTTTTTTCTATTCTAACCGGATGCATGTCCAGATTTGTGCTGAGTTTGTAAAAGATTATTGAAGTGCTTGTTCTGGGCATGTCAGCTACAGTCCAGGCAAACACTTCCTTGTTTTTTTATCAAGAATCGGGTAAGTTCTGCTCGGGTGTTCGAGCTCAAGTTTGTGCCTAAAAGAACTGTTTTATTACTGTTTCTGCAAACAGTTGGATTGGCTGAGTGACTCCAATACAATCTTCATTTTTCCAACCATCTTTCTATTTTCTCTGCCTCTGGATCTAGAGGATCATCTGTTGTGAGAACCTCAAAATTCTTGCTTTTCATGCATCCCACGTAACACTGCCTTGCCTCTTTCTGATTCCCATGAATTGTTCCAACAGCCCTATGGACTTAAAATTTTAACGCACATGCCAAGATGAGGGGATTGCCCTTGCTAAATTGAGGAATGACCTCCCCAATATGACGTTATAGGATGATCTAGCTTTCACAATGCAAAATGTTGTCATAATTGTTCTCCTGCACCTTTTGTCTTCTAATGTAACAGGAAGTTCAATTGTTCCTTTCTGCGATCACTTACTCTCCATTGAATCCTACCAGGGCTCCTTGGAATGGTCGTAACCTTATCATTGGCAATTCCTATTTGTTCAAAACAATTATAGTACATTATATTTGCTAAGCTGCCATTGTCAATTAGCACGCGATTGACTGAGAAATTAGCTATATTAGTATTAATTACTAATGCATCTTCATGTGAAGTTTCGACCCCCTGTAAATCTTCATAAATAAAAAAGATATTGTCCCTACAGGAATGGATAACTTGGCTTTTTTGCCAACTTCATTTACCATTAATGGTACTTTTTGAATACCGTTTTTGGTCGACTAAAGTTGGTCCTCCAGAAGCTAAACCACCTTTGATGGTATATATAACACCAATTGGTTCATCTTTATCTTTCCTTGGTTGATCTTAATGTCTTTCTTCTTTGGGATGAACAGCTCTATAATCATCGTTATGATCACTTTGTCTATTACCATCGTCTATTTTTCTTTTAAATTTGTCACTGGAAGCTTGATTACAGAGATACCCTCATTGGATTAATTCTTCAATATGATCCCTTCAATTGCCTAGCAGTCATTTGTATTATGGCCAGGTCCTCGATGAAAATCACAATATTTGTTCTGATAAAGATTTTATGGGTTTGGTCGCTGCTTGGGAGGCGCTTGAAAAAATCCTTTATGTTGTTTTGGAAAAAGGATTTTCGAGGGTGTTTTGTTTAATGGCTGGTAAGCCAGGAAACAATATGGTGATGAACGCTATCTTAGCCTATGTCCCTTTCTACTTGAAGGTTTAATCCTTCCATCTTGACGACGAGGTTTTTCTAGGAGAAGGAGGCCGTTGTCTAGTTTGGCCATGGTCGTCATCAAGGCACGTTCAGCTTCTTCTGCATTAATGTATTCTTCTGCCCAGTTGCATTAGTTTTTCCAGACTGGCTGGGGTACACTTATTTATATCATAACGGAAAAGGAGATTTCCGCAGACCTAGCTTTCAATGTTGTAATTATAGTCTGTGGACTGGCATCACCGACCTCAAGAACTTCATTGTTAAAATGAGCTATGAACTTTTTTAATGATTTAGTGTCCCCTTGCTTTATTCCTAAGAGATTGGTGGCATCCTTTTTTGGTTTCTTTTTGTCATGAAATGTCTCTGGAATGCTGTCACAAGTTTATCAAAAGACCTTATAGAATTTTGAGGGAGGTGTGCAAACCATAATTGAGCTTTGTCTCTTAATGTGTAGCAAAGGCACGACACATAATCTAATCCAGGAATTCTATGAAGCAGCATTAACGATTCGAATCCAATAACAAAATCATCAGGATCAGAAGATCCATTATAATGTTCTAATGTAGGTATTTTCAAGCCAGTTAGTACCCGGAAAGAGATGACCTCCTTCGTAAAGGGATGACAAGCTGAGCTTTCTAGAGATGTATTCTTCAGCTCGGCTAGGCAATTATTCTACTTTGTCCACTTCTTCTAACTATTTGTTTCCTTCTTGGCCAATGAATTCATCTCCATCCTGATTTAGTTCCTTGTCTACATTTGCTATATGTTCTTGGTGGCTCAAGAGTTGATTATCATGAGCAGGGGTGGTGTTTATTTTGGCTGACAGTGTTTATTACTGACATTAATGCCTGGAACTGTTGCTGGGTTACTGGGGTATCAAGTTCTATTATGGATGGTTGGGATGGTGTAGATGTAGTTATTTGACCAGTTTGATTGTTTGGTGATTCACGTACTGTTGGTTGATTTTCCATGGAACGACACCAATGTTAGATCATAAAATGGAGGATCTAGTATTTGATATGGAGCTAGACTGTTTCTATTTTTGTATATTGGGCTTATGGCATGATGGTGATGGCGAGATGGTGAATGGGATTATCCAAGCTGAACTGCTTCCTGTCAAAATGAGATAATATCAGAGGTAAGGGATTTTTCCCAAAAACTCTCTGATGATAAAGTCAGAGCTATTTAGCAAAATAGTAGAGAATGTAATGAGCAGGATTGTTCATAACTGCCTTCAATGTTCGAGCTACTTTATATAATCTGCTGTAGCCATTACAACATCCGTTATTATTCTGCTGTTAATTCTCAACGGTTGTTTACTGATTTAATTTTCTTCAACGGTTCTTATGTTTTATGATTATTTATTCTGCAATCTATACACTATCCAATCATGTTAAACTTGCTACGTGTCCTTTTTATATTGGATGTAAATGTTGTATATTAACACTTACCATCAATTGAGTGACCCCAAGTAATCATATCTTTATTTGCAATTAAAGAAGGAGGAAGAAGAGCCTTAATTCTTTCACAAATGCTTATCGGAAGGACCAAAGCCATCCTATCAAAATCCTAGTCTCCACTAGAGGTCACATAGTCTTTCACCTTATCTGACAAGTCCACTTCAATGTTACTACTCTAGTAATAAGCCAGCAACGGTCCACAATCTGGTACCCAGTCATCAACCCAGAAATGGATAGTACAACCATTCCCAATAACCTAACTAGTTCCATGCAAAAAGTCTAGCTAGACATTGCAAATCGCTTTCCACAAAGGAGAGTCTGTTGGTTTGGTAGTTTAAGGTTAAAACAAATCACCATCAGTAATATATATTTCTCCTCTAGTAATTGACCCCAAAGGCCATTAGGATCAGTTATAATTCCCCATCCTATCTTCATTAAGAAAGCGGAATTCATTAATCTCAAATTTTTAAGCCCAATACCTCATTTGTCTAAACTTCTTAACAACATCTCCCATTACACCACGTGTAATTTCCGATGCTTTTTTGAATTTCTCAAAATAAAACTCCTACAAGTCTTCTCCACCTCATCATAAATACTCAAAGGAATAGAAGCTGATTGTATAGAGTAAAATGGAATAATTTGAAGAACATATTGAACTAAAGTAGTTCTTCCTACCTTAAATGAGGTTTTCGCCTTCCACCCATTCAGACTAGATTTGACATTGTCAACAATAAATCTACAATGACATTTATGAACCCTCCCATATAAAAAAGGGACTCTAAGGTACTTGCCCAAGTCATTAGTAGATTTAAACCCTATAATTCTCTCAATCTCTTGTAAGCAATTGTCTTTCATATGTTAGGTGCAACAAAATCTTGTTTTTTCTATGTTTACTTTTTGGAGGAAGCTAAGCTAAATTCCATCAGAACAGTTTTGATTAAATTAGCTTGCTTCGAGTTAGGCCTTTGTAAAAACATTAAATCATCGACAAACATCAAGTGAGACACAGTCGGTCCTGAGTTGCCTACTTTTATAGCCTTCCAAGCACCTTGATTAACCTTAGTACTAATTAGATAGCCTAGTCTTTTCATACAAAGGACAAAAATGTCAGGAGAGAGAGAATCTCCTTCGAATGCCTCTAGTAGGAAGGAACTGATTTGTAGCTTCACCATTCCAAAAAACCTTGGAAAGAGGTTGTGATTACGCAAGCCATTATCAGATTTATGAGAGCATTCTTGAACCCTGCTAACTGAAGAGTTTCTTTGATGAAATTCCAATTAAGCTGATCGTACTCCTTCTTTAGATCCACCTTGATTACCATAAATTGCTTCATACCTTTCATTAATCTCATAGAGTGCAAAAGCTCTTGTGTAATAATTATATTATCTTGGATCCTTTTACCAGGAACAAAGCTTACCTGATTTGGAGCCACAATCTTTGGCATAACTTTCCTTTAAACGCGTCAACAGTAACTTCAGGATAATTTTGTAAAGCATGTTGCACAAACTGATTAGACGGAATTGGATTATAATGACTAGATGATCTACTTTTGGATTTAAAGTGAGAAACGTACTATTAATACTACTGATCAAGTTCACATTCCCCATACATTCTTGAATCATTATACATAGAGAAGGACCAACCAAATTCCATTGAGACTGAAAAAATATTGCTTGAAATCCATCAGGGCCAGGAGCCTTGTAAGGATGCATTTTGAACGAGGTTTGCTTCACCTCCTCAAAGGAAGCTAGTTTTGCCATCTTGCAAATATCCTCTAGAATAAGGGGGAAAATTAACCTTTATTTCAAAGGTGTCTTGAATGGCAAATTCCTCCTCAAACAGATTATGAAAATAATCCCTTGCTACTATCTTGAGCTCTTGGTCATCCTCAATCCACTTGCCTTCCTCATCTTTAAGCATAGTAATTTTATTCCTCCTTCTTATATTAAATGTGGTTTATATGAAAGAACTTTGTATTTATATCCCTGTGGACAAGACTTTTGGTACCAGAAAATTTCTTCTTGCTTCAAAATTTCCATTAATTCTTGGTACACATCACTCTCCAATTGCATTAATGAATGGGATGAACCATTTTCAATAGCATCTTCAAGGCCATTCAGCCTCGCCATGGCTCTTTTCTTTTTGCCTGCTGAGATTACCAAAAATCCTGTAATTCCAATTCTTTAACAGGCCTCAATAAGTTTTTTGCAGCATTTCGGTAATCTTCTTAGAATCATCACAAAGTGCAAACATGAAAGCCTTAAAATTATTATGAACACCCACATGGCTTTAAACCTAAATGGTTTTTTCCTCTTAATTGGATTTAGCCCATTCGTATTAACAAGTAAAGGATTATGGTCAGACTTTAGTCTTGGAAGAGAATGGATCCCATAGAGAGGTTTTTGCGGGAGAGTCCATGGAGAGTAACCAAAACGACACCGTTTCATTAAAAAAAAAAAAAAAAAACTGAATACTTTTTTGGCCTTTTTTTTTTTTTTTAAATCTTTTCTCAAAATTAAAAAATAAAAATATATGAATAGTAACTTCGCGAGTCCAACTCACGAAGTTACTGTTCATCTTCTTTTTTTTATAATTTTGTTTAGGAAGAAAAAATTATTATTATTTTCTTAAGTAAGAAATTTTTTTATCATTTTTCAAAAATAAAAAATATATGAATAGTTTTTTTTATTTTTTTATTTATCTTGATAAAATTTACCCCAAAATTACAACCATAAAAAAAATAAAAATGAACACTAACTTCATGATCCCAATACACGAAGTTACTGTTGTTTGTTTTGTAATTTTTTTTTTAGTCGATTGAAAAATTTTACCATGTTTCAAAAAAAAAAAAAACACATAAATAGTGAGCCCAACACACGAAGTTACTGTTTATTTATTTTAATTTTATTTTCTCCCTTTTATTTATTTAATCTATATATTTAATAAGATAATAATGAATAAATTAATAATTTTTTCTTGATAAAATCATTTCTTGGTAAAATCATATTCCCTTTATTAGTGAGTATATTTTTTTTCTTTCCTTTTATCACATAAATTAACAATTTTTTTGGGTAAAGTAATTAGCGTACTATTTTTTATAATAATAGATGCATTTAATCCCTAAATTATATTTAAAAAAATTAGTATTTTTTTGTAAATTTAATTTCATCGAAGATTGAATTATTAAGAAATTAAACAATCCAAATTATAATAAAATTAGGAAATAAAAATATCCAAACTGTGTTGTGAGATGTACAATATTTTATATTAATTTCATCTCATTCGTGAATGAGTACCACAAGGCGGGGGTTCCTTCTTGGAGCTATATCACGCGACATGTTTTGTTGTGTGACATGACCTAGGTCATCTGTCTCATCACCACCTGGTCCACTGCCACCTTCGTCATTATATCTAGCGAGATCCTTAACGTCCACATGCCATCTAGTATAGTTTGTATGTAACTGTGTTATACTTCCCATACCCATGTCATATGTATGTGGGATGGGTGCTCTATATGACTCTGGAGTAGTACCATATTGAAACATATTTGGGATCGGCGATGCATTTATGTCATGAGATGGGCTACCCAAATGTGTTGTAGATGGTGGATAAACATCATCTGTAGTGTAATCCAGCACATGGGAAGATGATGGATCAGCATACGCATGTGACACAGATGGAATATGAGAAGATGACGGACCACCATATGCATGTGAGGAAAATGATGGACCGGCATATGCATGTAATGAAGATGATGGACCGGCATATGCACATGAGGGGGTAGGAGCCTGAAAGTGACTATGCGATGGTGAGGCTACTGTTGAATTATGAGGATAAGTAGGAAATCTCTGATGATGACCATATAGTGTCAAAAATTGCATACCAAACCTTTGATACCACTACATGTAATCTGGTGAAACAAGTTGACTATAAGATGGTTGTCCATTCACAACAAAAGTTCACCTCATACCCCAAACATTAATGTAGGCAGCGTATCTTCGACGATAATCTATATTTCTACGCATCCTAAGGTCAGTCATATGTAAATCAACATCACTATCTGGATTTTCTGGTATGGTCTGAATATAACCAAACTGACGCATCACCCTGTCTGCCCTGTGGTGCTCTACAGTATGGAAATAAATTAAAGGAACAGTTGAGCACCATATATCTCGCCCATTCAAACAATAAGGTGGGAGGGATGCTATCACCCATGCATTATATGGCATCCATAGAAACTGTAAAATAAGAAAAATGAAAATGATAGTAAATGTAACATGAATGTAAAAATAATATGATTCTAATGTTATAACATGGTAATGAACTATATGAATATATTCTTAATTATGAACCCATGTAACCTGATCTTGTGACATCTCATCTAGCGTTCGTCTGTACCATCTCACAGAATGTGAGGTAATTTTAGTGACACAAAAATTAGCCTACCATCTACAATTATAAAGTAAATAAATTAATAATCATCATAATAATACCAATACCTTTACATTGAACATAATCAAGTAAGACATGAAACAAATAAACAAATTTACCTTGTACATATTGGAGAAGTAGAATCAAATGGCATCGCCACATCTCTCATTTGAGCCATCATCGGTAGCCTCTCCCATGCTCATAATTGTAACAAAACCACTGCACCAGCAAGATCAGTGACATTTGTTCTAGTGGCGTGACACATCTCCCTATATAGCCAAGCCAGACATGTGCTACCCCTAACTATAATGTGCAATATGATCAAAATTTTGTAGCCAGAGGTAACCACATCAAATGTACATAGGACTGAGACTTATCGGCAAATAAAAATCCACCAATAAGTTACAATATATACGCTCGTGCATATCTCTCAACTATGATTTATCAGCATCCTGTGTCAAATTTTGAAATGTCTCAGTCAACCAAGTGAGACTGAATACGGAACCCATCAATGTTCGTTCCAGTAGGCACTACACCCAATAACTGCTCACAATATGAAAGGAGCTGAGGTCCAACATAACCAGAAACAACCTCACCGTCCATTGGGAGGCCAAAAAGCATACTAACATCTTGTAAAGTGATTGTGGCCTCTCCATGAGGGAGATGAAATGTATGTGTCTCTTGCCTCCATCTCTCAACTAAAGCTGTGATCAAGTGCCAATCCATCTGAATGAACCTGAGTCTTATTACTCCATAAAAGCTTGCTGTACGAAGTAATTCCACAATTCGTTCGTCAAGCTCTCCATATGTGCGATCGACAACAACCTCTCTACTGTCGTACTCGTAGTGTTGTATCATCCTGATCATCATAATAGATATTTACGTTATGAAATTGAAATATAAAACAAATTTAAGGTAACCAATATAACAATTTAATGAACATGATGAAATTTATATACCTCTGGTATGTCATATAATCTAGCCGAACGATAAGTGTCCTGAAGATATAGAAGAGAACGATCCTAAAGGACATTGCTCCATTAATCTGTATAATATCAAACAAACAATTTTAGGGTATATGTATATCAATTTTTAGTGTTTTATTTAAAAAAAAAAAAAAACACCTTGAAGTGGTGTGCGGTTTGGCAGATCCCCTACCCGTTCATTAATATATATAAAAAAAATTAAGTACAAGAGATGAGAAAACATAGATCTAAACCCCTAATAAAGAAAATTACGTGCAAACATGCTTTCAATTTATAGTTCAATTCAAAATTAAAGATAAACTAAATTGAAACATAAACTAGGGAAGACTTTTCCCTTTATAGGGAATACTAATTAAAGCAACACTAAATAAAAACCTAAAAGAAACTTAATTTTGTACATGCGAACTAGAACCTTGTGACGTATTAGGACATCTTTTTCGATTATGCCCCTCGATACCACATATTCCGTAACTTTGTTTCCTAGTATTTTCAATCCAATCCATCTCATTACGGATGCGTGTAGATTTTGGCCTACCTTTTGTCTCAATTGGCTCACGTCAGGAAATACTCGAGGAAACCTAAATTCAGGCCATGAATCATCATGCATCAAAGGTGTGAATTGTGCCCTGTACACTAGTTGTTGGATTTTCCAGTGTATACCATTCCCCGACATACTACTTGTAGTCTATGTGTTGTTGTGCACAACACGCTATAGCATATGAGCACGGAATCTAGGTAATGCTGGAATTTATTGCATGTACAAGATTTCTCTATTAGATTCACCGTTATCCGATTAGCCCCCCTCCGTTCCTACCCACTGATAATGCAGTGAGAACTTCAATCAAACCCTTAGTGTTTGAAAACATTGTAAGTTGATGTCCACCTGCTTTATTTGCCCAAACTAATAATTTTTCATGAACATGCTTTGTGTATGCATTTCCCGCATGCATTAGGCCTATAGTCTCATTTCGAATCTTGACAAAAATACTTACAGACCGATAGAATGTCACCCGTACCAGGGCAGTAATCGGTAGTTGGCGTGCTCCTTTCAAAACATTGTTGTAACATTCCGATAAGTTGGATGGTCATGATTCCAAATCGATAAACTCCATCATGTGCCTTAGCCCATTGTTCAACTGGGAGGTTTTCAAAAAATCTAGCATATTCAGGATCCATAGCAAATAGCTTTTTCATTAAAGCATTAAACTTTCGCTCCTAGAATTGCTTACCAGCTTTCGCCAAAAGCCTTTTTGCTGCTATATTCTTATAGCGCGTATGAAAATTACTTGTCACATGCCTTAGACAATAACGGTGATGTGCGTAAGATTCGTTCCAGCCACTTATTGGATCTTTCACAGCAGCAATGATACCAGGGTGACGATCAGATATCAAGCAAATACCCACCCGTTGTGTTACATCCCTACGAAGCAATCGAAGAACCATAGCCAACTAGATTTTGACTCCACCTCCATAATAGCAAATGCAAGTGGCAGCACATGATTTGCACCATCAGTTGTGCAAGCAATCAATAGTTTTCCAGTGTACTTTCCATACATGTATGTGCCATCAATTTGAATTATCAATCTGCAGTATTGGAATGTAGTGATTCTTGGACTGAAAGCCCAAAAAACCCGATGGAATACAACCTCACCCTGGGCTATCAGTTTCATGTGTCTCATTCAAAACAAGTTCCTAGATTGGTCGATCGGATTGCATTTAAAAATCCTCGGATAGCTGATTGTAAGAGTCCTCATATGAACCGAAAACTAGGTTAATTGCTTTTTGCTTAGCAGTCCAAATTTTCTGCATATTGGGTTCATAATGGAAGTGATCTTTTACATTCCTGAGCAACACCTTTCCCTGGCATATCAGGTTTTTCCATGATTGTATTTTTGATGAACTCAGCAATTATACTCTTATCGAGATTATAATGATCCATTGACATGCCAGTATAAACACAGGTGTGAGGTGCATCCATCTTGGTTATCACAAATTTACCATGTTTTTTACTAAGATGAGATCGCAACCTCCACTTGCAACCCTCTTCTTTTACTTTACAATCAATATCCCAAATTTCCTTTTTTGACTTCTTTACTTTGAATGCCACATGGTTTTTTATATGCCAATACTTCACGGTATTTTTCAAATTTGCTTTCATATTGAAGAATTGTCCTATTATGAAAATTATCATGCAACTCCCACTGCTGAGACGCAACATTGAAAGTGTCTGCTGCGAATGCCTCCTCAATGTTAACGTCAGTTAAGAAGGAGTTTGGGACATATTCGCTAAATAAATCATCTTCTTCCTCTTCAACAAAATCCTCATCATCAACATCATCATCATAATCCAGGTTATCTTCATCGCTATCATGTTCTGGATCAATGGCATGAGGATCGTCAAACCCCGGTTCAAGAGCAACAACATGAGAATCGTCAAAACAAAGTGGTTCTGAGTTTAACATCCGGGTTGGAGACTGATGAGATAATGATGTCTCTTGTATACTACCAGCATTTCTTGATTGAGTCTCTATAACTCTATCTTCCGAGGCATATACATTAGGAAATGATGAAGATTTGCCATGACCAAAATCTATAGGTCCCGGCATATCCTGAATTGTGTTTTTCTCTAAGTATAGCTCCAAACAAAATCCAGGACCTTGCATACTAGCATGTCCGAACATGACTTCCAAATCATCATCATCATCATCATTTACTTTAATTGGAATGTACCATGTTGAATTATTAGATGCATTCAGAAATCGACAAATGATGTTGAGGTACTCAGTTCTCTGGTCAACCTTTAGGCCTTTGCACAAGCGACCATGAAATCGAACATAATTGATACCCATCGGCATCCAAATACATTTAACGGAAGGCAAATTATATTCAACACCTTTTGGCCTAGTTGTGATCTCACCATTCATGTAACACATAATCGTTATGTGATCCATGATGTGCTTTGTTCTTTCAAAGTCTCAAATTAACATTACATTACTACCTTATTTACCACAAAAACACTAAATATAATAATTATGAACAAATATTGACTTGGAGTTCATGTAGAAATATTGACTTAGTAACACTAATTAATTTAAACATGTAGAAATATTAACTTAGTAACACAAATCATAAATTTTCTAATAACTAAATTAAGTAAATTTCTAATTCTAATCACATTTTATTTTATCATTTACTCATTATCACTAATTAATTATTTAAACATATTCTTATTATGACAAAATATATAATAATAATAAAAATATTTATTTTCTTTGCTTTCTAACAAAAATACATAAAAATTACATTGTTAATAAAAACAATATAAAAATTACATTGTTAATTTCTTGTTATGATAAAATATGTAATAATAATAAATAAATAAAATAATATATATTTTCATAAAAAATATGAAAATTATAAAAATTATAAAATTATTTTCATAAAATATGTAATAATAACAAAACTACATAAAAATTACTATATTTATAAAAACTACATAAAAACTACATTATTACTTTCCTGTTATGATAAACTTTCTAATAATATATATTATTATTATTTATTTTCATACTTTTCTAACAAAACTTATATAAAAATTACTTTTCCACCATCAATTTACCCAAAAGTCATAGCAATATATTGCCTAAAAAAATATCTACTTGTTATCACTAATTAATTATTTAAACATATTCCTATTATGACAAAATATATAATAATAATAACAATATTTATTTTTAATATTTTTCTAACAAAACTACATAAAAAAAATACATTTTATAAAAACTATATAAAAAATTAACATTATTAATTTCTTGTTATGATAAAATATCTAATATCTAATAATAATAAATATATAAAAATATTTATTTTCATTGCTTTCTAACAAAAATACATAAAAATTATATAATTAATAAAAACAATATAAAAATTACATTGTTAATTTCCTGTTATGATAAAATATGTAATAATAATAAATAAATAAAATAATATATTATTTTCATAAAAAATATGAAAATTATAAAAATTATTTTCATAAAATATGTAATAATAACAAAACTACATAAAAACTATTATATTTATAAAAAATTACATAAAAATTACATTATTACTTTCCTGTTATGATAAACTATCTAATAATAATATTATTATTATTTATTTTCAATACTTTTCTAACAAAACTATATAAAAATTACTTTTCCACCATCAATTTACCCAAAAGTCATAGCAATATATTGCCTAAAAAAATATCTACTTGTTATCACTAATTAATTATTTAAACATATTCCTATTATGACAAAATATATAATAATAATAACAATATTTATTTTTATTATTTTTCTAACAAAACTGCATAAAAAAATACATTTTATAAAAACTATATAAAAAATTACATTATTAATTTCTTGTTATGATAAAATATCTAATATCTAATAATAATTTATTTTGAGAAAAAAAAAGTAAACAGTATCTATGGACTCACGAAGTTACTGTTCAATGAACAGTATCTATGTACTGTTTAGTGAACAGTTATTCGCGTACTGTTCAGTGAACAGTATTTCGTGTACTGTTCACTTTTTTTTTTTTTTTTTTCCTTTTTCTAGTGTGGCTAATGTGGGGGGATGACGTGGCAGTGATATAGCAAATTTGGTCTATTTTCAATATTAATTTTTAAAATGGTCCATTTTAAAATTATGTTTGTAAAATTGGTCCATTATATGATTTTTTCTGGTTGGAGAGGCAATAGTGGAGAAGTAGATCAAAGCCATTGAAGAAAGAAGAAAAGAAAATCCTTTTGGTGCAGTTGGCCTTCAACAATTTTCAATGGATTTGTCTTCTTCAACAGTGGAGTTTCCCGATTCATTGTTGCAATGTGAGAACAAATTTATGAAAAAACATTTTTGGAGGATTTGAAGGCTAAGAAAACTCTAGTTAAGACTAAGAAAATCTAATTTGAAGATGAAGGAAAATATGAATAAGTCCAAATCTGATTCAATTTACTCAATATCAACCCAATCCAAATTCTAAAGGTGCAAAATATATCCAAATTTTTAACTGAATTCCAATTCAAAAACACTGTGAAATTAGAAAAACTCCCATTCATACAATTACTAATTGAAGTTCAAATTAAAATTGAGAAAACGAATGTCTATTGTTGAATTCCTCCTCACGTGCAAAAGAAAAACTCAGTCTTTCTCTGTGCAAATTGCAGAACCTTCCATAATGGAAGAACCTGTGCAAGGAAGGGAAGGAGATGACGAGTTTCTTCAGTAGCGAAATCGTTAGTGAGCTTCCTATTCTGCGATTTCAGCTCCATTCAAGCTCTTAGCATTTTCCCACCCAGCCTTCAGACCTCAGCCTTCAAACCCCATGACTGAAAGAAGAACGCTTTCTTCTTGGTCGAAGAACAAACAAAGATTTTTATTTTTTTTATGAAACGGCACCGTTTTGGTTACTCTCCAGGACTTTCCATCAAAACACTCTTCATGGAATCCGTTTTCCTTAACCACATATTGTGGAAATTGAGTAACCCAACTCATGTTAGCGAAATCTCTATCCAAACGCTTAAACACATTGGCATAGCAACCTCTTCAGCTTCTTTTCAAGTGAATTTCGGGCCTTTAGCTCCAAGATCCAATAAATTGCAATCCTTAGCCCACTTTTCAAACTGCCTACATCTAGCTATCATTGCTGGTCAGGCCTCCTCTTTTTTCATTGCTATTCATAATTTCATTGAAGTCTCCCGCTAAGCACCAAAGGGCCTTGAATTGTTTGAAGCAATATTCCAAACCTCTCTCCAACAGTCTCTACGTAAGTCTTCCCTGGGACTTGCATAAACTGCCGTGAAATACCAAAACACTGCGCTACTTGCCTGGATTCTGTAATGAGTAAGTTGAGAGAAGGAGGAAACTATCTCTAAGTTGGCGTATCTAGCATTCCATAAGAGCCAAATTCCTCCCGAGAACCCAACTACCTCCTCTATGTCAAAATCATCAAAACCCAACTTCTTGATCACCTTATTGGCCTTAATACCACTTATTCTTGGTTCAAAATAGCTATAATCTCCGGTTTATAGTAAATCAATAAGATTTTCATGACTCTAATGAAGCTCACACACGCGGCTCCGCGACAATTCCAGGATAAAATTCACATAAAGAAAATAAATTAAAGAGACAAACCTGTGCAATCATGCACAATGCATATTTTGCTCCACTGAGACTCCTATCCACTCCACACATTACCGAGCCCTTGTTGTCGTTTTGGACTTCAGTAAAGATAACGTCACCATGGACTACTAGTTCGTTGCTCATTACTTCATCTGGTGGCATGGGCCTGGTGGAGGCCCACGTCTTTGCGGCCTGTGGTTCTAGTCAACGAAATCTTGCCCAGAGCAAGGAGTGCAAATCATGCTATCAAATGTGGGACTGACATAAGAAACACTCTTTTGGTTAGGATGGAAGACATCCAAACGGGCCTGGGTTAGGTCTTGCCCCATAATATTTCATGTTGAGCTTCTTGACCTGCCATTAGAACGTCTCACAAAAGGACCAACATTAGTTGGACTCGAGTGTTGAATGGCCTAATGTGGTGGGACAGATTCATCCCGAGAGAATAAAGCCGGTAGTTGTTTCCAACAATCTTGGCACATTATTGCTCTTACCCTTTCCATTATCCTTTTATCTGTGCAAATAATTGGTCCAGAGCTATAATCCTTCTCTGCTAACCTATTTTACTCCCATTCTTCTTTTCTTCTTCTAACACCACAAATCTTGTACCTCTAATCACAATTCCATTATTAGTCGAGTCACATTTAATAGGATCACCTATCCGTTGGGCAAGATTGGACAAAAACTAACTGTCATGGTGCTCAATGGGGATCCTAGGAATCTGACCCAAACAGTGACCTTATCATTCCTCACATTGACAGGATCAAAGTTAGGCTCCTAATTTCTCAAGGTGAGATAGTGATCTAGAATTAGCCAACGACCTCCTTTTATCACCATCTCTTTATCGGCCTTTTTGGAAAACCTGACTAGAAAGAAATCGATTCCCAACATCGATCACTTTTAATACCCCTGACGGCTTCCATAACTGATATAGTTTTTTACAGAGGAAGTTGTAACCAGTACGCTTGCCATGAAGCTTGACTATGAGAGAAGAGCTCCATGGCTGCCTTAATCTTTTCTTCTCCTCTTTTGTAAGCCTTATGTTAGGGCAATCACCGGTCTCTACAAACCCTCCTCTACCGGATCATCATCACTCTCGGTACCGTTATCATCATTAAGATTAACGTCCTCCTCTGCCTCTAAAGCCGGCCTGTCCTCCTTACCCCCCTATAACTAAATCCTTGTGTGAGAGCTTTCGCTTTTCACACTCCTTAATAGTAGGAAACTCCCCATGCAGTGATCTAATGGTTCCACCACCTACTTTGACCTTCTTGTTGCTCTGATGGAGGATATGCTTTTCCTCTGAGGAATGCCCTCTCTCACCCCTTCCCTCACTCACTCTCCATCATTACGATACTTTGAGTTTTCGTTAGACAAATTTTTTTTCTTTAATTGGAAAACCAATTCAACTTAATTAGGTAATTAAATGTTCACCCGATCAAGTCAAATTCAATTACCATTAATTTTTTTGATTATTTCCAATCATATTTTAAACATTCTAAGTCAATTCAAACCAAATCAATCATTCGCAATCATCCTCATGTCAATATCAATCATCCACCAATGTCCTTCAATCATCTACTACTAATCACTTTCAATCAATTTCAATTATCACCTCCAATCAATTAAAATTTGACTACCATCTTTTCTTCTCTAAAAGGACCCATATTGGTTTTGAAAAAGGACATGCTGAGACAAACCAAAGTATCAAACAAGCCATGCAAGTCCCTTGCTACTTCTCTCACTGCAATAAAGCCTTATGCCCATGCAAATTTCTTTTGGACAGCCATCCACAACGTTGTTTTGAATGAGTAACGTCATTTCGCCCTAGATCAAGCTACATAGGCCACTGATCAAACAAAATTTCTAGGAGATAGAATCATATGGTTCAATTGTTTTCTTGTCAAGATCGCCAGTTGATTAAAGCTATCAGTGATGAGTACGTATGTTTTACTTAAACATAATATTAAATATATTTCTTATTAGTAGCTAGTGTCAATATCCTAAAATAGTATTAATTTGTTCATGTTTACAGTGAATTTGATGATGGCAGAACTTAGGACCATCTCAACTATCATTCGTGCTCATATGCCAGGACTGTATCCAACTTGGTCTAAATTTCCAGAGAGGGCTAGAGAATTATGTTTTCAACAGTTTCTTGTAAATAGTTATATATAATAAAGTAATTAAATAATGGTTATATCTATTTTTCTTAATATGTCATAATAATTAAATGTTTTTGTTAAATTGCAGGCCCATTATAGGTTTGAGACAAAGAAGGAGGAGGTAGAATCTAAATCTGTGTTCAATATTATAGCTGCACGACGACTAAAAGACCTGTTGAGTGAAGCACGAACCACAAGCTTTAAAAAAATGTAAAACTAATGACTTCTTAAAATGCGAGGGATGGAAGCCTATTTGGATGAAAGCAGAAAATTGGAGAGGACTCCTGCAAATTTGGGCCTCTGATAAGTGGCAAAAACTTTCTGCAACAGGGTCACAAAACAGGTCATCTGGAGGAGATAACTCATTGGTTAGACATGCTGGAAGATCCATCTCAGTACTACAACATAAAGAAAAAAATGGTAATTTTTTTTGCAAAATATTATTATTTTAAAAGTTAGTATGCAATGTTAACATTTCAGAATTTTAATGATTTTGTAGAGAAAGGAATTTGGATCGGAACCGAGCACACTACAAGTTTACTACCGCATTCACAAGAAAACTAAAACTGGAGATTTTGTGAATGAGAAGTCAAAAGCCACTTCAGCTTGTTTTTTATTGACTAAGCTTCAATATCTAATTTATATATCTTGTATATGTGTGTGTGTATATGTTTAACAAATTTTTCTATTTGGATTTGTAGGAAACCTACACCTGCCTAATGAATGAAAAATACGGGGAAAATCCAACTAGTCATCCTGAGTTTGATGAAGAACTTTGGTTAAAGGCAACTGGGGGAGTGAAAAAAGGAGGAAAAATATACGGATGTGAGAAGGCTGGATCAGCGAAAGTTCTATTTGGAGACCGAGCCAGTACTTCCGGTAGATCAACTTCCTTTATAGCCACCTCACGACGTGAATATGAGATGGCTTATGAGATTGATTCCCTGAAAAATGAGTTAAGCCAACAAAAAGTGAGTTAACTCAAAAAGTATATGAAATGAAAAATCTTGTGAACTTGTTGGTAGCAAAGCTGGGTGTAGATACTAGCATTCTTATGCCGTCATCTTCAATAAGTTTCATCTTTCTTTCAACTTTTGTGAAATGATAGCATTGTCACATGCTTTGTATCCTTTATTATTCTTTTTCTTCCTGCCATATTGAAACTATCTATGTGTTGCCATAAGAGAGATGTAGATATAACTTTATCATTATGTGATAGAATTAGATATTTGTAATGGTATAAATGTAAAGAATGGTTTATTTTCCGTTATTAGGGATCTGAAGTACCCAATTAGACTCAATATACATGGCTTGTTATGCAATAATGTATTCAGAAACCTGCAACTTTATATAATGTGGAAATTTGGCTTCTAGGTTATGACAAGTTAGTGTACAGGCAACAACTAGATGTTGAAAAGTTGAAATAGATGATTATTGAGAACGTTTCCTTTATGCTACTCTTAGATGGTTTCAATATTTGAAAATGTTATGATACATGTAATTCTTGTCATTTAACAGAACTTGTTAAATTGCTAGAGGATGTACCTTTGCCATTTACAAGCATGCTGCCAAGATTTTTATTGTTATACCAATTATGTTTATATATTTTTTTGTTGGGTTTACACTATCTTAATTGTATACTTATCATCCTTATTACATATATTAATTAGTTATTTCACTTCAACAGGGTAATGTGGGGGCTTCCTCTAGCAGTAGACATGGTGGTGAAGTGGATTTGGGACAAGATGACGCAGTGAACAATGAAGACCACGATGAAGGCTTTTAGCTAGTAGTTTTTATTATTTGATATACTATATGATATTTTGTTTAATCATGTTACATTGTGTTCATGAAGTATCCTATTTCTAATTATATGACAATTTTATTTTGATACATCAGTATATTTAATTTTCAGTATTTATTTAGAAATTGTTTAATGTAAAGCAGGTTTTTAGAGAAATTATAATTAAAAATAATCAAAACAGATTCCAGGATTTTACCGACCAACCCTTGGTTGGTCGGTAAAGACAAATAATGTTCCCAAAAAAGTAATACCGACCAACCAATAACCATAAGGTTGGTTGGTAATCACCGACCAACCATTAGGTTGGTCGGTAATCTCTGACCAACTTCTTTTAATTCTCCAACAAAATTCACCGACAAACAATACCGACCAACTACGGTCGGTAATTACCGACCAATTGTCCAGTTGGTCGGTATTAGCAACCTTGATTTTGCCTACCACCCGTTACCGACCAATTGTTGGTCGGTAACGGGTTGCTGACCGATTTTTGGGTTTTTACCGACCAACTTGGTTTGTCGGTAATGAGCAATTTTCTTGTATTGAGAATATTAACTCAAAGGTTGTATTCATCTTTTTACAAATATAACATAATTATTATTTTTGTATACAATTTTCTTATCTGTTACTTTCAATCACAAATTCACTATTCATAGAAACATCATAGCCGTTCTTGAGAAGTTTAAAAAGTAACCAAATATAGTCAACTAAAATTTGTCTACCATCTTTTCTTCTCCAAAAGGCCACATATTGGTTTTGAAAAAGGACATGCTAAGACAAATCAAGACATCAAACAAGCCATGCAAGTCCCTTGCTACTTCTCTCGCTGTGGTAAAGCCTTGTGCCCGCAAAGATTAGACAAATTTCTTCTCGACGGCCATCCATAATGTTGTTTGGAAAAAGTAACAGTCATTTCATCTGGGATTAAGCTACATAGGCCTCGAATTAAACAAAATTTCTAATAGATCAATTTGGAGGTTGTATTAATCTTTTTTCACAAGTATATATTATATTTTTTTTTACACATTCTTATATGTTACTTTCAGTCACAAATTTGTTGATCACAGAAATATCATAACCGTTATTGTTAAGTTTAAAAAGCAACCAAATATAGTCAGCCAAATCGTTTTAAATTTTTACTTGAGTGAACCAACCAATTTCTTTTTTATCTAATTTAATTTGAAGATACAGTAAAAATTGTTAATTCCACTGCTTTAGTACTGCTTGTATCCTTTCTTTATAAGGTTGTGCTTGTGAAGAAATATAGTAACGAAAAAATATATTTGATAACAATATTTTGAATAAAAATAGGTAAAAATTGTATTTTCGTGACACCATAATAACAAATAAATAATAATTAAAAGAAGAAGTTTGTTCCTACTAATTGAAACAAAGAAGTACAAAGATGGACAGACGTGAGAGCCAGAAACACAGTCAACATTCAGAAAGCACAAAATGGTGTTTGTTTAGTTTTTTGTTTTTGGCTAAGGATCATATATATAAGATGGGTTATCAATGGAGGAATTTCTCTTCTTCCATATTCTTATCTCTAAACCAACGGCAACAAGAACCAAGACGATCAGAACAATCCCATAACCAAGAAACCATTTTGAACCTTCACCTCCTAAATGGATTCCATAGAAGGTATTAGCGACTGCAAATATAATTAAAATCCTTCCCACGGTATAATGGTACCAATTCCAGTACTTTCTCACTTTTGAATCCTTCCCTGGTCGGATTAAGAAAGCAAGTACCTAAAAAACCACAAATCAATCATCTTCTAATTATTTGTTAACTTTGCTCAACTATATATATATAATATCTATTAAAAATATATAAATCTTTTTAATTATTTTTATCGATCCCAGTTTGACTCAACTATGGTTGAACTTTTAACCCTTAAGAATGTTTTGTGCCTTGTTGTCAAAACATTAGTTTCATCACAAAAAAATATAAGTAGTATTTGACTGACTGCTTCTATACATAATCTATCTTTTAAGAGACCCATTTGTGAAATCCTATTATAAATAAAATACGATAAATCTTAATTAAGAAATCAAAACTCATTATGGGGTCTCACCTAACAGTTGTGCTGGGTGATTTTTTATATTGCACATGCATGATATATATCAGATCAAACAAGTGGTCACTTGTTTGAGTACTTACGTGCATGTATTTATGTTATGTCAGAACAATCAATTTTAGTGTGTGAATAATAATTTTGAAATAAATTTGTAGTTAGAATGAAATGAGATGATATACCTGGAGAAATCCTAAGACAAGCATGAGGATTCCAATATTCTTGTGAGCTGTAACGTTGGCTTTGAGTCTATTACTCAAGACAAATCCGCAAAGTACACCAACAATTCCAATTATAAATCCCAATGTTTGTATGGCAGTATGGACATAAAACCAAATGGGATCCCATTCCTTGAAGTGACGAGCAATTATAACTCCAACTAGCATTAGAATGCCCCATCCCACCATATTCAGCACTCCATGGCTTCTTCTTAGTGTCTCATTTGAGGTTTTACTACTTGTACCTGTTCATATTTATTCAAACCAGAACAACAAAACTTGTCTAATTAGTTGCCTTACTATTGAAAGTTGTCTATCTAATTTTTATTTTTCTATATGAATACAAAGTTTGTATATTAAAGAAAATTGAAAAAAAAATAAAAATACTGGAGGACAAAAACTTCTATATATATATATATAAGGTTGTATGGCCGGCTGCAGGCCAGACTGTCTCTATTTTCCCACAACCTAGTAAAAGTGCCAAAACAAAGAAATAAGATAAAACTGTTGTTATTTCAAATTTTAATTTCACATGATTTTATATTCTAAGCTTGGTATGAGATCTTCCCCGTGAGAAATAAAACTCCAATACAATGTTTCTTTTTCTTTTAACGGTATATTATTATTTTTATTCCTTTTATTTTTCGAAAGAGGCCCATTGTGCCTGTGAACTGTACAACATTAGATAACTCTCTCCCTTCCCATAAGCCCTACATCTGGGTGAAGGCAAGATTCAATCCTAAATCCTTGATACACAATACCAAGAAATTTTATCAATTGAACTAACTGCCACCTTCATTGGTTTATTAAGTTTTATTAAAAATTTCGTTTTCTTGTATTTGTGAACAAAAATTAACAAAAATATTGTTCTATATAAGTTTTAATCCACGGTGAGAGAGTTTTGCATTAACACATACTAGCAAAATGATTAATTCAAACTCCAAATTTAGCATCATGTTTTCAGTATAAGTCCTTTATTATGAGAGAGTTCCGTACATGGGGCAAATAACTATACATACACATAGATAGAGGTTTCCCTTAGCAAATCAAATTGAGTTTTTTACTAACCTTTTGCATAATCTATCCTGGTGGAGATCTTGTCCGTGTGTTCCATCAAGGCAAAGGTTTGTGGTGGGGGAAATACTCCAGTCGGACCTACTGCATATATCAAACGTGACTCAGGTTGGCTAGTTAGCAATTGGAATGCGATGTAGAAAGTTGATCCCTGCGCTGCGATTATTGAACTATTGAAAGCCTTCAAGTTTCCTTTGTCAGGCTGGACATCACCTGGTGAAGTACCACCCAAATAATATTGCTTCAACCCTCCAGAGCCACCTGAGAGCCATCCCACAATGGCACTTGAGCCTACCATGTTTCCATCACTAGAAAAGCCTATTGCCACATAAGAATTTATAGTTGATGGAAATGAGAGAACAAAGCTCCATACATCAGCAGAAGCCTGCTGAAACTGTTTGATGTTTTCCATAACAAAGAAGAATTCATGTTATTAATGACTAAATCCATGTCCTACAATAGAAAATACCTGAAATCGAGTTATGCGTTCCATTAACAAAATTAAAGAAGAGATACTTACTCTGAGGATGAACTTTTGAGCATCCCAAACAGAAAGACATCGAAGTGAAGTTGTATCAAAAGGGATATAACCATTGAGGTTTAACTTTGAGTTGCAAGAGTCTGTTTGTGAATTTACAAGGGAAGATAAGCAACAGAAAGAAATAATTAAGACAAGTGAAATGGAAGATGCCTTCATCTTTCCCTTTATTTTCAATTATTCTTTTTCAGGGAATAATGTGGATTTTGTAAGAATTATATGAAAGTTTACCACCCTAATATTTATATGTGAATAAAATTAATTTCATTCTTTGTAATTAACGTGGTGCTGATACCGTGCCGGATTACTTATTACAAGAAGGAAGGAGTCAAAATCAGAATTTATGTGCTAATAAACAAGATATCCTGCAATTTGGTAATGTAAGTTTTCTTGGAAGTATCTAGTACTAGCCAATAAGATTAATTGGTTTTGTACATCAATTTGACATAAACAAATCGGTTATTGTTTGGTGTTTAGGCTAGACCACTTGGAGAATACAAGAATTTAGGTTCAAGAATGAATTTAGCCAATTCGAATATTAACAATTGGAGAAACTACAAATACATTAGATATTCTTAGCACTCAATAACACTTCCATGAAAAATAAAACAACAGGTCTAAAAACATGTTGAAATAAACATGATTTGCCCACAGCTAATTGGTTAAGTCATGTGATTTAGCCTTATACCAATATTATTATATTGGGTAAATTACTAAGATGTAATGAACAAATCAGTTAGTCCATTTTGAAATTAGTCTAAGTACTTCGTCTTAATTCTTAAATCTTAAAGGCCTTCAATGTAAATGTTTGTGTTTAGAAGTTCATAAATTGGTAGCTAGGAAGTCGTTGGGAATTGGATATTGTAATAAATAAGATTGCTGAATCAATCACTTATTTGATGCCATATTTGAAGTGCTCGATTGTGGTGTCATAGCTAGCAAGACGCCATGCTTGTAAACGAATAGCATTCATGAATAGTCTTGATCCATTTTATAAAGAATGCAAAAGGGAATGCACCCGTAGCTAGTAATTAAATAAGATAATGTTTTTGATTTTCACAATTATTCTCATACTTGTTGGGTGTGAGCCTACTCATTGAATTTATAACTATCCCTTCCCACAAGTGTTTTTACGGGTTTGATCACCTGATCACATTGCAGAGACTCCTCACACTACAAGAAAATACCATATTGAGTTTGCCATAATGTTTACATCTGCAATTGATTATCTATGTTCGTAAATGTGCAGACGCAGATAGTCCAAAAATATATATATATATATTTAACTTTGATACTATTTACTCAGACTCAGAAATAATGATTTTTAGAGCCATATTTCGCAAACATATCTGCATCTGCCATTTCTAATCAATGTATGCATTTGCAGACAAAGTTATCTTGCTTTGGTGTCAATTTCCGTGAACTTTATTTTCTTCTATTGTGTACTTAGTTCCATTTGCTTTTGGTAGACATAAATAATATAATATTATTTAAAACAAATATCCTTTTAATGTGCGTTGTCACTTATGTATTTGCATCTGTAGTGACAGACACAGAAAATTTTCCCCCTTAACATACAAATCGTGCAAACACTTTTCTATTCTTCCTCCTTCCTTCTCCTTCCTCCTCCTCCATTGTCGATTGTTAGAGCTCTATGCCACTGCCCACCGCCAATGGAGCATTGCTGCCAACCGTCCTTGGAGCTTCGTCGCTATCCGTCTACCCCAACCAACCCAATTGACGACAACTAGCTCTTTTGTCTCTACGACCCATAACCCCTCCCATAATTTACAAAACATGTGTATTCTTGGGAAGAATCAAAATTCTGATTTTTATAACTTTATTTTCATACTCGTATTTCTTTTCAATGTTTGCTGATGCTAGTAAACCCATAATGAGATGTGTGTGTCTTTTGTAGATCAAAATTTGAAAATTTTGATTCTGGGTATATTTATTTTGTCAAAATATTTTTCTTAAAACACTTATCAAGACAATACATATAATTTTTTAATATTTATTTTAACAATTAGAATATTATATATTTAATAATTTCAATTTCAATAACTAAATTTATCTTATCTTAGACAATTCTTTAAAAAAAATAAAAATTAGCTGAGTAACCTTAAATTACCATTATTTAGCCACACAAACATAATAATTTTCCAATTCAATCCTTTATCCCTATCAACTCATATATTTGTGCCGTAATAATATCAAAACCAGAGGAAAAAAAGAGAAAAGAAAATTCTCATGGGCATGATTGAATTTCACTAAATTTGAAAAAGAAAAAAAAAAAAAATCCAAAACTTACATCAAATAAACTAATTTACATTTCCTTGACTTGTACATAAAATAAATAAATTAAGGAAAACACTCGTAAAATAATAAATTTCTAAATTAGGAAACAATGCTTCTAAACCAAAGCCACACACAATCCCAAACAACATCAAGATAAAACCTAGTATTTAAAATATGTAAGGGTAAGTAGTGAAAGTTTCCTAAATATAAAAAAGAAAAAAGAATATGAATCCAAAACTTATATCACTTTACATTCTTTGGGATCTAAGCATTAAAAAAATGAAAAAAAAAAAAAAAAAAAAGCGGAAAACCATAATAAAGTAATAAACTTTTAAAGTATAAAACAATATTAATTACTTTGCATAGCCACATACAATCCAAACTAATTTACATTGCCTATTTCAATGCATTTACAAGAAGGCTTATTGCCTGTTTCAATTATTTTGCATATTCTTGCTCTTCCCTTTGGGTATATACTCAAGAATTTGAATAATAATTTTTTTATTAGAAGACATGGAGGGGCAATCATGATTCCAATTACATACGCAATAACATTTGTAGCATTTACTAGCATTTACTAAGTTACATTATCTGCAATAGCCTTGGAGATAGTGCAAAAAAGTAAATGCAACAAATTTTGTTATAGGTCACAAGGCTTGTGATTGAAGCATCATCTTATAGGCCATAAATTAAAAGCCAAGGGAACAATTCCGAAGATGGTACTACATATAGTTGCTTTATTGACAGAGTAACGCTTTAATTTCATTTCATTTATTTAAGTTTCATAACTTTGTGTAGTAATATATGTTTGTTCATTAACTCAATTTATAGTGCTTATATATGTGTGTGTGTGTGTGTTGCTGATGCATGCATTGCATATCATATTCCCTTAGAAATCAGTTTGACAATCGTTTTAAATGAACTAATCTATGTTCTTCTAACATGAAGGATGTGTATTAATTTCATTCAAAATGATTCTTGAATTTTCCAAGTTAAGTGGACAGTTTAGAAAAGAGAACAATCCATTTGTTACAGTGATATACTAACTTTTTATCAATTTGGTTGAAATTTTGGCTGTGTTTCTCTATGTTCTCTAGGTACATACATAGACATAATGATATTGGTTTGTCTATGTTGTGTGATTAGGAGACCATAGGGAAATGCTGCACCAATTTCACCAAGTGGGGAATGAAAAGAATAAGCATATAATTGGAATAGGAGCATAGCTTTCTTGAATGAGATAGGACCAACCCTTAGGATGACGTTGAAGTTGGTAGAGATCATAAACTAATAATTAGTTCATTCATTTTAATTAATTGAGTTGAAGTATTATATGACCCCACGCTTAGACAATATATGTTGATAGAAGTTGGATGTACCATCGTGTAGTGGATTAATCTATGTTAGATAAATTTACGAAAGCAAAAGAATTTCTCGACTATGCCTTTGCCAGTACGAGTAATATATTTAACAAAAAAATTCGGTGTCCTTGCAATCTATGATGAGAGTAAATTTCTTACTAGAGAAGAAGTAACTTTTCACTTCTATAATATGGGCTTTGTTGTAGCATAGAGAAAGTGAAGTCTACATGGTGAAGGTCAATGTGGTAATACTAAGACCGTGGAGTCTTCGGAAGATAGGCCATCAATTGTTGTTGAAGATGAAATCCTACCTGATATAAACTAGGTGAAAGAAATGTTATTAGAATCAATAAACTCAAATTATAATTGTGACCTAGAGAATCTCAATATGGAAGCTGCAAAGATTTAGGAGATGTTGGCAATTACAAATGATTTGGTATGGGAAAGGTGTGAAGAAACCATTGTTTAAGCTGTGACTCAACTGTTAAATTGCAAGTCAAAATTCAATGTCTTGGAAAATTGTTACAATAGATTCGTCCAAATCATTAAGGGTATTATTTCCAAGGATGGGAAGTTAACTGAATCTTTTTATAAGTCTAGGAAGCTAGTGAATGAGTTGGGATTTGGATATGACAAGATTGATGTTTGTTCGAATCAGTGTCATTGCAAAGAACCCCATTTCAAGGAAGGTGATAAAAAAGAATATGCCTTATAAAGTATTGCAAAACTTGCCGATCATTAAGGAGGTAACAGAGGCTTTATATATTAGAGGTCATTACAAAAGACATGATATGACACAAAGAAGGTAAACGAGAAAAACCAAACATGATGATACATCATTCCAATTGGGAAGGGTGGAAACACTTTGACAAAGTCCATCCATCATGGTAATCAGGATCTCAACATTCGTGCTAGCCATTATTTATCACTCCTCATAACCTTCCATCAGGCATGTGCATAAGGCAATACAACATTTTCTTGATTTTGCTAATTCCTGATATGCTTCATTCTTGCAAGAATTTTCATATCTATTTGAGGCCTTCAATAGATGAGTTGAAAATACTTTAGAGAGATGACATCTTGACTTCTGATAAGTCTTTGAAGAAAAAGTTTATTATAAGAGCTACTCTTTTATGGACGATTCATGTTTTTCTTATTTATAGAATGACTTCTGGTTGGAGTTCTCATGGTATATATTATCCTATTGTATAGAACATACAAAGTCCTTAACACTAAAGAACAGTAGAAAACAATGTTGGTTTGATTTCTTCGTCAATTCTTGTTTGAGAATCATCTGTTTCAAGAGCAAAAAAAAAATTTTCAATATAACACCTTTGAGATAAAGCTCACCGCCTTCTAGATTAACTGAGTGATGAGATTTTTGCTAGGGTAGATCATTTGATGTTTCAATTTATGGAAGGGATCATAATTGAGTGAAAATGAGTATATTCTGGGAGTTTCCATATTGGTCTATCAACCTACTGCACCATAACTTCATACATATTGAGAAGAATGGTTCGATAATATTTTCATGGACTTTAAAGGTAAAATAAAGGACAATCCACGATCATGTCAAGATTTGAAAAAGATATGTCATTTACCACAATTAGAGTTGCATGAGGTTAACGGAATATTTTTTAAGCCTAAAGCAACCTATGCTTTAAGCAAAGAAAATAAGAGGTTGGTTTGTGAATTGATCAAGAATAGTGTGAAGTTCCCTAATAGTTATGCTTTGAACTTGTCTCATTGTGTAAACATGAAATAATGCAAAGTTTATAGTATGAAAAGTTATGACTATCACATGTTCATGTAGAAGTTATTGCCAATTGCATTTCGAGACTTCATTCTGAAGCCATTTTGAGACTTTATTACAAAAACTTATTCATTTTTTCAGAGATATTTGTGAAACTGAGCTGAGTGTTTCAATATATGGAGCTACTTGAATCAAATATACATGGGCCGCTTTGTAAGTTAGAAACTAAGTTAATACCTAGCTTTTGGGATCCTATGGAACATTTTGTAATTCACTTGGCTTATGAAGAACAAGTTTATGGCCTTATTCAATATCAGTGGATGCATCCTTTCGAACAGTAACTTTCAAATTTCTTGCATTGGTTATTCATTTTTATTACAATTGTATATTGAATCATATATAACATATCTTATTAGGATGAGTTGAGTGCTCAATTGTTGAGGCTTACATAATTGAAAATACATCAAATTTTGGTAGCCTTTTACTTTGCAAGCAATGTGTTATAACCCGATACATGAAGGTACATTTAAAATGTTGTGTACAATTTGTTGTTGTAAAATAAATCAAATGGTGACCAAGAAAATTAAAGTGGTAGATGTTATAACCCGATATCATAGAGTTTTAGACTTAATTTACAAATTTTAGTTATGAAATAATCAAATTAAATAAACAACACAATATAATTGAATATGTTATAACCTGATATTAAAATATAAACTTTAAACCATTTCTTGTAACTTTTGATCATAAAAATAAATGAAACGTATTTGGAGTAAATAAATATTATATTTATATATATATATATAGATATATAAATTACATATGTGTACAATAAAATTAAAACTTGGTTAACTCGAAGCTTGATTTTGTTTTGTGTAAATTTTTAAAAGTGAAACACATGTATGAATCAAGTAAAGTAGAAAAAGGTGTATATATATATATATATATATACAAACCAAGGAAAAAAACCTCCACCACAAATCTAAAGTATTAACCTTGACTTTTCTCTTCTTTAGCAGATCCTCTTTCTTTGGCCGACATTGCCTTCATTCATTTTTCTTGATTGTTCTAGTTTGTTCTCCACTGCTTTGTTTCCTCTTACCTGGCTGTGAAAGAAGGAAATTTAGCTTTAAGGAGTCATGGGATTTTCAGCTTAAAGAAAAGCCATATATTTTTTTTTCTTGTTCATTTTCGAGGTGGCACAGAGGGAAAGAGCTCGTGACTGCCATAGAAACTTAGCTGTGTTAGAGTAACGAGTTTCATAGTCCACTGCTTTTCTTATTCAACCATCTCTCTCTCAAATTGTGATTTTTTCTTAATAGCTCTCTAGTTTTATCAAAATTTTAATTTTCCATCTCCTTCTATGAGAGAGATATAGTAGATAGAGAGAGAAGAATTGACATCACCAGAAGTTTGAAGAATCAAAGATTGTCATTGAGATAAAGGGTTTCCTAAACTTTGGAATCAAATTTCAGATTATCCTATTCTGAAACTTGTGTTTATAACTTTAGATGAATAAGCTGCAATCTTTTTATGTAAGAGTTGATTAGGAACAACTTGAATGTTAATAGTTATAAAGAACTAAGGGGTTTATGGCTTATATGAAATAAGAGAAGGATTATGGTTATCAGGAGACAAAGGCAAAGCCAAAGAAAGAAGAAGAGATCACTTATTAGGCAAACTTGCCATCTGTTTAAGTATACCATGCATATTTCATTAGAAAATTTCAATAACCAAACTTTTCTTTTACTAAGATGTGATTAGATTCTTGCATACGGATAATACTTAGTTAGTAAACCTTGTTTTGTCCTTCAAGTAATCAACTTACAAGAATGAAACCCATTAAGTGACTCCTCAGTTACTTAAAAAAAAAGAAAAAAAAGAAAAAAACTAATTGTAGATGATACCTTTCAATAAATATCTATATATATTTGGAACTCTGGCTCCTTCACATATTTTTCTATTAAACACATTTGATTGAAATTGAATATCAATTCCTAGAAGACATCATGTACCATATCTCACAAATTATACACAATCTAATTTAATTTGAACAAATGTACTATTATGAACAATTGGACCTTCAGAACTTAATAAATAAATGCCTGTAGTCTGAATTTGTCTAGTCTTCAATGAAGAAGTTGAAATCACAAACTGAAAAATCTATTGATACAACCTTAAGCAATTCTCTCTTATGTATCAAAAGGCCTTGTTAACAAAGATGCCTTATAGCATTGTCTTCTAAGAAGAACTATATTTGTGCTGTTGTTGAGCAAGAAGAAGTGACAGAAGTTCATCCAATTTTAAAGAAAAATCTTTCTAGAGATTAAGCCAGCAAGGAGTTTGGTTCCTTTTCTTATTTTTTTTTTTAGATGAAACGATCCTTATAATTTATAGCTATAACAAAGTCATGTACAAAAAAAAAAAAAAAAAAGCTAAGGAAAAGGGTGAGTGAGAGAGCTGAGAACTAGTATTGTTTAGCAAATAAAGTTGAAAGTTCTACTTCCTATTAACTACACATACTTAATTGCCCCTAAAGATCATCCTTTGGAATGTCAAGGTCCTTAAATATTGGACTAACTTCTTCCATACTTGTCCTACTTAGAGAACTAAGTAGCTTGATTGACCTTGATCTTGGTGCTAATTTTTTGTTTGGTTTGTTGCCTGTGGATTTAAAAGGGTTAAGGAAGGGGAACTTGGTTGGATTAGTATGGGAGTTATCTAATTCAAGCTTTTGATTTATTTTACATGACTAACTTCACTTGAATTTAATACATAGAATGTGAGTAATGTTGAATTTGGAAATTAGAGTTGATTGTTGATTTCTTGGTATGTATATGTATAATATATACATACATGAAATAAAATTCAAGTTGTCTTCAAGGTAATTGTTAATATGCCTAAGAGGACTTAGTTTCAAAGAAACACATAAAAGTTAAAATATAAGAGTTTTAGTAGTTTGGGAAATATGATTTGGAAACTTATAAACTAAGTAGTACTTGGGCCTATGTTTTTTAGTCTTGGACCATAAGAAATATTATATAGAGGTGACTGAGAATTGTATTGCTATGATTGAGTTATGTGAATTGTGTTTGATGTTTGAAATTGTTCATGGTTGATAAGGGCCAATGAAGTGAATTTTTTTTCCAAAATGATTTTATTTTCGAAAATAAAATCTAGGTGAACTTAGGATGTTTTAATTTAATATTTTGATATGAGATTTTTTTTATAAGTGTTTTTTTTTTAAAGAATTGAGTGTTTAGCCTTGATGGATGGATTCGAAGAAGGTTTTCAATGATTCCGTTTCTGATTCTATTTGGTGTGCAGGTGCAAAACTGCTTGGTGAGAGGTGGTGTGTAGGGCTGAGTTACTCAGTTGGCCATTTGCTTGCTTTGTATGATTTATATGATTTGGGTGCTCTGATTTTTGTGATTGGATTATACATAGTGTTACTTGAACTATGTTTACCGTGCTTTATAATTCCGTAATTGTATATGTGTAATCTTATCAGTTATTTGGAAAATATGATATATTGATATTAGTTAATTATATATCCTATAATGTGTTAAGTGAAGCAAATACCCTTTGGGTATGCTTTTCCACTCATGGAGTCTGTAAGACTTATTCTTCTCTTTGTTCTTTTTTTTAAGTAATAGGATCTTATTGTACAGAAATTATCGATAATGGACTTGCTGAGTATTGGACGACAAGGTAACTCTTCAGAATCTCAATACTGAAGTCAAAGGGTGAACGTTTACAGTCACACTAAAGCTGTGGGAAGTCTAGTCTTTTGTAATGTAATAGTCTAGTTATTTTTTATTATTGTGAAAATCGGAGCGAAACCCCTTGTTGCCTTTGTTGTTATTATATAAAAACAGGAATGTGGGTTTATATTTTATAGGCATGTTCCACTTTACGGGAAGCCTCTACCTAAATTAACTTTTACTCTTTAGTTTAGTTAAGAGTCGTGTTTATTTTTTGTTTTTGAAGTCAGAGTTACAGAGGTTTGGTTATTCATTTCTCTGGCCAGTTATACATCCGTGAATGGTATAACACAATGTGTGTATAAAGATGCAAAAAATAAGTCAAAATGATGACGACGATATTGGTCCAATTGGTTGAGTGTTTATATTTTCTTATCTTGGTAAAATTATTAGGTGTGCTAGATCTAAATTGTTAGAATATTACGAGTGTAATAAAGTGGTGATATATGTCATTTTCAACTATGAAGAGGTTGGATCTTTTGAGGAGCAAGTTTCAAAAATTCTTCTCATCCTTGAAATTTTTTATACATAACTTATCTTGTTGTACTTTTGTTTGTACTCAATTCGATTCAATTATGAGGGTTGATGATCCCAATATCATAGATGAACAACTTGAAAGACTCCATGAAAGAAAATTCTTGCAATGGCAATGCCAACTAGTGAAAATATCGTCAATTATAATTAAACTTTCATTTCATTTATGACATTTTTATTTTTATTCTTACATATTTCATAATTACATAGGTATTAAGTGATTTCATTTTGATGAGCACGTTTATGGGTCCAAGTTGGTGTGGCTACTCTTATTGATACATCGTAAATGGTTATAAGTTTCACACAGAACGTCATGCAAAAAATAAAAATACAATGAATAGTGGTGTCGCCTGTGTGAAGGGAAGCCATTATGACAAATGTGATTAAAATTTTTACAATATGTTGATTGATGTTATTAAGTTGAAATATAGGGATCCCAACAACAAAGTTGTGTTGATGGTATGATTCTTCTAACAATGGACTTAAAGTTGACCTCAACATAGCTTTATTGAAATAAATCACAAGTCCAAACTTAACTCAAACGAGTCATTTGTGTTAGGTTATCAAGTGACATAACTATTTTATATAAAATATCTATCTAAGAAAAGAGAAAGACTACTTGGTGGGTAATACGTAGAGTGAAATAAAGAAACTTTGTTAATTTACTGATGATTGAAGATAGCACTGAAAATGTAGTGCCTAATGCATTCAAACTTTTTTGCAAGATCAAGAAACTCAATTTTCAATTCTGGTTACTCTTGAAGATAATGACAATCTATATGTATCACTTACAACGAAAATGTTATAGAAGAATTAATCCAAATGAGCTTTTTTAATCAAAGAGCAAAAAAAAGTGCAAGGGTAATTGTTAATGATGATATTATTGATGACAATGAAATCGTCTCAATTCAAGAGAGGAAAATTTAATTGATGAAACTGATGAGAATTATCAGTTCTTACTTGTAAATATGCAAGTATGTACATATCTTAAGACAATGTTATTTACTAGCTAGTTCTGTTATTCATTTTAAAAATAACTAATATAACCATATAACTTATTATTTCAGGTATATATATTACATGGTCATTCTTAAAATTACAGAATTCTTTTAATTTCATTTTCATTAAGGGATTCTTAAATAGTATTTTTATGGTCAAATTATAGTTTAAATGAAAAACTTTTGGGTTCAAGGGGTCAAAACAGTCAAAAAGTTCGTTTTGGATTTTGGGAATTTTTGCACGATTGTGGAGATGAATAAGACCTGTAAGAAGAAACAAAATTTCATTTGGATCAATGATTAGGATATTAGACCAATGTTACAGTTTCAAGGCATAAGCTTTGTAACTCTAGTTTAGAGGGGAAAAGGGGGCAAAATAATCAAATACATGTCAGTTTTAGATTCTTAGAGTATCGACACGACTAGTGGGGGTGAATAAGACCTGTGGTAATAAACGAAATGCCATTTGGATCAACTATTGGGTTATTAGGAAAATATTTCAGTTTCTAGGCAAAAGCTCTATAACTTTGGGTTTTTGGGCAAAATAGTCAAATGCAAGTCCTTTTTGGATTTCGAGAGTACTGAAATGACCGTGAGGACAAACAAGAAATGTAGAAGAAACATAATGTCATTTGGATTGACGGTTAGGATATTAGGCCAATATTACAGTTTCAAGGCAAAAGCTTTGTAACTTTAGGTTCAAGGGACGAAATGGTCAAATACAAATCTGTTTTTGATTTCAAGAATACTAATATGACGTAGGGATGAATAAGACATATAGGAAGAAACATAATGCTATTTGGATCAACGGTTAGGATATTAAGCCAATTTTATAGTTTCAAGGAAAAAGCCTTGTAACTCTTGGTTTGGGTGGCAAAACAGTCAAATATAACTCTGTTTCAAATTCCGAGAGTATCGGCACAATCGTAGGGACGAATAAGCTTGTAGGAAGAAAAGAATGCTAATTGGATCAACCGTTAGGATATTATGTCAATGTTATAGTTTCAAATACCAATTCCAAAGACAACCATCAAGTATCCAGCATTGTATAAATTGGGATGCTGAGTGACACACGGTTAACTTCGAACCCCCTAAAGTTACATAGAACCTAATTCCTTCTCAAAGTCCCAATCCATCTTCAACAAAAGAATTGGAGAACCTAAGCTTCCTGATGTGCCAAGTGCTCTATCACCACTAATTCTAGGTTCAAGGATGATCAACATATTAGGTTTGTTTATCAGCATTAAGGATTTCACTGCTCTTAGGAAACTAGACCCTCCAGCTCCTCTACAACTCCAGGAAAGAATTATCATAAAAAGGATTGTTTTAAAGGAAAACATTCATTGCCAAACTTGGCTAAAAGCACTACAACCTACTCACTCAATCCCATTAACGGACATATTTACATCTACTTACTCCGTATGAGACTATTCTACCTTAGCCACACTCTGTGCCTGTCTCTTAGCTACCAAGACATTCCTGTATGGAGGTTTTGGTGAGTGAACACGCACATCTTTTCTGCCCCTATACCGTATTGGTTATCCCTTATAGGAGAGTCACCGATATGAGCTAGAAAAGTGGCATTTTTAATTCTTCCTAGGTAGAGTCTGAAAGCATAGGTTGATGACAATGTCATGGGCTTCATTAGTTTGCTGGGTCAGCCATTCATTACTTGCCATATGAGAATTGATTTGTAATTGCACTGGGTTGTGGCTAATAGACTAGGCTGGGTTGGCAGGTAGAGAGAGAATTTAATAGATTATACTAATTAACTTTTTAAGGAAAAATTATGTTGATATAAATTATTAACATCCTAAAATAAAAGCAAATTTTGCTTTTTTGTTTAAGGGTCTTGCTAAACAATACGCATTGATTAAGAAACATTTAATACTCTTGTTTAAGAAAATTAAATAATATTAGAAATAATTAAAATACTTGATTTTATTTTAGGGTTAATAGTGTCCTACTAAAAAATGAAGACTCCAAGATTAATAAATAAGAACACATTTCTATAAAAATTGAAAAAAATAAAAGTATTAAATATTTCTTAATCCTTTCCCTTAGCAAAACCTTTATTTAATTAGAGAAATAAGTTCTTGTGGTCCCAACAGAAAATTTGTTGTTTAGAGGGAAGCTGAAGAAGTTAGGGAGATGTAAATGAAAATTGGGATGCCTAGTTATAAGTCACACCTAAAATCAAGGACACATACATAAATAACATAAAGTCTACTAACGTAATACTAAATACCACTTATTAAATTTCTAAAAATTCTAAAATTACATAATAAAATACAATATCAAATACAAATATCAATCTTAAATTAAATTTTGAAATGATTTATATCTCATTCTCCTCTTATCAGAAGATGAAAATCTCAGGAATAGAATCCTACAACAAGCCTGGGCATTGGTGGTAAGGAAACAATGAAAACTCTATATAGGACCATAAACTCTCTATTTGGGATCACAGATTCTAGGATTAGTGCTAGGACGACGAAATCAATGTGTTCAACATCTGACATAGGGGTAGTCTCAACAATCAGCTCTGAAATTGCACCTATCTACTTTGGAATGTCGGCGTGCTCATTTATATCTTCCATTGGAACCTCATCATCCATAGCAAGTGACTCATAAACATTTTCAGCTGCATGGTCATGAGTCTCAACTTCTGGTGGTAGATCAGTAGGCTCAAATTATATTTCCTGGATATCGTCAGCTTTATGGCTCCAATGGTCATCCTCTGGTGCAAGTGACTCATAAGCATCTCTGACTTCACAGTCAGCATTCTCATTGTTTAATGCAGGTAAAGTAAGCTTAACTAATGTCACTAGCTTGTTTAGCACTACTTCAACAATGTCTTTCACTAATATAATTGAGTCAGACTCTGGTGTAAGAGGTGAGGAGGTTTGGTCTCGGCTTAATAGTTCACATCCTCTTATCTAACTTTGCATGAAGTTCATCTACTTCTTTTGTTAGTGTGTTCCTTATAAGCCCCTATATATTTAGATGTATGAGGCAGGGATAACATTGAGACATGACAATATTAGTGTATGGGGAGAGTATAACTCCACTAGTCATAACTAAGGTAATGGATCAACTCACGTGGACGTTCGAACAAACAAGAGTTGTGTCTCAACTTTTTCAGGAAAAAAGAAAAAAGAGAAAGAAAGGAAAAAAGAAAAAAGAAATAGAAATGACTAGAGGAAAACACGTAAAGGTGTGTAGTAGAAAAGTACCTAGAATCTACACAAATCTGAGGCTAATGCTTAAGATAAGACTCCAACAACTCTATAGTAATTCGAAACCTAGAGGGATATGGTATAGGAATATTTCTATGAATTTCAATACTCTTAAGCATTGTACTAACCTTATATATTATGCCTCTAGGAAAGTCAAGTCTCAAATGAGGAAATCTAGACAAAATACAATCAATATACTACCTAATAGTATGTCTAAAGAAAAAAGATTAAAATCATAAATTTAACTTATGATACCAAGATAGAATACAACAACTAATAAACTAAATAATTAAAACAAGAAAAGTACAAAGCAAGTTAGATGTTCAATACCGAATCCAGTAGTACAGAGCAAAACTTGAAGAAATAGATCCCAAAACCAGTTTCAGCATGCCCAAAAACCTAAAATATCGATTTAAGTTTATGAAAAATTGGTCTGAACCAGACCAGTTAAAATCGACATGGTAAAAGTGATACAAAGGATTGACCCATGATGTGGTGCACTATGATGACATTGTTGTACTTGAATAGATACTAAAATGACGTGTAAGATGACAAAAGCATGATCAAGCATAATGTGTTTTTGGACACGTTGTTTTTGATGATGTGGCTGGAATTGTTGTCTCTATTAATGACTAGGACCTCTTAGATTTTGACATGTGGAATCATGGGATGACGGGGCTAAATTTAATTGGAGGAGGAAATGACTTAGCTAATGACTTGTGGATAAATAGGATTGTGCCATGTGGCGATAAGGTAAAATGTGGGAGTTGCAACAATGACCTTGACATGTGTCAGCTCGTGCATTGTTAGCATCGTCACGCACTCTACTTATAATTGCATGTGGTACGTGTGATGCCCCTTGAGTTGGCTTTATGTTTTATATTGAATAAATTAGTTAATTTAATTTCACAATACATTTAATTGATTTTGATGTTAACTAATAATTACATATAAATGAGATAATAAAGAAATTAATTTTTAAAATATTATTTATTGCATGTATGTTTAACTGAACCACTCGAGTTAATGATTTTTTATCAATTGAAAAACCAACGTCAACGCAGGTCAACGTTCTGAAATAGTGGAAGTTGATAGCTGTAAGATTTTAGTCAATTGAAATAAAAAAAGTCAGTCAGCTAAAGATCATTTACCTCAATTAGCTAAGGTTCATGCTCGACCAGTAATATTCTTTCATTCGACTGAAGACTTTCAATGGATCCTCTTTCAGCCAACTGAAATCCCTTAATAGATCATATCTTAATCAGATGAAGACACTCAATGGATCATTTTTTAGTCAGCTGAAGACACTTAATGGATCTTATTTCTGTCAGTTAAAAGGACCAGACTTGTCGTTCTACAAAAACAGTCAACTAAAGTTTCTTAATCGTACTTCTCTTTAGTTAACTGAAAGGACCAGATGATTTTGTTCTACTAAAATAGTCAGATATAATTGAGAGAAATTTCTCAATTATACTCCTCTTCAGTCAGTTGAAAGGACCAGATGATGTCATTCTACTAAAATAGTCATATGAAGTTTCTTAGTTGTAATCTCTTTTGATAATGAATTTGAGATTATTACTAAAGTACTATATGAAAATAAATCAGAAAATCCTGAATGTGATTCAATTAAGACTTTGTAATCTTAGTATTAATGTTTTATATAAAGAAAAAGTTCTTATTTTAGATTTGATAGATAAAATTTTTGATCCAAAAAAAGGAGAAAACAAATAAAAAAATTACATACAAATGTCCTCTAAAAATAACATTAATAATAGCATTAAAGGAGGCATAAAAGTTTATGTTGATTCCTTCAAAAACATAATAGGAAGACTTAAGAAAAATAGTAATCTACTAGTGAAACAATAATATCTAAACTTAAAAGCTAAAATTACTAAAAGAAAAGAAAATTTAAAGACTCTAAAACAGAAAATTCATGTTTTAAGAGAAGATGAGGAAGATCAATTTGATAATTACCTCTAATACACAAAAAAAAAAAAAATTAATAATAATAATAGAAAAATGAAAACTTTTAATAATTAATGAAGCTAACAATGCTAATAATTTCTGCTGTGATACAAGTTAAGCCATAACACATCTATTCTATAAAAGAGTGTGGTGTAGTAAGAAGTGGTATAGCATTTTTATCTATTATAGGATAATCATGACACTAGGGTGTGTATTTTATCTTATAGTATACATGAGTGTTACAGCCGTGCGGTGGTATCATCTTACCGCTAATATAGGAATTTTGTCTTCAAAATTCACCAACCACAAACATCTCCAGATATGCTTCCTTCATATCCTCCTCTCGCTCCCAGGTAATATTTCCATCTAGAAAACCTCCCCAAGCCATCTTTACCAATGGAATCTCTTAATCCCTTGTTCGACAAATGGTTTGAGCCAAAATTTTACTAGGTCAAATTCTTACCTCCAAATTTTTTTAAATCTCTTCTGGCTCATACGGAATTACATGTGTGGGTTGAGCATGTACTTCCTCAGTCTCGACACATGATATACATCATATAAATTGGACAAGTCTGGTGAAAACGTTATATCATAAGCCACCAGTCCTACTTTCTCTAACATCTCAAACGGTCTGAAGTGGTCCAATATACTTCAAACTCAATGCCCTTCCTTTCAAGCGACTAACTACAAGTAATACCTTTAAAAATACGTGGTCTCCTACCTTGAAACTTAAAGGTCTTTGTGTTCGATCAGTGTAACTCTTTTGTTAACTCTAAGCAGTCAACAAATTACATCAAACCTGAGCTATAGTCTCAGATCCTAACAACTTTCGCTTATTTACTTTAGGCCAACACAATGGCAACCTACACTTCCTTTTGTAAAATGCTTCATAGGTTGCCATTTGTAGACTTAAATGATGTGCATTATTATTCGCAAATTCCGCTAAAGGTAAATAAAAGCCCCAATTACCTCTATAGTCTAACATGCTTGCTCTTAACATATCATCCAAAGTCCTAATAGTTCATTCCATTTGGCCATCAGTCTAGGGATTGTACAATGAATTAAATCGTAATTTAGTACCCAACACTACTTACAATGCCTACCAAAACTTAGATGTAAGCCTCAAGCCATGATTCAATATAATATTTGCTGGTACACTATGTAATCTCACAACTTCCTTTATGTATAACTCAGCCAACTTATCTAGCAAATACAAAATCTTAACAGGTAAGAAATCAGCCAACTTAGTCAATCTATCAACTATTACCCAAATCGCATCTTGACCACTCGACATTTTAGATAAGCCTACTATGAAATCCATCAAAGTACTCTCCTATTTCCACTCCGGAATATCTAATGGTCATAACAATCCTTCTAGCTTTTGGTATTCTACTTTCACTCTTTAACACGTTACACACCTAGACGCGTACTTGGCTATGTCTCGCTTCATTCCATTTCACCAAAATTGTTTCCTCAAATCATTATACATCTTTGTAGCTCCCGGATGAATTACATACCTACTCTTATGCATCTAAGATCAATTTCCTAATACTATCATCTGATGATATACATAATCGACCTCAAAATTCTAATAATCCATCCTCACAAATCCTAAAATCTCCTAATTCTCTTGACATTACCTTCTATTTCATCATATTCAACTATAAATCTTCTACTAAAGTCTCCTTAATTTTGTCTCAAATATGACTGAATCCTTAATTAACATAGACTAATCACTTCTAAACTTTCTTTAATCACCTTAAAATTTAAATCTCAAAAATCTTCTAATAGCCTATACTCATTTATCATCAACCTAGCTATATAATAATATTTCCTACTTAAAGCATGAGCTACTACATTTTCCTTACTCAGATGACACTTCAACTCACAATCATAGTCTTTCAAAAATTCAATCCACCTTATTTGCCTCATATTCAACTCTTTTCATCAAACAGATACTTAATATGTTGAGTTGAACCTAATAGTTTAGCGTATATTTTAGAATATTGTATGCAACCTCTATAACTAGGAAAATAAAAGTTTACACAAAATTAGAATTTTAGTGAATAAACGCTAGTGTATTTATATTTATATATTTACATGCAACAAGCTAGAAAATGTATTTCTATCATATTATGAGTTGAGTTGAATTGAATTTAGAGTTTACTTCATTTAAAATGTGATAGTAAAAAAAATAAAAATGAGTATAATATATATATATATTTATATTAATTTGTAGCCACACTTTTAAAACATGTGAACTTTGATTATTTTTTTATTTTATTCCCTCCTCCTTCTTACTTTATGGTTGCATTCTATTATCTTTCTTTTCCTTTCATTTTCTGTCTTCCACTGCCACAAGAAGACTAGATTTTTCTTCATTCTTTTTCCTAGTCTAGCCGAGAAATCAGTGAACCAAGAGTTGCCATTTTGGCCATTTTATGGGTTATGTAGCTATTAGGAGGATTAATAAGGGAAGGCTTTGGTAGATATTACAGCCCCTATTTTTATGTCAGTAAGCAGGGTTAAGTTATGATTTTGTTTAAGGATTAAAGGGAGGCATCCGTGAAGAAAGGGATAGGGAAATGTGTGTGTATGTGTGTGGGTAGACTTGGTGGAGCCGTGGGCAGCAAAGGCAGCAATAGGAATTAAAGGCAAAATTGCCCTGTTCAATTGGTGTATATGCACCTTAATGCTAGCAACCTTCACCGACTTAAGCTTGAGAAAGAGCAAAGTGGGAAGGGCTGTTTGGATAGCTTCCATCCACTCTATTTCAGCCACCAAAGTAAGTGCCTGTGGTATATTAACTCTAAGTGGCTATTCTATGTTTTGGACAGCAATTTAATCAAGGATTTCTTTCCCTTTTTTTAATCAAGACTAAATTGGAGAATAGGTGTGGCTTTGTGAGGGCACGACTGGGAGGAAAATGTTAAAAAAAAAAAAAAAAAAAAAAAAAAAAAAAGAAACTCTCCAAAGTCATGTAGTTTGAATTAGGTGTATTGTTTGAATGTTATTTGAATTAAACTCTAAGTTAGTTATGTTATTAATAGTATGTATTGAATGGAATTAGAAGAGGAATAAATGTTACATAAAAGTTTAAAGGAAGTAGTAAATACATAAAATGGTTATAATATGACTATTGAAATAGGAAATCTAAAATATAAGTATACAAATTTGAAATTTGTATGTTGTAAGTTTGATGACTTATAAGTAATAAGTTAATTTGGAATTCAATCTCTAAAATATGTATAGCGTGGGATTAAGAAGTTATATTGGATTCTTGACAAGTATATATATATATATATACCCAAACTAATGAAAAAAAAAAAAACTAAAAAAATTAAGTGTGCTTTCTAAAGTATTTGATGGGATGAGTAAAAGAAAGTAAATATTCATGCATGCATGTAACTGTATTAATGGAAATGTATTAATTAAAATATCAAGTAGAAAATTTTAATCATAATTTTGTAAATTAACAATTTTTAGTTCCAGATCGGTGTTGAGAACATTCTGACACCTTCGCAAACTAAGCGGATTGACTAACCACGTTCTTGAACTTTATGAGTGAATTATGTGCATTTTGGTTGCCAGATAATTTTGTGAAATAAATTATATGAATTTGAATAATTGATTGATGTTTATTATTTGATATTGATTATGGTTGATAAGGGCCAACAAAGTGAGATTTTTCTGAGAAATTTTTTACCTTTGAAATTGAAATCCAAGTGCACATAGGATATTCTGATTTGAAATTCTTAGATATTTTTTATTCTGATAAATTATTTTAAAAATTAGAGTGCTCAGCCCTGGTTGAGATTATGTACGAAGTCTAATTTGTTGTGTGAGAGCGTAAATGCTCGGTGAGGGGGTGATAACTGTTTTGCAGGGCTGACTTGCTCAATTGCCCTTTGCTTGCTTTGTATGCTTTAATCACTTTGCTTGAAATTTTGAACTTCAGATATTTGACTTTGATTTATATATGTTGTGAAACATGTGAATTGTGACTTTATAAGAGTTACAAATATATGTGCCTTGATTGATGTTGGTACCATGGGTATATTGTTTGCTCACTGAGTCTTTGTGACTTACACTTTCCCCTGTTGTTTTTTTTTTAGTATCAAGAAAATTATATGCACATAAGGATTTGCTACCTACCGACACTGCTATAGCAAGGCATATCTCGGAATCACACACTTGAGGCTTAAGGGACAAAACTTGCAATTGACTTAGGTGTTATATATTGTTGTTGTATATATTGAATTAACCATCGTGAATTCATGTGCTGTTAGGAGCAGAGCTTCTTTGTATTTTGATCCTATGATTTACTATTGACTTGTAAACAAGTTATTTATATGTACTATGGACATGTTCTACTTTACGGGGAACATGTGCCAAACTTTCAGTAAACATTTTATGTTTAATAACAGGGTCATGATTTTATTTTAATTAAGTAAAGTTTTTCTTAGTCTTAACTATAATTTATTTAAAAGTTAGTGGTGTATGGTAAATGAGTATTCAGGGTACAGGGGGGTTTGGTTATCCATTCTTCCTGGTTGGTCATACTTTTATTTGAGGGTGTGATTTCTAAAAATTTTATGATTTGCATAAACTTCAAATTTCTCTCCAAAAATATAATATCTTCAAATTTTCGACATTAAAACTAGCGTAGCCAACTCTAAATCGTGAGTGGGATAATTCTTCTCTTTAGGTCTCAACTGCCTTGACGCATAAGCTATTATTCTAGCTTGTTGCATTAGAACACATCCCAAATCTCTCCTCGAAGCATCACTATAGAAAGTGAAACTCTCCAAAGGATTTGGAATGATCAATACCTGGGGTAGTCTTTAATCTATTCTTCAACTCTTGAAAACTCAACTCTCACATAGGTGTCTAGTACCACTTCACTCCCTTCCTAGTCAACTTAATAAGCGACACGACTATTCTAGAAAATCCTTGAACAAATCTTCTATAATACACAGCTACACCTAAGAAACTACTAATTTTTGTCACACTCTTCTATGACTCCGAAGCCACACAACCTTTTGACTTTGATCATAGAGTTGGTTTTTATTTTTTTTTCCCAGTGTTTTTTTTTATCCACCACCTTTACCTTTCTTTTCATTTATCTGGCCAAGAGCCTTCTGTCTTTTTCCCTGTTCTTGAACTTCCCTTGCTCCTTTGGATAGCTGAGAGAATCACTTTCTGTTTTGCTCTTTTTCCTTCCTATTTGCAGCTGTGGTTTGTACTCCTTTTCCTCCATTGGCAACTAGCTTTAGTTGAAAGATTTTTGATTCTTTAGGCTAGCTTTGACAGCCCTTGTTTTGGTTCTTAATTCCTTCTTGTTCCTTTAGTCGTGTTGGGATTTCCAACACCAGTATATGATACTATCAAGGAAGGACCTTTCCACCAACCTTCTTTCAATTCAACGGTGACAGTCAATGATGTTAGGTATAACTCTTTGCCTGGGTTTCTAAACCATAAAGCAGCAAAGCAATTGGTCGCTGAAGTTGCTTTGATGCAGTTGGTAGAATCTGGTGGACTAAATCAAAGCATTTCACAACTCATTGGAAGTTCATTTATTTATTTATTTTGTTCATTATGGAGTAGAAAATTTCACTTTATAGCAGTTACATTCTTCTAAAATATCCTTGTAGTCACATAATCTGTTTCCTTTGATTCCTTATACATAGTTCCCACTTCTATTTATTTCACAGTAAATTTCTTTTTGGAATTAGGGAGTATACTGAAACGAAAGTATGATGTTGTTTAATGAAAAAAAAAAAAAAGGAAAAAAAAAAACCCGCTCCATGACATTAAAAAAGAAAAGAAAAAGTAAGCTTCTGCTTAGACGTAGAATAATTCATTTTTTATCTCTTCTCTTCGCTTGTGCATCAAATGCCTACCCATTGACTGAAAAGAGTGAATATAAAAGAGGAGAGAACAAGAGGGAAAGAGAAAATAGCGGACTAACACCCAAAACAACCAGACTGCTCTATACTTCTCATCTCAATATCTTTGACAATATCCTTTTTGTCATGTTCATTCCCATTGATGCTCACCTTCTATTTCCTATTGACCATCATGATTTGCTTCATTCATTTTTTTTTCAATTTATATCAAAATATTCATGAAACGTGACCAATGGTGCCATGGATATCTCTCAAATTAGAGTTTTATCCACTTTACAAGGGTCAACTTCACTTTGGCTATGAGGTTCCCATACATGCCATTTTTAGTGAAAATCCTAATCTTTTATGTCATGCCTTTGCTTCCAAATTCTTGAGGAGAGCTAACTCTTACCTTTCCTCAATTTGATGTCTCCTATTATATTTGGTAGCCAGCTTCCTCAATTTCCTTTGTACTCTTTAAAGTATTAAACAATAACTTGAATTTCTAGAACCTAGCACAAGAATTATTATTCCTTTCCTTCTTCGCTATAATTATTGATATTGGAATGCTCCCTTAAGTTTGCCTTGTGCTTTGAAAGTAAAATAGTGAACTCGAGACATGTAAGCTTTTACAAAGATATTGAAAAACTTTAAAGATGTATCAGTTTTACAAGCTTTACCAGACAATCGATGAGAATTTTGTGTTTTGACCAAACAACACAAGATCAAGCATATCTCCAAGGTAATTGTGAAACCGTCTAAAAGGGGGAAATTTTGAATAAATTCATGAAATTTAATATTTATAGACTTTTTGTAATTAAAAGGTTATAACTTGTAAAATTAACAAACTAAGTAATATTGGAGAAAATTTAATTGCAGCTCCGGAATTATGATTAAGCCAATGACTCACGTAAACGCAAAGAGTGACGAGATTCTTTGGTCGCTAGATTATTATGTGTAATTGTATGTGTGTTTAAATATGTGTTATATGGGAAAAAAAAAAAAAAAAAAAAAGAAGAAGAAGCATGTGTAGTGTTTCATTAAGTTATTTGAATTATTTTTAATGTTTGAAATTGCATGTGGTTGATAAAGGCCAACGGAATGAATTTTTTCTCGAAATAATTATATTTCGAATATTGAAATTCAGGTGCACCTAAGATGTTTTGATTTAATATTTTGATATGAGATATTCTGATTCTAATTAGTGTTTTAAAAGAATTGAGTGCTTAGCACCAATTGGTGGATTTTGAAAAAGGAGATTAAGTTATTCTGGCTATGATTCTAGTTTGGTGTGCAAGGCATAAAACTGTCCAGTTGGAGTGGTGTGCAGGACTAAGTTACTCGGTTGATCCTTTGTTTGATTTGTGTGCACGAAGTAAACTACATGATTAGGCATCGATCTTTTTCCAATTAGGGTTGTTCAAGAGGTTAGAATATCTACTAATGATTTTCGTGAGTTGATTTTCATAGTACTGTCCTAGAAACCATAACTCAATAGATGCAGCTGTAGTCCAAGACAAATAATTAGATCCATTCAATTTCTCAGTAGTAATAACAGGGGATCTAGAAAACATAGATGTAAAAGTACTAGGATTTGATATACCGAATTTCATATTTTTCAGAGGTAGAAATGCTAATGAAAATTGTCGGTGAATAGTACTATAAATAGTATCAGTGAACAGTAATCGAAAAATGACCAGATCTTGAATTTGATCGTACTATTGGAATGAAATGCAACAGTAGAGAGACACGCTAGGAAAGAGACATAGTAGAAAAAAAAATTAGGGTTTTCTCTCCCTAAGCTCTGATATCCATAACTCTGATACCATGTAAGAACTAAAAAAGAGATACTCTAAGAGTTTTGAATGAATTAGGATAAGTATTCCTTATACCAAGATAATATATTTATACTACTAGATTGTGTGGAGTATAGTAAGTCAACTATACATATATAAGAAACTATAAATAAGGAAATTGATCCATTAACTAAGCTTATTTGACCTACTAACTAAGGTATCTATATTTATACTCTAATAAGTACATAGAAGAGTTCTAGAGCGGTTTGGTATGCGCATTGCAAAACTATGATTACCCCTCTTGCATCACACTTCAGAATTTTAGTAAATTTATCGACTCAGAATGAGGAGGAGGAGGAACATATGGCTAAAGGTCCATATTCTAGTACAAGAAGCAGTCTTATGTATGCCATGGTTTGCACATGTCCAGATATTTCACAAGCAATTAGTGTAGAGCTATTACAGTGACGAAAGTGAGTATTGTTGATAATCTAGCTGATATGATGACTAAGCCAGTCATAATTAGCAAATTTTTAGGCATTGCTGGGACTTGGTTGGTGTTCATAATGCTTGAGGTGGCCCTTCAGGTCAAGGGAGAGAAAGATAGACTACATCATGTTTAGGATGGCTTGAGATGCAAACCAAGGTGTAGATTTGTTGTGTTTGTCTAGTATCTGGTTGGGTCAAAGTTTCACGGTGTGAACCGTTAAATAATTATGACTTGAGACCAACCAAAAAATAAGTTTTAGTTCATGACTTGAAGTTTAGTGGCAAAAGAATGAAATTGGGGGAGAACAACCCGAAAAATAAGTTTTAGTTCATGAATTGGAGTTCAGTTAGCAAAAGAACTAATTAGGAGTTTAGGGGGTTTAGGGGCTTGCCTCGGAGGAAAATTTAGGGTTTGTTTGCTTGTAGCCCTATATATATAGAGGTAGTATAATTTAGGGTTCAATAGGTGTTTTTAGAATTTTTCAAGTCAGACACTAGTATTTTCTTTAATAACAAAATAATAAATTTGATATCTCTAGTGAGGCCTTAAGTTAGATTGAGCCTAAACTGTAATACATCATGTGTTCTTTGTTTTACTTGTTTTCGTTTTTCATTTCCTAGATTGCATCTTATTCTCACTTATGTTTTAATAGTGTCTCACTACTGAAAGAAAAGTTGACCATAATTTCACTAAACATTTGCTTACATATACAGGTAGTGAAATGGTGCACACATAGGAATGGATTGCTACTTTTTATTCTTTTCTTTTCTTGGAATTAAGAAATAACTAAGTAAATGGTTCCAGGGGTTGTACCCTCTCATGAGAACAAATGTAGGTAAGTTAAAACCCCCAGGCCCCAACACGAAAAGAAAAGAAACATGGCAAAAGTAAACATGTCCAGTCAATAAAAAGTTAAAAAAGAAACTTGAGGATCTGAATGACAAAGTAACAGATAACACGTTCAATTGAGACATGCTGAGCATTGAGTCCTCAAAGCCTCGTCCATAGATAAAGCTTTCTAAAACATTGAAAGCACAGAGTAACTCGGAAAGAAAACAAAAAACTTCCTGGTGTTTAACCAACCTTAAATCCTGACAGTGATAATGTTAAAATCAAGTAAACATGGTTGATTGGTATGATATACATCAAGAAAATCAGTAAAATACATGATTGAACATTATAGAATTGACTCAATTGGTGCCATCTCACACTCTACAAAAAAGGTGTGTTAATTATTTCATAAACTTACAAATGTAGAACATTTTTTCATTAGAATACCAGGAAATTCAAATATAAAATGCTAATAGCTAAGTTCTTCATAGAACTAACTTGCACCGGTAAAGGTTACTAAAAGATCTGACCAAAAAGTGATAACAAAGATCTAAGACACTCAGTATCACAAATTGATGCTGCAACTGCATATGAATAAATTTTACAAATGAAACAGAACAAGGCTATGAAGCTTATACCTGTGCCATTTTCCACAAATAGTTCCATCCGCACCTCCAGCACCATCAATAACCTGTTGACAATGAAGTCAATTACCAATAGAGCTGATCCTATAAGGCTTTTGGGACTCCACTCCTACCAAGAGAAAAAGACATTACACTTCTTTCCAGAACCAGATGGAAATCTTATATAAAGTAAGAAATCAATGCTGTATATGAGGACTAACAGATTCTGAAGGATCTTGCTCCAAAAGTTCAGCAAGGACACCATCATCACTGCATCAGATAAAAGAGTAGCAAAGGCTGTAAGTATCAAACTGACAGAATAAACATATGATTCAAGTAAAAAGTCTATTTTAAATTGATCTAGCAGATTGCAACTGGGATAGATCCCTTTTAATATATATATATATATATACACAGATATACCTGTCTCCCATTAATTTAGTTAAAACAAAGACGACAACAACTTATAATTCATTTTTTACTGACATTTGTTTTCTGATTTTGTTTGAAACTTCCATATTTTTGGGTGTGAGGAGGACTTCATATTAGCAGGGCAGCATGGGGACGATGGCCCGAACCCTCCCAGACCCACACCCACTAATCCAACCCCTTGTTAACACTCGACACTGCAGAGAAAGTATTATATAATAAATCTGTCAGAACTGCCAAAAAACAAAATAAATTCATTGAATCCCATATAAGAATCTACTCAAAAAGTTTAAGACATAGAGGTTACTAGAGAAAATACCTTTTTATTGGACCTGACCAGTCTGGAACTTCTGCTTGAAAACCTTTACCAACACCAACACCAGTTATATATGTCTCAGTGTCTTTCAACATCAATTCTGTCGGATTTAATTCACCCTTAACTGACACAATTCCGCATCTGTCTATTTCACTGATGATACTTGGTGGTTTTGTAGCAATTGTCTCCATTAGACTTTTTCTTTTCCTTTTCAGACATGAATGACAAAACCATTCATCAGCTGGAAGCCTTGTAAAGCATGGACCAAAGCAAGACGGATGAAATGCTTCTTCACAATGATCACATATAAGCAAGTTCGACGAAGTGTCTAAATGACCACATGTTTTGCATAATCGAGAACAGGAGCTGACACTTGTTGTATCAGTATCCCCAGCAGCAGCATCGGTCCCGGTATGAAAAGATCCCCCAAGAAGCCCTTCACTTCTAAGAATATGGATGCAGAAATCATTTTCCAATAGATCTTCCCTCATGAATTTCATAACCATTATACCAGAGGAGGCACACTCACATGTTTCATCCATTTCAGTTTGCCTAAAATATGAAACAAGTTTTAATTTTGACGAGGAACAACTATCATTTAAACTGTCAATTTCTAAATTTTTTTGTGTGCTATTTATGGGAGCTCCGTCACAAAAAACAATTTCTGACTCTGAAACACGGGGCTCTTCTTCGCATAAAAGAGGACGTGCAACAGGATCCCCATTTTGAATTTCAAGCTTCAGTTGAGAAGCTACCTTGTTGATCCTTCACTGATGACAAATGAACATTGGAGCTGATGACTGAACTGTATTCAGCAGTTCTCTGTATATTTTCTAGGCCTCTGCACGGAGTAGGTAATTTGATTTCTCCTTCAGCTTCCTTCTCTTTTATAAAATACCTAGGCACCGTACTTTAGTCTCTGAACCAATAGTTGATGGCTGACACAAGCAACTGGGACAATTTGAGCAGTGTAGATCATCAGCATTTTTTTCATCCTCTTGGAAAAATTTAGCTTTTCTGCACCTGTCATTCAGGGTATTTATCACATTTTGGGCAGCACCAGGCATCCAGTCACATAGAACATCCTTCCCATGAACACATACATTAAATAAAGCAGCTTCAACTGAACTAGGGAGCCGAACTCTGTATTAACATTTTCACCTGACACAAATGCGGTAGTATCTAGGTATATGTTGCTATATATCTCCCAAAACAAGATGCTCCAATTGATTCATCTTGCAGTTGAAATATATAGTTAAACAATAGGAAGCAGTCCCCCATAAATCTCCCATAATCACCACATGTATCCTCCTGGTTTGCGAATTGGAAAAATAAAAAGAAGAGGCAAGAATAACATGACAAACAAATATTATAAGAAGAAAGAAAGAAAGAAAGTATATCAGAACGTTAGAACAATTGGGGATAGGTCCAGTTTCTTCTACAAGTATTATCTATTACATCCACAGGATTTGGACAATTAATGTCTATAAAGATATTACAGAATGAGGCTCCTGTCACCTGTTGGTTCAAAAACTGCAGCTCAAGCTCAAAACATTAGTGGGAGAATAACTATGGCACATGACAATATCAAATCTTTCAGGAAAATTTACATAAAGACTCATACAGCTGCCCTATCTTCCCCAAACTTTGCTTCATCATCTGCTCTGCATGACCTATCCCCCCTTCCAATGCAGAATGCCATAGCTAAACAATAATGATGCTTGAACAGACCGTGCTTCACATCTATCTGCCCCATACTTGAGGGTAATCATTTCTTCCTGAACCTGTTATTCGTTGATATAACTCTATCATCTTCAACAACTGGCCATTGTGATGAACAGCCTAGGTATTGCATTCATCATTCTTCCACTTCAACCATTTTGTTTTCAGATTGTCTCTTCTCTTTCAAGAACAACATCAGGTTCCTTATTTAAGTGTGCTATCCTCCGAATTTTTTTTTAAGAAAGATCTCTCTTAGTATTCTATTTATCAAACATTGTTCTCCTGAAGAGTATCCTATTTCATTTATGGATAACTGCACACAACTCAGAGTCCCAACTTTTCAGTTTATCCTAGTATTACAATCACCATCACTCTTCGACTTCAACCTTTTAGTCTCTTCTTTTTAGAGAACAACCTCACGGTTCCTTATTTAAATGTGTTATCCTCTGATGTTGATCTTTCATAAAGCTTCTCCCTCACTTTCCTATCTATCAAACTCATTAAAATTCTGAATAACTACAAACAATTGAGTTCCAACTTTTTAGTAAATCCTTAAGGAGCCTCAACTTTTTCATAATGGTGAAGCCTGGGCAACCCTCAATCTCAAACATCCCTTACTACTACCTAACTTAAAAGAATGGATGACTTAGTAACCACTAACCACACACCAAAAAGAATCCAAAAAGTAAAATCACAAATTAGAGAAGAAAGCACCTGCTACTTACTGATACTTCGAAAAGACTGAAAGAATAATATGACACACTAGACAAGAAAACACACCCCTTACGAAACTTGGAAAACATCCTACCAAGCATTAGAAACAAGAAGCCTATAAATACAAGGTGTCCACATTCTCCTAGGAAAACTCATGCCTGGACCTCCTAAATAATTTTCTTATATCCAAACTACTAAAACAATTTCATCCAAGCATATTAACATATAAATCAATCACCCTCAAGTCCACAATTCCACCAACGTATAGAAGTATCAAAACATAATAACATATCATAAGAGAACCCAAGACATATACGAGCGCAATGATCTGAAATAGAAAAAAGAACCAGTAAACTTACAGTATAAGATTTTATCAGAAAATGAAACCCAAATTAAAAATATATCTTGCTGCATCTTAGAACTAATGATAAATAATGCACATAAGATGCAACAAGGGAAAGTTTGGTATTGCAGTAACTTTTTTCTAGATGCAACGTCAGGACTGTCAAAAACAATTGCAAAAGAATCATTCATTAAGTGTAACATTTTAGAATGGGAGCCCAATTTCTTACCTGATCTCTACTTTTCAAAATTCAAAATCAGTTCTCATATTGTAAATCTTAGCTCAAATCTTTTAGTCTCCTACTAGAATCTCAAAATAACCGAAAGAAAACAACCTTCTAAAAAAACAGCACACGAAACTTCTAAGAGCCCTAGGAAATTTCTATGAACAATTTGGATATCCCCACAGGAAGCCAATTCAAACAGTCTAAAAAGGACTCATAAATTTTAAAAGAATTTCTCTAATAAACCTTATAAGAGAAAACATTATAAAAAGAATGAAAAACAAATATCAGGTTACTATGAACCTAGAAAAAACTTGTAATTAAGGACACTAATTATAATAAAGTTCTTCATCCGTTACAAATGTGGAAAACCAAGACATTTCGAAAATAAATACCGAGTCAAGAAGAAGATAAATGCTCTTCAAATAGATAAAGGAATAAAGAAATATTGTGTCAAATCCTGTTAGAAGACTCTGATGAAGAAAGAAAAGAAATGAATGCTTTTATAATATAGCAACCTTAAATCAGAATCAAATCTAGAAAACTCAAAAGAAGAGTCTAGATCTGAGTCAGATAATTTAAAAAAATCTAAATGTTGTTCTGACAATGACTGTGACAAGTGCATCCTTAAATATATAGGATTGAATAATCTTAGCCTTAATGTACTTTCTAAGAAAAAAAGTCTGATCTAAGACTTAATTAATAATATTCAAGACCCGAAAGAAAGAAGGATATAGTTAGAAAATTATATTCAATTGTCTTCAAGGGATAAGAGTTCAGGAATTAAATGAAGTATAAAAGATAATTCTTATTCTTTTAAGAATATTATTGAAAGAGTAAAAACTGTAAATATTTATTCTAAAAAACCAATAATAGTTGATTTAAAAGTAGAGATGAATGAAATAAAAGAAGGATTAGTTAATGTCCTAAATGATCCAGAAGGATGGGTTTGTGCTGTAGAATTAGTAATAGCACAAAAATGGTTCACTAAAATAATAATAGTAGTAAAAAATTAATTTTTTTTCAATCAATAGCCCTAATAGACTCAAGGAGCATATTTGAATTGTATTAATAAAGGATTAGTACCCTCAAAGTATTTTTAAAAGACTACTTCAATCCTTCATGCTGTTGATGGAAATCGTCTAATAATAAACTATAAATTATCAAACGCTGCAATCTGCAATAACAAGATTTGTTTTCCTCTACCCTTTGTGTTAGTAAAAGGCCTAGCTCAAGGAGTAATTTTAGGAAATCACTTCCTACATATGTTATTCCATATATCTAGGATTGATAAATCAATGGTAGAAACAATGATAAAAGGTAAACAAATTAAATTCTAATTTGTTGAAGAACCTAGAATCTATGAAATAAATCTAATGAAAGTACTATAATAAGAAAAAAAAAATTCTAATGTCTCTAAATGAAGAGATAGAATATAAAAGAATTGAATAACAATTAAAGTCTTCAAAGTTGCAAGAAGAGATTAAAAATTTCATAATAAAATAGAATAAACAATATCTGCTAAATTCCTAATGTTTTCTGAAACAGGAAAACATATAATTGAATTCCCTTATGAACCACATTTATTTGAAAAACAGATTCTTATCAAAGGCTAGACATATTGTTATGTGTCCTAGACATTTAGAAATCTGTAGAAAAGAAATTAAAGAGTTACTAAAAAAGAGATTAATTAGAAAGAGTTACAGTCCTTGGAGTTGCCTAGTATTTTATATAGAAAATGCTGCAGAACTTGAAAGAGGAGTTCCAAGGTTAATTATTAATTATAAACCTTTGAATAAAGCCTTAAAATGGATAAGATATCCGATCCCTAATAAGAAGGATTTGCTTAATAGACTTTATGCTACCAAGGTATTTTCTAAATTTGATATAAAATCAGGATACTTGACAAATTCAAATAGCTGAAAAAGATAGATACAAAACTGCTTTTACAGTACCTTTTGCACATTATGAATGGAATGTCATGCCATTTGGATTGAAAAATGCTCCCTCTGAATTTCAAAATATTATGAATGATATTTTCAATCCTTATCATGAATATATAATTGTTTACATTGATGATGTTTTAGTGTTTTGCCCTTCTATTGAGAAACATTTCAAACATCTTCATATGTTCTTGAATATTGTCACCAATAGAGATTAGCAGTTTCAATCGAAAAAGGTAAAAATATTCCAAACTGTTATTCGATTCTAGGTCACAATATTTCTAAAGGATCAATTATTCCTATTGATAGAGCAATTCAATTTGCTAATAAATTTCCTAATGAATTAAAAGAAAAATAACAATTACAAAGATTTCTAGGGAATTTGAATTATACAGGAGAATTCTATAAAAACTTAGGCCCTAAATTACAAATTATTATTTGCTAGGTTAAAGAAAAATCCTCCTGAAGTGGAATAATGGTTTCATTGAAGCAGTTAAAAGAATAAAACAGAGAGTTAAAGAACTTCCTTGTCTGTGTATGCCACATCCAGAAGCCTTTAAAATTGTAGAAACAAATGCTTCTGAGTTAGGATATGAAGGAATTCTTAAACAAAAAATTGCTAATAAAGAGCAATTAGTTATATTCATTTTAGGAACTTGGAAAGGTGCTCAACGAAACTACTCTACTATAAAAAAGGAGATGGTATCAATAATTTTGTGTATCACTAAGTTTGAATATGACTTATTAAATAAATGGTTCTTATTAAGAATAGATTGTAAATTTGCTAAGGATATTCTGTTAAAAGATGTTAAAAATATAATATCTAACAAATATTTGTGAGATGGTAAGGAATCCTTTATGTATTTGAATTTGATATAGAATTTATAAAAGGAGAATCTAATTCTTTGTCTGATTTTCTGACAAGAGAATTTTTGCAGAGATCCTAAAGGTAAAGAAGTTATGTCTTTCCAAACAAGTTTACCTGTAAAAAAAATTGTCTCTACTCCTAATATTGAGTAATCTGACAAATAATTCTTAAATGATCAGGCTTATGAATTAGCCCTTTCTTGTAATACCAAGGACTTTAAATATCCATATATCCTTCTATCTTATAAAAATATAGCTCCAATTAAAAAAATGTATGCTAATCTAGCATCATATAAGATAGCTCCATTTTATCTCAATAATCATGTCCCTCTTGACTTGGAACCCAAGTATACTTTATACTATTTAAATATTTTTGTGAATACAGAATCTATTTCTAATAAATCTTAGATTAGAGTAGGGACTGAATAAGCTTATTCAAAACTCATAATTTATAAAGTATGAATCTATACCGTTAGAAACAAATAAGAGATAGAAAAATATTTTCACGGTTATACAATTATTTCGATTATATGGCCGCTTGGAAGAATTTGTTTTTATTCAAAAACAAAACAAGGAAACATAGTTGGTTTCTCATATTCACCCTTGATGAGAAACCCCGTCCTAATATTTTTTTACAATGGTTTAGAACCTAGTATTTTTCATGGGGATTATTTTCTATATCCCTACCAAAATATGTTCATCAATATTGGTCGAGATTCTGTGAGAATAATAATTCTCTAGAACCACAAGATAAAATCATTATATTTACAACTTATTATCAACTTTCATGGATTGCAAAGTAGGAGTATATAGTAAAAGAATGTTCTACTTCTGCTCTCGGGATTACTAAATCAATCCCATGACTTATTAAAAGGTCTCAAATAAAGTGGTGGGATAATTTCTTTAATTTTGAATAAAATTTAAATAATTTTCAAAAATTAGGAATTTTAAGATCTCAAGCTTCTACTCAAAAACCTTATTTAAACGAAAACAAAAAGATTTTAGATATGCTCAAAGGCTTATTAGCCTCCTCCTCAAAAGAAGATGTTCTAGAAAGAGCTGTTAAAAATTCCTGAAAGATAACTGTTCTGATATGAGCTAAGATGATTCCAACCTATTTTCAAGACTCTCAAGATCTCTTCGACGAAGGAGACAAAAATTATATTGAAGAAGTGACCCATCCCTAAGTTACTTTTGAAAAAGTGAAATCTACTTTTCAAAAGGTAGATTCCACTTTATAAAAAGCTAGATGCTTTCGGTGGAAAAGAAAATCAAATTATTAAAGTAAAAGATTTACTTTACTAAAGTAATATTCTCCTTTTAGTCTGGTGGATTGATTCCAATTCATCCAGGACACGTGCTTAGATAAATTGAAGTGCCTTATCTTTAGGAATCTGCTTTACTTATCCTTATCTTAAAGGACAATATTGTTAAAGTCCTATATAAGGGCCTTTGCCCTCTCGAGTCTTGTAAGTTTTTCGTTCATAAGTTGTATATACAAAGTTTTAGAGTTTGGAGTGTTAAGAAAGTTTTGTAAAATAAGTCTTGAGTGTTTAACAAGCTGAGGATCTTCAAGTATTTTCTTGGAATATTCAAAGCTTGTACTAGTGTGCTTGTATCTAGTAATACAGTCCTGTACCTATTGTGCTATTGTGTAGCTGTTATTCGAGTGCTGTTGTACCTATGATCGAGTTGTACCTGTGATCGAGTCTTGTACCTATAATAAAGAATTCTAAGTTTATATCTGTTATCTTCACTTAATGTAAGTTTTCTTCTCTGAAATTATATTTATCTAACTAGTTCTTTATGTGTTGTTTTCATCTTTCGTTTTGTTATATGTGCTCTTACTTCTCCTATTGGTATCAGAGCCACATTGATTGGAAGAAATTAGAAATAGTCTTAAAAGAATAGTTCATTAATCTTCAAAGTAGAGAAAATAAATTCAGGAAACGAAGTCTACGCATCAAAGAACCTGTTTAGTTCGTTGACTTGAGGACGTTGAGGGCTGTATAAGTTCTTTGACAATTTGATTCTTCGACTTGAAGTCTTAATGGCTGGTATTTTAAGAAGATTTTCTAATTTTATCAACTCTTGTAGTTCTAGTTCCGATAGTTTGTCTAGGAATAATAAAGAAATCATCTTAGTAGAAATTATAGATAAGGAATTACAAAATTAGAATCTTCCTCATACTTTTGATAAACAAAATTACAGGAAAGAAAGTTTCAGTTTAAAACAAGACTACATAATTAGGATCATAGAAGAATCTACTCCCTTAAAAGAAGGTCAAGACACTTTTAAATTATTTTCTTCTAAATTAATAGAAGAACTCGAAAAGAAATTTAAATACCTTCACATAGGAATGGTCCAAATTGCGTTAAAACCTTTAACTAGATTTAGGTTAAACACTTTAGCATTAATATGTGTTTGGGACACTAGTCACAATAAGTTCTTGGATTCCTTATTATGGTGCATAGAATCAAACATCTGTGATGATCCTATATTCTTTATATGTTATCCTAATTTTTCAATATCCTTGACAGATCAAAACATTATGAATTCCTTAGCTCTAAACATTCAATCTCATGATTTTGATATGTTACCATGATCTAAAAACGTAGTCCTAATATATAGAATTTATTATAAAATCATGAATAATATAGCACCTAATGCCAAGATAGAATCAAAAAGAGGTGAAACTACACTTTCCATAGCTAATCCAGCTAAAACCAATATGGTAACAATAACTTAGGATCAGGTAAAGCTTCTTGAAACTTGAAAAATTCCCTCTAAGAAAATAGACCTAGAGACTTAGAATCAGTAATTGAATACACTGATGGTGATGTAGAGATAAAATTCTATTCAAATAGAAAGATTAGGTTAATCTTAGGAGAATCTTCTAGAATAATGTCTACTTCTTCTATTTCCACAACAGAAAATGAAAAAAAAAAAAAAACAGGTAATAAAAGGAATAATAAAATCAAAAGACCAGGTAAGTCACCCCCAATATCAAATAGAGACACCTTCAAAGCAAGGGTTAAAGTCTCTAAGGATAATTCTCCAACCCCTTCTGAGATGGGATACAACGTTTGCATGCTATCCTTGAAAGAATCTCTTCATCCTTTCACTAATAAACATAAATTGTTTTACACTGCTTTCAGTTGAAACATAAAGAAATTATTGGATTTTTATGCATAAGCAGTATATGGAAAAATTCCATAAAAATCAGGATTCTTTAATTGGGTAGAAAGAACTTTTAGGTACCATTAAAAAGATTGCCCTGAATTTGAGAATCCTCAATTTTTGAATGTATTATAAGCTACTTATCAAAATTTCTTTACAAGAGAAGGGAAAAATGTTTCTGGAATGCACCCATCGGAGTCATCCATTTCTATTAAAAATCAAGAGGAGAACTAATAGCTAATCCTTATTCAGCTATTCTAAAAGAAGCCTTCAATTCAAGTGCCCTGGTTGAAATTTCCAACCAAAATAATTAACAAATCAGTTTATTCAATCCTTAGAAAAACAATCCTCTATGTTAGAAAATTTTCTTATTCAAGAAAAATCTTCTCAACAAATAGTTTCACAAACATCAGGGTCTTCCTCTAAAGAAGCTTCAAAAATAGATCCTATAATGATGAAGCCACCTCCACAAGTTAATCTGAAATTCAGAAAAGAAACCAAAGTTAATGATCAAAACTTTGTAAATGAATTAGTAAATAGGTTACAAAAATTAAACCCATCAAAAAGAAAAAGTGTAAATATGTAAAGTCAAAATCCAGAAAAATCTAAAAAAGACTCACATCTAGAAGTTAATAAATTTTACTGGAGTAAAACGATGCCTATTTCACTATCAAAGATGTACTGCCTTAAACCCCCTTTTTAGATCTTTAGTATGAAGATAATGCTATTCAAGACAGGGTTCAATTTGATGATAAGTCTATAGTTGAATGAAACATAGATGTTTTGCAAAATATCAAATTCTTCAAACTATGAAACACATGCTTATGTATGCAGTAGCATGTAGGTCTAATAGAAATACTGATAAACAAATAAACCTAGCCATAATAAGTGAATTTATAGGACAATTTTTAGGTTAGTGGGACTTTCATCTATCTGATATCTCTAAACAAGAGATTTTAAATTCTATGAAACAAGAAAATGAAAATTCGGTAACTGATATAGTTAATACTATAATCTATATCATAATAAATCATTTTGTAAGAGCAAATATGCTTAGACTGGATAGATCACATGAACAATTAACAAATCTTAGGTATCCAGATCTATCCCATTTTCAAAAGTACAAGATGTCTTTTCATCTAAAGTCTATCAGAGGCTAGATAGCCAGGCTAATTTTTGAAAATAAAAATTCTTAGCCGGTCTGCTAACTTTATTTGCAAACAAAATAAGAAATAAATTGAAAGATAAGCATGGAGGTAATATACCCTATAGTAGCTACACTTGGTGAGTTAGCATCAGAGGTAAGTATTAAAAGAAATTTCATTATGTAACGATATTAGATTAAAACGTCAAATTGATAAAAAGAAATTGAGCAAGAAAAGAGCCTAGAAAATTTCTATGAACAATTTGGATATCTCATAGGAAATCAATTCAAACATTCAAAAGACTCATAAATTTCAAAAGAAATTCTCTAATAAACCTTATAAGAGAAAACATTATAAAAAGAATTAAAAACAAAAATCAAGTTACTATGAACCTAGAAAAAAAACCTGTAATTAAAAAGGAGATATTAAAATCAAGTTCATATTTATTACAAATATGGAAAACCATGACATTTTCAAAATAAATACAAAGTCAAGAAGAAGATAAATGCTCTTCAAATAGATGAAGGATTAAAGAAATTCTTATGTCAAATCCTGTTAGAAGACTCTGTTGAAGAAGGAAAAGAAATAAATGCTTTTATAATAAAGCAACCTAAATCAGAATCAAGCCTAGAACTCAGAAGAAAAGTCTAGTTCTAAGTTAGATAATTCTAAAAAATCTAAATATTATTCTGACAATAACTATGACAAGTGCATCCTTAAATCTATAGGATTAAATAATCTTAGTCTTAATATACTTTCTAAGGAAGAAAGTATGATCTTAGACTTAATTGATAAAATTCAAGATCCCTAATAAGAAAGATATGCTTAATAGACTTTATGCTGGCAAGATATTTTCTAAATTTGATATAAAATCAAGATAATGACAAATTCAAATAGTTGAAAAAGATAGGTACAAAACTACTTTTACAATTACCTTTTGGATAATATGAATGGAACGTCATGCCATTTGAATTATAAAATACTCCCTATGAATTTCAAAATATTATAAATGATATTTTTAATCCTTATTATGAATGTATAATTGCTTATATTGATGATTTTTTAGTGTTTTTCCCTATGATGTCAGCAACAACTCTCATTCAGATGACTCTTCTAAATGTTAGGATACCAAAAATCAGCCATCATCACAACCTTTACCAAAACAGTGCAGCCACTATCTAGTTGTGAAACTACATTTCTAGACCTCCAAAATGACCAAACAAAAACTCAAATTATTTTCTCTAAGTTGCCTCTACCTTTTCTTCAAGCCTCAACACCCTGTTTGGCCTCTAAGACCTCTGTAATCTAGTTACACTAAACTGGGTACTCACATACAGTTCCTAATTCTGAGAAATGACTTCTAGTACTACTAGATTGCATATAACTTGGAATTAGAGCTTGAAACTTTTCAGTTTAGAGATCGTAAGCTAATTCATACCACAACCCTTGAAAAAGTTATCTGGACTAAGTGGAACACATATGCAGTCTAGCAGGAACCTAGTAGCAGTCTAACATCTCCATCAAGCCTTTCACTCACAATCAACTCACAAAATTCTCCATATGTAATATTAAGACATCAAGCTATAGGTTTGATTCAAAAATCCATTGCAGAAAACCCTTCTATGTCATTAATCCTACCTGTTTTCAAAACTCCAAAACAATTGCCATTATTTCATTCTCTTATCTTCCACAACGCTCCTTTGCTCTACTTTCTTTTACTTTTACTGGGCTACATTTGGCATAATGGAGAAGACATCTCTCCACCTTTTTATATAGCTACCGCCTTTCCACTACTTCTCTTATGCGTGACACCTTGCTCTCTACCTGTTTACCTATGCTCAGCTACCTTGCTCTCAACCTCTCCAACTCTTCACTTTCACTTGACACTTGTCAGTCCACCTTTTCACCTACACTTGCCACCTTGCTTTCACTTATGCTTGCCACTTGTCCTCCACCTACTCCATTGCTATGTTTTTGTCAAGCTTAATGTCTTATGTATACACATAATTAGATTTTCCCAAATTCGAGAACATGTCTATTATAGTCTAATGTCTTTATACTTATACTAAATTAGTATTGTTTGTCGCCTCAGTACATTTCAACTGTGATAGCCTCTTCAAATTCATCATATATACTTAGTTTCTTTTAAATAATCAATCATATTTATTCAATGAACTTAAGGTTGTGCATTCCCTTACTAATTCTAAATGTCAAACATAGCTTCATAATAATAAACACATAGTAAACATATAACATAGACACAACAAGTATATAATAATATGTCCACTTTAATGAAATTAATTGTATTAACTTACACATCCAATTAGCACATCTAAGACATTGTAGAAAGATACATGTGTCTACTAATTTATACATCAAATGGATTGTTATTTGGATTTGTATAGCTCAGTGTTATACTAATTTGACCATTAAAAGGTTAAGCTATCAAAATCCCATATTTTTCAAATTTTATGATAAATTTGATAATTTACCTAGACTAATCCACAAGTTCAAATATTATAAACCCTATGTCATTTTTTTATCTATGTGAGTCTAGTTTCAAATGCATAAAATCAAATTTTATTTAGATAACTATATCTCAAAATAAGAGCAATTAAGCAAACATAGGTCCAATTTGCAGCCAAACAATATTAAACTATAATGCTTTGTTTTTCTTTAGACTCATTCATGCTTATAGCCAATAAATCATATATATATGCATCTACTTATGCTTTATTTCCACTAACACCTCATTCTTGACATTGCCTTAGTGTAATGCCATGACACATACATACATAATGCACACAACCTGTATATTTCTCATTTTAGTAATCATTTGCATGCTAGAATAGACTTAAACTTACATAATAAGCATATAGCTAGAATACATATGAACACTTAGATATGGATAAGCTAAGTAAGGATGTCAAATAGGTAATTTGGCAAATAACACAACTTGGTAATATATGCATTACAATAAGGCATGTGAAGAAAAATATCATACTAAAAAATCTTTTCATTAGAAAATATGATATTTTGTCAAAATATGTAGAAAATAGAGATGCTATAACTGAAGAAGAAAATGAAAATTTTGAAGAAATAGAAATTACACCTTTTGTTGGACAGTGTTTTCTAACCGAAGAATATTGTAACACTTATGTATTACCAATTATTGTTTATTTTACTCATATGGGTTCTCAAATTAAATTTTATTTTTTCAGAATATAAAATTTTTCTTAATTAGTTCAAAATATCATATTAAAAAAATCTTTTCATTATCTTGTTGAAGTTTTTATGTATCGAACTTTTATCCCAACATATTGTTATATTTTTATAAGTAGTAATAATAATAATTAAAATATTTAAAATATTTTTTTAAGCTATTTCTATTATCTTTCTCTTAATTTTCAAGGAACTATAATTACATGTATTAGTAAATAAATAAAAACAATAATACCTCCTTACACAATAATGTGGAATTTAGCTTATTCAAATCTTTAATTGTTATTGAATATTATTAAAACACCTATTCTTGTAATTTTCTAAGGAAATCACCCACTTTTGTCATTTGTCATTATGGATATCCTTTTTTGTTATTTACCTAGATTTATATAGAAACCGCACTTTATCTTCACTTGGTGCTCTCTTATCAAGCTTCCTCTTTCTTTCTCCACTTTTGGTTTCTCTCACCTATTTCCCTTCCAAGGCTTCTATGTCTTTCCTTTTATGTGATAACCTGTAACTTCTACATGTATCTAAATAGGGAGTCTAGGGTCTTATGATGGGACCACAAGCCTAGTTGGATAATTTTAGTGAGCTTCAAAATTTTATTTTAGTTATTTTAAGCTAACAAGTTTGTCACACCCTTCACGAAGGCATGGCTAGCTGGAGGAATGGTATCCAAACCTCTGTAACCTTAACTCCAAAATAAGAAAACAACTATGACTCTTAACCAACCAACAAATAAAACTATAAATTGATAAAACAAAAGTTAACGATTAAAGTTTATTGACTGAAACAAATCACAACTTACTGAAAATTTCAACAGAGGTTCTTTGTAATATAGAACATGTCTTAAAACACAAACCTATAAACTCCTATTTTTACACAACAACACAAAGAGAACAAGGAGTTCTGCTTCATCTATATCCTAAACAAGACACATATTAGACTATTATATCATACAAAATTAGACATTCTCACAGTTTTAATGTGATTGCAAACTTTCATTATTGACTTTAAGTATAAGATTCCAAAGAATACCTTGTCATCAAATCCTCAACAAATCCCGTATCAGTGGTTAACTTCCTTTAGGGTCTTGTTACTAAAAAAAATATCAACAAAAGAGGGATGAGTCTTACGGACTCCATGAGTGGAAAACGTACCCAAAGGATACTAGCATCGCTCAAAGCATATATGTCATCATTTAAAATCAAGTAATAGTATTCATATCTTAAATTAATAACATACTAAAGTAATTGTAAGTCTCATAAAGCCACGATTCACATATTTCACAACATATATATATATAAAGCCATATATCCAAAGTTCACAATTCTAAGGCAATCAAAGCATACAAGCAAACAAAGGGCCAACGAGTAATCCAACCCTGCATAACAGTATCACCCCCTTCAGGCATTTACGTACTCGCACAACAGATTAATCTTCATACATAATCCATCCCACAGGGGCTGAGCACTTAATTTTATTTTATTTTATAAAATTATCAGAATCATAATATCTTAGGATTTCAAATTAGAATATCCTAGGTGCACTTGAATTTCAGTTTCGGAGATGAAAATCATTTCTTTTAAAGATCTCACTTTGTTGGCTCCTTAACAAGCACAACCAATATCAAACAAATATAATTCAAATAAATCACTGAAATATAGCACTTGCTTATTTTCCATATATCATATTTATTCAATTACACATATACTTACACATAATAATCCAGCCCTCTAAAGGTAACAGTTAACCACTCACTAGTTTATAAATCTTAGTTTATCACTTCTTCTTGTGCTCCAGTATGTCATCAAGCCTATAAAAAGGTCCGAAACTACTATCCTAAAACTTGAAGAATTACTCCCTTATACCACCTTAAGGACTGGCCGAGATGCAGGGCATGAAGAAAGCAGAATGCCTAACCAAGGAGGAAGCATGCCACAACTTATGAAAAGGGTTGGTGTGGCCATTTTTAGCATGGAAAGAAGCCAACGGACTTTGTTTGTCCTAAAATAAGGCTGCTTGCCTTCCCACTTCCCCTTTCACTAACTGAACCACTTGGTACCAAAATTAGTGTTCACTCAATCAGCCACAAAGGCTACAACATGATAAGGTTAAAGGCACACTATAACTAGCTACTCAAGACTTTATAATTGTTGCTCCCAAACTTCCTAAGCTTGGTTCCCATAAAGGATCTAGTTTAAGTTATATTAAATCCTCTTCTTTTCTCATAGTTCATCAACAACAAAACTCACAACTAGCCTAGGCTACAAATGACATAAGCAAAAAGGAGTCTTACAACCCCAAAACAAAGCAACAATTCTCCTTTTGATAGCAACTAAACTTTCCTAAGCTGGCTACCACAGCATAATTTCCAACACAAACTCACACCAAACTAAAGACAAAGGAAGGAGATGAACTAACAAGCAAGGAAAGAAAGAAAAGCTCTCGGCTATCAAAGAGAAAATGGAGAATTCTCTAGAACAAGCTCAGCTAAAAGAGAGCATAATTTTTTTTTTTCTAGAATGACTAAAGCAAGGGAGGAAAACAAAGGAGGCGGTGGAAAAAAAATTGGGGAATCTGCCAAAATAGAAGGAAAATGAGAAAAGAAATTGAAAAAAAACAAAGTTAAAGTTACCATAAAAAAATGGGTGGTGTATGTTTATTCTTTAATTTGTGTGTATTTATATTTGTATAAATGTGTATTTTATTATTACATGTGTTTTACCTTAAAAATAAAATAAAATTACACACTATAAGATCAAGCTCTAAATCAAATAAGTTTTGTCTTAATTGTGTATATAATTTATTTATTTATATAAATATATATAGATATATTATATATATTATTTACTCTAATTAGATTATTTATTAATTTACTCCCTTCTATACTCATGTTATTTACTACCATCTCTCACGTACATATCGATACTTATTTATTTTTATAATTAAAAATTTTACGTTACCTAAATCTTAACGCTATTATATCAAATTTTCCTAACGTTGCAATACGGGTTATGACAAAGTTTTTTTTAATTACCCAAGTTGTTTCCTAATTATTTTCATGCATAAAGTTTTAAATTGTTTGATGACTTAATGGAAAATATTTACTTACTATCAGTATTTGTCATATTTATGGAAAGTATGAGGACTCTTTTACAATTTTCAAAAGTTGTATTGATATTTTGGACCAAGGGACCACTACAACTTTGACAAGTGTCCCTTAACTACTTTGCTCTTCCTTTTCCTTCTTTATTTTTGAAGCCCATCCTTACCTATTGTTATAACTAGATATTTTTATGTACGATTTAGAATGTTTATGCGTAATTCATTGTGATTAGGTGAATAAATTAAAATTAAACTAGATGAATATTTGTATGTGTGTGTATATATATATAATATAAGAATTAAAATTTTGATACTGCATTAGTGGTTGGCATGAAACTTGAAATTTAATTATGTAGATTATATTAATGAAAATAATAATAATAATAATAATAATAATAATAAATTTTAAATAACAAAAAAAGCTAGAAACTAGTGGTGATATATATATATAAGTTAAATATACACCACAAACTTGCAATTGACCTTTGACTTTGTACTTTAGCTTATTTAATTTATTTTCCTCATCTCTGGCACCGTCTCACCCTCTTTCACCCTCAGCCGAGCTTTTTTGTTTTTTTCTACACCTTACTATCATATTCCACTCTTCCATTCACACTTTAGTAAAATTCTTGGTTCTTTTTGTTTAAGCCCAAGTTCAAGGTAACCATTTATCTTCTTTTCCCCCTTACTTGACCATATGTACTTTCTTTTTCTTTGGTGTGGTTTTCTGTTTTCTTAAAGTATGAAGGTGGATGCCTTGTTTAAAAGGATAGCCATGGAAAACTGCCAGTCGTGTAAGAGACTTCAACACCGTAAGCTCCAAAGCTCTTCATGGGTGCCTTTTATATTTGGGTGTATGTATATTTTGTTTTAGGCTAGAAATTCTAGCCTCGTGTGTATGCTTTTGCCCTAACCATGAGCTTTAATAGTTAGGGTGGATTGAGCTTCAAGAGTTAAGGTGTATGTGTGGTTGTGTGGGGTGTATGAGCGAATTGAAAATATGGCAGTAGGTGGCTGCAACATGGGCTATTTATATTCCATTTTTTTGGTATATTGCAACTGTGAGGGAAAAAGGTAGAAGTCAACTACTTTGTCCTTGGGTTATAAATTTTCTTGGCCTAACTCTTAGTGTTATCCTATGGATAACAAGGAAAAAGCCATTAAACATGCTGCCATAGATGCATAAATTTTATTGTTTTAAAAAGTTAAATTAGTCAAGTTACTCATGTTAGTTTGTGGATTGTAAATATTTAATTTAAGTAAAATTGAACTAAATACTACAAACAAAGAACAAGAATAAGAACTTGTGGGTTAATAATCATTAATGTAACTGATGTTAGGGGTCTTAAATGATGATTTAGGAGTGGAGTGCTGAAGATGAATTATTCTTAACATCTTAGTAAACTCTACTAGAAAGTTTCATAATTTAATTCCCAAGTATGTGAATTCCATAAGCATTGGAATCTGGGTCAGGTAACTAGAAATTGTGCAAGTGCCTTGTTTGTATTCATATAAGGATTTAAGTAGGTTCAAGACTAATTTTTAAAGAAGTTTCTAAATAAGAAAGATAGCTAACTTCTTAAAGATAATGTTTGAACTTGGTTTTGTTAAAATTGGTTAAGTATATAAGTTGAAATCAAACATATCTACAAGGTAGTTGTAAAAATTTCCTAGAAAGGGTTAATTTTAAATAAATTCAAGAAATTTAGTATATATAGACTTTTGTAATTAAAATATTATAACCTATAAAATTGACAAACTAAGTAATACTTGGAAAATTTAACTGCAGCTCTGGAAAATCTTAAGTTAATAACGTGCTTAAACGCAAAGAGGAGTGATAAGTAAAATTGGTAAACGGTGAGTGAATTACGTGCTTTTTGGTTGCTAGATTACTTTATGTTTAATTGTTTATGTGTATTTGAATAAATCTATTTATATAAATGTAAATAAGAATGTGTAGTGTTTTAAGTAAGTTATTGGAATTGTGTTTAACTTCTGACTTGTTTGTGTTTGATAAGGGCTAATAAAAATATTTTTTTTCTTTAAGAAATGATTTTCACTTTCAAAATAGAATTCAGGTGCACCTAGGATATTTTGATTTGATTATTTGATATGTGATTAAAAATAGTCGAGTAACTCAACCTAGGTGGATGGATTTGGAGGAGGTATAAAGATTTCGTATTTTAGTGATTTTGTACTTCAGTGATTCCATATATAATTATGTTTAGTGTGCGAGAACAAAACTACCTTATGGGAGGTATTAGTGTGTGGGGTTGAGTTATTCGATAGGCCCTTTATGTGCTTTAAGTATTTTGATTGTTTTAATTTGATTGTATAGTGTATTATATGAACTGTGTTTATTTAATTTTATGATTTTCGTATTTGAGTCAGTGTCACATTTAGCTGTATGAAATTTATGTCATGTTGATATTATTTATCATGTGTATCAAATACTTATGTTGAGTGATACTAGTACACTTTGGGTATGTTTTTCCACTCACTAAATCCATGAAATTCACTACTCTTTTTTAATCTTTTTTTTTTTTTTAGTAACTGGATTTCGGTGCACATCATCAATGAGCTCATGACTTGTCAATAGCGTGCAGCAAGGTGTTTCTTTAGAATCTCATACTTAAAGTTAAGGATAAAAGTTTGCATTCACATTAGAATATGTGGTGTCTAGTTTTCTATTGTGTAGTAGTCTTATTATTTATTGTTGTGATGAGAATTGGAGTCCATGTGTATGTTGATGCTGTGTAAACTGGTTAGATGAAACTAGAAATTATATGTTTGTATTTGTTTTATTATGCCTTAGTTTAATCATTAGTCATAATTGTTTCTTAGTTTAGTTGTATATGTTTATTTATCTTGAAGTCAAGGTTATAAAGGTTTGGTCATCCATTCTCTAGCCAGTCATGCCTCCATGTAGGATGTGAAATCACAACTATATACAAATGCTTGATTACTGAATTGCATTACATTGTAACAAAATTTCGACAGAGGTTTCCTGTAAAGCGAAACATGCCCAAAATACAAACATAGTATGCATGGTTACACACAACTAATTAACAACAACCACAATATCCATAAGGAGCTCCGCTCCAATTTGAACCATAAACAATAACCATTAAACTATTACACAAAACAAAATCCAACACCTAGTGCACTAATGTGACTACAAACTTTATTCCTTGGACTAAAGTAGGTGATCTCAATTATATACCTTGCCATAATGCAATCGGTAAGCTAAGTGTCTGTTGGTGGCGTCTGATGAGATTATGATACTAAGAAAAATATAAACAAGTGAGGGGCAAGTCATAAAAACCCAGTGAGTGAAAATTGTACCAAAAGGGTACTAGTATCAAACACTACATAGATAAATTGCACAGATTGAATAATTTCATATTAACATGCCTTAAACAAAAACTCAATTTAATACGTACGTAAATATAAAAAAACTTAAAATTAAATGAATATAATTTGTACCTTACAATATACCAACACATCGGTCAAAGCATCCAAAAAGGCCAATTAGAGTAACACAGTACCCGTACACCAAATACACATTCTCCTCAAGGCATTTTTGCTCTCACACACCAAGAATAAATATAACTCTTCACATATCTACCCTAGGGCTGAGTTACTCGAGCATTTTTAAACAAATATCAAACAATCAAATCAGGTTATCCTAGGTGCATCCGAATTCTATTTCATATAAAAATTAGTTTTATTGGTTCTCACAAACAAAGTTACATGTCAAACACAATCCAATTAATATGAGAATGTCAACAATATAACATTTAATCAATTAACTCAATTATAGCACTGCACATTCATATTTACAAACTATATGAACATATTCATAAAAATACACCGAAACAATTAATCATAATAGTCTAGCAACCAAAGAGTAACATTTTCCACTCACAAAGTTTATGGATTTGACATGTCATTCCTTCTTGAATTTAAGAGTGCGATTGATAAACCACATGTTTCTGAAGCATTGCTTAGTTTATAATTTCATGGTTATAATCTCCTAATTAATTATTTAACTAATGAAGCCTATGTAGATTAACTCCTATGCATATACAAAAATTTAACTTCTCCTAAACATTTCATTGAATACGTTGTAGGCATATTTTATTCTAGTTCATGTGTATGTGTATATATATACATACACAATCCAATAAAAACAATGCAATTCCATTATTATGTTACTCAATTTCCACATATTAACCTTGAATTTAATTTAATTAAAGGTAACCAAAAGCTTGAATTACAAAATTCCAATACTAACTCATTCTAAAACTTAATGCTAATTACTTTCAAGTTTCTATTCCTACACTCATGTCCATATTTACATAAACCCTACAATTAATTATCATTAAATAAGAATGAAAGATTTAAATTATATAATGACAAGGAAGTTACCACCCAAGGTTTAGCCTAGAAACTTAAGGCTGTCTTTAATGGACTTGTGGATGCCATTGATAAAGCCTTACTGCAAACGGGTGAAGCTATTGTCACCACCAAGAACTGCTACCAAAACCAAGATAAGAACACCCCACAATTAGAGAAAGGTGCAGGGCAAAGGGACTGGTGGCTGCACAACAAGGAAAGAGGTTGAACAAGGTTGGATTAATAGCAAAAGAGAAAGAACTTAGCTACTGCACATTAATAAAAGGGCTACTATCCTCACGGTTTTGGAAGGAAGGAAGTAAAACTATAGACAAAGATGCTAATTACAAGTTTCTGCACCTACTGCCAAGTGTTACTTGCCTTGTTTTCGGTTCTCACGCACACCAACAAGGCCACACACATGAAGGAACAAATTATATTAACGAGGAAGAGGAGTCGAGTGAACGGCTAGCCAAGAAAAATGCATAGCAGGGCAGATGAAAAATAGGGGAAAAGAAAAGAAAGAAGGCTCGAGAAAGATGGAGAATAACCAGTAAAAATGAGGACAATAGAAGAAATAAAGAAAAAAGAAAAAGAAAAAGTAATGTAAATGATAAGGTCAATGGTCAACAATTTGATTAAAATTATGGTTTATATTTGTTCTTAATGTACAAATGTATATACATACTAAATATTTATTCAATCTAGTTTATATTATTTATCCATTTAATTTCGTTTATGACTCATGTTATTTACCACAACTTCCTAAATATACATATCGATACTAGGTTATTACATATAAAGTCTTATATAGAATGTTTATAAGTTAAAGTGGCAACTTACGAGATGTATTGGATGATCACAAAGGTTTCTTTTCTGATATCACCTTCAATGGTGGGATCTAGACTTTTAGTAATGTATCATTATAGGCTTTGAGTGCTAGGATTTAATCTTGTAACACTTAGGTTCTAATAATTTTTGTATGTTCAGGACCAATTCCTTTTAAAATGGTCATTCAGTTGCATGTGATTCTACTTTGAGGTTCTAAGTTATGTTTTTTTAGGATTTCATTAGTTTCATAAGATTTGGATTTGATTAATTTGACTTTAAGGTAACATTTTAAGGTTCATTTAGCAATATGAAATGTTAAAGGATGTTTTCTTGAGTGATTGAGGTTTGGTACTCTCGGCACTAAACCAGGGATCATTTTAAAATAAACTTATGAATTTTGTGGAAGTTGATATTCAGAGAAAATTTTGTTAAACTTTATATTTTAAAAACTAATAAGGGTGTTTCTTGAAACAATTCTTATAAACTATGAAAGATTTTATAAGATGCATCATTTATTAAATGTACATATCAGGTTTGAAATCTCTAAATTATTTGTGTATTTATATGTTGCCAACCATATGTCGTATTTGTCGACTCATTGAGCTTGTTAAAACTCATTTTGCTATTTTTTCTAATTTTACAAATACTTGTCTGAATATATCTTCATTTAAAGTCACTAGAACTTGGTATTTGGTTATTTTGTTATTGTTGCTATGTAATTACACTAGATTTAGGGAGGTTGTTATTTATTTATTATTATTATTATTTTTACAATTGTTGCGTTTTCTACTTTTTGTACTTTGATATTAATTAAAGGCTAGTTTGAGCTAAGGTAAGTCTCATCTTACCTTAGTTCTCATTATGGTCATGACTCTAGATTAGGGTCTTGACAAAGTTAGCATCAGAACTTAGGTTTCTATTATAACTTGCAGATATAAGTAGGGTCTTGGTTGTCGTTATGTAGCACACTATAATTACAACCAAGCTATTACTAAACCTAATTCTGGCCAATGGCTTATTCTTTGATGTCGTTGCCATTCTTGGCCATTACCACGAGTCGTTCTCTATCTTACTCATGTCTCTTGTTGTCGTTTTTCTTGGTCCAAATAATGTAGCTAAATAGTTGTTCAAGCAATTTGTGTTTGTTTTAAAATTGTTTGAAAGTTATACCAAATTCAAATTTGGTGACCAAATATTTTTTTTTTTTAGGTGGCCGAATGTAACATTAAACCCAAGTATTACCTATAATTGTTTTATTATACTCATATGGGTTCACAAATTAAAAAATATATTTTTTTAATTGGTTCATAACGTCATATTAAAAAATCTTTTCATTATATTGTTAAAATTTTATATATCAAGTTTTTATCCTAACATATTGTTACATTTTTATAAATAATAATAGTAATAATAAAATATTTAGTATATTTTTTATGCTATTTCTATTATCTTTCTCTTAATCTTCAAGGAACTATAATTATATGTGCTTAGTAAATAAATAAATAGATAAAAACAATAATACCTCCTTAGACAATAATGTGGGATTTGTCTTATTCAAAGCTTTAATTGTTATTGAATATTATTAAAACACCCATTCTTGTAATTTTTCTAAGGAAATCACCCAGCTTTTGTCATTTGTCATTATGGATGTCCTTTATTGTTATTTACCCAGATTTACATAGAAAATTAGACCGCATCTTCACTTGATGCTCTCTTGCCGCAAGCTTCTTCTCTCTTACCTTTAGGTTCTCTCTCACCTAATTCCCTCCTAAGGCATCCATGTCTTTCCTTTTCTATGTTAATCCGTAACTTCACATGTAACTAAATAGGGAGTTCGTGTGTTATGATAGGACCACAAGCCCACTTAGATAATTTTAATGAACTCCAAATAAAATTTTAGTTATTTTTAAGTTAACATATTTTTTTTTCAATTATTCACGCTGTTTATTATTGACACAATAATTATTTCATTTCTAATTGTTTAAGGATTTGATGAAAAATATTTGCTTACTAGTAATATTTATCATAAGTTATGGAAAGTATTAGGACTCTTTTACATTTTTCAACAGTTGTTTTGATATTTTGGTCAAACGGACCACCACAACTTTGCCAAGTGTCTCTTATCTACTTTATCTTTCCTCTTCCTCAATTTATTTTTGAAGCCCATCTTTACATTTCCTCATCTTCTATTATCCTTCATCATTCACTTGAAGACATTTCACTTCCAACAAATTCTTATTTCTCTAGTTCTACAAACAAACTCTTCAACTAACTAGTGTATAATCCTACACCTAATAAAAGAATGGAAACAATGCATGTGGTCAGGTACTAATCGGAAGTGTTAGAGGTAGCGAAAAGTTTTTTATCTCTTTCATGCTAAATTTTTTTCTTTTTCCTTTCGTTCTTTCTTATTTTTCATTCCCTTGTAGTTTTTCTCATCCTAATTTTTCTTAGTCTTCTATTTTGATTAGGTAGTTGATGGCCTAGCTTCATTCTCTCTCACCAAATTGGATGGTTATGTTTTTTCTACCCAATTATAACTAGATTAAGTAAGCCAATATAATGTATGTTTCTATAATTCATGTTTTAGCATGCAAATTTTAAGTTGAAAAAATTGGCTTTCTATGCTTTTAATTTCTCTAACATAGTAGCTTATGAATTTCATAATATTTTAGATGCTAGAAAATGTATTATTAGATTTGAGTAAGTAAACAATGTATACTTACGAAATTTACTATTTATCTATAATTAAAGTATAATTTTTATTATTTTATTAACTAACCAATGCAATTGTTCTTATCCAAGTTTGCACTTAGTATTAGTAAATCTCATACATTTGAAAATTTTACGGTTTTAACTTAAATGAATTGGGCTATTTCAGACATTATTTCTAGAGTTAACAATTTAAAGTTGTTAAAATTTACTAAATAATTATTTAAAATTTTAATCTATTTAGAAAAATAATTATTTTCTTATCTTGTTAAAACATATGAGATGCCATAAGTTCTTAGTATTTATATTTAAATGATATATGAAGGATTGAGATTTTGAAAAGAAAAGAAAATTTTACAGTTTTAACTTAAATGAATTAGGCTATTTCAAACATTATTTCTAGAGTTAACAATATAAAGTTGTTAAAATTTACTAAATAATTATTTAAAATTTTAATCTATTTAGAAAAATAATTATTTTCTTATCTTGTTAAAACATATGAGATGCCATAAGTTCTTAGTATTTATATTTAAATGATATATGAAGGATTGAGATTTTGAAAAGAAAAGAAAATTTTACAGTTTTAACTTAAATGAATTAGGCTATTTCAAACATTATTTCTAGAGTTAACAATATAAAGTTGTTAAAATTTACTAAATAATTATTTAAAATTTTAATCTATTTAGAAAAATAATTATTTTCTTATCTTGTTAAAACATATGAGATGCCATAAGTTCTTAGTATTTATATTTAAATGATATATGAAGGATTGAGATTTTGAAAAGAAAATCATTTATATATATAACACACACATACATGTACACATATACACATACTTAGTAGCCTTCCGTTGATGAGTTTAAGTTTTCTATGATTTTGCAAGTTAGTTTAGTTAAGCTATATCCAATCTTCATTCTTGTTTTGGTGATCTTTCTTTGAACTTATTGAGTTGGTTCGTAATCTATTTTCGTTAACTTCTCTTTTAAAGATTGAATCTTTAAAGATATTTGAATTGGCTCTATTATTTGATTGTCTCTCGGAATGAAATCAGATATACATTAGTTTAATTCTAAATGTCAAGGTGAGTAGTAATTACAACATTTAGCACCAATTTGAAACTCTAGCATGATTTTATATTTTTTTCCTATTGAATGACTTTTCATCAATGAAATTAAGAATAAATGTAAATATAACTACTTGAAATTTAGAAGACATTAAAGTCTAACTTCAAGAACATACATCTTTGAAGTTTAGTTTTGAACTTCAAGAAATTATATATGTTTTCTTATTTTGGATTTATTAAAATGATGTTTTATTATAAAATCCCTTACTTCCTAAGAGACTATCTAAAGTTAGAATTAGATCTTATTCTTTTAATATGACATCTATATTAGTTATGTTTGGGATAAGCTTTGACTACATATTTGACAGTAGGTATATATGATGATTAATCATATGAATCTATTTAAGTTATTTTCATAATATGAATTTTTTACTTGTAGGTTTGCCTTTTGAAAATATAATAATAGTTTGAAAATGTGGAACACTTTGAGTGTGAGATTCAATTAGAAAACTTGAAGTGTTGGAATCTTGATTACATTTACCTTTAGATTTGAGAATTTGAAATGAAAGAATTTGTTTATGAGATCTTGATATGAAATAAGTTGTTTATGAAAAATTGAGATAAAATTGTCTAAGTGTATATATTATTTTACAAACTTTTTCATTATGTTTTGGGAAGTAATTATGTTAGATGATATAACTCACTTGTATTGTGGGTTTGTTACCTAGTTTGGAATAAGCTATTTTCAAATGCATCTTTATGGATGCTAGCACATGGATTGGATTTGTTTGGATATGATCAATATTTATATTGATTTGGATGCCTAGTCAACAGGGTTGATACTGACCTTTGGGTTGTATGCCCATTAGTTCATCTGTGATAATCTATCATGGGATCCTCTATGATAAATGTTTTATAATTATTTTCTCAATTAGATTTTCAAGAAACGATTGCACCTATAGTTTAATGAGAGATTCTTTCAATGCAAGATGTATTAGAAAACATGTCATTTTGTTTATTATTTTCTAATTTTATTTTCACGAGTTTTAAAAGGCTTATTTCAAGTACATCTCCTATTTTTTGTTTTGCTATTACCTTAATTTTGTACAATTAATTATTTTTGTAACTAAAAGATTTTCGCATTAACTTGTTTAATTTTTATTTATTATAAGAGGTTTGAAATATAATCACAGTAATTATATTTCTATTTGTGAATAACTCAGATTAATGAAGTGAGTAATAATGATTAGTGTTATTATGTTGGAATGTTGGTTGATGATTTTATTCAAAATTTAATTCATGTTCTGAGCTACGACAATGAAGAATTTTCTTTGAAATATAAATTTATTTGGATAAAACTAGCATAGTGCTTGGGTAACTTTGACCATTTAGTTTTCACCATCTAATGGGCCTATTTATGTATAATACAATTTGGATAAATTTTTCTCTTATGTGAATTGACTGTTGTGTGTTGATTATATAATACAATTGGTTGATGTCATTGAAGTTTTGAGAAAATTTTAGATCTCTTGGTTAATGGTAGAGGATGGGGTGATCAACTTGGTTATATGGTGCAATTCAAGATAACTATGGTCTGAAATTTGAGTTGGTTAGGTAGAAGTATTAAGTTTTTAATCTTTTGAGCTTTAATATTACCATGTTAGCTCTCCAATTAGGTGGGAGGATCTTAAGGGTACAATTTAGAACTTTAAATTGAAATTTTGTCCTTGGTGTTTAGAGGTTTAACTGATAATATAAATATGAACTTTAGTAGTGGTTTTTTTTTTTTTTTTCTTTTCTGGAATCATCGTCTATTAATACAAGGATTGTGAGTTTTGGTTAGAGTAATAAGCATGGTGTCTTAATAGAATGTTTACAAATTAAAGTGTTAGCTTACAAGATGTGTTGAGTGATCAAAAATGTTTCTTTTCTAACACCATTTTCAATGGTGAGATCTAGATTTTTAGTAATAGATCACTATAGGTTTCAAGTGTTAAGATTTTATCTTGTAACTCTTTAGTTCCAATAAATTTGTATTTTTAAACCATTTTCTTTTAAAATGGTTGTTAAGTTGCATGTGGTTCTACTTTGAACATTCTAAGTTATGTTTTTTTATGATTTAGTTAGATTCATAAGATTTAGATCTGATCAATTTGACCATGAGATAACAGTAGTTTAAGGTTTACTTAAGAATTTAAAATGTTAAAGGATGTTTTCTTGAGTGATTGAGGTTTGGTACTCTCGACACCACATACTAGGGATTTTATTTTAAAATAAACTTATGAATTTTGTGGAAGTTGATAGTTCAAAGATAACTTTCTTAAACTAGTTATATTTTGAAAATTAATAAGGGTGTATCTGGAAACAATTCTTATATATTATGAAAGATTTTATTAGATGCATTCATTGTTAAATATGCATATCAGGTTTGAAATCTTTAAATTATTTGTGCATTTATTTTTTCCCAACCATATGTTGTACTTACCTCCCAATGGAAGTATGTTTTTACCTACCAACCGAATTATCACTAAAGATGATCAAGAGAAATTTATTTTACTCAAAAGGGGGCTCTCTATTAGGCCAATCACTTGTGTATTAGAGCTTAAAAAAATGTTAAGCATGGTTATCTTTCATTTCTTGAAAAAGACATTTGCAGATTCACTTTGTCAAAATAAACAAGAAGGTGTTGAAAATGGAGCAAAGGAACTTCTACAACATTATAAAGATACTAAAAAGCAAAACTTCTAACTTTTAATTTTATTATAAGCTTGATAAAAATAGAAAGTTAGAGCACATAATATTTTGGTCACATGCTCCTTATTTTGAATGGTATCAGAAATATGGAGCTATATTTTGTTTTTTACACAACTTACAAAGTGAATTCTTATTATATGCCTTTTGTTATTTTGGTGGGTGCTAACAATCATGGAAAGACAATAATCTTTCAGTGTTCACGTTTTAGAAACGAAACGACTAATGCCTTTCAATGGTTAATGAAAGTATGCTTTCAAAATAACATAATATGATTTATATTTTTGAAAGAAATTTTTTTTTTTTGACTTTTCTGAATTTGATGAAAAAGATATTGTTTGCGAAATATTTTTCTGTGGAGATCAACCAAGGTGAATCGGCTAAATTCACAACTCTTGATTCCCACGTTCAAGCGATTTAGCTAAGAAAATGACTTTGTTTCTTAGATAATGGGTTCCTAGGATACTAACAAAAGCTCCTAGTGATTTGATACAATTGAAATGTAACTATTGAGCATGAATTTGTAAAGGAAAAATAATAAATAAAGGTGATAAAGCATGTAAAAAAATGATGTAAATAAAGCATATAAAGAAATACTGTAAATAATATAATAAAGGCTGAATGTAAAATAAGAATTGAATTAATGATAGATTATTCTTTTCTTTTTTCTTTTTTTTCTTTTTTACGTTGGAGTGCTTTATAAATGATAACTCTAGTCCTATTTATATAAGAAATACTAGCCGTTAACCTACCAAGCCTATCTGCCATGTTCTCTCTTAACTTTCTAACTAAGCATCCACCAATGTAGAAGCATAGGTAATAACTGAAGTGGGTTACAACTCCTATCAGCTAACATGCTTGGATTTTTAGTGACTAATTTTTGCCTCAGCTAGTCCCAAATAACGATTTTTTAGTGCTACATATCTCCATTATCCTTTAGAAGTAAGGTTTGATGTTGAATGTGGTTTGGATGCACCAAATTGCCCTTCACTTGGTCCAACTCAGTAGACCTAATAACCCTACTCAACTGACCGATCCAATTGTGGTTCCACGAGTCCATAAGCCTAATAAATGTCTAAGCCAGTTAAGATACCAATTTTGAACCAATTTGAATAAGTCTTATCCTTATCCTTTCCTTTAAATCATTCTAAGCAAATATTTTTTTCTCTTTTAACACCCTTAACCAAAAATCTCTATTTTAATAGAATTCAAATCCAAGCCATTAAGAATTTCTTTTTCTACAGTGCATTTTTATTTTTCTCCTAAATTTCCCAAACTACTTTGCACTTTCTGCCTTTTGTTATCTACTTCCATGGCTTCCTCAGCTTCAGACTCCAAGAACAAGTCCTATTCTCCCCTTAATGCTTCAGTCGATTCAAGTTTGTTGACTGATCATTATTTGCCATCATCACCACATGAAATGGTAATTCAGAAAACTCTAATTTCTTATACCGCTGACCCCTTAATAATTGATCAATTCATTTCTTCAATCATCGATTGTTGTTTGTTGATCGATTACTGCAATGTTAGGTAAATGAAGACATCATCTTCAAGATTATTTCTGAACCTAGAAGCATATTGAGCTAGATTATTAGTATCTCAATTTTTTCTCCTTGGTATGTGTATTGTTACCAAATCGGCAAACTACTTGAGTAAAGCGTTAGCCTTTTCATGATAGATTAGTAAATTTGAATTGTTGCATTTGTACTTTCCAGTCATCTGCCTAATTACTAGCTAAGAATCCCTCATGATTTAAACAAACATAGCTTTCATAGAAATTAACAAACGCAACCCTAGAATTAAAGCTTCATATTCTGCTTGATTATTAGAATAGTCAAGCTCTTGCAGAAACATTAAGTTGCCAATTTTGCCTAGTAGGACTAACAATAATAACTCTAGCACCTACTCCTTTCTGAGTCCTGGATCCATCAAATGATAAGATCCAAGACTTCAAATGAATATAATTATGTGCCTCGGTTAATAGATTTTGTACCTCCATACATGGATGTTAGTGCTAAAAAATCAGTCCAAGACTTGTCCCTTATCTGCTCTCAATAGGACGTATTTCAAAGCAAAAATATTAACTTAATGGCTCATTTAATTAGTTTTCCTTACAAAACAAGCTTATTAAGCAAATACTTTCACTATGTCAATCTTGCATATGACCAACACCTCTCTAGATAAAAGATAATACTTTAACTTGATACAAGCATGGTATAAGGAAATACATAACTTTTCAATTGGAGTACATATGCATTCTGCATTATTTAAAAGCCTACTCAAATAATAAATAGCTCTTTCAATTCCATTCTCGACATCCTATACATGTAGGTAATATATGGATTCTTTCGCAGCTGAGATATAGAGCTTCAAAGGTCTACCTGGTATTAGAGGCGCCAAAATTAGTAGATTAGATAAGCTCTGCTTGATCTACTCAAATGCTAATTGCTATTCTTCTCCTCTGATGAACTCCTCATCTCCCCTTAGCTTCAACAAAGGTGAAAAAGCTTTCATTTTTCCAACTGAATTAGAAATAAATCTTCTTATAAAGTTGATTTTGCTTATTAAGCTTTGCAATTCTTTTTTGTTTTATGGTGGTCTCACTTCCAGGACTACTTTAACTTTGTTATTGTCAATCTCGATTCCTTGCCGATGTACAAGAAAGCTGAGAAAATTGCCAGCCGAGACTCCAAAAGCGCATTTAGCTAGATTCATCTTCAAGTGGTGGAATTTCATTCTTTTGAAGGCTTACTCTAGATCGGCTAGATGATGATCAACTCCTTCTGACTTTACCAACATGTCATCTATATAGATCTCCATGCTATGGCCAATTAGGACATGAAAAATGGCATTCATCCCGTTAGTACATTGCACCTGCATTTTTTAAGCCAAACGACATAACAAGCCATTCAAAAAATCCTAATGCATATGGACAACGAAATGCCGTCTTATAAATGTCTTCTTCGGCTACAAATATCTGGTTGTATCAAGAATCTACATCCATGAAGGTGAGAATCCCATGATTAGAGGCAGCATTTACCAGCATATTGGCTACTAGCATAATATATTTATCCTTAAGAGTAGCCAAATTAAAATTTTTGAAATTTAGATAGATCCTAACTTGGTCATTCTTCTTCATAACAAGGACTATATTAGATAGCCATTCTACATAATTAGTCGTGCATATGAATCCAACTTTTAAAAGCCTCTCAATTTCCTTTTTGATCTTTAGCATCAACCTAGAATTGAACCTTCTAGCTAGCTGTTTGTGAGGCTTGAAGACTTCTTTTATCTGTAACCGATTCTTAACTAATTGCCTGGATAACCTTAGCATTTCGTGGTATTCCTAGGAAAATATTTATATTGCTTAATGAGCTCGATCAGTCGATGTCTATCATATTTAGCTAATAGGCCATTGATTTTGATTCTTCTTAGTTCTTCTTTAGTATCCAAGTTGACATCAATTAAAGAATTTTGAGTTTTAAAGCTAGGCTTCTCTTTTATGAACAGAGCCTATAAATCTTCCTTTTCTTGCATTTGATCTATTAGTTGATCATGCTCTTTCTCATGGGGTTTACTCCTCATTCCTAGTTTCAGCTAAGAGCATAGAAAGCCATTACAGGATATTCTAGACTACTTTAAGGTCTTGATCCATTAAAACCTTGTAAGAGAAGTCGTGATTGGTCTCAACTGTTAACTGAATCTTTATCTAGTAACCATGAGCAGTGAAATTACAAGATTCTAAAGACCCTTCTTCATAATTATTTGACAGTTTAATTATCTTCACTCGTGGTGAGTAAAAAATAGTCTTTATCATCTTAATATCAACCATAAGAGGATTCTGAACAGCTAATACCACTTCTAACTTGTCACTTTCCCAAAACATTAACATCTGGTTCAATGTGGAAGGAATACACTAGTTTGAATGAATCCAAACTCTACCTAACAAAATAAAGTAAGTGGGTTTAGCATCCACCACAAAAAAATCTTGACCTTGTGGTTTTGCTTCTAACAATGATCTCAGCTACCAATACCTTAACTGTCGTGATTGCTTCTTTTGTAAAGTTGATCATCTTCATATTAGTAAATATAAGGTTAACTTTTGACTTACCCAATTTCAACATTGTACCAATAGGCATAATGTTCAAAATTGCTCCACCATCTATGAAAATTGGGCTAACTAGCCTACTATTAATATGAGCATTTATATACAAAGGCTTAAGATGGTAGTCATAACCTTTGAAGGTTTCTCAAACTATATCATGGCTGGCCCAGTCTCTTTCTCTAATAGGGTAACCTATTCAATTTCCTCGATGAAAACATCTCCTTATAGTTCTACCAATGCTCAATCCTCAACTGAAAATTCACTTAGCAAAATGCTGATGATGTCAATATCTCTTTTAGGTCACCATCTTTACCAAAATTGACTACGACTATTATCCCATGATCATCACCTTTTATAGAGTTTATTACAACTGCTTCAGCTAAATTATCTGGTTTAGCTGAATCTGCTTTGGCTTTTGCAACCAGACTGCCATCTCTTACTGAATTAGCTATGGCTGTTTCATTTATGGCTACTTCAGCTTTCTAGAGAGAGTTGATTTCTTTCCTTACCACTGTTTTGGCTTTGCCGATCCTTTTTAGCATTAGTTGCAGCTTCCGGTTAGATCTTTCCCTTTATCTCATTTGTTTTTTAGTATGAGTGAGGTATTCTATCGAGGCCGACTGAGAAGGCTCCTTTTTAACATACTTGTTTAAGAACCATTGCCCTTTTTCTACAGATGCCTTTGGCTTGATCATCCTCTAAGGCTTTAATTGTTCATCATTCCAAGTAGATATTCTTAGTGTAAATATTCCATTTTCAATGTTGAACTGAATTTCTTTTCATTTCTCTTTTGGAATTGGCTCATCATCGATCCTTAGGAAATTCAGCTTGTCAAAAACATTGCTTCTGCCTCCTTCTAGGTTTTCTAGGAAGCAAAGTATTTTAAACACGTTTGGTTTTTTTACTACGGACTTCAGCTACTTTGGTTGTGCAACTAGCTGCCCCCCAGCAGTAGCCAATGTCACAGCTTTTGCCCCTCCTTTGACTCTCCACTATTTCTTCATAGGGTGTTTCCATACCAAATCTTTCGGATTTGATTTAGATTGGGGTAGTGGATCTGATATAGTAACCATATAGGTGGATACGGCTGGAAATAGATCCGTACTGACTAATATTTCATGTGTTCTTTTATCAGCTAATTTGAACCTTCTATCTTTTAAGACTTTTTGGATAACTATTCTTAAAAATCAAGTAGTTAATAGTAGAATGATTGTATGAATTATGCCAATTACAGTATTGCTTGTCTTTAATTTCAATAGCCGATAGGGATCTTATGTCTATCAATCAACTTGATTTGCTTGTTCTTCAGTAGGTAGTCAAAGATTTGATGGCTTTAGAGATATCAAATAAATATCTTTTTTTATTCTCCACCTTAGGGATCTCCTTTCCCTTGTTTGGTTTGAGAGCTGGACAAGAATAAGGTTTTCCTTTTAAGATCTCAACTATTAACATATCAGCTAAAGGCTTCTTATCACTATCGGCTGTCTTTTTTAGGGTCCAAATTAGCTGAATCCACCACTTATACCAAGTGTAGAGCTTTTCCAATTTTGTTGGCTCTCCTTTATTCTTTTTTAAAATGAAATGCTCTACTCTAGTGGCTTTAGATACCGACTTAGTCAAATCGGTACACTCTTATACCACCATTTATACCAAGTTAAGATACTTCTTTTGATACCAACTCACCCACCAATTCTGATCAAATACTTCTTTTGATTTGCCTCGCTACATTGAACAGTGAATCTGCCAATGTGCTTCGTGGTAGACCTTCTGTCCTCAGTAAGATTGTAAAATCTGGAGTTCTAAAATCCCTCGGTAAAGGGAAGACTCTGTCTACCTATTCAGGATATGATTCCTTATAGACTAGCTTGTCGAAAGACCTTTGCTTTACACCGAAATGTCTTATCATTGCTACATCAATTATATTGGGATTAATCAAGGCTGGCATAGCAGGCCTCGCCTCAGCTATCGATGATGGATACATGTTTGGCATTTGTATGCTCACTAGTCTTGTCTGCCTGGGTGGCCCTTGACTTTGTACGTGGTCCAGCTGTTTAGGATACACTAGCTGATTAAGAGTAATAGGTGGAGGTTAACCCCATGGCTGCTCTACTTCGTAATCTCTAAATGTTCTATACTAACTTCGAATATAGCATTTGGAAATTGCATCTGAGCGGAGGCCAGTCCTAGCTATGACATCTATCTAGGCGGCCCGTGTTTATGTATGTAGATCGCCTATTAAGCATACATTGGCTAGTTAGGAGTAATAGGTGGAGATTGACCTCTTAGCTGCTCTATTCCATAGCCTCATAGTGTTTTGTACTGAATTCTCCCAAATCTAGTAATTAGATACGGTAGCTGAGTTGTAATCGAACCTGGTTGTGGTATAGCACTAAAAATTGTCGAGTTAGAAATAGTTAGTATAGATGGTAATCCAAGAGTACCTACCACAACTGGTAGTCTTCTAGCCATCTAAACTTGCCCTTACTGTGGAATCGGTTGTGGAATCAATTATGCCACTTAACTAATAGTCACTAACCATTTGGCCCCCAAGTGTAACCAAGAGCGAGACTATTTGTGGCTGCTGAGTTGGTTGCCCACCTTTGGAAGAGGTTGCAAAACACTCTTTCAGCAATTGGGAAGTATTTTACACTTGCTATTAAACATTGTGCACTTCATTATGGACCATTAGCTTCACAATCTTAGCTACTTATTTTAACATCTAGTATATTAAATCATTAAGTCCCAAATCGATCTGTTGAAAGATAAAAGAAGTGGTCATCATTGTAGGACTGCATAGACAGTTCCAGTCTCCTTGTATAGTTGGTGCAACTATCCTCAGTTAAGGAGATGACACTCCTTCCATATCTGATGTAACAGTCCCCACAAAGAGATGGTGCTGCCGAAGTAGTAATTTTAGTAGGTTGTGAAACCTGAGGGTCATCTTGTCTTTAACCACCATTCTTCTAGCTCCTGATTTTAAAGTGTACCATATCAGATAAGTCTCTTCCTAGAATGCAGTGGCATGCACCAATTTAAATTGTAACCAATAATGAATCTCTCTAGAGATTAGTCATTTTGAACCCACAAGGTGTGCCTAGAAAATATGTTTACGAAATATTTTTCTATAGAGATCAACCAAGATGAATTGGCTAACTTTGCAACTCTTGATTCCCACGTTCAAGTGATTGAGCTAAGAAAGGAACTTATGTTTCCTAGATAATGTGTTCTTAGGATACTAAAGAAAGCTCCTAGTGATTTGGTACAATGAAATGTAACTATTAAGCATGAATTTGTAAAGGAAAAATGATAAATAAAGGCGATAAAGCATGTAAAGAAATGATGTAAATAAAGCATGTAAAAAAATGTTGTAAATTAAGTAACAAAGGCTGAATGTAAAATAGGAATTGAATTAATGTTGGATTATTGTTTGTTTTTTTTATGACATTGAAGTGCTTCACAAATGATAACTCTAGTCTTATTTATAAAGAAAAACTAGTCATTAACCCACTAAGCCTATCTATCACATTCTCCCTCAACTCTCTAACTAAGCACCCACCAATATAAGAGCATAACTAACAATAGAAGTGTGTTACAGCCTCAATTAACTAACATGCCTGAATTTTTAGCAATTAATATTTTTCCTTAGCTAGTCTCAAATAACAATTTTCTAGTGCTCCATATCTGCATTATCCTTTAAAAGTAGGGTATAACATTAAATGTGGTTTGGATGCACCAAATTATCCTTGACTTGGTCCAACTTGACAAATCCAATAACCCTACTTATCTAATTGACCCAATTTTGCTTTAACAAGTCCATAAGCCCAATAAATGTCCAAGCCCGTTGAGATACCAATTTGGATAAGTCTTATCCTTATCCTTTCCTTTGAATAATTCCCAGCAATTTCTCTTTTATCACCCTTAACTGAAAATTCCTATTTTAATGGGATTCAAATCCAAACCATTATCCTCTCTTATCTCTGAATAACAACACTAGATAGGGCTTGATTTCACTAACCAGGTAGCTCACTAAACAGGTTTTAACCCAATTAACATTATTTGAGTTAGGACCAAATTTAGTTAGCCGACCTAGTCCATTAACTGATTGAAGTTCAACTGACTAGCCCAAATGATTTTGGCACACACCTTGCATATTTTTTGGTGTTAACAAACACCAAAGACTATGTGAACAAATCAAGATCCACGAATGACCGAAGCAAATAATGAATTACCATTTACAAAGCATAGTTTTTGCATAATGGCATATCACTTCAAAATTTAGTAGTTGGTTTAATTTGGTTCTTCATGAGAAATATGTAAAATGGTGTGTTGAATTTTATGAGCCATACAAGTTAGAAATGATGGAAGAATTAGAGTATCAGTGCCATCAGGTGGTATCCAAGTATAATTTGCAATATAACAAACTTGTAAAAGTCCTGTACGAGTTCAAGAATTATTGGGTACTTGTTTATTTTCGAAGTTATTTTTTTTAGAGGAATGACTAGAAGATCTGAGAGTATTAATGCTTTTATAAAGAGATTCATCAACTCCAATGCAAGTTTGAGCCAATGTATTTAACTGTCACCTATAACCATGATTAGTCCACTCCTTAAGCTACAACTTAGTTGTTTTACTTTCACCAATATTTTTTACTTTGGCAATCAACAACCCTTCACAACTAATTGAATTTGCAGGTATCAATCACTATCATCTATTATGCAAAATACACAAGTTATCTAACTTGTCTTTTTTTCCCAAGGAAGAATTAGCTACCAAAAGTATCAAAAACCTCAATCACAAAGTTAGACAAATTTGGATGAGTTTACAATAGAGCCAAATGATATGAAAGTTTGGCTTTTCAGCTCTATTCTAATGCAAATGGTCTTGGCTATGACTAATGAAAAATTAATTTTTTGGCTCAAAAGATTTAAGTTTTGAATTTGAATTTAGTTATATGTAATTTGTTGTCTTCTCCTTTTCCTCTTCAAAGCTTATAAGCCATCTCGGTTTAGCAGCAGTTTCTCAATAGAAGATACCTATTAGAAGTTTTTAATTGGCTAGAAAAGCATGCTTTAGAGTCTTGTTCATTTAATGCATAGAGACGAATTTACATTTTAGTATAAACATGAACTTTTGTGGACACATTGCCTGCTATTTTTTCTCTTAGCTTTTGTGGATATTGACTCATGTTCAAATGAACTTTATTCAAATATTTAATTTGACACAAGGATGATGTCGTACATTTAAAAATGATGAATTTGAATAAAGTTTGATAATGCGTATGCATTGTTTTAGGATATGATTTGAGTCTATACTTGAACTGAAGAAGATGAACACTACTTCACTTAAGTGAAATTGAAAATTTTGGCATTCAAAATTTCAGCTGCAAACTCTTTGTCTTCAACATTAAGTCACCTTTGACTACTTTAATAGTTACTAACTTGCTTCTAGCACTTGCGCCAATCTTCAAAGAAGGTCATTTCAATTAGCACTCAAGGTTTGACCGACTTCCACTTGCACTTTAGTTCTTGTTAATTGTTGTACTGCTTGTTCAGTTGTGATTCCTCTATTTAACTCTTGATAAGATCCATTAAGTTTAGCTGAAAGTTCTTCTTTCTCATCTAATTTTTTTCAGCATTTATAAAATAAGAAAGTGAATGGAATTAGGGTTCAATAGTTATTTTGTTATCATTACAATATAGATTTAGGATAAATTCAAAATACAATTTACCCAACAATTTGATACCATGTTTTAGGATTGCATGCTTACCATTACACCAATAGTTATAGTTGTTAGTGAAGATGCAACATTATTTCCTAAGGATATGTATTAGTATAGAAGTAGTGCATACATATAAAATATGTATAAATACATGTATGAATATACATATATACATATAGGGAAAAATACATTAAAAAAACATGGACAAGTGTAGGCTTTAGAACAAAGATGGAAAAATGCTACATTGTGATGTTGGAAGAAGAAAGGAAAATAATAAAATATATGATACTTGCTAAAAATGAAAATGTGATGAATTAGAAGTAAGAAAAAGATTTAATATGGCAATTTGTAATTAATAAAGGGGTTTATGTATAAGGAAGAGAATAAGTGTGGCAATTTGTAATTAATGAAGGGAGGTATAAGAAGGAGAATAAGTGTGGCAACTTGCAATTAATGAATGGGCTTAGTTTTAAGAACGAGAAAAAGAGTGAAAAAGTTGTAATAATTAAGGGGACATGTGAAAGAAAGTTAGGATTATGCCCATTCATCTATGATCATAAAGTTTTTCTTTGTGATCATCACCTACCACACACTTAACTTGTTCTATTCTGAACGGATTATGGTTCCCAAGATCTCCTAGGGATTCAAAGTTTCACTTCAACAACAGGGTTAACATAGCTTATCTATGGCCAAAAACACCCTAACAAGAAATTACTAATCCCAAAGCATATAGAATTTAACCAGCAAGAAGTGAAAAACAATAAGTAGTAATAGAGAATAAGACAAGTAAAAACTTACATAATATAGCTTCAAACTTTTTATTACAGTAAATCAATAGTCACTGGTACAAGCTATTCATCAAAGCTCTTGTTGTTTACACAGGCTCTGATACCATTTACAGATAAAGGTGTGGAATGAAGGATTTTTACAAGAGAATGTGTATACTAGAGGGTGAGGGAGAGTAGTATTACAAGAGAAAAAATTAGAAATTCTAAGATATCCTACAAGGCTGAAGCATCTCCCTATTTATAGAAAAATTCATACAGATATCACTATCATATTAAGTAAGAAGATAAGAAGAAATCTCCTTTATTTGCTGTAAAGAATATTACTTTTACTAAAGGTAGATATGCATTATCTTCTTTAGTTGAGGTGTCCCTTTTTGAAAGTGACTTGCCATCTATCTGTCTTCTTCAGATAATGACTCATCATCTTTCTGTCTTTTTCAGAAAATGACTGGTCATCTTTCGGTGGTAGAGATGTCATTGTCATGGTTCTATAATGTTGTCAATGTTATGTTTTGTAATACTGTTAAATGTGTTGGCACCATCACTCTTGCTTTCAGTGTTGTTTACTCTGTCTGCAAGATTATACTCCATCTCTGTATCAGTAATGAGATCTTCAGGGTCTTCTATCTCAAAGAGTTTTATTTTTCTGAAAATCTAATCACAAAGTTCTATCTAATCTCTGAACCTTTTGTATTGAACTGGTAATGTGGTAGTAAAGATTCTTTTTTTTTATCTGAAATTGTAAAGAAATCTTCACTTGTAATAAAATTTGCCTATTTGATAAGCTTTGGAAGTCAAAGTCAAAGAGAAATTCAAGAGGATGAATTCTCTGAATAAACCAGTATAAGAAACAGTCAAATGATAATAAATCCTAGTGTTAATTTTCCTATACTTCCAAGATCAAATAGTTATTCAAGAAATAAAGAATTAAAAACTATAATTGTATCTCAACTTTTAATAGGAGAAAATGAATATATCATTTTTTTCTCATCAGAATAAAAAGAAATATAATTATGTTTTAGGTAATTTTAATTTCTCAGGATATAAACCATACCAATTAGATGTTTTGATTGATACAGGTGCTATAACAAGTATTTGTAGAATTGATGTTTTGCCTATAGAAAAATGAGTAGTAAGCTAAAGAAATAGATGGCAGAGAAATTGTTATCAAATATAAAGCTAAAAATTATACCAATCTGGTTAGGAAATAAAAAATTTCTTATACTAAAAATATTATATTTTCCTTTAATGCATGGGGACATGTTGCTAGGATAATTTCTTACATAAATATTTTCCTTTAAAGTTAGATAATAATTCCTTAGAATTATCTTTAAATAATTATAAAATATCTATACCTATACTTGTAGAACATAAGTATAGATGTGATAGCCTTTTAAGAAAAAGGGTGAAATTCAAACCTTAAAAACTTCACATTAGTTATACAGACAGTTAGAACCAAACTTTAGTGAAGATCCTTTAAAATTATGGAAAAGAAATCCTAGAAATTGTAGTTTCAGGTTATCTGATCCTAATAAAATCATTAGAATTAAACCAATGGTCTATACTAAACAGGATATAGACGAATTTGAAATCCAAATTAAAGAACTATTAGAAAAAAGATTAATAGAGTCAACTACTAGTCCTTACTCTAGTCCAGCTTTTATGGTAAGAAACCACTCTGAAATAAAAAGAGGAAAAGCTAGGATGGTCATCAACTATAAGAGATTAAACCAAAATCTTGAGTTTGATGGTTATTTTATTTCAATCAGTAAATAATTTTCTTAAATCAAGGAAAGGATAGGAGAATCCAAGAAGGATTTGATGGTATAATTATATTTGTCAATATTCTTTTGATATAGAACATATCAATAGTAACAAAAAATTTCTTATAGATTTCTTAAGCAGAAATTAGCCAGAAAAAGGATAAAGGTAAAATAACTTTATTCGAATCAACAGGCGAATGGACAACTGTCAAGGTCAAAGCAAGGATCAATCATATTTTAGCTAAAACCGTGAGGTAGGAAGAAATAAAGGGCAAAACCATAGGAGAAAAGAAGGAGAAGGAAAACTGAGCAAGAAAAGGAGGAAAGAAGGAGGTGTAGAAAGAAAAAAAAAATACAAACATTAAGGGTATTAGACAATATTCATGCATTCCTTTGTTTTATTTTATCCTTACTTTGAAAGCTACTTTCTTGTTACTCTTATATTTTTCATGCTACTCTTATATTCTTCACACATATGAAATGGAAAATGAGGAAAATGAATCCCTTTTAAAGGAAATGAGAGAAAAGGCTAATTTGCATTACATTTTCCTATATTTTAAAAACTACCATCAAGAATCCTTCATTGTTATGTATGAATGCTTGTTAGATGTTAGACTCACTTTTCTTCATCTTGATGTGCAAATTAATTGGTAACATAAATTTGTATTGTTTACTTAGAGAAAGGCATGATCTATGTAACAAGAAAAAATGACAAGTAGATCTTGTTAGGAAAACATAGAAGTATTTGTGTTAAAGTGTGATTATGTAGTACAGGGTTGTTTTGTGTAAAGTTGTAGTTGTGTTCTTAACAAGTTTACATAGCAATTTTAGTAATTGGCTCTTGTATAAATAAATAGTTTACAAATTGTATCTCTAGGAATATTAACCTGCTATTCACAAGTTACATTTCTTAAGTAAATATTGGTTAATTAAAGATTTAATAAATTGAGTAGCATGGATTTAAAATCAATTAGAGGAAACGATAAAATTTGGAAGGAGGAATACAAGATCACTAATCATGGCCTTATGGTGTAAAGTGAAATAAGAAAAATGTCTAAGGAAAATTATACAAGTATCATCCGTAGGAAGGAAAATAAAGATGCTAGAAAATACAAGTAACAATAGTATTACCGATTAAATTAGCGTAAGAGTTTATTAATAGATTAAGTGATGGATTAAAGAAGTAAGGTGTTACAATGTTAACCCTATAAATTCAACAATCTCCACTCTCCCCCCTGCAACGAAACCTAGAGGACTCGAATTTGTAACCTCGCTCTGATACTAGATTTTAGGATCATGTGTTCACCACTACACCAATAGTTATTGTTCTTAGCGAAGGCACAACTTTATTTCCTTATATGCCTAGTGTCACACCCCACACTGAGGCATGATTGGCCTAGAGGAATGGGTAACTAAACCTCCATAACCTTGACATCAAAACAAAGAAACAAATATGACTCATGACTAAACCAAAGAATAAGAATAGAATTTTAAAAACTCAAGTTAAAACAAACATTTAATTATTGAAATACATAACAATTTACTAAAAATTTTGGCAGAGATTTCCTAGAACATGCCTCAAAATACAAATATATAATCCTGGTTGCATTCAATCAGTTTACACAATGTCAATATATACTAAGAGCTTTGCTCCACTTTAAACCACAACAACCAATGAACTGGACTATAACCCTATACAACATCTCACACACAAGCCCTAAAGTGACTGCAACTTTCATCCTTGACTTGAGATTCCGAAGATATATCTTGTTACACGCTATCGACAAGTCATAAGCTCATCGACGATGTATACTGAAATCCTATTACAAAAAAAAAAAAAAATTATCAATAGAAGAATGGTGAATCCCATGGACTCTGTGAGTGAAAAATGTACTTAAAGGGTACTAGCATCACTCAAGGCACAAATGCAATATATAGATCAAATAATTTTCATAATAACATAAATTCTATAGTAAATTACTTTCATACATCATAATTATGAGAACGTAAAATTAAACAAGCTAAGAACTCAAATCAAATCAATCAAATCAATCAAAACACACAAAAAGCCAATAGAGTAACCTAGCTTCACACACCACATATCCTCCCACTAGGCATTTTTTTCTCCGTCACACCAAATATCTTTCCTATACATAATTCATCCCACTAGGGCTAAGAACACAAATATTTTAAAATACTTCTCAAAATCAAAATATTTTAGAATATCCTAGGTGTGCTTGGATTTTATTTTGGAAGTAAAAACCATTTCGAAGAAAATTCAGTTCGAAAACAAAAATCAATTTTATTGGCCTTTATTAACCACACACAGTTTCACACATCAACATAATTAAAGTAACTCAAATTAAGCACTACATATGCTTATGTTTTCATATGAACATATCTATTCAAATATATATAACAAATAAACATATTAATCTAACAACTAAAATATAGCATTTAACCACTTACCGTTTACTGATTTTACTCATCACTCCCTCTTGTGTTTATGTTAGTTGTTGGGTTAACCACAAGTTCCGAAATTAAATTTTCCAAATCTTATTTACTTTATCCATTTTATAAGTTATAACATTTTAATTACAAAAGTCTATAGTTGCTAAGTTTCAAGTATTTATTTAAAGTTAACTCTTCTTTAAGTATTTCATAACCCTCTTGGAAATATATTTGATTCCAATTTACTTACTTAACCAAATTCAACAAAACCAAGTTCAAACATTATCTTTAGGAAGTTAGATATCTTTTTTATTTAGAAACTTATCCTGAAATTAGTCCTAAACTCACTCAAATCCTCACATAAACACAAACAGGACACTGCACAATTTCTAGTTACCTAACTCGGATTCACATGCTTGTAAATTTCCCATACTTGGGAATTAAATTATAAAAAAATTTAGTACTAGCTTACCAAGGTGTTAGGAACATTTTATCATTAGCATTCCACTCCTAAATCATCCTTTAAGACCCTTTAAAAATAGTCACACCAAAATAGGTTCAATCAGAATCCGAAAATCACAACCATGACTTCCAACATATCTAAAATACACATAACATGGAATTGAAATCTGCACCACTCTAAAATTGTCCTTTCATATATTAGGATCAATTCTTATTTAAAGGTCCTAAACTTATTCCAACCATAACCCCCCAACAAAGTCTTCCAGACTAATTGAAGCTCGCCTAAAATCCTACATGGACCTAACTACAATCTAACAACTTTAACAATATACTTAGAACCAATTTATAAAAAATTTCAAACAATATCTCAAGACCTAAGCTACACTTTCTCTTTAGAACTCCTAAATTAATTCAGTCCTGAAAACACTCGAAATGTAAGAATTCTCTAACCTATAGAGTTTTCCCTTGTTTCCCCTTTTCAATAACCATTCACTTTCATATCAATTATTTCCATCAATACCAACTTGTATTTTACCTCTTAACAAAATCAACACAGTCACCCAACATAGCAATTGAGTACATGATTTAGTAGCATAGCCAAGATTGGCTAAATAAACCAAATTATGGTTAAAATAAAATATTGTTTCAATTTAGACAACAGTGGAACTATAAAAATTTCAGTTTTAGGCACTATCAAGTTAAGCAAAATTTAGATTGGGGTGAAGTTCATAACTACATGATCCTTGGAATAATTAGGGAGCCTACAGATAAGCTAAGTTTAGTTTGCTAAGCTTGTTGAAAGATACATAATGTGCTCAACCAGAAAACCTAAAGAAGCTATGGTTTTGGATTCCTTTAATTAGAATCAGCCAGTAGTGCTAGATCATAAGAAGAACATATATGCCGACACTGACATAGTCCACCTTTCTTCCATTTTTCAACTTTCTTTTAATTGTCTTTCCCGATTATTACATTTCAGAGCTATCAAGTATTCCAGACAAGTTCAATCAAATTACTAATTCCTCTACATTAGAGAATTTGTTGTACATTTACTATTACTTGTTGGGAGAGGTTTAAGTAGGATGAATGAAAATAAGTTACATTGTTCATTGTCGTTCTATATCATAATTTTGTTAATCTCTTCCTAACGAAAGTAAAATTATTCTCATTAATCCTTCCACTTTATTTCCTTCCCAAACAAGAGGAGGAAACTACTACAATCTGTCCTTCCAACTTTTTCCACTTTCATTCATCTATTTTCTTTCATCCATTAGTGTTCCCAAACAAAGGCCAAATGACTCTAGACACATGTCAAAATATAAAACTTTAGAACTATAGACCTTATAGGCTAATTGACTAGTGTGTACTAAATTGTAAATGTGGTTCTCTTCAAAAGACATAATGTAGGTTGGAAATAGGACTATTGGAAAGTACAAGTTGCTGCATTCTAGCTTGGTTAAATAACTGCAGTTTTATAGCACACGTGATGAATGGATTATTGCAAGAAGTTATTGAGTTTTGATTCCAAAATGGTGGTAGGGATAGGCTGTGTAGAGTAAGTTTTTGGTGATATGTTAATTACTCTAACCTATACAGTAAAATCCCAAACTGTTTTTTCTCTATATTTACTTCGGGAGCTAGGGGTAATTATACAAAAGAACGATAGCTCAACTAGGATAAATGATATCATCATAAATTTATTCTATAAATGCTTGTCAAAAGTAAGAAAGATGTTTGACTAGATAATAAAATAAGGAGAAGAGAGCTAAGATACCACATATTAACTGAGTCTCCACTAAAAAGAAATGGAAACTATATCTGGCAATGATCAAGAAAGTCTATAGTGTAATCTCCAGCTTATCATGGTGGTGCCGATAAGGAAGGAGGAAAGTAGCTGCTATCCTTTGCCTGAAACTCACAGAAGAAACCATAAAACAGCCAAAGCAAAACAAAAGTAAAGAAAGAGGAGAAAGAGGGTTGTAACTAGCATAAACCTTGGCTGCAAGAAAGATGAACCAAGGCAAAAACAAAAAGAGAAAGAACATGACATGATTTTTAGAAGGCTCGAGAAGCTCTAGGAAGGAAAAGAGAAGAGACAATGGAAGAAAAGAAAAAGGAAGCAAAATTTCAGCCACACAAAAATTTGAAGAAAAGAATAAAGACAAGGTAAAGAAAATTTAAAGTCAAAGTCAAAAAGTTAAATTAAATATGTGATGTAAATTTACTTTTAGCTCTTACTCATATACACTTATATATGTCTTTATTCAATTTAATCTTCCTTGTTCATACTATAATTCATCCTTAACTAAAAAAAATTACATAATACAACCTTTAAACATCACACTAAGTATCAAGTTATAACATGTTTAATCGTAATTTATTTTATATTTATTATTTTATAACAAAAATTTATACATTATGCCTAAAACTAGATTTTACGATATCAGGTTATAACACCTGGCAGAGCAAAAAAAATCCACGTCTATACGTGTCATGTGTAGGGTATGGGGGCTTCACAGTGAACATATGGTAAACTAGTAGGTTTGGTTGTCAAGCACCAATGCCACTCCCACACGTGTCAGCAAGTCTCAAAGGGTAATACTAAACCCTATAAATACAATAGACTAACATGGAATTTGATGCCTAGTTAGCAAAGCTAATGCTGGCCTTTAGGTCATGTGCCATTAGTTTGTTTGTGATGTTTTGTCTTGGGATCTTCCATATTTAATGTTTTATAGTTATTTTCCTAAATTAGATTTTCAAGGAATGTTTGCATCCTATATTTTATAAAGATTCATTCAAGCATGATTATTATGGAACATATCATTTTGTTTATCGCTTTCTAATTTATTCATGAATTTAAAAAGAATTATTCTCATACTCGAAGCTATTTTGTTATGCTATTGCATCAGTATTGTACAATTAGTTGTTTACACAATCAAAAGATTTTTTAGTTATCTTGTTTTACTTTTGATGAGTTATGTGTTTATTTATTACAAAAGGTTTAAAATATTTTGGTTTATATTTTGTTTTGTGAATAACCTATATACATGAAGTGAATATTAGTGATTGGTGTTATTCTTTTGGAATGTTAGTTTATGGTTTTGTTCAAAATTTATCTTATTAATACTTTGAGCTGCGAGAAAGAATGAGAAGAATGGTTTCCTTTAGAAAACAGTGAAGTTATTTTGTAAAACTACTATGGTGTAGAAGTACATTTGATTGTTTAATTTTTCCATCTAATATGGTTATTCATGGATAATACAATTTGGATGGATTTTTCTTATATGTGACTTGGTATTGCATGCATATTGATTATTTTAAGCTTTTAGAATTGAATTGTAGGTGTATTGTTGGAAAATAATGTTCCTTGGAATTCCTTTATTGTTTGAAAATTTTGGGTTTCTTTTGGTATGAACTTCTTTTGATTTGCAATTCCTTGACTTTTTGTTGTTAATTGGCTTGTTTTAGTGGTTGCAGTTCTTAAATGAGAATTTTTTAGAAGTGTAAGTTAATTTGAGAAAATTTTAGATTACTTGGGTAATGCTAGTTATTGGTGTAACTAGTATGGTTATGTGATTAGATTCTAGATAATTATGGCTTGAAATTTAAGTAGGTTAGAAGTAGTTAGGCTGTTAATCTTTGGAGTTCATTAATGTCATGTTAGTTGTCCAATTAGGTGGGTGAATCTTAAGGGAAAAATTTAGAACATTAGATTGAGATTTTTTTCTTGGTGTTTAGAGGCTTAGTTGATAACTAAGTTTGAAATTTAAATAGAGGTTTCTTTTCTAGAATCCCAGTGATCACAAAAGTCTTTTTTTAAGATCATCTTCAATGGCTGGAATTAAATGTTTAGTAATGCATCACTTTTAGGTTTTGAGTGGAGAGTTTTATCTTGTAGCTTTTAAATATGTCTTTTTAGGATTTCATTACTTTCATAAGATTTAGATTTGATCAATTTGAACTTGAGGTATTATTTTAAGGCCCGCTTATGAAATTGAAATGTTATAGGATGAATTTTGGAGTGATTGAGGTTATGGTAATTTTGGCACCACACTGGATATTTCTTTTGAGATACTTATTTTGAGATAAATTTGTGAACTTTGTGAAAATAAATGTTCAAAGAAAATTTTGCTAAGTCGACATAGTACTTACCAACTCACTAAGTTTGTTAAAACTTGCTTCTCTAGTTTTACAGATACATGATTCAACTATATCTTGATTTGGAGTCTTGAAAGTGTCAAAATTTGTCACTGCTAAGTTCTTAATACTTTATTTAATCATAGAGTATTACTCCATAACTATACTAGATTTTAGTGAGGTCGTTATCTATTATTATTTAACAATTATTGACTTGTCTATTACTTGTACTTTGATATTAATTTGAAGTTAGCTTGATCTAATGTGAGCTTTGGCTTGGCTAATCTTGGTTTTTACGCACCCATCATGGCTCGATTCTGGACGTGACATTTGGCTTGTTTATGGATTCATAATTCTCCATCTAATATAAGGACTATATTCAATCATTTTTAGCAATTGTTTGAACCTTATGTCACACTTCTAGTAGATTTTCAAATTCAAAAGTTTCATTCTCATTCTTACTATCATTAGTGACTAATATGGACATTGAATTTTCTAGATTAATTAAAAATTGACTATAGGAATTTTTATTACAAAAATTTCATAAGGAAAACAAAAATATTAAATTTTCATTATTCGTTAGCTATTCATTAGAAAGAAAAAAGAATGATGAGCTACATGCTCAGTTGGAAGCCCCGTCATTACTCCCAATAAAGTATGATTGTTGTTATACATGAATTTTTTTAATAGCTATGACCTTATCTAGCAACACCTAATATTCCCGCCTATCTTAGAGGTCTAAGGGATGACTCTCCTAGAAGGTCTACTTAGAGTTTATTCTCCATTTCCCCTATCCTAAAATGAAAAAAATAAAAAATTAACAGTGTACTCCTAAGGGCATTTGTTAAGTTTTTTGTGATGACCTATAATTTTACTTGTGCCTAAATAATAAGTTCAGGTCTTGTGATGGAACCGCAAACCCCTTCGATTAATTTTAGAGAGCTTCTAAATTTGAATTCTTTTAAAACTAAATAAAATTATTTTATTATGTACCCATGGTATTATTATTGACAAAATAATTATTTTCATATATGTCTATATTTTATTATTTATTAACTTAATAGGAAAAAATTATTTACTTTGATTTTATTATTTAGTATAACTTTTAAAAAGGTGATGCTATATTATAACTATAATAGGATTGAAAAAAAAAAGAATTAATATTATATATATATATATATATATATATATATATATATATAGATATATAGATATCTTTTTTTTTTTCTTTTTTTTTTTGTCCTTTTTATCTCTTTCTCCTTATCCCACGTGAAGACAACTTTACCTTTTACTTTTCTATTACATCTCACTCACCCATTCCATTTCTCTTCTCCCCTCATTCCTCTATTGTCGTGAGCCACTTTCCACCGTGCTTGGTGAGTGCTTTACTCCATTTATGTTTGCTTGTTGATTTGAATCTCATGGTTGTCCTAACATCCACAAAACTTACCCATGCACACACATTTTTTCCCTTATTTCACCTTCCTCTATTGCCCTCTCCTTTTGCTCTTTTTCTAATTATTCCATTTTATTTATTGTCTTGTAAGAGATCTACTTAAAGCTTGTTTTTAGTCACCCTGATTTACATTATTCTTGGTAAGGAACTGTTTATACTTTTTATATATAACTTTAATTATGTTAGTATTGTGTTTATCCGTTAATTCATGCTTTATGTTTTCAACTATAATTCTTATAGTTAAATTTATAATTTTAGATTATGTTATATTTTGAGGATTTTCTTTCCTTTATTGTATTTTATTAAAAATTGTGAGCACTCTATATAATAATCAAACTTTTATATGTTTGAGAAACCCTTTTTGTGCAAATTATGAGAGATTTATATTTTAGAATTTAGCTTTTTGTTAAGAAACTTACTGATGAGAATGTTTAATTATTAAATCTTAACTTTATTAACCCATTTCTTATAAATTTACAGTTTTAGATAGTGTAACTATAATAATCTATACTTTTCATAGTGAGCTCACTAAGATAGGATATATTACATGTTACTAAATTAGAAAATTGGGTGAAATTAAGTTGTTTTCTTTTGTATGGGTTTGGATGATGTTGGTTGTGAATTATTTGGATTCAAATTTTGTCGAGAACTCATTATTCCTATTTATTGGCTACGCCATTTAGTTCATGCAACTTTTTTTGGCTCTTATTAATTATTCTAGAATCTTGTTAGGAATTAGTATAGGCTCGTTGGATACTCCTGCACCTTCCATTGGGTGACTTTAGTTTCCCAAAATTCTTGAAAGCTTCTTTTGTACTGTGAGTTGATAGTCCTTAGTATATATATATATATATATATTTTTTTTTTTTTATTATTATTATTATTTTTTGGTACTCTCCATGTGCATCATTACTTTTTGTACAAACATGTTTCACTTAAACTTGACTTTTGACCTTTCAAGCTTTTCCAAACTAGTTTGTAAGTAAATGATTTAGAAAATACATTTGAACCATCAAACATTTTAAAGATCCATTTCGAATCACTTATGCATACATGGATATAATTATTATTATTTTACGTTATTGAACATAGTCATCGAGGACAAGCACTTTAACATTTTATTATCTCTTATTTGATAAGTGTCATTGGACATATGCTTTGAATTGATTTGAAATTAATATTACCATTTGGAATAAAAGTTGATTTATGTTATTTTGACTATTGGTGTGCAACTTTATTTGATCACTTTGGAGTTGATCAACTTATTGGTTTGAAAAGTAAATATCAAAAAGTTTGCTATTGGATAATAATATTGGAGATGCTTCCATTAATTTTCTTAGTTTTTCATCTCAATATAACTTTGTTATTCAAGTATTCTATTTTCTGTCGGATTGCTTTCTGGAATGGTACTTGTTAGAAGACCTTAGCTAATGAGATATAGTTAGCCTATGTGCACATAGTATAGTATTTCAGATAAGGTACCAAATTAGAGAGGGATGCCCTAAACCCATATGTGGGCCAACATGCATGGTAATGAGTTTGATACCGTAGTTAATAGAGGTTTGACACTGACTCATTGTAACCTGCAGGTTCAACGGTTTGTATTGGAATTGGCAGATTTGGCACCCTAGTTAGCGAGGGTTTGGTGCTGATTCATTATACCATATGGTATTTTAGTTTGATAGTTTTGACAATGTATAATGCCTATTTGAGTTTTTTTGCAAAATGGTTGTGACAAATGGTTTATTTACATTGTTTTAAGATTTCTGTTATAACTCTTTCGCCAAATAGTAGTTAATAATGGTTTATTTCTTATGTTTTCAAACATTTCATTGTATATTATGTAAATTAAGTATTGATAAACATTCGTCCTATAGCCTGTTTCCCTACCTATTATATTATGTACTGTCTATTCATGAAGTCTTTGTGACTCGCCCTCATTAGTTTGATGTTTTGTTTTCAGATAGCTGATCTTGGATTCTGAGTTTCATGTTAGTAAAAGGTGCCCATTTGGAGTTTCTTTTAGTATGCCCAGCCTTTGTTTCGGCTTGGACCTAGATATACTTATATCATTTTGTATCTAGGTGCTTGTATCTCTGTATTGATATTTAGACTCCACTGCAATCTTATTATAGGATTTGTTTCTATTTAGATATGTGCTTTCTATTATGGATGACCATTTATGTATTATGATGTTGTTCTATCAGGTTTACAACTTTTAGATTGTCCGAGTATTAGATGGACTATCACAGTTTTGTTTTATTTTCAAGAATCTTTGTAGGCTTGTTTGGGTCATGGTGGGCTTATGGTCACCCTAATCCATTCAACGGTTATGGCCTCTGCTTGGATCTTGACATTATTATTTTTTTTTTAGGAAAAAAATAAAAGAAAAAAAAATTTAACAAGCATACTCCTAAGGGCATTTGTTAAGTTTTTTTTTTTTTTTTTTAAGTTAGAAAGTTTGTATTATTTATTATGGTAGTTGATCATATATAATTTTAGTGTCATTTAAACCATAAATTACTATTTTTAGAATATTTTAATTTTAAAAAATTATATTTATTGCAGCTTAATAAGTGTTCTTAGGTATCCATTAAAAACATTCATAATGTATATAGGGAGTACATTTATTTTCTAAATTCAAGAAAAAAAATCATTTATTATCAAATATTTATTGCAAAGTTATACCATCTATGCACCTTCCTAATTTGGTAAGCCTATCAAAAATTTAGATAATCTCTTCAAAAGTGTCTTCGCAATTGTTAATACCTAAATGTTATCCAAATAAAGTTATTTCATTCTTTCCTGACCATTAATGCATGTTTGACGCATCCTATTGGACAGTTTAAACGTATACAAGAGTTGTTTTATCTTTCAAATTTAAGTCTAACACATTAGCTTTGTTTAACAAGATCTTAGATGAACCCAACAACTTGAAATTTTTGGTTTAAATCTTAAATTAAATTAAGGTTGTTGTATAAAAATAAAAGAAACGTCATATTAAATAAATTTAAAGGTAATTGATCATTAAACTACATTTGCATCGGCACTCGAATGGCAGTAACCACTCTCCTTCTTTGAATGCATTCAAATTAAGTTTAACAAATTCTCACAAATGTTTTGAAGATACTTCTACTCTTGCTTCATTTGCATTGATATCTTTGAGTTATCTAAGCAAGTTCGACAACGTGTCTCCATCGATTAATAATGCTTGTATGTGCTCTTCAGTAATGCTATTATTCTCCATTGTGAGGATAGAAGGAACAAAAGTCGGGATTGGATCTATAATACTTGTTTTTCCTAAAAGTTTGTTTTTTAATCAATTGACATCTTATATACACAGAAAAATTTATCCACACTATGTTGGAAAGAACATAAAAAAAAAAAAAAAAAAATTACCTTTGTCCTCTTCTCTTCTATCATTTGTGGAAACGTTAAGAAACCTTGTAATTTTTATTGTTTCATCTAACAATCTATTAATTCTTGCACTGGGTTCTTTGTCGTCATGTACTGTTTAACAGTCAGATGAATATTCTGGATCATATATGAATGTTCAAAAATCTCAAAGTAGACCTTTAATTTCTACATTATGTAGGAAATAGAAAACAATTAATTTCCTTGAAGTTTCTCTTTCACATCGGATGGATAGAGTTTTTCTACCATTTCTTCTACAGACCTGTCAAGATCATCATTCTCAAGTATCTCTTCCTCAACATTTTCTGTTTCACAACACTATAAGATGAAATTTTTTTTATCATATATATCATCTGAAAAAAAAAAAAAAAATTATCATAGGCTTTTTATAGGTAAGATGAACAGTTGTTTTAGTTTTCTTACTAACTACTGATTGAAAGATCGGAGCTTTCTTTCCTTTTTCTCTTGGGTGTGCTTGATGATCTTACACTTAGTGTATCCTAAAATATTGTGATACGAATTATATGCATATTAGTCATAGAGTAAATCTATAGACATATGATCATTGTGAGGTGATTAAGGCTCTATTTGTTATCAAACACACATAGAATATGTACATGCAACATGATTTTAGATAGGCGTAATCTTTATTTTATTTTTTTTCTCAAAGTAAGTATGATGTAAGGATACCACTTGTGGATCCATCTTTCATGAGAGATAGTGGTAATATATATCAAGCATATGTCACTGAAAGGAATTTTCATACTACATGCACCAAGATTTTTACAATCACTCCCTTATGATTTGCTTAACTTGGAAAAACAGTGTACAGAAGAAATTCTATGACCTCACAGATCGATCTGAACGTCTTTCTCGTTGTTGTATAACGGTAGGACTGCATGCACCCGTTACGTGACATATCTTAAATAATTACTAGTTAGTGGACTGCAATATATGTTTATAGTTGATTTAGGTAAACATAATATTAATGGTAAAACTTACAGTATCACATTGTTTCTAATAAGGTCATTGCGTCGAATAATCCAACCTTCTAATCTTTTCGTGAATTGAGTTCATGTACTTTTTGTTCATGGGTCATTTTGATCTCTTTGATATGATCAGGTAATTCTGTCTGCGACCATGTGTACAACATATTTTTTTTACAAACTTTGTTAGATAAACATGTAATTAATCACAATATTATTATCATAAAATCCCAGCCGTATTTAAACTGTTGGTATTGCAAAAAAGAATGACATCATCCCAACCATCCATCCCATAATAAGAGAAACCTCAACTAGATTACTTAGAATTAGTAAAAAGAAAGAAAAATGTCGTATTTATTGTATTAATACAAATTGAACATATATATAATAATTAATTACTTGATCTTTATATATTTATTTATTGAGTGAAATCCATATTCATTAAAAATTAACTAATTACCCCATGTTTAGACAATTCACTAACAAATTCTGGGGAGGTTGAAAGTTGACTGGTATTTCCCCAATTAACTTATTTCTTGCCTTGCTTGGCGTCTGTGATAGCATTATATTGTTAGGAATAATGAATAAACACAATAAAAAATTATGACTTAAATTCGTTAAGAATTTAAATAGCGAATTAGCTTACATTCTCTGGTGCTATTGGTACCACAAGAAATGCATTTTCCTGATTATTTTTAATGGTTTGATGTTGCACTGATGGACCTTCTGATTTGATCTGAGAGACTACAATCTGCATCAAGTAAAAAGAAATGTATATAAACTTGTTAGCAAACTCATACATACTTCATGTTTGCATAATGAAAGCCATAATTAGTGGTAGATAAGCATGGAACATAGAAGGTTTCACTTACAGAGATCATTTCTCTGAGTTCCTCAGTCACTATGTCAAGCAGACCTTCATGGAGATATAAACACTCTTTCTTGGTTTGTATCAATATTGGGCATTTCAGCTTGAAACTTCAACCTAGTAAATTATTCCATTCCAATGTTGAGGCTTTTGTTATTATCTGACGATAAAGATAACATACTTTTTTTCGTAATCGGATTGAACAAACTAGATTGAAAGAAACTATGTAATGGAGGCTGAGTTCTTAATCTAGATAGAGAAATTGTTTTATATTAAAAACTATGTAATGGAAGGTGAACAAGGGAATGAATATATACATATATTATATAGAGGGCATATGATCATTAGTCTTGTACATGGACCGAACCAGCTGGTGTTTTGAAAATGATAATACGAATTTAATCTTTCCATTTCTAGTTCATTTTTTTCCCAATTAAGATAGTAATGAAAAAAAAATTTTATCATTATCAAGTTACCATTTAATATATGCATTTTCCTATTATGATTGAGTTTATCCACATTTATTGTTAAATGAAATAAATGAATTGGATACTTTTCCTAAATATGATATATTCTTTTTTTTTATATTTGAAAAACTAAATCTAGTAATATTATCACTCAAAATTTCTTATTAATTACCTGCTAAGACCTGAGTTAAAAGTAACATTTGATTCAAATTTTTAAAGGATGAAATCATTGTAGGTTGAAGTCTTTTAAATTCATTAATTATCGTGGATATCCTTTCTTGTGTTTTAATATGACAAATGTGAAAGTAAAACCTAGAACATATGTAATTGAATTTGTAATCAATTTAACGGTAACCACTAAACGATTAATATATAGATATCTACTAATTAAACATCTAAGTACAATAATTATTTTTATGCTATTCTTTCTAATAATTATAGAGATTTTCTTTTGTTGTATTACTATAGTAAATAACATGTATTAAGGCTAAAATATATTTGTCTAATTACCATTTTGTTCTTTGAATATTCCTAGTAAAGTATCGTTGTCCCCAAATACAGTTCTTATGATTTCATATGCAAGAGATTGTTTACTCTTGAAAATAAAAATCAAGTAGTACTCTCACTAATTAATATTTACTAAGATTTTATTTGATTTGACAATTTGAAGTTTAAATATTCTATTCAAATGGTAGAAAATAGAGACATAAAGCAATGAAGAAGAGAGAAGTGCAGAGGAAACATTAGAAAGGAGCACATTTACATCTTAATTTTAAGTTGAAGACATACCGCAGTTCACTCGATGAAGTCTTGTCCGTATGATTCAATCTTCTCCTTATTATTCATTATCATTATTGTTCTTGTTTTTGTTCTTGCTCATAGTGATTTTAATTAGGACCTTTTAACTTGTTTAGGGATTCAAATTAATGTATCCATCCAATTGTAGTCGACCTGATTTGGTGGCATGATTTCACCAATATAAGGGCTACATTCATCAACAACATCAGTTAGCACCCATGTCACACTTTCTATTGAATTTTCAAAATCGAAGATTTTGTACTCCTTCTTCCTATCGTTGAATTCTAAAGTAAACTTTTGAATTATGCATATTAATTGATATTAAATGTAAAAATTTCCATTGCAAAGCATTCATATTGAAAGCAAAAATCATTTGATTTATTGTAATTAAGGAAGATAAAATTACTGCCTCAATAATTCCAAAAAAAAAAAAACAAAAAACAAAAACAAAGGAGAATGATGCATTGCCTAATTTATTGGATGCTCATCGATATTCACTTTTCTTTGAAGAAGTTGTAGAACAATTTTCAGATATCAGAATTTTTTCTTTGTAATAGGTTGATATAAAAAAACTACATGACAATTCAATTAGTATAATATATCAGATTATATTTGACACTACAAAGAAACTTAATTAGTTTGGGATTTTTTAGGGTAACTAAGTTTCATAATTAATTGATTCTCTTCAACTTTGAGGTTTTTTACTTCACACGTACAAATTTATTTACATAGGTTTCACGATTAATGCCTTATGCAACAGAAAGATACACTTAAGTATGATAAGTCCTTTGTTATTTGTCATGTCTAATTTAAGTTTGAAGGGGAGTTTTATATTTTCTCAATATAGAGTTCAAAACAAATTGTAAATCACCGTAGCTTATACAAGGATAGTTCATTAGTTGTACTTTTTTTAAATGACCCATAAGGGGGTCGATGGTTTCAATCTGGGGTGTGAAATTAATCATCCTATATGTCTAGTGAAATGAATCAATTACAGTTACAATATCTAAGGCTTTACTTAATTGAATTAAGGTGTACATTAACTTGAAATTATTATGGTCACTACAAGAAACGAAGGCATCAGCTATAGCGGTTTAATGTCGCTGGTAAATCAATTTACGCTGTTGATAACCATTCGCAATAGGGGTAGAAACTGATAAGTAGATGCCGGTGCATTTGTGTTAGATGGAGCCAGCGATAGTCGGATGCTAATAATTATTAATGTCCACTTATCTACAACAATAGAGTGGACACAGGAAATTATTGCCAATACTATGTGATATTTATTAGCGTCTACATGGTGGACGCATGTACCCTGTCACTAATATATATTTGCATCCACTACATTGTCACAGATAGGTAACATTAATAAGTCATTTATCAGCGAATTAGATTTCCATTTATTTTTTATCAACATTAGTATTGTGCTACTACAGATAGAATATTGATGTTGCAGACAGTTTAACAAATTTTTATTTATTTCCTTCAAAATTGATTTTTTTTAAACCTGTCAAATTAGAAAATAAATACTACAAAGATTTAGAAACAACATTTTTCAAGTAAGATTTTAAATATGGAAACAGATTATAAAAATATTAATTGTTAAAGAAACAAAAGAAAAAAAAAACCATGAATCTCTTATAACATCATCGTCACCCCTCTGCTCATCATCCGTGTGGCCTAGTTGTGATTGGAAAGCTCCAGCAAAAGGAACAATATCATAAATAAGTCAACGGTCAAGTTATAAGGTTTAGTTTGGAAAAAAAAAAGAGTATAAGTTTGCAGAAATGAACAAATATAAGAAAATATTACAAATAGAAAAGCATACGTGTGCATAGTATCCTAACTTTTGACCAAATTGCAAATCGTTTGTTCATGTAAGTCTTATTTGTCTTCTTGGACATGTCGATACTCCTGACTCATCAAACGGACTTGTATTTGACCATTTTACTTCTTGAGGACCAATTTTTAAACTTTTTCATTAGAAACACACATGTGTGCATAAATTCCAAACCTTTGATCCGAATTACAAATTGTTTGTTCCTACAAGTCTTCGTCTCTACAGACATGTTAGTATTCCTAGATTGTCAAACTGACTTGTATTTGACCATTTTATACCCCAAGGCTCGATTTTTAAAGTTTTCAATTAGAAACACACATTTGCGCATAAATTCCTAATATTTTATCCAAATTGTAAACCAATATTGTTTTCTACCATGCTTGAGTGTGAATGATTTAGTATTTTCCATATCAGACATACCTACCTACCATGGGTTCTCCATTCAGAAACCATACTATATATGGAGCAATTAATGGTCATCCATAATCAATTCTTATAATGAAGTTTTGTTTCAAAGATTTATCAAAAGTCAAGACACCCTCCTTCTAAAACTTTTTCAACTCATCTATTAAAGGTTTTGATAAACATCTAAATTCTTGGCCAAATGATCCAAACCAAGAATTAACAAAGTTAAGAACAAGTTGTGCTCTTTCATGCATATACCTGGTTGTAGATTATAAGAAGGGACAAACACTAGCCAATAAGAACATTAGAAATTGGAATTACCAAATAGAGTGAACATGTTTGTTGAGAGCCCAAGTCAGACATTGCACATTTATTGTGCCCACAACTAATGAATTTCACCAAAGTGTTCCCATGCCTCACCATTAGACAAATGTATCATTACTTCATGCTTCTCTTGTTTGCTCTTCTAATGCCATCTCATGTCCTTGCAGTGGCCATAAACATACAAAGCTTCTGAAGTATCTTCAATTTCGGAAGGTGATGTAATATTTATCTTATGAGTTACGTTTCTTTTACCGTAGGTTTGAAACGAGTCTCTCTGCAAACTTCGCATTCAATTTTATGCTTGATACTGTCGTAATACAACTATCACTGATCACGCATAAGTTGATCTTATTATACCCGAATCCTAACTCATTCACCAACTTTTTGGACTCAAAAAACTTTCCAGTTAACTTCTCATCCTCAACAGTAGACTCTTTAATATTGTCATGAATCTTTTGTAACAATTCTCAAACACATTAAATTTTGACTTGTAATTCAACAATTGTGTTATTGTCGATAAAATAGTATTTTCCTTACACCCTACTTGTAATGCCTCATCAATAATAGCCAACAACTCATAGAACTTTGCAGTACTAGATTTTGGATTTTTATGGTCCTAATTGTAACTAATGCATACATAATCTATGATCATAAATCACATCTAGTTTATTTCAACTAAAATTTCATCTATAACAATAATAGACTATCGAGCTTAAGTAAATTATTGAGCTTGACTACTATCTCGTCAACCTTTCCTATGTAGACTCCACTTTTTGGAACTTCTGTGATTGTATAGAGATATATTCATACATAAATTTGGTTAGTAAATATTATTTGCTAAGCCTTTCGGTTGGTATGTTGAATTTGTGTGTGATGTGAATGTTTCAGATTATAAGAAAAAAGAAAAACAAGTGTCTATTCTTATGTGTACCTTAGGTTGGTAAAAAAAAAAAAAAACGAAGTGTGCAAAAGTGTATGTGTTTTTTGGGGTTTAGAGAGAAGAAGAAGACATGAGAAGATTCTAGTAGGTGTGTTGTGATTGAGATAGGAATGTATAAAAGTTGAGTTTAAAGCATAGGTTTGCATATTATAAATAACTAACATGTTCATGTAACTTTTTTTTTCAGGTATTATACATACATACCATGCGTAGAGGATGTCGTAATGGCTCTCGAAGTAAGGGGACCTCTGATAGAGGAGGAAAGAGTACCCCCACATGAGGAGGTTGTGGTTCCTTTACGGCTGATCTGACAACTACAGCTCCATCTCTTCCTATAGTTACAGCTTCATCTATATAGATTTACTCCTCCTCCAAAGCAAGTTCAGAATTTATCTAATGTGGGTTCTTCACATATCCTATCAAGTGTAGGATCAATATCGACATGTAAGTTTAGCTTTCAATTGTTATAACTCTTACAACCCGATAACGTAAAGTCAAGCTTTAGACTTAATGTGTAAATTCTATTATAAAAATAAACAAAGTAAATAAGAACAATGTAATTGAACATATTATAACTCGATATTAAAATATGATATTGAACAATTTGGTGTAATTCATGATTGTAAAAATAAATGCAAGTATGAAGTAAATAAATTATATAAGTATGTATAATTAATTGAAAACTTGAAATTTTGATTTAATCACATTTAATTTTATTGATAAAGAAAACAAATGGATAAACATAATAAATTAGTACAAATATACAACCAAGAATAATTGTGGACGAGACATTCATGAACTAGTAAGTATGTATATATATATATATATATATACACACATAGAATTTAAATCTACCACCAGAAAAAAAAATATTAATTTGGCTTTGACTGCACTTTTAATTGTTTTGTCTTATTCTCCTTACTTTGATTTTCTTTTCTCCTCCCTTTCTCTCCATCATCAACTTTGTCCCCTGTTCTTTCTTTTTTCTTTGGGAAACTTTCTTGTGTCTTTGTCGAGTTCTCTAATTCATCCTTGCATGATTGGCTTGGTAGATGGCAGCCTCTAATATTCATTCTTCCTTCTTAGACCGTGAAGAGTTTCTGTTTAGGGGCTGGGTTGGCTGCAAATCCTTTCCTCTTGCTTTGCCGTTTGCTTCCTCGTGTGGCCGAGAGCAAGTAAGCTTTAGACGTGTGTGTGTGAGTGTCTTGCAGCTAATCCCTTATGCTTACATGTTGTTTACCTTGTTTCTTCCTCCAACCAGCCTTGGTCGAGAGCTTTAAAGTTACAGCTGGTGGCCGAGTAGCAGTAGCTGTTTTTCTGTCCTTCCAGCTGTGAGCTCCTCTTATTTTTCTTTGAAAAAAAAAATCCTTACTTTTGAGCACTTATTTCCTCTCTAATCCAACACTGAAATCAATTCATTCCCTTTTTGCATAGTTAGTTAATTATATATATGAGTCCAAAAATTATCTAGGTGGGCTCTGTTTTTTATAACAAATTAGGATGTGAAAGCCACGCCTTTTAACTTGGAGTTTCATTGAAGCTTTTCTTCTCTGGGCTTTCATATTCCAATCTTTGTTGCTGAGTTTTGACTTTTGAGTCAATGAAGAATAATGGGCAGGATCGTCACAAACTAAAGGAGAAGGTAAGGTTGCTTTACCAATGTTGTCTTTTTCTTTGCTTTCAAGGCTTCAACTATTGTTTGGGTTCTGGGAAAAGTTTAGAAAACTGGAATTAGATTGGGAGATTTGATTTCTTGGTGGGTCTTGTCTATTGGTAGAGTACTATTATTATCATACTGTAGGAAATGAGCTGAACTCAAGCAAGTCAAATAATGTTATGCAAGAATTAAGAAATCAAAATTAAACAACTTATCTTTGTTAGGGGCAGTTTAAAGGATTTTTGTTGTAGGAATTAGGGAGTTAGGAGTGTCAAGAGTGTGATTAAAATAGTGAAGTGGTTATGAATTGTGTTTAATTGGAAAGGTAATTTATGGAGTTGTACTAGGTTGGTATGAATATAGTTTAATTCAAGCTTTGATAAATATTAAGTAGTTATTTTAATTTAAATACAAATTGGAATATGAATATGATTGGAATTTGAGCATTTATGTTGAATTATTGGGATATATATATACATATATACACATGAATGAAAGTAAGTCATGCACTTAAGATGTTTGATAAAATGTCTAAATGAAACTAGTTGTAATAGAATGAGTTAAATTTGGTATGTTCAAACTCTTATGGTTAAGGATTATTTGGATAAGAATTGAAAGTTTAGAGTAAATAGGTATTGAAAGGTTATATAGTTTCTTGAATACAAGGAAGCTTGGAGGATGATACAAGAATGAGAACATGATGGGTAGAAATAAGTAAAAAATGAACTAATTATAACTTTATGAGTAAAACTTGGTAGATTTAATTCTTGATGGTTAATTGTTATTAGAATTTGAGAAAAAGTTTATAATAAAGGGTAGATAATGGTTGGTTAATGTGTAGGTTAAGAAGTTAATGGAAGGGACTAATGGGTATGAACAAAGGAGTGTTAGTTGTAGGTAAAATGTTGGAAAATAAGAGTTAAAAGGTTTTTAAAGGGATGCAGGGCCAGATTTCGTGGGTTAGAGAAATCTTGTATTTTGGGTGTTTTCGGGACTGAATTAAATTAAGAGTTCAAAAGAGAAAATGTAACTTAGGGTCTTGAGGTGATGTTTAAAAAATTTCATAACCTGGTTCCAGGTGTTTTTTTAGTTAGAACTGTTGGACTGCAGTTAGGTCCATGCAGGATTTTTAGTGAACTTCTATCAGTCTGAAGAACTTTATGGAAGGTTACGATTTGAATTAGCATAGGACCTCTAAATAAAATTTATTCCTAATATCTTGAAAAACTAGCTAAAAAGTTTCATAATTTATTTCTCAAGTATGAGAATTCTATAAGCATCGGAATCAGAGGTTGGCAACTAGGAATTGTACTAGTGTCCTGTTTTTGTTCATGTAAGGAATAGAGTGAGTTCAAGGCTGATTTTAGGAAAATTTTCTAAATAAAAGATAGTTAACTTCCTAAAGTTAATGTTTCGACTTAGTTTTATTAAATTTGATTAAGTATGTAAGTGAAAATAAACATATATCCAAGGGGATTGTGAAAATGCCTAAAAGGAGTAAACTTTAAATAATATATATGATACCTATCTAAAAAGATATACTTGTCTATCAAGAAATCCAATAAACGGAATTGAATTTCCTTTTTCTTAGAGAAAGTTATGTTCAATTAACGAAGATAAGGCCAGAACTGCTAAAATCCTACATTTTGCAAAATTTGATGCAACTTCAAAGAATAAACTATATTGATATATAAATCTAAAAATTGTAAATGATGTACCTTTATAAATCTGCATGCTTCTAGTATTTAATAAATTTTACAAAACTGTATTTGGAATTTTCTAGATGAAGATATGATTGTTAGAGTGAACACTAGTCCAAACCTCAAGTTTGGATAGTTTCAACATTTCTAACTCACCAGTGTTATCTTTTCTACTTGTTTCATTCTATCTTATGCATTGTCAAGACATCTAAAATATCTCTTCATTATCAACCTAACCACATAAAGTACAATTCATACTACTTGATATGTAATGATTTAATAGAAAACTTTCATAAATAAATTTATCTATACCAATGTTGATTTTATGAATTGGAAAAGAAAAGTTAGAAATATAATTGTGTTAATGATAAAAATGCATAGCTCAAATTTTTAATTAACTTTAAGTAATGAGTTTAATTTGAATTCAACATTTAAAATATGACAAAAATAAGAATTTATAAATTTATATTGATTTATCATTATAGGTATATAATGTATATATATATAAGTTGTAGTGACTAGAGGATTCTAATTTTGAAATTCATAAACTAAATAATAAGTGGAAAATGTAATTGCAGTTTTAAAAAGTATTGTTGAATCAATGAAACACGTGAGCGCAAGAGGGAGTAACGAACAAGATTTGTAAACTGGTGAGTGGTTAATTGTTATCCTTTGGTTGCTAGATTATTATGTGTAATTGTATGTATATTTAAATGAATGTGTTATATAAAAAAATAAGCAAGTGTAGTGTTTCAGTGAGTGCTTTGAATTATGTTTGTTTGAAATTGTTTGTGGTTGATAAAGGCCAACGAAGTAAAATATTTTCTGAAATGATTTTATTTTTGAAATTGAAATCCAGGTGCACCTAGAATGTTTTGATTTGAGATTTTCTGATTTTGATAAGTGTTTTAAAAAAATTGAATGTTCAACCCCAGTAGATAGATTTGAAGAAGGGATTCGATGATTTTGTTTCTGATTCTATTTGATGTGCTAGTGCAAAACTATCGGGTGGGAGGTGGTGTACAGGGTTGAGTTTGTTATAACCCAATATAAATAAATTGAGTTTTAAATATGATGTGTAAAATTTTAGTTATGACATAATGAATACGTAAATGAATTAATTAATAGTGATATAATTAAACATCTTATAATTTAATATCCACAACATATTTATAAGGTAGAAAGTATTTATAATATATATATATATATATGACAAGGTTTGATGTGTATCACATGTTTAATATCTTGACCATAGATTTTTTTCTTAGTTTGGAATTAATTTTTTCTTTTCTTCCAACCGACATTGTTTGCTTTCCTTTTTCTTGATCTAGAATTTTCTGCACTAGGATGGCTAGCGGAGACCTTCACTCCTTCCTTTCTCTTGTTCTTGTTTGCTTTTGTTAGATTTCACTTGTTTAAAGTGTTCAGGTCCAGCTTTCCATGGTAGCTGCCATAGATCATCTTAGCGCTAAGTTCCTTTTTCATTTTCCTTCCAATTTCCCTGCTGCGTTTTGGTTGCTGTTCCGTTCCTTTTGGCCATGGGTTTACTTCCTAAGCTGCTGTGTTCATGTTTTGGGTAAGCCCTTCTCCTGTTTTTGTTGGCCGACCTTAGCCGTGTGGTTTTTACAAGGGTTTGATAGCTGAAATCAGCTTGGGTGTGAGTGGGTGTTGGCAGCAATGGGCGCTGCTCTCTTTGTTCTTCGTCATTCTTGGTTTTTTTTTTTTTTTCCTTCACAGCTGTGAAGTACTTGCAGAAAATTTTAGGAGAACTCAAAGTGCAGGTGCAGTAATTTGGCGCCCTGCCTCTTGCACGAATGCCTGCGTTCTTGTCAAAACAGAGGGCTGGCCGAGGTAGCTGAAGACAATCGTGGGTTCTTGGTCTTCGTGAGATTGATTTTGGGTGTGGGGAAAATCCATATAACAGAAGCTACAAGGGTATGAATCTTCGACCCAGAAATTCTTTTTGTTAAAGTTTTAATCATGGAGGTCAAGTGAGGATTTGAGAATTTTGTTAATTGCTTATGGTGATGTTAATTTAGGTTATGGGTGAGTTAAGTTAGAGCTCCTTGTAGAGTATTAGTTGGTGATAATAAAAGGGTAAGATAAACAAGAAATTTAGTAGTGATTATGTGAATTAGAAGAAGAAAAGATGTGAACACCAATTGTATTCATAATGAAATTATATATAATCCAAGCATTTGCCTAATTAAAAGTAATCAAGTTGAATTTAGTGTATGGAAGTTGAACGGAGTTATACAAGTTTTACTGGATAAGTAGTTAATTAGACAACATGAAATTTAATAAATGAAGTATAGGTGAACTTAAATTAGTAAGCTAGATAAGATTTCTTAGTACGTATATAAGTATACTAGTTCATGCATTTAAGGAAACTAAATATACTTGTAGGATGTCTGGTAAATGGCTTAACAAGGGATTAGTTATCTACGAGCATGTTAAGTGAATATATATATATATATATAGATGCTTGCTTATAAGCTAACACAAAAACATGTATATAAGGTAGTTGAAAAAATGTTTACAAGAAAATAATTATATCTTAATGAATAAGAATTGGTTGGATTGATATTAGAAAGTGAAATTTAAGTTCTTGAGTAATTCTAAATCACTAATACAATCTTGAATTTAATTGGATTAGGAGTAATGTTAGTGAATTAGTGTTGAAGTGAAAAGTATGAATTGGAGCTTGAAAGTGGTGGAAAATAAGAGTTAAGTGGATTTTGAATGGGGTTTAGGGGCAGATTCGTGGATGATAGAAATCCTATGTTTCGGGGGCTTTTGGAGTTGAATTAAAATAAGTGTTTAAAAGAGAAAGTGTAACTTATGATCTTGGGATGTTGTCTAAAAAATTTTGTAGCTTAATTCCAAATATGTTGTGAGTTATAGCTATTAGACTCCGGCTAGGGCAGATAGGATTAGTAGTGCCCTGTTTTTGGTTCATGTAAGGAATCGAGTATGTTCATGACATATTTTAGAAAAAATTTCTAAATAATAAAGATATATATACTTGTCTATTAACAAACCCGATAAACGGAATCAGATTTTGTTTTTCTTAGAGGAAGTTATGTTCAATTAATTAAGGTAAGGTCAAAGCTATCAAAAATCTTGCGTGTTGTAGAATTTGTTGCAACTTCAAACAATAAACTGTATTGATATATAAATCTAAAAATTACAAATGATATACCATTAGAAATCTACATGTGTCTAGTATATTATAAATTTTACGAAATTGGATTCTTAATTTCCTAGAATAAGATATGATCGTTAAAGTGGACACTGGTCCAAATTCCAAGTTTGGACAGTTTCAACATCGCTAACTCACCAAATGCTTTCTATCTTTTCCTATGGTTTCTTTTACCCTATGCATTGTCGAGACATTTAAGATGTCTCTTTAATATTAACTTTATCACGTAAAATCAAATTCTTATTAATTAGCATGTAGTAGCTTAATGGAAAATTTCATAAAGAAACCTATACAAGTTGAGATATAAATTTAGAAATTAAAAGATTATAATAATAATGTTTAGGAACTAAGCATTATTTGGAAATATGAATTTCAGTTCTGAATTTTAATGTGGATCAATGAGACACGTGGACGCAAATGTGAGTGACGAGTGGAATTGGTTACAGGTAAGTGGTTAATTGCTGCCTTTAAGGGCTAGATTATTATGTGTATTTATATGTTTATTTGAATATGTGTGATATATGGAAAGTAAGCTAGTGGAGTATTTCAGTAAATTGCTTGAATAATGTTTGCTTGATATTGGTTACTGTGATTGGCATTGATTGTGTTTGATAAGGGCCAACTCGTAAACATTTTCTAGAAAATGATTTTCATTTCTGAAAGTAAAAAATCCAGGTGCATCTAGGATACTCTGATTTAAAAATTGTGAGAAATCCTGATTCTAATATATATTTTTAAAATTGAGTGCTTAGCCTCGGTGGGATAGATTGTGTACGGGAAATTAATTTGGTGTGCGGGCGCGTAAATGCCCGGTAGGGGGTGATATTGGTGTGCGGGGCTGGGTTACTCGCTGGCCCTTTGATTGCGTTGTGTGATATTGTTGCGCTAACTTAAATTGTAATCTTGTGTGTCATATGAATTGTGAAATTGTGAAGTTGTGAAACTTACAATGTGTACATGTAATGTGAAATGTTATGTGAATCATGTTACATGAAGTTATTATATATGTTATATGTTTATGTTGAGTGATGCTAGTACCCTTTGGGTACGATTTTTCACTCACGGAGTCTATAGGACTCACCCCTCTTCTGTGAATTTTTTTTTAGTAACAGGAATGCGTTTCATGGTATCGCCAAGCTTGTGACTTGCCAATTGAGTATGGCAAGGTAATATCAGGATCTCAGACTTGAAGTTAAAGGATGAAAATTTGCAGTCACAATAAAACTGTGGGTGTCAAATTTAGTATAATGTAATATTCCAGTATTTGTCTTATTGATAATGTGAATGAAGCGAAGCTCCTTATTGTTTTTGTGTTGTTATTATGTAAGAACAAAAGTTTATAGGTTTGTATTTGACGGTATGTTCCATATTGCAGAGAATTTTTCCCAAAATTTTCTGTAAGTGGTGATTTGTTTAAGTTAACAAACTTTTAATGTTAACTTTTGTTTTTTTTATATACTTGGTTTTATTCATTGGTTGGTCAGGAGTAATGATCGTTTATTTATTTGAGTCAGGGTTACGGAGATTTGGTTACCATTCCTCCGGCCAGTCATGCCTCCATGAGGGGTGTGACAGAGTTACTCTGTTGGCCCTTTGCTTGCTTTGTATGCTTTGATTGTTTTGTTTGGAATTGTGAACTTTAGATATTTAAATTGATTTATATATGTTGTAAAACATGTGAATCATGGTTTTATGAGAATTATAAATACATGTTTATACTATTGAATTAAAATATAAGTATTGTTACTTGAGATTAAATGATGATATATGTGCTTTGAGTAATGTTAATACCATTTGGGTATGATTTTTCACTCACTGAGTCTGTAAGACCCACCCTTATATTGTGAATTTTTTATAGTAACATGAGTTAAATATATATGGCATCGCCAAGCTCATGACCTGCTAACAGAATATGACAATGTATTTTTCAAGATCTCATACTTGAAGCCAAATGATGAAAATTTACAATCACGATAAGGGGGTTGGGCTATTATAAGTTGTTTGTATAAAAATCAATTTGTTATTGTTTATAATTATATAGAAGCGAAGCTCTTTGGTTATATTGTCTTTGTTGTTACTTGGTTGAATGAAACCAAGAATTATCAGTTTGTATTTTTAGGCATGTTCTATATTGCAGGCAATTTCAATCGAAATTTTTAAAAAATTGTTATTTATTTTAGTAAACAAACTTTTACAGTTCACTTTTGTTTTATGAAAATTTAGTCAATAGTTGTATGTATTCAGTTGTGGTAAAGTCAAGGGTTACAGAAGTTTGGTTATTCAATCCTCCTATTAGTTATGTCTTCGTAAAGAATGTGACATCAAGTTCATGTATTTTCTTATTTAGTGATTTAATTGTACTATTCTCTTGGGAGGCCAATTTGAAACATTTTGATAATTATGATGGATTTTTCTAACGCTTGTTTTTACAATGCTTGTTAAATTGCTATAAATAAAAATTTTATTGTATTAATTATTATAAGTGATCATAATTTGAGTGATATTTAAGACATAAATTACTATGTTTGAATATTTTCAATTTTCAAATATTATATTTATTACAATTTAATAAATGTATTTATGACACAGAAAAAAATCAATTGGACACATCTCACCTCCAATACACTATTTCACCCAATACTCCCAATACACATTTAGATGATTGACACGTGTACTAATTTAATTCAAAGGCTCAGATTAAGAGTTCAATTTAGCTAAAAACTCACTCCTCTTTCTCTTTCATCAGTCTTAAGGTCTACAACACGGCGCCTACTGGGATGCAGCAGGAAAAATTTCTTCTCCTTTCTCCCACCTTTTCTACTTTCTTTCTTATCTTCTCAAAAGCTTAGGTAAAAAGTTCAATTTGCCACTCTTCTTTCTCTTTCGTTTGTCCATGGACTTAAAACAGAAAATGGGTATTCTCATAAACTCTAATTAACCTTTGATTTTAACCCAAAATAACATACTAGCAGAAGACCCAAAATGGGTATTCAAAATTTTTCTCACCGCAGCACCCAATCAAATTCATATATTATATAGTCATATTTGATTAAAAATAAGAGAAAGGAAAGATCCAATTAAATATATACGGATGACTCATTTGCAATATGAATTTTCATCAACAGTGTGGAGAGAAACAAAAATTAAGGGTTAACCACCATGAAATCAATTGAGAATTGAAGAAACATTGAGGGAGAAAACATGCTCTTCAACCATTAAACAGTCACAAACAAGCTTTGAATCACATGTTGAATTGTGCTAATATATTATTATTATTTGCTAAAGGAAACGTCAATATGAACATTACAAATATTTAGGAAACAGAAAGGCCCAGGCACAGCTGCCAACCTCACAAGGTTGAGAGTAGGCATATTACAAGAACTAGAGACCTTTTCATAGACTCACAATTTGACTCTAGCTAGGATGCTTAAGCACATCAGAAATAAAAGGACTAATGACCTAGTGACAGGAAAGACCTCTAGAGTTGAATGAGTCAACCACGATCTGGGAGTCACCTTCAAGGATGAACCCAACATTAGCATCCCCAGCTATCTTAGCAGCCAAGAGTGCTTTATTAGCTTTTGCTATGAGAGGATCGGTTTTGGACCCAATGATGATCGGTTTTGGACCCAACATTAACACTTATGGCAGCAGACCAACTCCCATGTGAATTTGTTGCGCCATCAAAATTGGTGCGAACCCATCCTACAGGGGGCAGGCTTTAACACAAAGCAGTCGTGGACACAGATTGAGGGATACATGCCTTTTCACTTTCAATATAGGCATTCTTAATGCTAGAGGTCCAACGCTTTGAGCTCAAGCATAGTGAAATCATCATTATGGAGAGCTTGGTTTCTAATGCCACCAGACACGTTCCAGAGCCATTAAGGCAAACAAAAGTAGTTCTGAATTGTCGATGCCAAGAGTTGCACTGACAGCATTGTGATTAAGCAGGAAAAAGAGCCACATGGGTGGGAGACAAGAGATTAAAACTTTGGATATTTAGACCCCAGTTGGAAACAAACCAAAGCTTTCTGGAAAGCTGGCAGTCAAACAACAAGTGGGTTAAGGTCTCAATACCTGAATTGCATGGAGGTTGTCCACAAGAAAGAAGTCGTTGAGTCTAGCTCTGACTGGCACAATATTCAACAAACTTGCCATCAGAGAATTTTAAATGTTTTAGTAATATGGGCATTCCAAAGTGCAAGCCAATGTTTGTGGGTTAAAGGATTTGGGGTCTGCCATCTACTACACTGATCAAGATGTTAAGACAGATTTAATACTGAAAAGGCCATTAGAGCTTGGTTTCCAGATCCATTTGTCATTGCAGTTGCCAAATGGGACTTTGATAGCTAGGATTTCCTTTGCATCTTGTAGATTAAAGTGAGACAGAACCTTGTGGGCATTCCAAAGCTTTGTGCCCTCAATGAAGAGATCAGACACTAGATTAAGACCAGGGCACCTTGCAGTGCGAGAATGAAATAATGAGAAATAAATTTATAGGAGATATATTAGTTAATTTATACTAGATTCTATAAGAATGAGAAATAAATAGAAATACAAAAAGAAAGTAAAAAAGTTAGGAAGGGGAGAAGGGAAGAAATTTTTCCTTGTGCAGACTTTAGAATAATAAAAGAGAAAGAGGAATGAGAGTTTTCAACTAAATTGAACTCCTAAGCTGAGCCTTTTGATTTAAATTTATACATATTTTAGTCATATAGAGATGTACTTTGAGAGTAAATTTAGGATTAAAACATAAATTTTTATTTTTCAGACATGGCTCGGCCACGTTTGACTTTTCGGATACGGAACGCTGCGTTGCAAGTTGGATTTTTTATTTTATATATTTTATTGGCTCCGCTGCTCTCTGTTGATTGCTCCGTTCCGTTAGTCTATCACAGAAATTTCTATCGCGGTCGGACTTCTTGATTTCTCTGCTGTGGGTGTTAGGGCTTGCGACTGAGTGCAAACAGATTTGGGGTTTGTTTCTGCCATTACTACGAGTCTCTGCGATCAGAGGTTTGTCGCTTGTCGCTATACTCCTTTGTCTCTTGCTGTCTCTTTCCTTCTCTCCCTGCCTCCCTCTTCCTTTCTCAGTCTCTCTTTGTCTCACTCGGTTCTTCGTTAATTCAAAATGTATTCATATTGTTTGCTGAAAGTTTCCTGGGAAATCTGATTTGCAGAAGTTGGGATTGAGCTCATGCTTTGTGTTCATTAATTCTTTAGTTCAAGGTATCCCGTCATACCCATGTTCTAGATTTTTTTTTTTAAGTAATTGAGATAGTAGTACTACCTAGTTCAGAGCCCGAGTATACTTTTTACTCATTTGTATCTGAAGTTGCTGACGGGCTTACACATAGTTTAAATTTTTCACGGCTAAAATTACTGGCAAAGCATCAATTTGACTAGTTTTTTATGCTGGGTCAGTTACATTCATGTTCATAAATGTTAGCTATAATTGATGGGTCCAACATTTTAAATCTTGATATATGAAATGCAGTTGATAATGGTCTACAATTTCTTGAAAGATTGATATATGGATCCTGAAGGCAAGAAATTTGGAAGAGGTAAAACATTTGTCATCCCATTGATTTCATGTGTTAACATGCCTTATGTACCTCTTTTTTTTTTTTTTTTTTTTTAACCTAAAAGATTAGTTCCATATCAATGAAGTTCATGAAGTAATGGTATCTTATTTCAGTATAACATTCATTGAAATGCAGAGATTGGACGTTTCTTTAAATGTAAAAAACATAAATTATTTTCTTTTGATAAATAAGGAGTCGTGACTTTTCTTAAGTATGAAATTCTTAAAAACAAGTGCACAAACTATCTATCTAAGGAAAACCTATATCCTAAGCATGGGAGTAGAATTAATTTTCTCTGGAGTTGGTCAGGAAACATGTCACATTCCCTACACATTGCATGCATTATCCATCTATCCTGATTTACATGCTTATTTCACGCATCAGTGCAAACCTTTTTTTTTTTTTGCCTGTGAATTATTGAGGTTTGATTGAGCTGTTAAATTCTGAGATTAGTGTTGTGCTTGGCCTCATATGGCCTTGTTTTGGAGTTGTTTTCACGTCTCTGGCATTGTTTCTACTTTCTATGACCAATTTTAAACTCTGCTTCTGCATCTATTTCTATATCTGCTTTTCAACACCCACCCCAAAAAAAGAAGATAAAACCAAAAGAGAAAGGGAAAAGGTTATGAATGATTACTTGGAAACCCCATTGTTTTAGATATCTGTATTGATGGATTGTGGTTTTGTCTCTATATGTCTATATGGGCAATTGGGCATACTATAGTTCTAAATACAAGTCTCTTTTGAGATTTCAATAGTTTATTGTAATATAAAATAGCTAGAGTGGCTACTAGGGCGGCTTTGAAGTTCAGGGATTTTGTTTATGAATATGTGCAGTTTGCTGTTGATGCAGAAAAGATTTGGAAACTAGCTTACAATGGCAGAATAAAGTGCTGTTGTTGTAGGATGGGTGCGGGAGGTGACAAACATTCAGTTTTGGGGCTATCTAGGTCAGTGTTATTAAAGGTGCGCCTAAGGCGTAAGGCTCAGACCCCCTCGCCTTTGCACCTCTAAAGGCAGGCGCTGACACTAAGGCGCTGCTTAGGCTCACTAGGTGCGTGCCTTTTCCATGTTTTGAGGTGCCATGAGGCGCACTCAAGGCACACAAAAGGCGCTACAAGTTTTTTTTTTTTTAAAAAGCCTTTCAGTTTTGTCTTTTTGAGAAAAACTCTAAAGTTTTTTAGTTTTCTCGTAAATAGGAAAAGTTAAACATTAGGAAGAGTCCTAATAAAAACCTGAAAAGTCCCTAAAACATTAAAAAACACCATAACACAACAGCTGAACCAAAATCTTGATTCTAAACAGCCTACGATGTCTTGAGTTTCCTTTTCACCTGGCCAAAATGTAGAGCTTATTTTCAGTGTAAGTCTGCATATTATCTATCATGTTTTATAATCTTATAGTTACTTTCTAAGTCTTCTTCAGCTTCTGCTTATACTAATCATTACTTAGTCTAATCTCTGCTATTGTATACAAAAACAGAGCATTTGTGTGGCTTAAACCTTAACTATCTCTGCCCTGTTTTGTACCTGAAAAACAAAAGATACTCAGCAGTAAATCTTAGCTATCTCTGCCCTGTTTAAGAAAGAGGAAGCATAAATTCAATTTGTGCTTGTTAGCTTAGTCGACTTCTTGCTTGACATATTTACTTTACCTAGATCGTTTTTTATTAACCTTTACTTTCTACATGCTGGAATTCTTGCCTATAAAACTGTTTTCTATGTCATAACTTAATGGTATTAATTTTTACTTGTTATAAGCTTGGAATTATTGTATGTAGATTTTTTCCATTAGATGCTAACGTTGCTAAGGCGAGCGCTTGGGCCTTGTGCCTAGGCTCTAGGGACCCTTAGCGCCTGGTTGCGCCTAGAGCCTTTGATAACACTGATCTAGGTGCTGAGATGATGGTGGCAGCTAATAAAATGGGAATTTGGGGGGGCTAGGATTAGGAATTCGGGAATTTTTTTGGATGTATAGGATGGCGGGAGGCGTCAAAGATTCAGTTTTGGGGCTATCTAGGTGCTGAGATGATTGTGGCAGCAAATAAAATGAGGGGCTAGGATTAGGAAATTGGGAGCTAGGTTTAGGGATTTGAGAAGTCAAATTGGGATGGAAATTAGTGGGATTAAGTGCTTATTTAGGTTAGGGTACAATCAATGTTTTAAAAAGCCCTAGGTGCATTTAGGCTATAAGGGCTTTTATTGCCAAGGCGCAAGGCGCAGGCGCAGGCGCACACCTAGGCGTACTTAAGTAAAAAAAAAAAAAAAAAAAAATATTCTTAAGAGAATATATATATAATGATAGTGGGAATGTGAAATTAAACTTAATATATATATATATATATATATATATGCAAAAAAACATTGTATTAAAGATTTAAAGCATTTAAAGCTTATGGAATAACACATGAGCCATTTCAAACTCTAAGTCAAGTTCAAACAAGAAAGTAAATATAAAATTCAGATGTAAGCATCTTTCAAAAAACAATTCTTCCTCCTTTGCTTATTGTCTCATCCTCATCAATAGGTATAGGATTCACGTCACCTCAATCACCATCATTAGAATTGTAACATTCATCATCTTCTTCTAATAACTCCTCATGCTCATGTGCATAGTTCTTGGTAGTAGAACTTGAACCCATAAATGTTATTGACATAGCTCTTGTGTTAGGTCTTTTTAAACCCTAGATATATATATTTTTGAAAAGAATAAGGTCTTGTAGTTTTTATAAGTAGAAGGACTTAAGGTTTGTATGGTTTTTGTAAATTATACACCAGTTATATATTTTCTATATATATATTATTATAATCCAAACAAACAAGGCAGAAAAAAAAAAAAAAAAGTTGGAATTGCCTAGGTAGTGCCTCACCTGAAGCGAGTGCCTTCGCAAACCAGGCATGCGCCTCACCTATCAAGTGCCTTGCTTAGACCAAGCTAGGTACTTTAGGTGAGCCTCGCTTGCTCCTAGCACCTAGGCGTGCCTAAGGCGCACTCTTCACAACACTGGGTACAATAGGATTGGAGCTGATTTTTGAAGTAAGAGTAAATTATAGTGCCCCTTGAAATTTTGTAAAAATTACACAACTTTGGGGAAAATGACATTCTGCCGTCTTTATTGATGTAACTTAAACAGCTCACTTGACTATGATTGACAGAGTATTCCTAGATAACATCATTAATCATTAACCATGATATGAGAGAGGGAGAGAGGGGGGGGGGGGTGGAAATCATGGTTAAGCAATATTTGTCACTTTCACAGTTGATAAACGAGTGTGTAAAAACGTCTTTCTTTGCTTTTCAATGAGAAGCAACCTTAAAATTTGACTGTTTACTAAAGCTGTTAGGAGCTCTAATTAAGCACTCAAAACAAAACATTATTTATTGCTTTGCCATGGCAGAAGGATTCTGCTGGATGAACTGGAGTTTTTGTATTTAGCTTGAAACAACTCTGTCTCTTTTGAAAATTGGTCTTTAGCTTGAAACGTATTAACTCTTTCTCTGTGCTCAAAACTTTTGCAGCTTTGAAAGCATGATAATTTGATTAACAACTTTGAGCACTTACACTAACACCTTAAGTGGACTACACAAAACAATATGCTACTCCTGTTGGACACTTAGCACTCTCCTAAGTAGAGTCGATTAACAGTGTACAGACAGTTATTGCTTTATTGAATAGAACATTAACTCATCTCTGTTTGCACTGGAATGGTAGCTATCAATCGAGGGAGAATGGGATTTCAGTAGCTGTACGGTTCAACCACCAACACCGATTTTGTCTTCCGATATCACTTTCAGCCATTCCCAATTCCCTTTTGATACGACCTTCTTCCCTTTATATTATTCTTTTCCATTGAGCTTCTTCCCTTTATATTATTCTTTTCCATTGAGCTTCCTGGAGGCACCACCACAATCACATTCCAAGGCCATAACGAGAATGTATGCAGAGCCAATTCAAATCCAACTCACCACTAAGAGATCTCGTTAATGAGACCAATTGTTTCCCAAATCTCTGCCATTACTGTAGTTAAGTTAGCTGCTTTGAAAAATCTTGATTAACTACCAAGTCTTTTTAAAACATTTACAAAGTAATTAAAATAAAAGAAAACAACTTCTTTTGGTGGTCTATTTGCCCCCACATCTATAAAAGGGGTGAAGTGTCTATTCCCCCATTTGTGGAGTCTTCACATTTCATCAACCTGAAAAGAGGTAACTATAATTTACTCAAAAAGAAAAGGTAAAGGAAATGAAAATAAGATCGCTGTAGGGTGTGAGCCGCACCCCTTACTGATAGCAAGAATAGGTAACTTCATGGTTTTTTGGATTAAGAGAAAAGGTGAAGATCAGAAGATAACCCTGACATCACATTTAAGATGGAATTGCCTCACAATCCAAATTGCCCTGTCTGCTGAAATTCTTAACCTTATTCATTCCTTGATAAAAAAGTTACAAGGCCTTAAATGTGCTAATCTTGACTTGGGAGCCAATTAGTGTTTGAGAGAATAGTTGTTAGAGGCAAAAGGTCTATAGGAGCCTAGGTGTGAAATGCAAAGGCAAACACTGAATTTGAAAATTACTGTAGTGTCTAAGCATATAACCCTGTAAGTCCAACTTTTAAAGACAAGGCTGTAGTGTGTGTTTATTTCTTAATACAAATTTTTTATTTCTTTCCAAAGTCACTTAATTCTCTTTAATTTTGTTTCCTGTTCTAAGGCTTCTCTATGTTTTGTTTAAAAATTTACTTTGATTATATTTTTCATTGAAAATACTAATTACTGCTGAGTGCTGACTTCATCCCAATCATTTTATCACTTTGACGAAAAGTACTTTGTATAAGAAATGTAAAGTTCAATAGTAGTTTTGATTTTACTAACAAGAAAGAGAGCTTTTGGTGGAATTCATGCCAATTCAGTATGATTAATTTAAATCTAACTTACAGGACAATGTAAGAAGGTTACTATTTTATCTTTGACTCTTCCCAAAGTGATTTTTTAGTGAGCCAATTCAAAATGACATGGAGGAAGTATTTCTTGATGTTGATTCATTTTCCTGTTCCTCCAGTTTCAATGTCTCATTATTAAATTATTCTGGATTGGTTATATCTTCCTTTTCAAAATAGGTTGAATCATGGTTCCTATTTCTAATACCCTTTTATTCATTATTTGCAATTTTTAGTGCTACAAAATTCAATAACTTTCCAAGTTACTAAAGGTGCATGCCTCTAAAGAATAAACATTGCAAACCACACCTTGGTGTCAAAGGCCTATACCAAAGTCAGAAGCAAGGGGTGATCAGTGACCACAGTGAACTTTGGGTCTAGGCATGTAACCTAAATTGAGAGTGAAGTTTTCGGTACTTGGGTTTGTTGACTAATTATGGGTTAGAAAGGCTAGAACTTGAACAAATGTGCTGCACAATTACCAGAAACTGGTAGCAGTAAATTTTGGACATGGAAAGTAACAAGTCTATAAGTTTGTCTCAATTTAGTTTTCTAGATTATTTCATGGGGGTAAGAGAAAATGGTCATCTTTACTCTTTAGTGATTAGGGTTGAATAAGGAATAAAATAGAAGTTATGAGGGGCCTTTCTTCTTTATCTATGAATAAGTATTTCTCCAAACAAAAAATGCACAAAGAATGAGCAGGAGAAAATGAAAGAGAAAGCATTTAGCATGCTAGTTTTTAGTAATCAAATTACTCAATGATAGTCTATTTATAAACTTGCACCCCAAAAAAGACAGGAGCCTTTGAAGCTATAAAGCACGAGCAATGACATGGAGACATGATTACGATGGAGCATGACAACGCAGCAAAAATCTTGGAATATGATTCTATGATATTGAAATTCCCTTCATGGCACAATTCAATTCAAAATTGCTTCCAAAAGAATTGTTTATGAGGAAATTCAAAGTATGTTGATGAAATGTGTGAATAACATGATAGCTCTTCATGTTGGCTGCTATGAAGTTTACAGAGAGAAACCCAAGAGAATTTTGGGTAAATTGTATTGTGTATTGTTCCACTCTTGAAGCTTCTTAAATAGAAGTTAGTGGATGATTATAAAACAATAAGAAAGAATATCAATATGTTTAAGCATAATGATCATGTTTTATTTAAAGCATGATTATTATGCTAAGCATCATGATTATTATTCTTTCCCTGTTATCTTTGTGGAGGGGACCAAAAATATGATCATTATGCTTAGCATAATGATCAATATTCTTCTTTACATAATGGAGAATTATGGTTATCACTCTAATACCATTTTCTAGAGTTTGGAAAGGCTTGGATGACCCAAGCAACTATGAATAATGAGAGAAGACACATCTGTAGAGCAGGCTACCGGGGCTGTAAGTTGATAAAGATCTTGAGACTCATGCTCGGTGCCAATTGTTCGTCCCGTACCTCGGTCTTGTATGACAAAGGAATCATCAAAAAAAAAGGGCAATTGAGAGAACTAGTTAATTTACTGACAGATATTAAACTGAAAAGACATTTAGGAATAAAGAGAACAAAGTCTAAAGGTAAAGATGACGATGGGGATACCTGCCCAATGCCTTAGGAAATTACTTTAGACTTATTAGCTAAAGTAATAGTGGATAGGGATGAAGACTTAGTAATATGAGAGAAAAGATAGGTACCAAAGATATTATCAGATGCACCGGAGTCAATTTCCAAAAGATGGTAAAGGAAATGAAAATAAGATCGCCGTAGGGTGTGAGCAGCACCCCTTAACAGGTAGCAGGAATAGGTAACTTACATGGTTTTTTGGATTAAGAGAAAAGGTGAAGATCAGAAGATAACCTTGACATCACATTTAAGAAGGAATTGCATCACAATCCAAATCGCATCCATCTCTTCTGAAGAAATTAAAGAAACTGGAATAAAGAACACTCCTGTCCATCTGCAGCTTGCATCTGCTTTAGTTTCCAAGGGTATAAGGATTTAGTATTTGAGAGCATAGTTGTTAGAGGCACGAAGGTCTATAGGAGCCTAGGTGCGAACTGCAAAGGCTAACACTGAATTTGAAAATTTCTGTCGTGTCTAAACATATAACCCTGTAAGTCCAACTTTTAAAGACAAGGCTGTAGGGATTGTTGATTTCTTAATGCAAATTTTTTATTTCTTTCCAAAGTCAACTCAATTCTCTAGTTTAATTTGTTTCTTGTTCTAAGGCTTCTCTACTGTTTTGTTTCAAAATTTACTTCAATTATATTTTTCCTTGAAATTACTAATTACTGCTGAGCGCTGACTTCATCCCAATCATTGTCTCTCTTTGACTAAAAGTACTTCTGTAAGAAATGTAAACTGCAATAATAGTTTTGATTTTATTAACAAGAAAGAGAGTTTTTTGGTGGAATTCATGCCAATTCAGTACAATTAATTTGAATCTAAATTACAGGACAATTTAAGCAAGTTACTAGTTTATCTTTGACTTTTCCAAGAGTGATTTTTAGTGAGACAATTCAAAATGACATGGAGGAAGTATTTCTTGATGTTGATTACTTTTCTTGTTCCTCCAGTTTCAATGTCTCATTATTAAATTATTCCAGATTGGCTTATATCTTCCTTTTCAAAATGGGCTGAATTGTGGTTCCTATTTCAAATACCATTTTATTCATTATTTGCAATTTTTAGTGCTGCAAAATTCAGTTACTCTCCCAAGTTACTAAAGGTGCATGCCTGTAAAGAATAAAAATTGTAAACCACACCTTGGGGTCGAGGGCCTATACCAAGGTCAGGAGCAAGGGTTGACTGATGACCACGGTGAACTTTGGGTCTAGGCTTGTATTTGAAACTTAATTTTTTATTTATTTTTGGATTGAATATTTGAAACCTAATTTGAGTGCGAAGTATTAGGTACTTAGGTTTGTTGACTAATTATGGGTTGGAAAGGCTAGAATTTGAACAAAAGTTCTGCACAATTTCCTGAAACTGGTAGCAGTAAATTTTGGACATGGAAAGTAACAGTTCTATAAGTTTGTCTCAGAGTAATTTTCTAGATTATTTTATGGGGGTAAGAGAAAGGTCTCTTTACTCTTTAGTGATTAGTGTTGAATAAAGAATAAATAGAAGTTCTGAGGGGCCTTTCTTCTTTATCTATGAATAAGTATTTCTCCAAATAAAAAGTGCACAAAGAATGAGCAGGAGAAAATGAAAGAGAAAGCATTTGGCACGGCAAGCTTTTAGTAATCAAATTACTCAGTGATAGTCAATTTATAAACTTGCACCCCAAAAAAGTCAAGGGCCTTTGAAGCTAAGAAGCACGGACAATGACATGGAGACATGATCAGGAGCATGACTACTCAGCAAGAATCTTCGAATATGTACACCATTACCTATAAATGAGTAATCTTGTGTCACTTCTGGCATGGAATTTATGACTTGTGCCACTAGGTAGAGGTGTACATGCTTCGTAGCTTACGGTAAAGGTTGAAGTTGAACACAAAACTGTCAATAACTTGTTGGTCTAGAGGCATCAACTCCCACTAATAAGTACTTGTAAAAAATTAAAAAATCAACTCCCACTAATAAGTATGAGGACCCATAGGATTCAACAATAATAACAATAATTATTGCTCAATTGTTAGGGTTAGTTGAGCGAATTCTTGATGAAAACTAAATGAATGCTTTTTCCAATGGATTCACTCCTCACCATTCTGTCTTTTCTTTGTTATATTTGCTAAACATCTCTTTTTTTCTTTTCCCCATGTTACTCTTGGTATCCTCCTTTTTTATTCCCTTGCTTGAATTTTCTTTCTCCTGGAAGCCTTTGTTCCTCTACTTTGTATGCACTCAAACCATCATTGACCTTATCTCTCACTATATATAAATTATTATTCTTGGAATATTTATTTTATTTTATGATATGATCTATTTGTGTCATCACTTGAATTACATCTCATTGTTAAGTTCTTTACACCTTTTATGCATTCTGGAATGGCATCTTGTCTGTCTAATTTTTATGTTTACTTCTTCAGCACTTTCTGATGGGTAGATATGCTGTGATGTTTAAATCATTAGGACCAAGGGAATTGACTGGTGCTGTGGATCTTATAAGTCAGTACAAATTGTTGCCGCACCATGAGTTTTTCTGCAAGAAGTCACTTCCATTGTCAATTTCAGATGCACACTATCTTCACAATGTGGTGGGAGATACAGAAATTAGAAAAGGAGAAGGGATGCAATTGGGTCAACTTATTCAGAATACGACCTACTCCAGAAGATACAAATGCTCGCATTACAGCCCTTTGACCTAGATATTCTTGGGGAGGCTTTTCAACTAAGAGAAACTGCTCCCATTGATCTACCTCATGTAAGGACTTTACACCCTGGAATTTGATATGTCCATTTATTGCATTGATATTGCCTCTTCTATCAGATGAAGCTCATGCAGATTTTATTGATTCTCCAAAAGAAGTATGGTACATTAGTATGTTACTTTTTGCGATCTATTTTGTTTTCTGTAGGCAGATAAAGGGATTCCTACAATTCCAGGAAAATCAAAGGGTATTCAAAAAGACAAGGAGAAGAAGCATAAAAAGCACAAAGACAGAGATAAGGAGAAGGATAAAGAGCACAAGAAGCGCAAGCATCGTCATAAAGACCGGAGTAAAGACAAAGACAAGGAGAAAAAGAAAGATAGAAGTGGACATCATGATTCAAATGCTGATCCATCAAAGAAACACCATGAGAAGGTCAGGAATTTTCATTCGTTTGCATCTTATCTACTATTTCACACTAAGCCTTGATAAAAGAAGGAAGGGCAGAAGAGCATATCTGCTGACACAATAATAAGAGTTGAGTCAACAAGTCAATTTCATTAGTTTCACATGGAATTTATTTTAAGTTGGCTATGGACAACTTGCTGATGGTGAGGTATAGAATTATTGCATGTGGTGCAAGAATTAGTTACAGGACAAATATTGCATCTCTTCAAAGGGAATCTCCTTTTTGAGTTGAAACTTTAAGAATATGTTGCTCTGTGTACTTTTAAAACGACAGGAGAATCTTTGGTGAATATTCATCCTGTATATTTTTCTAATGATATGATTACAGAAAAGGAAGCATGATGGAGATGAAGATCTTAATGATGTGCACAAACACAAAAAAAGTAAGGTAATGCTGAGAGGTGAAACATTTGTCTTTTGATGACTTGTTGTCTGCTCATTCCTATCTCTACTTCCCTTCCTGTGTAAACTGTACTTTAGTGCTTTTAATCTCCTGTAGAGCTTTGTGTCCTCACCTTATCCAATCTTAGTGAAGCTTTTTCTTCATTTATTTTATTGCAGCATAAGAGCTCAAAAATTGATGATTTGGGAGCAATAAAGGTAGCAGGTTAAATGGTGGCATACTAAGTTCACTCCTTTTCCTCATATGGGTTTTGTCGTTTGTTAGAGTTTGGAGGGTTCTTTCATATGGCATTGTCAAATTTCTTGAGGTACAGCATTATATTTACCAGATTCTTTGGTTTTCAATCTGCTTTGTGCATGCACTCATCTTTTTTCCCACTTATTTCTTTTTGTTATAATTCTTTCAAACTCTCTCTTAAGAATATTTTATAAATTATTAAGTTGCTAGCTTCATCTCTTTTGTATCTTGTTAATACACCATTCAAAATTTCAAAATGTATAACTGACATATGTTGATCATTCTTTATTCTTTAACAGAAATTGTCAGATGACGATAATGGTTCACAGTATACCTTCCATTGTAATTAAAAATTGAATATAATTAAGAAGTACATGATGAAGAATTTAAAGGTGAAGAGAATTCTGGCTTTTTAGATCACATAATGATGGCGGTTTTGTTTTCTTGAATAAGAAATGTAAACTACAGGAAATTTTCATTATTGTCTGGCCTTGTATTTGAGTTAGACCTTGTTAAATTATGTGCCTAGTGTCGTTTCATTTTTTCTTATGAGTAGTATGACTTGATTGTTTACGATCAGCAACGCAGGAAAGTTTCTATTATAAAGACCTTTAGATCGTAAAAATTAAAGTGTTCCCTAGCACGTTCTTGCTTAGTATTAAGTTGTTTATGATCCTTGTTACAACTTACAAGTCCCATTATCATCTTTCTGGTATTATTCTGATTTCGTAGTCTTATTTCTTGCTCAACTTTGTTTATATTCTTGGAACTGTACTTGGTGGAGCGTTGGCGATGTAGGACAGATCACTAGCTGGGTTATAACAGCTCCCAGGAGGGTCTTGGGGTGCAAAATTGTGAATTATCCATGAAGAGGATTGGTAGCATGAGTTAGTAATTGGAAAAGTTAGTGGACTTGAGAGAAAAGAATGGCATGGATCGAACGATAAGGCTGCAGAGATTCTTCTGACAGTAGGAAAAGGGACTATTAGGAGGGCTGTTTTAAAGTTGGATTGTAATCTGTTAATGGTGTTTAGAATCATATTAGGGAGTTCAAAGGCTTGGTCCTCTCTTGACTATTAGGTATCATGTTGATTCGAAGAGAATTTTGTTGATAAGTAATAACTTTATTTATTTATTTAAATGAGGGCATGATCTCTGTACACAAGGTGGTACAAAATACCCCACTAAAAGGCAAGTACACGATTAAAACTAAAAATTACATTCAGACCATCTAAGAAATCTAGGTGATACCTGGTAGAATGAATGGTGGATGAATAGACATCCACTGGAACCAATTAAGGTAAAAAAAGGTCTTCTTCAATTTACCCAATGACACATCCCAGGTTATTTAAGAGAAAGATTGGCATTTTAAAAAATGACCAGTGACAGCTGCATAAGATCTAGTTCCAAGTTGAATCTTCTAAGATTATAGTTAGTCAATCAGACTGTTAAATATATTTTAGCAACTGTCACAATTAAACTCTTCCTCTTACGATCTCCTAAAATTTGGGTTATGATGCATCATACAGCCGCTCTAAAGGACTAAAGTAGTTGCTTCTGATATGCAGTCTCACATTTTGAGGACTAACTGCAGACTAGAGGATGGCAAAAAAAAATAAAATAAATTCCAGGGGAGAGGATATCTGTGGCCAAAAAATTTAAACCAAAACACAGAGGTTTGCTTTAACGTAATCCTTTCAAGAATCTTATTTTCATGAATGAGAAGTTATAACTCGAAAGCATCATGCTTCGACCATAAAGTTCTTAAGAATTTCAGAAATGAGGAATTGCTTATATCTTGAATTTCTTTAGCTCATCTACTCTTATCTATATATTCCTCACCTCTCATATAACATGATAATAATTGGTCATTAAAAGATAGATGAACACCTATAAGGGGATATTTTACTGTGTTTTTTTGCTGCCATCTGTGCCTCCAGCTGCAGTTAATTGTTTTCCATACTTGTTTTAGTTTGGTCTATAATAGCCAATAGTCACATTTTATACATGTTGTCTTCCAATTCTATGCAGAGTAGCTAGTGAACTGACTAATAGTATGAAGAAGGTGAATTCACCTGTAGAAGGACAAATATATGTGAGGTAAACCTTGCTGAAAATGAACCTTCTTGTATCATAACAATTGTCTAATACAGTTTCCTGTAATATTCAAAACTTTGATCTTCTGTTCCTCAGTTTTTATGGCGCATTGGATACCTCAGCATGTACTTACTGTTTTTTTTTTTTTTTCTCTCCTTGTAGAAGTTATAGATCATATCTATTGATTGTTGTTAGGGCAGGAAACAGTATCATGTTTTAGGCTGGCTGAGTTGAGATTGGGGGATTGTGTACATTAATTGCTTTGACCCCATGTCTCACAGGCAGTACTAGTATATCTAATGTTGGACTATAATATTACGGGCTAGGGTTTTGCACTTATGCAAGAATCTACTATTATTTAGTTCAGATATTTTTTGTATATTTTGCACTTATGCAAGAAGCTTTTGCATCAAGTACAAATGCAGTGAAATTAAGATTATCAGATTTAAGTGTATACTTTGAGAATAGTAACTCCTATTGCGCAGTTTTAGCAATATAGTTAGGAAACATTTATGTGCAGGTAGAGATTTTTCTCGGTGAACGTTCCATATGGGTCCATTTTTTGTTAGGTGATTGTCACGCATTGAGGAAAAATCCTGCATTTTTGTACACTTATAAAGGTACTTGTTTTATAAGTTCCTTTTATTTTTTGTACTGTAAATTCATAATTTTCCTCAATAACTCGGCTAAGAAAGTAGTAAGTATTCTTCTCTGCAACTTCAATGAAGAGTTTTAATTGCTTTTGTTCACCTGTACTGACTGAAATATCTAGAAAAGAACATGGCAAACACCATAAACCAAAATGACTGAAGAATATTGTAATCATATATTTGGCTTAATGTTGGAGTTTTGTCTAATTGAAAATTATATTTTTGAGAAAATTGCATTTGGTTGTGATTTTCAGAGGTCAAATGTACTGCACCATGTCATTTTGATTTTCTGGAATTCTTGTTATTTGTCAAGCTGAACAACTATTTTCCAGAATCAGCTTCCTTATCTTCCCCACTTTGTCTCTCGGTTCTCTTCCTGTTAAAGATTTAAAGAAGTTTCTCGTTTCTGGTATAGCAGCAAATGATTCACGTAATTCATGTTTCCATCCTCGTACACCCTAAAACATAACCCATTACTATACTTATTATCCGCATTACTTCCCTACTAAATCGGACTCTGTTCTACCCAAAAAAAAAAAATGGGACTCTTGCTACTTTCTAACATGGGATTTTCCTTAAATATTCAGAAAATTCCAATCTTTAAACAGTTTTTGCCATGGCAGCCAAGTTTTGTGTGTGAGAGAGAAAGCAATAGAGATAGCAAGGGTTTGAAATCAAGGAGAGGATAGGAAGAAAGGATGTGATTAGCTATTTATTTTCTTTATCTCCCCCTAACACACATAGTTCCCTATTCAACTTCAACGGTTTATATTTTTTTCACTTTAAATTTGATTGTATGAGTTAAGTATGGTTAAAAAGAAGATTTCATATTAGTTAATGAAATTGTCTTAACGACTGTTAAAAAATAATATAAGATTTCAATTTTGTTGAAACTTTGTTATATCAGAAACCACATACCACTTGAGCTATAATGAGGTTGATTATAATTTTTATTTTTGTCATAATATTCAAAGTATCAAACATATGATAAATTAAATTTCTCATTTAGAGAATTCTATTTAAGTTATTATTTTGATTTGCATTTAATAGTAGTATTTTCATCAAATGGTTTTTTTTCCTTATTATTATAACTTAACATAAAAAAGGTTGTTATAATTGGATCAATATGCAATTTTTTAATTGCTATTAACATAGATGTTTTAATATTTTTAAAAAAAAAAAAACCTCAAAAATAGAAGAATGTTAAATATATATTAAAAATAATAACATACTTAGCACCCATTTGAAAGGAAAAATGTAAATCAGATTTTTTTTTAATTTTTTAATAAATAGGTGGAATTTTAATTTATTTTACCAAAAAGAAGAAGTTATTATCTCATTAAAACGGGAATGTTAATTCTTTTAAATTGAGATTTTAAATTTATTCAACTTCAACGGTTATATTTTTTTCACTTTAAATTTGATTGTATGAGTTAAGTATGGTTAAAAGAAGAGCTTCAATTTAGTTCATGAAATTGTCTCTTAACGACTGTTAAAAAAATAATATAAGATTTCAATTTTGTTGAAACTTTGTTATATTCAGAAATCACATACCACTTGAGTTATAATTAGGTTGATTATAATTTTTATTTTTTTGTCATAATATTTAAAGTATCAAAACATATGCTAAATTAAATTTCTCATTTAGAGAATTCTATGTAAGTTATTATTTTGATTTGTGTTTTAATAGTAGTATTTTCATCAAATGTTTTTTTTTTTTACCTTATTATTATTAAAAAAAAAAAAAAAAGGTGTTATAATTGGATAAATATGAAAATTTAAATTGCTATTAACATAATGTTTTAATATTAAAAAAAAAAAAAACCTCAAAAAGTAGAAGAATCTAAATATATATTAAAAATTAATAAATACTTAGCACCCATTTGAAAGGAAAAATGTAAAATAAGATTTTTTTTTTAAATTTTTTAATAAATAGGTGGAATTTTTAATTTATTTCAAAAAAAGAAGAAGTTATTATCTCATAAAATGGAATGTTAATTTCTTTAAATTTGAGATTTTAATGTCGCATACGTTATCTTATATAAAAGGGAGTGTAACTTCAAATAATTAATATGGCCTCTCTTGTCCCGTGCATTTAATGTGTAATCACTGTCCAAATGAGAATAATAGAAGGGACTCATGTGATAGTAACCTTTCTTTTTTATATAAAAGAAGGTCAAGAAAATGATCAAGTAATATTGCAACTGCAAAATTGGTAATCATGAACTTGCTTTTAGAGTTTTTACTCATCCCAATCGTGTATAAATATAATCACAAATAACTAGTCTTAATTTGATTTGCCGTGAGCCCTACCTTTTTGTTAATGGATATACCATATTACCATATGGTTCAAGAACTTGATTCCAACTTTTTCTTTTTCTTTCTTTCTTTCATTTCCTTCTTATCGTTCTTGTGGAGCAGTGGGGGTATCCTAGAAAAGAGTGTTCCTTCAAAAGCAATTTTGTCTTTAGAAAACTGACGTACCAATTTAAGCAATTAAACCAATGAGAGCCATTAGATTCCAAGACAAATGTAAAGGGTAGATAATGTATCTCACATTTTTTTGAAAGGAATATTGTGTCCATATTAGTATCACCTTTTTATGTATAAGAATTCCTCTATCATACTTATATTTGGATCGAAACTTAGAATTTCTCTAAGTATAGCTATGATCATTAGTGGGAATATAAATTTACCACCAACTGTAAGTTATGGTCAAGAAAACTCAAACTCTCACGGTATAATTGGAACAAAATAAAAAAATAGAGTTTATTTCATTTAAAATATGTTTTATAATTCAATTCATTTAAAATAAATTCTCTTATTTGAAATGAAAATTACACTTATAAAAATGAATGTAATTCTCTTATTTAGAACAAATGAAAAATTTAGTTTAGTTTAAATACTTTTTCCATACTACGTACCCCCAAATTTTTTAATTAAAACTAGCATTGACCAACTAAAAATATAAACAATAGATAATTAATTGTTGTTTAATAGACAAAAAAACAAGTTAAGAGGAAAAAATTGTAGTTGTTTAGATAAATATTTGAGATGATTAGTGGTAGCTCTTTATCGATTTATTTTAGTGAAAAGTATGCGTGTCATTTGTTTGAGGTAGACAAAATAATTTATTTCAAATAAATTTCATAAAATAAAATCCAACTTACTTGGTGTAGAATTGTAGAATTTATAATTGATTAAAATGTCAATTTCAAATAAATTTTATTTAAATTCTATCCTATTTCATATATTCCAACAGAAAAAATATATAATTTATTTGAAATAAGCTGAATTTTACATTTTTTTCTTTTCTTTTTTTAGAAGTCGAAACACATTGGCAATCTAGGGAGTGCCAGCTTCTTGAGTTCCTTTTCATCTAGTAGTTCATATTTCATGAACATTATCCTCTGTTTGGTTGGGTTTTTGGGTGCTTTTGACTTTTTTGAGGTTAGATTCTTTATAAATTTGTATGGCAAAATTTTTGAACTTATAAAATATGGCTTCATCTAAAACTCAAAAGCAAGAATACAATGTTTTTTAAATAAATATTCGTGACTTTTTGATTTTAAACTTTCAAACAATTAATTATGTCAATTCTTTATTATTTATACAATTGGTTTTGTACCATGTTTATGGGTTATTATTAACATTATAGAAATAATTTGTAAATATTAAAATTTATTAAAAAATTATTACTATATTAAAAAGATCTGTTAGTGCTATTTGAAAATTCAATTAAGGGCTCAAAAATATATTATTTATGTTGTTTAATTTTTTTTTTAAATATTCATAAACTAAAAACTAATTTGTGTACTAGTTTGCCAAAGCAGAGAAAAGTATCAAAATGTCCTCTTTTTTCTTTTTCTTTTTTTGGGGATCTGACTGAGACCAATTGGTCACTTTCAACACCAAGTGATTTTAGTTGAATCACCTGACACTTTTATGTCTTATTTTATTATAAAAATAATTAAAGTCTAATTAAAATGATCAACACAAGTCCTATTTTACTGTTCACATCATAAAAAACAATCCTCTTATATTTTTTTAAAGAATAATAAGTCAAATCCAAAATGTGTAATAGGTACTTATTTATTTGTTATTTTTTTGAAAATTTTTGATAACATTTTTATATTTGTAAGTTTTTGTTTTAATACACATTTTTACATGTACCAGTTTATGTTACTCTCCTTGTACGTGAGTTATATCTATATAAATTATGTATAATTTTTCTGAAACATAGTAAGAACGTTAAACTATGTATATAAGGCTAATTTTTTTTTTTTAAAAAAAAATCATGTTATATGAAGTTTTATTATATAAATAGTTTAAGATTCTTATTACATTTATCTTAAAAGTATCAAGAAATCTTTTTTTTTTTCTTTTCAAATAAGTCATAAATATTTACTCTCTTTTTAAAAAAAAAATATTTTCCTTTACTTATTTAATTTTTTTCTTAATATTAGTATTATGTAATCTCAATTTTTTTTTTTTGTTAAATAACATATTATTTTGAATAAAATAAAAAGGAAAATGTTTGACACATGTAGTTGTTCTTTAGAGAGATATACTATAAAAAATATATCAGTCTATGAAACTTCTTATGTGGATGAGAAAGTAGAACTAGATTTGAATATTAAATAAATTAAAGTTAGATATTTTTTTTAATTTTATGATATTACCGATATAGAAATATAAATTTATATTTAGAAAAAGAATATGAAAAGATTTATATATTTAATATTTCCATTAATAAAGGAGATGCTTTCTTAATTTGTAAAGAAAATAAAAAGTTGGTTATACTTAATATTTTTCATTAATTTATTAATAAAATTAAAGTTGAAAATAATGAAGTGGCAAAAAAGTATAGCAAAGAAATTATGTGACATTTTATGGAAAATTGATTGGTTCATTTGTAATGTAGAATTGTAACTACCGGAATAAAAGTTATTCATTTTAGTATATATATATATATATATATATATATGATGTATCAGAGATATCTACTTATTCATGATATAAAAAAAATTAGTTTTAAAAAATATTTTGTAATGATTTTAAAAAAAAAAAAAATTTGTTTTATTCAAAAATTGTATTTTAATGATTCTACATACGAACTTAGTTTTATTTGATATTGTTTAGTATATAAAATTGAAAATTAATATTAAAATACTTAATTTTACATTTTTTTATTGTATAGTGTTTTAACATGTACTTTAAAATTTTTAAAAAAATTGAAATTAAATATTAAAATTCTTAATTTTAATTTTAGTTAAAACAAACTAATTAAAAATCATTTTACATGATCCAACTTTTAGATAACATAAATTGTTTAACGTTGTTTAAAACTAAAATTAGGTCAATATATGAAATTGAACCCTATTTTTTGTAAAATTTAAGCTAGGTACTAGATCAATTTTATACAAATTGTAATTTATCGACTTAAATTATTTTGTAATAGTAAAATATTTTATTATTTAACAAGTTTAACTTATTTTATCAAAATTAATTGGGCAATATGCATTTTCATAAAATTGAGTGGGACTATTTTTAAATTTTCCCACAATTTTAATTAATGTATAAAATTTTACTTAAACAAAAAATTATTTTTTAAAAAACTTGAGTGGGTCCACTATTCAACAACTTTCAGAGTTTTTTTTTTTTTTTTTGGTCAGAACTTTCATAGTTTTACCCTGCCATAGCCAGCGAAGATGTTTGATTAATTTTTTCTTGGATTTTTTTTTTTCAGTGATATACAAATTAAGTTTAATTTTAAATTTTCATTGGCTTATATATGGAATCATTCAGCAATAATATTTGTACATTTTGCAAAAACTAATTACTTTGAAAACCAAGAACGGTCACCTAAATGGTAAAAATTAGACAGATGTCAGAAGTCTTGTGAGAATATTTCGTCAAAATTGATAACGGAAGTTAACTATTAAGGATATATTGAGAAAAATTCTTGACTTGAAAGACAAAAAGCAAACAAATTATCACTAAGAGTTTATCTCAAGTGATTAATAAGTACTTCTAATGTACAAAAAAAAAAAAAAGCTGGCAAATTTAATGCAAGGGCAAGAGTTAGGTAAAGATTGAAAGTTTAAGCACCAAACTGGTAATTAATTTGGCCTAAACATTTACTTAGAATATGCATCCACGTGGCTATTGAAATGATTACTACACTTTTTTTTAATTATCTTTTTTAATTTTTATTTATTGAGATAAACTATTATATTATTATATGTAAATGTGATAAAATAAAATAAATTTATACACATAAAAAAAAATCAAAATTGTAGTTTATGATATTTCAATAATTAATAATTTAATTTTTTTAATTATGAAGAAATTAAATTAGTGCATTAAGCATTATTTAATTTCTTATTTGTACCAACATCAAATTCTGTCTTGAAATTTTTTTGGTTTATCTATTGTCTTTCAAGATTATCTCAATTTTTTAGTCATCTAATAATGTTTTTGATCAATTTCACTCTCTAGGATTAAGAATTTTTCAACTATGATCTCATAATCATGTTATCTATAAATAAATAATTTTATATAATTTAATGCTAAAACGATCAAAGAACTGTTCAAGATATATAAACAACTTATCTACACTATCTCTATGGGTTAGTTCATTAATTCATAATATGTAAGTAGAAAAATAAAAATTGATTAGAAATTCTGAATCTTGAAGGATAAAATTAACTAAGAAAATTAGTTGATGGTCGAATTGAAAACTAATATAATTATGAATAAGCATAGTAGATATTTTTTCCATTTTTTATTTTCTTGGTTATCAAATAGGAAAAAATAAAATAACCTTTTCTTCGTGTTTTGTTTTCCTTATTTTCCTCTTAATTTTTTATTTAGTTTATGATATTTTCACCTCTCCTAAATAAACAAATCATATAGTTTATTTTACCATATTTATAAAATAAAAATTAAAACAATTAATTATACTTTTGATCTCTATAATTTAAATTTAAATTCAATTTCATTCTTATGCATTCAGTTGCCGCAACAAGATTCTTTAATGTTAAATGTAATTGGGTTATTGTCGTTGCATTCCATTCAAATTAACCTGATAAAAACTGATGTGACTAATGGGATATGTGGTACACAATGTGATAACCTGATAAAGAAAAAAATTGAATTTAGATGCAATGCTTAAATTTATGTTATCAAATAAACAAGTTAATTAAATAAAAGTATAGTTAAATATGTTATAATTTGATACCTTAGTGTAACCTTAGTATATGTTTTAGGATATTTTTTGGTTTTGCAAAGTAAATAATATTTTTACCTGATAAATCTAAGTAAGTGACTAATTAACGTATAGGTATAAATATATTAATATTTAATTTTTAAAACAATCTAATTTAAATAAGTGAACAATATAATTAAGATATATATATATATATATATATATATATATATATATATAAAGAAGAAAATTGAACCATATATTTAAGATAAATATATATATATATATATACACATTTATATGGAGAATTTTTTCCAACACATGTTTTGAGACACGTGACTTTGACTTGGATTTGCTTTTCTTTTCTTTCTTTCTTTACGTTATTTCTCCTCCTCATTTTGACTGAACCTTCTTGGCTCCTTCTTCCCACCGCCATGGCTTTATTTTCTTGAAGTTTCCTCACCCTTCTCGGTCACTTCAGCTATCATCCGAGAGTTTCACCTCCATATCTTGCTTTTGTTGTGGATTTCAATTCTTTGCCACTGCTTATTGGGAATTTCTCCTCCTTCTCTTTTGTTCAAGGACCTCATTACCTTCTGCTTTGCTCCTTCCTGATTTGTTTTGTGTTGGGTTGTGGAGAATTTTCTGCCTGCCGAGTAAATTCCTTCTCATTTTCAGCCAAAACCTCCTCCTTCCTCCCTTAGCTTCATCTTAGTTGATTAGGTTGTGTACTCATATGGCAGTACTAGAACCATTTACAGCAGCAACGCCCCTATTTTGCTCTGCCTCACAAGTTTCTTTTTTTGCAACTCAGCCAAAGTGTAACCATGAATCAGCTTGCCATGACTGGTGTCTTGCACTTTGAGCTTCATTTTTTTCTTCTTTCCAGCCGTGAACCACCAATGGTGTGACTGCCAATAGCTTCTTAAAAAGCCATAACAGCCACCGCCAACTCCCTTGACTGTAAACATGAAGTCATTTTGGGCTAGCATATGTACGTGATATAATCTAAAGACAACCTTTGGTAGGTAAGGCAGCAACCTCAACTATACCTTTCAAATTTTTTTTTTGTTGGTATTTGCTCCTGCCTTGTCTAATTATGATAGTGTTATATGTATATATACATATATAGGTGTGTAAAGTTTTTGATGATTAATGAAATAGCTTAGGAATTAGAGAAAATTTAGAAGTGGAAGAGGAATAAGATGTAATTTGATGGATTTAAGTAAGTCTCATGGTGAGTATATATATAGATACTTGCTAATAAGCTAGAGCAAAAACATGAATATAAGGTAGTTGATAAAATGTTTACAAGAAAATAATTGTAGCTTAATGAGTAAAAATTGGTTAGATTGATATTGGAAAGTGATAACTTAAGCTAGAGAAAGTGTAGCTTAGGTCTTGGAATGTTGTCTACAAAATTTCGTAGCTTGGTTCTAAGTATGTTGTGAGTTAGAGTAGTTAGACTCTAATTAGGCCATGCAGAATTTTAGTGCCCTATTTTCGGTTCACATAAGGAATTGAGTGGGTTCAAGACTAATTTTAGGAAAATTTTCTAAATAAAAAAAAAAAATATACTTGTCTATTAATAAACCTGACAAACATAATTGAATTTTGTTTTTCCTAGAGAAAGTTATGTTCAATTAACTAAGGTAGGGTTAGAGTTGTCAAAATCCTGAGTTTTGTAAAATTTGATGCAACTTCAAATAATAAACTGTAAGGGGGTGATAATGTTGTGCGGAGTTGAGTCATTCGTTGAATCTTTGGTTGTTTTGTTTGATATTATTGCTTTGATTAATTTGTGATCTTGTGTATTATGTAAATTGTGAATTGATGACCATTATAATACATAAGTATAATGTGAATTAAGGTATGAACAATGTTACATGAGATTATTATATATGTTATACGTTTATGTTGGGTGATGCTAGTACTTTTTGGGTATGATTTTCTACTCACGGAGTCTATAGGATTGACCCCTTTCTTATGGATTTTTTTTTTGTAACAAGAGTTCGATACATGGCGTCGCCGAGCTTGTGACTTGCCGATGGTAATTCTGGGATCTCAGATTTGAAGTTAAAGAATGAAAGTTTGCAGTCACACTAGAACTATAGGGTGTCTAATTTTGAATGATGTAAGCATCTAGTTATTTGTTTTGTTTATAATGTGGGTGGAGTGGAGCTTCTTGTTATCTTTATGTTATTATTGTGTGAAATCATAATCATATGTATTTGTATTTTGAGGCATAATATTTGCCAAAATTTTTAGTACTTTGTTAATTATTACATAAAATAAACTTTTATAGTGTATTTCGATTTTAGAAAAACTACTTTTATTCTTGAGTTGGGTTTGAGTCAGGTTTGTTACTTTGTTTCGAAGTCAAGATTACGGTAGATTGGGTACCTAATCCTCAGGCAAGTCATGTCTGTATTAAGGGTGTGACACATAACACGCTCGACATACTTGACAAATGCAAAATAGCCATGTGGCTTGTACATAATTTACATTAAACTAAAATTTAAAATAAAATAATTTGTTTAAAATATAGAAAAAGAAGGGAAAAACAAAAAAAGAACACACCCTTTTTCTCTATCTTCCTCGCCACCACCATTTACCACCAAATTCCTTCTTTACACAAACCCAAATCCACATGAAGAATCATATCTTCAGCCAACTTCACATTCTGGGTACCTCTCGTTAAAGCTGCCCCAAATGAATTAAGTGCAGGAGTGCCCAAAATATGTTAAAGGACTTTCACTAAATGTACCTTGTTTGGTTTCAAACTCCATGGAAAATAACTTTTTGGCTTCCTCCTGGAGTTGGCTAAAAAATGTTGAAGGAATCTCATGTTGACCAAACGAAGCAGACCCTAATTTTACATGCCTCTCCAATTTTCCTTTTCTCCTCTAGTTGGCCTAAGCATTGGAAATCAATAATGGGTACCAGATCTGAATTTTGAACTAGCTTGATGACAGCCTCAAAGGGTCAATCTTATGGGTCTAGTTTTTTAGTAGCTGCTTGAACAAGGAATGGTAAGACTCTAAGCTCATCTTGGAATCTCCAATTTCTTTTTTTTTTTAAGAAGTATAAGACAATGGTTTTAGATAGAAAAGATATTTAGAAAGCTTGCGTGATGGTGGATATGGAGGAATCGTCGTAGTCATGAAGGAATGTGGTGGTGAGGAAGAAAAGGAAAGGAGTTGGGTTTTTTTTTTTTTGGTTTTTTGTTTTGGAAACAGAGCTACATATTACGAACAACTTAAAAAAATAGTAATAAAAAGACATTGTCTTTTTTAGGTTTATGAACTAGATAATGGGAGGTAGTTTCCTTTCATCTCACACAAATCCTGGAATCTTGAATAATAACGAGATTTGATCCTAATTCTTGGTATGAATACTAAGTGATTTTACAAATTAAACTAACTAGCAAATACGAAACTTAAAATATTAAAACAATAATAATTTTTGTTTTCTCTCACATATCGCACAAACTCTATTATGAATGAAAACGAGATTCAATCTCAAATTTTTTGAATGAACATCAAGTGACTTTATAAATTAAACCAACAGCAAGAAACTTAAAATATTAAAACAATGATATTCTTTGCTTAATTATCATCTAAAGCAAAAAGAAATTATTCTTTCCTTACCATTTAGTTGCTACATAAATTCCCCAGTCATAAATTCTCATACTGGAATCTCCAATTATTTATTTTTTAAGAAATAGAAGACGATGGTTTTAGATAGAGAAGATAGTTAGAAAACTTGTGTGATGGTGGATATGGAGGAATGGTGGTAGCCACGGAAGAACACCGGTGGTGATGAGGAACAGTGAGGAAAGGAAGTGGTTTTTTTTTTTTAAGAAATTAATATTAATTTTCTATTTTTGTTCTTTAAAAAACTCATTTTTTAATATAATTTAGATATAAATTATATATAAGTCACGTGACTATTTTTCATGCATCAAGTGTTTCACATGAGTTATTTATCCCATCTCTTATTAGTCATATTTATCAAGTTAATTTAGATGAAAGATAATGACAAGAACTTAATTGTATTTTTTTTAATGTTGTAGAACCCAATTATAACAATTGTAAATTTATAAATATAAAATTAAATTTACAATTTAAATTATAAAGATCAAAAGTATAATTAAGCGAAACTAAAAGCAAATTCCCCGTCACAACCGCTGTTACCACGCATAGCCCAAAAGAAATCTTCAGCACCTAAAAAAAGGATCCCAACACGAATAAGTTAAAGCACTGGAAACAGAGCCACATAATATAAAAAGCTTAGTAACATAATCATTAAAACAAAACTTTATTGTGTCTATCAACTAGATAATGGAATAACTTTCTACCATTCCATACATATTGTATCATCCCAAATAAAAATGAGATTTGATCCTAAATTTTTAGTATGAATACAAAGTGATTTATAAATTAAACTAATTAGTAAATAGGAAATTTTAAATATTAAAACAATAATATTCTTAACTAGTAAATATGAAACTTCAAATATAAGATAATTATATTCTTTGTTTTCTCTTATATTCTACATAAATTCTTTATCCCGACAAAAAATAAGATTTGATATTAAATTCTTGGTATGAACATCAAGTATTTTTACAAATTATACCTACTAGAATCTATGAAACTTAAAATGTCAAAACAAGGATATTCTTTGCTTAATTATTATCCAAAGCAAAAGGAAATTATTCTTTCCTTACCATTTAGTTTACTTCGTAAATTTCCCAGCCATAAATTCTTATTCTTGGCTTCCAAACATCACTCTATAAATATATATATATATTCTGATGACAACCCCCATCTTATGTTAATCAATTCTTTCTTTTTCAATCTCCACATAAATACATACTCTCACATTGCAGTACTATTTTCATTGCCATTTTATTTCCGTGCAATCATTGTGGTTTATTGTCATCTCAAATTTTTCAGAAAAATTATAAAGGTATGATCGAAAAACTGAACTTATGCTTTTCAAATTATCATTTTCATTAATTTGCAGTGATATAGATACATATGTATATTGGTTAATTTATTCTTGTTTAATTTTCTTTTACTTAAATTTGCAATTAGTCGTTGATGAATTAAAAATATATAGCTCTGGTTCTAATTGATAACAAATTGATTTATAAAGCATAAATATGTAACTCTGTAATTAAAAGAAAATTATTTACTTCTATTTGGTTTGGACATTTTTTGTTTTTATTTTCAATTTTTTTTTATTTTCTTGAAACTGGTTCATTCTTAATTTTTTTTTTTGTTTGATAAAAAGTGCGTTTGGTTATAAAATTGAAAATTGTTTCCCAAAATATTGGTAAAAATGTGTTTGGTTTACATGTTTAACATATATTTATATATATTTTATTATGGTTAAAAAGTAAATAATATTTTTCAACCTAATATATTTTCTGTAATGCTTTCAAAAAAAGATATAAATTATAATCTTTAACTGAAATAATTTTTTATAAAATTATTTTGTGTTGTTATTTAGTTATTTATTTACTATAATTTTTTGTACTATTATTGTTTAATTTATTCATTACTTATAATTAATTTTTTTTTATTTTAGTTATTCAATATGAGTTAGATGGATTCCACCAAGACCAAGCCAATAACAGTAGGTGTTTGGGTGGGTGGTGTCCAAATCTGAAATCTTGGTATTCTGTAAGTAGAAGAGCAACCAAAAAGACATTGGCTGTTGAAAAACTCTTGCAAGAAGACCTTGGCAACATTTCTTACCACACAGCCCCACTGCCATTAGGCTCTACCTTTTCGAAAGAAGGCATTATGAGCTTCCAATCAAGACTATTAATAAAAGATGAGATCGTGAAGACACTGGAGAATGATAATGAGTGCAAAAGGATTGCAATCTGTGGGATGGGGGGTGTGGGGAAAACCACACTGGTGAAGGAAATAGTCACAATTGTAAAAGCCAATAACTTGTTTGATGAAATTGTGATGACAGTTGTGTCTCAGTCTCCAGATTTAAGCAAGATGCAAGGTGATATCGCTGGGGGAATAGGTTTGGATGAACTTGATAGGTACAATAATGTTAAGACCAGAGCTAGTAAACTACTTAAGAAGTTGATGGATATCAAGAGGATTCTTATAATATTGGATGATGTTTCGTCAGATCAGTTGGATCTTGAATTAATTGGACTTCCTTCTCGTGACCAGAATCCGGGATGTAAAATTCTATTAACTTCAAGAAATAAAGAGGTGTGCTATAGGCTGGGGTGTCAAATGAAAGATATTTTTGTACTCACTTTGTTGTCCAAGAATGAAGCTTGGGATCTATTTAAGGAGATGGCAGGAAATTTAGTTGACAATCCTGAAATCAATCCCGTAGCTCAGGAGATTGCTCAAGAATGTGGACAACTACCTCTTGCAATTGTTATAGTAGCAAAAGCCCTCGGAGATAAAGAGCACAAGTACATATGGGAGGATGCTCTTGAGCAACTCAAAATATCCTCATTTCCAGAAATGAAGAGAAATGTATATTCACGTATTGAATTGAGCTACAATTTGCTGGAAAACGAGGAGGCCAAACGTTGCCTTCTCCTTTGTTGCTTATTTCCAGAAGATTATGATATTTCAATTGAGTATCTCCTCAGATATGGGGTGGGACTTGGATTGTTCAAAGGTGTCCCTACATTGCTTTCAGCAAGACATCGAGTGCATTCTTTGGTGGACAAATTGAAGAGATGTTTCTTATTGCTTGATAGTCATCGCGAAGAGTCCATCAAGATGCATGATGTTGTGCGTGATGTTGTAATGTCCATTGCTAGAGAAAAACACGGATACACAGTGTGTTGTGATAAAGAAATGAAAGAGTGGCAAAATGAAGATACATGGCGTTGTAACAATGCAGTCTCGATTTTCGCGAAAGAGGATGAAGAGATTCCAAATGGGTTGGAGTGTCCAAAGCTTAAGCTTTTACAGCTACATTTGCCAAAAACATCAATCCAATACAGTTTCTTCCTAGGCATGAGACAACTCATGGTGGCAAGTTTTCTAAATCTACCAAACCTATCATTGCCTTCTTCAGTCCAAGCCTTGCACAACCTCCACACATTGTGTCTAGATTATTATAAGCTGGAAGACATATCCGTAATTTGTTCTCCAACATTGAAGAGTTTAGAAATCCTCAGCATTGCCTATTCAAAAATCAAAGAATTGCCAAAACAAATAAAAGTACTTGGTAATCTCAAGTTGTTGGATTTAACAGGATGTAATGGGCTAATAAGAATTCCATCTGGTGTTTTAGCAAGTTTGTCACGGTTGGAAGAACTATATGTCAGAAGCAGGTCTTTTAAATGGGAATACTGGAATAGTGAACATTCAGTAAATGAAAATAATGCCAGTCTCATGGAATTGAAATCGCTATCCCCTAGCTTGAGGGTTTTAGAGATTGCTATAAAGAAAGCTGAACTTTTTCCAGGAGATTTGATCTTTGAAAAGCTGGAAAAGTTTTGGGTGTATATTGGAGAAGCCGAATACTGGGCCTTACATCCTCGTATTGGGTACGTAGCCCCAAACTGTTTGAAAGTCCAAGAATTTATTGATTCAGATCAGTACCAGTATAGTTGTAAGGTGAATGTGGGAATCAATCAGTTGATTAATAAATCAGAATTCCTCGAATTATCGTTATTGCGCTCGAAGAAATTCATTTACAAAGAAGGAGGATTGCCATATTTAAAAGATCTGTTCCTTAGCTTTTGTTACCAACTGGAGTATCTGGTTGATGCAAGTGATTGGAAGGGTCCCACATGCACTCCGTTCCCACAACTATCGTCATTGAAACTAAGAAGTCACGAGAATTTAAAAGAAATATGTCGGCATGGGCATGTACCCGATCGCACACCATGCCAATGCTTTGTTAACTTAAGGACAGTTGGCATATGGGATTGTGGTACGTTGAGGAGTGTATTCACCTTGATGCAAGTACCAAGTTTGGGACAACTCGAACGCTTACAGATATATGAGTGTGATAAGATTGAATTTATTGTTTCTGCCAAGTCATCCGAATTGGATAAGGAAGCAAGCTGCGCGATTGAATTCCCTAATTTAGTGAGACTAATTCTTTTTTCCCTTCCAAGACTGATTGGCTTCGTAGAGGATGTTGATCACGGGGGTCAATCAAAGACCAAGGTATGTACATTGTATTTCACTAATATTTACTATTTCTTTTTCCTTTTTCATAACACTTATTTGATTTGACTTTGATAACTGTGATAACAATCAAAGACCAAGGTATGTACATTGTATTTCACTAATATTTACTAGGTTTTTCAAGATTTTCTTTTTTCTTTTTTAATCTATTATGGTCCTTCAAGAATTTAATCTTTCTTAATTATATTGACGCATTTTTTTTTTATGAGATGATAAAATCTAAATAAATTAGATGACATATTTTTTTTATGAGATGATAAAAAATATTTACTCATGAAGAAGAAAAATCTCATGAATATTATTTGAATTATTAGTGAAATTTATTTCAATAATTTCAAATTTTCAAAATTCACTTACAAAAAAGTAAAATTTTTTCTTACATCATCAAATTCTTGTTTGGAATTTCAATCACATCATTAATGTGGTGTTTCATATGAATTTAAAAGTAGTGACCGTTTTGGAAAATCATATTAAAAAAATTAAATCTTGTAGGACCGTATTAGAAAATATATAATTCAAGAAGTATCAAAAGAAAAATATGGAGATGGTGACGGTTCCTTCTGTGGAGGAATAACACCTTCCCAACCGTAGTAAGCAAAAACAAAAAAAGGGTTGATAGGGACGAGGACAGTGTGGAGTCTCTACTAAGACAGACCAGTGTTCGTGGTGCTGGGGGACATATACTGGTGGAGTTCAATCATACCTATCATGAGGGAAATTCTATAGCTGACTGGATCGCCAGTCATACTCTTGAGCTTAAATAAGCTTAATAAATGGTAACAGCCTTAACTCCTCCTCTAACAAGTTGCAAGCACTGTCACTTGCCATAGTAATTTTTGAGACATTTGATTGTTGACTAAAATTCGATAAAAATTGAGATTCCTACTTCAAACTTAGTGACTGATTAGGCGAAAGGACTTATCACTTAAACTTATTTTCCAAGATCCAATGATCCTCTCTCTCCGTCAATGGCGTTTGATACGTATATGTCAATTGAGAAGGTATAAAATTAATAGAACAATATACTGAAAGAGTTGCATTTTCAACATTCTTAGTCCTAATATAATTATAATATCTTTTGTTTATTTTGAAATTATATCTTTGAAATTAATAATTGAGATTTATGTTAAATAAAAAAAAATCTACTGCATAGGCGCAAATCATGAACCAATAATTGCTAATCTGTATTTTAATATAAATGAATCAAAGATATAAAATAATCAGAAAAATAATGGAGATATGAAATGAACTAACGAGTTCAAGAAATTTTCCTTCATGCAGGTTAGGACGTCCGACACTCATGAACTTGTCTCTGAATCAATGCCAATATTATCTACTGATATTGGGCTATTAACATTAACTTATTTTCATTGGTTTCCGAGATTAGATTATCTCGACGTGAGTAGTTGCGATTCAATAGAGGTGTTGTTTGATTTTGGTGGGGCAGAAGTGGTGGATGATCAGGCACCATACCAAAAAACATTATTTCCGCTATTGAAGGAAATAAATGTGACATTAATGAATAATCTGAAGCATGTATGGAGGATAAATACTAATTTTGCACATAAGATTCAAGGGTTTCATAATCTGACATCACTATATATATCTGAGTGCCACTCCTTAAAATATGTTTTTACTACTTCCGTGGCCAGACTACTCACACAACTGGAAAAACTTAAGATAGAAGACTGTAATATGATGGAGACAGTGGTTGAAGAAGATGGACTACTACAAAACAAGGAAGCGGCCGTCATAGTTATGCTCCCAAAATTAAGTTACTTTAAACTAGAAAGGCTCCCAATTCTATGGAGTATATTTCCAGACCACTACCATTTCAGATTGCTGGAGTTGAAATTTTTTCGTTTACACAATTGTCCTAAGCTAAAAACATCTTCATCAGAGATTCAAAGCGTTGCAAAGAAAGTTGATGTTCCATCAAACACAATTACCAGCAACAAGACTCCTTCTAAAGAAGAGTGCTCCCAAGGTTTCCTTAGACCGACCATGGCATGCTTAGTAAGTAAAAGGAAAAATAAGGTATGAGCCAACTAATTTATTAGTAAAACAATATATATATATATGAGAGAGATATTATTTTGGTTGTGTTTTATAACAGCAATGAATTACATGATTGGGTACGTAAGTGCAGGGTACATCAGATGAGTTGGATGACCGTGTAAATGAAGAGCCAAAGTTCTCGTCTTCTGACACTGCCTGCTGCCGCATTTCTTGTCATCATTTGGAAGAACTTGTTGTTGATAGATGTGATTCATGTGATGCCATTTTTGAACTTGCAGAAAAGAGTGATCCCTCACGCCCCATGTTTGATTGCTTAAAGAAAATATCCTTGTCCACATTGCCAAACCTAATTTCCATATGGAAGACATGTACTAATGGTATTATTCCACAAGGATTCGTTGGCTTTCTAAAATTGAGAGAGCTAAAGATTACAAAATGCAACAACTTGGAGAGTGTTCTCTCCCCTTCCATGGCCAAAAGCCTAAGGCAACTTCAAGTGCTACAGGTATGTGATTGCCAGAATATGGTGGATATAGTTACAAAGGAAGATGAGAAAAGTATTGACGAGAAAAAGATCATATTTCACAAATTGCACCAATTAGAGCTTGTTGATCTACCCAATCTGAAAAGTTTCCACCCAGGTAGTACTTATGATTTTGAATTGTCATACTGTGAAAGCATAACTATTGCAAAATGCCCAAAAATTGAAACCTTCTCTAACGGAAGAGTAAGCACGCCAAAGCTTAAAAAAGTACAAAAAACTGAAGACTCATCATCTGATAATTTGTACATGGCATTCACGGGGGACCTAAACTCAACCATTCAACAAACATACTCACTGAAAAACAAGGTAATAAGAGAAGGAAATCAAGGTGAAGTTCAAGCGAGTGTAGGCGTCTCAGTACCTCCCCCGTTTGCTAGAGAGTCTATGCAACTTTCAGGTTTCTATCAGTAATTCATTACTATTATTATCATCAGCCATGTATTTGCATCCTCATGGTTAGTTATAATTGTTGATTTTGGTGTTGCAAATTAACTCAGAGACTTTAGTTGCTTCAACATCGAATCCTGAAATTCATATCCCTCCTCCTTCTTCTGATGATGCTGAAATGCAACTAACCTCTACGTCAAGTGGTACTACTCCATCTATTCCAGCTACAGCCAGCACATTGACTTCTGCAGTAAGTACTCATGCTGATATTTGTACTACTCAAGTAAATTCCTTTCTTGGTTTCTTATAGGGGTCAAGGCCAATTAATAAAGAATTCATTCTAATTGCTTATGGAAAGAAAAGTAATTCTAGGCTATACCAGTATACCTTTCGAAAACTGTACTCGGGATGACCGTATGCATGCATAGTTTTGTTGGGTTAGTGAATAATATTATGTTATGGGTGTGAGTTGAAACTGGTATAGCTCTTATATCACCTTTGGGTTTTTAATGAAAATATAAGAAAAGGTAGTCGTGATAGAGAACATTTTATTGCTCATGCTGGATCACTTCTTGAATATCTTGAAATTTCTCTCACACTTTGCAACACAGGATATTAATTATCATGAAGGAGAAAATAAATAGGCCAAAGAATTATCGAGACGTGACAGTGATAAAGACAAGGAAAATGAAATAGAGTCAAACAAAGACGATGTACCTCGTGCCACTGATGAGGAAGCAGCTCACTTATCCACAAGCACAAGGGTTGTCCTATGCCATTTCCCATCTCCAAAAGATCACGTTGCTGGGAACAGCCTAACTCAAGCACCAGAAATTACTGCAATTTCTTTAAATTTGGGATCTGATTCAATTCAAATTATTGCACCACCCACAATTGTAAGTTGAAAAAGATAAATTTTTTTGAGTTCTTATTGCTTTCTTTGACTAGTGATATGTACACACTCTAGATCACTCATCCGATACACATTTTAGTATAGACAAATCAACAGCTCTCTTTTGATAATTCTAAGTAAAGACAAATATGTATCTAGTTTCATATGACTATAGGTTCACCAACTATAGCAAAAAGTGGAGTAGGCTCAACATCAGTGTCTGATACTTGTTCAACAATCGTCAAGCAACTGCTAGCCAGCCTCGAGAGCAGGTCTTCATCCTTACCTCAACTGGCTAAAACCACTTCAATGCCAGAGATCTCAAAATTTTCTCAAACAAGAAATACAAAACAGCTTCAAGATCTTCGTCGAGAGCTTGGGATGGCTCTTTGCAATCCAATAGAGCATCTTGGCCAAACTCAAGCCTTAGGTAGAATTGAAGAAGTAATCAAGGAACTGGCCACTTACTCGGAGGATCATGATGAGAGAAAAAAACTGCAAAACTTCATCCCTTTCTTCCAAGATATCAAGGCTAAAGCACCCTTGGCAGCAAACGCTCTTGAGGACATCCCTTCTATCGAAACTGAGTTTAAGAAGTTGGGAACAACCTTAGATGAAGACAAGGTAAAGTTAGCTGGCCTTGAGCAACAAATGAAGGCTCTTAGGGAGCGGTCGGACCAAATTGAACAGGAGATAACCAAGCTCGAACAAGAGCGGTTGAAGACATTAGCACTTCACGAGGACATCTACCGGTCGTTGTTTCAATCCATTGAGGATTGTGTCCAGCATAAGAACCAATGGGAAGCACTGCACCAAGCCATTTTTTCTGGCCAGACTAAACAAATGCATGCTACGGTCATTTTAGCTCAAGCCAACGCATCTTGGTCAGTTCTAAAAGCCAAGTTGAATATGTAAAAAAATTTCCTTCTCTTTTTCACAAGTTGTGGTTCTTCTATTCCAAGCCTTCTACCAACTACAATCTTTCCATATACATAACTGCCTATGAACTATATGTATGACATGATATAATATCCCTTAAGTTTCAAGATATTGTATAAATGCATTAATTGCATGTCTTCGTACTTACATAATTTATTGGTACGTTGAATCGCCTAAAATCAGTAAATTGGATGATAAAATGTGTGCATGGTATGAAGTCAATATATGCCCATGTAACTTATGTTTATATATGTGATCACTTAAGATGAGAATAATGATCATTAAGTTAATATAAAAGTAATAGTATGAGTTAATTGATTAATGAAATATGTTAGTATGTTGATATTGAGCTGACAAATAGATAGACATAGTATAGAATGATGTTACACTTAGTGGAAGATGTCAACATATAACTCTAAGGCTTGGTTTGGTAATGCTGCGACTTTTTGAGAGGTGCTGTGCTCTGATGGCTTTCTTAAAGCTGCTTTTAAGTAGTTACAACAGTAGTGTTTGGTAAAATAATGCAAAATATGCTCTTAATAAGTAAAAGCCACAAATTAGTGTTTAGGTAAATTCATTATAAAGTTGTTCCAAAGATTTAAATTGCTAAAATAGATATTGATAATAAAAAGAGAGATAATTAACCTATTGCATTAATTAATAAATGATAAATATGAATTTTCATTAAAAGTTGAGGTTATATTAGTCTTTTAAACTTTTGAGAACAGAAGTCAGCTTTTAAAAGCATCTTGAGAAAGCACCTCTCAAGATGCTTTTAAAAGCCCAGAGTTGAAGCACCCCACTTTTTATTTTTTACCAAACATAAAATATTGACTTATGCTCTTCATAAGTATAAGCACCTTCCAAAAGAGCATTACCAAACCAAGCTTAAGATTAATATAATTCATGTAATGCATTAGTGATAATGGATTAACAAGTGAAGAGGTATACTACAACATCTTGCAAGTTTAACCTTCTTTTTGAATGCTTGATTTCTTGGTTGCACAACTAATGAGTTTGAAATACTTAAAGATAATTCTTGGCAAATCTATGTGCTACTTGTTTGTATGATTTATTGGTTGTAAGCATGAATAAGTCTAAAATACGAATAAAACATGATTATTCAATGCTGTTTAGTTGGCAGATTGCACCTATGCCTGTTTATTTATTCATATTTTAAGATATAGTTGTCCAAATAAAACTTGACTTAGTGAATTTGAAAATAGACTCATGTAGCTTTGAAATGAAATATGGTTTATAGTATTTGAACTTGTGGATTAGTTCAGATAATTCATCAAAGTTAGGTTAAAAGTTTTTAAAAAAAATTAGGCTTCTACCAAATTAACCTTCCCTTGGTTGAAATAACATAACTTGAGCTAAGAAAATTAAATGACAATATGTTTGTTGGTGAATTAGTGGACACATTTATCTTTCAATGAATGTATCATGTGTAATAATTTAATGTTTCAATCAATGCAGTTAATTCTTAGAATTTAAGTCAAGTTCTACAAAATGCAAGATTTTGATAACTCTTGACTCTACCTTAGTAAACTAGTCATAACAAGAGAATCAAAATTCAATTATGTTACTTGGATATATTAATAAACATATTTATTCTTTCAAAATATGTTTCACATGTATTTCTTGGAGTTGTACACTAGTGCAATTAATTTTTCGAAGTTGGCTATATTGTATGTGTGCATTGATAAGTTAATATGTGTGTGTATAACTGTGTTGCAAACAATTAGTATGTATATACATTATTATATAACTAATAGTGTATAAAAGAGAACTTGGTAGTTTATATGGTATCCTGCATTTTCCTACTAAACATTGCAAGCATGATTGGCTAAAAATTGTACTTATTTGATTGCTCTTGTGTTTACTTATAACTAGTATCCCTACATTACAACACATATATATTACACTAGAGAGTTTTGAGAGGCTTAGTGAATGAATAATAATCAAAGATGAAGAAAAATATAAGAAAAAAAATTTAGCATAATGTATATGTAACGAATTTGATTATGTTAGTCATAACGGAAATTAAAATTTTGTAACATAACTAAATCCTTAGGATCTTCTCTATTATTTATGAACTAAGATTTTAATCTATTAATCTAATAGATAGAATCATCTCTTGAAGCGATTATGATCTAGCTTAATTCACAAAGTTGCAAGGGTGTACAATATTTAAGTGTATCCACACAGAAGAATTTATCAAGAGTTTCGAGATATCTCCTTGTGTGCTAGCATAAGTGTTGATATTTTTTTCTATTGTTCTCACGAACAACTCAGCTCTCCAAAATTCTCTAATGCTGAGAACTTTGGCTTTCTATGATATTTTGAATAATAGTTACACAACGTACGCTTGAGATATAATCTCACTTAAGATATTAATTAAACTCTAGATAATAAGAACAAATCTTATCTCTTCCAATTTTAGTCAAAATAGGACAATCCTCACTTAATCCTATTTTAAATTTTAAATACCATTTGTTTGCTATCACAATATAAGGATATTTGATTAACAATATCAGGAAGCACACCTAGCTTGTTAATGAACTTTCTCATCCAAACAACTTCTTTGGTAGCTTTGTTGGCGGCAGTATATTCAGCCTCGGTGGTTAAGTCTACAGTGGTGTCTTCTTTGGAACTTTTCCAATGCACTACTCCACCATTCAAGGTGAATACTTACCCTGATATAAACTTTTTATCATCCTTATCAGATTGAAAACTTGAGTCTGTAAAGGCATCAATTTTCAAATTTAATCCTTCCATATATGAAAAACAAATCTTTATCCTTCTTGAGTATTTAAAATATTTTTCACTGCTTTTCAGTGACATTCACTAAGATTAGACTGATATATGGTTGTTATACTAAGTGTATAAGCAACATCATATCTAGTACATACCATTGAATACATGATAAATCCTATTTTCAAACCATAGGGTATTCTACTCATGAATTCTCTTTCTTGAGGTGTCTGAGGTGACATCTTCCTTGAAAGAGTGATTCCATAACTCATAGGCAAATAGTCTTTTTTGAATCATTCATACTGAACCATTTTAGTATTTTATCTACGTATGTAGAATGGGAAAAGCCAAACAACCTTTTAGTTCTTGATCCATAAGATATAGGTAGCTTCGTCTAAATCTTTCATAGAGAATTTCTTTGATAGCTAAACTTTGACTGATTGTAACATAGCTACATCATGCCCAATGAGCAGTGTATCATCCACATATAGAATTAAGAAAGCAACAACGCTCCCATTAACCTTTTTGCACACATAAGGATTGTCTGGATTCTTAATAAAATCAAACTTTTTGATTGTTTCATCGAAATGGATGTTCCAACTTGTTGAAGCTTGCTTGAACTCATAAATGGATCTCTGCAATTGGCATACTTTGCGTTTGTCACTGCTAGATATAAAACCCTCAAGTTATGTTATGTACACTTCCTCTTCAATATTTCCATTAAGAAATGAGGTTTTTACATTCATTTGTCACATTTTATAATCATAGTATGCAGCTATAGCAAGTAAAATCCTAATGGAATTAATCATGACTATAGGGAAAAATGTTTAATCAAAATCAATTTCTTGCTTTTGACTATATCCTTTCACCACTAGTCTTGCTTTATAGATTTCAACCTTTCTATCTACTCTAATTTTCCTTTTGAAGACCTATTTACAACCTATAGGTACTATACCCTGAGGTGCATCAACCAAACTCCAAATTTTTTTAAAGTACATGGAATCCATTTCGAATTTATGACTTCTTGACACTTCTTAGAGCCAATGTCATACATTATCTTTTCATAGGTAGTAGGATCCTTATCAGTTATGAGTTATCGCTTATCACCCTTAAAGAGAAATCAATAATATCTCTTAGGTGGTTTGGATATCCTTCCAGACCTACATAAAAGTTGTATACTTTGAGGTTCAACTTCAATAGGCGCTCCAGATGATAGTGTATCATTCGCTTGTGGTTCTTGTGATATCTCATCAATGTCTACCTTGCTCCCATTAATTCCTTCTAGCATAAACTCATTTTCTAGAAAGATAGCATTTTTGGAAATAAGCACATTTTGTTCAAATGGGTGATAAAAATAATATCTAGAATTGTCCTTAGGATATCAAATCTGCACTTTATCAATTTTGCTCCTAACTTATCTAAAAGTAACTTCCTTACATATGCAGGACAATCCTAAATCTTAATGTAATAAAATTGAGTTTCTTCTGTTTCCATATCTCATATGGCATTGATGATATAGCCTTCGAGGTTACTTTATTGAGCAGGTAGGCAGTGGATGGTAGGGCATAAATGCAGAAAGAGGTAGGAAGATCGTGTAACAATACAAAGCGTTCGCCAATGTAATGCTACAAGCGTCAGCATTCATAGTATAGACGTCGATAAAAAGCACCAATGCATTTAAAAAAAATATTAGCTTCCACTTTGTGGAAGCTAAAAAGTGGACTCTGATGGTATCAACGTCTACTTGGTGGAAGCTGATAGGAGCAGATTTTTCTTATTTTTCAGCGCCCACATAAGGCAGACACTAATAGTAAAATAACGGATGCTGATAGTTCTATATTCATAATAAATTATTCATAAAATTGATACTGCAATAAAATAAACATTTTCTAATTATTGAAAGTTCAAAATATTAACAAATCATTTAAGGTACAAAACATCAACAATATATAATAGTATTTAAGTTTGTTCATAACAAATAAATAAATCTAAATCTACACTTCCTCAAGAGTCAGATCTTGCTCCTCTTACTTATCATCCATCTGATCATGAGGTGATTATGAAGTAGCTGATGAAGTGCCCTAAAAATTTACTTGATATGTTTATAAGTTATTAAGTCTAAAACTTTACAAAGTATAATACTATGTATGATACCAGCTAGTGGTTTTTTATACCATACAATTAAAAAAGTAATAAACATCTAAGTCTAACAGAACCTAGCCTCAAAATGAAGTTAGATTTTAAGAAACTTAAATCTAATCCCTTCTTATAAATGGACAATAATCAAGAAGACAATAAAAGGTATGTAACAAGAAAGCCATGCAAATAAGGCTACACGAACACGTGTTTTCAAGCTTATATTCTAGTAAATATCGTAACTTTTCATTTAAGTATAACTTGTGCTTAGTAATTAAGAAGTCAGCAATTTAGAATAGACTAACCTGGTCAAGTCTCAACCAAAATAAGGACATAAAAGAAACTAAGAAGTTGGACTTGGAAATATTTAACAAATACCAAAACGTACTTCTATGGTAAAATGAACTCAAGTCAAGTTTTATGTTACTTACATAAAATGTGGGATATGGTGGTGTAGATCCTCTCAATGCAACAAATTCCTCCCTCACTATTTGCCTAAGTAAAGTACTCATCTCTGGGGCGATCACTATTTGCGAAGTCGTCTAACTGTCATCCTGTTAAGTAATTGCAATACAAAACTATTTAATTGTGGAGATAAATGAGGTTCAAAAGCACAACAAAACTAATACTTGGGAGGAAGTATGAACTCATACTTCAAGTCAAGAAAAAGAAAAAAAAAATGAAAGTTGTGTATGCATATGCTTTTCATAAGCATGAGAACAACCTAGGACACTAAAAGCCAAGTTCAATATAGACTGAAAGAAAGGTAAAACAGTGCAAATCAAAGTTCGCTTCACTTTCTTTAAGAAAATATAAACGTAATTCCCTTTGTTATATAAATTCACAACATGGTGCCCAAAGGTTTTAAGAACAATATAATTTATAGGTGAATAAGGAAATTAGCCACTAATTACTAAGAACAAAAGTGCACTTTAGTTTTGGATTCTACTTATGTTACAATCACCAAAGAAAAAGTTCAACAAAAATCACCATGCAGATTATAACAGCATTTATATTTTGGTTATACTGTTGAGATAAAAGTAATTTGAAGGATCAAGTGTGTGATATCTTGCTCTCCATCAATAGTCTCAGAGGGTTTTCGAGAAAAATTCTAAAGCTAAGGAATAATTCCAATGGCATAATAATTTGTACTTAAGAGAGATTAGTGATAACTCTTGGAAATATAGTTATTTTACATCCTTTTATTCATATTATTTTAGCTATGTTCTAGAGTTTTAGTTAGTTTTTGATTAGTATTTAGTTAAATCTTAGTTAAAGTCTTTATTATATTAGGATGATGAATCCTAGTTGATTTAGCCTTTGATTACATGTTTTATGTGAGTTCTAGTTTATTCTAACTTCGTTGGTGTGCTATTGAAGGTGTAATTCTAAAAATAGTCTTATTGGAAGTCAAATTGCAAATGAATTCAGGTTCAAAATCATAAAATAACATAATACTGCTAGAAGTCCCTACTCTAAAAATTACAAATGATGTACCACTATAAAGCTACATATGTCTAGTATTTTATAAATTTTATCAAACTAGATTCGAAATTTCCTAGAGAAAGATATGACCGTTAAAGTGGACACTGGTCCAAACTCCAAGTTTGGACAGTTTCAACATCTCTAATTCACTAAATGCTTTTTATCTTTTCTAATGATTTCTTCTACCCTAGGCATTGTCAAGACATTTAAAATGTCCCTTCATTATTAACCCTATTACACAAAAGTTTAATTTATATTAAATAGCATATAATAGCTTAATGGAAAAATTTACATAAAGAGACTTATATAACTTGAGATATAAGCTTAGTAACTAAAGATTATAACCATAACGTTTATGAACTAAACATTATTTAGGTATATAAATTTCAGTTCCGAATGCTAATGTGGACCTGATGAGATGCGTGGACGCAAGTTTGAGTGAAGAATGGAATCGGTTAGGGGTGAGTGGTTAATTGATGCCTTTAGGGGCTAGATTAGTATGTGTGATTATATGTTTATTTGAATATGCATGATATATGGAAAGTAAGTGAGTAAAGTATTTCAGTAATTAATTTGAATTATGTTTGTTTGATATTGATTTCTGTGTTTGATATTGATTGTGGTTGATAAGGGCCAACTTGTGAACATTTTTCTGGAAAATGATTTTTATCTCCGAAATTAAAAATCCAGGTGCACCTAGGATGATTCGTTTTAAAATCATAAGAAAATTCTGATTTTGATAAATATTTTTTTTAAATTGAGTACCTAGCCCCAGTAGGATAGATTGTGTATGGAGATTAATTTGTTATGCGTGAGCGTAAATGTCCGGTAGGGGGTGATAATGTTGTAATGGGGCTGGGTTACTATTTGGCCCTTTGATTGTTTTGCGTGATATTGTTACGCTGACTTAAATTATGTTCCTATGTGTAATATGAATTGTGAATTTGTGGAACTTACAAGATGTATGTGTAATGTGAAATGTTATATGAATTATGTTATATGATGTTAATATGTATATTATATGTTTGTGTTGAGTGATGCTAGTACCTTTTAGGTACGATTTTCCACTCACGGAGTCTATAGCACTCACCCCATCTTCTGTGAAATTTTTTAGTAACAAGAATGTGTTTCAGGGAGTCGCTGAGCTTGTGATTTGCTGATTGAGTAAGGCAAGGTAATATTAGGATCTCAGACTTGAAGTTAAAGGATGAAAATTTGCAGTCACACTAGAAGTGTGGGGGTGTCTAATTTTGAAATATATAAGTGTCTAGTTATTTGTTTTGGTTATAATGTGATTGGAGCGAAGCTCCTTGTTATTTTATGTTACTGTTGTGTAAAATCATGAGATTAACTTGTTAACTATTACAGGAAATAAATTGTTATAGTAAACTTCGGTTTTAGAAAAGTTAGTTTCATTCTTTACTTGGGTCATGAGTCAGGTTTGTTATTTTGTTTCGAAGTCAGGGTTACGGTGGATTGGTTATCCAATCCTCTAGCCAATCATACCTCAGTGAGGAGTGTGACATCATGACTGACCGGAGGATTGGATAACCAAACCTTCGTAACCATGACTTCAAAACAAATTAACAAACATGACTCTTGACCTAACTAAAGATAAAAATAACTTTTATAAAACAGAAGTTCACTATAAAAGTTTAAATACTAAAATGCATAACAATTTACTGAAAACTTCAGCAGAGGTTCTTTAGAATATGGAACATGTCTCAAAATACAAACACACATGTTTATGATTTCACATAACAACACAAAGACAACATAGGGTTCCACTCAATTCACATCATATAAAATTAGATACCCCACAATTCTAGTGTGACTACAAATTTTCATTCCTGCCTTCAAGTCTGAGATATTGGAAAATATTTTGCCGTAATCGGCCAGCAAGTTACAAGCTTGACGACGCCATGTACTGAACTCTTGTTACTAAAAAAAATTCACAAGAGAGAGGTGAGTCCTATAGACTCTGTGAGTGGAAATCCTACCCAATGGGTACTAGCATCATTCAACACAAGTATACGACATATATAGTCACTTAGCATCATATGACCATGTTCATGTCTCCGTTCAAAGTTATACGTGCACGTTGGTATTCGCCATAAGTTCACAACTCACCTGATTCATAAGTTCACCAATTAATTAAAGCAATTATAACATACAAAGCAAACAAAGAGCCAACAAGTAACTCAGCCCCGCACAACAGTTTTGTCACACCTTCAAATGAAGGTATAATTGGCCGGGAAAATGGGTGACCATACTCCCGTAACCCTGAATATTCAATTAATATGTCCCAAAGAATTATAAATATATTTTAGTAAAGACTAATACAATATTACCAAAAATACTAGCAGAGGTCCCCCGTACAGTGTAACATACCCATGATATATGTATACAACCTATTTACAATAACCATAATACATGATAATATCAAAATATATAAAGAAGCTCCACTCCTAACAAAACAAAACAACACCATGGTAAATACAATATATCTGACGACAATGCATGTCACCCTAGGCGACTGCAAGTATTGTCCTTTACGCTCCAAGTGTGTGATTTTCGAGATATACCTTGCCGCAAGTAGAATCGGCAGGTAACGAATCAGTTTACAACCAGTAGTGGGATTCCTGAAAACTAAAGAAAACAACCACAAAGGAAAGAATGAGTCATGAGGACTCAGTGAACAAATCATGTACCTTAAGAGTATCAACATCACACAACACATATATCATAGTTTTACATGCATGTTAGAATTACTCATGCATGTACGTAATTACATTTCTCATATGATCACAAATCACTTAAAACATGAATTACAATGTATCAATCAAACCTTTCAAACAACCAAGCAAATAACAAACAATTTAACAAGCAAATGGTCAACTAGTAACTTATCCCTGCACAACATTATCTCTCCTTACCAGGCAATTACATGCCCACACAACAATTTAATTCTCCATAACAATCCATTCCACTGGGGTTGAGCACTCCATTTGTTTTTAAAATAATTATCAGTATCAGAATAATTCATATCAAATATCTTAAGTGCACCTGGACTTTAAATTCAAAAACAAAAATCAATTCTCATAAAATTTCACGTTGTTGGCCCTTATCAATCACAATCAATATCAAACACTTATTATTCAATTGAATTACTGAATTAACTTATTAGCTTATTTTACCTTATAACACAACAATTCCAATATACTTATAATTGCACACCAAAAATCTGATAAACATAAAGCACATAATTCACTCACAATTTAAGGGTGAGACTCGTCGTTCCACTTATTCCGAGACAAGGTCAAAATATTCTCGACATGACCCGAAGCTAAAACTCACCAATTTATATGTTATTTACAATAATCATTTCAAATTTAATTTCTCGATTCGCGAGTCTTATGTATATATATATATAACATACTATTTATAAACTAATTTATCTCAAACACTTTCCGAATATCCCAACAAATTCAATTTAAAATAAAATTAATCATTTCTGGATCACCTCCTTTTCAGGGAGAGCTATGCTTGTTGGGTATTTTGGTTAAATTATTTGCAACTTCTAATTCTTTGATTTAAATTTAACTTGGTATTTCATGATTCTTAACTAATTACTACTTTCCCTTTCTTAATTGAACTAAAAGGGATTCCCACACTTCACCTAAACTAAGAAATTTCCACCATTAAATTAACATGAATGATTTAACTGAATTACGGTTCAAGAGTAAATAAATTTATGCTCTTGTTCCTCTTAACGAGTAGCTCACGAGCTGTTCACGAGCTAGCTCGGCTCATTGCCACCTCTTCTTCTAATACTTGAGTTAAAGATTAATTTAAACTCCTTCAATTTTTATAACAGGTATGGCAACGTATTTGCTGCTTTAATTCATGTTTTTGCAGTGTCACACGGAGGAGGGCCAAGAAATAAGTATAGGACAAGTCAAAGGTGGCTGGTTCTGCTCTTCATCCTCACGGTTTCAACATCCCAACAAATAGAATACCATAACAGTCCCTTGTTTCATCACTTTCAACCTTCAATCTACTCCACTCACCCCTGCCCAAACTCACACACACATCACCGATCCAGCTCTCAAGGGTAGGGAAAAAGAACTTCACCCTCATGGCTGGAATTCTGACCTAACAACAGCTCACAGAGAGCTTTGAAGCTCACCGTATGGATTAATTTAATGGCCATCCTTCCAAAACAGAGTAGCCAACAACAACCAAGGAGATCACAAACCCAATAAGAAAGAGAAAAACCCACGGTCAAGAGGAAAAAGTGCTTTACCTTGAACTTAATTTGATCAATATGAAATTTAGGAATTTCTAGGCTACAACAAATAAGGAGCTATGGCTGGTTTTTCCCCAAGTGTAGGGAGAAGGGGATTCAACAAGACAAGTGAAATAATGGAGTGGTGCTTCCAACTGCTTTGGAATTCAACTCCTAACCTCCCTCTATCTTCACTCCCTTGGCCTCCTAGAAAAGAGAAGTAAGGAATTTACTCAAGACTTGAATTTAAATGGCAAAGGCAAGGATTCAAGGCAGGCCTTCATCTTCCAAAAATTCTAGCAATCCAAAAGAAAATCGTAGAAAGAAAAAGCAATGGATGGTTTATCACCAAGGAAAAAAACGACAAGCAAAGGAAAGAAAGAGATGAAAAGAAAGCTTAATAAAATAATAGAGGAAAAATCATATGTCACAAGTGTTCCTTTGATATATATATAATTATATATACGTATATATATACAATTTGTCATTTTATATTTGTAATATATTTATTAATTTCTCAATTGACACACTCTAAATGAATTAAACTCTACTTACTTCAATTTACCACCTAACCACAATATCTACGTTAGCGTTTATTAGTTTAAATATTTAAATTTTAAAATTTTAAACTACTTGGTATTTACCTAATAACACAAGTTATGTACAACATCTTAATATGCATGTCGGCTTCAGGTTATTACAAGTTTCACCCCCTGTTGAGCATTTACAATCTTGCACAATAATTTCATCTCCGTACATAATTTATCTACCGGGGCTTAGCACTCACATAAAAAAAATATATATATATATTTATCGAAATCAAAACATTTCAGGATTTCAAATCAGAATCTCTAGGTGCACCTGGATTTTTAATTTCGGAGACAAAAATCATTTTTCATAAAAAAAGTCTCACTTTATTTGCCTTTATCAACCACAACTAATATCAAACAAAATAATTCAAATAAGTCACTGGAATATTGTAATTGCTCATTTTCCATATATCAAGTATATTCAAATGCACATATAATTTTCACATAATAATCTAGCCCCTAAAGGCAACAATTAATCACTCACCTTAACTGATTTCATTCGTCATTTACACTGGTGTTCACGCACCTCATCAGGTTCACATTAGAATCCATAACTAAAATGTGTATTTTCAAATAATACTTAGTTCATAAGCGTTATTGCTATAATCTTTAATTACTAAGCTTATATATCAACTTATATAAGTTTATTTATAAAAGTTTTCTATTAAACCATTACATGTCAAATAGTATGAATTGTACTTTATGTGGTAAGGTTGATAATAAAGGGACATTTTAGATGTCTTTACAATGCATAAGAAAGAAGGAAATAATTAGAAAAGATAGAAAACATTAGTGAGTTAGAGATGTTGAAACTATCCAAACTTGGGGTTTGGACCAATATTCACTCTAATAGTAATATCTTCATTCTAGGGAAATTCAAATCCAGTTTCATAAAATTTATTAAATACTAGACATATGTAGCTTTATAATGGTATATCATTTGAAATTTTTAGATTTATATATCAATATAGTTTATTCTTTAAATTTGTAATAAATTTCTTAAAATGCAAGATTTTGGCGACTTTAACCTTACCTTAGTTACTTGAACATAACTTTCTCTAGGGAAAAGGAAATCTAATTCCGTTTGTTTAGTTTATTAATAGACAAGTATATCTTTTTGGATAGGTATCAAATGTCTTTTTTGGATGTGTATATTAGTACAGTTAATTATTTAAAATTTACTCCTTTTAAGCATTTCACAACCCCCTTGAATCTATGTTTATTATTATTTTTTCTTACATACTAAATCAAATTTAATAAAACAAAGTTAAAACATTAAATTTAGGAAGTTAACTATCTTTCTTATTTGACTTCACCAAAATTTAAAGTAAATCAGTAATTTAGATTACCTTGATTCCTTATGTTTAAGCTTTTGTTAACTTAACAAATATTAACCTTAACATTAAAAATTCCATGTTTCCTAATTATCTACTAATTTCATTCTCTTAATTAACTAAAAAGAATTCCTAACATTTTACTTAACTAAAAGATTACAACTCTTAATTTAACATAAGTAACTTAACTAAGGTTCCAAGAGAGTAAAATTTCTGCACATATTTCTCTTGTTATAATAACACTCCAGAGTCAAAATTAGTCTTCAATACAATTCTCTTAATGCTTAATTAGGGAGTAGTTTAGGCTCCTATAAACCAATTACAAATTTGGCAGCATGGGTATTATTCTATTTTTTGGTAGCCGTGAGTTAGTATAAAAGTAAGCCAAGAAAACTTAGCAACCAAGAATAAGGTGGCTAATTTCATCTCTTACCCTTACAACTACAACACCTAAAAACAGGGCATACTAGCTACTTGAGTTGCCATTACCTACATCCTCAATTATCTTTATTCACACAAATACATAACTCAGCTTGTTAGCTAAACTCCTTTACCCTGGTTGTCTTGAACTACAGAGTAACCACCAATAAGACTAGTTATACGGTAAAAGGAAATCCACTTCTGCTGCCGTTAATCACCTCCCTTTCATGTCACCAGAGCTATTGCTGGATTGATGTAACAATTGCAAGGGAAAATGGTCATGGCTGGCTGGATTGATGCAAAACTAACGGCCCCTAACACACCACAAGAAACAGTAGAATAGGGGACAATCTAATAAGGCTACTGCTACACTTTGGTTTGTTTGATTGAGAAGAGAAGGAATTAACTTAAAAAAACTCAAATGTTATGGTCTATAAACAAAGAATAGAATGAAACTTACCAAGTTACTGAGCTTGGCTACAAGAGGATAGAAGGTTCTTGATAGAACACAAGGAAGCAAAAGCAAAGCATGGCATACGAATAAAAATAAAGACACTAGAGCTAGTTTGCAGTCACAGACCTCTAGACTCGAGCTTTGATACCAACTTGTCACACCCTTCAAGGCGGCATGATTGGCTGGATGATTGGATAACCAAACCTCCATAACCTTGACTTCAAAACAAATTAACAAACATGGCTATTGACCTAACTAAAGAATAAAAATAACTTTTATAAAACAAAAGTTCACTGTAAAAGTTTAAATACTGAAATACATAATAATTTATTGAAAACTTCGACAGAGGTTCCTTAGAATATAGAACATGCCTCAAAATACAAACACATATGTTTCTGATTTCACACAACAACACAAAGACAACAAAGAGTTCCACTCAATCCACATCATACAAAATTAGACACCCCACAGTTTTAGTGTGACTGCAAATTTTCATTCCTGCCTTCAAGTCTGAAATCTTGGAAAATACCTTGCCATAATCGATCAGCAAGTTACAAGCTCGGCGATACCATATACTGCACTCATGTTACTAAAAAAAGTCCACAAGAGAGCGGTGAGTCCTATAGACTTTGTGAGTGAAAAATCGTACCTAAAGAGTGCTAGCATCATTCAACACAAGTATACAACTTATATAGTACCTTAGCATCACATGACCATGTTCATGTCTCCATTCAAAATTATACATACATGTAAGTATTCGCCATAAGTTCACAACTCACATGATTCATAGGTTCACCAATTAATCAAAGCAATCATAACATATAAAGCAAACAAATGGCCAACGAGTGACCCAACCCTACACAACAGTTTCACCCTATGCCGGGCATTTACGCTCCCGTACAACAATTTAATCTCCATACATAATCCATCTCACCAGGGCTGAGCACTCACGTAAAAAAAATATTTATCAAAATTAGAACATTTCAAGATTTCAAATCTGAATCTTCTAGGTGTACCTGGATTTTTAATTTTAGAGACAAAAATCATTTTTCATAAAAAAAAATTCTCACTTTGTTTGCTTTTATCAATCACAACCAATATCAAACAAAATAATTCAAATAAGTCACTGGAATACTGTAATTGCTCATTTTCCATATATCAAGTATATTCAAATGCACATATAATTTTACATTATAATCTAACCCGTAAAGGCAACAATTAATTTCAAAATAATTTTACATGACAGGTACATTGTGCATTGTTAGCACAATTTTTATGATTGTGTCCCTGTTGCCTACAGAAACCACACATATGTTGCCTCATGGACTCTGTAATGTCCATCTCATTAGGAATGCGCTTTGTTTTTGGCCTACCCTTCTTTCGCAATTTGAACATGTCGGAAAGCACATGGAAGAACTAGAATTTCAGCCAATAGTCATCATGTATCATTGGGTTGAATTGTGGAGTGTATATAAGCTCCTGATTTCTCAGTTTATACCACTCCCCAACAAAGTCGTTATAATTTAGATGCATGCTTGCACAAGCTGCTATAATATGTGAGCACGGGATCATACATTGTTGGGCTTTGCTGCATGTGCACATTCTTTCATTTAAACACATAGTGTGCAGGTTGCTACCTTTTTAGGCTTGCCACCCATGAAATTGCGTCTTTATTTCAATTAACCCCACATTGGTATTAAATTGTCTCAGTTTGTGTCTACTTGCTCTCTCTGCCTAGTTTTGGATTTTTTTTATCGTATCGGTTGTGTATTGATTGCCAGCATTAAGCTAAGCATTAATCTTCGCTCAATGTTCCACGAAATATTTTCATTTGAACTTAGTCTACTAGGGGATGTTGCATGAAACATAAGTTTTTTTCCAAATAGAGAAGAGTTTCCTTTGTGAAGCTTTGTTTTATCCATTAACAAGTATATGAGTGTGACACCTCGCCTTATTTGGCATGGGGGAGCATGTGCACAATCATTTGTAGTGTTATGGAGGACTGTACATTTATTTTACTAAATTCAAATTGAATTATTTTTGTGGAAAAAAGTTTTTTCAGAAGTTCCACTTTTAATTGGGATGATTTTATAATGGATTTTTGGCAATCGTAGCAATTTACAGTAATAGTTGGTTTTGATAGGTGCAGGGGATGTTTTCTAAGAGGAAGTTATGTATATTGCCTATAGGTGGATATGGGTGATGAAGGCTGTTCCTATTTGGAAAATGCATAAAATGTCATTTACTTTTTTCTTTTGGCCTGATGTAAACTAGTGGGAAAAGTTTTTATGTCTCATTACTTTCTTGCAGTCTCATGCTTTAGCTGCGTTCTCTTTTCCTTCTTTGCTAGTAAAACTTCCATCTTCTGAAGACTCATCAATTTGACTGTATGTTAGTTGATTGATCTATCAATTGGTTCTTGAGGTCTACCAATCAATAAGGATTGTTGGTCCTTCTTTTTCCATGAAATTAGGATTGTGTTTGGACAGATGATTATATCTAATGTTCTTTTGTCAATTGGTGATTTCAAAACTTACTGTAGCTTCTTTTAGATGGGTTGTTGATCTCACATTCGAGAACTTAACTAGCCTCATAATATTTTGAGCATGCAACTGCATAGTCTACTTGTATGTAGGTAATGCTGATAAAATTGGAACTGAACTACTTGAAAGGTTGTTAAAGATGGCACCAACAAAAGAAGAAGAGCGTAAACTAAAGGAGTTCAAAGAGGACTCTCCATTCAAGCTTGGTCCTGCTGAGAAATTTTTGAAGGCAGTACTTGATATACCTTTTGCTTTCAGTAGGGTGGATGCGATGCTTTATATGGCCAATTTTGAGTCTGATGTTGACTACCTCAAAAAGTCTTTTGAAACTCTGGAGGTAATCTTTTTCTGAGTGTGTATTCCCTCCTCTTTAGTTACTTTGTTTGTGCTGATGCCAAGGTGGAAGTATTACAATATTTACTTAGAACATGAAGTAATTTGAAGTAAGAAGTATTGATTATTTGGTTGTTCAGAGACATCAGAGTAACAGTTAGTTTTCCCCCTGGTTAGTTAATCGTGAGGTTGACATGTATAATGTGTTTAAATCATCTGTTAGATGGACAGGGTAACTTTGGAAACAGCCCCTGAAAACATGCACCCACAGAGACTCACTTCCTATCTCTTTCTCACTCCCACTGGTTGTATAACCATTATAGAGGTTGTAAACATTAGAAACGAGACTTCCTAGCACATGTTTTCTGTATTAATATTCCTTTAACTTTGTGTATAAGTCTTGACTTGAGACACAAGCACACTCCAAATGCTAATGGTATTCTGTAGCTAATGTGGTCGTTCTAAATGATACTAGAAACAATTTAGTCATATTCATTTCAAGCTTTCTTTAGGGATTCACTTGTGCATGTATGAAACTCCTGGCGTCCATTGTTATTAATATCCTGTTGAACTAATTTATCTACATAATAGTTGTACTTTAGCAATTTGTTTTCTACTAAAGATGGTTTCTCGTTTATGCTGTTACATCACTGTTCCTGAAGCATTGTCTGATTCTTCGTCCTTCATTCAGGCTGCTTGTGAAGAGCTACAAAATAATAGAATGTTCTTGAAGCTTCTAGAAGCTGTGCTTAAGACTTGGAACCGCATGAATGTTGGGACAAACCGTGGTGATGCCCAAGCCTTCAAGCTTGATACACTTCTCAAGCTTGTTGATGTCAATGACGCTGACGGAAAGACCACACTAATGCATTTTGTGGTACAAGAAATTATAAGAACTGAAGGTGCTCGTTTCAGAGATACTAATCAAATTCTGAGCTCCATTCTGAATGAAGATGCCAAGTGTAGGAGGCTTGGCCTGCAAGTTGTTTCTGGTATCAGTTCAGAGCTAACAAATGTGAAGAAAGCTGCCACCATGGATTCTGAATTGCCTAGTAGTGACGTTTCAAAACTTTCTAAAGGAATTGCAAATATTTCAGAGGTTGTGAGAATAAATGAAACGATAAAATCAAATGAAAGCAATCAGAGAATTCCGGAATCAATGAACAGGTTCATGAGATTGGCTGAGGAGGAGATTCTAAGGATTCAAGCCCAAGAAAGTGTTGCTTTATCCCTTGTGAAGGATACAGAATACTTCCATGGGAACTTGTCAAAGGAAGAAGCTCATCCATTCAGAATTTGCAGAGTGGTAAGGGACTTCTTAACAGTTCTTGACTGGGTCTGCAAGAAGTCGGTACAATAAATGAGCGAACAATAGTTAGTTCAGCCCATAGGTTTCCAGTTCCAGTGAACATCTGCCACAACCCCTTCCAGGATTATACGGAAAGGGAAGTACAGCATCTCAGATGATGAGAGTCCATCTCCATAGTTACATGTAAGGCTCATGTCTGGGTGACTTCTCATGTCTTTTTGTCACTTTTCTTTTGTTGTAAAAATCCATGTAAAAGCTCGAGTTCATTTATAGATAATATAGAGTAGAAAGATTATCCTTGGGAACAATAGGTTGGCTTATAATGAGCAGCTTATGTATAGTACATTGTGTTCAAAATGTTGATTATAAGTATGTACAAAGCATTTCAATTAGGGAAAAAGGTCAATGGTACAGCACAACAAATTACAAAATTGGGTTGCAGATACTTCCCTAAAATCTTTTACTAATCAGAACAGTTTGCAGATTTTTACGAGTTATTAATTTTTATGAGAGAAATACATACATTTAACTTTAGAGGTCCAGTTGGACTATCTTAACAATTCAAATCCACTGTAAACTTCCATAGAAATCGTTAACCAATATAGAGAGAGACTACAATGTTTTTGTTTAATTATGAAAAATATTTTACTTTTTATATTTTTCATCTCCCAAAATTTTTTGTTGTAAGTTTCACCCTCCAACTTATGTCTTAATTTTTTCCTAATAAGCAATCTAATCTTGGTCATCAGCCAAATCATACCTCGTAAGCCTAATAATGTCTTGTAAGCAAATCTCAAAGTCATTTTGAGATTTCGTGGGTCTTGCAGGAGGAGGTTGAAAGTCATACACACTCCTGCAAATCAATTGGCAATGTTTAAATCTTGGATCTCTCTAGCCAAATCTTAACCATTACCATTTGGGGGCCTATTTAGGCAATGGATTGCGGCCAGTGTAGGGCTTCTTGGGCCGCCTGTAACGAGGCCATTGGCCAGCAGTGTCCAGTGGCTGGTGTGGCCTGGGCCACGCGTCCGAGAAACAACCCAGAAGTATTTTTCGAGACCGCTATCCTTTTTTCTTTTTCAATTTTGCCTTTCTCTTTTTTCTGTTTTTGTTTTTTGTTTTGGTTAAATTTGCATCTTATCCCTCATTTTTTTTTATATTTATACCCTTCAACTTCTTAAACAATGTCCACTTTGGAGGTCAAAATTTCAACTATATATATATTTTCTTATTTTCCCTTTACCTTTTTAAATAATCCCACCCTTATCCTCCAACAATCATAAATGTGACCTTAATTGATTTTTTTTCTTTTCTTTTTGGCCATTTAATATTTTGTGATTGAATTTTTTTGTTTTGCTAAATTATTTTAAACTTTTGCTTAGTATATTATTTATTAGAATTCATACTGAATAAAAATAATTTAATTAGAATAAAAACTAAACAAAAAATAATTTAGTTAGAATTCAACTGAATAATTTTTTTTATTTTAATTAAATTTCAAAATTGCATACAAAATAGAATAATTGAAATTGAAATGAGTAATAAAAAAAAAAAAATTCTAATTTTAATTAAATTTCAAAACTGTATAAAAGAGTTAAATTTTATGGCAAGATAAATTGAATGTCATTTTTGATAATTTATTTTTCAAACCTTGAAAGCAAATCACAATTTTGTAAAAGCCAAACACATTTAAAAAATGACGAGACAAAGATTATGGTTTCAAATCATGATTCTTGCATTACTACCAAACCAAATGCCTGTAGAGTTAAGACTTGCTTGCCAATTCTAGATTCAATTAGGTTCAATTAGAGCACCCATTATATGTGTAGATGTTTGATACCTGAGTTTGCAAATGTGAGAGATTTCGGCCTAAGGCCTAATTTGTGAGCTAGAGGACTTCGACATGGCACACAATGCCCTTCCACTTGTTTTTTCATTGCTATGATGGACGTGAGTATATTTATATAATAACAGAAACCACAAGTTGATAAACCAAAAATACGCTAAACAACATATAGTTAATTTCTCATGATTTTTCATTATAGTTTAAAATAAATAAATAGAGATTTAAACAAATTATAGTTTATTGAGCTGATATCCTAATTTCTCAGCTGTACCTAGTAAATACTCAATCTGCTGATTACCAGCAACACTACGGTGGAGCTGAACATAAACGAGGAAACTATTACATAGTCATAGAGGATAGGTCAGAGATGTCATTACAAAAACGAGGAAAGTATAAAAGGAAAATGTCAAACTAAACATAATCAACGACTTGAAGCATATCTTCATTATACTTGACCACTGAACAAGGATTAAGCATATATACAGTTGACGCACCCATTGGCTCATCACCAGATATAATGCTCAAATACATATCATTGACGAAAGGAAATTCATCTATAGCACCCTGCAATGGTAGCTGCTCTAAGCAGTATGAAAAATAGTGAGTTAAAATACATGCGTGGTAAAATTATTTTACATAAGGGATGTTGTTATAAGCTCATATTAATGTCTAAAACTTAGAAGTTACCAACTTGTTGCTGCTAATATTTTCATATTACCTAGAATTACATTTCTACAAGCTCTTATCTGATTGCGGCAAGGTTTCAGCATCCATGCGCTCTAATATACGGCGAGCTTCTTCCTCTGTTGCAGGAACCACATTTCTAATTTTAAATCCATTTTTCATTGCCTCTGGACCTACCGTGAAAGTGAAGTAGAAAGTGTTTGTTACCTATAATGAAACATGGCAAAGTGAAATCTTTAATTATTAAGATAAAAACGGGAAGCAGACTTTTGTTCTCTAAATTGCAAATTGAGCATTTACTAGAACTAACCTCGCTAGACCGCAGCTCAGGCCTTGCGACATGAGCAACAACTTCAATATTGATTAGTGGCTGCTCTGGATTGTGAAGTTCGGTATACAGAACACAGGATTTCAAACGTAGGAAATCCCCAACATCCACCTGCAGATCAAAAGATTACAGAAGAAAGAAGAATTAGAGATGCGTGGAAATTTCCTTCACATAATGAGTAAATATGGAAGCCAGAGATCGGATCTTTGAGCCTGTTCAGTTGTGGGGAATTGGGCAGCAGCAGGGACAACTAGGGTCTTGAAAGTCTAGGTTTAGGGTTTACAAAGTATCTAAGGACTAGAAAATTGGGGGTTTAGGGTATTGTTAGGGTGGGGTTGATTTGGGAGCAAAGGAAGGAAGAACTGGATTAAAATCAGGTTTGTTCCAAGTTATGAAAGGGAGGACTACGGATTTGATGGTAGGAATACGATATGGTGTCTGTTTGAGAAGAAGAGAGGGGAAAACCTAAGCATCACTAATTTTCATAGACATCACATCTATGTAGTCCCTACGGATTATGTCCTTAGCCATCACACCAAATGATTTAATTACAGTGGTAGGCCTTTATATAGGCAACACAATAACACAATAATATAATATCCTAACTTAATATCCAAGTAAAGAATTACTAATTGATAAAACCCCTAGCCTAACAATAAATTTTAGCTGACCCTAAATTACTAAATAGAAAATTCTAATCCTAAAATGATTAAAAAAGTTAATAATGCACAATTAAATTAAAATCCCCAATTACAATTAACATCACAATAATTGAGTTTTCATTCTCCATAAAAGACATTGCCTATGTTTCACATAAGCTGCCAGCCGTCCAACAAGCAATATTTATGAAATGTAAAAGCAATATTGTAATAAACAGTTTATACTCTGGGATCTGAATGGCATGACCTGAAATGAAACTATACTTAAAGAGGAAATTATCAATTGAAATTTGGTGGTGACATAGTTTACATGTCCAACAACTCTGAATACACAAGTGGCCCCAACCCTATCTGAGGGATCATTATGTATGAAAGCAGGCATGCATACAGGATCCCTTCAGAATCATTCATGACTTTACTAAAGCAAAGATACCCTTCATAAGTCATCTCTCGCCTCCCATGCACATAAGCATATAATGGTGTGGAAATCAGCTAACAATTTCAGATGTCAATTCAAATAATTAAGTAATAATTTACCATTTTGCAATAGCTATAGTTTATTTTAGTTGGTCAAAAGAGATTCTTGGTGCTGATGATGGATTTTAATGACCAATCAATTGCATAGTTTCTGTTAGGGAAGCTAGTATGGACAACATCTACTGATTATTAATTTTCAGATTTGTCCAAGAGAGAAATAAAAGAAAAAGATACATTATTACAATCATCCACATGATGATATTTTTAAAGAAAGGACAAAGGTACTCACAGGTCTTAAGAAATCAACATGATCAACTTCTAGAAAGCAAGGAACCAATCCAGCAAAAGCATAAGCTGTTGAGAAAGCCAATTCAAATGCTCGATGCATCAAGAATCCTCCAAAGATCCGACCATATATGTTCCTCTGCTGTGGCTGGCAAATCAAAGAGTTCTCAAGGCGGGTATCCCTTAGAAGAATGCTGTCTCGATTTGCCAAGGCTGGCATGTCACAAAAAATTCTTCCCTCAGCCAAAAGTTGTTCAAGTCTATTTACCTCCCCATTCTCAAACTCCTTCCAATCCCCTCCTCTCTTCCTTTTTCTCAATTTATTTCTCACTTCAGCTTCTTCAAAAAGAAGTTTTTCACGTTCAGTCTCTGGGGAGAGACGATTCACTGGAGCAGCCTTACCGGTTTTGGAGTCACGAGCAACAAATATGAAGTTGGCTGTAACAGCTACAGATTCTGAAGTGTCATGGCTCTCTGCTAACAGTTATATTTTATTATATGAGGTGTCATTAACCATAATGCTTGCTCATGAATATGTGTATATAGAGAAATTGGCCAATAATTACATATTTTTGGGGTTTATTTATTTTGATAAATATATCTAGTTATTGCTAGGCTTCCCATAACTCTTTAAATGCTCTCCACATTTATAAAAATGGCAAAGAAAAATAACAGGAAATATTTGATTGAAGAATAGTAGAGGAGCTCATAAAGTAAAGGAGCTTCAAAGCCAAGTTACATTACATGCACTTCAAGTCTTCTAAACGTTATTCTTATTATTATTATTATTTTATTTTTTTTGGGGGGGGGGGGGGGGGTGGGGGTGGGTGAAGGGGCATGTCATTTTGTATAAAAATCATCTGAGAAACAGATACAAGTCATCCTTTCCGGAGCTAAAGAAGAGTCACATGGAAGTATGTAGAGAATATCTGGTAAAAAATGTAAATAGACCAGAAACAGAAAGTATCACACTTCATATATAGCAATAGGAAACCAGAAGACATCATAGGCACCAAGAAAAGTTGATTCAATGATGCATCAAACAAAGGCAAGCATGAAGTAAAGAAACTAAGTGAAGCTTATCATAAATGCAAAGGTGAGAGATAGAGTCTAAGGAAATGTTTGAAGAAAATGAAAACTGAGAATGGTTTGGGGGGCTGAAATTGAAAATATAAGTTGGATTTGGTCCATGGCAAATTAACGTTGTATGACTCAAAATTGGTGACTGGTCTCATCTCTTGCAAGATGAAATCATTATATCAAACTTTGTAGGTTAAATATTGAGAAATAAATCTGCTGAGCGTTACTTAGAAAGCTATGTAGAGTTAATATGACAGCATATTCAGTTCTCACCGGAATAAGCTTTCTTGACATTTGACATATTTTGTTATAATCTTGAATTTGGCTTCCTATTTTTCAATTCAAATATATTCTTGGGACAGAGGTATCAGTTGTCTGAATCTGATATCAACAACTGCGAAAGTTAATACAGTTCTAAATTTAATGAGGAGTTTCAGGATAGATAAGCGTCATTCTCCTTTCGTCTCTTTAAATTTATGGCTAACTAGTGAAAACTAACACCAAATGAAACAGAAGTAATCAGACACTAGTTTCTTATAAGTTGGCAAGAAATGGATTTCTCAAGATATATAAGTCACTCCAGATTAAATAAGTACCTTCTTTAGACTGACTGACTTCCAATTGAATCTCAATTGAGGACCGCCCAACCCATATAACGGTACCAACTATTTTCAGATCAATGTCCACACTGATTGGATTCTTGAGTACAATCTTGTCAACAGAAGCAGTAACCAGTAAAAGTGGCCTTGTTGTGCTATCATCATCAGAGCAGTGCTATTCCGTAGACCATCAGAAAACCACCAAGGGAAAGGGTAAGCAAATAAAATCTTCTATTACAAAGCAAGAAAAGCAGATAATGATTCTTTTTTGTCAATTACCAAAGTTGCAGTTTCAAATTTAGGTGAATGGTCTTCCTGAACCTATGAAAATTTGGGCATCATAGTACACTTCACCTACTACATTGTCAAATGAATATAATTCAACCCCAAATTTCTAGCTCTAAATAAGAGCTCATAGCTTCAACTCCAATGTCAAACACTAAATCGTTTCAGATAAGTACCCACATGTTCAATTCGACCTAAATTATCAAACATTCAGAAAATAACATAGAAAATGAATATTAGACAGGGTACCTTGACTGAAATAGTGCCAGCTAAAGCATCAAGATCTTCAAGCAATTTTCCAATTCGCACCTCATTCCATGGATCCCTATACTGCTCTCTTAGTATATAATCGGAAGAAAAATTATAGAGGAGGCTCGTCCTGCTCTGTGAAGGAGTTTTAGTAAGCAACTGGCTTTGTGGGGCAGCATCTTTTGGTGGGTCTAGCAGCCTTTCAAATACCTTAGACCTAGCTTCCCACAGAGCATTTGTCACCGGAGAATGGTACATTCCAGGCCATAAAGCTATGGGCTTTCGGATCGAAGAATTGGAATCGTTGACCGAAGGAAGACTTCCGAATAGAGAAGCAAAAGTTGAAACAACAGGAATTGTATTTGAAGGAGAGGAATTCAAATCCATGGAGTTTGGATTATTGGAATATGTGCGTCAGAGAATTATTTCACAAAGAATTTTTATGCTGCCAAGCGTTGACATCTAGCTGGGAACAACGACTGTAAGATGAAGTTTAGGAGGGCCTAGTAGAGCAGTTGATCTTTCGGTCAAGCAATGGTACAGAAGCAAACATTTTCCTTCCAATAACCAACTCCATTAACAGTAAAAATTGATGTCGGAGTCGTTAGGATTTGAGATATTTTATCAGTTGAATTAATTAATATTTTATTTTTATATCAAACAAGAAAAAAAGTTTCAGTATATCAATGACTCAATAAAATAGAGATCCAATGATAAAAAAAATATAAAAAATCTAGTCCCTTGATAATTGGTTGGACTGTGTTTGCAGGTCAATCGAGGATACAATTAGCAACTTCATAATTAAATTAAATATTTTAAAATCAATTTATAATGTTATAATATTTATAATTTATAGGCTAAATTATACTTTTAGTCTATGCAATTTGACTCAAATTTTTTAGTCTCCTTATTTCAATTTATTGTAATTGAATCTCTGTAATTATAAAATTGAGTCAATTAGGTCCCTATCGTCACCTTCTGTCCAAATTAACTTAACAAAAGGTGACGTGGAAGAGACAAAATCCAAACTTATGTGACAAATAGACAAATAAAAGATTGATATGTAGATGAATTACAAATATAAATAAAAAAACTTAAATTTTTATTTAAAAATAGAAACAAAATTATATCAATAATTTATAAGTAAAAAAAAAATCATAATTTTTTTAGAAAATAAAAATAAATAGCCCCTTTCTCTCTCTTGCGCACCACCACCATCATTGCAACCACTTGGTATACCCATAACCACCATCTACCTCCATCAACATCATATTCCATTTTCCCTTCAAGCTATTCAAGCAATTACTCTCCAGGCCAACTTTTTTCTCTTTGCAATTTCATTCTCTACACTCACCCTTGAAAGCTATTACTTTTTTATTTTCTGTCCTCAATACTCTCCAATCAGTCCTTTGCTCCTCTCATATTAGATTTCGACAAGTTATGAGTATGGGAAGCTTTGTACATGTGGATTTGTCAACGATGGAGTGCATGGTATTTGTCAACTACACCTTTCATACAATTTGGGACAAAAATTGTTGAGAGATGATGATTTGGGGAGGAGAGGCATGTTTTTATCACTTTCCTTCGATTCTCATCCTCATTGAATGTGGATATTGGAGAATTTTTTATTTTTTTTATTTTTTACAATTTTATGAATTTGTTAGTTAGTTCTGATTCTATGATAAATGGGTTTTGATTTATTAGGCAATGGACTTTGATTTGCTAAATAGTAAGTTTTGATTTTGTCATACCCTCAAATAAGAGTATGATTGGTCAGAGGGATGAATAAACATACCTCTGAAACCTTGGAAACTCAAGTCCTGTATGTCCATGACTCTTCAACACATTACAGTTATGACAAATTAAATATTATTGATTTAAAATAAAATTTGGACTCGAATGTTACACATAAAACGATTACTGAAAATATCGACAACCTATTTACATATAAACAACCTATTTACAAATTAACAATAGTCCACAATATCACAGTACCCAGAGGAGCTATGCTCCTAATGACACATAAAACCAATACAATAAACTCAAAATTTATACAATAATGCATAAGACACTAAGTGACTGCAAATGTCTCCTTGTTAGCTTCAAGAATACGATTTTGTGATATACTTGTTATAGTAGTTCGATAGGTAACAGGTCTTGAGGAGTCGAACTGAGCTTTCCTGATACTAAAAAAAACAACCAAAGAAGAAGGAGTAAGTCATAAAGACTTAGTGAGCAAATCACATACCCTAAAGGTACCAGCATTGTCACACTTCTCATGGAGACATAACTAGCTGAAGGATTAGAGAATCAAACCTTCGTAACCCTGATTCCAAAACAAAGTAACAAATATGACTCTTGGCTAATCCAAAAGGATAAAAGTAACTTTTACAAAACAAAAGTTCATTGTAAAATTTTTTATTTTTTGAAATAGTTAACAATTTACTGAAAATTTTTGGCAGAGGTCCCCAACAATATGGAACATGCCACAAAATGCAACCACATACACTCATGATCTCACGTAACAATAACACCAAGACAACAATAAGATTTCACTCCATCCACATCCTAATCAAGACAATTAACTAGACGCTTACATCATACTAAAATTAGACACTTCACAGTTCTAGTGTAACTGCAAACTTTCATCCTTGATTGCAAGTCTGAGATCCAGGAAATACTGTGTTGTACTCATTCGGGAAATCATAAGCTCGTCGATGCCATGTATTGAACTCATGTCACTAAAAACAAAAATTCACCAGAGAGGGGTGAGTCCTATGGACTCCGTGAGTAAAAAATAGTACCTAAAAGGGTACCAGCATCACACAATACAAGTGTATAACATATATAGTAACATCATGTAATATTGTTTATATAACATTTCACATTACACATAAACATTATAAGTTTCATAAATTCACAATTTATGTGACACACAAGATCACAATTTAATCAAAGCAATAATATCACACAAAGCAATCAAAAAGCCAACGAGTAACCCAGCCCCGCACAATAGTATCACCCCTTGCTGAGCATTTGCGCACCCACACAACAGATTAATCTTCGCACATAATCCATCCCACCGAGGTTGGGCACTTAGTTAAAAAAAACATTTATCAGAATAAGAATTCTCGTGATTTTTAAATCAAAATATCATAGGTGCACTTGGATTTCAGTTCTAGAAATAAAAATCATATATTCGAAAAATTTCTATTTTGTTAGCCCTTATCAACCACAAACAATTTCAAATAAGCATAATTCAAATAATTCACTAAAACATTGCATTAACACATTTATTTAAATACACATACAATCGTATATGATAATCTGGCCTCTAAAGGCTACAATTAACCATTCACTCAGTTCATGGATTTTACTTATCATCCAGTCTAAACCGTGAAGGTGCCAGTAAGTCCTCGACACACTCTGGAGTTAAAAATCTTAAATGCAAATATTAAAAAAATCATCTCATAACTAATTCTATATCCCTCTGTTATATATATATTGAACGTATCACTTAAATATTAATTCCCTGAAGACATATTTCATTTTCTTAAATAGATTTACATATATATTTATACATTTATCAAGAACGTTGTATAGTTCATTATTCGACATTACTTATGCTCCACGTGATAAATCTACAGTTAACATAATCAATTTCAAGGTCTCCTAATTAACTATTTAAGTAAACTTAATATTAAATAAGTTTGATTTAATTTAATTATCTAAAATTACCCATATATATAAATTATGTATTGTCTATTGTGAATACACTAAATTTTCAACAATTCACATCATTACCACCTAAACTTTCTTATATCTCTAAATTTTCCATTTATAGTCAACTAACAAGGTAGATCTAAATTTTAATTGAACTTTTCATTTATATAGAGTTTCATATATATAAGTAAATATTATATGCACAACTAGTAATCAAAGGATAGCATTCTCCTACTCACAAAATTAAGAATTTTGCTTGTTCGCTTATTCTCGGGGTTTAAGAGTGATGTCGAATCAACAATACATTCCGGAACTAAAATCATATTTCAAAGTATTCAACTTCCATGTATTTCCTAAAAGTTATCTTCTCTTAAGCATTTCAACAAATACCTTGAAGGCAACTTTAGTACCTTTTTATGTATGTATATATTGTATATTTACATACCGAAAAAAAATCAATACTAATCCATAATTTCAACATTACTCATATTCCAAATATTAAATTGAGGGTTGGTTTAGTTATTTACAAATAATCAAGAGTTTGAACTATATTATTCCAACCACAATTCAACTAAATTCAAGATTCTCCTTCCCTTTAACCACTTAGTCTCCAATTTTCACCCTTTGTTCTTAAACTTTCATTCAAAATTTCCTTAATCCCTAAGCCTAAGTCATCAAACAATCACAATCATCAAAATAATTAGTATAAGCTAGAAAAACTACCATCAAAAGACAATGAGGCAACTACTACTAGAAGGGAAATAGCTCGCAGCAAGGGTGTTCCTAGCCACCACCACCTCAAGAACCCTTGTATCTCAACCACCAAGTGAATAGCCAAGAATGGATTTTGGACAAAGCTGCATAGCAAGGAGGAGGCCTTTGCTGTCACACAACTACTACTAGGGTTGTCAATGAGCCAAGCTTGGGCAAAGCTAGGCTCGGTTCATCTCATTTTAGGCAAGCCCAAGCTCGGCTTGAGCTCATTTCAGGCTCGTGATTAAATATTGAAGCTCGGCTCGGCTCGATAAGGGCTCGTGCCAAAGCTTGGCTCAAGCTCATCTCATTTTAGGCAAACTCGAGCTCGGCTTAAGCTCGTTTTAGGCTCGTGATTAAATATTGAAGCTCGGCTCGGCTCGTTAAGGGCTCGTGAAGATTTTTGAAAAATTCTAAAAAAGTTTTGTAGGCAAGGAGAGTTGAACCTAAGACTAATTAGTGAGTATTTGTGCAAATTACCACTAAACCAAGTAACAATTTATGTTAGTTTTTTGTATATAAATAGATTTATTATAAATGTATATATAAATAATAAAAAATTTATTAAATAATATTAAACAAGCCAGCTCACGAGCCGAGCTTTATAAAGATTGAGTTCGGCTCGTTTTACTAAACGAGCTTAAAATAAAGCTCAAGATCACCTCATTTAAAAAATGAGCTGAGCTTGATCCAAGCCCTTAACGAGTAGCTCACAAGCTAGCTTGGCTCATTGCTACCCTTAACTACTACTGGCAGTAACTGAGTCTCTCGGCCAAGTTGCTGCTGTAGCTACTAAAATAAGAACTCAATGGACAAAATGAATAGCTAGAAAATGAGAGAAAGAGGTTGGTTGTTAGAACATAACTGTTGTGACCTGACCTTGGCTGCCGTTGGCTCACACACACACATACACGACTACAAACAAGGAGGAATGAAGCACCCATGACTAGTCCAACCATGTGAGGCTTGCATGATGGACTTGTGGTTGCCAACAGTTGGAGCTACTGCCATTGTCAAAGAGGAGATGCTAAGCTCTGTTGGTCAAAGTGAAATCTCCCTACGACTGAATAGGGGCAAAGCTATGATCTGCCTGTGGGAGGTTGCTGCATGCCAAAATAAAGTAACTAACCTCGTTGTTCCTGGTGTTGATTGAGGGTTCTCATTTGAAAAAGAACAAGACTTGGAAAAGGCAAATGAAATAAAAAGGAAAGACTCAACTCCAGCTACTGCAACGCTAAAACAAGGCAGCAAGTTTCCTGATTATGATTGTTGTTTGCAGGGATTTGGCCAATTAAAGGTAAGATGACACCTTAATAAAATTTATACATGTAAATTTTCAACTTCTTACGTCCACCAAGGATATAATGAAAATTAATTTCCTAATCACATATATATACATATAATATACACAAGTGTTTATTTATTTTACTTCCACTTCGTGCACCATTTTATCCATTTATTTATACAACTTAAGTATGAACTTCTAAAATATACACTAAAGTATCGATTATACCTTTAATTACACTTCTACCTTGTTTACTACTAAAATTTACATGTTTTGAGAAACAAACTCAATCAATGAGGTCAAAGGCAATGGCTTTTAAAATTAAGACTCAATTTAATCTTAGTTGTAAGTGTATATATATACAAACTGATATTTTAAATATTTAAATTTTACACATTTGTTCTACTTATAGATAGCAAATTAACAATTAGCTACAAATTATAAATTAATCAATTAGGTAAAAATAAATAAATAATAATTTACATGCCTTTATATATATATTATATACATTTATGTATATATCTATTCATAGATTCAGATAATCTTTTATTTTAGTTCACTTATGAAAAATGATTATTTAATTCAGCCATGACAATTTACATAGCATATCCCAAAACTGTACGTTAAGTTGTTAGGTTCTAGGATATTTAATTACACTGTTACTTATTTAATTTATTTACTGTGTTTGTCATTTTATAACTAAAATTTAACGCATCATCTCTAAAACTCGACTATTACGTTACAGGGTTGTGAGGGTCATAACAACATATGAATATTCTATAACGTACGTTAAATTATTGGGTTATAACAAGCATCACACAACACATACTATACATATATCGCTAATTAATCTTATGACTAAATTTAATTACACACGTACATATTTGTATTTATCATACAGTTACATATCACAAGTTTCACCATATATACGAATCAATTCAATATCCATAACTCACAATTTTAACATCGCAATCAAAGCATACAAAACAAGCAAAGGGTCAACGAGAAACTTAGCCCCGCACAACAGTATCACCTCTTGCCGGGCATTTATGTGTCCGCACAACAGATTAATCTCCATATATAATCCATCCCACTGGGCCTGAGTATTCTACTTTTAAAATATTTTTCAGAATCATAATATTTCAGAAATTCAAATAAGAAGATCATAGGTGCACCTGGATTTTAGTTTCAAAAATAAATCGTTTCTCAGAAAAATTTCACTTTGTTGGCCTTTATCAACAACAAACAATATCAAACAAACATAATTCAAGTACACATCCAATTGCATATAATAATCTAGCAACCAAAGTGCACATAATTCACTCACAAGGCTCAAGAAAGCAGTTTGTTAGTCCGTCTAGTCTGGGAAGGTGTTGGAATGTTCTTGACACGATCCGTAGCTGAAAATCCACAATTCATATGTTTACAATAATTATTTCAAAGTAAATTACTTAGTCCATTTATCTTCTATATATATGTTTAACATACTTCCTAAAAATCAATTTATCTTGAGCACTTATTGAATATACTAATTAATAGATTTGTATATATATATATATATATAATTAATTACTTAAACTCATGTAAAATTTTAAATTTCTTGAATCCAATTTAGCCTAGTTAAATGCCATGACTCCTAACTAACTACTAATCTCACTTTCTTAATTAAACTAAAAGGAATACCTAACAATTCCATTAAACTAAGAAATTACAACTCCTAAATTATCATACTTAAATCATAAATTTCCAATTCCAATGAATACCTATAATCCACTATCTTATATGTCCATTACCAATAATCTTTGATTCACCATTAACAACTTTCCTAATTAAATATTTATATTCTACTATTCTTAGTTTCGATTATCCAATGTGTACTTCCAAGTAGTAATCACAATTCTATGAAGAACATAAGGTATACAAGTTTCATGTCTCCAAAAGAGTTAAATTGAACCAAATATTTAATCACTTCCAATTCCACAACCCACGGCTAGACGGAAAAAACAAGAAAGTGTAATTGTCATGCTAAGGCAACTAAGGAGTTACACTCTTGTGTTATAACCCGATAATTTAATGTATATAAACAAAATAATAAATAAATAAACAAGTTAAAATAAGTAAATAATAGTGTAATTAATTAAGATATAATTTGATACCTTAAAATATGTTTTAAAATGTTTGTATGTAACTGATTGCAATGTGAAAATTAACTCATATCATTACTTGAATAAACTTGTATACATATGCGTATATATTAACAAGTGTGTAATAAAATAATTAATTTTCCCACATTATTGGGAAACTTTTAACTTGAAAATTTACTTGTGAAACTTTTATTGATGAGTGTAATAAGTGAGTAAATAAAATAAATTAGAAGCTAATTTTTTTAAGTCTATGTGTAAATATATATATATACCCTCCATACACTTTATTTCTTGACCTTGACTTTACTTTCCTATTTTTTTTTTTATACTTTCTTTTCCATTTTCTTCTCCACATTCATAATTTTTTTTTTCCTCCCATTCTTGGCTATTCTAGTTTTTCTGTTCTACCTCACTCTCTTTCTTGTTTGAAATTCTTGCCTTTCCTCATGAAGAGTTGAAGCTCGGCCATGGATATTATCTTCCCATGCTGTGAAACTCCTCCTTCCAACTATGGTTTAGCTTGCGTTTCAGTAGATCGCCTCACAGCCCCTCCTTGCAGTTGACGATCTCATCCTAGCCTAAGGAGATTCAGCCCTCTTTCTTTTTGTTTTTCCATGAAAAGAGTTCTGTTTCCATCCTTAAGTTAGACTCCCTTGGCAGCTACTTACTTAGTCCTCAATTATTCCAAAATTTTAGCCTTGTTCTGCCTTTTGTCACCAAGAGTCTGCCAATCGAGAGTTATGTGATGCCCTGTCGTTCCTTTGTCCTGGTTTCATATTGTTTAGCTATGAGGACTTCTTGAAACCATGGGAATCCTCTTCATCCTGTAGCCCAATTATTTTTCTTTTAGCTCCCTTTGTTATGCCAAGAGTTATGTTACTGTATATGAGATCAATCCAACTGTGAATTTTGGTGTTGTAGCTCTGTGTGGCAATGTTCTTCAGGCAAGTGAGTTGGAATTTCAATTTTTTTGAAGTCTAGGTGGTCTTTGAATTGTTGTGAAGAGGGTGTAGCCAAGGTTTGGCTTTAAGTTGCTATAATGTGGGCTTCTAACCATACTTTGTTTTCTATTTTCCTTAACAGCCACCATATATTTGATGTTCAGTCTTGTTTCTCGATCATAGTAGCTCCACTAATGGTCAGTGAAGTAAGGTAGTGGCCTGGCTTGCAGGAAGCTTGATTGGTAGCTGCAAGCTAGCTCTTCAACCTGTGTGCCACTTCTATTTCAATTTATGAGCATTCCTTCTAATGTGTAGCCTGGTGTGTAAAAGTGGTTGCTTCTTGGAAATAGAGTAGCAAGGGTAAGGGAGGTTAGTAAAAAGCTTGTTTATAGTTTTAATTGAAATAGTTGAGTCTTGCTTTTAGAAATTTTGTTAGTTACTTATTGTATGAATATAATAAGTCTTGGTGCTTGAAGAATTAATTTAGGAGGCAATGCGCATGTTTATGAACTCATTTGTATGAATTAAAAGTTAAACATGTTAACTAGGTATTCGATAAAATCCTTAAGAGAAACTTAATGTTAGTATATACATAGAAATTGATTTACACAGGTTTGATTAATTAGTTAAATAGTTAATTAGGAATCATAGAACTTGACCATTCTAATGCTAACTATAGAATTGGGATTCTTAGATCTTTGTCATTAGAGATTAATTGAATTTGAATAAAAATTTTATGAACGAGAGTAAAGAATAGTTGGTTAATGTTGTGATTTAAAGATTTAGTGAAATTGAGTAGTGATGATGGGCATAAGATGTTATTGGTGAGGTGAAATGTTGAAAGTGAGAGTTGAATGGTTTTTTAAAAGGATATAGGGCAGATTTCGTGGGTGCAAGAAATTCAGTATTTCAAATGTCTTTGGGGCTAAATTAAATTAAGGGATTAAAAGAAAAAGTGTAGCTTAGGATCTGCAAAATTTTGTAGCTCGGTTCGAAGTATGTTGTTAGTTAGAGCTGTTAGACTCTGGCTAGGTCATGCAGGATTTTAGTGCCCTGTTTTTGGTTCATGTAAAGAATTGAGTGGGTTCAAGACTAATTTTAGGAAATAAAAAAGATAGATACACTTATCTATTAACAAACTCGATAAAAAGAATTGGATTTCATTTTTCCTAGAGAAAGTTATGTTCAAATAACTAAGGTAAGGTTCTAACTGTCAAGATCCTGCGTTTTGCAAAATTTGATGCAACTTCAAAGAATAAACTGTATTGGTAAACAAATCTAAAAATTACAAATGATATACCATTAAAAAGCTACATGTGTTGTAGTATTTTATTAATTTTATGAAATTGGATTCGGAATTTCCTAAAGAAAGATATGACCGTTAAAATGAACACTGGTCCAAACCCCAAGTTTGTATAGTTTCAACATCTCTAACTCACTAATGCTTTCTATAGTTGCTAATAGTTTCCTTCTGCCCTATGCATTTGCAAGACAGTTAAAATGTTTCTTCATTATTAACCCTCTCACATAATAGTCTAATTCATATTAATTGACATGTAATAGCTTAATGAAAAACTCCGAGTTTGGACAGTTTTAACATTTTTAACCTACTTGTGTTTTCTGACTTTTCTAATAGTTTCTTTCTGCCCTATGAATTATTAAGACATCTAAAATGTCTTTTCACTATGAACCTTACCGTATAAAGTACAATGTATACTACTTACTATATAATAGCTTAATGGAAAACTTTCATAAAGAAACTTATACAAGTTGAAATATAAGCTTAGTATTTAAAAGATTATAACAATAACGTTTATGAACTAAATATTATTTGGGAATATGAATTTCAGTTCCGGATTCTAATGTAGACTTGATGAGACGCGTCGGGTGTAAGTGTGAGTGATGAATGAAATTAGTTACGAGTAAGTGGTTAATTGTTGCCTTTAGAGGCTAGTTAGAGTATTATGTTCAATTGTTATGTGTATTTAAATAAATGTGCTAGTGCAATATTTTAGTGAGTTAGTTGAATCATTCTTGTTTGAAATTGTCTGTGGTTGATAAGGGCTAACATATGAAAGTTTTTTTTGAAAAATGATTTTTATCTCTGAAATTAAGATTCCAGGTGCACCTAGGATATTCTGAATTAAAATCATGAGAAATTCTGATTCTGATAAATGTTTTTTTTTATAAAAATTGAGTCCTCAGTCCCGGTGGGATGGATTGTGTACGGAGATTAATTTGTTGTGTAGGGCTGGGTCACTTGTTGGCCTTTTGGTTGCCTTGTTTGATATTATTGCTCTGATTTATTTATGACCCTGTGTATTATGTAAATTATGAATTTATGATGATTATAATGTATATGTGTAATGTGAATTAAGGTATGAACAATGTTACATGAGATTATTATATAAGTTATACGTTTGTGTAGGTGATGCTAGTACCCTTTGGGTACGATTTTCCACTCTCAAAGTCTATAGGACTCACCCCTCTCTCGTGATTTTTTTTTTTAGTAACAAGAGTTTGGTACATGGTGTCACCGAGCTTGTGACTTAACTTGAAGTTAAAGGATGAAAGTTTATAATCACACTAGACTTGTGGGGTGTATAATTTCGAATGATGTAAGTGTCTAGTTATTTGTCTTGTTTATGATGTGGATGGGGCAGAGCCCTTTGTTATTTTTATGTTATTGTTGTGAAATTATGAGCATATTTATTTGTATTTTGAGGTATGTTCCATATTACAGGGAACCCCTGCCAAAATTTTTAGTAACTTGTTAATTATTATAGGAAATAAACTTTTATGGTGAATTTTGGTTTTAGAAAAGCTAATTTTATTCTTTAATTGGGTCATGAGTTAAGTTTATTACTTTATTTTGAAGTCAAGGTTACGGTGGATTGGTTTCGCAATCCTCTAGCCAATTATGCCTCCGTGAGAGGTGTGACACTTTGTCCCTCACGGCTACAACACAAAAGAACATAATTCATTTCTTAATTTCATGGTAGCTCCATGTTTGAAACATCAAGATCCATGGAAATAAAGTATACTACAAAGAATAAGCAAGAAGTTAACTAATATGGGAAGCATATGGCATAATTCTAAAACAACCTAACAAGGTGAATGATAAGAGTTTACCACACCAAGTAACGCCCAAAATAGGGCTATTTCCACAGCAATTGCTAACTCCTCAAGCAATTATCTCCTTCCTCACTCCACACCCACTCACATCTCAAGAACAAAGGACCAAGCTACCCAAAAGTTGCCAAACCAAGAGAAAAGGATCAAGGTGTTCTTGGTCAACAAAGGATATCCAAAAACAGGGACCTTAAAACACCTCCAAGGCTACTACCAATTGGAGGTTTTAAGCTCCAAAATCAAAAGCTCAACATCAAGGGAAAGGGAACAACGCTAGCTTTGGAAGAAGTCAAACGGCCTGTGACAATAGGGACTTGATACAATAGGTTGAAGGCAACAAGAACATGGGATGAAGTTTGTATATTCTAGCTGAGAAGGAACCAAATGGAAAAATAGAAAATCAAGGTCAGTTAGGCAAAGCGAGAAAAAAGATAAGAAAATTAAAATACTCTAAATGCGTGGTTTAAAATTTGTCCATTAGTTGGTGATATATATTGATATATATATATATACACATTAATATTCATTTATTAAACTCATATTGTGATAACCTGAACCTGACAATTTAACGTACATATTGGAATGTCGTATGTAACATGTAAAGCTAAGAAAACTAAAATATGAGTTTAATAAATGAATATTAATGTATATATATATATAATATATATATATATCATCAACTAATGGACAATTTTAAACCACATGTTTAGAGTATTTTAATTTTCTTAGCTTTACAGGTTACATACGACATTCCAATATGTCTGTTAAATTTTTAGGTTCGGGTTATCATAGATTTCATGAATTTATTTACTTTCCTAATGATGATGATTGTGAGAGAAAAAAGGTTCTAGGAGTGCTATGGGGTTGTTTATGTTCATGGTTTTCAACTTTTTATTATATGAACTCTATTCAATGGATTTTTATGTTGTATTGGTTATAGAAATTGATTTTATAAATCCTTTGAAGTTTTCTTTCAAGTTGTATGGGTGATAGAGAAGATCATTTTTATGTAGGTATGGTGGTGGTTCTCGGTGGCAATGGTGATGGGAAAGAGAAAAAGAAAAGGCTATTAAAAAAAGTTCTTTTGTAAATTTTTAATATAATTTTGTTTCTATTTTTAAATAAAAATTTAACTTTTTTATTTATATCTTCAATTCATCTACGTGTCAATTTTTTATTTGTCCATTTGTCATATGAGCTTGCCATATAAGATTATGTCTCTCCACAACACCTTCCGTTAAGTTAGTTTGGACAGAAGGTGACGATAAGGACCCAATTGACTCAAATTTGTAATTATAGGGACCCATTTTTAACAAATTAAAATGTAGGAACTAAAATAAATTTTGAGTCAAATTATAAGGACTAAAACTATAATTTAAATTAATTTATAATATTACAATTATAATATATTATATACTTTTATAACTATAACCTATAAGTAACTTTGAGAGCAATAATAAAATTCAACTCAATTCAACCATATCTTAAATTACAAACTAGTCGGATCGACTAGATGAATTGTTTTCCTCAATTCGTATTGATCCAAAACTTCACTAAAAGTGATGACCAGTGCAATCATATTATTTTCAAAAAATTCTCCCCATGTATTTTTTTAGTCTCTTTATCCTATCTATTCTTGTCTACTTACACCAAGTCATCTCTCTTAAGTACTACATTTACTAACCTATGTAGATATGTTGATACAGGGGAGGACAAAGGTTAAGCTTAATGGATCAGTTGAAATTATCCTATAAGTATAGGTCAATAATGAAATGGGCATCTCTGAATTATGTAAATGTTTTTTTTGTCCCCACTGAATTTCAAAAAATAAAATAAAAATAGTCCAACAATTATTGGCCCATAAATAAATCAACATAATAAAATTTAAAATACTTGAAGTTAACTTGGTCTAAAGCTCAACTCAATAAAATAAAGACTAAAACTTAAAAAGTTCAAAGCCCCAGTCAATAACAAAAAAGTAAAACTTTGTCTCTTATTCTAACTGATGAATTTGACGTGAAGGGACCATCAGATATCACAATGAGTGTGAGAAAGAAATTTCAAGGTTAGAGCCATGTACCTTCAAAATTACGATAGAGCCTCTATTTTTGGTAATTATCTAAGCCATCTTTTAATTCTAAGTAACTCTTTTTCTCAAATTTATTATTATTATTTATTTTTGGATTTTTGAAGTTTGAAATCTGATTAACAAATAAATTAATTAAATTTGAACCATTTTTAAAAAAAATTTTTGTCCCAATAATTAATTTCTTTAAGACAAAATTTAAATTAATAAATATTAATTAAATTATACTCTATAAATTTAACAATTTGGCACTTGACTTCTAAAATTCTAACAATTTAAGCAAGAAAAAACATATACAATTATTTATTTTTTTTTATCTATTTAATTTTTTTTTTTCTAATTGAACTCATGAAACTTGATGTACAAATTCTATAATATTTTATTATAAATACACATTCCTCTTTACTACAAAACTTTTTTGAAGGTGCCAGTTATACCAAGAACTAGAGATTAAATCTTGTCTTCACCTAGGAGAGGGTTTTTGGGAGGGAGAGAGATTATGTCCTATTGTGTAACTTATACGCCCAATGAGCTTTACAAGGAACCTAAACTTATGTCCTATATGATTCAGTAAATTTTATTACGCGAAACAAACTTAATAAAAAGAAATTTGTTGTGTGCGAGTCTGTATAAGATATATATATAATTATTTATTTAAAAAAATGATAGACTAATTTCTCTAGATCTGCCACTATGTCCATACCACCATACTAGTTCTCTCTAATGTTCTTTTCAATAAGTGTAACATGTGTTAATGTTAGTGTCCAAGAGTCAATCAAATATTGGTTGTAATGGCACATTCATTTGTATTTGTGGATGATATTTTATATTATGACATTCTTTATTTATGTGTTTAAATGAGATTTACTATAGCCATGTGTCATAACCTGTTATTGCAATGTTAGGAACATTTGATGAAATAATGTTAAGTTTGAGGTAGCATAATTTTTTTTTAGTTATAAAGATAAATAAGTATCGATGCGTATGTTGAGAAGTAGTGGTAAATAACATGAGAAAAAAAGAATTAAATCAATAAATACTGTGAATTAGAGTAAATAAATATTTAGTATTTATATGAATGTACATATGTATTATAAGAACAAATATAAACCACAAATTTTAACCAATTATTATAAGCCGATATATTTTAACATATGTTCTAAAATATTTGTATGTAACTTGTTGTAATTAGGTAAAGAAAATTATACACTAAAGAAAACTAAATCGAATAAGTATATATATATGTATATATATATATATATAAGTATAAACTAAGAATTAATATCCACCACAAGTTTAGAATCATGACTTTAACTTGCTAGATTTTTATTATTTTCCTTTTCATTCTTTATTTCCTTTTTCTTTCTCTTAACTGACCTAACCTTCTTTGCTTTTTCCTTGTTGCTGCGTTTGCTTTCTATCACTTTGCTTCCCCTTGTTTCGGCTCCCATAAAAACTCCTTAAGGATATGAAAATTCAGCAACTAATCTTTTGATTGAAATTGTTTCACCCTTGCAGTGTTCTCCATTTGCTTTTCTCATGTATTTCCTTTCCTCCCCTTCTTGATTGTATGGCTGTTATGAAAGGATTGGAAACTAGTCAATTTTTTCTTTGTTTTGGCAATAACCAAGCTACAGGTTGGGTTAGCAAGGAGGTTGGTTCGTCTTTGGGGGCAGGGCAGCAAGGTAGGAAGATTGTTATGGTAGCTTTTATTCTAGCCACCTTGAGCTGGTTGTTGGGTTGTAACCAAGCCATCTTTCCTCCTCTTCTTTTGGCCACCCAGGTAGGAGTTGTTGGAAGGTGTTTAGCAACGATATCAAGCAAAGGCAGCAAGGTAGATGTGAGTCCACAAAGGCATCATGTGAGTCTGTTAGGGGCTTAATGTGTTAGCTTCTAACCATTTGGTTCTTTTAAACAAATTTTTGCTTCTTTATATTGTGGATTGAGGATGTAAAATAAATAGCTTAGGGGGATGAAATATAGTTTGAAAGTGAAAAGAAATAGTGTTTCAGGGGAAAAGGAAAACTTAGAATGGATAAAAGTGTTGTTGGAAAACATGTGACCTAAGTTTTTAATTACTTTGATTAGTTGAATTAAGTTTAAGCTTGACGTGGGAACTACAAGTAAAATGAGGAATTTTGAAAATATGAGTTAGTATTGATTTCTATATATACATGATATAGAACCAAGTTTCCTACAAGGTATTGTTAAAATACCTAAAAGGACATAGTTTTAGAGAAACATATAGAATTTGATATATATGAGTTTTAGCAACTAGAGGATTATAACTACGAAATTTATAAACTAAGTAGTATTTGGGAATATGTTTTTCAGTCCTAGAACATAATGTTGAGCCAACAACATAACTAAATTCAAGGAGTGACGAGTGGGGTCTGTATCACAGTGAGTGGGAAATGTTACCCTTTGGTTGCTAGATTAAAGTGTATAATTGTTTTGATGTATTTGTATGAATATGTTTATATAGTGGTAAATAGGAATATCTATTGCTATAATTAAGTTAATTGAATTAAATGCTATATGTTTGATCTTTGCATATTAATTGAATTATAATTAATGTGTGATTTAGTTTATGTTAGATAAGGGCCAATAAAACTAATTTTTATTCGAAATGATTTTTGCATACGAAATAGAATTCAGGGTGCACCTAGGATACATTTTCTTTGTTTATTTGATATATGATTAAAAATATTCGAGTAACTCAGCCTCGGGGATGAATATGTGAGGAGCATATTTTTTTGGTGTGCGAGAGCAAAATTGCCCTACGGAGGATATGTATTTGGTATGTCGGTGTTGAGTTACTCTGATCGGCCTTTTAAGTACTTTGGATGCTTTAATTGATTTATTTGTATAGTGTATTATATTAATTGTAGTTGTTTGATTTTATATTTTCTATTTATGCACGTATGAAATTATTTTCTTTATCTATTTTATTTATGTATGTATTGTTTGATGCTAGTACCCTTTGAGTACATTCTTCGCTCACTAAGTTCTTATGACTCCCATCTTGTTGGTTTATGTTTTTTTAGTAACATGATCTCAATGAATGTTAACCATCAATATTTGACTTGTCGATTGTATGACGGCTATAACGACCTCTTTCCTTAATCCTTCACTTATTCTATTAATAAACTCTTAAGCCAATTTAATCGGTAATACTTTTTTAGTATTTTCTAGCATCTTTATTTTCCTCCTACGGTGATACTCGTATAATTTTTCTTAGATATTCTTCTTATTTTACTTTACACCATGTGGCCATGATTAGTGATTTTGTATTTCTCCTTCTAATTTTATCTTTTCTTCCAATTGACTTTAAATCCATGCTACTCTATTTATTTAATACTCAATTAACCAAGATTTACTTAAGAAATGTAACTTGTGAATAGCAGGTTAATATTCTTAGAGACATAATTTGCAAGCTATTATTTATACAAGAGGAATTAATAAAATTACTAGGTAAACTTGTGAAGAACACAACTACAACTTCATACAAAATAACCCTGTACTACATAATCACACTTCAACACAAATACTTCTATGTTTTCCAAACAAAATCCACTTGCCATCTTTTCTTGTTACATAGACCATGCCTTTCTCCAAGAAAAACAATACACATTCATGATACTAATTAATCTGCATATCAAGATGAAAAAAAGTGAGTTGAACCTCAACAAACATTCATACATAACAAAGAAGAATTCTTGATGACAGTTTTAGAAATATAGGAATATACAATGTAAATTAGTCTTTTTCTTCATTTTCTTTAAGTTTTCCAAAGGGATTTATTTTCCTCATTTCTATTTCATATGCATGAAAGATATAGGAGTAGCATGAAGAATATAAGCGTAACAAGAAAGAAACTTGCAAAGATGGAAGAATAAATAATGCATGAATACTTGCCTAATACCTTTAATGTTTTTTCTTTCTTTCTTTCTTTCTTTCTTTCTTTCTACTCCTCCCTCCTTCATCCTTTCGTTACTCGGTTATCCTTCTCCTTCTTTTCTTATACGGTTTTGCCTTTCCTTTGATTTCTCACTATTTCTCTCATTTTCTTTGTTTTCTCACTTTCTCTCACTTTAGTGTACACTTTACCTTGCTTATGCAGTTTCGGTCATCACCTGCCTTCTATTTATAGTGCATGGCCAAGGCTTGGATTTAGGAGAAAGTTTAGTTTCCTATTTTACCCTTTTAGTTCTCTAAAATTACAACCTCCTACTTGTCATTATCTAAATTAACATGTGTATTTTTTTCATATCACTTGTCTTCTTCCTATTCCATAGTTTAGATTCTTTAATTATTAGTAAGCCACCTAGTTACTTAAATCTTTACACATGTCTTCTTAATCATTCTATGTATACCTTGCTTCCTTAAATCTCTACACATATCCACTAAAATCATTTCATAGACACCTTGTTACCTTAATTCATTATACATGTCCTACTTAATCATTTTATGGACACCTAGTTTTCTTAATTCTCTATAGATGTTCCTACTTAATCATTTCATAGACACCTTATTTTCTTAATTTTCTACACATGTCCTACTTAATCATTTTATGGCTACCTTGTTTTCTTAATTCTCTACAAATGTCCTACTTAATCATTTCATGGCCATCTAGTGTTTTCCTTATCTTTCACTTGTCTAGCCATCTTTCTATGTTAATTATTACTTGCCACCTTATGTCCTAACTTTCTTCCACATGCCCCCTTAATTATTATTACTGTTCCACACTTTTCCTCCTTCTTACAACTAAGCCCCTTTATTAATTACAAGTTGCCACACTTATCCTCCTTCTTACACCTAAGTCCCTTCATTAATTGCAAATTGCCACACTTATTCTCTTCCTTACACATAGACCCTTCATTAATTGCAAGTTGCCACACTTAATCTTCTTCTTACATCTAATTCATTACATTTCCTTTTCTAGAAAGTAACCTATATTTTATAATTTTCTCTTCTTCTTCCAACATTACCATGTAGCATTTTTCTATCTTTGTTCCAACGCATACACTTGTCCATGTTTTTTCTATGTATTTTTCTCTATATATGTGTATGTATGTATATATGTACATGTATTTATATGTATACACTACTCCTATACTAATATGTATCCTATACGTATTTTTATACATATTTCATACGCACATATATTTTTCCTATACACAATGTGTATAATCTTGATACTAAATTTTTAATCCTATTTAGCTCTTAATATAATAACTTATCTTATAATTAATTCAGGTATTAATTTAGGGGATGTTACAACGGCAAGATATATATTTGAGATCGCTTACTTGAAGCCAAGGGATGAAGTTTATAGTCACATTAAGCTTTGGGTGTCGGATTTTGTCTTGCATAGTAGTTTAGTTGTTTATTATTTACGGTATAAAATGGAGCAGAGCTCCTTGTGATTACTGTTGACATTGTGAACTAGTTGTATGTAACCAGGTATACTAGGTTTGTCTTTTGGACATGTTCCACTTTACAGAGCACCTCTGCCTAAAATTTTTTAGTTAAATTGTTATATATTTTAGTAAATAAGCATTGGTATTTAATTTGTGTTTTCTAAACTTTACTTTTAATCTCTAGGTTGGTCAAAAGTAGTATTTGTTTATTTGATTTGAAGTCAGGGTTATGGAAGGTTTGGTTACCCATTCCTTCGACCAGTCACGCCTCTGTGTGGGGTGTGACACCATGTTAAAGTTCCTGTAAAATAGTAACTTGTGTATGCATGATTATGATGTTGATTATAGTTGTGAGATACGTTATACATATAGTATTGTTTTAAATATTCTTAGTTAGTGAATCATCAAGAATAGAGATATTGATAATTTTTGGAAACTAGCATATGTTATATCATTCTCTTATGAAGAGAGTAGTGATCTCATAACTACAAGCATGGTGATGCTTAGATAAACAACTACATTGAATTAACCCACACTGAGAAACCTATTTGGAGTGTTTACTCATGTGTCAATTGAAGTTCTCAAAGTGTTAGTGGTGTAAGTGATTTTTTGGCTTAAGATCATCTTAATATCTTTTGTGTGAATCCACATGTTTTAATGTAACTTCACTTGTCTGGTAAAATGGATGAAAGTGGGTGATAATTGGACATGTAGTGAAACACATGGAGATAGATGAATGATTAACAAATAATTCATCATCCTCAATAAAAATAAAGAATATCCCATGGCCACTTGAAACAAGTATGCAGTTGTTTCGTAAATTTTTACAAAGTGAAAAAGATTAAGAAATGTATTTTCAAGAATCTCTTTGAGGAACAAAATATAAACTTGGTTTCAAGTACTAATTGATTTAAACAAAGTTAGGTTTGACACTAGAATCCGTGCCCTAGGTCTAACTCAGGAAATGAATGATGAAAGGATTGAATTACATGGTAACTAAGCACTAAAATGTTTGATCAATGTATCTTATCTTGTACTTGGGTGGTCAATATTTGATCAATGTTAATCTTGATCTATAAATGTTAATTGGTTAGTTTGTAGAAACCAAGGTTGAATTGAAAGAGTTTTAATTTAACCATTCTTCTTAGGAAATACTCAGTTACATTTATTGCCAACTTATAAGAAAGGCCAATAGGTTATAATTGATTCAGATTATAAACCCTAAAGGATTAATGGATGATTTGGAGTTAATTGTTAAGTTCCAAATATGTGAGGGTACTTTGATAATTTATAAAATATATTTATTTCAAATAATTGATTTAAATAAGTGATTTAATTAAATGACAAGGCTAGTTTCCTTAAAAGTCATGAAAAAAAGGCCTAGTAAGAATTCTAATTACATTTGAGCTACTAGGAGTTTAAAAAGCACAGTAAGAATCCTAATTGGATTATAGGTTACTAGGAGTTTTGGGATTTGGACTCAATTGGAATCCTAATGAGAATTTGGATTTAGTTAGAGCTAACCCTAGCATTAAAGGTTAAGAGGAATTTTAGCCAAAGTGAACAAGTGAGGACATAAGCAATACTCGACCACCTTAGGAATTTGGAAGCAAGAAGATTACTTGCTAAAGAAACCTCCATGGGCAAAATCCTCATTATGTAACAATAATTTTTTTTTTTTTTTTTTTTGCTTCAAGATCATTATTCTCAATTAGAGATTCAACCGAGTGGGAGCTAGCACGTATCTTAAGGGTTGTATCTACATTCTTCAAGCTTAAAGAAATGTTTGTAAACTTTTCTTAAAGGCTATCAATATGATCAAGTGTGTGGATTAGTAAATTAGATTAGAAATTTTAATTGCTTGCTAATACATTAATTAGATTGTTGTCTGTTTGATTGGGATTAATACTTTGTAGAACCAAGGAGACTTCAAGCATCCCTGCTAAACAATCAAACTAGCTGCACCAATGAAAAAGTTTAGTAGTTTAATCTTAGTTTTCATATATGTATGATTAATTGATACACATAGTATTCCTGTTTATGGAAATTTTTATTTATTCTGTTGTGTCGATCTGATGCATTAACCTTGAATTCTCCCTAGTATCTCCTCATTTGTAGTATATCTTTTCTTGCATGTCATGTTATCCATCTTAACATTTATATCTTAGTCATTTTCATCTTATGCTGAGTGTTGTTACTTAATTGCCTGACATTCGTAACTAGGATTCATCTTTTAAAATTTGACTAGTTTTATGATGGCCGTCAACAGTTGTGGAGTGAGGAAATTTCATCAATGGGATAAAAAAAAAATCATATTTAATAAAAAATTAGTTAGTACTAAGCTTAGGAATAGATTTTATAAGATTATATATATATATATATATAACAAATTATTTTACAAAAAGTTGTATTACAAAGAGTATACATGCAAATTTTCAGTTTATTGCTTAATATTTTATTATTTTTTTATATAATATTAAAATATAGAAAAATAAATAAATTTAGTGATAGATATTTTCATTTAATTTTTAGTTAGAACTGAAACTCATTAAAACCACTTCAAAATATCTAACTATCATGAAAAATTTACAAAATATTATTTTAACAATCAAATAACAAAAGTAAATGAAATGATGGTATTGATTCAAACTAAGTAATTTAATTATATATATATTATAATTTATATATTTTCAAATAATGGTATTGATTTCACATTATTTTCTAATATAACAAAATCCATAATTATTTAATTAGTCTAACTTATTTTATCAAAATCAATAAGGTCAATATGTATTTTTCTTAAATTCAATGAGGTCAATTTTAAATTTCCCTTTATTTTAATAAATTTATAAAAATTCAATTCGTAATATAATAAATTTATATATATATATATTTAAAACTTGAGTGGGGTTAACTTATCGTGAATCGTTCTTGCTGATTTTAGATTTCAGCCATGGGGAGATGATGATTCTCACAATGCTTTTGTTGCAAGTCTTCACCTTAATAAGAAGAAGAGGGTGCTAAGGTCTCTAGAAACTAATGAGATTCTAAAGGAGGACCAATCAGAATCTCTACTGCCAGGTTTTGAGAATATTTAGGTTGATAGCCAAGGTGATGTTACTCTTAATTTTAGTAGCTAGTATAATGACAATTTGAAGGGTTTCTCTACTAGTAATTGGATTTTGGAGGGGAATTTCTCTAATGAGGATATTGGCTTTGAGGAGGAGGATGGAGACTGTCTATGGCCAAATATCAAACTAATGGGAAAAAGCCTCTTTTATAGCTATATGTTTAGTAGGTTGAAGTAGAAGTGCAATTGAAGGGTGAACTAAAGTTGATTGACCTTGAGTTTGATTTCTTCATTGCCTTGCTAAATTCTGCTAAAGATATGAATCATGTATTCTTGAATAGGCTTTTGACTATAGGAGGGAACAATCTTATGATGACGTGATGGAAACAAAATTTCCAGCCTATGAAGGAGAGAATTACGAAGATTATTGTGTTGATTAGGTTCCATGAACAACCTATTGAATACTTTTAGTTAAAAGCCTTGTTTGAATGAGTGTAACTGATAAGGAAAATGTTTGAAAGTGGACTAGCCTACACAGGACTCTCATGGAGGTAAGTTATGCTAGAATTTAAGTTGAAATTGAACTTGATAAGCCTCTTATTCCTAATATTAAAATTAGGAAAAGATAGAGGAGGATTGAATGAGGGTTTTCATATGATATGCTTTAGTTGTAGAATTTTTTGTCATAATAAAGAGCACTGTCTGAATTTACGATATGGGAAGTATTTAGATAAAGCGGAGATGTGTAATATTGCTATGCATCAAGGTCTTGTTGCCTTTGCTTCTGAGGCTCCTTGTGAAATGAATTTCCCTAAATCTAATTTTAGTCCCTGGATTATTGTCCTTCTAAAGGTAGGAATGCCAAATTTGGTAAAGATGGTGGTGATATGTAGAAGGCCCCTTTTTGGAACGTCTTAGAATAGTACTGGGACTTCAACTGGGTTCAAATTCACTATTTTGGTAGATAATGAAGTTAACCATGTTATGCTTGGAAAACATAACTTTTGTAAGGATTGGGCTAGTCTTGTTTCTTCTTTCTAGATGATTGGTTCAGGCTTGAGAGCTCAGATAATTCAGAACTTCATGTTTGGAGCTAGTAAGGAAGATGCCTCTAGTTCTAATGGAATGATGATGAATTTTAGTAACTGAAGGACAATTCTATTCTAGCTGATTTATCTAATCTTGTTGATACTAATTTAGTTGGAAATATGGTGTTGGATCAATCTTAACCTACCCAATCCAGATTTAGGCATCTTTGGTTATTCTACACTTAAGGATTTTGGATGTTGAACTAAAATCGGTTCTAAGGCAACTTAAGACTGGTGATGTTATGGAGACTTCTTTTTCTCTCTCTTATAAGCTTTTATGCTTAGTGCTTTGGTGCCTCTTTACCTTTTTTACATTCTGATTAATATACTTATGTAGAATGTTAAGGGGGGTGGGGGGGGGGGGGGGGTGGGGGGGGAGAGGCATGAAGTAAGTCATCTTTTGACTTTCATTTAGATTTATTTAGATGTTATAGGCCTAGTGTGGTCATTTTGGTAGAAACTAGGGTGAGTTCAAACAAAGCTATTAAAATTAGTAGTAGGTTGGTGTTCTCTGATCATTATAGAATTGATGTTGTGGGGTTTAGTGGGGGCATTTGGCTCTGTGGAATGATTGTGAGGTTAAATTAAAAGTTGTTGCTCATATTCTCAAGGTATTAATATAATTGTTAGTAATCTTGGTGACAATGATTGGCTTCTTACTGATGTTTATGCCTTTCTTGACTACTCTAAAAGGAGGGAGTTAAGGGATTTCATAGATAACCAATTCAAAGTTTAGGATTTACCTGGGTTGCCAGTTGGAGATTTCAATGACAATATTGATAATTATGAAACTTTCTAATCCTAGTGCTTTGGCTAATGTAGATTTTAGCTTTAGCAAATGGATGAATAACAATGATATGATTCATTTAGACTTTTTAGGTCATAAGTTTACATAGAAGGTGTTGCTCTTATTCAAAAGAGTCTTAATAGAGGGATTTGCAATGTGGATTGTGGACACTTCTTTCCTGAAGCTCTCGTTATCATTTACCTAGAACCAAATCTAATAATTATCCAATTCTAGTTAATTTGGAAGACAAGCCTGCCATTCTCCCAGTTTAGATTTAAGTAGTGGTATAGTTTAGGGAGAAAAAAAGTAATAGATTAACAAAATTAAAGCTAAAAACAAGTAGGGAAACGAGATGGAACTAGATAATGAACTCAGGGTTTATCAAAACATCTAGTTTATGAATTTTGTTGATAAAAAAAATAATATGACAATCTATTTATACTAGGGTTACAACTAAAACTTTTAATCCCAAGCTCTAGATCAAACTCCCAATGAACACTTCTAATCTTGGTCATTCAAATGTATTTTAAAAGTCACATGCGATGCATATGGCTACTAACTAATAAAATAAAACAAAATACATAAATAATAAATAAATTCCTTTGTCATTCTCCCTAACATGGAAAATTCGACTCTAGCGAGAAAACCTTCATTACTTCAACATACATTTTTAGGTCAGCCTTCTTAAGCTCTTTTTCAGCCATCCAAGTACTCTTACTAGCTAGGTACCCAACCATTTAATCAAGAATCTTCTAATTTGGTTACCCCTTCGAAACTCGGCTTCTTTGACATCTAATATATCTTCAATAGCCATCAAATTTGCATTAGGATACTATTGCACCTGATTGGAAACTTCAGCTACTTACAAATTTGAAATTTTGGTAGCAGCTTAATCACAAAAGCATTAGAGCTTATTTTCTTCAGTAGCTTATATGGCCTAAACTTTCTAATTTCAGCTTGTGATAAGTATCCTTATGAAATCTTTCTTGTCTCAAGTACATAAGAACCAAGTCTCCATCTTCAAACTCCTTACCTACGATGAAGATTAGCTACATTAGTATAATTCTCATTACTAACCTTTAAGGAAGCCTTCACCTCATCATGAACTTGCTGAATATCATCTACAAAAGCCTCTCCATTATCACTTTCTCAAGTTCCAAGTAGGCAAATGAACTTAATTAAGCACATGTAGAGGTTTGAATCCATATGTAGCTTTAAATAGTGTCTTCTTTGTTAATCTATTCACTGAATTATTGTAAGAAAATTCATCTTGAGGATTAACAAGATCCTAACTCTTCACATGATTACCAACAAGACATCTTACCATGTTCCCTAAACTTCGATTAACAGCTTTGTTTTGCTATCTGTTTATGGATGGTAAGTGGTAGAATATTGCAATTGATCCTTATTTTCCTTTACAAAGTCCTCCAAAAGTGTCCTACAAACTTAACATCCATGTTAGAAACAATAGAAGAAAGAATACTATGTAGTTTTACAACTTCATTGAAAAACAATTTCAACAATATGAGTAGCATAAGAAGTTTAGAACAAGGAATGAAGTGTGCCATCTTCAAGAATCAGTCCACCACAACAAAATGGAATCATAGTCCTTTGATGTCTTGGAATTTCTAATACAAAATTCATGCTGAAATGAATCCACAGTGCCTCTGGTATAGGTAATGAAGTGTATAGTCCTGTGTTTTGTGAAGGTCCCTTACCAAATTAGGGAAGATGAACACCCTTTTACCAACTTGTTTGCATCCTTCAACATCTTTGGCAAAAAAACTGATCAACCACCATTGCTATAGTTTTGTCCCTACCAAAATGTCATCCTAAGCCATTTCCATGAAGTTCTCAAATAATTTGTTTGTGTAAAGACCTTTGTGGAATGCACAAAACAATCGCCTTTGTATAAGTATCCATTATGCAACCGAAAAGGCAATTGTTCATACCTTGCCTGGCTCTTCTAAATTAGAAGCTATATGGCCGAAACTATGGGTCAATTTGTACTAATTATTTTTCAGCTATTCGAAATGATAACTTAAGTATTCATCGCCATTAGTAAAGAAGAGCGCCTACTCAGTGCGTCAGCTACAACATTAGACTCTCTTACTTTATATTTCAGTGAAAGGTTAAACTCATTAAGGTACAGACTTCACTTAACATGATGCTTATTGAGATTCTTTTTCAAAATCAAGTACCATAATGCCTGATGATTTCAATAAACCATAAACTCCTTGTCGGCCAAGTAATGCTCCAATTGCCGAATAACCCTCACCAAAGCATAAAACTCTAAATCATAGGTGGAATAATGCTAATTAGCATCAGATAGCTTCTTATAGAAAAACTCCATACGATTCCCTTCTTAGCTAAGAAAAGCTTCAATTTTAATATAAGATGGTCACATTCAACAACAAAAAGCTTCTCAAAGTCTAGTAGTACAAGAATAGGTGCTTCAGTCATCAAAATTTTGATCTTTGCAAAAGGTTTTTGGGCTGAATTGGACCATTCAAAGTTTACTCTCTTCAAACATTCAGTTTTAGGACTCGTGATAGGATTGAAACTCCTCATAATCCTCCTATAAAAAGAGGCTAATCCATGAAATTTTTAAACATCATTGAACTTTGCAGTGTAGGCTATTCAGTATTGGCAAGAACTTTCTCCAAATCAGGTTTTATGCCATTAACAAAGACAAAAAACCCTAAGAATACAACTTCTTAACACAAGAAAGTGTACTTCTTTAAATTTATTATAGGCTTCTCTTTTTGTAGAACCTCCAAAACTTGTCGCAAATGAATTAGATGTTCTGCCTTACTTTGACTATGTCATCAAAGCAAACAACAACAAAGGAATTCAGAAAAGGTTTAAGTACCTCATTCATGACATTTATAAATGTGCTTGGTGCATTTGAAATGTCAAACAATATCACTAACCATTCAAAAAGGCCATATGGAGTCTTGAATGCTGTCTTCCATTCATCTCCACTCCCCTAATCTGATATGGTGATACTCACTCTTCAAATCAATCTTCGAAAATGCCTAAGAACAACCAATTGATCTCAAATGAGATTGGGAAATATGTAAATGGTGATTTTGTATACTGCTCAACTATCCATACACATCCTCTAAGAACCATCCTTCTATGGATCAAGTAAAGTTGGACAATTCACATAGCCTTAAACTTTCATGCACCAAACATTGCTTAGAAATTCCTTAACGTATTTTTGCATTTTGGAACACTGAGTAGGTGGCATTTTATAAGATGCTAGATTTGGTAAAAAAAACACTAGGTACTAAGTCAATTATTTATTGAATGCTCCTCATAGGTAGAAAAATTTGTGGTATATCACCGCCAACCAGATCTAAAAATTCACCATATAAAATTGAATTTTTGGTGCTTGTTAAGGTGATTCTTCAATCTAGTCACTCTTCACAACTTTGCTCAATAAGGTATACACCACTACATGTTTCTTTGCATTTTAAATCAAATTTTTAGTAGATAAAATGCTACTGATTTTATTGCCACTTAAAGGATTAGTAGGTATTTTTACATCTTTCAAAGGATGTAAGGTGTACTTATTATTACCTCTAAAAAAGGAATAAGTATTTGGGTTCATATTATGCTTCATGTCATGATCATGCAACCAAGGTCTGCCCATAAGAATATGACCAACATCCATAGACACAATATCACACAAAGCTTCATTAACCAGATTATTTTCCACTGGTAAACTTAATCAAGCATCAAGATGTGATAGGTATTTCATTATCTCTTTTAAGCCACCATATATTGTCGAGATGGGGATGTCTCTCGGTAGGCAATTTTAGCTTCTCTACGACCTTATTTGAAATAACATCCACCAAGCTACCCCTAATCTATAACTAAATCATGCACCTTACCATCACAATGGACTTTAGTTCAAAAAATGATAGTTTGAAAATGATATGATGCCTCAAATTATCATTTTCACATTCAATAGTTGATGTCATTACTTTATGAACTACTAAAGATTCTCCTTGAATTGGATACACATCTAGTTCTTCACTTTTTTTGACACACTCATCATAAATAGGTTCTAACATATCACCTTCTTATTCTTCTAACTTAGTTACGGTTCACCCTCCACACCGAACAAATATAAGAACTATGGTCCCTTTCTCCATAAGTGAAACAAATTTGTGAGCTAATGTCAACCTTAGAAGCATTAGGTCTAGAATTGTTTCCTGTTCTAACCTTATTAAAGCCTTTCCCTTTTCATTCCTCTCAACATTACCTATGTGTCCACTACCATTACTTCTTATAATAGAAGTCTTACTACTAATTTAGACTTTGTTTGGTCACTTGTAACGTTCCAAACTACTCCAACTCCCATTTATGCTACTCCATCAACTCTTTTGAATAAAGGCCTTCCTTGCACCATATTGCCATACTCATTTTTTAGCCATCAAAGCATGTTGACTTGAATCTTCAATATTAAATAAGCACACCACTCCCATCTCAACTTGAACAAATTAATTCAAACGTGCAAGTAACAAGATGTCATATGTTCATTACTTTCATTCAACCCAACCCATATTGATAGGTTGAGAAATTCAATAATATATTCCTCTATAGACATACCTCTTTGTTTTAATGAATGGAACTTCTCATACATCTCCATCACATTATCAACTAGCAAAAATTGCTTCCACATCTTCGCTTTCATATGTTCCCAAGTGTTGATTTTTAGTTTCCCTTGTTAAACACGTTGCTTTTCAACTCTCGTCCACCATTGAAGTGTAGTGCCCTTTAATTTAAGCTTCACAAATAGCATATTCTTATTTTCTATCATGCGTTTGCATTCAAAATAATTCTCTATGCTAGCTTCCCAAACTAAATATTCTTCTATGTACATCTTCCTATGAAATAAGCAACTTTGATTTTAATTCCACCCTCATTTAATTAAAGGTCATGCACAAACCGCTCTTCCAATCACCTATACCACATGGTTTGCAAGTCTAGTGTCATGAAAGAGGTTTTCCTCTTGTTTATAATCTGTTTCATCCTTAAGATTGCCTTCCGGTATGCCTAAAGGGTTGTGGTCACCTTCTAGAATCCTTAATATACACCACATAATTGTTTTTTATGCTCTCCCTCTTTAGAACCGACATCCATGTTAGACCTCTTTCACATTGCCTCCCTTTGCCTTTACATCACCTATATCAAATAGAACGAAAGCGGTTCGAGCACAGAACAAGTGTGACTCCTACATAATGTCAAGTTTGTTAGGGTAGGTTGGCTCTGATACCATATTTGGCGTAGTTAAGAGAGAGAAAAAAATAATAGATCAACATAATTAAAACTAGAGACAAGTAGAAAAAGAGTTAGAACTAGATAATGAACTTAGGGTTTCTGAAAACCTTTAGTTTTTGAAGTTTGTGATAAAAAAATAAAAATAATACCAGCACTATAAACTTGGATTACAACTAATACTTTTAATCTCAGCCTTATATTAAACTCCCAAAGAAGACTTCTAGTCTTAACCATTCAAATATATTTTAAAAGTCACATGTGAGGCACATGACTACAAACTAACGAAACAAAATAACTGAAATAATAAATAAGCTTCTACGTCAAGTAACCTGGTTGTACCATGATTAGTTTGTAGATTTTACAAAAGCTTATTGGACTATTGATAATGTTGAGGCAAATATAATATGTTTATTAATTTGATACTAACTCATAACTTGGTTTTAACAATTATAAAATAGAATAAAATATTTCAAAAAAAAAAAAATTGAAATAAATCTTATTTTCTTACACATACTTTGAAACTTAACTAATGAGATCAATGATCCAAACTCAGTTGAAGGATGTCAGCAGCAAAATTATTAGTCAGAAAATTCTTAGATGCATGATAAAATAGTTTAAAAGAAGTGCTCCATTGAATGATATACTCAACACCAGTAAAACTTCATACATTTCTATTATTGAATCCAAAATTCACTAAGGAAAGGCAAAAACATTAAAATTTAAATATCATAAGCTAACTTGCTGAAGAGCTAAAGAGTTGAAAGCTAAAGAGAAGAGGAGCTAAGATGGTTAAGGATAAATATTGAAACTAAAGATTTAAAGAGCTAACACTGAAAGACAAAACACATTGTTACATTAAACGGATTATCTACTGAAGCTTTAAGCGCTAAGTTAGTCAAAACTCTTCAATAGCTAAAAGTCTAAAGCTCAATGGACATCCCATAAATAAACTTTCAACTAAACATTTCTTGGATTCCAAAACTCAAGTTTTCTAGGTTTTTTTGGAATTATTTCTTAGATGTTCATATCCAGAAAGATGTCATGTTTGCTACTTGTTTTGAACAAGATCAAACTTGATACAAAAGTCTGCATTAAACTGCAAATAGTGCCAAAAATGTGCACAATAGTCCAAGTTGCATCAAAACAGAATTACTTTTTTGAAGCAACCACAAACGCATTTTTTAAGTTTTCTCTGTTAGTAAAACACTTCAACTGGTCTTTTCATATGAGAAACGACTAGAATTTGGTTAAGCTTATAAAACATGAAAAGAGAACTAAAACAGACAAGTTTTTTGAGATCAAACCCTAGTGCTATCAACTTAATCAACCTTCTAAAATCAATTTGAGAACTCTCTAAACCAAAACTTTTATAATTTATCTGTCTATCTATTTGAGGCTAAGAGTATCTATTGTTTTTAAGAGCATGGACTTTCATATTCCGATAAACTTTTTGCAAAACTCATCTAAAGCTGTTAAGATTTTGTGATTAAGTAAATCTCTAATTATTGTAATCCTTCTTCCTTGCAAAGAAAAGACAAGTAAGGAAAATGATGTAAGTCCTACTTGTATGTTCATGGAACTGGAAGAGATTGAGTGATACATGAAAGATCAGTCATTATAAAAGTTAAATGATACCTGGCATGTAGTCATTGTAAGGGGTGGCTAATCCCCTGTTGTAAAGTCAGCTTTACTAAAATCCTAGGAGGTGCTTGAAGAGTAGATGTAGCCAAGGTTTTTGGTGAATGACCATAAAAAAAATTATGTCAAATCTCTTTATCCTTAAACTCTTTACATTCAACAACTACTTGTTTAATTCCTGCATTTAAGTGATTTTCTTAATATACTTTGTGATTGTTTATTGGTTTAAAATAAAACATTTATTTTTAACTGAAAAACTATTCACCCCCTTTAGTTTGCATTTTTTAACTAACAAATAAAGATAGTATGCATGATGTGGTATCTAAGTTCTTTAATAATTTGAAAGCTTGGAATAGGGAAGTCTTTGGAAACATCAATAAGAACAAATGTTCTATTCTGGCTAGGCTAAAAGAAATTCAAGCTTTTCATTTTAACTTGGAAAATGATTTGGTTAAAACATTTTAATTCTATTCTTGACCAAGAGAAGATGTTATGGTTTCAAAAGTCAAGGGATAGACAAATTAAGCTTGGTGTTAGGAATACCAAGTATTTTCAGTAGTACTACTCTAATTTGAAGGAGGAATATGATGGTTTCTCTTAAGAATGATGATGACACTAAATTAAAAAATTTAGTTGTTAACTAAGAAATTGTATGAGGATTCTGATCCTATTACTCGTCTTTCTGAGTTTCCTACTATTCGTGCCTTCTATTCTCTTGACTAAGTCTAACTTAAAGAGATTTAGCAAACTTGTTTTACATAATGAGATTAGGAATGCTATTTTTTCTATAGGTGGCTTTAAAGCACAGAGGCCTAATAGGTTCTAAATAATATTTTACTAGCAGTGTTGGAATGATGTCAAACTTTACATATGTCATATGGTTATGGAGTTCTTTGATCTTAGAGTTCATGGCTGAGAAGCTTAATGAAATTCTTATTACCCAGATTTCCAAGGTGGATAAACGTAAATTTACTATGCAATTTAGACCTAATTGGTTTATGTAATGTTGCTTATAAAACTATTTTAAAAATCATTGTTGCAAGGATTAGACCACCTTTAATGCATAAGATTAAATATCCCACTTAATGTAGTTTTATTCCTATGAGATATGCTAGTGACAACATAATTGTAGTTAGGAGTTGTTGCATACTTTCAAGCAAAAGAAGAGTATGATTGGTGGTGCCATTGGAAATTAGTCTGGAAAAGGCCTATGATAGAATGAAGTGGAGTTTTATTAGAAGAGCTTTGATTGAAGCTAGTTTTCCTTTTACTAGGTTGATCTAACTATGTTATGTATTACTACTGTTAAAGTTACTGTCTATTAGAATGGTGAAAGGACTGATTATTTTTGTGCTGAGAAGGGTCTCAAATAGAGGGATCCTCTTTCCCTTTATCTTTTCATGTTTTGGATAGAGAAGTTGAAATCACATGGTAAATGGTGCTGTTTAGGGAGGGGGACTTAGAAGTCTGTGAAAGTCTCTAGAAATGCATTTTTCTTTATCACCTATTTTTTGCAGATGATTTAATTGTTTTCTCTAAAGCATCTTTTGTTATAGATGTAATATCCCCGTTATCCAAGACGTTAATAAATAAATATTTACTTGTATATAGATATATACATATATTTATGTATATAAATAAGAATAATTATACATTAGGAATTTGATTGATGTTAATTTTTATCCTCTTTGACTTTATCTTATATACACCTTTAGATATATGTGGACTATAATAATCACAATAAAAACCAAGTAGAATAGAAATATATAGACAATGTGGGTATATAAATTTATTATATATATAAAATTATATTAACCATAAAAATCTTAACTTTTTTGAGAACTTTAACTTATTTTTTATTTTTAAAAATCTTGTTTGTACCTTTTCTCCTTCACTTTTAAGCCACCGATCTCCTCCTCCTCCAAAGCGTTCACAGAAGCTATTCTTATTTCTATTTTTTTTTCTTCAGCTTTATGAACTCCTGAAAGGTGATGAAAAATCAGCAATTAACCTCTTGAAGTTTACTTCTCTTTATTTTGGCAAGACTCTACTTTCCTTTCAAACTCTTATTTCTTATAGTTTTGGCCATGACAACCTTATAGGTTGGTTGTAACTCCTATTCTATTCTTACCATGGATTTTCTTATGTTGTCAAGGTATGCTCTTTTCCTTTCATCCTAGTTTGCTTTATCACCTTGTAAGGGGTTGTATATGGGTGTGAGGTTGTATAAGTATATCAAAAGAAAAAGGCTGCTAGATCTAAGTGAGACATTCCTTATTTTGGCATATTTTTTGCTTTAATTTGCTTACCAGCCAAGAGGTAGTTTCAGATAGAGGGAAAGGTTGGAAAAAATAATGGTGGTAGTGTATTCATCCATCAAGGTGTTGAATGATAAGTCTTTCAAAGTTAGCGCACCTTCTTGTTGCTATCCCCTTATTTTGGGGCAGCAACCTTGGAGTATTTTCCTTACTTCTTGGCAGCTTAGTACACTTCCCCAAAGTTGGTGTTGGAAAGTAGCAAGAAGGAGGCTTTATGCCTCTTTAGTGTCATGGCAAAAAAAAGATTGAGGTATAAAAATCCCTTTGTGCAGTGAGCCTTAATGTAATGATTTCCTAATTAAATTAAGTAGTGGGAGTCCTATTATGTTAAGTTATATGTTTGTAGGTTATTAAAGATTTAATTCATGAAGTAGGAGAGTAAAGGATTCAAATATGTTAATATATACATACTTAGAAATTGATATGTGCATGTTTTAATTGTTAAATAATTAATTATGAAACATAAATTTGAGTTAATATTAAGTTATCGAATTTGAGTTATTGATTAAATTACACTAAGTAACCTTACCATGTGGTATTCAAAAAAGAGTTAAGAGGATTTGATTTTCAAGAAAATGTGTTAAATATAACAATAGATGATGAAGTCATCGTGAAACTAACTTTGAATGGATGATGTAATAACATATGCATTTCTAATTTTCAGCTCCAAAGCGTGTCGAGGATCTACCGACATCATCAGGGTGTTAAACCCCATTCTTGAACCATGTGAGTGAATTATACATTTAAAGATACATATGTATTTAGTAATGTGTAGCATGGTAATAGAGTTGTTGAACATTACTTATTATGTGAATTGAATTGTGGTTGATAGAGCCAACCAAGTTCACTTCTTTTTGAATGTTATTTTTAAAAAAAAAAAAAAGAATCCAGGTGCTCCTAAGTTGTTTATTTAGATCATATGATATATGGTTTTAAATACTCGAATAACTCAATCCCAGTGGCATGGATTATGTACGAAGATATTATTGGTGTGTGAAGTGTATAAATGCCTGGTGGGAGAATACTCGGTGTGTAGGTGATGAGTTATTTCAGTTGGTCTCTTATTGTTTAGGTTTGTTTGATTGATTTGCTATATCATGTTTGTATGAATACTATGAGTTCTTAATTGTATATCTATTGGATACATGTAGATAGGTGTGTGATAATGAATTTAAGAATAGTGTACATGTGATTATTTAAATGATACTTGTTAATTTCCTTTTTGATTGATGCTAATACTTGAAGGGTACATTTTTCATTCACTAGGTCTTTGCGACTGACCCTTTCTTTATTTGTCAATTTTTTTTTAGTATCAAAACATTAGTGCTTACCTCCTAGAGACTGCTTGGCTTGCCAAATTTTCTACTGACAAGATATATGTTTGAAGTCACACTCTTAAAGCTAAGGAATGGGGTTGTACAGTCACCATTTAGGCTTTCAGTCATTATGTTTTGTTTTGTACATTAGTTTCACTTTGATGGGTCATGGAATGTTTAAAGTTGAGCTTCTATGTGTTTATTTTGTTGTACGTGACTGATTGCTTGTAATCAGCTTATATATATGTGTGTATCTTTAGGCATGTTCCACTTTACAGGAAACCTTTATCAAAATTTTCAGTAAAATAACATATGTTTCATAAATTTGGCAGTGTTCCTAAATAATCTCATTAGAGCTTGCTCTTCTCAGGTTGTAGATAAGTAATTGCCATATGTGTGTGTAATGGTGTAAGTCAGGGTTACGAGAGCTTTGGATAACCAAATCTTCTGGCCAGTCATACTTTTAATTGAGGGTGTGACATCTTTAGAGCATGTTGGGATTGTTTGGGATTTTCTGCAAAGGTTCTCTAAAGTTTATGGCTTGAATGCTCTTAGCTAATGCTCCTTAACATGTTAGAGTAAGTAATAATCTTATGGCTCTTGTCTCTATTGTCTCTAATTGGGAGAAGTATTTAAGGATTCCTATGACACAGAGGATTGTTGAATAAAGCATTTTATACGAATAGTTATGATATACCCAAAATAAATTGGTTGGTTGGAAGTTGAAATACCTTTCTTTACTAAGAAGGATTGCTTTAATGCTAGCTTCTTCCTCAGTTATTTCTAGTTATACTATGTAGGCTACTTAGATCTTAAGTCTGTATGTTAGGTTACAAATGAATTTCCTTTGGGGGAGCAGACTCTAGATATAAAGTGCACCGATTTAATTGGAATCAGGTTTGTATGCCAAAGGAATTTAGGGGGTCTTGATTTGAGGAATATGAATGAAACTAATAGTGTTATGTTAGCCAAGTCAGGGTGGAAAGTTTTGGATGATTCCAACTTTTTGTGGGCTTAGGTTCTTAAGAGCAATATCTTACATCCACTGACTTGTAGAATGCTGAAGGTACGACTTCAGCATTCTTATACAGTGGAGTAGTATTCTTAAAGTATTCCAATTTTTAAAGGTTGGAATCAAATGGAAATTGGGAGATGGTAGTAATATTAATTTTTAGTTTCATAACTGTATGGCTAATTGTGTTTTGTCTGATGTTGTGACTAATTTTATTCCTATTAATCTGCTTAATCTTAAAGTTATTAATGTTGTCATCAATAATCAACTTTGTACCAATGTTATTAGCCACCTGATTCATGTTGATGTGATAAACAAGGTTGTGTCTACTCCTTTTAGACTTTCTAGCATTATGAAGATAAAAGGATTTAGGGTTTGACTTAGCAATGGTGAGTTCAAGAGCTCTTTTGCTAGAAGGATGCTAGCTATGAGGATAAAAGTTGATGAGTGGTGGCCTTTGAAAATTGTGTTGGAAGTTGCCCACTCTGCGTAGAATCAAATATTTTGTTCAGCTTCTCTTCCACCAAAAGCTCCCTTACTAACTGTCATTAGTGGTAACTCCAACATTGGTGACATCAAGGGGCTTAACATTGCATATAAGTTTATAGGCATTCCTTATAATACTAATTGATTAGTTTTAAGAGTGTGGCTTCAATATATTATCGAAGCTGGGCCTTATCATGGCTCAAACACCCCGAAAGTTAACATATCAACCTTGATGCCCAAAATAAGGCTCTAATGCACTCTATTGCTCTAACAAACCGGACTAATTGTGCTCGAACTCCACGTTTCACATTATAAGGGGGTGTAATTCCCATATTGGTGACATCAAGAGATTTAACATTACATATAAGTTTATAGGTCACTCATCCTAATACTAATTGATTGTTTTTAAGATTAAAGGACTCCAACACTAACCAAATGAAGGTTGGTAGACATATGTTTGATTCCATGTCTTGTAAGCTGTGTGGTTTCTTTAGGGAGAACTATTGTCATGTGGTTAGAGACTGCACTCTGGATCATTTTGTCTGTGATAGTATTGTTGATGCTGATCTTAAATGGTTTTCCTTTATGTTGGAGTTTAATGAATGACTTTGAATCTGCATTCTGAATAAAAGCTTGCGGTACGCTTAAAATTCCCTAGCATACTATGTTTACTTTGGTTGTCTGGAGATTGTGGAGTTGGAGAAATAAGTGTATTTTCTTTATGAGAATTTCAGGGTCCCTATTAATCTTGTTGATAAGCTTATTGATGAAATAGAGGTGATGTGGATTGCTTTGCAGAAAGACCTTTTTAAACAATGTCAGAAGTGAGATTCTGGTCTCTTGGCAGATGCCTAGCCTAGATGGGTCAAATTGAATACAGATGGAGCTTCCTAATGAGAATAAGATGATCTTTAGTTGTGGAAGTGTTATCAAGGTGGAGCTAGGTAATTGGTTAGTTGGTTTTTCTGTCAATCTAGGAGTGAGAACTATATAGAAGCTGACCTGTTTGGTGTTTGGCAAGGCTTGGATTTGGATTGGAAGATGGGATTCAAAAAGGTTTTCGTTCAGTGTAACTATAGTACAACAATTGATTTAATTTCTAAGGACTCCAACACATGTTATCCTTACTTTCCTATCATTCATGACTGTAGGAATCTGGTTGCAAGAGATTGGAATGTCTAGTTATCTAGGAGAGAGACTATGTAGCTGATTGCTTGATAGGTTTGTATAAATTAGATTATGTTTCATTTCATAAATCTCACTACTTAAAATGTATGAGACTCTAATTTTTCTTTTTAAATTATAGCTAGACTAGATAGAATATTTATATAAACCACATATATACCATGTGTACATCCCCACTTAATAATTAACTCACAATCAACAACATGATGGTGAATAAATCGAACCTGATACTATATAGTCCAACATCTAAACACTAAAAGTCTTAACCTCATTAACATCATTATTTGCATTAACTTTTTGAAAATGAGAATGAAAATTAATTCCCTTTGTAATATTGAGAAATTGTCCATTCCTTTTCTAACACGATATTAGCATATGAAGATATGAGATTATTAAAGTCTCAATTATAAGGATGAGTTTATAACCTAGAAAATTGTGTATAATTCATTTCATTTGAAATAAACTCTACAATTTTATGTTTGGAAGCAAATGAAACTGGTAGTAGAATTTAAATGAAATTCATTTGAAATCCATGTTTTATTCGATTATGAATTACAAACCAAATACGTTGAATTTCATTTGGTAGACATTTGAAATAATTTATTATTTTGTGCCACCTCAATGATATTTTTATACTTTTATACATATTTTTTTCACTTAGATAAAATCAATAAAGAGGTATCACCATTTCATCTCACAAGTTCACATTACAAATTTTTTAATTTTTTTTTTCGTCTCAACTTGTTTTTTGTTCATTGAACAACAATTAATATCTCGTCTTTATATTTTTGTTAATCCACTCTAGTTTTAATTAAAAAATAAAGGGTAGTAGTGGAAAAAAAAAATATTCATTTGTTCAAAATAAGAGAATTGGATTGAATTCCATAAGTGTAATTTTTTTTTCTCTCAATTGAGCTTCAAATCTTGATTTACAATACAAAAACTAAACCAAATTGGCTCACATTTGGTTGGAATTATCATCTACAATTTATCAATTACAAGAGTTAATCACGATAATAAATATATCTTTTCATAATAATAAATAGAATTTTTATTGTTAATTACCATGTGAATAGGGATGGTTTAAGATTTCGATTGAAAATAGATTTTTCTTAAATATTTTTAGGCATTTTATAAGCCATAATTGTATCACACGAGGGAATTTAATTACTATTCCCATGAAACTCATGGCTGTGCCAAATAGTAATGAAGATATTAATATCCCAATCATCAAATCATCATATAAATTAAAAGGTCAAGAGTTAACTCCGGAGTCATATCCTATTTCTGAACACACACACAAACTGATTAGTAATTCTTGTTCACTTTATTCAAACTCGATGTTCTAATTTGCTAAACTATTCATAGTTGTTTATTTGTTTTTACTTAATTATTAAGTTTTTCTTATTAAATAACATCTGCATCAGCTTGTAAATTGCAGTTCCAATGGGAAATCAACAATCAGATCCTGATCGAGAACCAATTTACCATGATCCAATGGTTATGAAGATGTATAACAATGTTTTTGTCGAACCTCTTCAATTTTGTGAAGAAGCTTATAGAAATCAGGTTGATGAAATCATCCCGCTTGCTTTTGTTTTAATTATGTTTTTTATTTTTGTTCTAAAAAAATCTTTGAAAACATAACATAATATAACATATCAAATAACTCATTATCAAATATATTTTTATAACTTTTAGAACAATTTTTTTTTTTTGGTTTAGTTTTCAAATCAATTGTTAAGTAGAGAAAAAAAAAATATTACTTTTTTATTTTTATTTTATTGTAGTTGCAGGGTAATGTTCAACAACCACCACATCATGTTACTTCTTCGGAAACTGTCGATAATTCTAACTCACAACCAGAACATGGTGAATCGTCTTCTGAGGCAGCTGAGAATTCTAACTCACAACCACATCAGGGTGAACCTTCGTCTCAGCCAGTTAAAAATTCTAACTCACAACCACAGGTTCAGGGTGAATCTTCTACTGGGTCAGTTGAAAATTCTAACTCACAACTAAACCACGGTGAAATTTCTCCTGAAATTTTGCCAGATACGAAGAATGGTGTTCAAAATGCTTCCACAGCAGCCACCTCTGGAACTACAACAAACAAAGGTAATTAATAAAATTTTCATAGAAGTTTTGCTTATTATTGAATATTGTTACTTAGATGTTCCTTTTATAAGTACTAATATACTAATTATTGAATATTACATTTTATTCTATTTTTTTTCAGGTGAAAAACAGAGTTCTAGTAAAAAGAACGAGAAAAAATTACAAGAGAAGACGTCAAGAGATCCCCACAAAAAGAAGTGGAAGCTAAGATTTTTTAAAATATAACGGAACATGATAAAATAAATGCATAAATGGAATATTCCCATATATATCTTATAAGGAATTTAAAAGAAAAAAAGAAGTCATTTATAATAAGAATGGTAGTGTTCATATTCTTCTAAATTTAATCTCTCTGTATTGGTGTTTTAACTTGAATCTTTCAAAAAGTCAAGTTGTAGCTTGGTAATGCTGTGGACTTTTTGAGAGATGTTGTGCTCTTCTGGCTTTTTTAAAGTTACTTTTTAAGAAGTTACAGCTGTAATATTTGATAAAATAATGTAAAAGCTGCTCTTAATAAGTAAAAACCACAAAATTAGGTTTGGTTTGATAATGCTGTAACTTTTTATTTATTTATTAAAAATAATGTCATTTCTGAATTTTAAATTTTTTTGAGTAAAAGTCAGCTTTTAAGACTTAGTTTTGTAATGCTATAACTTTTTGAGAGATGTTGTGCTATTTTGACTCTCTTAGTGCTGCTTTTAAAAAGTCACATTAGTAGTATTTGATAAAATACTATAAAAACTACTCTCAATAAATAAAAGCCACAAAATTATGACTGATTTGGTAATGTTGTCTCCTTTTTTATTGAAAGATAAGGTTATATTAATTTTTAAAATTTTTGAGAACAGAAACCAAATTTTAAAAGTGCCCTTTTAAGTGCTTTCTAAATCATTCAAAAACCCAGAGCATAAGTACCCCAATTTTTTTTTTATCAAACATAAAATAATTGACTAATGCTATTCATGAGCATAAGCACCCTTCTAAAGAGAATTACTAAACCAAGTCTAAAGACACCCCTGGCTTTCAAAAGCTCAAAACAAAAGTACCCCAGCTTTTTGTTTACCAAACATAAAAAAAAAGTCTTATACTTTTCAAGGCACCATTCCAAAGAGTATTATCAAACTAAGCCTCAAACTTCTAACAATTGCCTTGGTTTTTGTTTTTTGGAAACATCTTATATTTGAATTTCTTCTCTAATATATAATTAGTTAGTAGGTGGAAAAATGTAACAACAATTTTTATTTTTTATTTTAAATTTTATTTCAATTATTATATAAAAATGAACCCCTTGAGTTTGAAAATTCTATTATTTATTTATTTAATTATTTGGACTTACTTGTAAAATGGGTTATGTTTAAAACTATTTTCAATGTTATCTTCTGTTCAAAAGGAGTTTCACTAATATCAGATTCTGAAAAAATTATCTTTTTTTTATTATAAATTTCAGAATCATACAAATTCAATAGTGTTATACTTTTTACAATTTTTTATTTAACTTTGATTTGCTAATAAATAATTATAAGTATTAGTACTTTTAGAACATCCAAAATATTATTATTTATTATTATTATTTAACGTTCACCGTGTGCAAACTAATTTACGCTTAATCGTTTTTCATTTAGAAGGTATGCTTCCTTCAGTTTGTCAACTTACGACAAATTTAGCTTGATTTGATGCTTGCACTACATGAAGTGAAACAGTATGGTTTCTCAAACCTTGCAATTGATACATATTTGAAGCATGATTAGTTGTATTAAGTGGGTGGGTCAACTTTCACAGCCCCAAACATCTTCTACCACTGTCTAATTAATGTATTTATTATTTAAAATTAATAAAAGTACTCTTTTGAGAGACGTGAGAGTAAATTTATTTCAATAGGATATTTCATATGACTCGGTTGAATCCAAAGAGCTAACATTCTGATGGGGAATTGTTGCAAGATTCCAGAAGGGTAGTACTGGTACTTGTAGAAGGCAACCTAAGGTCAATAGTTAAGGGAAAGATGCAATTTTCTTCTAAGGGTGCCTACGTTTTTAAATGTTCCAAGGTTTTGAACCATTTGCAAGTCTTGAAGATGTCAAAGTTATTTATATCAAAACTGTCAACTTTATCTAAAAAGTTGATGTGTAAAACAATTTAACTTTTTGTATATATTGATGAGTGTATTTTGTATAAGGTGTAATTACAAAATATCAACTCTTACTTTAGTGGTTGGATTATACATAAAGTAGTAGCTGTTATGTAGAAAGTAGGAGCTTAATGTATAAAACATGAGTTGTAATGCATATCGTAGCTGAATTTCAAGAGCTGAAAGCTAAGTGCTATATATATATATATATATATATATAATATTATGTTTAAAGCTGAATGAAAAATTATGAACGTTTTCAGCATTTTCTCCTTTTTTTTTTTTTTTTTTTTTTTTTTTTTTCTTTGAGAAAAATCTTATAAGTGGTATCAAAGCGTACTTGATCTTTGATAAAAATATTCAAGACGAATCCATGGCTTCATTCAATTTCTCTACTACTGCATCATCTGCCTTTACAGGAAAAACTATATTATATAGTAGGTAAAAATGAAGATTTATTTGAAGTCTTGTGATTTGTACACACCACTACCACTAGATGTAGAGGAGATCCTGCATCTTTATGTGCAAATCCCACCATAGCACCACTAAGGCAATGTATTGAGGAAGTTGCAAAAAGATTCAAAGCTTTGTCCTGCATACAAACAACAATATTTGATGTTATTTTCACAAGATTATGGCCTGTGAAGCAACAAAGGAAGCTTGGGACAAACTTAAGAAGGAGTTCTAAGGCACTGACAAAACCAGACAAATGCAAGTTTTGAATCTCAAAAAAAAGTTTGAAGTCTTACAGATGAAAGAATAAAAAACTATAAAGGAGTATACTGACAAGGTTATGAAGGTTGAGAATCAAATTCGTTTGCTTGGTGAGGAGCTAACAAAGAAAAGAATTGTTGAAAAAGTATTTGTGAGTGTTCTTGAAAGGTTTGAGTCTAGGATTTCCTCTTTGGAGGACTCAAAGGACTTAAGCACGCTAAGTTTGTTAGAACTACTCAATGCTTTTCAATCACAGGAGCAAAAAAGGTCTATAAAACATGAAAAAGCTTATGAATGAGCATTTATAGAAAACTAGAGAGCTAAAGGCCAATCATCAAGTGGAGGAAAGAAGCAAGGATCAGAAAAAAAAGTTAAAAAAAAAAAGTAGAAGAAAATTTTTTGACATGATAAAAGCAGTAAGAAAGGAGGCAAATATCTTCCATGTCCTCATTGCAAAAAGAGGAGTCATACCCGCAAACCTAGACAATGCAAGGTGTGTTACCATTAAGCTAGATATATTATTATGTCATATTGTTTAAACAAATGTAGTTATTATATGTTTATTTACATATAAAAAATATAAATAAATAAATATATTTAATTATTTTAAACGAGCCAGGCTTACGAACTTTTGAGCTGAGCTTTACAAAGTTCAAGCTCGGCTCGTTTACTAAACAAGCCCTAAAATAAAGCTCGAGCTCAACTTGTTTAGAAAATGAACTGAGCTTGTTCATAAGCTGTTCATAAACAGCTTGGATCATTTGCATCCCTATATATGATGAATATTAGATGAAGTTATTATTTATAATTTTAATTAATTTAATTTTAAATGTTCAAGGAATATTTTTTTTTTTAAAAAATTAGAAATTTTGGCTTGTTGATATATCTAAAAAAAAGAAACTAACTAACATCAAATTGTTTTCAACAATTGTCTAAATGATTAAATTTTATTGTAAATTGTGCTTTTTGTTATGTTTCAATTTTATGGGTAGTTTTGTAATTTCAAACAAACCTAGTCTACTTCCACTTGACCCACTCTCCCTTCCTCCTTTCTTGGCTGGATAACGGCAACAGAGCTATGGTAAAAACCTCCAACTACTGGGCAGTAGCTATGTGGCTGTTGCAATGTCTTTTTTCACTTTCTCACCTCTTCGTTTCCATTATTTTTGAAGCTCAATCTAACTCCCACAGTCTTGGGCTAAGTTAAGGGAGGGTTTAGACTGTTTTCTATGATCATTTGGTGGCTGTTTGAGCTTCCTCCAGCAGCAATTCCATTGGGATTGATGATTCTTGGCAGTGATGTACAATGATGTAAAAAATACAGTTGGGTTCTTTGTTAATTTAATGGATGTTCTTGAGTAAGTAATAATCTTTCTCATGTACAAAAATAAGTTTATTTTTGAAGCTAAAAGTATAATTTGATAGGCTTAACTTTTGAGCTTTTGGTTCCCTTTTGATTTTTGATCTAAATAGAAAATCATATAGGTATGCTAAGATGTTTTTGATTCCACACCAAAATTATTATTTTCACTTTCGAAGCTTGACATGTACGTTTGGTACCGAAGAACAATTTTATTATGTGTTGGTAAATTTTGCAATTTGAGGATCTTTATTTCAAACCATAAATGCATTACTAAGTAATATTTAGATTTATCAAGAAAAGGAAAAACTATTTGCTAGCTACGTTTTTACGAGGATAACTTTTACTTTCAGAAATCGCTTGTATGTTTTCATTAAATAGATATTTACATGACTGAATAAAATATTTATATTATTAGTTTTGAATTAAAATATATTCTTAGAAGTTCAATCCTCACATAATAGTTTGTTTCATAACCTTTTAAAAATTGGTTTTGGCTATGGTATTTTATGTTCGAGAGTCGTTACTTTAATTGTCATTTTTCTCTTATCATATCAAGCCTTCCACATTAATTCATGTTCATTGTCGTTTGTTTATTTGCTCCTAGATTATTGATTCGTGCTCCTAGTATCATATCTTGACATATTTTTTGTATTTGTTTCATTTCAGGTGAGTGACAATTACAATATATATTTGGCATATTTTTGAACTTCCTCATATTTTATTGAATCATTTAAAGTACAATACTTTTTTTTAAATTTTATTGTATTTTATTTTATTTTTAGAGCTTCTAAGTCTGGATTTGAATATGAATGCTCTATAGAACTTTGATATTGAAATGACTTGCATTAGAGCCTAGTTTCGAGAATATAGATTTTTATTTTTATTTTTATTGTTTCATTAGTGTGAAAGTTAGAGAAAGAGACAAACCCATGTATTGAGGGTGAAAATCAGTGAGTATTGCCTTCACGCTTATGCTATATTTATACTATATGAATGAATGCTATATAAGCTCAGTCAACTATATTACAACCTAAATCAAGGCTAAGAATAAGGAAATAAATTATAGACTAAATAAGGAAACTAGTCAACTATTCCAACACTCCCCTTCAAGCTGGAGCATATAGGTTATGTGTTTTAAGCTTGTTACACAGATATCGAAGTCAGTTCCTCCCTAAGGACTTAATAAATATATCAGCTAACTAGTCCTTCCAACTTTATATAGATTATTTTGATAGTGTTATCTAGAAGCTTTTCCTAAACAAAATGACAATTGACCTTTATATATTTTGTTCTTTCATGGAATACTAGAGTAGAGGCAATTTCCAAAGCACATTTTAGCTCTATAGGTTTTGAGTGTTGAAACCCAATTTCTTCTAGCAAGTGCTTTAGCCAAACTAACTCAGTAGTAGTATGAGCTATAGCTCTATATTTAGATTCAACACTAGATCTTACAACAATATTTTGCTTCTTACTTTTCTACGAAATAAGGTTTCCTGTCAAAATAACATAATATCTTATAGTGGATCTTATGTCAAAAGAAGAGCCAACTCAATCTACATCATTGTAAACCTGAATAGAAGTGGAGTCATATTTTTGACCTAAAGTGTGATTGCAGACCATGTCCTTGAACCAAGATGTGACGATGATTCTTATGCAATAGCCCTTTTCCTGGTGCAGTTTTAAGATATCGCAGAATATGAATAACTTGCAATCCAATGAGAAATGTGAAGTTGAGCAAGAAGCTTACTAACCACACTAGTGGCAAATACAATATCTAGGTTTGGTTACTGTGAGGTAATTCAGCTTACCAACCAAACTGTCTCTATTGTTCATGATTAGTCAAAAGCTTTCCCTCATCATGTACAAGTTTAAAATTAGGATCCATAGGAGTATCAATAGGTTTTGAGTTTAACATTCCTGTATCATTCAATACATCAAGGCAATATTTTCTAGCAACTTCATTGCCTAAGAAATACTTCAATTATCTAAAATCTTTAATCTGAAAGTTGGAGCTAAGAGTAAGAAAGAATTTAACTGCTGAATGCCAGAACTATCATCACTTGTGATTACAATATCATCAACATACACAATTAATAGAATTTTGCCATGAGGTGTATGCTTGTAGAAGACAGAGTGATTAATAGAACATTGCTGAAGCCTAAAACAGATAACAACTTCACTGAATATTCTAAATCAGGCTCGAGGAGATTGTTGTAAACCATTCAAAGACTTTTTCAATCGACAAACCAAGTTACTCTCCTTCTGAGCAATAAATCAAAGCGGTTGCTCCATAAAAACTTCTTCATATAAGTTATCATGAAGAAATGTATTCTTGATATCTAGCTGATGTAGAGGCCAATCAAAGATAGCAGCAAAAGAAATAAAAACTCTAAACGAGGTGATTTTAACAACCTAGAGAAAAAGTTTCAAAGTAATCCATGCCATAAATCTATGTGTAGCCTTTTTCTATAAGTCGAGCTTTCAAACAATCAACAAAACCATTAGGATGAACTTTTACAGTAGATACCCTTTGATAGCTAGCAGGTAAGGAAACCAAGTCCTAAGTGTCATTATTGTGTAAGGCATCTATCTCATCAACCATGGCTATCGCCACCCCGAATGGACAAGTGCATCACTGGTTATTTTAGGAACAAAGACAGAAAACAAAGAAGAAACAAATGCATAATAAGATGAAGATAATCGATGATAGGTAAGAAAAGAATAAATGGGGTAAGGATTACGACTGGAACGAATATCTTTATGAATGGCCAGAGGTGGACTGTTATCAAGAGAGAGGTTCGAGGTCGAGGATGAAGTTGGAGCCAGGAGAGAGTCATCAGGTACAGCAACAGAGTTTGCCCCTGGATGAGTCAGATTATGATGATGATAGACCTAAAATGAACAAGCTGTGGAGAGGGATGACTTAGGAGGTCCAATGTAAGGGACTAGGGGGAACATCTAAGATAGTATGTCAATGAATCGAAAATGAAGAGAAAAATAAAGACTCATCAAAGAAGGTAAAATTAGCAAAGGTGAAATATTGATGAGTTTATGAAAAATAACACTTATATCCTTTTGAAGACTATAATATCCTAAAAAGATGTCTTTAATGAATTTAGAAAAAAGCTTATCTTGCCCAGGTGTTATATCATAGACAAAACAACTACAACCAAAAAGATGCATAAGTATGGAATATAAGGAATGAGTTAGGAATAATTAGCATGTGAAATTTTATTATGTAAAACTGAAGATAACATACGATTAATCAAATAGCATGCAGTAAGAATAGCATCTCCCCAAAAACGAAGAGGCACATTATTATTGATCAACAAAATATGTGCTGTTTCAATTAAGTGCCTATTTTTATGCTCAACAACTTCATTTTGTTATGAAGTATGAGCATATGAGGATTGATGGATCATACCATGTGATGTCATGAAACTTTGAAAAGATTGAGAAAAATATTCACGAGCATTATCGCCTTGTAAAATGTGAATATTAATACGAAGTTGAGTTTTAATTTCAGCACAAAATTGTTTAAAAATAGAGAATAACTCTGAATGATGTTTCATTAAAACAACCAAGCCCAACAAGAACAGTCATTAATAAATGTAACAAAATATTGATAACCTATAGTACTACTTACACGACTAGGTCACCAAATATTACTATGAACAAGGTGAAAAGAAGACTTTAATTTAAAACAACTATGCTTTAGAAAAGGAGCATGTGTGTGCTTTCCAAGTTGACAAGACTCATAATCTAAGGAAAACAAAGAAGATAAATGCAGAACCATCTGTCATAACCCAGTATTGCAATATTAGAAACAATTGAGATAACAACGTTAAGTTTAAGGTAGTGTAAAAATTTTAGTTATAAAATAACAAACACGTAAACAAATTGAATAAATAACAACATAAGTAGACATGTTATAAATCGACATCTTAGTGTGTTATAAAGAATAATAATAATAATAAAGAAAACAATTTGTGTATGACTTATTGTAAAGTAAATAAAATTTGGACCAAGTAAACTAAAATAATGAAATAATTAATACATACATATATATATATATATATATATATTTAAAGCCTACAATACTTTTGTTTGACTTTGACCCTATTATATATATATATATATATATAAACTTTGTCTCATTCTCTTTTGCTTTTCTATTTCTTTTGTTCCATTATTTTTTTTCCTGGATAGAATTACTCAATTCTCCACTGCCATACTTGTCTTCCTCTTCTAATTTGGTCAGTTCTAGATAACTTTTTAGATGCTTTCTCAACTCCAGCCGAGAGAGAGCCTCCTTCCTTTCCTTCTTGTTAGAGTGTTTTCCCTTAATTCAGCCTTCTTAAGCTTAGCTGCCGTGTGGAAAAGTATGGACAACAACTATCTACTTCAAGATTACCATGTCTTGTTTCCTTCTTCTTGTCATGTTTTGTGTTCTTTAGGTATGGTTTCCAAGATTCTGTTAACTTTAGCTTCCTAAATCCCTTCATCTATATTATGTTATATGTCTATGCCCAGACTCCTATCCTGAAGCAAATTCGAAAATTTGAAGGCTAATGGATTAAGGCTTTTTTCAATTGGGATCGATGGCTATAAGGTTTTGTTATTTCATCTCTTAAGTACTATTATTAGTTTGAAATATTGATGGTATGCAATTCTTATGTTTTTTTTTTTTTTTTTTTTTTTTTTTGTCACTTGGCATCCAAATTAGCTAAAAGTTCAGTTTTTTAGTTGGTTCTCTATAAATGAACTAGTCCTACTCATATGTGTTTTATGTTGCTTCCGAGATAGATACCTCAATTTGATAAATAATTGAGAGAAGTGTTTAGATTTTCGAACTAAGAAAAGGTTATGAATATATAGCTAGATGGAAACAAATTTCAGGTAATAAGGCATCCTTTTTGTTAAATCTGGTTAGGAGATTATTAACAAATAATGATTCAACAATGTGTATCTAGTATATAGATGTGGGGTAGATAGAGGAATTTCCTGAGTAAGTGTGCAATACGCATGTTGTATTTCACAATCACTTCGTTAACTTTAATGCAAGAGAGATGACTTTTAATGATGACACAGTCCATAGATTTGTTGTGTCCCACTACCATGTCCATGAAGGATTCCAGTTTCTGATGTGCACAAATTTTTACATTTATGTGTGTACAAGCTTTGATTATGGCATGCCACCATTGGTCTTATAGTGGTCTTAATGCTATAATCAAATGAAGCCTCTAAGCAATTGAGTGTAAAAGCAGCCAATGAAGAAATCCTAAAGTGTTGTTGGGGTGGTTTCTACATTGGTTGATATACATGAACTCATGAAGCAAACTTTGTAGTGGTACTTTTAGTTAATTGAAGCTTTCGAACCATTAATATTTTAAGAATTTTTTTATACCTGACCATTCTAGGTGCCCTATATGGTTTACCCAAACTTCATTTAATTGATTTGAATATTACAAAATGGAACACTTTTGAATTTTTTTAATTTCTAGAACATGGATGCTAGCATATAGGTATATTATTGAAATGATAATGAATATTGGATATGTTAGTAATATGCTTTAAAGCCAATGATATGTGATATTGTGACATATTATTTTATGTACAATCTTATTCATATTATTAATAAATACAAGTGACAAATAATATCATATATAAGAGTTATTAATTAACCTAACATGAGCCCAAATAATTAAAGTAATGGAAATAAGCATCATGATGAGATCATGCTAATGAGATGTATTTCCTTTAAGCTTAGTTCTTAAATGTTCCTAATCATAGAATCACTAAGTAGGGCATTAGTGAATCTAGATAGATTAGTACATATCTAGTTGGCTCAAAGAGTTGAGGGTGGCTTATCTCATAGGCACTTGTGTATGAGACACTAAGACAGATATGTAGGTGTTCATTAAAGAATGAGTTCACTGAACAGACTCAATTGAGAACACCTTATATGGAGTTTCTCTACATGTCAATAGGTGGTTCTTATATTACAGTTGTGCAAATAGTCCTTTGACTTGAGACATTATATTTATCTTATATGTACGTCATTATACTTTGATATTATTTCTGATTCTATTAATGAGTCACCTAAGAAGTAGTAATTGGGTATAATCACTTGCATATAGAGGTATGTGAATGTGCAATAAAGGATCTATCACTCTTAGTAGAAAATAGATAATGTCCTATGTGGTCTATAAAAAATTTAACTTAAAGTCTATGGCCATAACAAGGTGGATATTAGAATATGAGTTTCTAATTTTTCCAATGAAGTTATAATTTTAAGATTAGACACATATGATTAAATTTAGGATTTGACATTATTTCTATGCCCAAATAGATTTAATCAAGACATTGCGTGATAGAGGGATTGAATTGCATAGTAAATGTTAACAGAAAGGCTCAAAATATTCACAGCCATATTCATACTATTATGGGTAGTCATCATGTGCTGCTAGTCACCAATCTTGACTTGTAGGAAACTCTGATAATTAATTAATTATCTATAGATGATTAATTAATTAATCTTAATTAAATGGTGAATTAAAAAGAGTTTTAATTTAAATAATTAGAATGAGTTCTAATTTAATTGGACAGGGTCCAGTAATAAATATGTAAAAGTTACACGCCTACTACCATCAATAGTTTGAACCTAAAGGGTCACACACAAAATGATGATATTCAACTAAGGAGAATTTTGGGGCAATCATTTAATTATTATAGTTTGCTAGGCATTAGATTTAATTATGATTAAATCCTAATGTTAGCATAATCTCTAATATGTTAGGATTGTCCAATACATAAGGAGGTGGCTAGTCTTTATAAGTATAAGACTTAACAAACTAAAAAGAAAGAGAAGAGAAAAATCATTGTACGTACTGTACAAAGAGCCTAAAATCCATCTGGCCAATGAGAATTTCTAAATTACAAGAGAGATTTGGTAACTTGTGCTAGCACACAAGGAATCCCTTGGTAACACCTTTCATCTTCAAGCATGAAAATCTTTAGTTGGATTCGTTCGTGTGGATATACTTAGAGACGAGATACCTGCATCGTTGATGTGCTCTTGATGAATCAACAAATGAGTGAACGCCAAATCAAGAATACAACAAAAGAATTAAAAACCTCGGGGGGTACACATTTGCTAACTTCTTATTTAATTGTTAAACTAGAATTAGGATCTTTTATATCATCATAAGGTGATTTCGGGTTAAATGAATCAAAATTTATATTTCGCTGCGCATATGATTGTCATATTTTACACTAATTCCTAACAGGATATGCCGTCTTATAAATTATTTATGGGATATTTATTCATTACAAAAATTAATGTGGTCAAGTATAATAATGTAAACATAAAATTCATCTAATATTTCAGGCGTTTTATAGACTGAATTAGTTTAGGAGTTCTAAAGAAAAAAATGTAGCTTATGGTATTGGAATAATATCTAGAAAGTTTCATAACCTAATTCAGGATATATTTAATGTTAGAGTTATTGGATTGCAGTTGGGTTTGTACTAAATTTTAGGTGAGCTTCAGTTAGTCCAGAGGACTTTGTAGTGGGTTGTGCTTTAAATTATCTTTAGGGCCTTAAAATAATAATTATTCATAACTTCTTAAGGGACAATTTTGGAGTTTTGTATGTTTTACTTTCATGTTATGTGTATTTTGAAGGGGTTGGAATTCGTTGTTGTGATTTTCAAGTCTTGATTGAATATATTTTGGTGTAACTGGTTTTGGATGGTCTTAAAGGGTGAATTAGAGTAGGGTGGTGAAGATAAACTATTCCTAACATCTTAATAAACTATACTGGAAAACTTCATAATTTAATTAATTCTCAGGTATGAAAATTCTATAAGCACTGGAATCCAGTTCTGGCAACCAAAAATTGTATGTGTCCTGTTTGTGTCCATGTGGGATTTTGCATGAGTTCAAGGCTAATTTTAGAAGAAATTTATGAATAAGAAAGATAACTAACTTCCTGAAGATAATGTTTGAACTTAGTTTTGTTGAATTTGGTTGTATATAAGTTAAAATCAAACATATCTTCAAGATGGTTATGAAAATGCCTAAGAGGGGTTAATTTTAAATAAATGCATGAAACTTAGTATATATAGAATTTTTGTAATTAAAAAATTATAACCTATGAATTGAAAAACTAAGTAATACTTGGAAAATTCAATCACAACTCCGAAACATATTGTTGAGCCAACGACTGCACATGAACACAATAGGATGTGATGAGCAAGATCGGTAAACTTGTGAGTGGATAACATATTCTTTGGTCACTAGATTATTATGTGTATATGAATAGATATGTTTATATGGAAATATAAGTATGTGTAGTGTTTAATTTGAGTATTGAATTTATGCTTGACAAGTTATTTTGTTTGTGTTTGATAAAAGTCAATAAAAATAATTTTGACTTCCGAAATAGAATCCAAGTGCACCTAGGATATTCTAATTTAATGTTATTTAAAATATTTGAGTACTCAGCCCCAGTAGGATAGATATGTTTAGAGAATATATGTAGGTGTGTGGGTGTAAAAACTGCCTAGTGGAAGGATATATGTTATGCAAGGCTAACTTATGCTATTGGCATTTTGTGTGCTTTAAGTGTTTGGATTGATTTGTTTGTATAGTGTATTGCATAACAAGTGTTTATTTATTTTTATGATTTCAAAATTTACTTATGTATGGGATTTTAATTATTTTAGATTTCATGTTATTCTGAAATTACTTGATCTATGTATTATATTTGTGCATTGAGTGATGCTAATACCTTTTGGTTACGTTTTTCCACTCACTAAGTCCATGGAACTCATCACTCTCTTGTTAATTTTTTTTTTAATAGGATCTCTGTAGCATTAACGACCGATATTTGGCTTGCCAATTGTATGATGGTAAGGTTTTAAGTGTCATGTTTGATTTATTGTAATAGTTTAATAGTTTTTTTTTTATAATATGGTAAGGAGTAGATTTCCTTGTGATTTCCAGTAAATGTTGTGATTTAGTTGTTTATAATCAGGTATACTTTGCTTGTAATTTTGGGCATGTTCCACATTGCAGGGAACCTTTGCCAAAATTTTTAATTTAAATTTTATTTATTTTTGTTAAATAAGTCCTTATTTATAAATTTTTTTGATATAGCTTTCCATTTGAATTATAGTTGGTCGAATGTCATGGGTGTATTTATTTGATTTGAAATCAAGGCTATGGAGGTTTGGCTACCCATTTCTCTTGCCAGTCATGTCTCCGTGTGGGGGTATGACACCATCTTCTTGTATGACCCAAGCGACTATGAATAAGGAAAGGAGACATATTCGCAGAATAGGCTACTGGAGCTGTAAGTTAATAAAGGCCTTGATACTCACTCTTGGTGCCAATTGTCCATCTTGTTTCTCGGTTCTGCATCACAAAGGAATCATTAATAAATAAAATGAAATAATTTAAAGAACGAGTTAATTTACTAATAGATATTAAGTTGAAAGGATATTCAAGAATAATAAGAACAGAGTGTAAAAGTAAAGATGATAATGGAGAGGCCTAACTGATGCCTTTTGCAATTGATTTAGACCCATTAGTTAAAGTAATAGTGGATAACGATGAATAATTAGTAATACGAGAGAAAAAGGTTAAGGTTAAGGTTACCAGAGATATGATAAGATGTACTAGAATCAAGTACCCAGATGATATGTGCTGAAAGAGACAGGCAATAGAATTACCATGAGGAGCTAAGAATGATTGTTTAGTAGCCTGGTATTGTAAAAATTCCTCATAATCAGTTGTTGAAAGAGAGACATTCAAAGATTAATCCTCGAGAGATGTCAAATTTTCAATTTGAACTATGTCAGCTGCAGGGGATGGTCGACCATGCAACTTAAAACAATGCTATTTAGTATGACCTATCTTGTTGCAATATGAACATTGAGGACATTGTCTACCGCCTCCTCAACCCCCTTATCCTTCACGATGTGAAAACTGGGAGACCAGGACAGAAGAATCAGGGAGAGAAGTCTTAACTAGTGGTACGACAAGAGAGGATGTTCGTAGCAACCGAGCAAAAAATCACCCACAAAGGGAACAAATGTACCAGCTAAAATATGATGGAAAACTGAGTTAAGATTGGCTCGGAGGCCAAAAAGAGTAAGAATCGTAAAGAGTTTATCCTGATGTTCCTCTTGAGCAGTACACTAGTGGTCATAGGTAATAATTTTACAAATTCAGCTCTCACATTCTGAACTTTACCTAAATAAGTAGCCATATCCTGACTAAGCTATTTCAAATTCATCATATTAGTAATCACAGGGTAACAATGTTGAATATCATTAGTATAAAGTGCTTTGGCCCAATTCCACAATTCTGAACAAGTTTTATATGAATGAAAAATCTACAAAAATGAGGGTGAAAGAGATGCCCATAGCAAACTACATAACAGAGCCTTAACTTTCTTCCACATAAGATGATCCTTTTCAGGAATTTCAAATAAGGGTTTAAATATATGATCTTCGTGGACCTAACCTATAAAGCATAATTCAACTGAAAAAGTCCATGACAAATAATTAAATCCATTTAATTTCTCAGTAGTAATAATAGGAGATCCAGAAAATATAGAGGTAAAAGTACTAGGTTTTGACATACCGATTTTAGATTTTTCGAAGATAGACATACTAATGAACAATCACAGTGAACAGTGTTGTTGAATAGTACCCTCTTGTATGGTACCATGAGGAATAGTACTCGATGAACGGTACCGCGATAAAAAAACAATATCTTGACTATCAATCATACTACTGGAATGAAACACAACAGTAGGAAGACAACTGGAAAGAGACACAGCGGAATAAAAATAAAAGTTAGGGTTTTCTCGGCCCAAGCTCTAATACCATATGAAAGTTAGAGAAAAAAAAAACTCAAGTATTGAGGGTGAAAATTAGTTAGTATTGCCTTCACACTGATGCTATATCTATACTATATGAATGAGTGCTGTATAAGCTAAGTAAACTATATTATAACCTAAATCAAGGCTAAGAATAAGAAAGATAGAAATAAGAAAACTAGTCCACTATTCCAACAAATATTTTTGTATTTCAAAGATGATTATGATTTAGTTATGTAGATTTGGATGATATCATTTCTTTTTCAAAAGTTTGATATAAAATAAATTGTTATAAGATTATTTGAAAACTTTCAATGATTTGTACTTTGCTTTGATGTGATATTTTAGAATATGAATTTGTTTGGAGTTGTGACCCTTTTGCAATGTGAGATTTGACATCTGGATTGAAACAAATTATTTGTTAAAGAATTGATTTTGTTTTGTTTTCCTACAAAAACTTTACATAAGTTTATTTGTTTAAGAGATCTTAAGATTTATAATTTTGATTACATGGTTGCTATGGATTGTGGAACCAAAATGTACTTTGCTCTTTTGTATGCTGACCCAAAACTAGTGGATAAGTTATGAATGGAGCATAATGATTAATTGTGTCTGCAATGTCCATTTTTTCTTCTTCATATGACAAACGCAGATAAGAATTTTTATTTTTTTTGTAATGTTAATGCCTAGGGCAAATTTACACCGACCAAGAGAGAAGATAAGGCCTAACCTATCTATAATCAAATTATAAAAGCCTTCCCATTAAAGATATATTAAAGTACTCAGCCTACTTATTTTATTAATAGCAGCCTACAAATGTAATTTCCAACAAAAACATTCTGTAAAAGAAATTTGCATGATATAGGGATGTAAAGCCCTGGAAAAATAAAAATGCGTTAATATATATAAAGCTATTCGAGTAGAATGTTTTTTAACTTATTTTCTCTAGGAAACATGTTTATGGAGTAGCTAGCTGACAAGGCTAACAACCAATACACATATACATTACGTACATAGATTTTTGTTGTCAAGTGATCATTTATAATGTTAGATTATGAGATTGTACTCATTGATCATGTCATGAACATTAGGATTTGTCCATAAAAGTACCATTGTTAAAAAATAAAGTTAGGTTCAGGACCTTACCAGATATTCATGATCATACGTAATGCAACATGATAGAGAAGATATTCTGAGTTTGATGTTTTGGCTTCTTCACACAAGCCACAGTCATACTCTGTTTGTACATTGATAGTTGGCTTTCACCTTCACCAGATTGACTTTTCTTAAATCGCTTGGAAAAACTGAAACTGATCTGTAAGTGAAAATATATATCTCATTATTAAATCAGATTTATTTATTTATTATTATTATTATTTGCATTAACCTTTTATCTTCTCTCCAGAACAAAAAAAAATTGCTAAATATATTCACTGTACTAGATGATATGCAAAACATTTCCAAGTTCACTGTCAATAGAAGAATCAGAGTCAATATCAATTACTGCATTATTGAAGTCTTTACCAACAATGTGGTCAGTGTTCATGTGATCACTAGCTCTATGAACTTCCTTCCCACAACAATTTGGTGCAAGTATCTTAACCCTAAATATTGAATTTCCAATATATTTAAAGGCTAGTAGGTCCCCATAATCCAGGGAATTTTCTTTGACAACTACATCCCAACCTTATTGGAAATAAAAATTTCCATCAACCTTTTTCACAACAACTTTCTATGCTTTATTGTTTGAAAAAATTCAGATTGATTCATTTGTTTGTATATATTTACCAAATCTCTTGACAAAAGGCGGTGGGATTTTCTGTCACATAACAAGAACAATGCAAATAAAATTATTAGAATAGAGACATAACCGTGAGAACTTGTGTTATGACAAGATCGATAGGATAGGTAATTATGAAACAAAAGCAGACAACATTGAAACAGAACACAAAGAATCACGTGGTTCAGCCTATGGCATAAGACACTATCAAAATGATGATGACTACGATACCTTTATATATTGCGCATTACAAAAATCAATTCTTAAAAAAAAAATAATAATTAAAAATAAAAGCACTACTAACCAAAGTGGTATTTGCTATAAATCAAACATGACTTTTCTATTAGATGTCTATTTGTCAAGATAAATATTAGAAATTTTATATTATTTATTAAAATAATTACCATAATTTTAGTACTGTATAAAATTTTAAAGTTCATATTTATTACACCTTATCAAGTACCTTTATGACATTCATTATTCTAACCCACAAGATGATTATTAATAGATAGGATAGTAATTATGAAACAAAAATAATAGACAAACAACAAAATAGAAAACACACAAGTAACAAGATCTTGAAAAAAGAAGGGTTTTCATTAGTAAACTTTGGTAGTTCGTCCATTTGAAGGTTGTTTTACGGAAGGAAGAAACAGCTGAAACAGAGAATTCGGTCTTCTTTCTTGCAAGAGAATTGTAGTTAATCACCATACATTAACTTTTTGGGCCACAGTCTCTTAAATTAAAAAATTTGTTACTAGACAAATTTCCCCTTAATCAAAATATTAAATATAAAAAATATTAATTTGATAGTTCCAATGTACTTAGTCTCTTTAGCATCCTTCTCTCTTCCCTGTTACCGACATGTAACATCTTCAGTATTTTCATTACAATCTTCTTAAATTTCTATTGGACTCTATTTTTGAGCAAATAATTTTTTTGGGATTGACATGCTAAAACTAATCTTTAAGATTGCTTAATCTTTTTTTTTTTTTCAGAGACCTCCAAATTAATTCATCAATTTTGTAGAAATAAATTAAAAAAAAAAAAAAATTCTAAATTGAACTCTTTCCCAAACAGATGAAGAACTCCATCTATTCGGTTTCCCAAACATGATAATGTAGGGGGTGGCGGTATGAAACTGAATTTCATGTTTTTTGACAATATTCCGAAGTGGTGCTAATCAAACTTTAGACTGAGAGATATTTTGGTATTTGGAGTTGGAGTTTGTTATTTTAGATGAATCTTTGTATATTCATTCAAGTTTTTTATCCCGCAATAATATGTTGTCTTTTTAACTAAATCCATCTCGCACAGAGAACTTCTTCTCAATCCATTAAACTGATATGCTAACCATTTGTCTTGCTATATTGATTCACTTGTCTATTACGATTGCATGCATCATTTTTTTTCTTTATCTTTTTACATACACTTACTGAAAGTTGATGATCTATCCTTCTGGGCGCGATGATAGTGTTGGGCAGTCAAGCATGAAATTTTCATGGAAACTGAAAACTGAAACTGAGAAGATACAAGTATGAAATAAGGACACAAAGGTAGAGGACTAGAGAGAGAAAGGGGTAAATTCTTAATAAAATAAATAACTAATTATAGCATTTATTCCCAGTAAAAATTAACTAAGGACAATTTTGTCTATTAACAAAGTTTTTACATTTAAGAGGCTATAGCAATAAGTAATTTGATTGTGAATAATAATTACTCATAAAAATAAAATAAAAATAAAGCACACACAAACAGAAGCCCATACCTTTTCTTATTCTGACCTCTTTATTCTTTTCTTTTGCTCAAAAAACTCCCCACATTCTTAATTAATTAGACCAATAATATATATATTTTTTTAGGACATGTTTGCCGAAACCAACGATCCCAATGAAGGTTTAGTATGATGGCGGGGCAGAATGAGGGCTGTACATGGAGAATTTAGAATGTTCTTTCAGATTTGGATCCCTTCGTCTTTCTCTCTCTAAAAATTCAAGTAATAATAAATTTTTAATTTTCTGTAGAGTCAACAATTACCTGAAAATTGATTTTTGATATATGTACTAATTTTTAAAATCTTATTTTCTATGCCAAGGTGGTGAAATTTAAGTCACTGGAGTCAAAATGTGATACAATTGATATAATTGGTTGTGTGATCACGGTGGTTACTTTTGATTGTCTAAAAGAGTTCATGTTGTGTAGAGATCGAATTCAACAATTATGGCTATGATGTTGCCTGAAACATCGTCTGATCAGATTGAAGCAACGGATTTTTGGAGAGAATTTCTAGGTGATAATGGAATTCTTTGCAAGTAATTTTGTTGTTGACACGTAGATGATAATTTAACAATGCAAAGGAACAACTCATGATTTCTACAAAATAAATAATTTTTTTATTAACACAATTAGGCATTGGCAATTAGGATTTCTTTTTTACTCGAAGTTAATCTATTGATAAAAATCAAAGTTGATGAACTTTAATCAACAAGAATATTTCCTTTGTAGTGTGGTTTCTCGTAGATGGTTTAAACCAAAAACAATAAGGTTTACAAACAATAAAAATAAATAATAGACTGTTTTTCATCCGTTGAAGTTTAAAATTAAGTCTTGCATTAGAAGTGTGGGAAAACATTTGTTGTATGTGAAACAAAGTTATTAAGTAATTTGATTAGCCAAGTTGATTCTTGTGATTCGATTTGATCCTTAAAAGTGGAGAAGCTTCTACATGATTTTGGATAAGTTTTGTTTTGCATTCTTAAAAGTGTACAGTTGTGTGGTTCGCAAAAACTATTATTTTTTTAGAATAACGAATAGTTATTTTTAAAGTTGGTATTTTGAAATTTCAATTCTTCCATTGAAAATGAGGTATAAATATGTATGGCATATGCAGCAAAGTCACTAACTAATTTGGACTAATCAATTCGTTTAGCTTGGAGGAATACGTAATTAGTCATCAAGTTACACAACATCAATGTTTTAAAAGTTGAACTGGTTATTGACAAGAAAATTTTGTCTGGTCTCAAGTGATTAGTTCAACTGGGATTGGACCGATAGTCGAACTGAGTAATATCATAAATATTTTAAATATTATATAAAATTTTCTATTGGATATAAATTATAAAACTAAATATTAAATACTCAAGAAAACAATAAATAATAATTTAATATTTATTAAATAATAAAAAATCACATCACAAATAATTAATATAATTATTAATAGCTAGTACTATAACTGATTGATTTATTATATATCATAATATTTAAATTTTAATTTATATAATAAAATAATAAAATAATATCAAAATAAAATATAATTGTTTCATAATCTTTGTTATAAAATAAAAATGTCACTAATTAATTTTTTTAACAAAAAAATAATTAAGTTGAATTGATCGAATACTAGTTCTTTTAATTTTTATAATTCTTTACAATTTTGACCAGTTTGATCACTAAAATTTTTCTTGATCAAATTCATTTTCATTTGTCACATGGACAAAGTACGATTTTCAAAATATTGACATGTTCGGAAAAGATATGAAAAGTGAAGATTGTCAGTCCTATATATTGATAGATTTATTGGGATTCTAGCATCCTCATTGCACTATTTTGTCTCCACGTTTCTAGGTTTGCAAGGGGAGGTATATAGTACATATAATTGTGCCTCGTCCCTGTCCTTGCCGCAGCTTTTGCTTGGTGGCTTTCTTCTGGAATCATTGTCCTTTGAGCCTTTGGTTATTTTTTACCAGGTAAGAGATTCTTATGAGGCAACACCTACTTGTTGTCTGCCGTGATTATTTTATTTCTACAAGATGATTTGCTTTCACGCCACTATATGCATTAGGAGAAGAGAAATAAAGTCTTGACAAAAGCCACTGTTAATTTCCATGAATGATTGCCGCAATTGGCAAAGAGAACTTGTACTTTCTGCTTTTTTCATTTGCTATTTAATATACATATATTATATACATGTACTTGATGTCTTTTACCTTTGCCTTTCATTGTATATAATATATACATGTACTTGTTGTCTTTTTCCTTCGCTTTTCAATATATTATATACATGTACTTGCCTCTTTTTTTATCACGAAATCTGAAATCTGAAATCTGAAATCTGAAATCTGAAATCTGGTACCAATAGAGAAAACACCAGCACAAAACACAACTAGCACATCAAACACAACATAAACTAGACCAAAAAGGATAAATTTAAAATATTCATATAATACTAAAAAAGAGGTACTTATATTGAAATGAGGAGATAGTCACAAATACAAACTTGAGACACATATACAAGTTCGAATTATTCAACTGCAGACTTGAAGATTTTTAGCTTGTTCCCTGCTCATACTCAAGATTTATTTTACAAGACTCAAATACTCAAAAACTCTCCAAACACTCAGAAAAACCTGTCAAGATAAGAACTAAACTTGTTCTTCTTTGCTAAAACTAAAGACTATGTATAGACTTTAAAAGCTAATATCTTTAAGATAAGGATGAATAAAGTGGATTCCTTTAGATAAGGTACATTCTCTTGCCTGGGTACGTGTATTTGGATAAGATAGAGTTGAACCACCAGAAAAGAAGAGAAAATTACTTTTGAATAAAGTAATTCTACCTCTATTAACTTGGTTGTCTTTTTGCACTAAAAGCATCCATCTTTTTTGCACTGAAAGTAAATCAGGGATGGGTCCCTTTTTCAATAAAATCTTCAGTTTCTTTATCGTCAAGATCTTGAGAATCTTGAAATAAGCTGAATCATCTTGACTCATGTCTAAACAATTGTCTTCAAGAAAATTTAGTAATTTTTTCTGAACATCTTCTTTAGAAGAGGCTAATAAGTCTTTAACCATATCTGAAACTATTTTTGTTTTCATTTAGATAAGGTTTATGGGCTAAGGATTAGGACTTTAAAATCCCTAATTTATGAAAATTATTAAGATCTTCTTCAAAATTAGAAAAATTATCTCACCATTTGATTTAGGGTTCTTCTAATTAATCATAGGTACTATCTGATTAATCCTAAATACCGAAGTAAAATAGTCCATCAGGATATATGCTGCAAACATGATTACTTTATCTTGAGTTTCTAGAGAATTATTATTCTCACAGAATCCCGTCCAGTATTGCTGAATGTATTTTGAAAGGGGGATATGAAATAATCCCTATGAAAAGTACCTAGGTTTTAAACCATTGTGGAAAAAAATTAGGAGAAGGTTCCTCATTAAGAGTGAATCTAAGAAACCAATTATGTTTACTTGCTTTATTTTCAAATAAAACAGATTTTTCTAAGGCAGCCATGTAATCAAAATAATTACATAACCTAGAAAATATTTTCCTATCTCTTAATTGCTTTTAACGGTATAGATCCACACCTTATTCTTCTGGCTTCATAACTTTATAAATTATGAGTTGGAATAAGCTCATTTTGACCAAGTTATAATCCAGAGGCTTTTGTGAAACTGATTCAGTATCCACAAGGATATTTAAGAAATATAAAGTACCATTAGGGTTCTAAATCAGGAGAAAGATTATTGTTAAGATAGAATGGAGCTACCTTATAAGGAGCTAAATTAGCATATCTCTTTTCTATTAGAGTTATCTTTCTATAAGATAGAGGGATATAAGGATATTTGAAGTCCTTGGTATTACAAGAAAATGGTAGCTCGTAGGCTTGATCACTTAAGAATTCTTTATCAGATTACTCAATATTAGGAATTGAACTATTTCTTTTTGTAGGAAAACTTTTTTGAGAAGACATAATCGCATTTTCCTTTAGGATCCCTGCAAAAATTCTATTGTTAGAAAATCGGGTAATGAATTAGATTCTCCTTTTATTAATTCTATGTCAAATTCAAAAATAGAAAGAATTCCTTGCCTATCTTGCAAATATTTGTTTAGATGCTATGTTTTTAACATCTTTTAAAAGTATATCTTTAGTACATTTATAATCAATTTTTAATAAATTTTTTTTGTTTAACAGATCTGAATCAAATTTAGTAATGCACAAACCTATAAATAACATTTCCTTTTTTATCATTAAATAGTTTTACTGAGGCCCTTTTCATGTTCCTGATGTGAATCTAATTAGTTGCTATTTATTAAGAATTCTCTATTTAAATATTCCTCTATATCCTATTTTAAAAGCATCTGTTTTTACGATTTTGTAAGCTTATGGATGAGAAATACATGTCACACCCCTCATAGAGGCATGATTGGCTGGATGATTGGATAACTAACTCTCCATAATCCCTGACTTTACTATTATTAAACACACATGACTTTCGATATAATTATATTTAATATCAAGAAAATCTTTACTTCTTTAAATTTAAAGCATAGACTTGTTACTGAATATATAAATTTTTACTAAAAATTTCAGCAACAGTTCCACACAATGTGGAACATGCCTAAATATACACAATACATATTCCTGTTTATATACAAGCAAGCACAATAGCTATAAAATTAGACATATACAATATAAGCAAGGAGCTCCACTTCATTTCCCATTATAGTAACAAATAACTAGATTATAATACAAGACTACACACCCATAGCTCTAGTGCGACTATAAACTTCCACCATTTTTACTTTAAGATTGAGATTCTGAAGAATTTCCTTGCCTTTAAGCACTTAGAAAAGCCCATAATCGAAAAAATCAATTTTTGAGATCCTGTTACTAAAAAAAATTATCAACAAAGAAGGGTGAGTCCTACGGACTCAGTGAGTAGAAAATCGTATCTAAAAGATACTAGTGTCACTCAACACAAGTATACAACATATATAGTCACTTAACATCACATGACAATGTTCATATCTCCATTCAAAATTATACGTACATGTTGATATTTGCCACAAGTTCACAACTCACATGATTCATAGGTTCACCAATTAAGCAAATCAATCATAACATAAAAAGCAAACAAAGGGTCAATGAGTAACTTAGCCCGCACAATAGTTTCACCCCCTATAGGGCATTTACTCGCCCTCATAACAATTTAATCTCTGTACATAATCTATCCCACCAGGGCTGAGCACTCAATGCTTTTTAAAACAATTCAGAATCAGAACATCTCATATTAGAATATTCAATCAAAATATTCTATGTGCACCTAGATTTTAGTTTCAGAAGTAAAAATTATTTTTTTGAAAATATCACTTTGTTGGCCCTTATCAACTACAAACAATTTCAAACAAGCTTGATTCAAATAACTTACTAAAAAATTGCACTTGCACATTTATTTAAATACACATACAATTACACATAATAATCTAGCCCTTAAAGGCAACAATTAGCCACTCACCTTTAACCGATTTCATTCTTCACTTACATCAACGTTCACGCACCTCATCAGGTCTATCTTAGGATCTGAAACTGAACTGTATATTTTCAAATAGTATTTAGTTCATAAGCGTTATCATTATAATCTTTAATTATTAAGCTTATTTCTCACTTATATAAGTTTCCTTATGAAAGATCTCTATGAAGTGGTTACACGTAAAGTAGTACAAATTAGATTTTTATGTGGTAAAGTTGATTAGGAAGAGACATTATGTGGTAAAGTTAATTTTTGATAACTTGTCAACGCATAGGGTAGAAAGGAACTATTAGAAAAGATAGAAAATGCTAACGAGTTAAAAACGCTAAACCTGTTCAAACTTAGGGTTTGGATCAATGTTCACTTTAACAATTATATCTTCCTCTAGGAAATTCTAAATCTAGTTTCGTAAAATTTATTAAATGCTAGACATATGTAGCTTTATAATGATATATCATTTGTAATTTTTAGATGTGTATATCAATACAGTTTATTCATTGAAATTGCATCAAATTTTGCAACTTTGACCTTACATAGATTAATTAAACATAACTTTCTCTAGGAAAAAGGAAATCCAATTCCGTTTGTTGGGTTAATTAATAGACAAGTATATCTATCTTTATTATTTGAAAACTTCTCCTAAATTTAGTTTGAACCCACTCAATTCCTTACATGACCTAAAAATAGGACACTCCCAACATTCTAATTTCCTGACAATGATTCTAATGCCTGTAGAATTCTCATACTTAAGAAATAATTTATAAAAATTTCCAGTATAATATGTCAAGATGTTAGTAACAACTTATTCAGAGGTCCTAAGCTAATTCTAAACCTAACTCCAGACGAAGTCTCTAGGACTGACTTAAGCTCACTAAAAATCCTACATGGACCTAGCTTCAGCCCAGAAGATCTACCAACAAATATACTTGGAACCAGGATACGTAATTTTGTAGAAAACATCTCAATATCCTAAGCTAAATTTTTTCTTTTGAACTCTTATTTTAATTCAACCTCGAAGACACCCAAAATACTTGATTTCTCCAACCTACGAAATCTGCCCCTGCATCCCTCCAAAAACCTCTTAACTCTCATTTTTCAACAGTTTATCCTCAACTAACTTTTCTTTCATGAAACCTCTTACTCACTTTTATTAACTCCTTAAACCCACAACCTTAACCAACCCTTACCTACTCTTAATTAAGAACTTTTATTCAAACTCAATTAAATTACTTATTTAAAATTCATCTAACTTAGAGTATACAAGTACTATATTAAAATACATGAATTTCCAATTTCCTATTTCTACAATTAAACATACTATCTTATGTATTCATTGTTTTTAAACTTTTGTTTACACTTATAACTCTCCTAAACTAATGAATCAACAACACCTAAATCACTCACTATCCATTAGTAATTTCGAAGCACTAGAACTATGTACTACAAGACCACCAACTAAGCTCATGGCAAAAAGGAAATTCTACACCTACTTTCCTTTTGATGCCTTGTCTTCCAAGAGCCTAAACCACCCTCAAAATTAGCTTTTAGATTCAGCCATGGAGGAGAAAAAAAAAGACCTGCTACCGAAAACAAGGGACAGCAGTTTGGTACCAGGTTGCCACAAAACTATCTTATTTACACACACACGAAGCTACAACTCTGATACGAACTAACCTCCTATATGCTCCCACATGCACAAGATAATTATATGAACGTGGGTCCTTCACTTTATGCATTGCAGCATATAGTTTGCTTTTAGAATTTATATGATCACCTAAGAATAGTATTTGACCAAGAATTTTCAGCATTAATGTATATAATTTGTTGGCCACTCATATCATGTAATCATATTAATATTCATAATAAAAAGATGTAAGAAAGAATACCCAAAAATGATCAAATGACAAAACAGGCTCCAAATTGTTCAGCTTCTTTCTTGCATCTATCAATGTTGTGAAATGTGAACTTAAGACCTCACACTTATTGTTGGCAGTTGGTGTCCCTAATTTCTGATAGTGATGATGCAAGTGAGCGGTAGAAGTACTTGGGGAGTGAGAAGCCAATTTATAATTTCAGTAAGAGACAACACTTGAGATGTTTCACATAACCAAAAGTTATAGTTGAAGTTCCTCTTGTGGCTGAGGATGTAAAAGTAAGAGAAGATTTTGAATATGAAGTTAGAAAAATCTGCCCTTTTACTTCATGATCAATGGCTACGGCTCAGAAGAGAAAGAGATGGTAGGAACTCTAATAATCTTGTTCCAATATTCACAACAAAATTGCAGCTCGTTTTCCAAAAGATGCTGCCCTTCCTTCACCTTTGAGATCCACTAGTCCAAATCCATCTCTGCTTGCCAATTATTACTTCTCCATCTTCTTCTTCTTTTAGATTCCCCTCTCTTTGCTCTTGCTTGTATATACTTAGGAGAAAAAAAATGCCAAGAAAAAGAGAAGGCAGAAAGTTCTAGAACTTGAACAATGACGGTGAAGGATACAAATGCAGGGGAAAATGGCATAAGAGAAGAAAATTACAAGGAGATAAAAAGGAAAAAAAAAATTAGAAAAAGTTGAGTCAAAGTTAACTTTTTGAACTTGTGGAGTAGATTATTTTTTTAATTAATTTATTATTATTATTATTATTATTTTTTATGCACATACCTAATTGTATTTCTTGTTTATTTAATTTATTTATCACTAAGAGTGACACATTGTGTCTAAAATTCCACTTTAAAAATATTGGGTTATAACAATGCATAAGCAAGAAAGCTCATTTACTTTTTGCTTTATTCTTTTAACAGCTTATGTGAAATCATTTTTCCATTCTAGAGGATTTTTCTTTAGTCTTGTAAATAATAATTTACAATCTAAAGTCTTTATAAAATTCTCCTGTATAGTTAAGACTTCTAAAAAATTTTGCAATTATTGTGTGTCCTTTAATTTATTAGAAAATTTATTAACAAATTGAATAGCTTTATCAATTGGTATTATTGATCTTTTAGCAATATTGTGTCCTAAAAAGTGAATAGCAGTTTGAAATATTTTTACATTTTATGCTGATATTGTTAATCCTTCTTTGGTAATAATATAAAAAAATATATAAAGATGTTTGAAATGTTTTTCAATAGAAGAAAGAAACACTAAAACATTGTCAATGTAAATAATTATATACTTATGGTAAGGATTAAAAAAGTCATTCATAATATTCTGAAATTCAAAAGGGGCATTTTTAATCCAAAAGATGTGACATTCTATTTATAATGTCCAAAAGGCACTGCAAAAGCAGTTTCGTATTTATCTTTTTCTGCTATTTGGATTTGCCAGCATCCAGATTTCATATCAAATTTAGAAAATACTTTAACATCATAAAATATGTTAAGAAGATCCTTTTTGTTAGGAATTGGATATATTATCTATTTCAGAGCTTTATTTGAAGGTTTATAATTAATAACTAGTATGAGAACTCCACTTTCTAACTCAACAACATTTTTAACATAAAATGCTGGACAACTCCAAGGATTGTAGCTTTTCCTAATAAGTCCCTTTTTTTACAATTCTTCTATTTTCTTTTTACAAATTTCTAAATGTCTTTGACCTATTACAATAAGTCTAGTTCAATTATATGTTGCTTCTTGTTCTAAAAAGCATTTGAAATTTTATTACATATTGTTTTTTCTATTTTACTTTGAAATTTTTTAATTTCTTCTTGCAATTCTGAGGTCTTTAATTGTTTTTCAATTCTTTTGTATTCTATTTCTTCTTTTAAAGACATTAGAAATTTTTATTTCCTTTTAATGGTATCTTTCATTAGATTTATTACATGCATTCTCGGTTCTTCGACAAATTCAAATTTAATTTGTCTTCTTTTAATATTTGAGTCTATCCTAGTTTCATCTAGTCTGGATATGGGAAATAACATATGAAGAAATAATTTCCTAGAATAATCCCTTGGGCTAAAGCCTTTACTAGAAGGAAAGGTAGAGGAAAACAAATCTTGTTATTACTGACTGATGCATTTGACAACATGTATTATATCATTAGATGATTTCCATTTGCAGCATGAAGAATTTGAGTAGTCTTTTGGTAATGCTTTGAAGGTACCAATTTCACATTGATACAATTTAAGTTTGCTCCTGAATCTATTAGGGCTATTGATTGTAAACTAAATTCATTGTTCACTACAATTGTTATTTTAGTGAACAATTTTTGAACTATTGCTAATTCTATACCACAAATCCATCCTTCTACATCATTTAAGATATTAATAGATCATTCCTCAAGTTCTTGAATCACTACATCTTTTCTTTTGTTTTCAGGTTCTTGATATTTTATTTTGTTTGTAGATTTTCACATAAGATCTTGAAATTGATCTTCATCTATCTCTTCTAAAATTGAAACTTTTGTTTTTTAGAGTTTTTATATCTTCTTTTATTTCATTTATTTTTGATTTTAAATCATTTTTAGTTGGTTCTTTGGAGGAAGTATTAACAGTTTTTACTCTTTCAATTATGTTTTTGAAAAAGTAAGAGTTATCTTTTATACTTCCTTTTATTCCTAGATTATTCCTTCATCTATAAGACATTTGAATATAATTTTCAAGTTATATTTTTCTCTCTTTCGGGTCTTGAATTTTATAATCAAAAATTAAATTTTGTTCTTTTGAAACGACATTAATGCTAAGATTATTTAATTCTAGGGTTTTAAGGATGCACTTATCACAATCATTGTCAGAACAACAATAAGATTTTTCCAAATTTTCAGAGTTTGATTCATAATCATATTTCTTTTCTTCTGACTTTGATCCTGACTTTTCTAAGGGTTGCTCTATTATAAAAGCAAAGATTTCTTCTCTTTCTTCTTCAGAGTCTTCGAACAAAATTTAACACAGGAATCTTTTTAGTCTTTCATTTATTTTAATAATGACCTGGTTGGCCACATTTATAACAGATAGGAACTTTTCTAAAATTAGTTTCCTTTGTTATAGGCTTTTTACTTGATTCTTGATAGCCTATTTTAGCTTTATCATATTTTTTTTATAATATTTTCAATTGTATGGCTTAATAGATAATTTCTTATGAAATTTTTGAGTATTTTTAGACTCTTTATATTGACTACTTATAAGATAACTAAATTGTTCACAAAAGGTTCCTTGTGTCTTCTTTCCACTTAGTTTTTCTTTATCTATTTGGCTTTTTAACCTTATATCATTACATAAAGAGATTCTTACATAAACTACCTCTAAAGCTAACTCTCCATAAGTATAGCTACTATAAGGTATATTACCCTCATGTTTTTCTTTAATTTATTTATAATCTTTTTAGCAAATAGAGTTAGTAGACCAACTAAAAATTTCTCTTTCCAAAAATCAGCTTAACTATTTGGCCTTTGATAAACTCTAGGTAGAAAAACATCCTTATACCATTAAATATGAGACAAATCTAGGCATCTCAAATTTATTAATTATTTATGAGATCTGTCTAATTTGAGCATATTAGCTCCCACAAAATAATTTATTATTGTATAGATTAGAGTATTAACTATGTCAGTGACAAGATTTTCATTTTCTTGTTTTACTAAATTTAAAATTTATTGTTTAGAAGTTTCAGACAAATAAAAGTCTTACCATCCAAGTAACTGACCAGTGAATCCACTTACTATGCCTAAAACTATTTCACGGTCGTAATTTTCATTTGACCTACATGCTACTGTGTACATAAACATGTGTTTAGTGATTTGAAGAATATGATATTCTACTAAACTATCTATATTCCATTCTACTATTGACTTTCTATCAAACTAAACCCTATCTTAGATTGCATTGGCTTCGTATTGGAGATCTAAAGGTGAAGGTCTTGGATAATATATTTTTGATGGTGTAGTGGGCATTATTTTATTCCTAATGAAGTTTATTAACTTCCAAATATGAATCTCTTTTAGAGGATTCTGAATTTATTTTGACTCAGTATATTAACACTTTTCTTTTCTAACAGATTTAATTTTGGTAATCTGTTTTCTAATTCATCAACAAAAGTTTTATAAGTAACCCTTGATTTTTTTTTTTCTAAGTTTCAGATTTATTTCAGGAGGTGGCTTCGTTATTATCAGATTATTTTTGAGGTTTCTTTAAAAGAGGACTCTAAAGTTTTTGAAAAAAATCTGCTGAGAAAATTTTTCTTGTATAAGAAAATTTTCTATTTTAGAAGATTGTTTTCCTAGAGATTGTAAAAATAGATTTGTATAATTATTCTGGTTGGATATTCAACCAAAGTAGTAAAGTAAATACTTCTTTTGGTATGGTAAAATAAAGATTTGCCAAGATTTCTCCTTTTGATTTTTTAACAGAAAAGGAGGACTCTGAGAGATAGATTGAATAAATATTCCTTCCCTCTTTTATAAAGAAAATTTGATAAGCAGCTTCTAAAACATTTAAGAATTGAGGATTCTCAAAATTAGGCCACTCTTTCTTATGGTACCTAAACGCTCTTTCTAGCCTATTAAAGAATCTTGATTTTTATTGAATTATTTTATGTAATGCTTATATTATCGAAATCCAATAATTTCTTTCTTTTTGACTAAATATTATAAAACTAGTTATGTTTATTGTAAAAGGATGGAGAGAATCTTTTAAAGATAACATACAAACATTGTATCCCATCTCTGAAGTGAGTAGGAGAGGTATTCCTTAAGGGTGACTTTAACCCTTGTTCTGAAGGTGTTTCAACTTAATATTAGGGGTGACTAACTTACTTTTTTGACTTTATGATTCCTTCTATAACCTGTTTTCTTTCATTTTCTGTTGAAGGTATAGAAGAGGTAGAAAACCTTCTAGACAATTCTCCTAAGTTTGACTTAATTTTTCTATTAGATGAAAATTTTATCTTTACATCACAATCAGGTATATTTTATAACCAACTCTAAGTCTTAAGTTTCAACCTTCTTTGGTAGAACTCTTTGATCTATTTTCCAAATTTCAAGTAGTTTAACCTGATCCCGAAGTTATAGTCTTAGGGACTATCATATTAGTTTTAACTGGAATTAGCTATAAACAAAGTGGTTTCACCATTTTTGGATTCTATTATGGCATTTAGTGCCATGGTATTCATAATCTTGTAATAGATCCTATATATGAGGACTACATTTTCTTATCCTATTATGGCATTTAGTGCCATGGTATTCATAATCTTGTAATAGATCCTATATATGAGGACTACATTTTCTTATCCTAGTAACATGTCAAAACCATGAGATTGAATGTTTAGAGTTAAAGCATTCATTATGTTTTGATCTGTTAACGAGATTGAAAAGTTGGGATAACAGTTAAAAAATATAGGAACATCACAAAAACTTGATTCAATAGATCCTAATAAGGAATCTGAGAATTTATTATGTCTTATATCCCTGACATAGATTAAGGCTGATGTATTCAATCCAAATCAGGTTAAGGGTTTTAATGCTACCTAAACCATCGTTATATGCAAATACTTAAACTTCTTTTTATGTTCTTCTATTAGTTTAGAAGAAAAAAAGCTTAAAAGTGACTTGTCCTTCTCTTAAGGGGATTGACTCTTCCATGGTTTTAATTGTTGTTGATGGACTGTTCACCATACTTGACATCTTAAGACTATTTAGGCGTGTTTTCTAAGACATTATGGTATATTACCCTTACCTGGCTACCATAGTTGTTGTTGATGGATTGATCATCATACTTGATTTTTTCAGACTATTTTGGCACGTTGTCCGATACATTATAGTACATTACCCTCACCCAGCCGCCACAGTTGTCATTTATGGACTGATCACAGTACTTGACATCTTGAGACTATTTGGGCACGTCGTTCGAGACACTATAGTATGTTACTTTTACTTAGCTGCCATAGTTTTTGTTGATGGACTGATCGCCATACTTGACATCTTGAGACTATTTGGGCACATTGTCTGAGATACTGTGGTATGTTAACCTTACCTGGCCATGAAAGTTGTCATTGATGGACCAATTTCCATACTTGACATTTTTAGACTATTTAAGCACATCATCAAAAACATTAAACGTCGTCCAAGACACTATGGTATGTTACCCTCACTCGCCTGTCACAGTTGTCATTGATGGACTAATAGCCACGTTCGACATCTTGAGTTTATTTTGGCATGAGACTTGGTTTGACATTTTTTTTTATTTAGTAGTAATATTGCATATTGAAGTATCCATGCATTCATTTTATTTGCCCCTATTTTTCTTATTCTTTTTCTTTTTATTTTCTTATGCAAACATGGAAAAGGTTTGTAGAGGTTCGATAGTCTCACACTGCTAGGTTGGTATAGTTGATTGTGATGAATACGAGGAAAACTCGTTTTTCTTAGAAATAGTTGTGCAGAATAAAAGGGTTAAATGCAACATTCTCTTATTTCAATTTGATTTTTATGAGAGTGAAAACAAAGCCACCCATTGTCCTTATCATACCGCTTTCATCTGAAGATGCGTAAAAGAGTGGAAAAACACTTCCACTAATCCTTACCACTTGCAAAATTGGACTAGAATGGAAAACAATACTAGTGATATCTTATACATCCAAATCAATCTTGAAGGGAAACTACATAAAAGTGTGCAAGCTTTTGTCTAGTCATCACACTGAAGAAAAAGTCGCTAGCATTTTGACCACACTTGGTCAACGTATATTGGAGCATCAAGTTTGTTAGGAAGGCTTAAAGACACATGGTCATTTTATGTCCTTTTTTGGACTATTGAGAGTAGGCTGAACTTATACTTGGAAGAAACGGAATGATGTTAAACAATGCTGGTTTGCATAATGCTATATTGGCTCACTTTTTGTCTACGAAAATAGCTCTCATATGGTTAAAGTTTTTGTGAATCATGGTGCTCCACTACTAACACTATATATATTGCTCGTGGTAAGATGTCTATCTCATTATAGGATCTACTATGTTTAGGGAGGCCTTTCTATTGTTAGAGAATTTTATGATGAGGTTACCCCTAGTTTTGATGAAATCACCAATCTTGATAAGAATCAAACACCTGTCCTTCCTTTGAGTTGTAGAAAACCTTTCCCTTGCTTATCACATCCTCAGACTAGTAGGATTCAAGAATTGTTATCTAAGAATTGGCATCATGTGATTGTACAGTCATGGATTAAGTTTTGGTTTCATGGGGAGTTATTTTATGATGATCCTTTTGGTTACGATAAACTTAGCATTAATCAGTGACAAGTACAGACCACGTGTTCCTTTGTGTTCTAAGATTCAGTATCGTTCGAGGCTTCGATAGATGATGAAGTTTTTAGCATTCTCTAGGTTAATGATTATGACAAGGATAGGGATGCATTTGGTAGCCTTCCTAGTAGCTTGGCTTTGTTCTTGCCTAGCAATCATTGGAAATCTTATTCGACCTGAAACTTTTAAGGTAGCTAGCTTGATAGCTAAGGGGATCCAGTTTTAGTATTGCTATACCTAGTTCTTACTAGCATTTATAATGGACATAATTAGATAGCTACTAGTTAATATGGTCCTAGGGTTTGCCCAGCTGTTCTACCTTGGCATTATGTGTTTGCTTAGATAGGAGCTTATCTTGGTGCTTATCATGAATCGACGAATGCCTTAAAAATACTGAGCATGTGTATCTATGGTGGTTATGGTCAGTGTAAGAAGACTGATGAAGCTTCCAACCATCAAATAATTTAGCTTCTATCTACTGTTTCTTAGGGAAGCTACAAGGCTGCGAGAGAGGCATCATTTTAGTCTAAAAATGTTGCAGATAGACCTTTGAGGTGGATTGAATTTCAGTATTTAATGAGCCTACATTCTTGCTCTTTGACATTGTGATGAGGTAACTTGTATTTGGTAGAGCCTATATAGTCCTCACAAATTTGCAGTGACAGTTTGGCTATTGTGAGGATCTCCCAGGAAAACTAAAGAGGATATTCGTTACTACACTTCAGAAACTAATTCATCTTCGAAAGTGTTGTGTTCACCTTTTGTAATGTGCATATCCTTACTTGAAGTTAAAAGCCAAAGGAAAGAGATGAAAAGATGTTCGGCACGAAGTGTTTTCTTTCTTGGTGGCACAACACAACTGTTGATTACTTTAAGCGAAGCATCAATGTCTTATGGTGTAGTGACTTGGATAACTTTGATCTTGCACCTTCTAGTAGACATAAATTAATTCATATGATACATTCTGTCATAGTTAATACGGAAGAATTAATGATGTTTGTGTGGTAGTATTTGTGGGAATGCCAGTTGAATAATTTACGGCGACTATGCCATTATGCCCTTTCCTTGTTTCTATTAGACAAGATTTAAGTTCCAAGCTACTTATTACAAATGAAGCTTCTAAGAATAGACTAACTCTTGATGAAGACCGTAGTAGTGATCATGACAGTGACCGTTGTAACCCTAGTTAACGAAAGAATATGAGTCTCCCCAGAAGAAACATAAGCCTTTGAATAGTGCCATAAATGAGAACAAGCATATAGTTCCTATGATAGCTTCTAAATCTCAAACATTGCATCCTTGTTAAGTTTGTCAAAAAACTAATGGGAAGATAAGGCCTTCTGTTGTGCTAGCAGTTGCTGCTTCTATACCGAAAATCATGATGAAGACACAATTTCAATTAAACAAATGATCGAAAAAGAGAAAAATGTCAAGCTAACCTTGATGTTGCCCCGAAGAAGCCTTTTGTTAGTGAATAGTCTATAATGGACTCAGGTGAAGCCATTCGTTTGTCAGGGATTTTACTAATTATTAGAACTCCTATATCTCTTCCACCGCTAGGTACTTTCTATTACTAATGCTTATCATCATTGCATTCCATTTTTTACCAAGCAAGAACTATTTATGATTGTGTCTTCCTTTTGTTAATTGATTATAACATTCTCATTGGGATTATCTTAGATGCTGATAATTGAACCAAAGTAAGCAGTGTAATAGGCTTAACTGATGCTCCACAATCCTCGTACCATCCAGGACATTATGTCACTAGAATTTTTGACAAGGTGACTCGTGAGGAAGCTCCAACAGTGTATAATGGCATCTTTTGGGCAACCCAACTTCATTGAAAATTGTTGATTCTTACATGGGCGTCGTGGATGCTCTATTATGTGTAGAAGCTAAACTTGGTGGATTAATGTCTTTGGAGGATTTGGAAGCAAGGAAGGCTAATGCAAACTAGACAGTTATGCATAGTTAAGTCATCTATCATTTCTTCATAGAAATATCATCTAGATTGTAAGAAGAAACTTGTCTCTGTTCGTGAGGAGATAGCATCTTTCAAAAAGCAATTCATGTACTATTGAGGACAAGGAAGAAATTGTTGGATAATAAGTTGAAATCTGCAATTGCCCACCATTGAACATGCTAGCCATAAGTTGGAGTAAGCGCAAATGATCATATTTGAGATAGAATCCACACCCTCTGTATCTGATGCCAACATGGAAAGGGATTCAAAGGTTGAGGATGATTGTGAGAATCAGCGTGACTTGATCGACTCAACGAAGTGGATGAGTTAGGCAATGATTATTCCACTTATTAATGTACTAATTTACGAGACCAATTTTTTATTTTTTTTAATAAATGGAACTCAATTCTTCTTTTGATTTCAGAATAGTGTGTTTACTATACTTCCATCTCTAAAATTACTTTCCTCCATAATGGAGAAAGCATTCAATATTAATAACATTTGTGACTTTATCTGATTGTTTAGACTGAACTTATAATTTAATCTTAGGTTGCCTACGTACCCTTGCGAATGGATCAAGTAGTTCAATGCATCATTTTATTATATTCTTCACAATTTATACTCATTTGGATTTGGAGTATTACAATAAATATTGTCTTTTGTTTTAGCAGTATGCAGTTTATACTCGTGCTGGCTAGGTGTAGTACAATGAATTTTTTTTTGAAGGGCCGTACACAGTTTGTACTCATATGGGCCAGGAGTATCACGCAATTTAGACTCGTGCGACAAGGAGCATTGGTCTTCAAGAGTTATAGTACATTCAGGAATTTGCCATTGATAGGGCCTAACTATACACCATCTTTGTCAACAATCTTGCATGCTTCATTCGTGTAGGCTTTAAAGATCATGTACGATTAATCCCACTTAGACAAAAAATTGTTTTTATGGGTGAAGATAATGGGCCTTTAGATAGCTAGCACTAGATCACCAACTTGGAAGGATCAGGGATGCACTTTCTTGTTAAATGCCTTGGTAAGCCAGGTTTGATGGCATTCCATATGTTGCTGAGCTTCTAGTATTTTCTCATCAAGGGTGTCTAACTCTGACAATCTAAGTTTTGTATTCTCCTCTTCGGTCAAACCTTCTTGAATAGGCATCCGCAGAAAAGGAATCTATAATTCTAGGGGATAAACAGCTAACACCATACATAAGAGAATATGGAGTAGCTTATGTTGGAGTACAGTACGCGATCTGGTATGCCCACAGAGATTCACCCATTCTTTCATGCCAATCTTTTTTATTCTTTATTACTACCTTTTTTAGTAAGTTGCAAATAGTTTTGTTGAAGGCTTCTACAAGGCCGTTAGCTTGTGCATAGTACATGGAGGACTTGTATTGTTTGAACTTGAATTTTTTGAGAAGCTTATCCACCAAGTGATTATCAAATTGTTTTCCACTATCAGTGATGACGTATCATGGAACACCATACTGATAAATAATGTGCTTCTGAATAAAATCGAAAACTTGTTCTTTCTTCACTTCACTTAATAGAATAGCCTCTGCATATTTTGAAAAGTAATCGGTGGCTGCTAGTATGTAGGAATGACCACTGGAAGACTTTGGCATTAGTGGACCCACTATATTAAGCCTCCAATCTGCAAAAGGTTATGCTGCGACTATAGGGTACAATGGTTCGAGTGGTTGATGCATGAAATTTTCGTTAACCTAACAAGCATCGTACTTCTTGGCATATTCATCGAAAGCTAGTAGAAGCTCATCCTCTTTATCTGATAATGTAATTTAGGCCCAGATTGGTACACTCCGCAAATTCTAGAATATTCTTTTCTATTATGCTTGTTGCTTCATCATCTCCTAAACATTAGAGCCATTGCATATTTAAAGAGTGACTGGTAAAGAGTGTTTCTGTAATAAATGAACCTTAGGGGTTCTTCTTTGGATTTCCATCCTAAGATGCGAATCTTCTGGAAGTTTTCTATGTTGAAGGTAATCGATCATCGTGTGACGCCAATCTTCTTTATCAATGACGTATACAAATATCATGTTAACCTCTTCTTTCTCTTTAATTATCTAGAGGGACCACCCATCTTTAACATATGGTTTACTGGGATAGTTTCTTGATCTTGGAAAACTATTATTGTAGCCAAATTTGCTAAGGCATTCGCTTGTTTGTTTTCTTTCCTGACAAAATGCTCTAGAGACATATTATCAAACTTTTACAGAATCCTTTTCACATATTGGTAGTAAGTAACTAAGTTTTCTTTCTTGACTTCCTAATGATCTAAGAGTTGATTGATTATCAACTATAAATCTCTATATACTTCCAATTGCGAGATTCCAATGTCAATTGCCATTTCTAAACTGATGAGTAAAGCCTAAAACTTAGCCACATTATTTGAGCATAACTCGTTGAGCGCAAACAACATCTGATAACACTTGATTTTCTGGCATGACAAACATTACTCTAGCTCCTGCCTCATCTTGTTGGGCTACTCCATTAAAAAACATCTTCTAAGGTGGTTGTGCCTCTATGTAAAAGACTTCTTCATCAGGAAGATCATCTAACAGCTCTTAATCAGATGGAATTGGATAGTCTGCCAAAGCTACTACATTTTAATGAACATAGACTACATTATATTGCTACAAGATGATAGCCCACTTTGCCAATCATCCAATGAGTGTGGGTCTTGACATAACATACTTAATTGGATTTGCTTTAGCTACTAGGTGGATGGTATGAGCTTGCATAGTGCTTTAGTTTTTCAATTGTGAAGAAAAATGCAAGGCACATCTTCTCAATAGAGGAGTACTTTAGCTTAGCTCCATTGAGTGTTCTATTGAGGTAGTACAATACTTTTTCCTTCCTCTCTTCATTTTCTTGAGTGAGCAATACTCCCAAGGATCTTTCTTATGAGACCATTTACAATACTAGTGGCTTTCCAGTCATCTGAGCTCCAAGCACTGGTGTAGTTGATAAGTACCTCTTGATGCTATTGAAAGTATTTCTACATTTTTCATCCCATTCAAAAGCAATGTCTTTCTTCATTAACCTACTAAATGGCTAGCATCGCCTTGTAAGATTTGAGATGAAGCATTGAATGTACAATAAACGACCCTGTAGACTTCTTAATTCCGGCAAATTTTTATGCTCGGCCATTTTCTGGATAGTATTAATTTTTTGTCTAATCCATTTCTATACCTCTGTGTCATACAATGAACCTAAGAAATTTTTCTAAAGTCACTCCTAAAGCACACTTGAGAGGGTTCATTTTGAATTAGTACTTCCTCAAATGATCAAATATAACTCGGAGATATTGCAAGTGATTTCTTATGATTTTGGTCTTGACAACTAAATCATTTATGTAGCACTCCACATTCTTGTGAAGCATACCAGTATTCTTTAAACCAGATGACATAACTTTGTAATAGTATATCCCTTTTGGCATTTGAAATGTAGTTAACTCTTCATCTTCAAGAGCAATACGGTTTTGGTTATAACCTGAAGAGCCATCCATGAATGAGAGTGCCTCATGCCTAGTTGTAGCATTGATTATCACTTCAGTTATTGGAAGTAGGAAGTCATCTTTTGGACATGCATTGTTGATGTCCTAAAAATCAACGCATATATGAATATGCTCGTTCTTCTTTCTTACTAGTACAATGTTGGCAATCCATGTCGGATACTTGACCTCTTGTAAGAAATTTGGCTCAATCAATTTGTTGACTTCAGCTTCTATTTACGGGATAAGTTTGGGATAAAACCACCTTTGCATTTGCTTGATGGTTTTTGTCCCTTTTTCTAACTACTAAGTTGTGTACTGCAACTTTTGTATCAAGGTCAGGCATCACTTTATAACTCCAAGTGAAAACATCCTTATACTCGAGTAAAAGTTCCAATGTATTTTTTTCCTTTCTTTTAGAGCTATCAGACTACTCAAAAAAGTTGATTGAGGATGTTCATTAGTGCTGAGATTAATTTTTTCAAGTTCATCTACAATAGTTTGAACACCATCTTCCAAAGCAGGTGCAGCCCTCTCAATCTTGGCATCAATTGACTCCGAGCTAGTGTCTTCCTTAATTGTAATATGATAACTTGTGGCCAAACTTTCCACTTGGTCATCAACACATTCTTGGCTTGAATCAGGCATAGTGGTATGTATGACTCTGTGCTTTCTTACCTTGAGTGAACCACTCATATTAATATCTAGTGAACTGATACTTTACATTCCTATTATCCAGCTCTAACTTGACATGCTCTGCTTTTCTTCTCGATTTTGATCACTGATCCTTAAAAGTTTTATCTGTCACCCTTAAGTAATCAAAAGCTGATTTTTGCACTTGGGGAGTATTATGTCTTTCTCATGGTGCAACACTTAGCCTCTCTTATGCAAAAGTTTGGATTTTGGGAGACTCTATCCAGTTAAACATAGCAATTCAAATTTCGTGAGACTCTAGCATATTGAACACAGAGACTTGACTTTCAGGGGACTTTATCTGGTTGAACACAGATACTTGACTTTCAGGGGACTCTATCCAGTTGAACATAGAGACTCAACTTTCAATGGACTCTATCTGATTGAACACAGAGACCCAACGTAATGCCTTTTCTTCTTCTTACTTGGAATCATCATTGACTTCAATGATGATATGTTGACTATTTGTTGTCATGTCACTTTTCTTGATGTATATCTAAATAAGTTTTTCTGGCTTGTACCCCAATCTAGTCTTTGGAGATGGTACATCATACCCTTTTTCTCTCAACTTTGTTCTGTGTCTCACTGAAGCCATGTTCTTTCTCTCTAGTGAGTGTTAGGTTTGGTTTTCCTAACACCTTAGGTTTTTAAATGTCGTAACCTGCCTTGACTAATAGCTTGTCAGCTTTTGGGCTATATCCTGTTTGTGAAGACAAAGCAAAACCTGGTAAGGATTTGGATGATGAAAGGTTCTCTATCCTTGTCAAAGGAACAGTATGAGTTCTTTCCAACTTCTGAATATCTTTCACTTCCAATATCTCCTTAGCCTTTAAGCATTCTAAAAATGGGGCTTGGCCTTGCTTATGTCTCGATTTCGAAACATAGCGAAGCATCAGTACGGGGGTTGAAAATATTGGTACTACCTTTTTGTCATGAGTTTCCTCAGCGAGTGGAACTTTGTTGATTGGATCCTTTACATATAAGACTTCCTTCCCCTTGCTTGGAAACAATTTTTGTATTCTTTTTGAATTGGATCCTTTTTATCCAATATAGTACATCCTATAGTTGGAATTTCCAAAGAAAAAGCCTTTTCGGTCTTGTGCTCCTTCAAGTAGAATTTTTCATCATACCTATAAGAATGGCTTTAAGTCTACATTTGCTTTTTTCATGCCACCTTGGTAGTACTTAGAGTATTGATGGAGAGTTGAAAGGAAAATTTCATTTTCATTTATCCGCGGTCAACCTAATAGCATTTTGAAGGTCATATTTGCATCGATCACATGAAATAAGGTAGTTAATTTAAGCTAATTGACTACAAGCTCAAGACGTATCATCCCAAGGACCGCTACGCACCTTGGTTAAAACCTTGAGTCATCATTCAGCTATGAGAAAGATCCTTGACCAGAATTCCAAGCTCCTTCATTATTGTTTTTGGCATTATGTTAACCGTAGAACCCTCATCAATGAGAATTCAGTCAACTTTTTGCTCTCGTACATATGCTGCTATAAATAGAGACCTATTGTGTGGTTTTTAGCCTAGCAGCAAATCCTCATGTGTAAAAGAAATCATTGTTAGGCAAAATGAGGCAGTTACATCATTTTCTGCAAATATTGCAAATTAGTCCATGTAAGGTTACGGCTTTTGGAAGGCTTGAATGAGTTCTTCTCGAACATTGCTTAGTAATCATAATAATATAGCAGGAGACCATGTGTATTGCCTTTACCTTCTTATTTTTGAAGTAATTCTTAGGAAAGTACTCTTTCAATTATTCCTCTTTGGTTGGCGCCTCTTGGGTTTTGGTTGAGAAGTTTGGTGCTTCCTTGGCTTTTGGCGCATCACCAAAGTCTATCCTTCGTTATCGTCGAAGGTTGGTTCATCATCCTTAGGAGGTTCTGGCTCTTCAAGGATGATTAAGTATTGTACCATCACAGGTTCTAAAACTCCAAATTGGATAAGTGTAGTTTGCTCCCTCACTAGCATTAACTCTTAGTTGCATAATGAAGTAGGGGTTAGCCCACAAATCTATATCCAAATCTATATTGCATTCTTTTGCTAGCTTTATGATTAAATCCTTCAACATGAAGCATTTTTCACTGGGTGACTAATAATGCGATAGTACTTGCAATATTTTGGGTCATTAGTCTTCCCTGGCTCCTCTAGCCTCTTAGATTCTAGAACTCGATGAGTTTGCTTTTTAGCAGTTGATCTAGCATGTCAGGAACATCTGTGTCAGGGAATGGATATTTCTTTTCTTCCTTTTCTTTGAAGTTACAATATTTCTCTCGCATTGTTATTGCCGATCATATTCCTTTTCTTTCGAGTTAGATTTCCTAGTGATTCTAACTAGAGCAATACTAACCACTATCGAGTCCCTTGTGGAGCTCTTGGTTGGTTTCTCACTTTTCTTTATCTCCTTCTTCCTTAGGTCAGGCACAAGAGGATTGTAGTTTTCGTGAGAGATCATGGCTTTATCCTTTTGAGGATATATAGAAGTCCTCAGTCCATGCCTTGGATACATATCACCACAGTAAATATTTCAGATATTCGCTCCTTACAATCTAAAGACATAGTGCACCATCAGTTAATGTGGTCTATCACCGGCTCATCCTTTCACTGTTTCGTGTTGATGAGCTCCATAAAACTAACAAGGAACATGGTACTGTAAAAGTGGTTGAGGAATTCTCTTACAAGTTGCTTCCAGCTGTCAATTGATTCTGCTTCTAGATCCATATACCAATAAAAACAGTGCTTTTGAAGGACTGTGCAACTTGTTTGGCCAAAAGGTCATTGCGTTTCCTAGCATTCTCACAAGTTTTGTGAAATAGGCTATGTGTTGTTTTGGGTTACCTTTCCTATCAAACAGATTAAACTTGGGAGGTTGGTAGCCATCTAACATTCTCATGTTATCAATGCGCTTGGTGTATGGCTTTGAGTACATAACCGAGCTTTAGGTTGCCCTTCATATTGTGCCCGAACTGCTGTTAGAATGAGAATGATGATACAAAGGAAGTGGAAATTTACTAAGAGGTTCCTTTAGTGTCGGTTCCCTTCTCCTTTTTCTTAGTGGTAAGAACTTAAGTGATTCCTAATAAATGTGTTAGGTCTTGACCCTCTAAGACGTTCCCATTGAGCCTGTTGACGAGATCAGCGATTTGGAAGTTCTTTTCTTTCACCATCTTAATCAGCTTCTCAATTGTAAGCTCTATGCTTACAATCATTTCATATACAGTAACTGGTGTTTACCACCATGGAAAGGCATGACTTCCTCTAAATTAGGTTTATCTGTCGTGGATTTAGATTCCTTCATCTTCCATAATTGCAGTTGAAGAAGAGCTAGTTAAGGAGAAGTAGATGCCCCGTATTTTTTACTGTGACGTTCTCTGATCCTAAAGACTTCATGGAAGATAGATCCCCGAGCTTCACAGGGCTTCCACCTTTCCTGCCAGTAAGAACATTCAAGCTGATGAATGGAGTAGCATGCATCCAAATTTTCGGCTTGATGGGAGACAGGCACGTAAAAAAGTTTATCACCAAAGTTTCCTAAGATCTCAACACTAGAGGCAAGGCTTCTTGTTGGCTATAAGCGACCTTGGTGATGTTCTTCTTTAAGGCCATTTGATCCAGCAAGGTTGATGTAAAGATTTATGGAAAGGAGAAAAAGAGATAAGAGGTAGAGTCTATCCCACCTGTGCATGCTAGAAATTTGAACACAAATTTTAAGCTTAAAAAGTAAATAGACAAAAATCAGTGTACAAATAACAATTTATAGATACTTGTAAATAAATGGTTACAGCTTCGTATAATATTCTTTACAATAAAAGAATAAGGATTCCTCTTATTCAATCTCCTGAGAATTTAATTCAATCTGAAGGCTGTGAAGCTTGATATTAGATGGAATGATTTGTTTCTTTCAAGACGACATTGTGGATGGTCGTTTGGGAAGGATTTTTGATGAACTCTGCTAGCACTGGGCTTGATAACAGTGAACCTTTTGGTTGTTTTGAATCTCTGATTTGTAAGATAATAGAAGCAAGATAATTTCAAGAGTTTTGTCTTGAATTTTCTGTGCGTGTCCGCTTTCCATTGCTAATGCAAACCTATTTATAAAAGAAGACTAGGGATAATAATTTTTGGAATTGAAGAAAATTTAGGTATTTGATTGTTTTAACTTGATTTGGGGTAATTCAATTTTATTGAAGGTGATTTGAGGAAGATTAGATTTGGCCATGAACAATTAGCATTTGAATGGTGCTTGATTGAAATATTAATTGGTATTGATTTGGGGATTGAGGTTGATTTGGAGTGATTTTGTTGTGATTGGTGTTAATGACCAATTTGTGTGCTATTTGCTTTATTGATCAATTTGTAATTTAATTAATTGACCCATAAATTGGTCAATTATTTCAATAGTCAAATGCTAAAATTGTGGTGTCTATAAAGTATTTAGAAAATATAAAACTAGATAAGTCACACTTCCTAATGCCAATTGATTGGTTTTAAGGGTATGGACTCTAATACTATAAAATATTTTTGGATTCAATGGCTTGAAATATGTATAAGTTCGTAGTCATGCAAAAATGAAACCTCAAACTTCAATTGAAAGTTTATTAATTTGAAACTTCACCTATTCAAGTGACAAACTGAAGTTATAAAAAATAATAATAATAAAATAACAAAATAGAACAAAACAATAAAAAATAAATAAATGAATAACAAAATAACAAAACAAAACAAAACAATAAAGAAAATTAAAAACAAAAATACAAAAATACAAAAATACAAAAAGAACAAAAATAAATAAAAAAACGAAACACAAAAAATAAAAAAAAAATAGCACATCATAGGATGAAAGAAAACCATAGTGTGATTTATATGTACTATTTTTTTTTCCCTATTATTACTAGTAATAATATTCATGAATATGTATGATTTTTATCACTATGGAGATACTAGTTAAATATTTAGGTTATGGTGTTACAAATGATTAGGATAATTCATTATTTTGGCAATGGATCATGGGAAAGGTAAATGTTGACATAGCTTGGGAATATTATGTGAAGGATCATGATCACAATGGCTCAATTGTAGCATCAAATCAAGAGATATCAAGCAATGAATCACAAATCAAAACTAGTGCCTTGGAAAACAATCTCACTGAATGCTATGGCATGATTCATGGAGTCAACCCAAATAATTGTTACAAAGAGCTTTGTTGACATTTCTAAATTAATTATGTTACCACTAGATTACTATATGTATACAAATTCATATTCAAAAGCAAGGGGAGAAATTTAATTCATTCATTTATCTTTAGTCTTCCTTTGTTAAAATTCATTATGGTATCAAAGTAAAATTCTTCAAATGCCTTGTAAGAACCTAAACTCTCCATTCAATTTTTTTACCAATGCTCTAACTTATTTCAATCAAATTATCCACCATAAATTTCCTCCTTTTGAAATCTCAAATCCTACCATTGATTCGAAGCCTTAGCCGTGGACATCATATCACAAGCTCTCAAAAACTAGATGATGAAGTCACCTAATTTCAACTAGAACCAAAACCAAAAATCCAAATACAGAGCAATGGAATGTTGAATGATGGATTATTTACCTCATGGCTTCTCAAAAATGTGAAAGAAGAAACTCTTAGCATGATATTATATGGAGAGGATACAACTTATTCAATCTAGAGTGCGCTTTATGACCAGTTGTTGCCTTACACCGAAGATAGTGAGGCTCAACTGAAAAACAACCTCTCTGGTTTATCAAAGGGGACTCTATCATTAGATGAATACATTAGAAAATTTAGAGAAATTTGTGATAAACTCACAGCCATTGGCAAACCATTATTAGATGTGGACAAAGTATTCCAAATTGTAAAAGGACTTGGAATCAAATACAAAGAATTCTGAATGACCAAATTGTAGTTTTAACGAGACCTCCATAACTTTCCTTTAATCAATTTATCATGTCTTTGCAAAGACTTTGAACACGTTTACCTTACCGAAGAAAAATACTTTATTGATCACAATTTTGCCATTTTTAGCCAATAAGGAAGAGGAAGAAATATGTGTGGAAGTAGAGGATATTTCATAGGATGTAGCTCGAAACAATTTCATGAAAATTGTTCAAACAACAACTGCAACTATCAAGCCTCAAACTCCCCAAGTCCTACTAAAGCTATCTAAAACAATGGTGCTTGTTAAATTTATGGAAGGAAAAAAAAATCATATTTCTAAAAAGAGTTTATAACAGGTATGAATACATTAGCGGAGATGAAAATATCCAAGAAGCACTGGCGGCAATGAATCTTAATGGTGACAATGATCCACTTTAGAGCAACTACTCATATGACAAGCCAATGAGGTAACTTAGAAAATTTAAACCTTATGTTAGGCACTGACACAATTTTTGTTAAGAATGGGTAAGCTTTACCCATTCCCATATAGGTAAAGCATTGCTTAGAACCACACAAGGTAAGCTTCACCTAAACAATATACTGGTAATGCCCAAACTTAAAATGAATTTGTTATCTATGAGTCAACTTATTGATAATAATGCTTGTACTTTGAATTTAACTCTAATGGTTTTGTCATTAAGGATTAGAAACCAAAGGCCTTGGCCAAAGGACATAAACAAGAGAACTTGTATGTGCTTATAAAGGGGAAAATTAAAGCTCTTACTACAGTCAAAGAATCATCTTTTGTGGTATGGTATGCTCTCTTAGGACATCCAAACTTAAAATTCTTGTGAACTTTGGAAAATAGGGAAGTTATCAATGTTTCAAATTGGTTAACAAAAAGTAATTTAGGTACTAATTGCCAAAATTTTTTAATAAATCTGATTCTGTTTCAAGTTTTCATTTAAAACAATTCATAGTGATTTATGGGGACATGCTTCTACACTTTCCTCTCCTAAAATTTCAAAATTATGTGATTTTTATTAGTGACTTTACTTGTTACACATGGTTATATCCTTTAAAGCATAAACATGAATTTTGTACATGTTTTCTTAAATTTCAGGCATTTGTTGAGAAACATTTTGATAGAAAGATTAAAAATTTTCAAAGTGATGGTGGTGGTGAATTCACTTCAAATGAGTTTACAAATGATCTAGGTCATAGTGGTATTTCTCAACAACTTTTATGTCCTTACACACTAGAGCAAAATAGACTTGTTGAGCACAAACATTGACACTTTGTCAAAACAGGACTGACTTTACTTTTCCATGCTAATGTTTCCTTAAAATTTTGAGTTTATGCTTTCTTAATTGCTATTTACCTTATTAATCGATTGCCTCTCTCATCCATTAGTAAGAAAACGCCATATTTTAAACTTTAGGTAAAAATCGTGATTACTCTGGTATACGAATTTTTGGGTCTCCATGCTTTCCTTATCTAAATACACTTGGGTTACATAAGTTTTCTAGAAAAACCATTTCTTGTGTCATTTTAGGATATAGTCCACTCCATAAAGGATATCGATGCTTAGATCCACACACTCATCATATATATATATATATATATATATATATACATATCATGTCATGTAGTATTTAATGAACAATATTTTCCTTACGTACCTCAAAAAAAATTCCATAACTACACAATCTTATAATTCATCTATTACAATTTTTCCTACCTTTGATGAATGGTTTTCAGGAAGTATGAAGAATAACTCATGACCTAAATTATATACACAAATACCTAGTCTTAACTTTGGAGAAACTTTTAGCCCAATTGTCAAGGCTCCAACAATTCTAGTTATCATCTCTCTAACCGTGCATTTCAAGTGACCTCTTAAACAATTAGACATCAAGAATGCATTCTTACATGGCACACTCAATGAATGTGTTTACATGGACACTAAGATTTGTGCATCCATAATTTCTAGATCATGTTTGCCTCCTCCACAAATCTCTTTATGGTCTCAAACAAGCACCTCATGCATGGTTTGTTAAATTATCTAGTTACCTCATTTCCATTGGATTTACATGTAGTAAAGCATATTAATCTTTCTTTATTTATCATTATGGCATTACCTTTACTCTTTTCCTTGTCTATGTAGATGATGTCATCATTACAGGTGACACTCCAACTTTTATCTCCAGTCTTATAATCTTACCAGACAACTTAGCAAGGAATTTGATCTCAAATATTTAGGCCAACTCCATTATTTCCTAGGACTTGAAGTCAAATACTTTTTCGATGGTCTTACCATTTCCCAAACAAAGTAGCTCATGACCTTCTAGCGAAAGCAAACATGCTTGAAGCCTCAAAGATTAACAATCCCATTTCTCAAAAACCAATTGCACTATCAAATGACAATAAGCCCATGGTTTTTATTGAATATCATCACTTATGGGGCTTTCTCCAATATCACACATTCACTTGCCTAGACCTTACACAAGCTATCAATCTCATGTTCTAATATTTTCAATATCCAACTAAAAAAGATAATTGTGCTATCAAATGCATTTTGTGTTACAAAAAAGGAACTTTGACACATGGCCTTCATTATTTATCATAAAGCTCTCTTTTATGATGCAGATTAGGCAGATTGTCTAATTACTAAGAGAAGCACTACTAAATATTTCATATTTCTTGGATCAAATTGTGTATCTTGGGCCTCAAAGAAAAAAATTCACTTTCTCTCGTTCTAGTACTGAAGCAGAATACAAATCCTTAGCAACCACAATAGTTGGACTTACATGGCTTCAATATCTCTTCCATGACTTTAGTATCCAACTTGAATGTCCTCAACATATTTTTTGTGATAAAAAAATTGTCATTAACCTATCTTGCAATCTAATGTTTCATGCTTAAACCAAGCACATTAAAATTGATTATCATTTCATCAGGGAAATAGTTATTGTAGGTGATGTCCAAATCCGATACTTGCCTACAACTTAACAAATTGCAGATGTGTTCACTAAAGCATTCCAAAATATTATTTTGCAACATTTCGTGACAAGCTTGATGTTCATTCTTTCTCACTGCCAACCTTGGAGGGAAGGGGGTGTAAAGGATCAAGATCAAAATGGCACAATTGTAGCATCAAATCAAGTGATATCAAGTAATGAATCACAATCAAAATAGAGTCATTGAAAAATAATCTCACTAAATGCTGTGTCATGATTCATGGAGTCAACCCAAATAATTGTTATAAAAACTCTTGTTGACATTTCTAAATTAATTATATTACAGTTAGATTACTTGTATATATATATATATGTATACAAACTAATATTAAAAGCAAGGAAAGAAATATAATTCATTCATTTATCTTTAGTCTTCCTTTGCTAAAATTCATTATATTGCTCCATGATTAATAGGAATTCTAGTCATGTCCACTCTAACTTTTGTGACCATGCTATGTAGGGCAGTGTCAATCATTTTAAAGAGCATCTTGCTTAAAAGAAAGGCAATGTCACTTCACTTTCTAAGTTCCCTTAGACTTAGATCAAAGTGATGCAAGAACATCAGATTCAAAGAACAAGTTGACAGTATAAAAAATTCCACTACTATTGACAATAAGCTATTGTTGGCAAGGAGCAGTTTACTGTTAGCCTTGATCGCTACTAACAAATATTTTGTTGGCAAAAGATTCTCAAAGATGTTGTTGTAGGTAGAGCACAGTATTTTCGATAGGCCATCAGCAATAATTACTACTAACAACATGTTGTTGTTCAACTATCTCATTTAAGAAAGTTTTAGATAATTATTGATAATAAGTTGTCGGTAATATGTTATTGAACTAAGTACTAAAAGCACAAGTTAGTATTATAGACAGTTGTCGACATCGATATTAAGCTTACTACTGACAGTACTACTATTGACATTAGTCAATCGACAGTAAGTTTTTATAATTTATTGACAACTTTGAATTATTTATTTTTTTTTGGATATTTCCTATTTTTAAGCAACAAACCTTTTTAACGAATATTTTAAAATAAAACTTTGGATTTTTATATACCAAAACTGACAATAATTATTCAACAATTGTAAGTTTATATAGTTAAATTCTTCTCTAATCAATCCCTCTTAACCTAGGGATGTCCTGGGACCTAACCTAGAAGGCTGTCCCCACCTACGCACTGAGTAAATGTGTGGAGTGATTAAAGAAATAGTCCATAGTTTGGGCTCTAGAAGGATTTGGTGTTGCTTATATTTTACAAGAGATACATATTTATAAATATGATCATATTAGAGATTCAAAATATATACAATTTCAATACATAAAATCCCTAACTAGTCTCATAACTTGACATCTACAGCATCATCATCCTCTGGCACTACGTTAGTACTGGAGCAATTGAGGAATGCAATACATGTTATCATTAGCAAAAAAATAGTTCTAAATAATATAATTACTTGAAGTTATAATAAATAACTAGGAAATATGTGTAAATATGTAAATGATCATTTTTCCCCCATAACCTAAACACAACCAACATGTTAACTTCCATACTTTTTTATCTGAAAATCCAAATGACATTTTGTTTCTTTCTATAAGTCTTATTTGACACTACTGACGTTGCAGTATAGTTGACTCATCCTAAATTATTTCGCAAATAACTAATTTTTTTTCATGTTGCTAAGTTAAAATTTTAAACTAATAAATGCACACTTTCATTACTTAGGTGTTCAGAAGTTGAAATTTCAATGACATGAATTAAACACAAGTAACCATGGAAACAAACCTGCATTGTCCACAAAAATTAAATAAAAAATCAACAAAAAGGAGCAGATGAAGAGCATAAGAAAGTTCAAATTGTTTATTCACCTTCTGCTAATTTATTATCATACTATCTAATGGAATAAGAGAAGGGTTATGGTCATAGAGAAATTTACTATAATCTCTTTTGATTGATAGTGGAATAAGACACAAATGATACGAGTTTAAGTTTTGTTAGGAGTTGGATGGGACAAGGGGTTTGGGGGGATCTTCCCCGTAAGAAAGAGATAGAAAGAAAGTGTTATGAGTGGGTGAAAATTCTCTATATTTATGGCCTACTCTACGATCTGTTATATAAATGGGTAAATGCTTTTTTCCATTATGGATAGCAATCGTATATCCAATTATTGTGGGTATAATGGTAGATGCTCAGGTCCAAATTTCTTTTATTTCTTTTTTTTGCTTGTGTTAAGCTTATTTCTTTTTCTTAAAAAAGGATTCGCCATAGAATGAAATTTTTTTTTTTTAGTGAATATGGCATAGCATGTGTTCTTCGACTCATTGTTACTCCAAATGGTAAAGATGTTATTAATTATGAACCAATATTAGGTTATTTACACAGATGGATGGAAAAAATTGTGAAAAATAGAACATTTCTACAATATCTTTCTTCACCAATTACTAAGATGGTAAGATTTGATTAGATATATACTTTTATTTCCCGCTCTCAGTCTTAGTAGACAAAAACATTATTCAGGATAGGAAAAAAATAAAATAAAAATGCCTATGCTTTTTTCCTTGGTTGGAGGGTTTTCCATGTTAAATATTGTGTGTTATTTTTGTGGTTGCCTGCAACTTTATTGAGTAGTGGGGTTTTACCCCTACAATTTGTATAAGAGGTAAGGTTAATTTATAGGTGGTAGTTTGAGATGTCAAAATTTGCAGGCATAAAGTTTAAGGTAGAGTTGATCGATGGGAAGTACATTTTCAATTTTTAGCAAAGTAATGTGAAGGACATCCTTGTGCAATAAGATTTGCATACGGTCTTGCAAGGTAAGAAGCAAGAGATGATGAATGGTGATGATTGAGAAGAATTGAAGATGAAAGCTGTGAGTATAATTCATTTGGCTCATGTTATGTTCTGAATGTAAATTCTCTAGTAGAATTATGGAAAAAGTTGGAAAAAAATTATATATCGAAATCTCTCAAAATCAACTATATTTAAAGAAAGAATTGTATCAATTGAAGATGGAGGAAGATCCAAATATCCAAGATCATCTGAATACCTTCAATAAGCTTACTACACAGCTGTTGAGTGTAGAAGTTAAAATAGAAGAGGATAAACAACTTTGTTGTTGTCATAGTATGAAAATTTAGTGACTACATTATTGGTCGGGAATGAGACATTGAAGATGGAGGAAATTATTGAAGTTTTGCTGGAGAGTGAAAAATTCAAGTAAGCCTAGTAGTAATTTTGAAGGTGGAGTTTATATAACGAGTTCTGGTTGTGGCAGGAGTGCATCATGTGAAATGAAATATGTTGGAAAAAAAAAAATTTAGACTGATGGTGAATCACAGAGATAAGAAGTGTTACTATTGTCATAAGATGGGGCATTTTCAATTTTATTACAAGAAGATGAAAATGATATGGAAGAATTTAAGAAGAAATCTAAGAAGTATAAGGGCACTATCTCATTTAGTAAAGAGGATGATTCAATTGATGGTGATACGCTTATGATTAGAAAAAATAAGAATTCTTTGGAAGATTCTTGGGTTTTAGACTCTGCATGCTCTTTTCATATTTGTTCGAATAGACGTTGATTTGAAAATTATAGATAATGCGGATGAACCATTGAATTGGCCAATGATAATGAGTTAGAAGTTGTTGGTATTGGCAATGTAAAAGTTAAGATGTATGATGGTAGTATCAAGACATTGTGTGATGTAAGATGCATTCCCAAGCTTGGAAGAAATTTAATTTCTCTGGGTACGTTAGATTCTCTTGGTTATGTGTATTCTGCAAAAGGTGGAGTTATGATTAGTAAAGGTTCTCTGGTGGTGACTGAAAGAGAAAATGGTAGAAATTTTTATAAGTTGAATTAAAGTACAATGAGATGAAATAATCATTGTGGATTTTGGAAAGAAGCGACAAGCAAGGTGGAGTGTGGAAGTTTAGCCAAGAAAAGAGTTTCTTTTACTGAAAGAGCTTAATTGAATTTTTTTCTTGCAAGTATGACTTAGACTTCGTTGGAGTTTGCAACTAGTAAATTGTGATGGTGAATGTGACAATAGAAATTGAAGTAGATCAATGTTTGATGCAATTTAAGCAAAGTTGGAGATTATTGGGCTTGTGCCTTAAATTGTAAAGAGAAAGAAAATATCAATTTTTCATGCTATTGAGCTTATGGTCTATATGTCCATTAGGATTAGGTTTTTTGGTAGGTTGATGTTGCCAACATATTATAAATAGTAGCAATAGAAGGGGGTGTGCTATTTACTGTGATTTTTTGAGTGAGAGTGGTTATTAGTTGTAAATTGGGATTTGGGATTGTGAGAGAGAGATTTATTATAATCTCCTTTGTTTGATAGTGGAACTTCTTATTGCCTTGGCCCGTGATTTTTCCTTAGTTAGAGGACTTTTCACGTTAAATGATATGTGTTATAATTTATGTAGTTGCCTACAACTTTACTAAATAATAGGACTTTACCCCTACAAATTAAACACCCTAAATTTAGAAATGGACATATATATTATAATGAAATACATACATAGCTCACAAGGAATTAGAGCTACAAGCAGTCTGAGCCCAAGCCTAGCTTTAGGTTGTTTGGGCTCAGCTGAGGCTTGTTAAAGGCTCACAAGCCTAAGCTAGCTAAAGGCTTGCTTAGAATTATGTGTGTACAGACTCGAATCATGGGCTTGTTTATAAGCCAAATTTCTGAAATGGAGAAAAATGTAACATGTATGGAGACCAAAGATTTTCTAACCCTAAACTTGTTATAAAGAATCCAAGTGTGTTGCCCCTAAGCTAGATATGTTAAATTGTTCAAATAATTATATTTATTATATGTTTATCTTATACATAAAAAATACTAATAAATAAATATTTTTAATTTATTTAAACGAGTTGGGCTCGTAAGCTTTAGAGCCTAGCTTTTCAAAGTTTAAGCTTGGCTCAATTACATAACCAGCCCTAAAATAAAGCTCAAGCTCGGCTTATTTAGAAAACTAACTGAAATATAGTGAGCCCTTGCTGAGTTTGTTCACGAGCTGTTCAATAATAACTCGAACCATTTGCAACCCTTCAAGGAACATAATAAAGTAACCTGACAAATAAAAAGAAATATATATTTTCTATAATCCTCAATCATATAATTTTAAAATCTGAAATCCAAAGTAGTAATCACCAATACCTTCTGCACAACATCTTTCTAATTAACAATCTATCTAGCTAATTTGCTAAGATCAATTCCAAAATTGTGTGTAATATAAATGCAAACCTTAAATTTTTATTTAATTAGCATAAAAATATGCCTTTAAGATGTTGTAATTTATATATATATAAATGAAAGATATAATACAGAACTAAGAGCAAGAGCATCTTATTAGAGTCTGCAAACCCTTTTTTTTCTACCAAACTTTGTACCAATAAATCAAAATCTCACAAATTAAAATCACAACCTAACTTTTGTGTAAGAAACAATTAGAAGCCCTAACTCAAGAACACCCAAAAGCTAAAGAGGGAAATCCTAACGCAAGAACACCTAGGAGCTAAAGAGGGAAACCCTAACTCAAGAACACCTAAATGCCCAAATCTACAACACAAAACTTTGAAAAAAAAATTACAGCAAAGGGAAAAGCTAGGGAAACCTAACTTCGGATTGCTTTGTGCTGAAATTGACAAGAAAGGAGGATGCTTCTTTAGGAGGTTTGGTTCAATTTGGGAAAAAGAGGGAACAGTGGAGGAAACACAATTTAAATTTGGGGCTTACTACTATCGATATAATGCTGTTGACAATAATAAAAGAAAGCTGTTGGCATAAACCATAATTTTTTTAATGTATTGCTGTTAGGAAAAATAATGTCGGTATTAATTTCGCGCCAAATAGCTACAATTTATTGGATTATTACAATAATTGTTATTTTCGGCCCAGGAGATTTTTGTTGTTCTGCTTAATACCAACAATGTATTAAGGTAATACTTTATTTGTTGTTGGCAATAACCAGTACTATCAACAATTTATTACCGACAATGATTTTGTTGTCGGCTTTAAAGCAATTTTTTATTAATGAGAGAGGAGTTGGAAGAGAAACATAACAATGATATGGAAGCAGAATAGAAAGCTTTAATTGAGAAAGATATCTAGGAAAGTCTTCAGATGTCTGAGATCGAGAAGAGTAGAAACATCATAGATGAAAAAGAAGAGAAAAAAGCTATTGATGAAAACATTTGTACTCATCAGATTAAGAAGCGTATGGACATGCAATATGAACAAGAGTTTGAGGTTGCGTATTGTGAGAGTGTTTAGTCTTACAAGGTGGAGTTTGGAGAAGAGGAGAGGGTAATAGCAACTTCAATGCTGCAGAATCTTCAAACAGTGATTATGGGGCAATGGAAGAAAATAAAAAGTTAGTATACAAGGGTGTGGATAAGTTAATTCAATATGTTTACTAATATTATTTTACTAGCTTATATAAATTGGAGTATAGTACGGCCCATGTATTAGGCCTGATATTGTGTATGTATATTATTATTGTATTTAGTCTTATTTTAGGCGAGGTTCATTATGTAGGTCAACTTGTATAACCGATATAAACAAGTTTTTATTTTTTATATTTTCATAGCAATACAATTTTACTAAAACACTTGTCAATTCAACTATATTAATCACATAAGTTATTTTTTTAATAATAATACATCTCTAATATTATTTTAGCCATTTATTTTAATTCAAGATATTTAGGTTGGCTCATTGATGATGATAAAAAATATAAATAAATAAAAAAAAGAAAGCAAGGTATACTTGATTTGAATAATTTATACAACAGATGAATGGGAAAGTAGACTATAGTGCTAGATTTCAAAAGAATATCTAACTGCATATGTGGAATTATTTTAAAAGAAGGTTTGTTTGCTAATTAATGGATGTATGGAATTATTTTAAAAAATTTGTAATGGTCTAAGGATATGGAAATTAGGATGGCTGGGTAGGAAGAAAGGATATTTTCGGTGAGACCACCTCCTTTGACAGATTTGAATATAACATAATCTGATCTTAAGATTGAAGTTCTGGAATTACCGCACAGATGTTTAGATAAACAAAGATTTCATTACTTGCTTAACAATATGTAGACTGACTATTTTTATAGGCTTCTCTAGGTACTAGAACCTTCTATAGACTCTTTAATGACATTTATTTGATATTAAATTAATTATTTAATGACTTATGACTGACTTACATATTGAACAATACAAAGGTATCTTCTAGAATAATTAAATAGTAAATTATATTTTGGTTCTAGTAATTTAACTCGAATTTTAATTTGATCCCTACCATTCACTTTTATATAAATTAGAGTATAGTATGACCCATCATTAATGACCCAAGATTTAGGCCTGATTTTGTCTATATACATTATTATTATACTTAGTTTTATATTAGACTAGGTTCATTATGTTAGGTAACTTATATAAGCCTATATACACATGCTTTCATTTTATATATTTTCAGGGCAATACAATTTTATTAAAACACTTTTCTGTTCAACTATTTTAATCACTTAACTTATTTCTTTTAATAATAATACTTCTCGAATGTTATTTTAGCCATTTATTTTAATTCAATATATGTATTAATAATGAGAATTTGCATTGACGGTAATTTTATGGATAGAAGTGATTATACTGTTCATTCAATTTACTGTTAAGGGGGTTTGCAGATGAGAGATATGTCAATAAGCTTGAGGTTGGTTCACTAATGATAATAAAAATAAATAAATAAATAAAAATAGCAAAGTATACCTGACTCGAATAATTTCTACAAAAGATGAACCGGAAAAATGTAGTGTTTGGTCAGATAGTGAATGAGATGAAAGTAGTGGAGAAGATATATAAGATCGGGTCAGATTTCTGTTTCATCCAACCACCTGTGATAATTACAGAACCTGAGATAATTACCGATTGTGGAGTGAGAACGTGAAATATATTTGAATTTTATTTTTTTTCTTATGAGACTTTGGTGTTTATATATTCCATTTTATGTGAATATATAATTTATGGAATTTGAATCTCTATGAAGGTAGACTATAATGGTAGATTTCAAAAGAATATATGTTTGCTAATTAATGATGTATGGAATTATTTTAAAAGAATATTTGTTGGCTAATTAATGGATGTATGGAATTATATTCAAAATTTTGTAATGGTTTAAGGGTGTGGAAATTAAGATGGCTAGTGGGAATAAAGGATATTTTCGGTGTGGGAGTAGTCCACCTTCGTGAACAGATCTAAATATCAAAATCTGATCTTAAGATTGAAATTCTAGAATCACCCCAGAGATGTTTAGATAAACAAAGATTTCATTACTTGCTTAATAATACGTAGACTGGCCCTTTTTATAGGCTTCTTTAGGTACTAGAACCTTCTATAGACTCTTTAATGACATTTACTTGATATTAAATTAATTCTTTAATGACTTTGACTGATTCTAGATTAACTAAACCCTATGACAATCTAATATGCTCGTGGGACTAATATTACTGAATACATATTAAACAAAAGTATCTTTTAGAATACTTGAAGGCTAAATTATATCTTTGATTCATGTAATTTTACTCAGATATTACTTTAGCCTCTGACCATTCACTTTACTATAATTGAATTCCCACCATTTTAAAATCATAACAATTAGGAAGTGACATGAACTAACATATACCATAGTGGACAAACATAAAATTAACATTTGTCATTATAAAAATTTATAAAAAAAATATAAATAAATAAAACTCAAATTTTATTTATATATAGAAAATGTTATATTAAAAATTATTAAAATTAAAACTATTATCTTAACCCTCAACCTATTCTTCTTACTCTATTTCTTGATCGAAACCTAAATCCAAAATCTCTAAAACCCATCCCTTCCAACTAACTACCCAACAAAACAAAGACACCATCCTTTATGGGAAGAAGTTATGAGCAGCATTTCAGTCTAAGAGAAAATAGAGAAAGACAAAAAAAAAAATGTTGAAGACCCAAAACCTGAACCATTAAAGGGAAAGGAAAAGCGGCACACCAAACAAGTTGATGAAAAAGTGGGTGATCAAAGTGAGAAGAAGAAGAGGAAGAGAACATTAGAGTTTGGGGGTGAAAATGGGTAGAAGAAGTATGCCCATAAAGTATTGAAGTAATTAGTGCATCTAGAAGATTAGAGTTTCTTACGAGGGTTTCCAATTACACCAAGCAATTGATGATTCTCGATTAGAGAGATTCAAGGACATGGTATAAAGTCAAACTACCTTAGGTAGGAGAATTTGTAATTTGTGGGTTTTGAAATTTTCTCCAAATTTGTTATGATCTTAGGTGCAAATCTAGATTTAGTTTCTATTTTTTTTTCTTTTTTTTTAATTTGTTGGATATTAAGGTTGGGTAGTGGTGGGTGATTGTTTTAGTTAGTTCAATCATGGTAGTATGATGGTGGTTATGATGTTTTGATAAAGAAAAAGGAAAAAAATATATACAAAAATTACTCTATTATTTTACTCTCTTTTTTTCTTTTAATTTTTAATATAACTTTAATATTTATAAATATTTGAAGTTTTGTTTATTTATATTTTTATATAAATTTAATAATGACATTGTCAATTATTTATTTGTCCACAATGATATCTGTTAATCCATGTCATTTCTTTTAATGGTAACCCTAATAGTCCACTAACGAAAGATGACAACAAGGACCTAATTGGTACAATTTTATAATTAAGGGATCTAATTGCAGCAAAATAACTAATTGGGACTAAAGTGAAATCCAAGTCAAAATACATGGACCAAAGATAATCTAAGTGATTTCTACATTTTAGCTTAAGCTAACCAACAAGAGCTTGTGAAACAACATTTGCACAACTACCATCATCAAGGACTAGCTTCATAACCTGATCTCCACATTTAACGTTAGTGAAAGATTATGGTTCTCACCCAATCATCGTGGACATATTCCTTTGCTGAAGTGAAAAGTTTCCCTATTACCGTTTTAACATGCTTCACTCCTTCAACTTCTTACACACCTTCTTATTCTTCAACTACTTGTTGTTCTTCACTTTTTAGTTGGTTATGGTCAATTGTTTCTTCTTCACAGAGATTCAGATTTTAGTTGGTCACATTGATACAAAGTGTCCCTTTCCTCACTTAAAGCATTCATTTTCTAGCCCTGCTTGTTGCTGTTTCTAGTTGAATCCCTTAGGATTTGAATTTGTACACATAGTCATATCATTAACTATCTTGTTCGCTAAATCACTTGCAAGAAAATTTAATATTTGTGTCTTCATAATGTAGACTCAGATACTTACTTAATTATTTACGTGTGCACCCGAATGCAGATAAACATACACAAATACTTTAAACTCAGTTAATATTATGCTATGCAAAGACACAAATTATTAGCGTCTGCATAACATACATAAATTTAGACTCAATAGTTGTTTAAAATTCTCTGCATCTAATACTTTGTGTCTGCATTGCAGACTCAAATAAGCAAACACAAAAATACAGACCCGGATGATAATATATTTTTATCTATATTATTATAAAAGTCAGAAAAGCCTCCTATAGTCTCCTACTATATAATAGGTATATATTTAATATACAAATATTCATACTCCTTTCCACCATCTAACTTTCTTTCACCTTCTCACTCTCCTACTATCTCCCATTCTTTTAATATATAAATATTCATTTTATCAAATTAAATTACTTAAAAAATTAAATTAATGTACAATATATACAATGCACATATGTGTGTACAAGTCACTAACATTAACCTCCTCACTTTCCTACTCGCTCTCACCATCTCACTCTCCTACCATCCCCTAATCTTTTAATATACAAATATTTTTATCAAATTAAATTAAAATATAATATATGTAACGCATATATGTGCGTGTAGGTCATTAGTTATACGTATGTGTCTGCCTATAATATATGTAGATGATTATGAAGCAAACATATATAGATTTTATTTTATTATTTATATTTTGTAAAAAAATACATGTAAATACCCATTTAAAATAAAATTTATATTTCAAATCAAAATTTTATATAAATAGGATATTATTTCACAAGAAAGCATCCTAAAATATTTCAAGAAAAAAATGAATAAAAACCTACAAGGCATCTTCTAAAACCTCATCTTCTTTCCATCATTTCTTGTCATATTATTGGCTGAGGTGTGCAGTGTTCATTGGAGGAACAATAGGCTAAAATAAAGAAAATGAATAAGTTATAAGTTTCATTTTGACAAAATCCTAACAGTTGATCCAAATTCTATTTCATTTTTTTTCTACATGTCATATATGTCCCTATGATTGTATTGGTACTCTCAGAATCCCAAATTTTTTAATATTTTTTCTTTGAAATTAAATTTTGTACTTCAAATCCTAACTGTTGATCCAAATTCAATTCAAATTTTATTGCATATATTCCAACAAGTCTTACTCATTCCCAAGGTCATGCTGTTATTTTTGGATTCTTGAATGGACATCTACTTGATTATTTTGGTCCTTAAATCCCAATTTTCAAATAATTTATTTAAAAAATTGAAATTTGTGCTAAAAATCCTAATCGTTGATCTAAATTTTTTTTGTCTCCATGGTACTTTTGGTACTCCTAGAATCCCAAACAAATGTCTACTTAACAATTTTGCCCTCTAAACCTTATTTTCAAAGATTTTGTTTTTATATTTAAACATGTGCTTAAAATCATAACAGTTGGCCCACATGTTATTCTGACTTTTCATACACGTCTTATTCTTTATCACGGTCATGCCAGTTCTCCAAAAATCCAAAACAAATGTATACTTGATAATTTTGCCTCGAACCTTATTTTTCAAAGTTTTTGCTTAGAAATTGAAATTTGTGCTTAAAAACCTAATTGTTGATCCAAATTTTATTCTTCTTTTTTTTTTTTTTTACAAATTTGATTCATCTCCACAGTTGTTGCAGTACTCCATGAATCCTGAACGAACGTCTGCTTGATTAGTTTGTCCCCCAAACTCAATTTTTCAAAGCTTTTGCTTAAAAATTGAAAATTGTGCTTAAAATCCTTATTGCTGATCCAAATTTTATTTCAATTTTTCCTACATGCCTTAGTCGTCCTTATGATTATGAAGCAGATGTAGATAGATTTTATTTTGTTTTTTATATTTTCTAGCAAATACATGTAATACCCATTTAAAATAAAAATTTTATTTCAAATCAAAATTTTATATAAATTAAATATGATTTTATAGGAAAACATCCTAAAAATATTTCAAGAAAAAGATCAATAAAGACCTACAAAGCATCTCTTAAAACCTTATCTTTTTCCCATCCTTTCTTATCATGCTGTTGGCTAAGGTGTGCAAGGCTAGATGGAGGATCACCAAGCTAAAATAAAGAAAATGAATAAGTCATAAGTTTCACTTTGATATAAGTACATGTTCAAATTTAAGAGAACTTAAACTTAGCTTTGAAATTGTAACGTGTTGACAAAATCCTAACCTGTTGATCCAAACTCTATTTCGCATTTTTCTACAAGTTTTATCTATCCCCAAGATGGTGTCAGTACTCTAGAATCTTGATAGATGTCTACTTGACCATTTTTCCCCTGAACCCCATTTTTCAAAGTTTTTTTTTTTTTAAATTAAAAATTGTACTTAAAATCCTAAACGTTGATCCAAATTCTATTCTAGTTTTTTCTACGTCCCAAAGATCATACTAGTACTATTAGAATCTTGAATGGACATCTACTTGATTGTTTTGCTCCCTGAAACCACTATTTTTCAAATATTTTACTTTGAAATTAAAATTTATGCTTAAAATCATAACTATTGGTCCAAATTTTTTTGTCTTTTTTCTAAAAGGTCTTATTCACCTCTATGGTTGTTATGGCACTCTTAGAATCCTAAACACTATTTTGTTTTGAAATTCAAAATGTGTGCTTAAAATACTAATAGTTGGACAAATTCTATTTTTGTTTTTTCTACAAGTTTTATTTGTTCTCACAGTCATATTGGTAATCCTAAAATAAAAAACAAATGTATAATTGAAATTTTTGCTTTCAAACCTCATGTTTCTAAGTTTTTGCATTGAAATTGAAATTTTTGTGCTTAAAATCCTAATGGTTGATCCAAATTTTATTTCATTTTTTTTACAAGTCTTATTTATCCTCACGATCATTGAGGTACTCCCTGGAATCCCGATCAGACATTTACTTGACCAAATTCTCTCCCTAAATTCCTATTGTTAAAGATTTAGCTTTGAATTGAAATTTACAATTAAAATCCTATATGTTGATTCAAATTCTAATGCATTTTTTTCTAAAATATTATTCATCCCTACAGTTATGTCAGTACCCTAAAGTGCTGAACGAAAGTCTTCTTCACCATTTTGCCCCTTGAACCTTATTTTTCAAAGTTTTTGTTTTCAAATTTTAACTTGTGTGTAAAATCCTAATCGTTGATCTAAACTATATTAAAAATTTTCCTACAAGCCTTATTTGTCCTCACAGACATGTCGGTACTCCCAATACGAACATCTACTTAACCATTTTGCCCCTCCTGAACCCCATTTTTCCAAGATTTTACTTTGCAATTGAAAATTGTGCACAAAATCCTATATGTTGATCCAAGTTCAATTGTTTTCTTTTTCTTTTCCAAATGTCTTCGTCCCCACAGGTTGTTTTGGTACTTATGGAATACCAAACATATGTCTACTTAACTATTTTGTCCCCCGAAACCCCATCTTTCAAAGATTTTGCTTTGAAATTATAACTTGTACTAAAAATCCCTAACCTATTGATCCGAATTCTATTTCAGTTTTATCCAACAAATCTTATTTGTCTCCACAGTCATGACGGTACTCCTAGAATCCCGAATAACGTCAACCTGACCAATTTGCCTACCCCAAAAATCCATTATTTAAAGCTTTTACTTTGAAATTAAAAAATTGTGCTTAAAATCCTATTTATTTCTTGAATTCTATTTCTTTTTTCCTTACAAGTCTTATTCATCCCTAGACTCCAGTATTACTAGAATCTTGAATGGACAACTTACTTCAATGTTTTGCCCTCCGAACAGTATATTTCAAAGCTTTTGCTTTGAAGTTGAAACTTTTGCTTAAAATCCTAACCATTTAACCAAATTTTATTATTCTTTTTTCCTACAAGTTTTATTCATCCTCACAGACATGCCACTACTTAAAAAATTCAGGACAAACATCTATTTGACTGGTTTCCCCTACCCTGAACTACATTTTTCAAAGATTTTGCTTTGAAATTGAAACTTGTTCTTATAATCCTAACTGATGATCTAAATATTTTTCCTATAGGTCTTATTTGTCCCACAATCTTGTCAATACTAATGGAATCATAAACAGACTTCTACTTAATATTTTTTTCACCCTAAACCTCATTTCATAGAAATTTTACTTTGAAATTGAAACTTGTTCCTAAAGCCTAACTGTTGACCTAAATTCTATTTATTTGTTCCTAAAAGTCTTATTTGTTCCAAGGTCGTGCCGATACTCCTGAAATCCTAAACTCCATTTTTCAAAGCTTTTGTTTTGAAATTGAAATTTTGATTAAAATCCTAACCTTTGATTCAAATTCTATTTCATTTATTTCAATAGGACTTATTCATTCCCACGCTTATGTCGGTGCTCTTAAAATCTCAAACTAACATACTTGACAATTTTGACCCCTAAACCTTATTTTTCAAAGCTTTTGTTTTGAAATTGAAACATGTGCTTAAAATCATAACCTTTGTTCTAAATTCTAGTTCTTTATTTACTAAAAATATGTTTGTCTCCAAGGTTATGTCGATACTCCCGAGAATCCTAAACAAACATCTACTTGACCTTTTTGTTCACCAAACCACATTTTTCAAAGATTTTTTTTTTCAAATTAAAACTTATTCATAGAACCCTAACCATTAATCCAAATTATATTCCATTTTTCCAATAAGTTTTATTTGTCCCCTACGATCCTATCAGTACTCCAAAATCCTGAACATATGTTTAGTTTACCGTTTTTCCCTCCTGAACCCCATTTTCAAATATTTTACTTTAAAATTACTTATTCTTAAATTCCTAACCATTCATCCAAATTTTATTTAGTTTTTTTTCCTACGAGTCTTATTCATTCGCACAGGTCGAACAGGGCACTCCTAAAAGCCCAAATGGAAGTCTACTTGACTTCTCCCCCCCCCCCTCTCCCAAACTCCATTATTTGAAACTTTTGCTTTGAAATTAAAACTTGTGTTCAAAATCTTAACTGTTGATCTAAATTCTATTTTATTTTTTACTACAAGTGATATTTGTCCCTGCGAATTTGCCGATACTTCTAGAATTCTGAAAAGAAGTATACTTGACCAGTTTACCGCATTAAATCCATTTTTCAAAGTTTTTTCATAAGTGAAAAATGCATACTTGTTCACATAAATAAATATAAAGTATTAAAATGAAATTTAGAAAAAAATCATAACTCATATGTTTTAGATAGTGGTGTCGAAGGCAGTGATTGTACCCTAACTCTTGCTAGTTCACCTTTAACATATTGACCCACAATAAGTTATATGAATATGTTAGTTATTTATAATATGCATAATTAAATTGTCACAGTATATGAATTATTTATTAATATACTAGCATATTTACTGTATAAGGTAATAACTACTCATTCTCATCATTGTCAGTTAATGAAGTCATTCTCTTCCTTATCATCTTCTTCTTGAACTGAAGTGATTTAATAGTCATCAGTAAAATCATTATTAGCAATTACCTTTGCACATTTTTTATTTTTACAGAAGAATATAATTCGGATGGACTTTGTTCATCATATCTCTGTTGTAAAGCGGGATAGATATATTACCATCATCATCGATGGCTAACTAAAGCTAAAAATGGGGTTTTTCATCTTGAAATAAGTTTGAAACCATGGGCACTACATCATCATTGTTATCTTGACTTGTTGATCATTTCTTGGTTTCACTTTGCATATTACCCACTAGTCAAATCTTTCTCTTTTCTTAAACGGATATTTTACATAAAAGACTTGTATGGCTTGATAAGCCAACAAAAATGGCACATTTAAGTTAAGTTTGGACTTGTGAGTTACCTCAATCAAACCATAATAGGGTCAACTTTAAATCCATTCTTAGAAGAATCATATCATTGACACTTGAACAAAACAACTTTATTGTTAGGACTTTGTTGTTGGGACCCTTATACTCTAACGCAATAACATCAGTCAATATACCATAAAAATCATGCTTGCATTCATCATAACAATCTTTGACAATCTATCCATCATTAAAGTACACACATCGATTTAAACTCAGATATATATCACATACGTGCTCATCAATACTTAGATCACTCAAGGCCTACGTAAGTATCAAATATGTAAGAATAAGTAAGCTATTAATGAAATGGACTGTTAATTATAATCTAGACATGCTTACTAGTTGGCATAGCCATTGTAGAAGTTTAGTCTTACAGTGTGTCTTAAGTTGTTGATCTGTGATACTAGGATTGATCAAGTCTCGTTATTGAATTGTATTGACTATGAACACGTGGATGAAAATATAAGTTATGTGTGAGAAAAATTACAAGTTGAATTAATGGTTGGGTGGGCCTTTTGAAAATTACTCCACATGGTCCAATATCTTCACACTTATGAAGAACATATATCACCCATTAGTTGTAGTCACAATCTTCTAGCAATACAGTCCATCACAACCAATAGTTTTACCAAGATAAAAAAATATAGAGCATCGGCCAGTTGGATCAATATCACCGCCATTGTCATTTTAACCTACTTCTCACATCTTCATACACACATTGCTTGCAAAGTAAAGGATGCAGAAATTAGTGGTCTCTTCAAGTGTGTGAGCCTCAACAATTGAACCTTCAATGCATGATTTGCTGCAAACTTTCTTCATTTTGGTTATGCATAGACCTATTGAGGAATGAAATAATTTAATATATTACAAACTAAAGTCTAATTATAATGAATTTAAAAGTTACACTTCAAAGGGATACATCCACTGACATTGCACTAAGCTGCCAACCTTCACCTCATATCCCAACTGAATTGGCAAATGTTCTATATGATCCTAAAAATTAGGTATTAATTTGGTTTCCAACTTATAGAAGGTCACAAGTATAATTTCTTCAACTTACTACATATGTTGAACACTTAACTCAGGTTTCACAAATATCTCAAAAGAAAGTGCTAAGTTTAATTAGTAATAGGATCCTAAATATGTTTCAGAACCTCTATATGAACACATGACAGTCATGGCTCTTCATATCATAAACTTTGCATTCCTTCAAGTCTGCACAATAAGACAAATTAGAAGCATAAGCATCCAGGACCTTCAAATCATTCTTCATTCATTCGCAGAACCAACTTCTTACTATAATTAGCTTAGAGCATACGGTTGCTTTGGGCTTAAAAGCTTTTCCATTGAACTCATGCAACTCCACTTTTGGACGGTGACATAACTCTTTCAAATCTTGACGAGTTCATGGATTGTCCTTGGTTTTACCTTTAAAGTTCATGATAATTTTGAAAATATTATCAAACACGTCATTCTCAATATGCATGACGTCTAACTTGTGGCGAAGTAGATTGATAAACCAATATGACAACTCTGAGAATATACTCATCTTCACAAATGATGATTCTTTTTGCACATGACAACATTGAATGATCGAACCTGGCTAATACCTTCTCACTAAACAGTCTCGAAGGTGGTGGGTCTTTCTATAAGGTATTTATTCTGAAACTTTTATTTTGCTTTTGGAAAGGGAGAATAGTTATGAGTTGCAATTCTTTTTTGATTAAATATTAATTATGTAACATTATGATTGTTTAGTAATTGTAACAAAGAATGGAGACTTCAGAGTCATATTTATTTTGATACGAATTCTTGAAAATGAATTTAGATTCTCATGAAAATGAATTTATAATGCTATCTTAGGTACTTATAATATCCATAATGAAGTCCACATTCAAACCAGAGTATTATTTAGTAAGATATAGATACCATGAATCTCAAAAAGTTTTTTCTATAAGAAAACAAAATAATTTCTAATTTTCATTATTTTGGTCTCTTAGATTTTCTTGAAGGTATTGTTGTGAGACTAATCCCTCGGGCTCTGTTGTGACTAGGATGACTCTCCTAACAATTGCCTATTCCAAGGTTCAAACTTGTGTTCTCACCCTCTAGAAGTGCAGCTCGCTTACCACTGCACCTAAACCATTGTTGATAAATAATTACTAATTAAGTAATTAATTTGTCATGCTCCTAGTAATTATATTCCCGTCCAAAAGTGTGATATCAAATTCCAAATATAATATTATAAAAAGTAGAGTAAAACTGCTTGCACCACATATTAAAGTTTGAGTGGCATAAAAGAAAGAATATGATAGTTAGCGAATAGAAACATAATTCACACCAAACAAATAGTTCAAAGTCACAATAGCTCAAAGAAAAAACTGTTAATTAAAACCACAAATTAAAGTTGAAGTGGCTAGAAAATATTTTATAATTAAGGTTTTAAGTATCTTAAGCATGCTAGCCTTATCTGCCTCATCACACACATGCGAAATTTAGATATTTTTTTAAGAAATATGTAAAGTTATTTTTTATGTATTTTTCTATCAGCATGCAATTTTTTTGAATGAACTCTATTGTTATTTTTTATGTATTTTTCTATCAACGTGCAATTTATGGAAAAAAAAAAAAAAAAAGGATGGTAGAAAATCAAACAGAAATTTGAGTATTTTCTTTATAAGAAATTCCAACATAATATTGTTAAATTATATGTGGTGAATACATTAAAACAATCTGTTAAATAGATGACCATTTTCTCTTTTTCCTTGAAACCTTTGTTTCAAAAATGACCTTTCATTTTCCTTTCAATATTGTTTTTAATAATCAAAACCTCATTAGCTTTTTATTTTTATTTTTGGTGATAGGTGTAAAGTTATTTTAGCAAAAATGAGTGAAATTCTTTTATACTAACATCCATGCATATGCTCTCGCACTACTCAAATGTTTTTGTTTTAGGAAAAATGTGTGAAAATTTTTTTATATTAGCATCCTCGCACGCTCTTTTTCTTTTTTAGAAGAAAGGTGTACATTCTTTCTGGTGCATACTTCTGTACCAGATTATCAAGCTCTTTTTAAGATGTATCCCTCTTACAGGGTGTAAGTTCTTCACACTCGCATGTGTCTTCTATTACGTGTAAAAATCTAGACCGACAAAATCTTAATTGTTTATATAACAGTGCCCATTACATAAATAGTTTGTCAGCTCTAAAATTTACACTGCTAATAAAGGATGCACGCTAGTGTGAAGAATTTATACTATGCTAGAGGAGTACTTCCCAAGTAGAATTTGTTAATCTGGTACATGAATATGAAGTCATTAATAATTTTATACTGTTCTCCTAAAAAAGAGAAAACATTTTAGTATGCGCGAGGATGCTAGTATATATATTTATAGATATAGCCACCCACCTCATTGAATAGTTTTTCTATTAAAAAATAAAAAAGTGAAGTTTGATATTAATGACCCAATAAAATAGGTTCTTTGAAAATAAATTACAGAATGGTGTTCAAGAACCTATGTTATTAGGTCAATAATATCAAGTATTTAAGGTTAAGGTTACCTCTGAAAGCATTATTAAAGTTAGATTTAAAGGGTACTTTATATTTTTCGTGGGAAGTATTACCCAAATTCTTATCAGATACTAAACATTTATGTTATGATTCTATTCCTAATTAGTTATCAAGTAACATAGAAGGGCAAGTAAAGCACCAATGCAATTTTCTTACAAAAAATAAAAAAATAAAAAGCACTAAAACAATTTGAAAATTAGACAAACATTTTAGGGAAAAACTTAGGCGTGCATCAATTAGTTGAGTGTTTCTTTTGCAAAAGGTTTAATGTATAGACAAATATGCTGATAACTTGTCTGTCGACAAGGCCAAAGCCATCAAAATGTATCGTATAGATATTCAACACCATATCCAATCAAGTCAATTGCACTATTCTAAACCCAGACATCTGTAGTTTAGATGACAAATAGAAAGCCCCATCAAAATCTGCAATATAGAAATTAAGCACTTCGTATTTTTTTTATTTTTATTTTGGTACATAAATTGAACTCATCATTACCAAATAAGTCTAGTATCCCAGTCAAAACCGAAAGACAGAGATTGGCTAAATGATTATACATACCAAGCAACAAAGGCAGAAGGAGAAAGAGTTGTTTACCCAGCTAAACAAACACGGAGATGGAAAGAAAGGCATATAGAGCTCATTGTCTAATCGTAACTTTTCCAGCTCAAGGCCATATAAATCCTATGCTGCAATTCTCCAAGCGTTTGGTGCACAAAGGAGTCAAATTCACACTAGTCACAACCCGTTTCATCTACAATTCGTTATATAGAGTCCAGTTCTAATACTATTAAACTCAAGACCATCTCAAACGGTTTCTTTTTTATTTTTTTCTTTTTGGTCTCTGGTTTCGAACTTGAGTAAAGTTGGTTTTGGTTAACAACCTAACCAACAAACTACAAGTAGAAACCATCTCAAACGGTTTCGACCAAGGAGGTATGACAGCTGTTGAGAGTATTGAGGCCTATTTGGAGCGGTTTTGCCGATTAGGGTCTGAAACTCTAGCTGAGCTCCTTGACAAGCTTGCTAGCTCAGGCAACCCAGTTGATTGTGTTGTTTACAATTCATTCTTGCCTTGGGTTCTTGACATTGCCAAGAAATTTGTATTAACTGGAGCTGTATTTTTCACACAATACAATGCTGTTAATAGTATTTACTACCATGTCCACCAAGAAAATCTAAAACTTCCTTTGTCAAGCAATGAGTTTTTGCTTCCTGGATTGCCACCACTTGCACAACAAGATTTGCCATCGTTCTTGTATCCATTTGGAAACCACCCAGGTGCATTTAATATGGTTGTGGGTCAGTTCTCCAACACAGAGAAAGCTGATTGGGTCCTCTGCAACACATTTTATGAGTTAGAAGCAGAGGTAAGTAACTTAAATATTCCTAAATGCTAAACAGGATCAAAACATTTGCACAACCAGTCTAAGGAATCAATCATATTTTAAAATTTTGAAACTTAATCTTCAATTACTGTCTCTATATACAAATTATTTGAAACACCAAATCAGGCATGCATGCAAGGTTTTACTGATCTTAGTAGAAACATTCATGGTGGATCTAATAAACTGATCATTAGTTTAATTTCATGCATCTGCTGAATTCTAGTTGAAATAAATATTTGTAGGTGACAGATTGGATGGCGAAGATCTGGCCAGTAAGGACAATAGGACCAGCAATATCATCTATATTTCTAGACAAGCAACTCGAAGATGAAAAAGACTATGCTTTCAGCATCTTCAAGCCTGACAGTGAGGCTTCCATCAAATGGTTAGATGGTAAGCCAAGTGGGTCTGTAGTTTATCTCTTTTGGTAGTTTAGCAGATCTTGGCGTTGAGCAAATGGAGGAAATAGCTTTTGGTTTGAGAAATACCGGGAGTTATTTCTTATGGGTGGTCAGAGAATCTGAAGAGGTCAAGCTCCCCAAAGACTTTGTGAAGGAATCAGAGAAGGGCTTGTTAGTTAGATGGTGCCCCCCACTACAGGTTTTAGCACGTGAGGCTGTGGGATGTTTTGTGACACATTATGGTTGGAACTCCACCCTGGAAGCTTTGAGCTTAGGAGTTCCAGTGGTAGGTGTGCCACACTGGTTAGACCAGGTCACAAATGCTAAATTTATAATGGATGTTTGGAAAATAGGACATAGAGCTCCTGTGGATGAGAAAGGAATTGTTGAAAGCCAAGCTATGGAACATTGCATAAGGGAAACAATGAAGAGTGAAAGAGGGGAGGAGTTAAAGAAAAATGCTAATAAATGGAAGATAATGGCTAGAAAGGCAGCTGATGAAGGATGAAGTTCTTATAAAAAATATTGAAGAGTTAATTGCTAAGTTAGCTAGAAAGGCATTTTGACATAGGGGTGGAAGCAATAAAAACAAGGACCGAAGCTTCAAACCCTTAAAACATCCTTATGCATAAGGAAAACTGTCAATCTAGTTTACCAAAGATATAAAAAATGATATAAAATCTTTAATTGATAAAATGATTGAATAATTGGATGATTTTACAACTCAATAAAAACCTCTATTTATAAAGTTTCATGTAATAACTAACTCACATCTTAGCGATGTGGGACTTGAAGACAAAATATTATATTTATACTACTTCTAATTGCTAACTCCTCCTATTTCCTATGCGAGACTAAGAAAAATGTAAAATAAACCTAAAACTAATTAACTAAGAGAATTTCATCATAATTATTAAAATACAAGAAACTAAAATAATTTAACCTCCATTCTTGTCCTACATCAGTCCCCTTCACTTGGAGAAAACTCGACCTTTAGTTTAATAACGCAAATTGATATCTTCCTATCCATATGAATAGATATTTGGAATACTTGAAACCTTTTGAGTTATTCTTACATTGAAACTTCACAATTTCTGCATTCTAACTATTCTAGTTGACTGTCAAATCAAATAGTGGATCAACCACTTTGGTAAGTATTGCTTCAATGCTGATGAAATTAACCTCTACAATAGTTGCAGCTAGTGGGTTCAGAGAATCCTGAATAATATGCTCAATTTGATAATATTCTAAATGATCTTCTTTGTCTTCAAGAATATTAGAATCAACAATCTTCTTTTCTTCTCCTTTAATGCATTCTTCAATTTCCACTAAGGCAACATCATGTTTATCACCTTCTTCTTGTGCTTTTGCCAACTCTTCGCTAATGTCATCTTCATTGATAGAATAATAGACAGGCTGTAATTTTTTATTTTTTTTAATATCTTCTGTCAGACACCACTTAAGAATTTCTTGAAAGCATAACATCTTCATCTTAAGATAAACATCAAATGTTGTCAACTTACTATAATAACCTTCTTCTAGTTTATCAAGTCAGTAGTTAAGTTTTCTTTCCACCCGATATAATATATTGTCATAATAACAATGAAACAATTCTGAAATAATTAGATTTCTCATTTTTACTCAAGAATGAATTTTTCCTTTACCTTGTTGGGCTCTATAGTCTTGTAAACTATTCCACCAAATCGCAACATCATAATTAAGTTTACAGTAGGCAAGATTCAATCTATGGTCTTCTAGAACATCCATGTACTCAAAATAAAACTCAATATTTACTAACCAGATGATAAATTCAATTTTGTTGAAGTCTTCATTAAGAATCGAGATTTCTTCATAATTAAAAACATATTGATTTGCAGGACCATGACTATTGATAGGTTAGCAGCGAGCATAATCTCCAACTCGATTGTTCTTATTATTATCACGAACCCTTAGTGCTACCCAAGTCAATGAGAAAGTTGTGGGTCTCATGGAGTTCACAAGTCATCCTCTTATCTTGTGTTTGCAACCTTTAAGGGTCGAAATGTTAGACCCTCAAAACATCCTCGTGCACAAAGAAAACTATCAATCTGGCAAACTAGAAGTATAAAACAAAGATGTAAAATCTTTAATTGATAAAATGATTGAATTATTGGATGATTTTACAACTCAATGGAAACCTCTATTTATAAAGGTTTCATGTACTAACTAACTCACATCGTAGCAATGTGGGACTAAAAACAAAATACTATATTTATACTACTTCTAATTGCTAACTCCTACTTCTATTTCTTATGCGGGACTAAGAAAAATATAAAATAAACCATAAACTAATAGCTAAGAGAATTACATCATAATTATTAAAATACAAGAAACTAAGATAATTAATTCTCATTCTTGTTCATACATCACAGTTGATTGAGATTCTCATGCTATAGGGTGACAGGGAATAGAAGAGAGGTTCTTAGGGCTCAATTCTCTTTTTCTTTTAATTGGGATCATATTATTATTTTTTTCATTTCACTTGTGCATGAATTTTACTACATATGGAGGTAAATCAGGGGTTGCTACAGAGGATGATAATTTTTTTGTTCACATGTAACTCTATCATTTTATAAATTTCAATTCCTCCCCCAGTGTATAAAATTTGATACTTTGGTCCCTTTATATATGCATGCATTTGTCAATTAATATTATTCTCTTAGTCTTACTAATGATTTTTTTTTTATCGAAATGGTATTTATTTTAATATAGGTAATATTGTCCACAATTAAATTAACATAAATTATTATTCTTTCTGTTTCTTATCCAACCTTTTTTCCACATTTGTCTCTATATGAATAATTAAATATGTTTACTAAACCAAGAAGTCAACAACAAAGATTAAAAATGTCAAAAATTGATAACATCAAATTTATGAAAACATAAAGAAAAGGCATGATAAAATTTGATATTTGAACTCTTGGATTTAAGGCATGAACGTGTTTCTATAATAATTGTTTATGGACTATATTTTTTTTATTTAGAGATCAGGTATGTTTGAATTAGCTTACATGTAGTTTTACTAATCATCTCCTTCAGTCTAATTAAAATAGATCATTCACATCGAGACTAAAATATTTATGGAAATTTTACTTCCTACGATCTTCTCCAAAGAAATTCAAACTTAGGGAGTTATGAATAGTAACATATGTTCTCAGTGACCACCTAGGCCAACCTGCTAGAATTTTTGCAAGCTCTGAATTCAAGTATGAAGGGAGTATTTTACCATTGAAAAAGAATGAATAGGATAAAAGTTTTGAAAAAGTAAGGAATCTATATATATATATATAGGGTAACATTTTTTATTTAAAAATTAATGTATTTATAAAAGAATTAGAGATTAGAAAAAAAAAAAAAAATTATAGTGAATGCTTGAGGAAGTTGAAGAGATTGATACAATTAAAACAAATAAGGTGACAATGGATCAAATTGGGTTTGACCTGATCCAAAGACACATTGGATCAGACTTAATCTAACCAAATCTTATTCATGGATCATGATAGACAAATCTAGCTCGAATTTGACCTACCCTTTTTTTTTTTTCATGCTTTTAAATTTTTACAATAAGTCAAAGTAAACTAACACTTTATTTTCAAAATATGATTTTAGCACACTATTTGAAAATAGGTAATGCTGAATAATAAATGTTCTATTTTTAATCCATTTCCTTATATAGACATGTAACAACTATTTAAGTAAATAATTAATAAAATTTCCTAATAAATATTTAAGTAAATTATTAATAAAATTTTCTAACTTCAGAAAATTGAGTTTGAAAAAAAAAATAAATGAATAAGCTATATTTAAATTTCTTAATTTATGTGTTTTTTTATTTTGTTATAGAGATTTATACAAACTATTTAAGTAAATTTATTAAGTAATATTTTCTAGATTATTCTTGATATTATTCTTTTTTTTTTTTTTTTTTCATTTCTTCTATTTTATCAACTCTTTATATTATTTTGAATTATTCTTTAATTTTACTATAGAGAGTTGAACAATTTATAAAAGTACGTCAAGTAAACAAACAAATGTAGAAAAGCTTCTTTGAATTTGTTAGGGGAAAAAAAAATGATGGATCATGGCTAACCCGACTTGCCCGATCCAAATTGAGAAACTGATCCAACAAATTAGATATTAATCAAATTCATTGTCATCACTAAAAACAAATCTTCTTATACGTAATGTATACCATGGTTATAGGGTCTAAATAAAATCATCAATTTTTTGAGAGGAATCTAATTGTACTTTGCCATGTCCATGTTATCATGTTTGCGCCTTAATTAATGCTTGCTAAATGTTTACTTATTTTTTTATTTTGTTCTACATTCCATCACCGTTGTTTTATTAGTATCCACAAGTTCACTTCCATAAATTTATAGTTTTTATTTAACTTCATCTTCTCACCTTTATTGGTATTGAAAATCATAAACTTTTTTTTCTTATTTTATTATTTGGATCACATTTTTTATTTTAAGGAATGTTATAAATACTAAAATATTGCATAAATAAAATATTATTCTAAATTCTTACTGATCAACCCTATTGATCAGTAATGACCCTTAAAATTGGTCAGCTACAACTTGTCGGCCAATTATTGGTCAAAAAAGGAAGGTCAAGAAAACACTAGTCAATGTTATCGATGAAAGTTTGTTCGGTAGAGTTGGTTGGTAATGATGTTCGAGGAAAGTGTCGAATGGGTTATTGATCACCAACCTTACCAACTAGCTTGTAAGTTGGTCTATATTTACCAACCAACTGAATAAGTAGTCGGTGACTAACATTTTGGTTGGTCGGTGATTACCAACCAATAGGTTGGGTGGTAATTACAAACCAATTGTTATGTTAGTAAGTATTTCTAGTGGATTTACCAACCATTATTTGGTTGGTCAGTATAACCTGCTTCATAGTTATCAATTTAGAAACTAACATTGGAAATAATCAAACTATTATGATTCTTTTTTGTAGTTAACAATCTATAAACTAATATTGGAAATTAAATATATCAATTTGTAAAATAAATTGTCATATAATTACTAAGATAGAAAATCAGCACAATATAAAATGACTAAACATAATATCGTTATTTATTATATTTATTCATTTAAACTTCTAAAAATTCTCTTGAAAATCCTCATTTGGCTCCTAATCGTTGTCATAGGAATCATTTCATCCCAAATCAATTTCACCATTGTTTACTGCTAAAGAAGGCCCCATTAGGCTATGTTGAAATAAAATAAATAATTATGATGTACTGGGTACAATGAGTATATAGTTAGCTTATAGAAAGAATGTGATGCCCCATTAGCTAACTTACGTATTAGGCAGTTTGTACGTGACTTACTAGGTAAATAAAATTTTATATAAAGTAAGAGAAAAATAAGTAAATAAATAAATAGAATTTAAATGAACTTGGGTAAATTTTATTGTTGTGTTCGGCGTAGATATAAGGAGAAAAAAACAAAAACCATAATTATACCCCCACACTTATATTTATAAAGATAATCATATAAACAAAATTGGAGAATGAATTAGAGCCACACAATTGAGTATGACTTTGACTTTGAAATGAGATATTTATCACTGTATTTTTTTTGTTCTTTTCTTCCTCCAGCCGAAAATCAGTACAAATCTCCCTTCTCTGCCCATTTTCCTTGCCGTGTATATGCTTACCTTTCCTCGCTGTTTTACTCTTATGGTTGCTAGAGCTTCTCTTCGTTTTACATCCTAGCTTAGTAAACTAGAGGGCTGTACTTCCAGACTGTGGAGCTTCTTTGTTAGAAAAAATTAGGAGCTCTAATCTAGCTCATCCTGTTGCCGTCAATGAAATCTGTAGGCCGCTTCCTTGTTTCATCTCCTCTTCTTGGTTTTCCTTCTGTCAACCACTTATCTTGGCCGTAGGAGCTGTTGTGGGTATTAGAATTGAAGGTACAGGGGCAAACGCTGGTTGTCCTGCAACTCCTCTCGTCGTGCGCCTCTTTGGGTTGCCAAGCCAACTGAAGTCCTCGCCAGCAACACACGATAAGCTTTCTGCATTTCGGAGCTGGTAGGAGTGTGGGTTAATTGCTGGTTAAGGCGGTAAGGAGGTAAAGAAAGCGAGCCTCAGAGTTGGTTAGGAATGTGTTGAAAGGAAGTGAACCCTGTTTTTAGAAAAATTGATGGGTGAATGTTATAGTATGTGTGAAACTTTTGTTGATTAGTGATATATCTACGGGTTACAAGAGTTTGAATTTAATGTAAATAGAAACTTAGAATTTGCAGTAGCAATTAAAAGGGTTTTGAAATTTGATTCTGTGTGTTTTAATCTTGAAGGGTATATGCCATGGTACCTATAAATTAAAGAATTAATTTAGTTTAGTTAGTTGTAGTTTCTTTAAATTGGGTGAGGAATAGAAAATACCAAAGTTAAGTTACAAGCATGCTAATATAAAAAAATTAAGTATATGAATTAAAAGTGGGAAGTAAAAGCATGTTAACATTAAAAAGATTTGGTTTAAACTCTTAAAATAAGTTAGGTAATTAGTTAATTTGAATTCGAGGAATGAAACATAATTGCAAGGATAAGTAATAGCTAGGTTAATGGGAACATAAATTGAACTAAGTGGATGTTAAGTGGTAGAATTGAAATAGTGATCAAATTGGACTTCATTCTTAAGGAATGTTTTAATTATAATTATATAGAATAAAGGAATCATGAAACTAATTTTGAACGAATGATTGTAGGTAATATATGAATTTTTGATTTTCAGCTCCGAAGCATGTCGAAGATCTACCAAGCATCAAACATTAGACGAAATAACAAGTCCCTACTCATGAGCTCAGTGAGTGACTTGTGTATTCTTTGGTTGCTAGATTAATAGGTGTTTTTACTTATTTGTACATTAAAAAAAAATGTATTGGTGTAGATATATATATATATATATAGGAACATGAATTATTGCAATGGAGATTTGTGAATTGCGCTTGATATAGGAATGTATTTGTGTTAGCCATGGAACTTGAGTGTGTGTATATATATATATATATATATTAAGGATGGTTGAGTAAGTGTAAATGATTGCATTATGTTGAATAATAGAATAGACATCTTCTCTAAAGAATTATAGTAAGGATCTATATATATGTATGTATGTATGTATGTATGTATATGTTATGTATTATTCATGCTTGTTTGACGCTAGTACCAGGAAGGTACATATTTTATTCATCGAGTTCTTGTGACTCACTCTTTTCTTTTGTTGTGTTTTTTTTAGTATCAGGACACTAGAGTTTCCACCAAGAGACTCGTGACTTACCAATTTCTATGCGGCAAGGTATAATTTTGGGATCACACATTTGAAGCCATGGGATGAAGTTGCAGTCACGTACTAGGCTTTGAGTTTTTATGTTTTGTCTTGTTTAGTAGCTTATTTGTGGTAGTCAAAAGATGTTGGGAATAGAGCTTCCCTTAGTGTGTTGTTGATGTTATGTGACTAGTTGTTTGTAACCATAGTATATATATGTGTATATTATGGCACGTTCCAATTTATAGGGAATTTCTAGTCAAATTTTAAGATAAAATGTCATGCTTTGCAAATCAATTATGTGCTAATTTTACTCATTAAGACTATCTTTTTATTTATAGTTGTTAATGGTCAGGTGTGCTTTGTTAGTGTGAAGTAAGGGCTACAGGGATTTTGGTCATCCTGATTTCCTGGCCAGTCATATCTCAGTTTGGGGATGTGACAAGTTAGTATCAAAACTAGGTTTGGAGGTATGTGACTGCAATATGGGACATTGTTGCTTAGTTTGCGTACGTTTCTCGGGGCGTATGTGGACTTAGTGATAAGTTCCATTGTAACTTTCTAATATACTGTTCTTTGTTTCATAAAGTATTTGCATCTTGAAATCCTTTGTGTTTGTTTTAGATAAAATGAGGACTAGAGGTCGTGTGGTAGGCTGTGGGAGATAGCATGATACTGGCTTCAATCAGGGAACTACTTGTCCTTACGCACCCGCAATTAGAGGCAGGGGTCAATGGGGACGGGGTTGAGGCAAAGGTTGAGTTACTGAGCCAGTTCAGGTAGTAGCCTCTGGTCCTAACCTTGAGCATTTAATGCATGATTTAGATATAGTTCTGAGGATTATAGGTGGTTTAGTTAGGATTTTGGCCCAATAGCATGAGGCTTAAATTCAGCCTCCAGTAGCTCTTCTTGTTCAGTCTCAGCTAGAGGTAGATTTTTCTATTCCGGTCCAGTAGGATCGAGGAGTATTTCTATCAATATATGATTTTCGGAAGATATAGCTGCTGAGATTTTCAGGTATGGACTCGACATCGGATCCTTATACTTTCTTGGAGGAGTTAGATAGACTCTGTGTAGCATTGTGGGGTGATCTTATTCGTGCAAGTAGTTAGTTTTTACTAGTAGGATATAGCATATAATTGGTATAAGATGTTAGTCCAAAGGTGGATGGAGCCTATTCCCCTAGCTTGGTCGGAGTTTAGTAGAGCCTTCATTGATTGTTTCTTACTCGAGAGTATGCAGGATAAGCATGCTTGAGATTTTGAGCGACTAGTCTAGACTAAGGGCATGTTAGTGGCAAAATACGAGACTAGGTTTGCTAAACTATAATGCTTTGCTCCTTACATGGTAGCGACTAAGCAAATGCGAGTGAAGAGGTTTGTAAATGGTTTGAGAGAGTCTTTATTCTGTTCAGTTTTGGTGACAAATACTATAACATACACTTAAGCTGTTGATGCAGCATATCACTTTAAGAATCGAATTCTTAAAAGATAGTCTGAGATAGGAGTTGCTAGAAATTAAGGTAGGAAAGTCCTTCTACTTCTTAGGTTAGTAGCTCTTCTAGATTGAGGGTGACTCTACTTCTGGGAGTAATGATTTTTGTGTAGGTACCTAATTGGGTAGAGGCTAGATGAAACAGAGTTTTGGGGGTCAGTCTTAGTTGGGCTAGTTAAGTGGGACCCAAATCATTTGAGATTCTAGTGTGTTCTACTTGTGGTCTACAACATATAGGTTAGTGCAGACGAGATTCAAGAGCTTGTTTTAAGTACGGAGCTATGGATCACCATATTAGGGACTATCAATTGATGAAGGGGACAGTTTACATTGCTAAGACATCTCATTTGGTATAGGGTAGACCTCCACTACCTATGATACTTGCTAGATCTTAGGATAATCGGGGTGGCTTTCCCAGAGGCTCATCATCAGTAAGCAGGGGTTAGGCTCAGGTCTATGCTTTAATGATGCAGGATGCACAGGCTTCTAATGTGGTAGATTGTTTGTTTATTAATGGATAGAAAATTTTATTTGACCATGTAACTACTCATTCTTTTGTATCTCTGTATTTTTGCCTCTTGTTTGAGCAAGGCATTTGAGCTTCTTAAAGTTCCTTTAGCAGTTTCTACTCCGTTAGGGAAAAATTATTTTGGTTGATCAATATATTCCTTCTCGTGTGGTTGTTGTGGGTGATAATAGCTACCGTATGGATTTGATGATATTGGACATGTTGGAATATGATATGACTTTTGCCTTGGACTCGTTGTTTAACCATCATATTGTGGTTGATTGTCATGATAAGAATGTTAAATTCAACATTCCTGAGAAGTCAATTTTTGTTTTTTAAAAGGATTGGAGTGAAATTCTCCATAATTTAATCTTAGCTATTTAGGTTAGATGACTCATTAGAAAGAAGCATCAGGCTTTTTTAGCTTATGTTAAGGATACTCAGAGTGTTTTCCTTTGGAGTAGATTCTTATAGTGAAATAATTTTTGATGTGTTTCTTGAAAAGCTTTTGGGATTTCCTCTTGAACAGGAGATAGAGTTTGGCATTAAGTTATTATCTAGTACTTAATTGATCTCTATTCTGCCTTATCGCATGGCTCCCAATAAGTTGAGGGAGTTAAAAGTTTAATTGCAAGATTTACTTGATAAGGGATTCATTCGTCCAAGATCCTCTTTTTGGGGTGCTCCAATCTTGTTTGTTAAAAAAAAAGGACGGCTTGTTTAGACTGTGTATTGATTATTGGCAAATGAATAAAGTCACAATTAAAAACAAGTATTATCTTCCTAGGATCGATGACTTATTTGATCAAGTGCAAGGAGTCAAGTGCTTTTTCAAGATTGACTTTCATTCAGGATATAATCAGCTTTGAATTAAGAAGGAAGACATTCCAATTTTATTTTTTTTTGTACTAAGTATGGACATTACGAGTTTTTGGATATGTCTTTTAGGTTTACTAATGCCCTGCAGTGTTTATGAATCTATTGGATAGGGTATTTAGACCTTTCTTGGACCAATTTATTATTATTTTTATTGATGACATCTTGGTATATTCTTGAAGCGAAGAGGATTATAAGAAGCATCTCTGCATTATATAGCAAATATTTTGGGAAAATAAGCTTTATGCTAAATTTTTAAGTGTGAATTCTGGTTGGATCATGTGACTTTTCTTGGGCATGTCATTTCTAAGGAGGGAATTCGAGTTGATCCTAAGAAAGTAGAGGTGGTATAGAGTTGGCCTCGTACAACAAATGTGTCAGAAATTCGAAGTTATCTGGGTTTGGTTGGTTATTATAGGAGATTTATGAAAAATTTCTCTTATATTGCTACTTCTTTGACTTGATTAACTGAGAAAATGAGTTAATTTTTTCTGAGTTAATCATGTGTGGTCTAAAGCTTGTGAGGAAAGCTTTTAAAAACTGAAAACTTGTTTAACCTCAGTTACTGTCCTTACACTCCTTTCCAGTATGGGTAAATATACGGTGTTTTGTGATGCATCTTGTAAGGGACTTGGTTATGTTTTGATGCAAGATGGAAAGGTGGTGGCATACACTTTAAGGCAGTTGAAGAAGCATGAGATAAATTACCTTACCCATGATTTTGAAATGGCGGCAGTGATTTTCACGTTAAAAAATTTGGAGGTATTACTTGTACTATAAGACTTTTCAAGATTTTTAAGGATCACAATAGTCTAAAATACATATTTGATAAAAAAATGAACCTGAGGTAGTGTAGGTGGATTGAGTTACTGGAAGATTATGATTGCTTGATTTATTATAATCCAGGTAAAGCAAATCTGGTGGCAGATGCCCAAAGTAGGAAGTTAATGGGTAGTTTATCTCATTTGGCAGCTGTCCTACAGTCAGGTTGTAAAAGAGCTACAGGGATGTATGGCTAATAGAGTTAGATTTGAGGTGTCTCCTCAGGGTGTTTTGTTAGCTCATATGTAGGTGAGATCTATTTTTGTTGAATTGGTAAAAGCATCTCAGGAAGTTGATTTGGAGGTGAAGGCAAATAAAGTAAGGTGTGAACATAGGGATATTAATGAGTTCAAGGTTGATAGTAAGGGAATGTTGAGATATCATGATCGTATTGTTACACCATCTAATTATGAATTAAAAAGGAAGATTCTGGAAGTTAGTCATTGTTCATCTTATGTTATGCATTTTGGTTCTTCTAAAATATATTAGGATTTGAGGAAGTTTTATTGGTGGGATGGTATGAAGAAGGATGTAGTTGATTTTGTTCCTAAGTGCTTGGTATGTCAACAAGTAAAAGATGAGCATAATAAACTTGCAGGAACGTTGCAGAGATTAGATATTCTAGAGTGAAAATAGGAAAAAGTTATTATGGATTTTGCGTCTGGTCTACTTAAAACGTTTTAATTTTATTTGGGTGATTGCTGATCGTTTGACGAAATCCGTGCATTTCCTTCTTACGAAAACTACTTATTCATCACACTAGTATGCAAAGCTATATCTAGATGAGATTGCTTATTACATGGAGTACCGGTTTCTATCATCTCTAACTGGGGCGCTTAATTCACTACAGCTTTCTAGAAGTCTTTTTAGGAGGTTCTCGGTACTTAATTATTATTCAATACATTTTTTCATCCTCTAACTGATGGTCAATCTAAGAGAACTATTTAGACTTTGGAAGACATATTGCGAGCCTGTGTTATGCATTTCGAGGGTAGTTAGGATTAACATCTTTTATTGATGGAATTTATTTATAACAATAGTTACCATAGTATCATTTAGATGGCACCATTTGAAGTGCTGTATGGAAGCAAATGTCGATCTCCTGTCGGATGTTTTGAAATAGGTGAATCTCAACTGTTGGGAATAGAGTTAGTCTAAGATGTGGTAGAAAAAGTGAGTTATCCATGATAGGTTGCATGTAGTTCAAAGTAGATAAAAGCCATATGTAAATAATCGTCGAAAAGAACTAAAGTTTGAGGTTGGTGAGCATGTATTCTTGAAGGTTTCTCCTTTTAAAGGCACTATAGGATTCGATAAGAAAGACAAGTTGAGTCTAAGGTTTATTGGACCTTTTCAGATTTTGGATAGGGTGGGAGCTGTAGCATACATATTTGCATTGCCCCCTGATTTAGATAGAATGCATCCCATATTTCATATATCTATGCTTTGAAAGTATTTGCCAAATGAATTTCATGTCTTACGAATTCAGGTAGTGCAAGTGGATATGAATCTTTTCATATGAAGAGCAACCAATGGCAATCATTGAACTGACAAATTCGTAAACTTTGTTCGAAAGGTTATTACGATAGGTGAAAGTTATCTGGCAGCATAATAGAGAATAAGAAGTCACTTGGGAGCCCGAAGGTGAAATTAAGCAACGATATCCGTATTTATTTGAATGATTCAATTAAGTATTATATTCTTATGGTTTTGTTTGAAATTTGGGACAATTTAATTTTTTTTTTCAAAGGGGGGAGATTGTGATGTCCTGTTAGCTAACTTACATATTAGAAAGTTCGTAGTGACTTGTTGTGACTAGGTGAATAAAATTTTACACAAACTAGAGGTAAAATAAATAAATAAATAAATAATATTTTAATGAACTCGAGTAAATTTTATTATTGTGTTCAACATAGATTAAGGAAACAAAAAAAAAAATAATACTTATTGTGTTCAAATTTTAATTGAAGGTACAGGGGCAAACGCTGGTTGTCCTGCAACTCCTCTCACCGTGCGCCTCTTTAGGTTGCCAAGCCAACTAAAGTCCTCATTAGCAACACACCATAAGCTTTCTGCATTTCGGAGCTGGTGGGAGTGTAGGTTAATTACTGGTTAAAGCGGTAAGGAGGTAAAGAAAGCTAGCCTTAGAGTTGGTTAGGAACATGTTGAAAGGAAGTGAACCCTGTTTTTAGAAAATTGATGGGTGAATGTTATAGTATGTGTGAAACTTTTGTTGATTAGTGATATATCTACGGGTTATAAGAGTTTGAATTTAATGTAAATAGAAACTTAAAATTTGTAGTAGCAATTAAAGGGATCTTGAAATTTGATTACGTGTGTGTTAATCTTGAAGGGTATATGCCATGGTACCTATAAATTAAAGAATTAATTTAATTTAGTTAGTTGAAGGTTCTTTAAATTGGGTGAGGAATATAAAATACCGAAGTTAAGCTACAAGCATGCTAATATAGAAAAAAAATTAAGTATATGAATTAAAAGTGGGAAGTAAAAGCATGTTAACATTAAAAAGATTTGGTTTAAATTCTTAATGCAAGTTAGGTAATTAGTTAATTTGAATTCGAGGAATGAAACATAAATGCTAGGATAAGTAATAGTTAGGTTAATGGGAACATAAATTAAACTAAGTGGATGTTAAGTGGTAGAATTGAAAACAGTGATCAAATTAGACTTAATCTTAAGGAATGTTTTAATTATAATTATATAGAATAAAGGAATCGTGAAACTAATTTTGAATGAATGATTGTGGGTAATATATGAATTTTTAATTTTCAGCTCTGAAGCATGTTGAAGATTTACCACCCATCGAATGTGAGGCGAAATAACGAGTCCCACTCTTGAGCTCAGTGAGTGACTTATGTATTATTTGGTTGCTAGATTAATAGGTGTGTTTGCTTATTTGTACGTAAAAGAAATGTATTGGTGTAGATATATATATGAACATGTATTACTGCAATGGAGATATATGAATTGTGCTTGATATAGGAATGTGTTCATGTATGATAAAGGGCCATGGAACTTGTGTAATTTTTTTTACAAAAATGATTTCAAGAAAACAAAATAATCTAGGTGCACTTAGGATATTTTATTTGATTATTGATATAAGATTTTAAATACTTGAGTAACTCAACCCTAGCAGGATAGATTGTAAGGGGATTATATTGGTGTGCGGGGTACTGATTTACTCCACTTGGCCCTTTTTGTCTGACTTGTTTGGAATGCATACTAGATATGAATTGTCTGAATTATTGTTTTGTGTATATAAGACTGATATTGATTTAAGTGTGGCTGAGTAAGTGTAAATGATTGTGTTATGTTGAATAATAGAATAGACATCCTTTCTAAAGAATTATAGTAACGATTGTATATATATGTGTGTGTGTATGTTATGTATTATTTATGCTTGTTTGATGCTAGTATCCGAAGGGTACATGTTTCATTCACTGAGACCGTGTGACTCATTATTTTCTTTTATGTGTTTTTTTTTAGCATTTGGATGCGAGAGTTTGCCACCTAGAGGCTCGTGACTTGCCAATTTCTCTACAGCAAGGTATACTTTCAGGGTCACACACTTGAAGCCACAGTACGAAATTGCAGTCACATACTAGGCTTTGAATTATTATGTTTTGTCTTGTTTAGTAGCTTATTTGTGTTGGTCAGAAGATGTTGGGAACAGAGCTTCCCTTAGTGTGTTGTTGATGTTATGTGACTAGTTGTTTGTAACCAAGGGTACATATGTGTGTATATTATGGCATGTTCTAATTTACAGGGAACCTTTGCCAAGTTTTAATATAAAACGTCATATGTTTTGCAAATCAATTAAATGCTAATTTGATTCACAAAGACTGTCTTTCTATTTATAGTTGTTAATGGTCAGGTGTGCTTTGTTAGTGTGAAGTTAGGGCTACAGGAGTTTTGGTTATCCAGATTTCTTAACCAGTCATGCCTCAATTTGGGGGTGTGACAAAGAAAATGGGTCTACATTCCCTCATCACTGCAAAGATTTTCATAACATATTGTTAACTCACTGTCAAAGAAAATAACATCCAAGTGGTAGTGGCATACAACTATAATTATCCAACCATTCAATAAGATGAAGGTCCATTTGAAAAGGAGAGAACATAAAATCCAAGTTATGACATGGAAATCAACACAATTATGTGTTAGCACTAGCATCAAAGTGGTTATAGAAAAAGTTAAGTATTTTCCAGCACCTAACTGTTGGCCAAAAGGTAAAATTAGATAGAAGTGAATAGTTTTTGTATATAAAAGCTTAACCTTTTTGTTGAAAACACACTCACTAAAATTATCGTTTAAACAAGCTTTAAGCATAATTAAAGATAGAAGGGTTATAGAGATTACATAGTGATTTATAGTGGTTCACTAAATTCTTTGGCTATGTTTACACCTTAAGATCCACTTGAGAGTTCAATCCATTAAAATTTGAATTCACATAACTCAGTAAAATCTCTACAATAGCTGAGTTAACATGAGTAGAAATGTTTCAAATTAATCTTAAATTCTAATTTCTTACTCGCCCTTTCTCACAGAAAGTAAAAGTGTGATTTTGTAGAATCATTCAATATTCAAATGCAAAGCTATTAGAAAAAGATTGAAAGTTTAGAGTTTTGAGGACCGAGCCGAAAGAAAAGAAAGGGAATGAATGTTCAAGTTTTTGTTTTGTTTGAAAATTTGACTATGAAAGTTGAAGCTTAAGATTTGCAGAGGAGTGTGTATGCAATTGTTCAATTCGCTTAAAATTGGTTCGTAATGATATTTTCCTCTGTCTTGATTTCTTCATTATATAGTCAATAGTAATTGTTCCTTAAAAAATTGTGGACCATTATCTCAGACGCTGTTAGGTGTGAATAAAGGACAATCATGTATGACATTTCTTTGAAATTCCTAGCAATGTACCAAAATGCTTCCTACAATCAGCAGAGGACAATGATACTGATATTATCCTCTTAGCTGTCAAATTTGCTTGCTTCTGAATATGGCGCAAAAAGCAAATTAGAAAGCAATAGCTGAGGAACTTAGTCGATGAAATCAATTGATCCAGATACAAACCTTCAGTTTACTATTTGTTCAAAATGTCATCATTTAAATAATACATGACCTTCCTTAGTTCATAGATAATATATGAGAAGCATCAATTGACTATGTTAGTGGAACAACATTGTTTAGTTTGTTAACTAGCAACTTAACTAACTAAGAGGTAAGCAGTTGAACAAGACACAGTTGACTGTGAATTTTCAGTTGACATTTCTAACTTCAACTGACTGAGAGTTATTTCAGCTAATTGTCCTTAAGTGAAATGTTGCGTTGCATCTTCAACTAACTTGAGTTATTTCCACTGAGTAGCTCTTTAGGTGATTATCATTAATTAAAACATTGTGTTTGTAGATTTTAGTTGACTGAAATCATTGTTTAGCTTATTAAGGGATAATATTGCACTAAGTGATTTAAGGTTAGACTTTTAGTGAAACATTGTCATTTGAGTCTTTTAGCTATTGACCTTTGTTTCTCAGTCAACTGTACATGCAATAAAAACAAGGGTCAATTGCACTGATAAACTACTACCCATTTTGTAATAGTCCATATAAACTAATGAGTTATAATTAATAAATAATCTCAATCATCCAAATTAGTAATTAAATGTAACAAATTAAGTTAAGAAAGAAAGAAAAATAAAATCTATCTAGTTAAAAGTTTTTCCTTTATATTTTCCACTTTCTATCTCTTGTTTCTTATTTTATCTTCTTTATTTTTAATTTTTTTATTAAGCAATTGAACTCTCCATATTTATCTATTTTTTAATAATTACAATACTATAAAAAATCAAGGAAAAAAAATAAACTTTGATGAAAATATCATTATTAAAACACAAAATGAACCAATAAGTTACATGATTTCTATAAATACGGAAAATAATATTAACAAATGTATAGATAATTTTAATATTATGATAAGAAAATAAAGATTGTAAAAGATTCAACTATTGTCTATGTATGCTAAAATAGAATTAATTTAAAGTGTTTATTTCAAAAGAAAAGAAGAATAAATATATATACATATATATATATATATATATATATATACTTAAAATAAGGGTAATTAAGTATTTTTTAGTTAATTTGTTAGACTAGAGATTATTTGCTACTTATGACTGAAATAAGAGAGTTATGTTCCTTTTTTAATAATATATGAGAGTTGTTGTTAAATGAGTAGTAGTTCATAGAGTAAAGTATAAATTAATCATAAAACTAATATTTTAATTAATTAATTAAGTATTGCACACCAAAGTCAAATTAAGTTATTGTTGAATTAAATTATTCATTTGATTCAACACCAACAAACACATTGCCATAAAGAAGAAATAGATATGGAAGTAGCAAACAGCGCAATATTCAAGTAAAGATAAGTACCAAGACTTTGGTCTCTTTGGCAAAAGCTAACTACTAATTTTTGTCTTGGTCTTCCCTTGTTTAAGTTCTAAAATAACGTAGTCTGATACAATCTAGTAGTCATAATAGGCAAATGTCGCCGTGCATGGTGTGTGTAGAGGCTTATTCAATGGCACACTAGCAACAATGACAGATTCAGAAAATTTTACGTATAATAATACAATTTAAAAAAATATATATTGGAACAACTCAAAAAATTATACCATCAAGTGTGAAATCAAATTATAATTATTTATCTAGTACAATCAAAATTGAGTAAATTTGATAATATTATTATATTGCCTTATAAAATTAATTATTTTATTATCTAATTCACTTTTTTTAAAAGAAATTTTACTGTTAAATTATTAATTTAACAAATTTATTGAATAACTTTTTCAAATACAAAATAATGAAAGGAAAATTATTTTGTCTAAAAACACAATAATAAAAAGATAATTGAAAAAGTAAATAAATTTATACCTCGTTTGATAAAAAAAAAAAAAAAATGATATTTTGTTATAGAGTGAAGGATTTCAGACAAAATAAAGAAAATAATAAAATCAATAAAACAATTTGTTTTCATTCAATTTTAACGGTGATATGGTAGATCAAATGAGTACTGAGCCAAATATTAAAAGTTTTTTTCTTTTTTGTTTGTTTTTTTTTTTTTAGAATGAATCGCTGTAAAAATTTAGAAATTTGTGGGGTCCATCCCTGGCCACTAGGCCCACCATTATACTTCACATGTCCTTCAAAGTAAACTGCATGCAGTCAACCATAGCTTGGTAGCAGGTAGGGCTGGCTTACCAGCGAAGCCTTAGCTCGACTAAGGTTGACTCGTTCTGTATATCTAAGCTTATGAGTCCGAGCTCAAACAAGATTTTAAGACTTGATTAGAATATTAAATATTTGAGTTTAGGATCTAAAAGCTCACAAGTAACTCGAATAGGCTTAGTCTACGAATATTTTATATTTTACTAATTATTTTAGTTAGAAATAATCTAAAATATATTTCAAATTTGCTTGTAACATATTATTTGAATGATTTATATTGTTAATGTTATTATAATAAAGTATAGGTACATTAATTTAAGTAGAAAAAAAAAAAACTTGATTTAAAAATAAGTATCACGAGTTCTAGTCGATCTTGAACTCAAATTTTTTTTTCTTATCAAACACGAGCCAAGCTCGACAAACAAAATTTTTCTCAAGCTCAAATCAAGTTTGGCCAAATAGGCTGGTGTCCAGCCTAAGTAGTTGGTACTAGATCCAATTTTAGGTTGTTAAGCACCACTTGATTGAGTTGAAGATAATATTTAATAGTTCCAAGAAAAAAAAAATATATATATATATTATATTTGAGAGCAAATTTTAGCTCGCGCTTTAATAGGAAGATATGGCCTAGACAATCAGCCCGAGTCGTGACCAAGTTGTAGAGCCCTAACTAAGCTACTGAGCCGAACAGTAGCCTTGGATCCATAACACAATTGTCGAATCTAAGCTGTTCTGGTTAGATTTAATAAGGCCCACTCACTTTTCTCCGTGCACTTTCCCTAGGAATTCACCCAAACATCATGGCCTGTCCTAATAAGGCAGTTAAGTGGATTTCTTTGGTTGGCTATTGTTCCTCTTATTTTTATTTTTTTTCCTAGTTATTTAATTTGTTAAAAATCTATTTATTACCAAAAGAAAAAAAAAAAAAGTGAAAAAAGAAGATAAAGAAAATTGAAAGAAAAAAAATATATATATATATATATATATATATATATCATGTCATGATGTCATGTTTTGTCATCTTGTACTTAATGTGTGCAGGACCAAATGTGTTTTTAAAGTTTTTAAAGGACAAAATGATTTTGGCAAAAAAAAGGGACATGTTGATTGCTTCTTGTTGGAGATCTCATATTTTAACTTTGAATTTCATGTCATTAGGTTTAGTGAAGGTACTCAATATGGGATTATTGGAATTTAGTGGAGTGTCCCCACACACTTTCATAATTAAGTACACATCTTGTGTTATAACTCGATAATGTAACATATGTTATAAAATGTTTGTACGTAATTTGTGAGATTAGATGAATAAAATTTTATGTGATGTAGAATTAAATTAAGCATACCCTTATATATATGTGTGTGTATACGTGCATGTAATCGGGAAATTAATTAGTGTAGATCATATTGTTAAGGCGGTTCATTAGGTACTCCACTCCAAAGCGGAGTACCTAGTGCCCGCCTACATGGCGTCTCCCCTGTCTAACAAGTGTAAAGTTTCTGAAACAAGCATTTTATTTTATTTAGTGCAAAACTTGTTATCAGGTAGTACAAAAGTAGCCCATTTTATATAATTTGCAATTTTTTTTACTTGTTGTCATGAATTAGACTTTCACCCCAACTCATTCATAAACGGTATTTTGTTTAATTTTTTTGAGTTAAGTTCAAACAAGAGTAGTGAGCAAAGGAGAAGAGAAAAAGGTAAGGAAAAAAAATGTTCAAACAAGAATGGTAAGAAGACCAAACTTGTATAAGTAGTATGCTGTGGGATTTTCTCCTTTTCCAACAATGAGGTAGGTGGTTTTATTGTTCTAAAATTTATGTAAATGAAGTCTATCTAGGGTAGGGTTTGTGGATCTGATTGAGTGAGGTACTGAAATAACAACCATGAAGTATGGGAAATTTTCCTTGTCCCCTCAGACAGAAGCTAAGATGTTTCGTCTTCTAACCATAAGCTATAAGATCTGTTGTCCCTCGACATTGATGTTATAACCTAACGATTTAGTGTACATGTTGAGATGTTGTATGTGAATGCTTCGTGATTATATAAGTGATAGATTTTCTTGAAACAAATTAGAGTAAGAAAGTATATATATATATATATATATATATATAAGTAAATTAAAGTTACGACCTTATTGGGTCATTTGGATATAGATTTATTTTATCAATTAAAGGTTAATCACAAGTAAATCAAGGTATATGGTTATATAATAACTTAGAAACTAATAATTTTAAATAAAAGTATACAAAGATATATACATATATATTTACTAAATAAAGCTTATTTAAGCCACACAAATAAAATAAAATAGAATAAAAAAAAAGTTACAACAAGTGGACCAAACTATTTATCTCATTCTTTTGTTCCATTCGACTCCATCCATTTTTGGTAAAGTGGAGCAGTTGAGACTTCAATTCTTTCTCCTCCATCATCGACTTCACCTCTGAAGCAGGAATTGTCAAAAAATTTCTAGTAAGTTCCTTCTTTTCCTGGTTTGAACTAAAGATCAAGTTGAAGGGGAGGCGGCATCAAAAGGTGGCCGAAAATTTCAGTGGCCCTGTTTTGAGTGGTTGATCTCCTTCCTCTCCTAGTTTGTTTTGTGATTATGGTTGTAAGTTTAGTTGGTTAGGAATTGATGGGTTCAACTTGAAAATTGGGTGGAAATGTGATAAATTTTGGAGCTAAGTTACCAACCAAGCTGTTGTCCCCTGTTATGGGTAGCTATTTGGTTGCTAACTTTCTTTTCTTCCAGCTGGTGTTGAAGTTGAAAGAAAGAGGGAGTTAGGTAGCTGAGTGTAGGGTGGCAATATGAAGGATGAAAGGGAAATTGGAACTTGGAGCCGTGAGCTTTGTCTAAAAGTAAAAAAAAAAAATTGAGAATGATTTGTTTTAACTAAATGAATTAGGAAATTCAATTAGACTAAGTGTATGCTTATTACACTAGTAAAAGTGAATAGTGCAAAGAATTAAAAATTTGGAATCTAGAATATATGATAATGAACCTTATATATATATATGTACTAGTTACATTTATGTAATAAAATGGAAGTATAACATTTAAATCTAAATGGAAATTAAGGAATTAATTAAATGAGTTAAATATAGTTTCTTTAAATTTAATATAGAATATGAAATAAATGATTTAAGATTCAAGAAAAGTAACACAGAAAAGTTAGGTATATAAATTAAGAAATTATAAAATCAACTTTAAAATATTATTAGGATTAACATATGAATTGATGATTTTTAGCTCCAGAGTGTATGATGGGTATTCCGATACCTTCGCTGGCTATGCAAGCTGAGGAATCCCATCTTTAATCCTTGTAAGTAAATTATGTGGTTTATGGTTACCAAATTATTGTGTATAATTATACGTATACTTGAATGGTTGTGTTATAAGGGAAAATAAGCAAATAAGTTATTTCAATGATCTGATTAAATGATATGTGTTTGATATTGAATGTGATTGATAAGGGCTACCAACGTGAAATTTTCTGAGAAATGGTTTTCATTTTCGAAATTAAAAGTCCAGGTGCATTGAGAATATTTGAATTTGATATTTGATATGAGTTATTCTAATTCTGACAATTATTTTAAAAACAAATGGAGTGCTCAGCCCTGGTGGGATGGATTTGTGCACGGAGAATTACTTTGTTGTGCGGGAGCATAAATGCCCAATTCGGGAGAAAATGTTGTGCAGGGCTTAGTTACTCGTTAGCCCTTTGCTTGTTAAATTGGTTGTTAAGTGTTTGGTTATTTGAATGATTTGAGTGATATGTTGAAATTCGTGAACTAAGTGAATTGTGATCATATGATAATTATCATTACATGCTTGCATAAATAATTTAAATAGGAACTTAAACCATGATATATGTGTTGTGTGATGGTGGTACCCTTACGGTACATAATTTGCCCACTGAGTTCTTGTGACTCACTCTTTCCTTTGTGGTTGTTTTTTTAAGTTTCTAGAAAACTGCTGTTGGTCATGACAAAATTTGCTACTTGCCAACTCTGTTGCTGTAAGATATATCTTTGAGATCGCACACTTAAAGTATATGGGATAATACTTGCAGTTGCTTGGAATAGGCCAAAGCAACGTGTTTCCATTGTGGCGAAGGAGGTCATTGGATTACAAAGCATACTTGAGTTGCATGAAGGACAAGAGACTTGCTGAAGCCTTTACTTCAGGCATATTTGTGATTAAGGTTAATTGTTATCCTTAACATAAACACAAAAAAAAAAAAAAAAAAAAAAAAAAAACCTAAAATAGATAGTCTAAATCCATTCCTATTTATGACAATCTAGACTAGGTCACATAAATGAGACTAGGATCACCAGATTATACCAATGTAGCTATCTAGATCCAGTTGATTATGAATCATATAGAACATGTGAATCTTGACTTTTAAAAAAGATGGCCAAGAAACCTAAAGTGTAAAGAATCATGTGCAACTAAATTAGAACTCAAATACTTCAATATGTGTGGACTAATGTTTATACATGCTAGAGGTCGACATTCTTACTTTATAACTTTTACTGACGACAAGTCTAGGTATGGGTATGTGTATCTTATGAGATACAAGTCAGAATCCGTTGTAAAGTTCAAAGAATTTAGGAATGAAGTATAAAACAAACTAGTAAGAATATTAGGACACTTAGATCTGATCGAGTTGGAGAATACTTGCCAGGAATTTTTAGACATTTTAGAAGATAATGAGATTCTATCTCAATGGACTTCTCCTAGTACGCCACAACTTAATGGTGTTTTCAAAAGGCGAAATCACACTTTGTTAGACATGGTGTGATCAATGATGAGCTATGCTGACCTACCAACTTCCTTTTGGAGATATGCTTAAATACAACAACTTACATTCAAAATAGGGTTCCATCAAAGTCTGTTGAAAGAACTCCATGTGAGATATGGAACAAGAGAAAACTAAATATCTCACACTTAAGAAATTGGGACTGTGATTATTATGTCAAAAGGATTATGACTGATAAGCGTGAAGTCAAAAGTGATAAGTGCTTATTTATGAGTTATCCTAAAGAAACAAAAGGATACTACTTTTATCACCCATAGGAACAAAAGATGTTTCTTTTAAGAAATGTTGTCTTTCTTGAGAAAAAAGTTTATTTTTGAAAGAAACAGTGGAAGTAAAGTAGAACTTGAAGAAATTCAAGACACTCAAAATAAGATCAATCAAACAATGGAACCCAAACTATATTACAAGAGTTGGAGGTACAAGAAAAGATTCAACACACACAACAGCTTCATAGGTCTGGTAGGATAAGTCAATCCTTTAATGCCAGTAACTGATCAGAAGGACATTCTTCTTATGGAGGATGACAAGCCTACTAGTCACGAGGAAGCACTCAAGGATATTGATTCTTCAAAGTGAAAAAATTCCATGAAATCCGAAATGGACTCTATTTATAACAACAAAGTATAGACTTTGGTTGATCCAGTTGAAGGGATTAATTGTATTGGGTGAAAATATGTCTTTAAGAAAAACACTACTGTGGATGGCAATGTATAAACCTTCAAAGAAAGGTTAGTGACAAAAGGTTACAAGTAAAAACAAGGAATTGATTTTGATGAAACCTTTTTGCTAGATTCCATGATCAAGTTAATTTGGATTTTACTTGCAATAGTTGCATATCACGATTATGATATATGATAAATGGATGTCAAAATCACTTTATTTAATGGTTATCTAAGGGAAGATGTATATATGACATAGCTTGAGGGTTTTGAATCCAAACATCATCATAATAAGGTATGCAAGCTACAAAAGTCTATTTATGGACTTAAGCAAGCTTTAAGTAGTTGGAACATTCGCTTTGATGAAACCATAAATGCTTGTGATTTCATTAAAAATGAAGATGAACCATCTGTGTACAAGAAGGTTAGTGGAAGCCCAATAACATTCTTGGAACTGTACATAGATGGCATATTTCTAATAGGTAATGACATGCATATGTTACAATCAGTCAAACTATAGTTATCCAAAAATTTCTCCATGAAAGATATGGGTGAAGTAACCTATATACTGGGTATAAGGATCTATAAAGATAGATGTAAAAAGTTGCTTGGATTTTCATAATTCACATACATTGACAATATGCTTAAGCGGTTTTGCATGGATGGGTTAAAAAAATGGTTCTTGCCCATGTCACTATTAGGAAACATAAGGGTCATGCATCCTATACATACGCTGCAAAATTAAAATTTTCCCAAACTAAGGACACAGGTATTCAATTAAGTATATATATAATGAAAGCTAAAGATTAAAACTAAACCTCTTAAAGCTTTCCTCATGTAGCTAGTTTGATAGTTTGGCAAGGATACTTGGAGTTCCTGTACAAATCGTCAAAATGATTCTCCCAATCAAACATAAAGTATGACCAATGATTTGTAAGCTATTAAAAGAATAAGCCTCTAATAAAATAGTTCACATAATTGATTGGTTAAAAACCATTTACCTTTTAATAAAAGATTTGAAGGAATCAATTCACCCTTAGAATACAAGCTAGCTTCCACTTGTTTGAATCAACAATGGAAGATTGTCCTTGAAGCAAAAATACCTTTGTTTGAGGCAAGGGAGTCATGGCTAAGGAGGATGAGAGATTGTTAAGAGCTCCTTCTTGCACTTGGATTCTCTCTATTGGCCAAATTCTCGCACAATGTGTCCCTTTGATTGTCAATTGCATGTGCCTAAAATCCCTTAGCTTTAACGTATATAAGGGATTACTAGGGCTTAGGAATTATAATCCTTCATTGTTAAGGTTTTCATTAAACCTAGAGCCCAAGGCCTAAGGCCCAAAACTCCTTTAGTTATCCATAATCCAATTGTGAGTACTAATGGGCCTTTAGACTCCTTACAGCCTAAATTCTATTAGCATTCCAAATCCAATTAGGATTCCCACTACACCATTTCTTGACTTTTAAGAAACTAGTCTTACCATACATGTATAGGTAAAGAATAACCTTTTTACTCTTATGTGCTTAGAAGTTAACTATTAATTCCAAGACTCTACTAATCCTTCTAGGTTTTTAACTAAAATCAATTGAAGTGTGTAACCTATTAGGTTCACTCATACGTTGGCAATAAATGTAATTGGATACTTTCTAAGAAGTATGGTTAAATTAAAACACTTTTAATTTAACTTTGTTTTGATAAACCAACCAACTTACATTCAAGATCAATATTGACATCTAGCAAAATATCATGACCACCCAAGTACAATCAAAGTTAAGATCATGGATCAAACCTTTCATTGCTTGGTTACCGTGTAATTCAATCCTTTCACCAAACATATCCCAAGATAGACATACGTATAGATTCTAGTGTCAGCCTTATCTTTGTCTAATTCCATTAGTACTTGAAACCAAGTTTACATTTTATTCCTCAGAAAGATTCAAGAAAACGTTTTCCTTATTCTCTTTCACTTTGCAAAGATTCTCGAAATAAGACATATTTGTCTCAAGGCCATGAGACATTTGTCCTCTTTACTAAGGATGATGAATTCTTTATCTATCATTCATCTACCATCATATGCTTCAATACAATGTCCAACAATCACCTATGTATTATCCTTATTACAGGTTAAGGGGAATAACATCAAAACACTTAGATTCACATCTAAGGTAATAACATGATCTCAAGGCAAATGATCACTTACACCACCAACCCTTTGAGAACATCATTGACACATGAGTAAAGATTCCACATAATTTCTCATTTTAGTTTAATTCAGTGTACTTGTTAAACTAACAATCACCCATATGTTTGTCTCAGCATCACTATGCTTGTAATTTGTGAGATCACTACTCTTTTTATAAGAAAATGACATAACATATATTAGTCTCGATGAATCATCAAAATGCCTATTATTAATGATTCTCTGACTAGGAATACTTTTAAAATAATACTTTATGCATGTCATATCCCATAATTATGATCAACATCATAATTATGCATACACAATATTTATTCTAGGGACTTTATATATTGTTCTACTAAATCTCATTTAAACAATATAATAAGAATGCCTAATTAATTTTATTAAATGCATTAAATACAAATAAGGTGTCGTTACTACCAACTATTAATTCACTCTTAGACACTAATACTAACAATCTCCTACTTAGGCCTAGGGCCAATTACAATGATATCTAAGTCCTAACATATCGAAGTGACAATCATGCTTCTATTATGTGGTCATCGTAAGCAGATTTGCCACATTCTCATCTATAAGAATGTGCTCTTTCTTTATATCCCTTCTATCAATGATTTCCTTAATCAGGTGATACTGCCTTAGTATACGTTTAAATTTCTGGTGAGACCTTAGTTCCTTTGCTTATGCAATAGTTCCATTATTATCACAATATAACTCTATTGGATTAACAATGTTAGGAACAAACCTAAGTTCAGTTATAAACTTCTTTATCCAAACAACCTCCTTAGCTACTTTGAAGACAGCTATGTACTCAACTTCTATTGTAGAATCAACCATTGTTTTTTCTTAGAACTCTTCTATTTAACTGCTCCTCTATTAAGAGTAAGTAAGAATCTAGACTAGCGATTTACAATCATCCCTATCAGTTTGAAAGCTTGCATCAGCATATTTTAAAACTTTCAGTTCTTCAGTTCCTTTATATTTTAAGAATGCATCCTTAGTACTTCTCAAGTAGTTAAGAATGTTCTTAACTGTCTTATAGTGCTCTTCACACAGAAAAGCATGGTATCTACTTATAACACTCAAAATATAAGATACATTAGGGAATATACATGACATGGCATACATGATTGAACCGAATTATGGAAGCCTATGGTATTTTATTCATGCATTATTTTTCCAATTTTATCGTAAGAGACATACTTTTGGAAAGATGCACCATGTGACATAGGTAAGAACCCTTTATTTGATTGATTCATTCAAAACTTCTTAAGCATCTTATCAATGTACGTGGATTGTGATAATTCAAGTAACCTTTTGGATTTATCTCTATAGATTCTTATACTTAGTATATAGGTTGCTTCGCCCATATCTTTCATAGAGGAATTTTTAGATAACCACAGTTTGACCAATTGTAACATAGGTACATTGTTACCTATTAGGTGTATGTCATCTACATATAGTACCAAAAATGTTACTATGCTCCCACTAATGTTCTTGTACTTACATGGTTCATTTTCATTTTTAATGAAATCATAATCTGTTATGGTATCATCAAAACAAAAGTTCCATCTTCTTGAAGCTTGCATAAGTCCTTAAATAGACTTTTATAGCTTGCACAGTTTATCATGATTGCTTTTGGATTCAAAACCCTGAGGTTGTGTTTTATACACATATTCCTTTAAATAACCATTAAAGCAAGAAGTTTTGACATTTATTTGTTATATCTCATAATTGTGACATGCAGCTCTTATAAGTAAAATCCAAATGAAAGTTTGAAATCAAGCAAGACTGAAAGTAAATATCATAGTTTATAAGGATAACACACACCAGGAAAAATGGCCAAGCCCATATGCAATGGCTTCTAGTTTTTTACTTTTACTACACTTTTAAAATTGTATACAATCTTTTATAGTGGTTGGCTCTTAGAGCAGTAGCAGCTGGCATCCTTCCAATTGTGAACAATCTTTTTTTTTTCACTATTTTTAATTTCATATAAGGATATATATATTTTTCTATTTTCTTCCAAAAACTTATATATTTAGCTAAATGAGTTTCAGTTTAGTAATTAGTTTTCTTCACTGCCACAGTCATGTTAACTATTTCTATAATGGTTGTGTACAACAAGTTCTAGTGACCTTCAGTTAGCTGGCTTTTGTTTGTTTTGTTTTATTTGTTCTTTAAAAAAAATTTACTGGAGTGATAAGTTGAATCATCAAGTCATGGCTTCTATAGTATCTTTTTTTTAATATCATATTTACTAATATGTATGAATTTTAAAAAGTTAAAGTGAGTAGTAAGACTAGATTAACTTTGAACTCCTTATTAGTTAAACTGTTATAATCAAAATGCTATTGTAAGAATGGTTAGCTATACAAGATTCCTTATATATATTAGTTGTTGTATAATGTACATGTTGGACAAAAGCTTTTTTTGTTTGACATTGTACTCCTGGCTGCTAATTTTACCAATTATTACCATTTTGATGATTTTACGGGTTCTTTCTTTAGGTTTTACTTGTTTGTGATTTGCATTAACTTTAAAGTATCATGCATCAAGCATCGCATACCTTTTATATATATGCAGTAGAGCATGAATGGAGTTGTATGATTCCAATTCCTACAAAATTTTGAATTTTTATAATTGTTAACTGGCTATATAAGCTAGAGCATATAAATTAAATGATAGGCTTGCTAACTTGGGATTAATCTTCCTAATTTGAAGTTTTATACCTGCCTGCAGTAGAGTATGAAAGCAATGTATGATTGTTAAGGTTAATACATACAAATGATGAGTATGAATTTGTACGTGACATGCATGTAAGTGTTCAACTATTTTAGTGTATTCCTCCCCTCCGACTTTGGTTAATTCATTGAAATATCTCATGGAACTTGCTGATTATCATTTTGTTTCTGGCCTTTAAACGATATCGTGAAAAACTATTTTTCATATTAAACAATGTTTTTTGTTATTCTCGATTATCTTGCCACTATATTAATTGGTAGTTCTTGAATTGCTTAATGTGGCCACATGCATCACTATACATGTAATACCATAAAAATAGTGTCCCACATTAATTGTGACTGGCGTAATTGTATTGTTTATAACACATAAGAACCAACTACCAAGTACCTTCTAGCTAATATTCTAACCCATGTGGCATGGGTTGTGGATTCCTTGGTATCAGAGCAATAACCCCTTGGCCCCTTTACCGAGGAGATAAATGTAATGTACATAGCACTTCGAGGGCTACCTTGCAATCCAGATTGAAGGGCTAATCCTACAGCCATCTAAATGACTAATTTGGATCTCATAATATGATCGATGATATGATTTAGGTGTTTTTGAGTGCCAATTTTATAAGTGTCCCTGTTAGATATTGTTTTTCTACCATATGTGGTTTCTGTCTTTCTTGCAAGTTTTCACTCCTTAAGTGTTTTCAAAAATAGCAATTATGGAAGAACTTGTGAAATTGAATAAACTTCCTTATGGTCTGTATTTTCTTATGGATGAATAAAATGGCATTGATGGTGTAGGAGTTTTGAAATGTATGTAAATAATTTTTTATCAATTTTAAATATAAAGTGGACTTTTACTGACCAACCATTTATTGGATGATATTTTTATTTATCGACTAATAATAAGGTTGGTAGGAAAGCCGATGAATTTCTACTGACTTAATGTTAGTCAAAACAGTTTTACCAACCAACTTTAAGGTCATTACCAAACAACTCTTTTCTCGTAGTGTTTTCCTATTGGATGTTAATAGTAGGCTTGCTAAGGTCAGGGTTGGTAGATATTGACCTTGATCCCTTTGCGGGTCACTGTCCCTTGTTTGGGTCATGACAGTTTGTGCTTTTAATTTAAGAAATGATGTAATTGAAATAAGGCCTAAACTTGATTAGTGGATAATGATGTGTGAATTAGTGCACCGGGTATATTTAGGTGTTTAATTAAAGGGAATTATGGCATGGTGAGTGTATGGCTTGAGAATTGATTTAAGTTACAACTAAATTTGCAAGTCTGAAGTTGTATTGCTACAAGACTAATTCTCCAATTCTTTGGTGAAGAATTGAGAGCATAAGTTGAAAGAGAATATAATCTAGAGAGAATATTTGAGTTGGTTCTAGGATTGTCTGTAAAAGGTGTATGCATTGACGAATTTCATTTCCTATTCTCTGCATTTGTTAGGCTTGAAATTCCAATCATACATGTTTCTATCAAATGAATTACATTGTTGCTCATTATGTTTTCTAGAAAATAACTTATGGGTTGATGAGCACTTATGTAGATGGTGGAATACTAATTGTTGTGTGGAATAATCTATGTTGCTAATGTATTGAGGAACTATTACTTTCTCTGAACTAGCTAGGCATGCTTTGATCAAGTGTAGGAAACTTTAGGTGACATAGGAGCAAAATAGGAAATAGCATTTCCATGTATTTTATGATGCTTTTACTAAAAATTTGAAACACATATAAATTATGTGATCTACTACTGAGATAAAACTTAGTATCTTATCTTTATTTTAACTATGATTCTAGACTCATTAGATGCACTTGCAGCAGGGTGTGAGTTGGTTTGTGAACTAGAATCTAAGTTGTGCTAGATTTAGTTATGTGATGATGTAGATAGCATCAACTTTAAATTGGACTCAATACTTGATGTATTAGTGCTTTGTGATGGAAACTAGTAAGCTTTTGAACTGTAATTTTACCTTGTTTTGTAGGTATTTTGTAATCAAATCTATTGTAAAGTTAATTTGAAATCTTTTGTTGGAAATGAATGAAAACTTAGTACATTTGATCATTCCATTCTTTAACATAAGTTACTTGATAGTAAGAGACCTTCTATTGGCAAATTCTTAGAAAACCTTTGAGGCAAGTTTTGACAAATAAAACTTTATAATTAGAGAATATTAAGAGGATATTAAAAAATGATATCATATTTTAAGTAAAGGCTTACAATCTATAAATTATAAGCATGACCTGTCACCCTTGATCAAAATTTGAACTCCTATGGAGTCTTATAATATGGCTGAAACGTGGCAATCCAGTGATCAAATTAAGGCATCACTAAATAATGTACAATAAGGTGATTCTTTGATGAATCTTTTAGCTACTAACAAGCAATTCCATTAAGGTATTTCAGTGACTTGATATTTAATTCTATACCTGCTCAGAGTAGGTGTTCCATTATTGAAATTTAAGTTTGATAAGTTGCTCAATCTGTTTATATTGAAAGCAAATAATGTGTCACTCAAATAAATGTTTGAGAAGGCTTGATCAAGCCTGGAAATTGATTAAAAAAAACTTGTATGAAATAGAGTTTTTGAAAAGTACATATGGCCATCATGTGTATTACTAACTATGTTGTTCTTAAAGCTTTCTATTGATGTCCTAGAAATACAGATTATTGTGCTTTGAATATTAATATTGAATTGTTTCCTATTTTTAGTGGTAGAGTGACGTTAATTGGGAGTTTTGGACCAATCCATATAATGCATGGTGAAAATCTTGAATAATTAATGAGGGAAGCTATGATTTGTCTATTAATATCTCAATGATTATATACAACTATCATCAACTAATTACACAAAAAAAATTGAAATTGGAACTACATGAAAAAAAGAGCAAAATCAATAACTCTTAATGACACATAATTATATAATTGACCCTTGATTCTTGTCTTCAATATGGTCGTAATTTAAGGGATTTGTTTATTCAACATATACATAACATGTGGCATAATTGTTTCTCCTAACATGCCCCCTCAAGCTGGAGGGGGAATGAAGATGGATTCCTAGCTTGGCTTGAAGGAAATGAAATGTTTGCTTTCGGTAAAAGCGATGTTCGCTAGTTAAGACAATGAAGAAAAATATCTTATGACAAAAGTACCCATAGCAACTCTCTCACAAACAAAATGATAGTCTAACTCAATATGTTTAGATCGAGCATGGAATATAAGATTTATGGACATGTAAAGAGCACTAATATTGTCATAAAATAATTGAGGGGATTTAGAAAGAAGGATACCAATATCTTTAAGTAGGAAGGTGAGCCATGTTATTTCTGTTGTGGTAGAAGTCATGGACCTATATTCGACTTCAGAACTAGAGCGAGAAACCATAGGTTGCTTCTTTGAACACCAAGAGATACAATTTATACCTAAAAACGTGCAAAAATCGGTAGTGCTCCTTCGAGTGGTTAGACAACCAGCCCAATCTACATCACTAAAACTATATAGAGAAATCGGACTTTAAGTGAGATACTGTAATCCAAAATTAGGAGTGCCCTTCAAATACCAAAGTATTTACTTAACTTCCTTCTATTGAAATAAAGTAGGATCTTTGAAAAATTAACATACATGATTAATAGCATGTATAATATCGAGCCAAGTGAAAGTCAAATATAATGAAGCATCGACAATACTTCGATAAATAGTGGTATTGACTGAATTCATATCCTAAGTAGATGACTTTTCTTTTAGAGCCAGTGGCATGGACATGGAGGAACTTTCAAGCATTTGTGTGTGAGTGAGAAGGTCTTGAATGTACTTTGATTGACATAGATGGACTCCACCTGAAAAGATATAATTTCAACTCCAAGAAAATATCAAAGCAAGGCAAGATCCTTAATTGAAAACTCTTTTCCAAGCTGAGTAATTAAATCTAAAATGAATAAGTCATTATTACCAGCAACAAGAATATCATCAACCTAAACAAGAAGGATTATAGTAATTGTGTTGGTGCGGTAGTTGAAGAGAGAAAAGTTCGCCTTACTACAATAAAACCCTAAATGAAGAAGAAATTGTGTAAGACAATAGAACCAAGCATGAGGAGCTTGTTTAAGACCATATAAGGAGTGTTAAAGTAAGCATACTATTGTGAAAAATACTACGCAAGTGCACGTATCATTTAAACAAGTAATAAAGGATAAGTTAAGTATCGTTCTCACGAGGAATTAACTTTATCAAGTCAAGTACTAAAATTTACCAACTCTAACTTTATCCAGACAATTAAATACTTGAGATTGTTAACTATGATTAAACTAAAGCAAGTAAATAAAATGACTGAACTTGAGATTATGTAAAGAAAACCTAGGATTATAATTTCCCTCACACTTCACTTGATTTTTCTTTATCCCATCATGCTTAGTTATGATATTTGATTATTAACCTAGGGTTCCAAGTTAATTATAAGTATCTTTTGAATTGCTTATAATTCATACCTTAGTTAATCAATTCACTATATGTCTATAAGAATTGAATTAAGCCAAGGTTCAGTAAGAACAAACCTAATTTGGCTACACAAGATATATAGATATATGTTTATCCTATATACAAATCAAATTCAAACAAATAGATGAATGAATTTAAACATGTATTATATCATTCAAGTCTAACCTAGATTTCCTTGTCAAGGTTCTTCTAGATTACCAAATCTATCTAATTGGTGATTAAGCAATTAGAAGCAATGAACATAGAATGACATAAATAACAATAATATCAAACCTTAAGCAATCCATAGATAAAATTAAATCAAACTACATGTGAGTTCTATTATAATCCTAGAAAAAAGGATTTAGTTCATGCTACTAGATGTAAACATGACTATAGTTAAGCAAAGCATTAAGAACATACAAAGAAACTTAAAGGGAAGAAGGAACAAGAAAAAACTAAGGTGCCAATCTCCAAGCTCTTCAAAATCCCTTGCTCCTCTAGCTCTAAGCACTCTCAATAACCTCTATATCTCCAGAAATCCCTTCCTCAATTATGTGTTTAGAATCCCCAAGCCTTTTCTTTTTATAGGCTTCAAAAATCATGAGTTATAGTCCAATTCGAAGTAATTTTATCAAGCTAGGGCCCAGCCACGACTTTCCAGTGCCCTTAGCACTGATTTTCGAACCAAACAGGAGTCTTTACACAACATTGGGTACCCCAACACCCATTTCCTGGAACCTAGGTGCCCAATGCCTCTGGTTGAACAATTTTTGGCTGAGCTTGGGCACCCCAGTGCTAAATGCTACTGTCTTGCAATTCTCAGTGCTACAACCTTGGTTATTCATAACCTAGGAGCCTAACGAGCTAAAATCTTATCCTTAAAGCAATTGATTTTCAAAAAGGACTCCTTGAAGCTTGTACCTTTAATACATACAACCAAAGTTTAATAGGAATGAAACTCTTAATTGAAAAAGATAAATTCTAAGCAATAATAACAAAATACATTTTAATGCACTACGAATTAATCTACAAACTAAGCTAAAACTAAATAATTTGCAATGCAAAACTTAAGAAGTTTGCTAGAATGAATGCACAATAGGATGAAATACAAGTTATTTCTTGAACTTATCACATACATGATCAGGAAATGTGGGATCAATAAAACCTGGCGATTGCTCTATATGAAACTTTTCTTTAAGGTGACCATGTAGGAAGGCATTCTTGATATTGAATTGGCGTATATTCCACTTGAGAGAAGTTGAGAAAGCTATGACAAGTCAGATGGTGGTGGGCTTGACCACGAGGCTGAAAGTTTCATCATAGTCAATGTTGGAAACTTGAGTAAAACCTCATGCAACCAAATAAGCCTTAAAGCAATATTTAAAGCCATCCTAGTTGAACTTAATTCGATATACCAACTTTGAACCAACTATATTTATGTCTAGAGGATGAGGAACAAGTGTCCATGTTTCATTTTCATAAAGAGCTTGAAGTTCATCTTTCATGGTAGTCACCCATTGAGAATTCTTTAAGGCCACTTTGAGAGTATTGGGCTTAATTTGAGAAGCTATTGTTGTAAGTGCATAATTAGTCAAATATGCAAGTGTCCTTAGAATTCTTGAAGGTTGATCCATGTTGTTAATAGGAGGCACAAAATCAGCTACTCTTTCATCCAAATTTGTTAGTATATTATCGGTATTCATGGGAGGGACAAAGTCAGCAAGTCCTTTATCTGGATTTTATGGAATGTCTTCACCAGTAGAATCCGTGATCATTAAGACAAGATCTTGTAATACAATTGTGATCACCAAATTTAAGTGGGTTAACAATTGTAGAATTTTCCATATTTGACTAGGTCAACGTTTCCATATTGGGAAATTTTGCAGTAACTTCCTTTTTAGAGACACGTGATTCATCAAAATGATTAGGAAATTTAGGAAACTCAATTTTGAATTTTCTACACCATCTTGTGGAGAAGTATTAGAATCCTAGTAAGAAAAAAATTCTTTATAAAAAAAACATGTCTAGAAATGTAGACTTTCCTTGATTTAGGCTCTAAGCAACGATAATCCTTATGTATAAGGGCTATAGCCAATAAAAACACATGGATATGTCTTTTTGGTGAATTTCTTTTCGCCATGATATTTCAACGAAGGAAAACATTGATATCCAAGAATCCGCAAGCCTCAATAATCAAAATGTCACCTGTGAAGTTTGTGATATGGAGTATCATTGTGTAAGACTAAGGATCGTAAATAATTAATAAGATACACTGCAGAAAGAAATACGTCAACCTACAAAGTTAAAGGTAAATTAGCAAGAAATAACATGGTTAAGCCAGTTTTGACAATGTGTCAATGCTTTCGTTCTGCAACTTTCATTTTGTTTGGGGGTTCCTAGGCAAGAGTTGTGCATTTTGATTCTTTGTTTTTAATTTGAGTGAGAAAATCATGCTAACTAAATTCACCACCACCATCACACTGAAAAATGTTAATCCAACTATCAAATTTATTTTTCACCAACCTTTGAAAATTCTTAAAAGTGTCAAAGAATTCATATTTTCTTCGTAATGGGTATAACCATGAGAATCTTGAATAATCATAAAAAAATACCGCATAAAACCGAATTCTTTGATTTGAAGCTAGAGGGGCAAGTCCCCATAAATCACAATGAATTTTCTTAAGAGGAATGTCTAAAATATTATTTGAAGAATGAAAAGGCAATTTACAACTTTTACCTATTTGACAACTAACACATATGGAAGGTTTAGAAATTCAATGGGAAACATCAATAACATTCTTTTTGTTAAAGATAAAATCTTTGAGTTCGGGTAAATGTCATCTAAAGCATATAGTTGACCTCTTTTACACCCCCTTGCTATCATCTTTTGGTTTCAATCCTTAACAAAAAAATCAGAAGCATTGATTTCAAAGGTACACTAATTATTTGTGGTAAGCTTGCCAATTGATAGTAGATTCTTTTTCAAATCCGGTACTAGAAGCACATCTTTTAAATTCAATTATCCATCTTGTGTATTAATATTAACTTCACCACTATGAGATATAGGTAAACCATTCTCATTTCCCACTAAAATTTTATCATATCCATTATACGGCTTTATATAAGAAAGTTTACCTGCATCATTTATCATATGTGAGGTGGCTTCAGAATCCACATAAAATGACGAATCATTTGAATCATTAATAGTAAAAGCTGCTAGAGCTTGAGGTAACTCTTTAGATTAATAAGAATAGTCAAACCTATACCAACAATCAAGAGCAACATGATTTGCTCGACCACAAATTTGACAAGAAACTTTAACATTGTTATCAGAAGTAATGGAAGCTAAACGTGACTATTGTCTTAAAAAAGTTGTGTCCTTTTGCAGGTGGTTGTTGTTGTTTTGCTTCTAATTTTGATTGATGCTTGGATGGTGTGAAAAATTATTGTTTGAGTTATACCTTCCAGCAGGAGTAAAACCTCTACCTTGTGAGGTGAAATTTCCATGACCTCCTCGATTATTTCTTCCACGGCCTCGTTGTCCAAAGAATGTTTATGCATGCTCCAATATCATCTTTTCCTCTTCTTTTCTTACAACTTGAGATTGCTCAAATCCTTGAAGAGTCAACACACAAATTGAGAAAATAATGGATAAGGTGTTTTATGAGCATGGAAAGTCGAAAGTTCTCATGATTTGGACCTAAACCACGAGTGAATTGGAAAACTTTGTCAAGATTTGAGATAAGTTGCTTTATTGCAGTGAGACTGTCATAAATGAATTTGAAATCTTTTAGATATTTTTCTAGAGATCTTGATCCCTTTTGAATGGTCATTAACATGTTTTTCAAATGACTTTCCTTCTCAATTGTAATGGGAAGGAGTTGCTGTTCCAATGAAGTCCACCTTGATATGCTGTTTCTACACCAAAGATAGAACTCATAATATCCTCTTTCATGGTTCCAAGTAAGGAGAAAATGAGAAGACCATTGTTAGTTATCCATGGCTCGAAATTTGGGTTGAGACTTTTATTGCCTTTGTCATCCTCTATCTCTTTTGTGGGTTTAGCATCAATTGTAAGGTGATGATAAAGACCCTAAACTTCAGACTAAAGGCATGATTTGGGAATGCCATAGGAGAAAAATGGTTGAGTTAAACTTGATAGAAATTAGGCTAGAACATTGATGAAAAGCTTGAATAGTAAGCTGAGGTTCTTTGGGTAAAGAAGAGTGACATGGCTAAGAGGCTTGCAGATGAATGCTCTGATACCATGAGAATCTTGATTAAACAAATTAGGGACGCTATGATTTGTCTATTGATATCGCAATGATTATATACAACTATTGTCAACTACTTACACAAAAAAATTGAAATTACATGAAAATAAGAGCAAAATCAGTAACTCTTTAGTGACACATAATTATATAATTGACCCTTGATTCTTGTCTTCAACATGGTCACAATTTGATGGATTTATTTCTTCAACGTTTGCATAACATGTGGCATAATTGTTTCTTTGCATAACATATGGCATAATTGTTTCTCCTATCACATGAAACCAATGATTGATAGGCCAGACACACTCAGTATGTAATGTTTTGAATAATTGATTGAGTTAAAGATTGATTTGCATTGATTATGCCTTTTTATTAGTTTTCTTAAAAACAGAAAGCACTGGTTTGCTTTCTAATGATTTTACAAGTTCTGGTCTCACTAGCTTGTTGAGTTTTTCAACTCATATCAAAATGTTTGCATTGTTTTCAAATTGACTGTTGTTTACAGCTTGGGAATGGGTCTCACAAATGAGTGTTTGGCTGGATTGCAGTTGCAGAGTGGCTTTTTGTGATGCTTAGAAGGCAATTGCTCTTTATTTTACATAATGCTATAAAATTATTTAGTAGGGATTGTCATTACAAACCCTCCATTTCTAGGTAAGGTAGTGGACAATTGGGCTGTGATTAGTGCTTCATGGATAGTACAGATGAAAGCCTATAATAATAATTTTGTGGGACAACGATTGCAGGTCGTTCTTGGATGATGACACCCACTGTCCCAAAGTCAATAGTAATCTTATGTTAACTAATTTATAACAAAATATAAATTAAAAGAAAACAGTTTGTTAATTTGGTGGGAATTTTGCACTAAAAAATTTAACAGTATATAAAATAAAATAATAATTTTATCTTAAATAAAAACCATATATGAATTTGTCTTATTATTTTGATTTTTGCGTGAGTTTTGGATTCTTTATTCGGTTACCTAGAACTAAGAAGCTTTCACTAGTCACCTTCTTCTGACTATATTATTGGTTCTATTTTCGTCACCGCCTCAAGACTAATCAGTCTTTTTCAATTATTATATGACAAAAACTCGTCTCAGATTACTTTATCTTCTCTCGTGTCATAAACTAAACACTTTAAATGTTTAATAATTACTTACTAGTTCCATACACATATATACTAGTAACATGCACATACATAACAAATATATATATATATATATATATATTAGAATTACTATGTAAATAGTAAATATATTTTTTAAAATATAAAATGATAATTTTAATATTTTCAATCTAATTTAAAAGTAAAATAAAACATGAATTAGTGTGAGTGGATGATTAATAAAAATTAATTTTTTTAATCAATAAAAAATATTTTACATGGTTATTAAGGAAAATATTAATTTAAATACACTAGTCAAAAACTCCAATAGAAAAGGAATTTTGGGACCCACTACTTATTTCAGTCTGCCTTTTTTTTTAGACCAATAGGTAAGGGGTAAGGACATTGAGCATATCACATAAATGAACGCATCCGAGGCCTTGTTATAGACTGCGCCCCATCAACATATATGGTTGTTCCTGTCATGTAGCGTGACCCGTCACTGATTAAATAAATGACCGTAGAAGCCAGGTCTGTTCTAGCCAGGTCTGTTCTAACATCGAGCCATCTCCCAAGTGGTGCTGCCTCCTTCAATAACTTCTCTGCCCTCTCCTTCCCCACTGATAATATGTATTCATCTTGGAGGTGCAAGCCACGAGCTATTGCATTAACTCGGATCTGATACTTTCCTATCTCCAAAGCTGAACACTAACATTTACAAACATAAATAATTGTCAATTTTAAGCTTTTGCTAAAGTCAGATCCTAGAAAATGCATGGAAGAAAAATCATCAGAAGTTTAACTAACAAGATTACCATCTTCAATTGTATGACTTGTATGATACTCACTCAACTAAACTAAACCTTAATCTGAAACAAAATAAATGACTTGTACCATCAATCCAAAACTGAGACAAGGCAGAGTTCCAATTCTAGAAATCGAGCTATTGAGGCTATTTCAAAGTTCAAACAAGTGCGCATAAGCTGAGAAAACAATAATCAATTAAAGACTACACATCATTTCTCCTACAGTAACTCAAATCAAATACAGTATTAGACCAGCGGCTGACAATACATTCCAAGTCAACAGAAACAACCTCAAGTTCAACCAACTTAATCAAGCAGATCTTTCTTGCATATGTTCTTCTCAAAGTCATACCACTTTTCATTTTAGCTTTCTTGTATTGACCTCGACTTCTAAGAATCAAAATTTACCAAAATCTGGGACTAGAAGAATTTATCAATATATTATTTGATAAGAGCGAAAAGAATCAATATGTACTACGCAAGATTGGTTTGCACACTTCTATAATACAGTATATACAATTTATCTTGATGCATAATGGAAGCACATTTTCAGAATTCAAAAGAATTGACTTCAATGATTGATATCAACAATTAAGTCCATAATCTGGTGATTGACATCATCTTCAGTGTATGTAGAATTGACTTGTGGAAACCCAACAACCATACTGCATGACTTAAGGATAAAAAATATTATAATGTTAATCTGTAAAACACTTCAACTGTGTAATGCCCCTACAAGTTTTTTGTGTTTGTTGCTATAGAATAACATAATAGTACAAAGAAACAATAGTCCTCTAAGTGCAGATGCTTAGCAAATATAAATTTTATCAACAGTTGGCATGCCGCATGCCAATCTTTAAACCAGATCTATAACAATTTCCCTTTTTTTGTCCAATCAACATATAAATGTCATTAATTAATTAAGAAATTATCATTATATAAGTATTAGATCTTAGGGCTGCGTACCCTAACTAGTTGTTCCAGTCCTGCCAAACATGAACCATAAGCAGCAGCACCTGGATAAAGCCCTCTTTCACCACCAATTATTGAGGTCAAGAATACTATGGAACCACCTGACTTGAAGTTCCGCATCCCTTGCCCAACAGCCTTCAACAGAAACCATGAAGCCATAAAGTTTATCTTTACCACTTTTTTGAACTCATTTTCAGCTAATTCTAGATGTTCTTGCATCTTTCCTGGTTTGAAACAAAGAAGTCATAAATCAGCTTGCCTCCAATTCAGGGTCATACATCTAGATATATTTGCAAACAATGTGTTAAAATTAGTTATTACTTGTTCCTTGTTAAAGTTGATAGCCACAGTTAGTCACCTCTAGAATGAGAAACATGACTTCCTGGTATATAAAGCTACTGGCTACTTCCAAACGCACACAGAGTACAGAATTTGTGCTCTGAGTTTCGTCAAACATCTGCCTTTTGTCAATTTCATAGCGCTAGTGCTAGTGTCCTTATTAGAAAGAAAACTGAAGTTTATATGTTCAAATTCAAGTATTTTCCTACGTGTCTCAGAAACAAAAGCATTGCAGTATGAATATCAACAGGTAAATTTAGAAAATCATTTTCTTTATTGCAAAATGTTCCAATTGAAATCGGACAGATTTCAACCCTACCCAACATTAAGTCCATTTTAAAAAATAAAGGAATCCTGTATTAAAATGAACTGCTCCAACTCCCAATAAATAATATATATGCGCAGTCAAGTCAAAACTATTAAAGATTCAACCGTCTGCCTAAATGCATTGTTGGGTCAAAGTTCAAACTCAAATCAAATACAATTCGATTCGGTTCCTGTTTAATTGTTTACATAGAGCCAGAGAGACAAGGTATACCTTCGTAACTATAACAATGTACAAAAGCGTCCAATCCGCCCAAAATTTTGCATGCCTTATCCACTGCCTCATCAAAAATTGCCTCTCGCTCTTCTTCCATATTCAATCCGACAACCTCAATCGGCGCAGCGCCATCCAGCGAACCTCATTATTTTGTCGCCAAAACTTTGTAGAACGCTCTCCTTTCCCAATAAAACCAACCTGAATGTTCACAAGGAAGAAAATTACATACAATTTTGTTTGTCTGATAATTTCAATTTTAAAATTCTCTTTTCCAGGGAACCAAACACATAGGGAGAGGGGAAAGAAAAAGACGAAGAACAGAGTATGGGACTCAACCTGCATCCTTGTTTGGCTAAATGGAATGCAATGCTCTGCGAAATCGGGTCCCCGTTAGAGGTGAGCAACACTTTCTTTTCATGTTTCACCATTCTCGAAGCTGCACGTTAATAACATAAAAAATAACTTATTTATGGATAGAGAGTAAACAATAAATAAATAAAAACATATATTTTGGACTAGACGAGAAAGAATTACAACAAAATTATGGTTGGTGGAATGATTCCACTATTTCACCTAACCAAATGTGAAAGGATAGCGAAACCGATTTTGCTTAATTAATAAAAGACAATTTTGTGCTATTAAAATAAAAAAAGCAGATCAAAAAGTAAAAATAAAATATAAACTAAGTTTTGAGAGTTACATACATGTTTCGCTATGGAATACTGAAGTGCAAGAAGCCAAAAACATGCTAGGAATAAATGGTAGCGTCCCACTTAAAGTTTCTTTTTAAGGAAAATTATTTTAACAAGTAAATAACATACTCGTTGAATTGTAATAAATATATTTATTTTAAAAATTAAATTTTTTAAAAATAATAATTATATATTAAACAATATTAAAATCATAATTAATTATCACATTGAATATTATAAATTTTTTATTATATAATTTTAATAAGTATTTTTAGAACAACAGAAAATTACATGTTAATTCTTGGAACTTGCAATCTAATGCATGATCCACCTATCATTTTTGTTTTATTTTTTTTATTTATTTAAAGTTCAATGTCTCCGACCAAGTTAAGAGGAAATTTGAAATTGGTGAAACCAATTTTGCTTAATTAAAAAAAATATACAATTTTATGTTATTAAAATAAAAATAACAAATAAACAAGTTTTGAAAGTTACATACACGCTTTGCTATGGAATATAAAGGGCAAGAATTGACTATTTTTACATATCTATAGTGTGACTAGCAATATAAGTTTTGCTTTCAGTCAGACCTTTTTTCTCCTCTTCTTTTTATTTTTTATAAATCTTTTATAGTTTTTTTTTACTCTCCTCTTCTCTTTGTTTTATTTTCTTCCAGTACATAAGAGTTCCCAGCATAGATAGTTGTTAGTATAGATATGGTCGCAACTAATAGGTAGGTCACAACATGTCCCCGACCTTGTGTACTGGTCAAAGAGGACACATCACCCTCTTAGGGTTTGATAGGACCTTCCTAATCCCTTTTATGATTTTGGGACCATCTAGGCCCGCGAGAGCTCCCTTAGGCCTAGTTAAGCCCATAAGGACTCACTTATATAAAAAGTGACATCTCTCCTAAATCAAGGTAAACTCCTCTCTCACATCTCTCTACATTATCTATTACTGACTTGGGTTTTGGAGAGAGACTCCTGGGCATTGCTTGGTCTTCTTGTCTCTTATGTATTTTAGACAGCCTATTAGGAGGCATATGGAAGCACATTCTGACCGTACATCCAATCATTTTACACTCTAACACTAGCATCGTGTTATAACTTGATAGTTAGCGTACGTGCTAGAATGTGGGTAAGTAAATTATTGTGAATAGGTGAATATAAGTTTTGCGCAAATCAAAATTTAATATAAATGTAGGTAAAGCAAGAATTAAATTTCATTTCACTATTAGCTAACTTAGAATTTAGATTTCATTTCATGAAATGTTTTTTTTTTAAAAGATACATGTATAATTAATTTAAGTGGTGGAGGAAAAGTAATATATATATATATATATATATATATATATATACACTTAGCTTAGAATTTTACCACAAACTTTGTTTACTTTGACTTTTGAAAATTTGTTTGTGTCTACATTACTTTTCTTTCCTTTTGTCTTGTATTGCTTGCCTCCACCGCCTCGCTCATTCCTTTGCAAGACAAAGGCCCTGTCTCTTGTTCTTGAAAAACCATTTCTAGCCTCAGTTTTTTTTCAACTTAAGAAATCTGAAATTTCCATCTTGCTGAATTAAAATCCAAGGTAAAGAACTTCAACTCTTGCTTTTCCTTAACTGTGAGTGTTTGTTTTTTTATCGCTAGGTTTGCGGCCTTCTTGGCTGTTATTTTGGTGGCTCTGTTTTGGGAGGACAACCAAAAATAATCTAACCATGGAGAGTGCTAAACCACCATAAGCTTCAAAAGTTTTATGAGCTCTTTCTATATTAAAAGGCAAAAAATGGTTTGGGTGTTTAGGCTAGAATTCCAGCCATTCGAAGGAATCGTTTCTTTGCCGTGAGTGCTAGACATGATTGTGTTGTGTGGTGTGTATAAGTGAATTGAAGTTAGGGCTACAAGTGTTCCAACATAGGTTGCTAGGATGCTATATTTTGGTGTTTTGAAGCATGAAGGAAGTGCAAGGTCAGCCATCTCTACCTTGTTTTATAGTAGACTCTTGAACATTCTACAGTTATCTCACTACTAAGGAGCAAGGCAGAAACTTGGTTGCTCATTTTTTTTTCCTCTATGGTCGGTTATGATATGAACAAGGGAGAGGGTTTTAAGGGCTTTAAGGGGTCATGGTAGCAAGGAATTTATGGAGTAGAAAATTACCCCTTGTGCCATGAACCTTACATGAATTTAGGATAGTAACTTTCTTTAGTTAGGTGAATTGATGGGAGTTCAATCGTATTAAGATTGTGTGTGTTTTATTATTAAGGGTGTGATTTTGAAAAGGAAAATAATTTAAAGTCATGAATCAAGATTTAACAATAATGAATACTTGAAATAGTTGCATAGGATTATTGAAATAGGAAATTTAAGATTGGTAAATATTAACATGAGAAAGTTAAATGCATAAATTCATAGTTGAAGTTAGAAATATGATAACATTAGAAGGTTTAGTTTAAATTGTTGATGTAAGTTAGATGGTAACCTAATTTGAATTCTATAATGGGAATGTAAATATCATGGAAAGTTGAAAGTGAGTTCAATCGAATTAGGAATTGAGTATGAGTAAAATGAAAACTATAGACTCATGTTGAACTAATAATACATATACACACACATCCTTATAAAAATAACTTACCTTTAGATATTTAACACAATAGCTAGTAGAAGTTAAATGTTAATATATATATGGAAATTAATTTATGTAGGATTCCATTGTTGAATAACTAATTAGGAAACATGAAATTGGACTAGGTTAATGTTAAGTTATAAAATTTGAATTAATGAATAAAAAGTTCATAAGCAAGAGTAAATATGATTGGTTAATATTGTGGGTTAATGGGTATGAACAAAGGAGAGTTAGTTGTGAGTAAAGTGTTGGAAAGAGAGAGTTAAATGGTTTTTGATGGAATACAGGGCAAATTTGATGAATTAGAGAAATTCAATATTTTGGGTGTTTTCGGGAATAAATTAAATTAAGAGTTCAAAAGAGAAAGTGTAGCTTAAAATCTTGAAATGTTGTCTACAAAATTTTGTAACTTAGTTCCAGATACATTGTTAGTTAGAGCTATTAGACTACTGTTAGATCATGCAGGATTTTCAGTGAACCTCAGTCAATACGGGAGACTTCATCTGGGGTTGTGGATGAAATTAGTTTAGGACCTCTAAATGAAAGTTGTCCCTGACATCTTGAAACACTAGACTAGATAACTTTGTAATTTAATTCTCAAGTATGAGAATTCTATAAATATCAAAATCAAAAGTTGGCAACCATGAATTTTACTAGTGCTTTGTTTTTGTTTATGTCAAGAATCGAGTGAGTTCAAGGCTAAGTTTAGGAAAAGTTTCTAAATAAGAAAGCTAGATGACATCCTAAAGTTAATGTTTCAACTTGGTTTTATTAATTTGATTAAGTATGTAAGTAAAAATAAACGTATATCCAAGGAGGTTATCTAATGCCTAAAGGGGTAAACTTTAAATAATTAATTGTACTAATATACACATCCAAATAATACATATAATACCTATCTAGAAATATATACTTGTCTATTAATAAATGCAATAAATAGAATTGGATTTCCTTTTTCTTAGAGAAAGTTATGTTCAAATAACTAAGATAAGGTCAGAATAGCCAAAATCCTGTATTTTTGCAGAATTTAATGCAAATTCAAAATATAAACTATATTGATATATAAGTCTAAAAATTACAAATGATATACCATTATAAAGCTACATGTGTCTAGTATTTAATAAATTTTAAAAATTGGATTTGGAATTTCTTAGAGGAAGATATCACTATTGGAGTGAACATTGGTCCAAACCACAAGTTTGGATAGTTTCGACATTTCTACTTCACTAATGTTTTCTAACTTTTCTAATAGTTTTTTTCTACCCTATGTATTGTTAAGACATCTAAAATGTCTCTTCATTATCAACCTTACCACATAAAGTATAATTTATACCACTTAACATGTAATAGCTTATTATAAAACTTTCATAATGAAACCTATATAAGTTGATATATAAGCTTAGTAATTAAAAGATTATAAAAATAATGTTTATGAACTAAATATTATTTGGAAATATGAATTTTAGTTCCGAATCCTAATGTGGACCTGTGAGATATGTGAAAACATGTGTGAGTAATGAATGAAATCGGTTAAAGGTGAGGGGTTAACTGTTACCTTTGGGTGTTAAATTATTATGTGTAATTATATGTGTATTTGAATACATGTGATATATGAAAAATAAGCAAGTACAATATTTCAGTTATTTATTTGAATTATGTTTGTTTGATATTGGTTGTGGTTGATAAGAGCCAATAAAGTGAGATTTTTATGAGAATTGATTTTTATCTCCAAAATTAAAATCCAGGTGCACCTAGGATATGTTAATTTGCAATTTCAAGATATTCTGATTCTGATAAATTTTTTTATTTAAAATTTAAGTACTCAACCCTGGTTGGATGGATTATGTGCAAAGATTAATTTGTTGTACGGGCATATAAATGCCAAGTAGGGGTGATACTGTTGTACGGGCTGGGTTACTCATTGGCCCTTTGTTTGCTTTGTATGCTATGATTGCTCTAATTAATTTGTGACCCTGTGATTCATTTAAGTTGTGAATTTATGACAATTACAAATATGTACGTGTATTTTGAATTCAAACGACATTGTCACATGATGTTAATTGACTATATATGTTATATACTTGTGATAAGTAATACTAGTACCCTTTAGGTACGATTTTCCACTCATGGAGTCTTTATGACTCACCCCTCTCTTGTAGATTTTTTTTTAGTAATAGGAGTTTAGTATATGACGTCGTTGAGCTAGTGACTGCCCACAGCGTACGACAATGTATTTTCCAGGATATTAGATTTGAAGTCAAAGATGAACATTTGCAGTCACACTAAAATTGTAGGTTGTCTAATTTTGTATGATGTAAAAGTCTAGTTACTTGTCTTATTTATGATGTGTATAGAGTGAAGCTCCTTGTTGTCTTTATGTTATGGTTGTATGAAATCAAGAACATATGTGTTTGTATTTTGAGGCATGTTCCATATTATAGGGAACCTTTGTCGAAATTTTCAGTAAATTATTAATTGTTTTATAAAATAAACTTTTACAGTGAACTTTTATTTTATTCTTTAGTTGAGTAAAGAGTCATGTTTGTTACTTTGTTTTGATGTCAAGGTTATGGAGGTTTGGTTATCCAATCCTTTGGCTAGTCATGCCTCCGTGAAGGGTATGACACATCATCTTTAGGAACCCTCTTTTCCCCTTTACATACTATTCTCTAGTTAGCTCATGATCCACACATCACTTCCCTAGTTTTTGAGGACCTCAATAGTGGTAGATCTTCACACAGTGCCATCGTGTGCTCTTCTATATGCTGCCAAGAATTTGAGCTTATCACATTCATGTGCACCTAAATACATCAACCGCTCCTTTAGTTTCCACTCTTACCTTGTTATAGCCACTAACTACAAAATCTAAGCTTCATCAATGCCCGGTCGTACCTCTAGGCACCTCCAAGGCCCCTGATCTCTTTTTCATGGTAGCCCAACATACAACAAAAATATTCCTGAGTTTTCATTATAATAAAATATTATACCGACAACTGACCATAACACCACATTTTCCTCTCCGATCATAATCGTCAAAACTACACTACCATTAAACCATCCTCTTACCTGAACGTACCACTATCACAGTCCTAGTAGTTTGACTCGTAAACTCCATATCTAAACCTGCTTGATAACATACTCAATCCGAGCTATTGACCAAGCAAAAATTTGTAAACACATATTTCGAGGCTATAAAATAAATGACAAGAAAACTGTACAAAATAACATTTGTATTAATTTCTATCATTAAATAGGGTACAATCTTTGTATTAATAATGTTTATAATGAAAAAGAACAATTCCTCTAATTTGATCTCTTTGGAAGTTTATTTGATATGATGGCTCGAAAGCTTAATCCCAAATGAAATGATGTTGATTTTTCAAATATATGATTTGGATTGCTATTCAATGTAGTTGATGAATTCTCATAGGCACATGGCTTAATCGCAAGAAATGAATACTTGAGGCTAGATCTATTTAAAGAGAATGGTTGTTTTTGTAAGACTAATTGTTGATTTATGATGGCATATTGAGACTTCGTGGGCTTTCAGCATGATGAATGTTGAATATTTGGATAAGGGCTTCTGGAACTTATCTTAAACAAAGTGTAGTTTGATAGTGAACTCCCATTGAATCCCTAGGCTTTTTCTTATTTAGATATTTTAGAAAATTCGTTGTTAAGTGCTTGAAGTTGTGCTCTTCAATTGTTGAGGAAGCTTAATATTGTTGTTGAAGGCTAGAGGTTCTCACAAAGTCTTAGAACTAGAGTTATACAGAGCTCTAATGTTTTCATTTCTTATTCTTTTTCTTGTTTCTCCCTTGTCATCTTCTTTGTTCAAAGTGATTTTAGAGAGTTGGGTGACACATGGTAATGTCTAATTGGTCAAGCTATGCCATTAATCTACTTGAAATTTTATGATTGATATAGATGTAATGTATACATGCGGCGTAATTTCATTAGCCACGAGAATATAATTACAAATTAAATGATATTGAATTTTATGATTTGTCATTAAAAATGCCACCAAGAAGCCAAACACAATTTTTTTTTTTTTAATTATATTAGTTTGAATGCCACATTGAGATTGATGCTTAGAACAAAAATAAAAAGAAAATATTTTTTTAATTGAAAAAGATGGTCAAAATTTATGTACCGTGTTAATTTATATTCATTTTTATAGGAATCAAAAGCATGTTATTTATACTAAGACTAAAAAAATTTAAATTTACTATCACCTTAGCTAATATTAGAAAATTTATATGTTTTTACTTATAAATTTTTATTTTTTTGTTTCAATCCAATGCAATATTCAAATTCCAATACAAATTTTTAATCTTTTAATACAAATCCCAAATTGTATTTGAGTCGAAATTGAATAAAAGAAAAAATAAAAATTGATTGAATTAATTTAAAAAATATATGTAAATTTATTTTTTTTCTTCCTAATTGTTCATTACAAGTTAGATTAATTGAGTTAGTTCAAGGAAATAGAAAATAATTGAAATAAAAGGATTCAAACCAAAAAAAAAATCTTTTAATTCTATTGAAACATTTTCATATTAGAAACCACAAAATATCTTTGTAGACAATTTTCAAGTGTTCACGCACTCGTAAGTACCATAATGGAATTTCAAGGGTGGAAATCACTTCAACACACAATATACAAGCACTTATACAAAAAATAACATAATACAAGTGTAAATAAATACAAAATAAGTTACTTGACCATATTCTTAGCAAAAAGTTGCTTGCCCATATTATAATGCAACGGTCATATACCACCAATTGAACTATGCATCATGTCATTGTACACCATTGTTTGATGAATGCCAAGTCAATATTCAACCAAAATTTTCTCATATATATTCTTGCCTTCAATAACACGTCTTCAGCAAAGGTATTATATGGCTCCATCACCAATATTAGAATCACGTATCTTTGTACATTTGGAGTCATTGGCTACATTTCCAAAAATTACAAAAAATTAGTCTAGGCAATTCCAAAAAATATAGTATACACAACCATTGATTTTCATTTTGTAAGATGTCTTCATTACCCCCAACATTATATGGTCTTGTTGTGTTTCCCATATACATCCATTGCATTATGAACAAACCATAGTCATTCCTACACATCTTCAATAATATTATGAAAATATTACGTTATCCATAAATGTGACATAATTTATAATTAAGTGAGATTATGTTATAACCCTTATAACCCAATAACAAAAAATCGAATTTTAAGATACAATGCGTAAATTTACATTATAAAATGAACAAACTAAGTAAATAACAACACAATTAACAATGTTATAATTCAATACCTTAGTATACGTTTTAAAAATGTTGTGTATTTGTTATCGTAAAGTAAATAATATTGTGACCAGATAAATTCAAGTGAGTGAGTAATTAATATATAGGTATAAATATATCAAGATTTAATCTTCACCACAAATAAATTAAATAAGTAAATAATACAATCAATATATATACACATAGAATTGATAGTCAACATAATTTATACATTGACTTAAACCAAGATTTTGTTTTTCTTTATTATTATTTTTTATCCATTTCAATCTCCTTGGCCCATTTTCCCTTGTGTCTAGATCTTTGTAGCTTCTTTTTCTTCCTCAGTCTTTTTTTTTTTTTTTCCCCCTTCATGAAGTGCTTCTTCTAGCCGAGCTCCCTTGCAGTTGTTTCCTTATTTTTCTAGTCGTTCTCTTTGCTTATTTCTCTCCCTCATTGGGTAGAAGCTTGGCATGGTGATTGTTAACTGTTATTATCCTATAAAACCCTTTTCCATTAAAAATTTGTCCTCCCTATCCATGCTAATAAAAAAGGAATAATCTATGAATGGTGTTCCATACTCTAATATAATATATTGCAAGACCAGATCTTTACTTCCCCTTTTATCTTTTCCCTTTTCTACCAAAATTTTTTATCCTTTCAATTTGAGTGGATATCTTGTAACCTTCGTGTTTGATACCCTTGAAGATATTGGGACGAAAGCCTAAGGACTCGAACCCACTAAACTTAGCCTTCTTCTATTGTTTCCCTTTTTGTTTAAGCCTGTAATAACCTGATAATATAATATACGCTTTGGAATATCTGTAGGTAATTTGAGTGACTAGGTGACATAATAATAATTCATGGGAAGTTAGAGTAAATAAATATTTAGATGTGTATAGGTATATGTACACGTGTAAAACAAGAATAATTATGCATCATGAAGGGGCTCGGTTTGACTTTAATTTTTTTTGAAGTTTTATTTTATGTACATTTGTTAGGTGTGAAACATAGTGTAGCAAGGAAAATTTAAGTTGAATAAGTAAATACATAGGTATATGAGTATAATTTAGAAATTGTTTTATATCAACAAACTTAAACTTTGATGAGTAAAATATTTGTGAGAATAAAAAACATTAGAAAGCAATGATAATATATATATATATATATATATATAGAAGGGATTATGTAAGGAGATTAATCTGTTATGCAGGCGTTTAAATGCCCGATGGGAGGTGATACCATTGTACGAGGCTGGGTTACTCGTTGGCCCTTTTCTTGCTTTGTATGTTGTGATTGCTCCGATTAATTTATAATTCTATGAATCATGTAAGTTATGAATTTATGACAATTACAAATGTGTACGTGTATTTTGAATTAAAACATAAACATTGTTACGATGTTACTATATGTGTTATATACTTATGTTGAGTGATGCTAATACTCTTTAGGTACAATTTTCCACTCACAGAGTCTGTAAGATTCATCCCTCTTCTATGGTTATTTTCCTTTAGTAACAGGATCTCGTGGATTGCTATTTCTGATAATGGACTTTACCAAGTGTTTTGTGGCAATGTAATTTTTCAAAATATTAATCTTGAAGTCAAAGAGTGAAAGTTTGTAGTCACACTAAAGTTGTGTGGTGCATGGACTTATGTGAAGTAATAGTCTAGTTGATTATTATTATGATGAGAAACAGAGCAAAGCTCATTGGTCTTGTTGTCTTTATTATTGTTTTTGTTGTATAAAAATAGGAATATGTATTATTTATACTTTGAGCATGTTTCACATTATGTGGAACCTCTGCCCAAAATTTTTAGCAAGTATTATGTATTCAGTAAAAAGTTTTTTTTTTTTTAAAGTAAATATTTTCTTGATTTAAATATAATTATTTCAAGAGTCATATATGTTTAGTAGTGGTAAAGTTAGGGTTATAGAAGTTTGGTTATCCAATCCTTCGGCCAGTCATGCCTCCATGAAGGGTGTGGCAAGTTGGTATCACAGCTTGGGTTTAGTGGTTTGTGACTGCAAATAAGGGACGGTGTTGCTTTGTTTACATACGTTACCTAGGGCATATGTGGACCTAATAGCACATTCTAATTCATCCTGAAACTTCAAATTGTGATTCTTTAATGTACTATCATTGGCCGTATACAATAAATGAGCGTGGAAGTCGTTTATGTTTGTTTAGCATGATGACATGTAGTAGTCGTGTTGTTAGTTGTGTAAGATACTAGAATATTGACATCGATTAGGAGTTAATCAGATTTTAGACGTCTTTGATAAGAAGTTAAGTTGTAAAGAACCATGAATAATTTAGTTGAAATCTTAAATTTTGCAATAGTAACCTCCATAAGAGGCAAACCCTTTTGTTTAGTTTAACTAAACAAATAGTTATTTGTAACAGTATTATACTTAAAATTTAAATAAGAATAATGAGAAGTAAAAGAAATAAAGAATCTACTTTATGTAGACTATATGAGCTATTGAAGAAACCTACCCCAATCCTATTTATTATCACCGTGAAATGAACAATGAAAATTCATATATATGTGTAATCATTTGCTTTCTCCCAAATCTCTCTTTAAGAGGTATGAAATTTTTTTTTTTAATTGTTAAATTTACAGACTAATCCTAATATTGAATATAAAAATCCTGGAAACAATACATTTATTGGCTAAAATAACAAAGTCTAAATCACCTTAACTCTGAGTATAACGAAGTTTCTTTTACTGAATATTTCTATTTGAAGGCAAAAGGTTCGGATGTAAGATTGGTTAGACAAAGAGTTTATTGGTTCTAATATGTTTCCTTGAGATACTCTAGTTTTGTTGTCAAAAAAAAAAAAAAAAATGATTTGTTCCAACTATGTAATGATAACCACTATCTAAGTAAGGTTATAGTGAAAAATAAATTCTCTCCTTAGTATTACTGATTTCTTTAATTAGTTATAGGGGGCTTAAATTTTTTCCAAAAATCAATCTACATACGGAATATCACCAACTTCGAATCAAGAATAATAACATTCCAATAATTGTTTTCTGTAGCCCGATGAAAGTATAATGAGTTCTAAGTCATGTCTTTTGAAATCATAATGTTTCTACAACCTTTATAGATTAAAAAAGCTTTCATAGATTGTGCTAAATATTTCTAGTGGGAAATTGTGAGAAAATATGTTGGAAGTTTAAAATTTATTGTATTTAGTTAGGTGTGTTGTAATGTGGAATGAAAAGTTAAGTCCAAGATTTATAGAACTTTCTATTGGATTTGAGGATATTTTGTTGAGTTTTTATGTTCTTATTTAAAAATTTAGATTATTTGACTAATGCAGAGATAAATTTGATCTAGAATATGAACCATAAAAGAAAGTATCAATTAAAATGATTATAATAATAATTTTAGTTATAGTACTTATTAATTAAAGAAAAATCCTTCTAATAGTATTGATTATTTATTTCACTTTTCTCCATATTGCAATAAATTGTATAGAGACATAAACAATCATAGATGATTATGAAATGATATTTTCTGAATAAACAAGATAAAATTTCGATTATGTATTTATTCCTTTCTTTTCTTAATTGTAGAAATAATTGGAAAATGAAAAAGTAGTAGGGTCAGGTACGGTTCAATTCAACATTTTGTTCGTTTAAGTTTGATTGTGTCATAACTTCTTAATTTGGATGGGATATATCGTTTAATGAACTGCAAGCTAATATTAATCGAAGGAGAAATGGTAGGTACCTCTAGTCAATGACCTTTGGGGCTTTTTTCAAAAGATCAAAACAATCAGATATTAATGAAAATTTCTTGTCAGCTTTCTGTAGAGTATATATTGGGTGAAGACTTCTAAATATATCGTAAATTAAACTCGTGCTGTCAAATAACCAACCCCGCAAAGAATAGAAAGGGTATAGTAGTATTATGAATAACTTAGTGTCAAATACTGGTAATAATATTAGCAAAGAATGTTCTCTAGTCCTTCCAGATATACCTAACTCTACATATTCTAGTACAAGGAAATCAAAATTAAAAATATTATATTAATTTACACGAAAAAGTTTTGTATCAACTATATGCCATGAATATCAATATCACATAGCCGACTCCTAAAAAGTAACAAAAGGAAATTAATAAATTGAATATGAAGGTTGGACAATAATATAATATGTGTGTGTGTGTGTGTGTATATGAGATAAGTTCTGGATATTTTCATCTCTCAATTCACTTAGACTAGATTTTAAGTCTTTTACTCAACTAGTTTAACCTTTTGAACTTGCATTTAGTATTAGTACTTTGTTTGGAAGGAGAGAGAACATGGTAGTCATTACACACTTTGTGTACATATTTGAATGTTTATGTAAATAGAAAATATATTTATATATTCTTAACATTAAAAAAAAAAATCCCATAGATATTTGCAAGATTATAATTATTGTTAACCATTAGAAAGTTCACTTAAATCAGAAAAACTTGTATAAATTTTTAATTTAAAATAAATAGAAGTTAATTTATTTCACTTATGTAATTATCTGATTTAGTTCATCAATAAGAATATAGGTATTTAATTATCAGAATGTTGTAGCGGAAGCATAGTGGGCATATGACTCACATGTTCTAGGAAGTAAAAGTCAATAAAAGTCTAATGTGTAACAAGTTAATTAATCTAACGTGTGAGAAGTAATTATTGCGAGTATATAAATAGGCAAGTCCGTAAACTTTGATTAATCTTTGTTAAAAACTAAGAAACAGGAAACCAAGTGGAGTCACATTGAAACAGTAATATTTAAATCCGAATTAGGTAAACAATTTATCTGTATTCCCTTTTTTATTGAAATTCGAGACGAATGTCTTTTAAGGGGGGAGATTGTTATAACCCTCATAACCCGATAATGAAAAATCTAGTTTTAAGACACAATGCATAAATTTACATTATAAAATGAACAAACTAAGTAAATAATAGTATAGTTAAGCATGTTATAATTCAATACATTAGTATATGTTTTAAAAATGTTATACATTTGTTGTTGTAAAGTAAATAATATTGTGACCAGATAAATTCAAGTGAGTGAGTAATTAAATGTATAGGTATAAATGTATCAAAACTTAATCTCCACCACAAATAAATTAAATAAGTAAATAATATAATCAACATATGTGTATATATATATACACATAGAATTGATATTCACCACAATTTATACATTGACTTGGACTAAGACTTTGTTTTTCTTTATTATTATTATTTTATCCATTTCATTCTCCTTGGCTGATTTTTGCCTGTATATGGATCTTTCTAGCTTCTTTTCCTTCCTTAGTTTTTATTTTTCCTTCATGAAGTGCTTCTTACAGCTGAGCTCCCTTGCAATTGTTTCCTAATTTTTCTAGTTGTTCTCTTTTCTTATTTCTTTCCCTTGTTGGGTAGCAGCCTTGCATGGTGATTGTTAACTGATATTATCCTATAAAACCCCTTTCCATTAAAAGGCTATCCTTCTTATCTATGCTAACAGAAAAGGAAAAACCTATGAATGGTGTTCCATACTCTAATATAATATATTACAAGACCATACTCTACTTCCCCTTTTATCATTTTCCTTTCTACTAAATTTTTGATCCTTTGAATTTGAGTGAGTACCCTGTAACCTTTTTGTTTGATACTCTTGAAGATATTGGGATGAAAGCCTGAGGACTCGAACTCACTATGTTATAATCGTCCTAAACCGATAACGCAGAAGTGAGTTTTAGACATAAGGTGTAAATTAGAGTTATAAAATAAATAAATTAAATCAATAACTATACAATTAAACATGTTATAACCCGATATTAAAATTTGAATTTTGAACAATTTAGTATAAGTTTTGATCATAAAAATAAGAGCAAGTATAGATAAAATCAACGTTATATATATATAAAGATATACATACAGGTAATTTAAACTAACTTGATTTTGATCTTGACTTTTTCATGTAATTTTATTGATAAACGAACTTAATGTATAAATACAATAAATTAGTACATACATATATATATATATATAAATAATTGTGAGCTATATATCTCCTTTTTCTTACTTTGACTTTACTTTTTGGTATTTTCTTTTATTCCTATTATATTTCTTTTAATTTTATTCCTTCACGTTTCCTTGGATCACTTCTTCTCTACCCTTTTCTTCTTTTTGTTGCTTTCCACCGCCTTTGAGTTTTTTTGTCCTCTACATCCCAAAAATTCTAGGAGGCCCTATTTTGCTTGTTCCTGTCTGGCCCTGCACTCCACTCCTCCTCTTTGTGAAAGCAATTGGTTCCTTTGTGTGTATGGCGTTGCTGGTATATGTAGGAACTGAAAATAAGGAGATCTAGACTTAGCAGTAAGCATGGGAACTAGTTGGCAGCAACCTTGGTTATGGTTCTCTTTTCTTTTCCTTTTGCCATAGGTATGTTCATCTCAAAGTCTGAAATTTCACATTGTAGTTATCATGGATCTACCTTGATTCACTTTGCTGTTTGTAGCTTCCTTGATGGCTGTGAGATTCAACTTCTCTTTTGACTTGCTAATCTTGTTTTTCTTAAGTGGAAGAGTCTTTTATTTCAGTTGCATATCTTCCCCATGGCCTTCTTCTAACACCCAAAGTACCTACCTCCCCATGTCATTTCCTATTCTTGTATCGTGGTTATTGTTGTCTGCCTCTTTTTGGTCTTTGACAATGTGTGTGAGTGTAAGAGTAAAACTTAGGCAGTTGATAGAAAATGGAGTCATGCACTGCTCCAGCTTGGCTTACACTTCATTTTGCTACCATTTTAGGGCCAAATTTTGGCCGTGGAGGGACATAAGGAATGCACAACTTTGGCAGCTCTTATTTTTTATTTTTTCTATTTTTTATTTTTCCAGCCGTAAAACACAAGTAGCATTAATAGATCTAAATTTAAGTCATGGTAACCATAAAAACTTTTCTTTCTTTTTGGAATTGTCATGAGGGCTGAATAGCAAGAGAGTTGAGTGATGGTAGCGACTGGCTGCAAGGGAACTATGGGTAGCACCCCTTTCTTACCATGGACCTTAAACCAATTTAGTTGTATTAATATTTAGTTTAGGTAAGTTAATTAGAATTTCCTTGTGTTAAATCTTATGTCGTTATGTATTAAAGGTTAGAATGTGAGAAGTTTAGGAAGTTTAAATTCTAAGTCAAAGTCTAATAATAATAAATTCATAAGGACATTGTACATATTGTTGAAATAGGAAACATTGAAAGTAACTAGGCAAATGTTAAATTTAATACTTGAGTATAGGTAAAGTTGAATTAATAAGTTATATAAGATTTGTTTTTTAGTGCATATATAGATATACAAGTGTATACATTTAAGAATTTGATAAAATTGAGTAGTGAGTATGTACAAAGGATGTTTAGTTGTGGGTGAAGTGTTGTAGATAGGGGTTAGTAAAGGGGTTCTTGATAGGGTGCATGGCTACATTCGTGGATGAAAGAAATTTTATGTTTCGGGTGATTTTGGAACTACACTCCGTCGAGTTTGTGGTTAGAACTAGCATAGGACTTCTAAATAAAAGTTATTCCTAATATACTAAAGAGAAAATCTAGTGTTTTGTAGGTTTTAATTCCTTGTTATGAATATTTTGGAGGTGCTGGAAGTTAGGGTTAAGATTTTCAGGTATTGATTGAACTTGTTTTAGTGTAACAGACTTTAGAGAGTCTTAAAGGATGAATTTGGATAAGAGTGCTGAAAATGAAATGTTCCTAACATCTTGAAATACTATGTTGGAAATTTTTGTAATTTATTTCTTATAGGTAACCAGAATTGTAAGAGTGCCCTGTTTTTGGTTCATATAAGGAATTAATTGAGTTCAAGGCTGATTTTAGGAAAAGTTTCTAAATAAGAAAGCTAGTAAACTTCCTAAAGTTAATGTTTCAACTTGGTATTATTAAATTTGATTAATTATGTAAGTGAAAATAAACATGTATCCAAGGAGATCGTGAAATGCCAAAAAAGAGTAAACTCTAAATAATTAATTGTACTAATATACACATCCAAATAATACATATGATACCTATATGAAAATATATACTTCTCTGTTAATAAATCCATCAAACAGAATTAGATTTCCTTTTTCCTAGAGAAAGTTATATTCAAATAACTAAGGTAAGGTCATAGTTGCCAAAATTCTGCGTTTTGCATAATTGGATACAATTTCAAAGAATAAACTGTATATATATAAAAATCCAAAAATTACAAATGATATACCATTATAAAGATACATGTGTCTAATATTTAATAAATTTTACAAAACTGGATTTGGAATTTTTTAGAAGAAGATTTGACTATTATAATAAATACTGGTCAAAATCCCAAGTTTAGACAGTTTCATCATCTTTAACTCACTCGTGTTTTCTAACTTTTTTAATAGTTTATTTCTACTCTATGCATTATTAAGACATCTAAAATATCTTTTCATTATCAACCTTACCACATAAAGTATAATTTATACTACTTAACATATAATAGCTTAAGAGAAAACTTTCATAAAGACACCTATATAAATTGATATACAAGCTTAGTAATTCTTGTTCTTCAATTTCTTCGACAATTCATTTTCAAGATTTAGAAAACACATCTAGGATTCCTAGAACTTTATACACCAAATATGATGACAATTAATCTGAGAAACCACATTCTCCTATTTTTTTTCTTCTTTAGATGATAACTTGAAAATCAATATAATTCAAACTATTTTCCAAATTGATAAAGATTCCATTAGAAAATATTTTTATCAAGAAAAACACAATCTTAAAAGACACATGATTTTTTGAGAAATTTACTAGTTCCAAAAGGCAAAAAATTCAAAACTTTTATTACGAATTTATAGAAAATCATAAAGTTCATATTACATTCTTTGTATGGTTTGAAGTTTATGTAAAGAAAAAGGGTATCAATTATCCTTTCTTCAAGTCCATAAATGTTAATACTCAAAAAACAAAAAATTAGGTAATTTATAAGGATGAAATTATCAATTCAGCATTTCCTCCTTATATGATCTTAAAAATTCCTACCTATAATCCTGTTGGAAAAATGGTTTCTTTACCAACGATTCCTTTTAAAAATAAATATTTAACTGAAACAGTTAATTGTAAAGACATTCAATTTCTTTATGAACAAAATAATTATACCAATTATTATCTTCAAGCTATAGGAGATCATCTCTTCGAATCCAAAACTACTTTACAAAGTGAGAACCCTGTTTTTACTCCTTACCAAATCCCCACAAAGATTAAAAAAGAATTAGGTTCTAATTCAAAATCTTCTTCTCAATATGAATTGCTCGATAAAATCTCTAAATAAATTATTCGAATAGAGGAAAATATTATTCCAAAGACTCCTCAAACCAATTCGATTAATAACTTAAGTGATGCAGATTCTGTATCTAAACAAACTGATAATTCTGAGAAAATTTTCCGAAAAGAAATTAATCCAATTCAAAATACCAATTGGTGAAAGTCACAAAAATTATATTATTCTATGGCTTCTACTCTTGACTTAGTCACAGAAAAAAAAAACCCCAAATAGTCAATAATTCTTTCAATGCAAACAACATCTATGAATGGAATATAGATTGTTAATCTAAATACAATATTCTTAATATGTTGTAGCAAATGACCATGGTCAGTACTGTTTATCAAATTTCTCACAATTATTCTAACTAATCTATCTTTACTATTTTAATAGCTGGTTTTACTAGTCAATTAAAAGGATAGTGGGATGAAAACCTTATTGAAGATGAGCGAAGCCAAATAAACTTAGCCATCGAAATTGATACTGAAGGAAATCCTCTCCTTAACGAAGATGGAAATCAAATTCAAGATTTCGTAAATACTCTTATTTATGCTTTCATAAAACATTCCATCAAAGGTCCATCCATATGGCATGATAAATTTGTTGAACTCATTTCTAATCTTAAGTGTCGCACCCTAGCAGACTTTAAGTGATATATAAATGCCTTCTTTATTAGAGTCTTCTCTAAGTCCGATAGTAATCAACCTTTTTGGGAAGAAAAATTTCTTGTTGGTCTTCTTTGTTCTTTAAGTGACAAAGTTAGAGAAAAAATACAAAATATTAACAATGGAATTATCCCGTATGAATAATTGACTTATGGACAGGTTTATAGCTATGTCTAGAAAGTTGCTTTAAAAATCTGTCAGGACAACAAAATACAAAGACAATTAGTCAAAGAAGAATCCCTTAATCATAAAGATTTAGGAAGTTTCTACTCTCAATATGGTTTTGATTTTTCTCAAAATTCATCTAAACCTAAGAAGAATCATTACTTTTATCGTCCTAAAACTTACTAAAAATCTTCCAAAAATAGAGCTGGCAAAAGAATTCACAAACATAGAAACCACAAAAAGTCTCCACAATATTTTTAAAATAAAGATAAACCACATGTTATCTGTTTTAAATTTAACAAACGAGGTCTTATTGCAAAATACTACAGAATTACAAACAAAATCAAAGCTTTAAATATTGATGAAGGTTTTCTAGCTCAACTTGATTGTCTTCTAATTAATGATTCAACTGATAGTAAAGCTCAGGCCTCTTTTGATATTAAAGAAATTAATTAAATCTAAAATGACGACGAAGCCTCTTTAGATTCATTTCAAAGAACTCTTGAATGTAATGTCCTCACTAGAGAAGAAGATATTCTCTTTGAAGTCATTACTAACCTTCTAAATGATGAAGAGAAGAAAAATTATCTTTACAAACTCAAAAAAAACCTAGAAACCCTAAAAAATCGAGCAAACCTTCTTACAATCTTCCAATTGTTGCTAATTCAAGGAAATTTAAAAGACGTTTTATCCAAATTTAACTCTAAGTAAAAACCCATAACCCTTCAACATCTTTAACATGAAGTTTCAAAACACAAAACAGAAGTCAAGTATCTTAAAAATCAACAATAAAAAAATAATTCGGTAATCCAACTTCTCCAAAAAGAAAAGAAAAATCAGTCTTTTAAAACTTTTGTATCAAAACATTATGAATCTTCCTCTTAAGACGAAAACTTAGATATTTCTAGTAATAATTTTCTCAATTTAATCACTTGGGTTTCATATCAGAAATAGTATATCCCAATCAAACTTATAATTCGAAAAACTTTTGTCCTCGAAATAGTTGCAGATTCAAGGTGTGTCCTAGAAAAACACATTCCAACAAAATTTTATGAAAAAAAACATCTGAACAATTAACTTCAGCTAATGGTTCTGAAATCATAATCCATTACAAATGTTCTAATGTAATAATTAAAAACTCTCCTTTACAAATTTCAACAACATTTATTCTTGCCAAGAAAGTCATCTTAGGTACAGATTTCATTAAGCAATTAGATCATTTTTGGGTTAACAAAAGAATTTTTAAAGATGTTATAGGTCAAACTGTTTCCTTCCATTTCCTTTAAAAAACCTACTTTTAGGGATCTCAATTTTATTGAAAATAAACCCAAAAAAAAAAAAAATTCAATTTTCTTTCTAATGAAATTTCTTTCTTAGAAACTCAACTTAATGATTCAATCATCAAAAAAATTTTGAAGAAAAAATTCAGTTGTAAATCTGTTCTAATCTTGCAAATACTTTCTAGAAAAGAAAATAACATATGGTAGATCTCCCTTATGAAAAAGATTTTCATGAAAGACAAATGAATCAAGAAATACTTAACTTCTATCAAAAGGAAATTAATGATCTTCTTTCTAAAAAATAATTCACAAGAGTAAGAGTCTTTGGTCCTGTTCTGCCTTTTATGTTAATAAAAATACAGAAATTGAACGCGGTACTTCTCGTTGAGTCATCAATTATAAACTTCTCAATCAGTCTCTTCAATGGATCAAGTATCAAATTCCTAACAAAAAGATCTTCTCAATCGTTCGTACTCTTCAAAACTATTTTCAAAATTTGATCTGAAATTAGGTTTTTGGCAAATTCAAATCAAAGAATCAAATAGATACAAAACTGCATTTACAATTCCTTTTTTATTAAAAAAATGCTTCTTTTGAATTCCAAAGAATCATGAACGATATTTTTAATCCCTATAAAAAATTTGTCATAGTTTATATTGATGATGTTTTAATCTTTGCACAAAATATTGATGAATATTTCAAACATCTCAATATTTTCTTTGATATTACAAAGCAAAATGGTTTGGCTCAACGGAACTATTACTACAATTAATAGAGCTATCCAATTTGCTGATAAATTTTCTGATCAAATCATTGATAAAACTCTGCTACAACAATCTTTGGGATGCCCCAATTATGTGTCTGATTTCTTTCCAGGGGTCAGTAATCTTATCAAACCTCTGCATGACAGACTAAAGATTGATCCTCCTCCCTGGTTTGACAATACCAATGTTGTTAAGCAAATTAAGCTTTGAGTCAAGCATTTATCATCTTCTTGATCCTACAACATTCAAATTTTGTTGAAGTAGATGTCTCAGATATTTGTTACAGTGGCATTCTTAAGCAATCCATTAATGGTAAACTGCATATCATTGCATATGCGTCAAAACATTAGAATTCTGCACAACAAAACTATTCTACCATCAAAAAAGAAATTTTAACAATTGTTTTGTGCATTTCCAAATATCAAAGTGATTTACTAAATTAAATTTTTTTTGTTAGAGTAGATTGAAAATCTGCAAAAGAAATTCTACAAAAAGATGTTAAAAATCTAGCATTAAAACAAATTTTTACCCGATAACAAGCAATTTTATCTGCTTTTGATTTTAAGATTAAATACATCAAAGGTAGCTCCAATCTATTCCCAATTATCTTACTTGAGAATTTTTGCAAGGTAGATAATATGCAACGAAAAAAGAAAGAATAAGAGGTTGAACTTCCTCCAAAATTAAAAATCCAATCCGATGAAGGACCATCCAATACCTCAACTCAATCAATTTACAAATAATCGAAAGAGTCTTTATGCCTTGCCCATTGAGACACTTTCAGCAATTCAACAATCAATCCAAAAACCTTAGGTACTTTCAACACAATCTTGGGCAGACAATGCTGATGAAGAATAATCAAAGATTTTTGCCCCTCCCAATCAAAAAGATTGTATCCAGTTCAAGCAAGATGACCGAGCTCAAGCTATCAGCCAGCTAGCCCAATCAATGACAACGGTACCTTCAGATAAGGAATTTGTCTCTCAAACTTCTCCAATCTTTTCTCAAAAATCCCAATCATTGTATGCACTAATTTCTTCGATCTAAACTATTCTCTAAATAGAACCCCAATTTTTTACCTATAATCCTCATTTAGTCCATCAAATGATTTTCTCGCCAAATTGGCATTTTATGCCTATTGATATTTTGGTTGATAGTGATTCTATTGCCATCAAACATTATGAGTCAAAATTGGATACTAATTTCATCATGCATTCCACAATCCAAATCCTTAAGGTAATCCATCCTTCAGACTGGAAAGCGGACCTTTTCAAAAGACAAATTCTCCCAGCCTTTTAATCCTATGGGTTACAATTACTTGGACTATCAAACAACCTGGTACAATATTTTCGATTTCCAAAACAATGATTATAAGCTTTCATGGCTTATATTTTTCAAAAACAAAATCCAGTATAATTTCCCTAGTTGGTTCTCCTAATAGTGATCACTACATGGTCCTTGTACAAAAAAGCTTCCGGTTGAAGTAGCCAATAACCTACTTTATTTCAAAAAATATTTTAATATATTTGATCATAATCTTATACTATTGCATTTCTTATCAAAATTTGCATTAACATGGATTTGTGCCTAACAATACACATGCCCCAAACACATCCACAGACATCAAGGTCCTCTACAGAAGATGCCTCTCCTTCTTAGGCAAAGTTCAATAAAATAGTGGACAAGTTTTAATGCCATAAAAGCTTATACCATTTTAATTAGAAATTGATTCTAATAAAATCCTCAGTTTCTAAAAAAGTCTCCTCTAGATGTCACTCAATTCTTGCATAAGAAATCTTAGATTTCAGCAAAATTGGTTTCTTGTTCAAACAAACAGGAGTATCTTCAGAATTAAAAAATTATGGTTTAACTATTACAAGCAAAAAATCATGCAGATGATGAAGCCATCTTTGCCCCTCCAAAAGTTGATAGAAAACCAGTTTCCAATTCTTCTTTCAGAACATCAAGAAATGGTTTTGCTGACTATGCCCAATCCAATGAAGAAGACTGTTACGGTATTAATCTTGAAGATCACTACAATTGTTGAATTTTTTTGTGATTCACTGTAGCAATCACTGTAGCAAGCTGCGGCAGGTTACTGTTACAACACGGAGCACTGTAGTATTTTTACTGTAGCTTTTTATTGTAGCTGTTATTATTCAAGACAGTGAATTTCAATTTTCTATTTAAAGATAGTTGCATCTATTCAGAGAGTTAGTCTGAGAGCTTGCCTATGTATTCTTCCAGAGCTATTCTTTCTTTGTACAATTCTGATTTGAAATACTACCGATGATATTCTCTTTCTGTCTTTAATTTTTGCATTCGTTTCCACAGGATTAGCGCTTGGATTACGTCCACTTCTACTTTCTGTTTTTTTTTTTTTTTTTAATCTTCATACATTTCCCTTCCCTGTATTACCGAACGACCTACTGCCTTTTCTCCTTCCCTTTTAATTTATTGCTTTAATTTATGCATTCATAGCATTACTCTTTTAGCAGTCCTGCTGCTCCTACTTCATTATCCTCGTGATCTTCCTCTACTCTTTAGGACTTTCATCGGTCCTCTATTTGGTCTCAGAGTTAGGGGAGAAGTAGGGATGAAAGTATGAAGATTTATTTTCATTTACTTTTCTGTCTTATATCTAAACATTATATCCTTTTTAAAATTATATTTTTTTTATTGATGCCATCAAAAATACTCCAAGTAAGACTTGTTGTTGGCATTAAGGCCTATTGAAGGGCATGGTTAAGCTCGTGTAAGGCAGTAAGTTCCAACTACTGTAGCTTGTTAAGTGTTTATTTGGCCAAATAAAGCTGTATGATTTTACCAAGAACAAATCTTCAGATCTAATCTAGTTTAGTAAACCAAAATCAGTACTCATCCTTACACTCCTATGGAGCCTAAGGTTTTGATATTAAAGGGATTGGGTTAGTACATTTATTGCTTTTCTCCTCTGTCTTTTAATTATGTTGAGATTTTTTTCTTGCTCTTCTTCCACTTCTTCTCCTCTTGAATCTTCTTTCCAATCTAACAAAAATCTAAAAGAAGAAATTAATTTTAAAGAAATCTCTCAATCTATAGACAATTAGAAAATTTCAAAAATTCCAAGCAATGAAATTTACAAACTCAATTCCATGTTCACCCTCAAAAGTGACCATACTATTAAAAATGTTATAAAAAAAATTCCAATTGACTATGATTGTGAACAAATTCCTTTACTTTCAAACAAATCTTCAAAATTTCATAAGCAAAAATACAATTATATGCATCTTGGATGCGTCCAGATTGCAACAAAACCTCTAACAAGAGAAGGACTTAATACCTCTATTTTTTTATGTCTTCGTGACTGTAGAATGACTAATTTTCATAAATCCCTCTTAGGCACGGTTGAAACTAGCCACTGTAGTGGTTCGATCTATTTCAATTATTTTCCAAACATGACAATCTCATTGTAAGATAAAAATATTTTAGATTCTTTAGTCTTAAATGTTAACTTTTTAAATTTTAATATCAAATCAGGATCTTTCTAAATAGTTTTAGACTATCGTATACAATATAAAAAAATGATATCTGCTTTTACTTCAAAATCTCTCCAACAAGGAAGAAAAGGTGAAACAATAATGTTTTTAATTGATCTTTCAAAAGCAAATGTGACTACTCCAAAATCAATCTCTTGGGAAGAAGTTAATCTCCATGAAAAATAGACTTTTGATAAGGCTACACCTGTTCAGATCAAAAACCCTCTTCTATTTAAGAGATTACTCAATACTTTACAGGTAAAGTAGAAATCTATTTTAATGGAACAAACAGTCAAAAGAATTTTGGATTAATTTATCAAGACTCAGCAATAAATTCTTGTTCGTCTAGATACTCTTATTCTTCAATTTCTTCGACAATTCATCTTCAAGATTTAAAAAACACATCTAGGATTTATAAAGCTTTATACACCAAAGACGATAATAATCAATATGAGAAACCTCTTTCTCTTATTTTTTTTCTTCTTTAAATGATAACATGAAAATTAATACAATTCAAATTGTTTTCCAAATTGATAAAGATTCTCTTAGAAAAGATTTTTATCAAGAAAAACACAATCTTGAAATAACTTGATTTTTTGAAAAATTTATTGGTTCCAAAAGACAAAAAATTCAAAACTTTTATTATAAATTTATGGAAACTCATAAATTTCATATTCCATTCTTTGAATGGTTTGAAGTTTATGCAAAGAAAAAGTCTATAAATATTAATACTTAAAAAATAAAAAATTGGGTAATTTATAAGGATGAAATTATTAATTCAACTTTTCCCTCTCATAAGGCCTTAAAAATTCCTGCCCATAATCCTGTTGGAAAAATAATTCCTGTATCAGCAAACTGATAATTTTGAAAGAATTTCCGAAAAGAAATTAATCCAATTCAAAATATCAATTGGCGAAAGCCACAAAAATTATATTATCCTAGAACTTCTCCTCCTGACTTAGTCACAAAAGAAAAACCTCAAGTAATCAATAATTATTTCAATGCAAACAACATTTATGAATGGAATATAGATCGTTAATCTGAATATAATATTCTTAATATGTTGAAGCAAATGACCATGGTCAGTACTGCTTATCAAATTTCTCACAATAGCCCTGACCAATCTATCCTTAATATTTTAATAGTTGGTTTCACTGGTCAATTGAAAGGATGATAGGATGAACACCTCACTAAAGATGAGCGAAACCAAATAAACTTAGCTATCAAAATTGATACTGAAGGAAATCCTCTCCTTAACGAAGAAGGAAATCAAATCCAAAATTCCGTAAATACTCTTATTTATGCTATCACAAAACATTTCATCAGATATTTGTCTATATGGAGTTATAAATCTGCTGAACTCCTTTCTAATCTTAAGTTTCGTACCCTAGCTGACTTTAAGAAGTTTCTACTCTCAATATAGTTTTGATTATCCTCAAAATTCATCTAAACCCAAGAAGAAACATTACTCTTATCTTCCCAAAACTTATGAAAAATCTTTCAAAAATAGAGCTGGCAAAAGAATTCACAAACATAGAAACCACAAAAGGGCTCCTCAATATTTTCAAAATAAAGATAAACCACCTGTTATCTATTTTAAATGTAACAAACCAGGTCATATTACAAAATACTGCAGAATTACAAAAAAAATCAAAACTTTAAATGTCGATGAAGGTCTTCTAGCTCAACTTGATTGTCTTCTAATTAAAGATTCATCTGATAGTGAAGCTTAGGCCTCTTTTGATATTAAAGAAATTAACCAAATCCAAAATGATGACGAAGCCTCTTCAAATTCATCTCAAAGAACTCTTAAATGTAATGTCCTCACTAAAGAACAAGATCTTCTCTTTGAAGTCATTACTACCCTTCCAAATGATGAAGTGAAGAAAAATTATCTTTACAAACCCAAAGAAACTATAGAAACCCAAAAAAAATTGAGCAGACCTCCTCACAATCTTCTAATTGTAGCTAATTCTTTCAATTTAAAAGATGTTTTATCCAAATTTAACTTTGAGAAAAAACCCGTAACCCCTCAAAATTTTTAACATGAAGTTTCAAAACTTAAAACCGAAGTCAAATATCTCAAAAATCAACTAGAAGAAAATAATTCAACAATTCAACTTCTTCAAAAAGAAAAGAAAAATCTCGCTTTTAAAGCTTCCTCATCAAAACATTCTGAGTCTTCCTTTTCTGACGAAAACTTAGATGTTTTTGGTGATAATTTCTCAATTTAATCACTCGGGTTTCATATCAAAAATGGTATATCTCAATCAAACTTATAGTTGGAAAAACTTTTGCCCTCAAAATAGTTGCTTTGTTTGATACAGGAGCAGATTTAAGCTGTGTTCTGGAAGGACAAATTCTAACAAAATTTTATGAAAAAACTTCTGAATGATTAAGTTCAGCTAATGGTTCTGAAATCATAATCCATTACAAATATTCTAATGTAATACTTGAAAACTCCCCTTTACAAATTTTAACAATATTTTTTCTTGCTAAGAATATCACAAATCTAGTCATCCTAGATACAGATTTCATTAGGCAATTTGATCCTTTTTGTGTTAACAAAGGAATTTTAAAAAAATTTGTGGGTCAAACCATTTCCTTCATTTTCCTTAAAAAACTTACTTTTAATGATCTTAATCTTATAGAAAATAAACAAAAACAAATTAGTTTTTTTTTCTGATGAAATTTCTTTCAAAAGAATAGAAACTCAGCTTAATGATTCAATCATCAAAAACAAAAAAAAAAATTCAATTACAAATCTGTTCTGATCTTTTTCTGAATGCTTTCTAGAAAAGAAAACAACATATGGTAATATCTCTCTTATGAAAAAGGATTTTTATGAAAGAAAAATCCTTACAAAGGCTCATTTAATATAAATAAATCAAGAAATGCTTGACTTCTGTTGAAAGGAAATTAATGATCTTTTTTTCAAAGGAATAATTCACAAGAGTAAGAGTCATTGGTCCTGTTTTGCCTTTTATGTTAATAACAATACAGAAATTGAACGCGGTACTCCTCGTTTAGTCATCAATTATAAACCTCTCAATCAAGCTCTTCAATGGATCAGGTATTCTATTCTTAACAAAAAAGATATTCTCAATCATTTGTACTCCTCAAAACTATTTTCAAATTTTGATTTGAAATCAGGTTTTTGGTAAATTCAAATCAAAGAATCAGATAGATACAAAACTGCATTTACTGTTCCTTTTAGTCAATATGAATGGAATATGATGCCTTTTGGATTAAAAAATGCCTCTTTTGAATTCCAAAGAATCATGAACGATATTTTTAATCCCTATACAAAATTTATCATAGTTTATATTGATGATGTTTTAATCTTTTCACAAAATATTGATGAACTCTTTAAACATCTCAATATTTTTTTTGATATTACAAAACAAAATAGTTTGGCTGTTTCTAGAACAAAATTCAATTTTTTCAAATAACAATAAGATTTATTTGTCACAATATTTACCACGGAACTATTCCTCCAATTAATAGAGCTATCCAATTTGCTGACAAATTTTCTAATCAAATCATTAATAAAACTTAGCTACAACGATTTATGGGTTGCCTCAATTATGTGTCTGATTTCTTTCCAGGGGTCAGTAATCTTATCAAACCTCTGCATGACAGACTAAAGATTGATCCTCCTCCCCGATCTGACATCCATACCAATATTGTTAAGCAAATTAAGCTTCAAGTCAAGCATTTACCATGTTTGTATCTTCCTGATCCTACAACATTCAAAATTTGTTGAAGCAGATGCTTCAAACATTGGTTACGATGGCATTCTTAAGCAATCTATTAAGTCAAACTGCATATCATTGCATATGCATCAAATCATTGGAATTCTGCATAACAAAACTATTCTACCATCAAAAAAGTAATTTTAGCAATTGTTTTGTGCATTTCCAAATTTCAAAGTGATTTACTAAATTAAAATTTTTTTGTTAGAGTAGATTGAAAATCTGCAAAAGAAATTTACAAAAAAATGTTAAAAATCTAGCATCAAAACAAATTTTTGCCCAATGACAAATAATTTTATTTGTTTTTTATTTTGAGATTGAATACATCAAATGTAACTCCAATTCTATTCTCAATTATCTTACTCGAGAATTCTTACAGGGTAGATAATATGCCACGAAAAAAGAAAGAATAAGAGGTTGAACCTCCTCCAAAATAAAAAATTCAATCCAATGAGGGACCATCTAATACCTCAACTCAATCAATTCAAAAACAATCTAAAGAGTCTTGTGTCTTTCCCATTGAGACACTTTTAGTAATTCAACAATCAATCCAAAAATCTCTTGTACTTTCAAACATGGACAAACATTGCTGATGAAGAACAATCAAAGATTGTTGCCCCTCTACCAAAAGATTGTATCCAGTTCAAGCAAGATGACCTAACTCAGGCTATCAGCCAGCTAGCCCAATCAATGATAACGATACCTTTAGGTAAGGAACTTGTCTCTCAAACTTCTCTAATCTCTTCTGAAAAATCCCAATAATTTTATGTGCCAATTTTTTCAGCCCAAAGTATTCTCCAAATGGAACCCCAATTTTTTACCAACAATCCTCAATTAGTCCATCAAATGGTTTTCCTACCAAATTGGTATTTTATGCCTATTGACATTTCAAAAACCCATAAATATTATGAATTTATTTTAGTTGATAGTGATTATGTTGCCATCAAACATTATAAGCCAAAATTGGATACTAATTTCATCACGCATTCCATAATCCAAATCGCTAAGGTAAACCGTCCTTCATATTCGAAAACCGACCTTTTCAAAAGATGCAAATTATCCCAACCTTTTGATCTTATAGGTTACAATTACTGGGACTATCAAACAGCCTGGTACAATGTTTTCAATTTCTAAAACAATGATTATAAGCATTCATGGCTTATATTTTTCAAAAACAAAATGCAGTATAATTTCCCTTATTGATTCTACTAGTGGTGGTCACTACATGGTCCTTGTATAAAAAACCTTTTGGATGAAGTAGCCAATGACCTACTTTATTTTGAAAAACATTTTAATATAAGTTATCATAATCCCATACTATTGCATTTTTTCTCAAAATTTGCATTAGAATGAATTTATGTCTGGCAATACAAATACCCCAAAGACTTCCACGGACATTAAGGTCCTCTACAGAAAATGCCTCCCCTTCTTAGGAAAGGTTCAACAAAATGGTGGACCAGTTTTAATGCCACAAAAACTTATGCCACTTCAATCAGAAATTAGTTCCAACAAAATCCCCAGTTTTTAAAAAAAGTCTCCTCCAGATGTCACTTAATTCTTGCAGTAGAAATTTTAGATATTAACTAAGCTGGTTTCTTGTTTAAACAAATAGGAGTATCTTCAGAATCTAAAAATCATGGTTTAACTATTACAAACAGAAGATCATATAAATGATGAAGCCACCTCTACCCTTCTAAAAGTTGATAAAAAACCAGTTTCCAGTTTCTCTTCTAAAACATCAAGAAATGGTTCTGTTAACTATGCACAATCTAATGAAGACGACTGTTACAGCATCAATCTTGAAGATCACTAAAATAGTTAAATTTGTTTATGATTCACTGTAGCAATTACTGTAGCAATTACTATAGCATGTTGCAGCAGGTTATTGTTACAACACGGAACATTGTAGCATTTTTACTATAACTTTTTATTATAGCTGTTTTTGTTCAAGACAGTGAATTTCAATTTTCTATTTAAAGAGAGTTGAATTTCTTATTCAAGCAGATTTTTCATTTTGAAAAATGAAATACTAACGATGACATTCTCTTTCTATCCTTAATTTCTACATTCTCGTCCCTAGAATTAGTGCGTGAATTACATCCACTTCTCCTCCTCCTTTTTTTTTTTTTTTTTTTTCAATCTTCATGCATTTCCCTTCCTTAAATTAGCGGACATATTACCGCCATTTCTCCTTCCCTTTTAATTTATCGCTTTAATTTATGCATTGCATAACATAACTCTTTTAGTAGTCCTACTGCTCTTACTTCACTACCCCGGTGATCTTCCTATATATAAATAAATAAATATATATATATATATATATATATATAAACAAGTGTTAAATATATTAGCTACTGTCCACCACAAATCCTAAACTTTGACTTTGACTTCATTTGATTTTTATTTTTTTTCTTTTGTTTTCCTCCTTTTTCCTCTTATGACTGACCTTGCTATTGAATTTTCACAATCATTCTTGTTCTTTTCTCCGCCGCTATATGAATTTTCCCCTTACTTTCACTGGTCCTAGAGAATTCTAGCAAATGCTCCAAGGTAGCTATGAGAGTCTCATTTCTCTTCTTTTAGTTAGCCGTGTGTGTGAACTCCTTACCCGTGCCTTCTTTTCCTTCTTTCTTCATCACTCTTCTTAGCCCCTGTTTTGCATTTTACTTAGCTACCTTGTTTTGGGTTTGTGGTAGCTAAGTTATTGTAACAAAATCCTTCTTTCCTTTTTGTTTTTTTAGGTTTGAAGTTACTTAGAGACTCCTTTAACTAACTATACCATGACAACCCTCCTTTAACCCTTGCTGAAGTGGACTTGGAGCTACCTTGTTTTACATCTTGGCTTGCTCTTGGGTCCTTCTATATTCAGCCAGCTTTGGTGATGATTAAGAGGTCCCTTGAAGGAGCTCAAAGTGGAGAGTGGTGGCCGATTATCAACTGCTGAGCAGCCATGGTCTCCTTTTCAACTCTAATTTTAGTGCCTTTACCACCTCTGTTTTGGGACAGCTTTGAGTTGATATGATTTAAGCTAGTTATACCACTAAATCTTATATATTTTTTCTTGAAGTTATATATACTTTTCCTTCTAGTAATTGCTAAGGATTACTTTTGGAGAGAGTTTAGGAGTAGGAAATGAAATTAAAAGGGTGGTAGTAAAAGGGAAAAATCATGCAAATTGAATATGATAATGTTAGAAATACATAATCCAAACCTTTAAATAACTAAACTAACTTTAAAACTAAGTTTGGAATTTGAATAGTATGAACTGATGAAATAGGATGGAAGTGTATATATATATATATATATACATACATACATGTGAAGTGAGATTGAGAATGCCTTTAAGGTGTTTGATAAAATACATACAAGAACTAGTTATAACTTTATGAGTAAACCTTGGAAGGTTTAATTTTTGCTGATTAGTTGTTAATGGAATTTGAATAAAAAGTTCCTAAACAAGAACAAAGAAGAGTTGGTTAATGTGGTGAGTCAAGGATTTGATGAAAGTGGGTAGTGAGTAGGAACAAAGGATGTTTAGTTATGGAGGTGAAATGTTGTAAATGGGAATTAGGTGGTTTTTGAAGGGATGCAGGGAAGATTTAATGAATTAGAGAAATTTAGTATTTTGAGTGTTTTTGGAATTGAATTAAATTAAGAATTCTAAAGAAATAATGTAGTTAGGGTCTATCTGAGAAATTTTGTAACCTGGTTCTTAGTATATTTATAGTTAGAGCTCTTAGATTGCAGCTAAGTCTGTACAGGATTTTAGACTAGCTTTAGTTAGTCCAGAAGATTTTTTCTAAGGTTATGGTTGGAATTGGCTAAGGAACTCTGAATAAGAATTTTTCATAACATATTAGGAGACAATTCTGTAGTAGTTTAGATCTTAATTACATGTTATGTGTATTTTAAAGGTGTTAGAAGTCATGGTTGTAATTTTTCAAGTCCTGACTATACCTATTTTGAAAAAACTGATATTAGAGGGGGTCTTAACGGATAAATTAGGAGTAGAATGCTAAAGATTAAATGTTCCTAACATCTTGATAAGATAGGAGAGTTACATAATTTAATTCCGAAATATGAAAATTCTATAAGCATCGGAATTAAAAGTTGGTAACCAGAAATTGTGCAGTGCCATGTTTGTGTTTATGTTAAGATTTGAGTGAGTTCAAGAAAAATTTTAGGAGAAGTTTCTAAATAAGAAAGATAATTAACTCCTTAAAGATAATTTTTAAAATTGGTTTTGTTGAATTTGATTAAGTATATAAATTGGAATCAAACATATCACCTAGAGAGTTGTGAAAATACTTAAAAGAAGAGTTAACTTTAAATAAATATTTGATACTAAATATCTCTAGATTTTCGTAATTAAAAAATTATAAAATTTAATTGCAGCTCCAGAATGTATTGTTAAGCTAACGATGAGCGTGAACGCAAGAGTAAGTGACGAATGAGATCGGTAAATAGTGAGTGGTCAACTTTTACCCTTTGGTTGCTAGATTAGGGTGTGTGATTATTTTGATGTGTTTATGAATATATCTATCTATCTATATCTATATATATATATGTTATATAGGGGTAAATAAGAATTATATTGCTATGATAGACTTAAATGAATTATGTTGATGTTTGAAATTGTTTGTGGTTGATAAGGGCCAATAAAAGTGTTTTTATTTCCGAAATGATTTTTACTTCTGAAATAAAATTCGGGTGCAACTAGGATATTTTAAGATATTTTGATTCAGATAAGTGTTTTAAAAATATTTGAGTAACTCAGCCCTGGGGGGTGGATTTAGAGGAGGTATAGAGATTCAGTGATTCCGTATTTCAGTGATTCTGATTTTAGTGATTCTGTTTGGTGTACGAGTGCAAAATTGCCTAGTGTGAGATTGGTGTGTAGGGTTGAGTTACTCTATTATCCCATTATCTACTTTAGGTGTTTTGTATGCTTTGAATGATTTGAATGTTTGACTTCTTTGTGGTGCAATGTATTTCATGAAAGATGCTTGGTTGGTGTTACTTTTTATAACTACGTAGTGTGAAATTTACTTATTATAGATTTTTTGTTATTCTGAAATTATATATATATATATATATTATTTATCATATGTATCAATTACTTATATTGAATGATGCTAGTACCCTTTAGATATGTTTTTTCACTCACTGAGTCTATAAGACTTACCCCTCTTTTGTTGATATTTTTTTTGGTAACAGGATCTCAAGGCACGACAATTACTGATACTAGGTTTGTTGATTATTTGGAGGCAAGGTATATTCAAGATCTCAAGACACGGCAATTACTGATAATGGTCTTGACGATGATAACGACCATCGTCAACTACATAATCGAGATAACCAAAGGTGATGCCAACTACTATTTAGAATCCACTGGAACGACAATAATCATCATTGAACCCAATAAAGACGACAACAACTATCACTGGAGATGACATAAACCATTGTCAAAAGACACCGAAAACTACATCTTATAGTCGTTGAAAATGACAATAAGATGATTTTTTCTATAATTGGAAATAATATTAATGCTACGATGATTTCGTATAATATTTTTTATTTACATAAAAATTGGAATTTAAATATAAAATATACTTTTATACAGGTATTTGCATGTATAAATTAAAAAAAATTTATTTTATCCATCTATATCTGCATTTTGATTATCTATGTCTGTGATATGCAGATAAAGATAAAATTTAAAACAAAAAAATTTTAAAAATTTGAGTTTGTTTTTCTGTGTCCGTATTGTAACACAATTATATTAGCATCTGTGTTTCACCATCTAGAAGCCAAACTCATGTACGTGGCAAGCAATTATTACCATCCACATTTTGCATTTACCACGCAGACGTAGAAATAGTATCTGAGTTCAGGGTTACTGTGTCTGTGTTTCTGTGTTTGGAAGTAGACACAGATGATTAACTGCCTATGCATTGGTACCTTATGTGTCTTCGCTGGAAGATGCAAATAATGTCATTTATGTAGTGTACAATCTACCAATTAATCCAAGAGATCCCATTAAGCATGTCAAATTGTTTACGGTAAAATGTGTAAAGTACTAGAAAGCTATTCCAAGATTGAAATTAAACAACCATGAATAGTTTGTATTGCTATTAGTTCAAAACCCCAGTACAAGATACTAGCGGTTCAGCATTTATGCATGCTAAAAAAAATATAATTAAGGATATCAGCAAAGTGGGATTATAGGAGATGGAGTTTGTAAAGAATCTATCATATACTACTCCTCAAAGATTTTCAAAAATTTTGCTTCCAAGGAAAATAAAGGATAAGAGACCAACAAAGACAACCTGAATAAATGTTGATTTAGCCAAGGACTTTTACAAATGAGCCCTCTTAAGGGTTTAAACACAAATACAAGACATGCAACTTCCCAATAACTTATCATAACTATATCTAACTCCCATATAAATTTCCCATTGTTTATATAAGATTGGTCAATTTTTTGATTTGTACAAATGAGGTATCAACGATGTCATTCTCAAAGTAAGCACTAACCTTTTTTATATCATTTAAGACACTCAACTTTCTTTTTTGTATAATTTGAGAAATTCTACCCAAAACCGATGAGTGTAGCCACTAGAAAATGGTGACATAACTATTTCTTAAACATCATAATTTTTATTTCTCTTTCCTATGTATCATTCTTTTTTAATTTCTTTTGTTATCATTTTCCTAGTTATTTCTTGAAATTCTTAAAATTCATTATTGATGAACATCAAATGATTGCATCATTTTCTTTTTTTTACCTTAACTTGGTTATTTTATAAAATTTTAAAATACATATTTAAGAACATCAATGACCTAATATTTTTTTATTTTCAGATTATTTTTTTTCTTTATTTTTATGATGTTGTTGACCTTGAAACTTAACTTTATGAAAAGAAAAAAGAAAAAAGAATAAATGTAATGATAAAAATAAAGAAAAATAAAGAAAAGAAAAAAGAAAAAAGAAAATTTAATTACCTATTATTTACATAATATTTAATATCATTTTTAATATCATTAAAAAAAAGAATATTTTTTACGATGATTTCATATAATATTTTTTATTTACAAAAAATTTGGAAACAGATGCAGATGATTAACTGCAAATGCATTGGTACCTTCTGTGTTTCCATTCGCATATGCAAATAATGTCATTTACATAGTGTATAATCTACCAATTAATATGAGAGATCCCATCGACTGTGTCAAATTTTTTATGGGAAATGTGTAAAGTGCTAGAAAGCTATTCCAAGATACAAATTAAGCAATCATGAATAGTTTGTATGGCTATCAGTTTAAAACCCCAGTACAAGGTGTTAGCGGTTCAGTATTTACACTTAAAAAACATAATTAAGGATATCAATAAAATGGGATTATGGAAGGTGTTTTAATGGAGATGGAGTTGGTAGAGAATCTATCATATACTACTCAAAGACTTTCAAAGATTTTGTTTCCAAGGAACGTAAAGGATACAAGACCAACAAAGACAAACTGAATAAATGTTAATTTGGCCAAGGACCTTTACAAACTGAATAAATCTTTCCTATGTATCATTTTTTAAAATTTCTTTTGTTATCATTTTCCAAGTTATTTCTCAAAATTCTTAAAATTCATTATTGATGAACATCAAATGACTGCATCATTTTATTTTTTTACCTTAACTTGGTTATTTTATAAAATTTTAAATAACGTATTTTAGAACATCAATGACCTAATTTTTTTTTTCCTAATTTCTTTTCTATATTTTTATGATGTTGTTGACCTTGAAACTTAATTTTATGAATATGTAAAAACAATATTCTTTTTTTCTAAGACTTGTAAATTTTGTCTCATAACATGTAATGATAAAAATAAATGTAAATGAAAAAGAAAATAAATGTAAATGAAAAGAAAAAAGAAAATAAAATTATGTCATACTAGTTGATACTCTTTAATATTCAGCTTATGCATTTAATTAGTAGAATAACAATGTAAATGATGAAAAAAAATTACATATTAACAGAGAGAGAAAAAAACAATAGTAATAAAAATCGTCAGGTCTCTAGTTTCCAGTTACTATACTCATCAATTTTTGATTGAGTGCCTTAAACAATATTGAAAAAAATTGTAGGTGCCACGAACAATATTAAAACAAAAAGAATACATATGTGAGTTCCTATTTTGAAAATGACTTCTAAGTTGAGGTTCACAAACAATAGTTAATTCAATCTAAAAAATAGACAAATACTACATTCGCTAGTTAAACTCAAGCTAAGTACCTTGTAAAGGTTACCGATTACCACCAAATTAAATAATTTTTATATTTATTATTGCATATAGTTATATAAATTTACTATAACAAAAAATTTACCAAATAATAACAATTAATGATTTTCAAAATATTTAAATTTTGTTATTTAAAACAATTAATTATTACCTCAACTGGGAGGATACTAGTTGGACAATTTCCTTCCTTTCCCAGGTGTAATAGTAGGCTACATGTGTTCATCATTTGTGTAAAAAAAATAAAATAATAAATAATAATAATTCCTAGAGTAGGAATAAGCTATATCCATAGCATGTATCAAAAAAATTTCAATAATTACTTTTATGACACATTCATAATAATTAATATTATGCAATTACTGAATTACTACATTTAGAATATTTCTAAGTCCAAGAGATGGCCACATACATCCTTCAAAGGTGATAATAATACAGTTTTTTGACATATATTATGATAGCAAACCGAAACTAATTTTTTTCTAACGAGTTCCTTATCACTCGTTAATGTGCTAAATATAAATTTTGTAATTGGCAATTATTCTTAATGCTATGTATTTAATGAATTACTATTTTTACAATATTTGAAATTTCAAGAATTGCATACATTGCACATTAATATTGATAATGAGTTAAATTGTTAACGTAATAAACTATAGAAATACATTGCACATGATGTAATTAATAAATTACTATTTTAGAATATCTCAAATTCATAGACTGCATTTACACGTTAACAAAAAGAAGTGTTCTCAAGGTACCTTATAAATACCAACCAACTCAAACCAACAAAATAACATCAAACATGGGGAAGGAAAGGAAAGCTCATGGAGCTCATTGTCTGGTCTTGTCTTTTCCAGCTCAAGGACACATCAATCCTTTGCTTCAGTTCTCAAAGCGTTTGGAGAACAAAGGAGTTAAAGTCACATTTGTCACTACCCGCTTCATCACCAATTCCATAAATAAAGAATCAAGTTCTAGTACAATTAACATCGAGGCCATCTCAGACGGTTTCGACCAAGGAGGGATGGCAGCTGCCGAGAGTCATGAGGCCTATTTGGAGAGGTTTTGGCAAGTAGGACCTGAGACTCTAGCTCAGTTGCTTGACAAGCTTGATAACTCTGGCAATCCAGTTGATTGTGTTGTCTATGATTCATTCATGCCTTGGGCTCTGGACATTGCCAAGAAATTTGGATTAATTGGGGCTGTTTTTCTCAGTCAAAGTAATGCTGTTAATAATATTTATTATCATGTCCACCAAGGAAAGCTGAAACTACCTTTATCCAACACTCAGTTATTGCTTCCTGGATTGCCACCACTTGCACCTCATGATATGCCAACTTTCTTGTATGCATTTGGAACCAACCCAGCTTTCCGTAATGTGCTTGTGGATCAATTCTCCAACATTAAAAGAGCTGATTGGGTATTATGCAACACATTCTATGACTTAGAACCAGAGGTAATTAAGCAACTATTGTTCCTATTTTATTTATCAAATCAAAACAAATTTAGAGATAATCACATGTGACAAATACACCGCCTGCTAAAGTAATCCACTAGAGATCGATCCCTCTGGAGTTTTATCCCCCAACCTCTCCCCATATAGCACTTAAGGTTGTTCTCTCCCTTTTACATTAAAATCTTATTCAATTTTAGTTCATGAAAGGAACAATATAAGAAATTATTCTAACACTCCCTATCTTTTATTAAGATTACATAGATCCTTCCTCTACATAATAATTTTCATAAAATTTTGGCTAAATTACACTTGCAGTCCCTATAGTTGGATTAAGAATTCTGTTTCATCCTTATATTTCAAAAAATCAAAATATCACCCTTATAGTTTTGAAAACCATGTAATGTGGTCCTTGCTCCCACCTTCCATCAAATTTAACTTAACAGGTGGTAAAAGTGGTGAAATGTCAAACGGGCAGGTAAGATACTGTTTGTCAAGTCATCTCTGATTAAGTTAGATTTAATAAAATGTTTCGCAAGGATTACATTGTGTAGTTTTCGAAACTACAAGATGACATTTTGACTTTTAAAGTACAAGCCCAAATCTGAAATTTTAGTCAAAGTAGAGGGACTAATTTTAAGTCTAAAATTTTATATGTGGAGTTAGTAACTTAATTTGATTTAGTCAAGAAAATATTGACTAATTAATGAAATGACATTTATCTTAGGTGACAGATTGGTTGATGAAGATTTTGCCAGCGGTGAGGACAATAGGACCAACCATACCATCGATGTTCTTAGACAAGCAACTTGAAGATGACAAATGCTATGGTTTCAGCATCTTCAAGACAGAAAAAGAGGCATGCATAAAATGGTTAGATGACAAGCCAAATGGATCTGTTGTTTATGTCTCTTTTGGGAGTGTGGCAGTTCTTGATAGTGAGCAAATGGAGGAAATAGCTTTTGGGTTGAGAAATAGTGGGAGTTACTTCATATGGGTGGTTAGGGCATCTGAAGAGGAAAAACTTCCCAAAGACTTTCTGAATGCTTCAAATGAGAAAGGTTTAGTGGTTACATGGAGCCCCCAATTACAAGTCTTAGCACATGAGGCTGTGGGATGCTTTATGACTCATTGTGGGTGGAACTCCACAATTGAAGCTTTAAGCTTAGGAGTTCCAGCAATTGCAGTGCCACATATGTCAGACCAAAGCACAAATGCCAAATTTATCATGGATGTTTGGGAAATGGGAATTATAGCTTCTGTGGATGAGAAAGGAATCGTCAGACAACAAGCGATTGAGAATTGCATAAGGGAATTATTGGAGAGTGATAGAGGGAAGGAGATCAAGAGAAATGCTAACAAATGGAAGACACTCACTTTGGATGCTCTTGATGAAGGTGGAAGTTCTAATAAAAATACTGAAGAGTTTGTCGCCAAGTTGGTTTATTCTGGTAGTGATTAAGCTACAAATATACAACTTCTGTTTTATTGAAATCGGCATTAGGTGCCAGTTGCTTCAATTAATAAAATTTCTTGGTATCGTCTCAAGAATTTAGAATTTTAGAATGTAATCTTGTCAACCTTCACCTGAGATGAAGGATTAAAAGAAAGGAGGAAGTTGCCTCCCTTATGTATCTCTGCAGCTCTAAAAATATTTCAGTTTGCCAAAAAAAATTTTGATATACTTATTTCATAGAACAGACTCAATTCATATGTCATTAAAATATTTTTATTGTTTCTCCTTGAAGTCGAGAGTCTAATTTATGAAATAAAATTTTCAATAATACAAAAATATCTCTTTTCTTCTTTCAAGTCATGTTTTATTTTCGCTAACTTATTTTCTTTTTTGTTTTAAGTTGAAAAGAAAAAAAAACAAAAAATTCTTGTTAAAGAACAATTTTCATCTGCAATATTCTTATCAGAATTTTCACCTCCATCAACAGCCTTTCTAGCCACTGTCTTCCATTTGATAGCAGATTCTTGATAACCTTCCTTCTATAACTCTCCATTACTTTATGCCATGTTCCATTGCTTGTCTTCTAACAGTTCCTTTCTCAAATTTGGTCCAAAACAATAGATTATATGCAGTATTGTTTTTTGAATTTTGGTTCTGATAAGCTATAGTTCTCATTTCTCCATCCACCCGATAACTTTTAATTACTAATATTTTAACGCCTTAATGGTGAGATAAACTTTCTGGTTGTAGAATTGTAGTCCAGTATTTGTAAGGAAAAAATAGGGTTTCAGAAATCAATATCTAGTAAATTGCCAGTCAGAAAATTTTTCAGATAACTTCCTAGTAAAAAAGTAAAACACAATATGACAGAATGAAAAAGAAAGAAAAGAATAAAAACAAAAGGAAAAACCATCACAAAGATTCGTTGGGAAACCCTCACTTTCGCTATGAACATTTTATTTTGTAACATATAATGATATAATCATGGTCTTTTTATGTAAGTCATTGTATATCCTTATGTCTTATTATTGTCCCTCAAATTTAAACATAGATTGAGCAATGTATGCCAGATAAATTCTCACAAGGTAAAACCAATGAAAATATAATATTTTATGAATGGTAAATATAATTTATTTCACAATTAGTCAAGAAACGATATAGAATCCAACCTTATACCGGGTTAACATCGTTGGGGGTTATTCCAGTGTCAGTTGAGTTGCATGCATATGTTGTGTTATATTGTTACCACATCAGCTGCAGCAACAGTTTCCTCCCTCGTACATATAAAAAAGAGTTTCCTTCTATGGCAGTACGTTGCAGCTAATATGTACATATATATTCCCAAAACTCCCCCTTTTAAAGTGAGAAAATCATCCCACAAATTTGCATGTTTTAATAATAATGGAGTTCATATATTTTTCCCGTTTTCCATTTTATTATAAAAGAAAAAACTTTTCTTTTTTCCATTTTATTATAAAAAACTTGTTAGATGAAATTTAAGAAAAAAAAAAATTCACTATGTTATTTTCAAAAATTCTAAATGCATAGCTACGAATGATTTTTATCTATAATAACATAAATTTCTTAATCTTGGTATAGTCCTTTTACTAGACTGGAGAGAAAATTAGTCGATATGAGCGTAAATTAGTTCAGACATGCCTGATCACTAAAAAAATTTTTTCCAAAAACAATCTATAATAATACAGAAAATAATCAAAACAACAATACTTTTCAAGATTCTTATTGATCCTTCCTTTTCATTCAGTCTATTTTAGTTAACTATATATTTACATGAGGTAAATACAATTCTAATGAAGGAGCAGGAATAAAAAGCACGTGCGATTCTATATCAAAGACAAATTAAATTTATTTTGTCAAACATTGATGTTATCGAGACTTATTTTGTTAAATTTATTATCACAAACATATTACATTTCATTGCTATAAATATAATTTTTCTCTCTCCAAAATTATCCCAAAACATCAATAACTTTAATATTCTCCTCTTTTTTCTTTAAACCAACTAATTAAATAATATAGCTTCTTTCAAATATTAAATTCATAAATGTTATGTTGCTTCCTTGTTTTATAACATGAACAAATACAATTAATAGGATATCTATATATTGTGTTGCTTCGTTATTTTTCTTTTTAAATTCAGTAAAACAGCATATATAATTAAAATAGAACAAAAATACTCCCAAAAAGAAAATATGTATTTTACTATGAAAAAAAAAAAACCTATTTAACAGTAGAGTTAAAAATCAATCAAGGGCTTACCATTTTAGTTAACCATTAAAAAAATAATCGAGATATTATGGACACATAATTAAACTCCAAAGAAATTAACAATACTACATATAGAGTACGAAAGGATTCCCTTACAATATAACAAATTGAGATGGGGAGTTTCATATGCCTTTAACTTATAAATAACTTGCTATATATAAAAAATTTATTTAAAACAATAAAATTTTAATTAGTATTAGAGTTTATTATTATTAAAAATTTATTAATGCAAATAGCAAAGAAAGTAGTTACAATCCATGATAAAACAAGGTCAATGGTTTATACCAAAAAAAAAAAAAAAAGGTCAATGGAGAGTTTAATATGGTGTACAAATTTTAGATCATAATCTGTTAAATATAAGAATTTTATTATTGTAAGATTTTATTATAATTAAAAATTATATTAATAATTTTTTTTATACCATTACTATTAAGATAAAGAAGAATAAAGGAGATAATTTGTCATACCCCCTCAAGGAAGCATGATTGGCTAGAGGATTGGATAACCAACCCTCCGTAACCCTGACTTTATTATTACTAAATACACATGACCCTCGAAACAATTATATTTTAAACCAATATATATATTTTTACTTAATCAAATTTTGAACATAGACTAGTTACTAAATACATAATATTTCTTAAAAATTTTAGCAAAAGTTTCACATAATGTGGAACATGCCCAAAACATAAACAATATGTATTCTTGTTTTTACCAAACAACAACAAAGACCATATAACCAAGGAGCTCCACTCTGTTTCTCATTATGATAACAATTAACTAGACTATTACACAATATGAGACCAGACACCCACTGCTTTAGTGTAACTGCAAACTTTCACCCTTGACTTCAAGTATGAGATTTCGACTAATTACCTTACCACATGTCATCGGCAATTCACGAGCTTGTTGGTGATATATATACCGAAATCCTGTTACTAAATCAATAGAATATAACAAAAGAAGAGTACTATGTCCCACGGACTCAGTGAGCAAACAACGTACCCTAAGGGTACTGGCATCAATCAAAGCATAAGAACATATATTATAAGTTAATCTCATGTAACTATATTCATGTCTTAATTCAATGGTATACATACGTACATACTTGTAATCAACATAAAATCATAATTCCCATGATTCATAAGATAGACAAAGCAATAAAAATACTCATAATTCATGATTCAAACCAAACAATCAAAACACTCAAAACATACAAAGGGCCAATCGAGTGACTCAGACCTGCACAACAATATCTCGCCCATAACATAAATTTATTCTCCATACATAATCCATCCAACCGAGAGAGCACTCAATTCTTTTAAAACACTTATCAGAATCAAGATTTCTTAGAATATCAAATCATAATATCTTAAGTACACATGGATTTCAATTCCGTAAATAAAAATCATCTCAGAGAAAAATTCATTTCATTGGCCCCTATCAACCACAAACAATTTCTGTCACACACTCAAATAAAGGTATGACTGGCAGGAGAAATGGATAACCAAATCTCCGTAACCTTGAATCCACAATGACCCTTAAACAAATTATAGTTAAGACCAATAAAACTTTATTGTACTAAACTAAAGTCACAAACCTGTTATGAAACATAAATATTTACTGAAATTCAGCAGATGTTCCCCGTAAAGTAGAACATACCTAACAATAAACACCAATAACTAGTACAATTCATTAGTAAACCATAATATTAAGGTACTTAGAGGAGCTCTCCTCTTAACAACACATTAAGTTATCATAGTTAACTCAATATATGCAACAATGCATGGCACTTAAAATGCCTGTAAGTGTCGTCTTATCAGCTTCAAGTATATGACTTTAAGATATACCTTGTCATAACAATGTCAGCAGGTAGCAAATCCTAAAGCAGCGAACTGTGTTTTCCTGATTAAAATAAAAATAAAAACAGAGAAAGGTGTAAGTCACATGAAATCAGTGAGCGAATCATTTACCCAAGGGTACCAGCATCAATTAACACATAATAACACATATCCTTATTTAATCTCATGTAATAGTTGTAAAAAAGTCATGATTCACATGTTTCATGATATATACAAGTCAAATTCATATATCCAAAGTTTATCATTCCAAACAACGCAATCATAGCATACAAAGCACAAAAAGGGCTAACGAGTAACTCAGCCCTGCACAACAGTATCACCCCTTACCGGACATTTACATGCCCCGCACAACAGATTAATCTCCATACATAGTTCATCCCCCAAGGGTTGAGCACTCAAATTTTTAAAAACATTTATCAGAATTTCAAGTCAGAATATCCTAGGTGCACCTAGATTTCAATTTCCAAAATAAGAATCATTTCTCACAAAATTTCACTTTGTTGGCCTTTATCAACCACAAGCAATATCAAACAAACATAATTCAAATAAATCACTGAAATACTATATTTCCTTATTTTTCTTTATAGCACACTTATTCAAATACACATACAATTGCACATAATAATCTGGCCACCATTGTGCACGTAACTCACTCACTAAGTTTACGGATGTGAGTCGTCACTCTACTTAGGATGCGAGGATGTTTAAATATTCTCGGCGCGATTCAGAACTGAAAATCATAAACGCATATAATATTTAAAATAGTCATTTTATAGTTAATTTCATGAGTTCCCATTTTCATGTATATATAAAATATACTAACTAAAACTAATTCCTCTTGAACCCTTATCGAATATCTTAAAAGATATTTAATTCCCTTGAATAGGTATGAATGTATATTTATACATACACCTAATTTCACAATTTAACTTTTACATAGCCTAATTCCATGGTTCCTATTTAACTAATTTACTAATAAAACCTATATTAACCAACTCTTATGCATAATTTACCTTAAGTCATGTATATGAATTCATGTAGATGCACACCTTCTAACCTAGTTAACATCCTATAATCTTAATTTTATTAACCTTTCATTACACTCTTTAATACAAATTCACTCAATTTCTAAACTACTTCCCCATTCATCAAAATTCCTTATACATATATCAATTAAGCTAATAAAGCTTCTAAGATTTCAACCTACTACTTTCAATTCAAGCTTTATTCATTAATTACCATTAGTTCTTTAAAGCATTTCGTCAAACATCTCAAGAGCACAATTATTTGATTTCATGTGTATTAGCACTTATATATATATATCCCAAAAGTTAACACAACTCCCATTTTACTTATATTTTAACATGCATTAACCCAAAAATAATTGATTTAGTTAGCTAAAACAATCTAAAAGTTTATTTATACAATATATCCAAGATCAATAAACCCTAATTCCAACTTTTCCCTTTCATTAACCCTCTTAATTTCTATTCCTACCCCACTTATTGGATTCAATTTATGCTAATTACCTAGAATTAATCAAATGCTTGAATTTCATAATCTCACCATGAATACAGATAGAGTTCAAGTTTTCCTCTCGTAATTCTCATAACCATTATATTGGTTTGTTGTAATTAATGTTTTTCTTTATTCTCTCAACCTTTACTCACCATCAAATAATATCCTACATGAAGCCCTAAACCAACTTACTAATCATCCAAAATTTCATGCGCAAACCACAAGTTATCTTAATTCATGTATATGGTCCTACAAAAGTACCTATTTTACAATGGAATCAAGAAAATTCTAATGCTCTTATACTAATTAAATTCCACTTATTTAATTCAACTTAACTTTAATTACCTAGAATTTATCAAGTATTTAAGTTATATAATTTCACCATGCATTCCATCAAAAATTCAAGTTTTCTTATCCTAATTCCTATAGTTAATTTATAAATTTATTGCTTTCCATAACCCTCAATCACCCTCAACTAAAACTTACATGGAGCCCTAAAGCTACTTCTAGTGTTTCATATGATAGGCACTATCGTTGTGAACCTGTAGGTCACGTTCTTGAATCTAGCAACTCAAGCCCAATGTCCATGACCTAATGTATATCTAATTGGAAGCATTTTATTCTATTTGTCTTCATCTCTGTCTCTCTCTCTCTATGCATCTCTAACTTATAAAACACATTATAGTAAATACTACTAAAACATTATTGAATTAAAATAAAACCCGGACTTGATTATTAAACATAAAACGATTACTGGAAATATCGATAGTGGTTCCACGTAAGATAGAACATGCCAATAATACATATAATAACCTATTTACAAAATCGACAGTAACCCATAGTATCAGAATATACAGAGAAACTCTTCTCCTAAAAAAACATGAAAATCGCCATAGTGAATTTAATATATATCAACAATAATGCATAACACCTAAAGTGACTGCAAGTGTCGTCCCTTACGTTCCAAGTGTGTGATTTCAGAGATATACCTTGTTGTAGCAGAATCGGCAGGTAGCAAATTCTGTCACGGCTAACAGTGGTCTCCTAGAAACTAAAAAAAATGACAACAATGGAAGGAGTGAGCCACAATGACTCAGTGAGCATGTCACACCCTCAAATAGAGGTATGATTAACTGGAGGAATGGGTAACTATACCTCTGTAACCCTGAATACTCAAGTACTATGCATCTCTAATTTATAAAACACATTATAGTTAAGACTACTAAAATATTACTAAATTAAAATAAAATCCAAACACAACTACTAAACATAATACAATTACTGAAAATATTGGCAGTGGTTTCCTATAAGATAGAACATGCCCAAAATACATATACAACCTGTTTACAAAGTCGACAATAACTCATAGTAAAGGGATATACATAGGAGCTATGGTCCTAACAAAACATGAAATTACTACAGTGAACCTAATGTATCCAACAACCATGCATAACACCTAAAGTGACTGCAAGCATCGTCCCATACGCTCCAAGTGTGCGATTTATGAGATATACCTTGCTGCAACAAAGTCGGCAGGTAACAAATTCGGTCACGACCAATAATGATTACCTGGAAACTAAAAAAAAATGCCAACAATAAAAGAAGGAGTGAGTCACAAGGACTTGGTGAGTGAACCATGTACCTTAAGGGTATTAACATCACACAACATATAAATCATGACTTAAACTCATATTTAGATTTCCTTATGCAAGTACATAATTATAATTATCAAGTGATTACAATTCATTTAGTTCACAAATCTCAACATATTAACAAATCATACAAACAAACAAACAATTAAACAACCAATTAAACAAACAAAGGACCAATGAGTAACCCAGCCCCATATAACATTATATCCCTCTACCTGGTATTTACCTGCCTGCACAAAAAATTAATTCTTTGTACACAATCCATCCCATCGAGGCTAAGCACTCTATTTGTTTTTAAAAAAATTATCAATATCAAAATAACTCATATCAAATATCAAATCCAAATATCCTAGATTTTTAATTTCGAAAATAGAAACCATTTTTCAGAAAATTCTACTTTGTTGGCCTTTATCAACCACACTCAATATCAAACACATATAGTTTAATGAAGTCATTGAAATAACTTATTTGCTTATTTCTCATTATAGCGAATCCATTTAAATATACATAAAATTGCACAAAATAATATGATAACCATAAAGCACATAATTCACTCATTAGCTCAAGTACCTAGATTATCGGTCCGTCTAGTCTACGAAGGTGTCAAAATGTCCTTGACATGATTCGAAGCTGAAAATTATAAATTCATACATTACTCTTAGTAATAATTGTATTATTAATTCTGGGGTTTCGAAATCCTATATACATATATATATTCGGTGGAGCAAGATGCTGGGCACAAAGTTGCTGCCCTTGCACATTGAACACTTATGCCCCAACAACTACTACAGTTGAAATAGAGCATTGCAAGAAGGAAGGAACTAAGAACAAAGGAGGACAAAACAACAGTAGCAAGTTACTACTAACTGACATCCATCATGCTGGATTTCAACTCACAAATTTTCCCCAACACCATGTTATTACAGCCTATAACAGAAAGGGAGGAAAAAGGCTCATCAAGGAGCTTAAACCTGACTTGCAAAAAAAGGAGTTGAAATTTCCTTAAGCTAGCTTGAGCAGCGTCCACTGGCAGAACAAGAGAGGTAAGTTCACGGTCACACAAAGCTAAAATTGCAAGGTTTATGGAGACCAAGCAAACGACAAAGAGAGGAATAGAAGCTGGGCTGCTATGGAAGGATTAAGCTTGGCTACCCAATGGAACTCACACGACAAACAAGGAAAACAAAGCAAGGGAAAAAAAGAATTCAAAGGCGATGAAGGAAGGAAGAAGGAAGGTGCGGCCAAGGATAAAACAAAAGAAGGATGTAGAGTTTTCTAAAAGGAAAATGGTCCATGATAGAAAAGAAAGGAAAAAGTAAAAATAAAGAAAACAAAATAATTTCATAAAAAAAAAATCTTAACATCATGTAAATTTAAATATATATATATATATATATATAACTTATTAATTCAATAATCACAACAATTTACATATCATTTTAATACACCCATTAAAATATAGATTTATTGTAGAACAAACCATGTATCCTAAGGGTACAGGCATCTCACAACACATATATCATAGCTTAAAATCGTTTTTAAATTTATTTATACACCTACGCAATTATGATTATCATTCGATCACAATTTATTTAGTTCACCAATTTCAACAAATCAACTAAACCCTACAAATAAACAACTAACCACACAATGAATTAAACAAGCAAAGGGCCAACAAGTGACTCAACCCCGCAAAACAGTATCTCCCCCTAACGGGCATTTACTCGCCCGCACATCAAATCAATTCTCTGTACACAATCCATCCCACTAGGGCTAAACATTCCTTTTTTTAAAAAAATAATTGTCAGAATCAGAATAACCATATTAAACATCAAATCCAAGCATCCTAGGTGCACTTGGATTTTAATTTTGGAAATAATAATAAATAAATAAAATCATTCTCAAAAAATTTCATTTTGTTGGCCTTTATCAACCACACTCAATATCAAGCAATCATACTTTCAATTAAATCGCTGAAATAACATATTTGGGTATTTCTCAACATAACACATCAATTCAAATATAAACATAATTGCACATAATAATCTAGTAACCATAAGGCACATAATTAACTCACAAGGCTTAAAGATGGGATTTTTCAGTTGGCTTACCCTACGAAGTTGTCGAAATATCCTCAACACACTCTAGAGCTGAAAATTACCAATTTGAATATTGTTCAGTTTACAAATGTTGTTATCATACTTTTCTATTTAACGGCTCAATTAATGAATCATATTCAACACATTGAGCTTCTAATTATTTGTGATTCCTTAAATTTAAAAAACCTATTACTTTCAGTTTATATATATATATTGGTGTTTTAATTTCTTTCATCTCAACAATTATCTATGTGCTAAAAAGAATTTAATAATCCATTAATTTAGTTTATGCTTATACCCCAATTTTTAGTTCATAATTATTTGACTAACTTAATAAACCACCAAATTATATACACACATATATACACTAACATGTAAACTATCACTTATAGGGAGTTATTCTTTTAACCCACTCTTATATTTAGATATAAATATATATACATCCTTAATGACTTATAATAAGAAAATTCTACATAAAACTCTAAATTACTCACTAATCAAACTCAAATCTCATACAACCTTAACCATTTGCCTAAATTTTATTTGATCTCCACAATCTAACTTTAAGCTCATCTTTAATACGTTATGTCCACCTCCTCCCCACTTCTCTGTTTGCGTCTTATATGCATTCACGGTTTGCATTGGCAGAAACTTCCAGGCAACCGGTGCCACACCAAGCAAAAACATAATCAAACAAGGCATCCGAACATAAATTGCTATTCTTGCAAACTAAATTTCCATGCCTTCCCCCATAAATTACTTGCCTGAACCAGCCCTTGGATGGAAACCCAAAACAGGGGAGGTAAGAACATGGCAGCAAAGCTACCTTATGCCGTTCACCCATCCAACCCTTTACTTTCCTTATTCAAACTAAACTAAGTGATTACCAAGCATAAATGAAAGAAAAAGAAAACTTACTCAAGAATTCAAGTAATCAGCGTATTCCTCACGGCAAAGATCAGCAATCAAGAGGCTAACACACTCACAACAAGAGAAGAAATAGAAATGAGCTGCTACAATTCACACCTAGCCCTCCCCTACAATCACTTATGGCCAAAACATCCTCAGCTAAAGATGAAAAACGGCTAGAAATTTTGCTAAAGTCTGCTATGGCAGTGGAGGAGTTTGGACAAGGAAGGACGGCCACACAAAGGAAACAAAAAATCAAGAAGCAATAAAGAATTGCAAAGAAAAGTTACATAATATAATGTAATAGTAAATATAACATGTGCCAAAAGTTATATAATTGTGTATTAAACCTTCTAATTTATGCGTATATATATATATATATATATGTACTACTTTTTAGTTACATGCTCACTAATTGTATATGTTTATACAAAAAAATTAAAATTATACCATTAAATTCCATGCTTAAAAAAAATAAAAATAAAATAAATAAATAAAAAAATCTTAAAATAATGCAATTCAATTTATATATATATATATATAACTTATTACTTAAATCGTCACAATAATTTATGTACACCATTTTAATATACCTATCAAAATATCAATTTATAACATTCTCCCCCCTTTAAAGAAATTCATCCTGAATTTCGAATAGGGGATGATAAGGATATATCGTTTACATGAATTATTCAAATAAATATCGATAATGTCATTTCATTTCATTCTCGGACTTCCAAGTGGCTTTCTATTCTCCATGATGTAGCTATATAACTTTTACTGAAGGAAAAACCTTCGATCAAAGTTCACAAGCCTATCTATCAATGATTTCCACTAGTTGCTCCTCATACATCAGATTCTTGTCAACTTGCACTTCCTAAATTAGTAAAATAAGTGATTCATCCAGCAAATATTTTCGAAGCATCGATACATGAAATACCGAATGCACCTTATCCAAATCTGGGGGTAATGCTAGCCTGTATGGTATTGTTCCAATCCTGTCCAAAATCTAAAAAGGCCCAATAAATCTCGGGCTTAGCTTACCTTTCTTACCAAATTTCATAGTGCCTTTAAAGGAGAAACCTTCAGGATCACGTGATCACCCACTTCAAATTCTAGTTGTCTCCTACGGTTGTCAGCGTACAAATTCTGTTGACTCTGAGCTGTCCATAATCTATCACAAATCACCTGAACCTTCTCCATAGCATCCTGAATTAATTCTGGACCCAACAACTGATGCTCGCCTATCTCAAACTAATCAACTGGAGATTGACACTTCCTACCATACAATACTTCAAATGGTGCCATCCGAATGCTACTGTGATAGCTATTATTATAAGCAAACTCCATTAGTGGAAGATGCTGATCCCAACTATCTTCAAAATCCATCACACAGGCTTGCATCATATCCTTCAAATTTTGTGTAGTTATCTTAGATCGCCTATCAGTTTGAGGATGAAAAGCAGTATTAAATAATAACTGAGTACCAAGAGACTCTTCTAGAATACAGCAGTAAATTGAGCACCTCAGTCAGAAATAATAGAGACCAGTACTCCATGTAATGAAACAATCGCATCTAAATACAGCTTCGCATACTAATGTCCTGAGTAAGTAGTCTTCACTAGAAGAAAACGTGTGGACTTCGTCAAACAATCTACAATCACCCAAATAGAATCAAAACCCCTAAGAGTCTTAGGAAGTCCTGATACAAAATCCATAGTAACTTTTTCCCACTTCCACTCCAGAACATCCAACTTTTGTAACATCCCTACAGGCTTCTGATGTTTAGCTTTTACCTATTGACACACTATATACCTATAAACAAAATCAGCAACATCTTTCTTCATACCCTTCCACTAGTAAAATTTTCTTAAGTCCTGATACATTTTAGAAAAGCCATGATGCATGACATATGATGAATAATGAGCTACTTCAAGAATCTTCCTTCTTAACTCCAAATTAGGTGGCACAATAATCCAATCACCATACCTCAGTACTCCTTAACCATCTATCCTAAAATCACTAATAACACCTTGATCACATTTAGTTTTCTCAATAATCACCTTTGGATCAACTATTTATGTTGCTTTTATAGCTTTAACAAAGGTAGACTTCACTTGAATATGAGCTAGTAATATCCCTTGAGGAGAAACTTCAAACCTAACTCCATCCGCCATGCATTGCTACAAATCTCTAATTACCTAACTACATAGCTACCAAGTGGGATAAACTAACTATAGACTTTCTACTCAGAGCATCGGTGACCAGATTTGCTTTATCTGGATAATAAGAAATCGAACAATCATAATCATCCAGTAATTCAATTCATCTACGCTGCCTCAAATTCAGCTCCTTCTGATCAAAGATATATTTAAGACTCTTGTGATCAGTGAAAATTTCAAAAGTTTCACCATACAAATAATGCCTCCATATTTTTAACGTAAAAATTACCTCTGCCTTAAGATCATGAGTAGGGTAGTTCACCTCATGCTTTTTCAACTGTCTGGAAGCATATGCTATAACTCTTCCATCATGCATCAAAACACAACCAAGTCTAATACAAGAAGCATCACAAAACACAATATACTTACCCTTAGTAGAGGGAAGTGCCAGGACAAGAGCTAACGTCAAACAAGTTTTTAACTTTTGAAAGCTTTCTTCACAAGTCTCAAACCATTAAAACTTAACTCTTTTATGAGTCAATTAAGTCAAAGAAGCAACAATACAAGAAAAATTCTCCACGAACCTCCTGTAATAACTTGCCAAAACCAAAAAACTTTGAATTTCAGAGACATTTGTTGGCCGAGGCCAATTCTAAACCGCATCAATCTTGTTAGGATTTACGCGAATTCCTTCCTTAAAAATCACATATCTGAGAAAAGTCACCTAATTCAACCAAAATTCACACTTAGAGAATTTAGCATAAATTTTATTTTCCCTAAGTGTTTGCAATACAATACGAAGATGCTGCTCATGTTCCTACTCACTTCGAGAGTATACTAGGATGTCATCAATAAAAACAACGGCGAACTGATCCAAGAAAGGCATAAAAACCTAATTCATCAAATACATGAACACTGCAGGAGCATTAGTAGGCCCAAAAGACATAATCAAAAATTCATAATATCTATATCGAGTGTGAAAAGCAGTCTTCAAAATATCTTTTTTCTTAATTCGTAGTTGGTGATATCCCAAACTTAGATAAATCTTAGAGAAGCACTGAGCTCCTTGTAACTGATCAAATAAGTCATCAATCTTGGGAAAAGGATACTTGTTTTTAACTGTGACCTTATTCAACTGCTGATAATCAGTACATAATCTAAATAAGCCATCCTTCTTTTTAACAAACAAAACAGGAGCACCCCAATGAGATGAACTGGGATGAATAAATCTATTATCCAGCAAATCTTGTAATTGCGCTTTAAGCTCCCTTAGCTCATTAGGAGCCATTCTAAAGGGGAAATAGAAATTGGTTGAATGCTAGATAATAACTCAATGCTGAACTCAATCTCCCGATCAGGAGGAAGCCTCGCAAGCTCTTCCGGAAAATATTAGAAAACTCCCTCACCACTAGGATATGATCTAAAAGATGACACTTTAACTAAGTATCCTTGACAAAAGCTAGATAGGCTTGATGCTTCTTCCTGATAAGCCGTCTTGCCTAAATGGCTGAAATTAAATTATGAGGAACCTCACTCTGATCTCCTTGAAAAATAAAAGTCGGCTTAGCAGAAATATTGAACTTAACACTTTTATTGCGACAGTCTACTAGAGCATGATGATTAGACAATCAATCCATGCCTAGAATCACATCATATTCTAGCATATCCAGTATGATTAAATCTGCCGGATAATTATCATCCCTCACAAGAACCCCAACGGAGTTAAAACTGCTAAAGGGATTTCAAGAGGCTTTGTAACTTTCTCCATAAAAGAAGCAAAATATGACGAGATGAAAGAATGAGTAGCTCTTGGATCAAACAATACTTTAGCACTAATTAAACAAACAAATTAATTAAATCACCCTATTAGAAGCTTGTGCGTCCTGAGTTGTTAGAGCATAAACTTAGGCCTGACCTCTACCTGCTAATGAAGAATCCTTAGTGAAACCACCACGTACCCTTGGAGGCTTCATAGGTATTGCAAGTAATGGAGGTCTACCCTGAGCTAATGAAGAAGTTTTGGCTAAAGTAGACTGACTTCTCAACAGCGGACAGTCCCTAATATAATGATCTATCACTCTGTATTTAAAACACGCACTTATCCCCAATCTACATTACCCAATATGCCTATTGCCATAGGTAGAGCATATATGAAACTCATATGATCAGAGTTTGCTTGATGATCTTCCCTGAAACTAAGCTCTTGAACCTCGCCTCATCTGACTTCTACCTGACTGAAAGCTTCCTCTAAATGAACCTTGCCCAGAGATAGATTCACCCCAAAGTCTACATAAACTACCAGCTCTAGAGATCGAAGGACCCTCCTGCCTTACCTTCTTATGACTCTCGAGTTCCGACTATCTCTCCACCACTTTGGTCTCCAATCGGTAGGCTACATCAACAGCCTAAGTATAAGTCGTAGTATCTGACACAAACACTAATATGAATAAATAGTCATTCAAACCATGCACAAATCTCTTCACTCTCATATGCTCCGTAGCTACTAGATACAGGGCAAAACAAGATAGTCGACTAAATCGGGTTTCATACTTTGCCACCGACATGCCCTCAGTCTAAACTAATCACTCAAAATCACGCATGCTTGTCTCGCACACTCTTAGGTAAAAAGCAATCCAGAAAAGCTCTGTTGAACTCTAGCCATGCCAGTGGAGTAGGCTCGGTTCACCGCTATACCAAATCTTGTACCAGTCATAAGCTACATCATGTAACTAATATCTAACCAGTTCAACTGCCACAGACAGAATCACATCCCAAAGCTCTACACAATCTATCTGACTCCTCTAGGAAAGCATAAGGATCCTGAGCTGAGTCAACACCAAAAAATCTCGACGGCTGCATCTTTCTAAAGTCATGTAGTGTCACAAATATCCCCCGATCCTGCTTAACTAAAGTAGATCATTTACCTCTTGTTAAGGCCAAACAGGGGAAGCTACTGGTGGCGGCTTCTAAGTCTACTATAGTTGGGCCAAAATCCTAACTAAATCACCTACAGTCCTCTAAACATGGTATAATCCTTGTACTATATCAGAGCCAGAAGTTGCTGCCTCTACAGCGTCCTTGTCGACCCCTACCTCTAACTGTCGGTGTCTGAGGACTAGTAGATCCCTTATCAGAGCCAACCTCCTACTGCCCCTCTTGACTAGTAACATAGCCAGTTCTTCTTATTGTATCTAGAACAAGTACACAAAATTTTAATATACATTTTTAAGATAAAGCAAAAGATAGTGCCTTGAATAAATCGTAACTTGATGTTTCATGACGAATTAGAACGCATCACTAAGTCCACATACGCTCTGGGTGACGTACGCGAACTAAGTAATAACATTCCGTACTTCCAGTCACGGACCTCTAACATGGCTCTGATACCAACTTGTCACACCCTCAAATAGAGGTATGACTAGCCGGAGGAATGGATAACCATACCCCCGTAATCCTAAATACTCAAATATTATGCATCTCTAACTTATAAAACACATTATAGTAAAGACTACTAAAACATTACTGAATTAAAATAAAACCCGGACTTGACTATTAAACATAAAATGATTACTGAAAATATCAACAGTGATTCCCCGTAAGATAAAACATGCCCATAATATATATAATAACCTGTTTACAAAGTCTACAATAACTCATAGTATCAAAATATACAGAGGAGCTCGGCTCCTAACAAAACATGAAAATCACCATAGTGAATTTAATATATCAGCAAAAATGCATAACACCTAAAGTGACTGCAAGTGTCATCCTTTCCGCTCCAAGTGTGGATTTATGAGATATACCTTGCTGCAACAGAGTCGACAGATAGCAAATTCTATCACAAATAATGGTGGTCTCCTGGAAACTAAAAAAAAATAACAATAAAGGAAGGAGTGAACCACAAGGACTCAGTGAGCAAACCATGTACTCTAAAGGTACTGGCATCACACAATACATATATCATAGCTTAAAATTGTATTTAAATTTACTTATACACGTACACAATTATGATTATCATTCAATCACAATTTATGTGGTTCACCAATATCAACATATCAATTAAACCATACAAACAAACAACTAACAACATAACTAATTAAACAAACAAAAGGCCAATGAGTGACTCAGCCCTGCATAACAGTATCTCCTTATACCGAGCATTTATGTGCCTATACAACAAATCAATTCTCAGTACACAATCCAATCCCACCGAAGCTATGCACTCCATTTGTTTTTAAAATAATTGTTAGAATCAGAATAACTCATATTAAATATCAAATCCAAACATTCTAGGTGTACCTAGATTTTAATTTTGGAAATAATAATAAATAAATAAATCATTCTTAGAAAATTTCATTTTGTTGGCCCTTATCAACCATACTCAATATCAAGCAATCATACTTTCAATTAAATCACTAAATTAACATACTTGGGTATTTCTCAACATAACACATCAATTCAAATGTACACATAACTATAGATAATAATCTGGCAACCATAAGGCACATAATTCACTCATAAGGCTTAAAGATGGGATTCGTCAGTTCGCCTAGCCAGCGAAGATGTCGAAATATCTTCAGCACCCTCCGGAGCTAAAAATTACCAATTTGAATATTGTTTAGTTTACAAATGTTGTTGTCATACTTTTCTATTTAACAGCTTAATCAATGAATCCATATTCAACACATTGAGCTTCTAATTATTCATGATTCTTTAAATTTAAAAAACCTATTACTTTCAGTTTATATATATATTGGTGTTTTAATTTCTTTCATCTCAATAATTATCTATGTGCTAAGAAGAATTTAATAATCCATTAATTTGGTTTATGCTTATATCCCAATTGTTAGTTCATAATTATTTGACTAACTTAATAAACCACCAAATTATATACACACATATATATACTAACATCTAAGCTATCACTTATAGGGAGTTATTTTTTTAACGGACTCTTATGTTTAGATATACATATATATACATCCTTAATGACTCATAATAAGAAAATTCTATATAAAACTCTAAATTACTCACTAATCAAACTCAAATCTCATACAACCTTAACCATTTGCGTAAAATTTTATTTGATCTCCACAATCTAACTTTAAGCTCATCTTTCATACCTTTAGTCCATACTGTTCGCCCCCTCCCCACTCCTCTGTTTGCATCCTATATGCATTTACAGCTTGCACTAGCAGAAACTTCCAAGCAGCCGGTGCCAAACCAAGGAAAAACACAATCACACAAGGCATCCGGACATAAATTGCTATTCCTACAAACTAAATTTCCATGCCTTCCCCCATAAATTACTTGCCTGAACCAGCCCTTGGATGGAAACGCAAAACAGGGGAGGTAAGGCAGCAAAGCTGCCTTATGCCGTTCACCCATCCAATCTTTTATTTTCCTTATTCAAACTAAACTAAGTAATTACCAAGCACAAATGAAAGGAAAAGAAAACTCACTCAAGAATGAGTAATTAGCCTATTCCTCATGGCAAAGATCAGTAATCAAGATGGCTAACATACCTACAACAAGAGAAGAAATGGAAAGGAGCTGCTACAATTCATGCCTAGCCCTCCCCCACAATCACTCATGGCCAAAACGTCCTCAGCTGAAGATGAAAAACAGCCAGAAATTTTGCTGAAGTCTGCTATGGCGGTGGAGGAGTTTGGACAAGGAAGGACGACCACATAGAGGAAAGATAAAATCAAGAAGCAATGAAGAATTGCAAAGAAAAGTTACATAATATAATATAACATGTGCCAAAAGTTATATAATTGTGTTTTAAACCATCTAATTTATGCATATATATATATACGTATGTATTACTTTTTAGTTACTTGCTCACTAATTTTATATGTCTATACAACAATATTAAAATTATACCATTAAATTCCATGCTAAAAAAAATAAAAATAAATAAAGACTCTTAATATAATGCCATTCAATTTATATATATATATATATATATATATATATATATATATATATATAACTTATTACTTAAATTGTCACAATAATTTATATACACCATTTTAATATACCCATTAAAATATCGATTTATAACATTTTATCTCTAAGCATGTTTTATGAATTCTTTCATAATATCTTGTATGTCAAAATGCCTTCCGTTATACTCTCTCTTGATATTTCAACGAATAAGCTTCTGGAAATTACTTGCAGAACTGCACCTTAGATACTCGTTAAGTTCATATTGTCTAATTTAGTAAATATGTTATTCGATCTTAAGAGAAACTGTTTCCATGGAATTCAACAAGTTTTTTTCTTTATTTATTTTTCTTTCTCCATGTTTGCTATAATATTTTGTTTACTCATCAATTATCACATATTTTTATCAGAAACTTTTGAAATGGTGATGTGCATGAAGTTGATTTCAGGTTCTAATTGACAATTCATTTGCTTCTAGGACAAATATCTTGAGACATACAGAAGTTGAAAAAGGATGTAAGTGAAGTACAAAGAGTATTGAAGACTAACATGACTTGATCTTGGACATTAATGGTATCTCTATAGCTAAAATTAGTGAGAAAAAGAGAAATCAGAAATCCATTTTACCTATTTATAGTTTGGCATATAATATTTAACACTAAAGTAGCTTCAAGACACACAAAACTCACAGGAAGCAACCAATTCAACCAACCCAATTTCTTACTAAGAAAGTAGACGTTGGAGCCAAATTACGAGGCACAAAATCACTGCCCCTGCACCCTAATCCCTCTACTCCAACACTTGTGGTAGCTACGTTAAAGCTTTAAAAAAAAAAAAAAAAGGAACCAAGAGCAGGGAAAGCAACGAAAATAGCAGCAAGTGGTACCAATAGCCGAGCACTTCAAGCTGAATTTCATCTTTTAAATCCTTCCAACCTCAACTATTACCACTAGACAACAAAAGAAAAGAAGAAGCTCACCAAGGAAGTGAAGATGGCATCGCACAAGGTAGCAACCCATGGCCACAAAAGAACCAAAACAGAAAGCAATATATAGGAACAGATTCACAGCAGAGGAGCTTCCCCAAGAAAGAAAATGTCACACCCTCAAGTAGAGGTATGACTGGCCGAACGAATGGATGCCCATACCCCCGTAACTCTGAATGTTCATGTAATGTATTTCACAGACTTATAAACACTATAGTCAAGACTACTATAATATTACTAAAAAAATGGCTAAGGGTTTCCTACACGGTGGAACATACCCATAATATATACAAACAACCTGTTTACAATATCCACAGTAAATGATAATATCAAAATATACAGAGGTGCTTCGCTCCTAACAAAATATGTAATCACAAGGTAAATTCGATACATGCCTAACATGAATGCATAACACCTAGAGCGACTGCAAGTATCGTCCTATACGCTCCAAGCGTACGATCCCAGAGATATACCTTGCCACAACAGAGTCAACTGGTAGCAAATGGTTGTCACGACCAATAGTAGTTTCCTGCAAACTAAAAAATAATAATAACCACAAAGGAAAAGAGTGAATCACAAAGAATAGTGAGCAAGTCATGTACCTTACGGGTACCAGCATCATACCACACATATATCATAATTTTAAATTCATATTTAAATTACTGATACACGTACGTAATTATAATTCTCATAGGATCACAATTCACTTAGAGCACGATTTGCAATGTACCAATCAAACCATTCAAACAACCAAGCAAATAACAGAAAATTTAACAACCAAAGGGCCAACGAATAACTTAGCCTCACACAACAAGATCTCCACCCCCACTGGGTTTTTACGCGCTCGCACAACAAATGATTCTCCGTACACAAATCCATCTCACCAGGGCTGAGCACTCCAATTGTTTTCAAGATAATAGTCAAAATCAGAATAACTCATATCAACTTTCAAATTCAATTATCCTAGTTGCACGTAGACTTTAATTTCAAACATGAAAATCGTTTGTCGAAAAATATTTCATGTTGTTAGTCCTTATCAACTATAGTCAATATTAAACACATATCATCCAATTAAATCACTAAAATCACTCATTTTCTTAATTTTTAATATAACGTATCAATTCAAATATATATATATAATTGCACACAATAATCTAGTAACCATAAAGTACATGATTAACTCACAACTCAAGGACATGGCTTGTCAATCCGCATACTCTGCGAAGGTGTTGGAATGTCCTCGACACGCTCTGCAGCTGAAAAAAAAATTTAAGTTCGTATATCAATTTATACAATCATAGTGTAACCGTTTAATTCCATCATTCACGTTTCTTCTCATTGTTAAATTAAACTTAGTTTAACTATCTAGAATTAATCTGAAGCTTAAATTATCCATTCTCATTTTTACTTAAACACACACACACATATATATATATATAAATTTCTTACTTAAATCTAATTCAAAAAGAACTATTGCTTATATAATTGCAAAAATTTGTATAACCCTCCTAACATGAACGTTGGATCCTTCGGTTATAACAGAAAATGTCCAGGCAGTTTTAAAGGAAAGAAAGTACATCGGTTGACGAAAAAAAAAAAAAAGAGAAAAGAAAGTCAAGCCCACTAGTTAAGAATAAATTTGTGGCCCAAAATTTATCATTAAGTTTAATTTAAAATTGGTGGTGGTCCTTAATACTAAATATATACATATGAGTCATAATAATTTTCGAGTTGATATGTTGTTTTATTCTAATTCCCCACAAGATGTACATATCAATAAAAGTTGGACAAAATATTATTTACTTAACCAATATAATCTACATGTAACATCCTAAAATATACGTTAGACTTTAGGTTTATAACAATTTATTTTCTTGCTTATTTTCTTTTTATTTACATATAGTTGAAGAACTCAAAATTTTAAATTTTAATTCAATTATATAATAAAAAAATTAATTTTCTATTTACATGTGTATATATATATATATATATATATATATATATTTGAATATACATGTATTAATTAGTCCTTAACTTATTTAATTTACTAGGTTCACAATTCTATTTACTTTACAACACAAAATATATAAAATGTGCTCTAGGATATTAGGTTATAACATGTTTAGTTATCTTGTTATTTATTTAATTTGTTTATTTTATATTGAAAATTTACATATTATGTTTAAAATACAACTTCACGATATCGATTATAACACAATTCTATCACTAATAACAAATTATTTTATATAAAATTAAAGAGTTAAAAATTGAACTAAATGTAAATAAGAATGAAAACTAATTTTTTATAAGGAGTTTTTTAGAAAATAAAAAGACTATGTCGATAAACCATTGTTATATATACTAGCTTTTGTGGTATACAATCTTGTTTATGATATATTCATATATGTTCATTAACAAAAAATGTAAATATCAAAAATTATAGTTAATAAAAAATAAAAATCCATGTTAATGACATTATATAAATAGATAAACCTAATAAAAAAATTTAATTCATAACTTAAACAAATAATTTTTTTTTAATTTTAAAGATGGAAGAAAAATTAATACAACAATACTACAACCATAAAAACTATATTCTTAATATTTCTTTTAATTCATAGCATTTTTTTAATTAAAAAAATTAACAATTTTAATTTATGATATTATAATTATTTACAAACTATTAAATAAAAAAATTGAGAACTTCAATCTTAATTTTTATTGATATATGTTATAACCCAATACTGCAAAATCTAGTTTCAGGTGCAGGGTGTTAATTTACGTTATAAAATAAATTAATTAATTAAATAATAGTATAGTTAAACATGTTATAATTCGATATCTTAGCATACAATTTTTGAGTGTTGTGTATTTATTGTCGTAAATTAATCATTGTGACCAGCTAAATTCAAATGAGTGGATAATTAGGGTATAAGATATTTATATATATATATATATATATATATATATACACACACTTGCAACAATAACATTTGGAATAAATATTGATTTATAACCACAACTTAAATCATATTGACTTTGACCATGTATTTTTTTTCTGTTATTTTCCTCTCTTTTTCTTCGTGGCTGGTAATTTTATTTTTTCTTCTGCATTCTCTTCCTCTTTCCCGAAAGCTCCTCCTGACTGTTACCCCTCTTGGAAATCTTTGGTCTTCTTGGCGGTGACTGCTTTCTGCACCAGCTGAAACTAGTTTTCCTCTTGCCCTCCCTTGCTTTGGTTCCGTTTGGAAAGGCTTGTATGTCAGCTGAAAATTGTAGGTGCCATGAACAATATTAAAACAAAAATAATACATATGTGAGTTCCTATTTTGAAAATGACTTCTAAGTTGAGGTTCACAAACAATAGTTAATTCAATCTAGAAAATAGACAAATACTACCTTCGCTAGTTAAACTTAAGCTAAATACCTTGTAAAGGTTATCGATTACCACCAAATTAAATTAATTTTTATATTTATTATTGCATATAGCTATATAAATTTACTATAATAAAAAATATACCAAATAATAACAATCAATTATTTTAAAATATTTTAAAATTTATTATTTAAAGCAATTAATTATTAGCTTAATTAATTGGACAATTTCCTTCCTTTCCCCAAATGTAATAGTAGGCTACACGTATTCAAAATTTGTGTAAAAATAAAAAATAAAATAATTCTTAGAGTAGGAATAAGCTATATCTATATCATGTATCAAAAGAAATTTCAATAATTACTTTTATGATACATTGATAACAATTAATGTTATGCAATTACTGAATTACTACATTTAGAATATTTCTAACTCCAAGAGATGGCCACATACATCCCTTAAAGGTGATGATAATCAAGTTTTTTAACATATATTATGATAATAAACCATAACTATTTTTTTTCTAACGAGTTCTTTATCACTTGTTAAGGTGCTAAGTATAAATTTTGTTATTGACAATTATTCTTTATGCTATGTATTTAATGAATTACTATTTTTACAGTATTTAAAATTTCAAGAATTGCATACATTGCATATTAATTTTGATAATGAGTTAAATTGTTAACGTAATAAACTATAGAAATACATTGCACATGATGTAATTAATAAATTACTATTTTTGAATATCTCAAATTCATAGACTGCATTTACACGTTAACAAAAAAAAGTGTCCTCAAGGTACCTTATAAATACATACCAACTCAAACCAACAAAATAACATCAAACATGGGGAAGGAAAGGAAAGCTCATGGAGCTCATTGTCTGGTCTTGTCTTTTCCAGCTCAAGGACACATCAATCCTTTGCTTCAGTTCTCAAAGCGTTTGGAGCACAAAGGAGTTAAAGTCACATTTGTCACTACCCGCTTCATCATCAATTCCGTAAATAAAGAATCAAGTTCTAGTACAATTAACATCGAGGCCATCTCAGACGGTTTTGACCAAGGAGGGATGGCAGCTGCTGAGAGTCATGAGGCCTATTTGGAGAGGTTTTGGCAAGTAGGACCTGAGACTCTAGCTCAGTTGCTTGACAAGCTTGATAACTCAGGCAATCCAGTTGATTGTGTTGTCTATGATTCATTCATGCCATGGGCTCTTGACATTGCCTAGAAATTTGGATTAATTGGGGCTGCTTTTCTCAGTCAAAGTAATGCTGTTAATAATATTTACTATCATGTCCACCAAGGAAAGCTGAAACTACCTCTATCCAACACTCAGTTATTGCTTCCTGGATTGCCACCACTTGCACCTCATGATATGCCAACTTTCTTGTATGCATTTGGAACCAACCCAGCTTTCCGTAATGTGCTTGTGGATCAATTCTCCAACATTAAAAGAGCTGATTGGGTATTATGCAACACATTCTATGAGTTAGAACCAGAGGTAATTAAGCAACTATTGTTCCTGTTTTATTTATCAAATCAAAACAAATTTAGAGATAATCACATGTGACAAATACACCACCTGTTAAAGTAATCCACTAGAGATCGATCCCTCTGGAGTTTTATCCCCCAACCTCTCCCCATATAGCCCTTAAGGTTGTTCTCTCCCATCTACATTAAAATCTTATTCAATTTTTAGTTTATGAAAGGAACAATACAATAAATTATTCTAACATTTCCTATCTTTTATTAAGATTACATAGATCTTTCCTCTACATAATAATTTTCATAAAATTTTGGTTAAATTACACTTGCAGTTCCTATAATTTGATTAAGAATTCAGTTTCATCCTTATATTTCAAAAATCAAAATTTTACCCTATAGTTTTGAAAACCATGTAATGTGGTCCTAGTTGCCATCTATCAAATTTAACTTAACAAGAAGTAAAAGGGGTGACGTGTCAAACAAGTAGGTAAGACACTTTTGTCACGTTATCTCTGATCAAGTTAGGTTTAATAGAATGTGTCAGCAAGAATTACATTGCGTAGTTTTCAAAATTATAAGGATGACATTTTGACTTTTTAAAATCAGGCCCAAATCTGAATTTTTAGTCGAACTATAGGAATCAATTAAGTCTACAATTTTATATTTGGAGTTAGTAAGTTAATTTGACTTAATCAAGAAAATATGAAATTTGTCTTAGGTGACTGATTGGTTCATGAAGATTTTGCCAGCGGTGAGGACAATAGGACCAACCATACCATCGATGTTCTTAGACAAGCAACATGAAGATGACAAAGGCTATGGTTTTAGCATCTTCAAGACAGACAAAGAAGCCTGCATAAAATGGTTAGATGAAAAGCCAAATGGATCCGTTGTTTATGTCTCTTATGGGAGTGTGGCAGTTCTTGATGGTGAGCAAATGGAGGAAATAGCTTTTGGGTTGAGAAATAGTGGGAGTTACTTCATATGGGTGGTTAGGGCATCTGAAGAGGAAAAACTTCCCAAAGACTTTCTGAATGCTTCAAATGAGAAAGGTTTAGTGGTTACATGGAGCCCCCAACTACAAGTCTTAGCACATGAGGCTGTGGGATGCTTTATGACTCATTGTGGGTGGAACTCCACAATTGAAGCTTTAAGCTTAGGAGTTCCAGCAATTGCAGTGCCACATATGTCAGACCAAAGCACAAATGCCAAATTTATCATGGATGTTTGGGAAATGGGAATTAGAGCTTCTGTGGATGAGAAAGGAATCGTCAGACGACAAGCGATTGAGAATTGCATAAGGGAATTATTGGAGAGTGATAGAGGGAAGGAGATCAAGAGAAATGCTAACAAATGGAAGACACTTACTGTGGAGGCTCTTGATGAAGGTGGAAGTTCTAATAAAAATACTGAAGAGTTTGTCGCCAAGTTGGTTTATTCTGGTAGTGATTAAGCTACAGATATAAAACTTCTGTTTTATTGAAATCGGCATTAGGTGCCAGTTGCTTTAATTAATAAAATTTCTTGGTATCATCTCAAGAATTTAGAACGTAATCTTGTCAGTCTTCACCTGAGATAAAGGATTCAAAGAAAGGAGGAAATTGCCTCCCTTGTGTATCTCATAGACCTAGTAGGCCAGTTGGCCTACTAGGTCAAAATATTTTTTGATATAGTTGGCCAAAATATTTTTTGATATAGTTATTTCATAGAACAGACTCAATTTATATATTATTAATATTTTAATGTTTCTCCTTGAAGTCGAGAGTCTAATTTAAGAAATAAATTTTTCTATAATACAAAAAAAATCTCTTTTTTTCTTTCAAGTCATGTTTTATTTTTGCTAATTTTTTTTTTTTTAAGTTGAAAAGAAAAAAAAAATTTCTTTTTAAAGAACCATTTTCATCTGCAATATTCTTCTCAGAATTTCCACCTTCATCAACAGCCTTTCTAGCCACTGTCTTCCATTTGATGGCATTTCTCTTGATGTCCTTCCCTCAATCACTCTCCATTACTTTCCTTCATGCCATGTTCCATAACTTGTCTTCTAACAATTCCTTACTCATCCATAGGAGCTGTACTTCCCATTTTCCAAACGTCCATGGTAAATTTGGATTTGTGCTTTTGTCTGTCATAAAATTTGTGTGGTATGTTTAAATGTTCCGGATTTTATGTCTCCAATTTTTAAACATAACTCTTGAAGAACTGTACTCAAAGACTCTTCTATTTTGGATAATTAAGTAATTTGGTCCTCTACTGGACACAAGAAAATATATATATTCTCTTTGTTCATATCATTAAGAACACAATTTAATTTCATCTTCACTAGAAGTATCATCTCTAACATAAACTACCTTGAATAGCTCCATTCCCATCAGCTTAGTCTGATTCATTTCCGCAAACCGGTATACCCTTTAATCCTTCATATTCTGTGGAATTGGCAACAGGTTCCAATCTCTTTTGCATCCTGTAAATCTCGTGATCATCCACATCAATTCTCTTCCGTTATAGCCCACTTTCAGACTTTGATTTTACTTGTACTTGCTGATCATCTTTCCTACTCATTAAAGACTCAGACAAGCTCCTCTTTTCGCCTTCATCCTCATTAGGTTGAGTTCTTTTGGCTTCACTGGCTCCATTCCCTACTACTGTTACTCTTATTATCTTTACATTTGGTGGGACGGCCAACAAATTTCGACATCTGTTCATGATGATTAGCAATAGAATTTGCTTTCTTCTCACATGAAACTTTGCCATACTTCTTAACTTCAAACAGTGAATCCTCCACACATTTGAAGACTAGAAGATACTTTTTATATCTTTGGAGAGTACACTCTACAAATTCTTTCCACCCCTTATGGAAATAACAATTTTCACCATCTTTTTTAACATCAACTTCCCTTAATTTATTCGAAACTAGATCCTTAAGTACAACTTTCTTTAATTCTCTACCAAGTCTTGTGAATAAATCCGAGGGCATTTTCTGTTACCAAAGGAAACAGAACAAAAGAAAGAAAAGAATGAAATCATTAAAAGAATTAAAGAGACTAACAAGTTTATTAATTCAGTTCATTAACATGAAAAAGTTGGGGAGTCAAACATCTTACCAGAACTTGAAAACCCTGTCGAACTAAATCATGTTCTAAAATAACTCGGAATCTTAGTGCCTTTGCTTCTTGAAGAACCTCGGAAGAACTCGTTCCCTCTTTGTGTTTCCGCATTCTAGGCACATCTGCATTCCATGATTCAAGCGATTTACCAGAACCTAAACAGATGAATGACAATGTGTAAGTACAAAACTACAATATAATTCCCCGTTCAATCTAGTTTGAATTATAGTTTTGCTGCATTTATATATGAAAAATGAAAAAATGAAAAAAAAAAAAAAAAGCTGCTTACCAATTTCTTCATCAATATTAATTACTTCTGTTCTTTCACTTCCATCACCATCAGTTCCTTTGCTGCCAGCATCATGATCAGCTCCGTTCTCATCAACTGTTGTACCTTTCTTGCCTTCGGATAGTGGTAGGATTGACAATAAACGTTGAACTCTTTCTCATCTTGAGAATCTGATCATCTTCCAAATAATCCAATTTCTGTTTTACTTCTTTCTTCTCATCTATACCAACAACCATAGGTTCAGAAATCTTGTCATCGCTAGTAATAGGATCCACATAATTCCTTTTCGATGCGAGTTTAGTTGTACATCTCAACCTTAAAGGTTGAGTTGCCAACATAATTAAACATTATAAATGGCCCCAAGTTCTAAGTGGTTACTTCTCACAAATGCCTCCCACCCATTATGAAAATACATATTTTTCTTCATCCTTTTCCACATCAACTTCCCAACATTTTTCTACAGTAACCCGTAGTTTTGCTTTCTCTCTCAGGACGTATTTACCATATTTCCCTCAAAAACTACTGGGATTTGCTGTACAAGGAAAATCACACAACAGATGCCAATAAAACTATCAGTCTCACACATTTACATAAAAATACAGGGATAATTGAAACATTTCTGATACATGAAAAATCGAGGTTTAATTTATTAAAATCTCGTTGCTAAATTTACTATTGTACGTTGTTACGCCAAAATAATCACAATCCAACACACAAAAAAGAGGTTATAAAATAAAATAGTTGCGTACACAATGAATTATACTAAATCCCGTATTTATGATAAGTAAATAAACGTTGTTTCCACTAAAATTTATTAGATTCAATTAATATAAACATTTTGTAATGTTCAACAGAAGCTGTGTTGTTTTTGGGGTACCATTCCCTCAAAATCCTTCCCTAAAGTCCAGAAAGTTGTCCCCTTTTCAAAAAAGAAAAGAAACAAAGCAAGAGAGAGAAAGGTGTATTCATTCATACCGATGTGGCAGAGAAATCCTCCTTGTCCAAGACAATTTAAATAGATCGAGTTATGTATTTACTTGGGGACTGATCTGTTTGTTTCTCCATGAATAGTTTTGCTGGGGATTAGGTAAAGCTGAAGTCCAGAATAACAGGGTTTATGTAATAAACACAAGTCTAACCTAATTAAACCAAGTCTGTGACCGTCCGTTTAGGTTTTAGTTTTTTTTTTTTTTTTTTTTTTTTTTCACCAGCAAGCATTGTGTTTATATTCTAATTTTGCCTCATGGTTAAGCCAAATAAATAATAATAATAATAATACCCTTTTCATTATAAATTTTAAGGCCCAGTGGACGGAGAAAAGAAATAAAAAGTCTTGATTGGATCCAAAGTCATTCTCCCATTAAAAGATAATCCCTTAATGTTACAACCAGCATAATACTATGGTTTGTTTGGATGTAATAAATTAAAATTATAATTAATAATTAGATAGTTCAATTTCAATTTTTCTTATTTAGTACATATCTTAGAATTGAAATTTTAAAATTTTAACAACTACAAATATCATATGCAATTCTTATAAGTATATTTTACAATTTACAATTCTTGTTTGTGTTATTTTTTACAATCACTTATTTATGACTGCACATAATACTATAATGTCAGTCACCACTACCAACAACTTCCGCCACCCACCTTAGCATTTACCTACCAGCAACTTCATCCACTTGCCCCTGGCCAATGTGCACCACCAACTACTGTCATCATTAACCCAATGAATACGATACCAACCACCATCAGAACCCACTGAAGATAACGACGACTATTGTCAACAATACCATTGAGATAACCAAAGGTGACGTAAACTACATTGGAATCTGCCAAAACGACAATAATCATAGTCAAAACCCAGTATAAACAACAACAACTACAGTTGATGATGATAAAAACCATTGTCAAAAGACGTTAAAGACTACATCAACAATCGCCTGAAGTCACCAGAGACGATGACAACTACCACCAAGAACTTGAATCACAATTCTTGTTGTAATTTTTTATATGGTCCAAACTCGTATATTATAATTCTAATAAATTCTAATTGTAGTACAATTGAAATGCATTTTACAATTTCAATTATAATTCAAATTCAACGGATCGAAAGGCACCAAAAACAATAACAACTACTGAGCTTGAATCACAGTTCTTGTCCTCCAATTTCTCATTCCCTTAGCTATGTAGAGATGTACGCTTATAATATAAAAAAAATTTTAAAAAAAGGGACGACAACTGTGTCCTTTGATTTACACCAAAACCAAACTACTATGCATCTGTCAAACCTTTTTGAAACAACTACTAATTATGCTTATAAGCAAGAAGAGTATGTATGTCTTTAAGATACCACAACGTTATGGGAATCCAATACACTTAATGAGAAATTGAACACCCCGGGACTTGGCTCGGGTGACAAGAGTGGTTAGTAGTTAAGATTTTGGTCTCGTGTTCGATAGTTGTAAACCGAAAAAAAACAACTCTTAAAATCATGAAAAAAAAAAAAAAAATGCAACGGCAAAGGAAAAGAATTTATTGACCATGCTACTCTGAATTATCTAGTCAAATCATCTGAAAAGTATTGGAGGACCGCAGCTGCTATCATCGTCTCCTCTGTCTCTTCCTTCAGCATCAAAGCCTGTCTAAATGTCACAGCAAGGAAAAAGCCTGTCTAAATGGAACACCACGTTCTATGCAAAATATATTCACAAATTGAAACATGGAAAGTGTAAATCAAAACACGGATACTCAAAATAACCAAATCTGGATCACTAAATAGAAAACAAAAGCCAAATATTGATCCTTACACTATCTTTTACAAACTTTATATTTAAAAAGCCTAAACCAATCAAGTAAATAATATAATTGCTTCCTTTTTCAGATGGTCTCCAGAACGCATCCATCAATTGGCATCTCCTGCTTACAATGTAAAGTAACTAACAGTCAACTATTGTCCTCCTACTAACAACCCCGTAAGAAGAGTAAAAAAAAGAAATAAACAGTTTTTAACTCAATAAAGTTGTAACCCACCTCCCAATCCATTAGCTACGTGGCCAGCAGAAGGTGGGGTCCGTGATTGAGCATCCTTGAGATGAGAACCATGGCGATTTCCATTATATTGAACCTTCAAAGCATCATAGTGAGATGTTATACAATCTTATTGTCTCTCACAAAACTATTACAAGAAGGATTAATAACTTATAAAACAATGCTCACAACAGAAGTACAGAACAAAGAAGTAACACAGCCAATCAAAGAGTTATGATACGATCATACAGACACAGTCGTAAGAGCTACTTGCATCCCTCTTCCTTGTTTATGATAATTTCCCTTTCATGCACCTTCATTTAGTCTATGAACAAATAAGAACTCAGTAGATAATAGCAAATGCGAAAATTGTCCTAAATTTTGAAATATAGAATATTCCCTAAAAAACTTGAGTTTGTAAAGGAAGCATTATTGTTGGTTGTTAAAAGGGATATTATTTCTTTATAGTGATATATGGACCTGCTAGGAAACAGGCATTTAGAAAGCAAGGCCAAAATTATTTGCATGGGCAAAGAAAAAGGACCACAATATTTGAAGAAAATAAAAGAAACTAAAGGCCTGTAGTTATGGATGTTGATATATTCATAATTAGGAATGCAGGTATCTCAGCAATATAAAGTAACTAGGTACACTTCCCTCTTCTATTTGTTACGGAGTAATATAGCTATAATCTTCTCTCCTTTCCATCAGCCTAGGAAACCAATATCATCTGCCTCATTGTGCATCCCTGTAAATAACCTCCTAACAGTATTGGATTTATAACAGGAAAACCACTACTAGATTCTGCAGATTCAAATGACAAATCAATATTGCATATGGTCCCTCATGCCATCAATTTATAAGACAACAAGTAAAAATGTATGTCAGGTAGTATTCTTTGGGTTCATCTACCTCCATTCCTATCTATTAGGAAATAACTTATTATTGGCTACTTTTTATCATATTTGATCTGATGAAGAATATACATTACTGTCATTACAAGGGATGCCCACGGTTTTTGACAGAAAATGACATGACATTTATGAGGCACAGGTAGCTACAAAAACTGTGACAGGTAAAATATGAAGCAGTGCCATTTATGGTAGCACTAACTGCTGACTCATCATGGTTTCCTTTTTCAAATTCTGAGTTTCTTTAACTGATTAGAAATCAGTATGAAAATTACCTCATAGCATTTTCAACAGATAGGCAACTAGTCTAAAAGTTAGCAATTTCTGTTTTTTTCTAATTTTTATTTATTTTTTTATCGGGAAGGGAAAATAAACTCCTGTGTAGGCTTTCAGGAGAGTTGACTCTTGGACTTCCTAGACCGTTGGGCCAAGAGACCAGTGGCTATCTTTCTCTAATTGCGTCTGTTTAACCGAAAAACGAAATCATGAACAATTAAGATTGGCAATGAGCTGAGTAAACTCGTGAATAGTTGAGATCGACTTATTTAGAAAACGAGCCGATTTTGAATTTATTTTGACATCGTCTAAAAAAAGGAGCTAAGCTCAATTTTTCAAAAAATCAACTCATAAGCTCAGGAACCAACTTGTTTAATATTATATGATATATTTTATTATTTACATATAAATTTATAAAAAACATATAAATTTATAATAAATATTTTTATATGCAAAAAATAACATAAGTTGCAATTTGATTTGGTAGTAAGTTACACAAATGGCTCTCTAGACTCCAATAGGTCTCAAGTTCAACTCACTTCAGCACAAATTTTTTTAACAATTTTAGAAAAATCTCCAAAAGCCCTTAACGAACAGAGCTAGAGTTTGGGTTTAAGCTCATGAGCTCTTAACAAACACGAGCCAAACTCGAGCTTGCTCGAAACTTGACGAGCTGATCGAAGCTTTGCCAAAACCTTGGCTTAAGCTAGGCTCAATGCCACACTTGTTAATAAATATAAATTATAGAAAAATCTTCAAGAACTCTTAACGAGCCGGGCTCGAATTTGGGTTTAGACTCGTAAGCTCTTAATGTGCTTAGGATAGTGAGCTCCTGATGAACACAAGCCAACGGAGTTTGCCAAAACCTCAACTCAAGCTTGGCTCCTATGAGCAACTATATGGGATGTTTCAGTAAATAATTTACCAATACTCCATAATTCGTTTCGCTCTAGACATTCCATATAGAAGATTAAATGTTGAGGAGGAGTTGGAGGAGTAGAAAGTCTTTCTTGATGTATTAATAGATTCAGTACTTCACATGGTTCAATTCAAGCAACAGTGTGACGATAACAGAGAAACATATATTCCAAATTAAAAAAGGATTACAACTCCCTAACTTTTTTTCTCCTTCATTTTCTATCAGAATATAAACATCATTGGATCACTCCAATGCCCAAATCAGTAATGGAGCCACATGATCTACATCTTCCAACTGAGCAATTACCATACTACTGCACCTGCTGCCAACTTAGCAACAACTCACCCACTAACTCCTAAGTTTGGAAGATAAGTTTTTAAATTTCATTATCGTGAGAAACTACAGAATGAAATTTTTGGTACTTTCCAAGATAAGTCGGACGGTGAAAACACATTGCTTGAAGGTTTCACATAACAAAACCCTTGTTTAGATATAATACTATTTTCAGATACTATGGAATTCACAACAAACATAAACTTGAAGGCAAAGATCACAACTGATGAACCGATAATACCTGCCACCAAACAATTTTTGTGATACTATCATAAGACTTTAGGAACCAATGTTTATACTTTATACAGACTGATCCAATAAAATTCACTTTTTGATAGAGATACCCGATACTTCTCATATCTAAGGTGAGTGAACTTAACTTATTCTTTGGAAGTCTGACTTCCCTGATATGTACATTGTACACATCAAAACTCAAAGCTTATCGTTGATGACCCTTGTTACATTATGTAAATACAACAATCTTTTATTGAATATTATGACTAGTGACACATAAATTTCCCAAAAATAATCTACAGATGTAAAGAAAGCCACATAACAGTGATGAAAAGAGTAACAAACAAATCGGGTTCAACAGAAGACACTATTCACATTTCAAGCAACATTGCAATCAAATAAAAACGAAAAAGTAAAGAACTTCAATAAATTCAGTAAGCCTGATCCCTTTATATAAGTATTGCAACTAAAATAAAATGTTCAATTTTTTGTACGATTGACGGTAGCACTAATACCATACCAGTTTCCAAGCCTCCTGCAACAAACCTTTGGCTAGAGGCAATATGCAAAACCTTCCAATTGAGAAAAAAACAAAAAAGGAAATTAATAAGCATGATGACAAGATAAACCATAACCACATTTTTTTTTTCTTTCCCCAATTTGTCCAGCAGAGAAAATTTGGAAGGAAAAATAAAGGACACTTACATTCCACGACCACCATCAAGAGCTTCTTCTGATGGGTCTCTCCATTCATCAATTCTGCAAGATAATAATTTGATAAAGACATGGCCAATCCCATATATAAATATAAATAAATATATATATATATATATAATACAATATGTAATCGGAAGAGACGAAGACGGAGAGATTACACCCAACCGTAGCGTCGGTCAAAGAGAAGCCGTTTAGAAGGCCGTTTGGATGAGTCGGAAATGCAGGTTCGGGACATCGTTGATTCCATGTACAGTTACTAGTAAAATGATTATAGCATTCCTGACAGACTAAAAGCTCCAACAAAAGTCTTTTTTTTTTTTTCTTTTCTTCTTTTTTTTTTTTTTTTTTTTTTTAAATAAATCAAGATTTATTTATTTTTAGTTATCATCATGAAAAAATTGATAATAATTAAAGTTGAATTTGAAAATAATATTTTATTTAAAAAAATTGAGAAAGAATAATATAGGAGATAATGAGAATTTTTTATTAATTTTTCATTAATGATTATATAATAATTTTATTTTTTTACTAATTATTAAATACAAAATTTTTGCTTTGAAATTAAATAATGTGTTTTTTAAAAAATTAGTCTATTTAATTAAATTTAAAATTTAAAATAAAAATAAGGGTTAAAGTGGCATAGAAAGTGTTAATATAATTTAGGACTTATTTAGAAAAAAATTTAAAAATAAGAATTGTGATAATAAATATTTATTATAGGACTTATTTAAAATCTCCAAGAAAAAGTAGGACTCATTCTTACTTTTCTCATTAAAAATAAAACATGAGAAAAAAAAGAAAAAAGAGTACTGGTCTGGTTTTACGCATTGAATCATTTAATATTAAATAAATTAATTAAATGTTAATTGAAAAGAAATTAAAATAATCTGAAAAAAAAAATCTCATTTTTAGTTTTCTTTTCTCTAATAAATCTGGAATAATAATTATTTTTGCCATATATTCATTTGGTTTTTTTAATAACAATACATATGTTAACTTAATTTTTTTTTAATAATTATATCTAATAAAATAGAAAAATATTTTTAATTTTATTAGTGATATTTTAAAAAGAAAATAAAAATTAATAAGTCGTGTCATGATTGTATAAAACAAATAAATCTAAATTTTTCATTATTTTCTCTAAATAAATATTATACTGTATATTGAAAAATCTTACCACCAAGAACTTAGCTCAAACAGTTGTACTTATTCTCCCATTCTTAGTACTAAGTTCGAGTACTCTTTACGTACCAAAAAAAATAACAAATTTAGAAAAACAAAATAATTTAGGATATATTTATTCATGAATGGTATGTAGAGGGTTCGACTGTACATAATATAATTCATACAGAAATTACAATTAGACAACATACTAGAAAAATAGTCTTTCAATCAATAAGGCACAAGGACAAACAATACCTTATGTGGGGTGTATCTACCGCAACATATATATATATGTATCTTTTTTTGCATGGATAGTTATATGTTACATTATGAAGAGAAATTTGTATATGTTACATTATGAAGAGAAATTTCTATGTCTAGTGCAAAAGTTTTAGTCAAAACAAGCGGTCACAATAAAAGAAATATACATACATAAAAAATGTGTTATACAATAAAGTATTGCTTACAAGAAGGTACACTAACATTTATGAATTTACAAACATCGTCACTTGCTTTATGTTTTTCATAATGTATGTGGTTTAGAATAACATATCCTTATTTATTCTAATAATCTCTATATTTATCTTCTTGCAAGGAAGATGAAACAAATTTTAGAATTCTGAAAATTATGGTAAGAACTTCATGACATAGTAGGTTTCACATTTATACACATTGATTTGTAGTCCTTGTGAAATCAACAATAAGGAGATTGTTTACTTAATAAAACGATTCTTGGTTTTTCTTCTAATTCTTTGATGTTCAAATTTTATTTATTCATTAAAGATAATTCTCTAATTCTCTTCTTTTTCATTTAATAACTTTATATAATGATAATAGCTTATTGACTAAATGACTTTACATATAAAATGTAATACATAATAAAATTGAAATTTTATTACAATAAATAAATATTAAATATAAAATATAACTTTATTAGCATAACTTACATGTAACGCATGTGTCATATAAATTACAATAATATAAAAATATAGATATTAAACAAGGAGGTAAAGTTATTCATGAGTTGTTTACAAGCAACTATGGTTATTATTCTTTCATATTTTAATCATATATAATTTGTTAAAATTAGTGATTTTGTTAGGTTTAGAGAATTAAAATTAATTAGTAATTTAATTGTGATTGAGTATTTTGTTTTAATTTTAGTGAATTATATACATTAATATAAATATTTAATTAGTTCTTTACACTTTTGGATAATTCGATTACTCACGGGTTTTGCTACTATAACCGAATCAAATATTTTAAATTGTAAATTAACTACCAAAAATAAATTAAATTATAAAAAATTCAAATTAAATCGAACCTAATTATCGGTTCAATTTGTATATTCTGTCTTTTGCTCTATCCTAAATATTGTAAGAAAATAAAAGCGTATCCCTTAAGAAATCAGAATCCTTGTCTTCTGTAAATCGAAGATAGCTGGAGAAAGAAAGCTAAGGAGAGGGAATCAGGAAAACATGGCAGAGCTGGGGTTTGATGCGAAGGAAACGTCACAGTCACCATCACCACCGCAACAGCGAAGATCGCGGTCCAGCTCTTCTCAATTTACACGGGAAAGAACAGGATCACGGTCTCCGTCTCCATCTCCGTCTCATTCTTCGTTCTCACTTTCAAGATCAAGGGCACGCTTAAGCTCGCCGTGTCACTGGTCATCCTCATCATCACAGTCTCCAGACTCTGTACTGCGGCCAAGCTTTGGGGGAAAGAAACAGGAGAGTTCCGCTACCCTTTGCATATTCTTTAAGCATTTTCATGGTAAGAATGCACATTCCTTATGCGCCATTGACTTGCCTAACTCTAGTCCTGAAAACAATGGTCTTCTAGATGACCCACCGTTGATGAATTTGGAGAATTTCCCATTTCTCACTTTCATTGTTGAATTCCCTCGTCAAGATTCAGGTATGCGCTGTGCAAAGTTGGGATCCCATCTTTACTTTCTTGGCGGTAAATATGTAAAGGAAGACATACTCGAAGACGGCACCACTTATCAATTCAATTACCCGCCAGATGTTTATGTAATTGCCATCTCTGACATCTCATATGCCATAAAATCTGGAACTGCTTTGTCTAGCATAACGCCTACATCAACAATGAAATCTGGAAAGCACTCCCTAGTAGCTTTCGTGGCCAATGAAAAGCTTTACATTCTTGGGGCCTGACCGCATTATAGTTACCCAAAAGCCATTCATATGTTTGAGGTTTATGATCCTAATACCAGGACATGGTCGACACTTGAGGATGTTCCTGGTAAATGGCCTCCAATATGGTGTACTCATGTAGTGGTGGACTTCACAAAGTTTTTTGTTTCATGTCCATATTCCAATACCCAACATTTGCACTGCTTTGATCTTCAAACTCATAGCTGGGAGAAAAGAGAGAGAAAACCAGGGCATGTTCCCTATCATATTTGCGGGGATTTACATAAATGCGGTACTGATTTATTTTTCGAATATACTGCTGCATTCGCAAATGGTCTTCTGTACGCTCTTAATAATATTTCTACAGTTGCATATGGTCCATTGACAAAAGATTCTTCCGACTTTTCTGCTATGAGTGCTATTTTCCAACGTGCAGCTTTGTAACCTTTAAATCTCTGTCACCATTGGATCCAGCATCCTCCTTTGGATAAATTGTCATTCGGAATGGCTCACCTGGGGGAAAGGTGCTTTGCTTATGGACAAAGTGACAACTCTATAGTTCAAGAGGAAAAGGATGAGTATGAAGAATATACTTATGCTAAATGTCGCTTTATTGGTATCCATGTATGCGAGTCCTTAATTGATCATGATACCTACCAATGCATAACTGGTAAGTGACAATATTTTGATACGAAAATGCTTTACGCCTTGAGATTTCAGGTGGAAACCAACTGGCCAACTATTGGTGAGAATTGAGATTATGGACTGTGCTGTTTTTTTCATTGTTAATGCTTCAAGCCTCTTCACTCAGTAAATTTCTCTTTTCGGTTTCTTCCTTGTCAATATAATGCTAATGAAATGCTACTCTTTGTTTTTCTGAATAGGCTTTTATGCATAAAGAAACAAAGTAAACTTGAAAACTATACAACTAGGACATTGACAAGTACTCTCTTTGTTAGTCAAGATTCTTTAAAAGATTTTAACTTGAATTAAAAATGAATTACTTTCTTAGCTTAATCTTTTTTTTTTTCCCTTATCATTTTTAAGATGTATTATGATACTAGAAGAAATATCTTAAATTTGACATGATTCCCCCTCAAGTAATACATTGGTTTTGTATTTTATGCTTGTGTTTTATGTGCCAATAGTAATGAGAGTTACATGTTGTTCATCATCAAGACCTATATCTAAAGTTGACTGTGTTGTTACTGAAATATGATTGGGCATATATTTCCTTTTGATTGACCTACTTAGTAGTTAAAGACATGTTTTATCCAGTCAGCAAGTTTTCTTTTCATTTTCCCTGTGCTTTCCTAAAATATCAAACATATTGTGTTCACAGTGTCTGCAAGTTTTGTCATTTCACAAAATGTGTCTATTGATTCTGTTAATAAAGTGATGTTTGAAATAAATATCAGAAAAGATAATGATGATTGTATTAAGAATAGGAAAAGGTACATGGGAGATACTCTCCTCCTCTCAAATTGTTCCCCCTCTTTTTGTTCCTATCCAAACTTTCAAACAAAATGTAAAGCAGCCTTTTGCATTTTACTTTTAAGTTTTGACTACCTTTGTTGTGAAATGCTTAGTATAGGCCTATAGGCTGGAAACCCATGTAGAAGATTTAGCTCTAAGGATTTGTATGCCAATGCTGAATATTTGGATGAATATCTAAAGGAACTCTTGTCTTTTTACTGTTTCTAGCGTTGTAAATTTTGATTGATTTAACATAGCTCAGGAATCATTTTGGACTTAAGAAGAACAAACTCTACCCCTTAATTTAACAAGTAGATAAAATATCAATTGTTAAAAGAATAATTTTTCTAATTTACACCAGGTTTAGATTGAACTGTTACCAGCTTTTGTGAGTAGGTTATGTTCTTAATAGACAGCTTGAATTTTCATTTTAAGCTCTTTTGTAGTAAGTTATTTGTCATAGTAAGTGGGGTACGACGTTCTTAAAAAACAATCAAGTTTTTGTTTTTATATAGTTTCTTGAAGATGTTATGTGAGGTTTTGCATATTCTAGAGTTCAATTTAGGATAGAGTTTAGGAGTAAGTGAGTCCTATGTGAAATGGCATATCCTGCATGACAAGTTCGCATTATTGTGGGTGATGATTTGTTTTTTCATCAATGGGTATTTTACTGTGGCCCCGAATCAATCCTTTCCAAAAAAGGACCAAAAAAAAAAAGTTGTTACATCATATGGAAGATTTTATAGGCACTCTATTTCTCATATTCGCATAGTGGAGATAAGGTTAGTTATGAAGGTTTCTGTTCTTTAGTAACATGGGTTTTTCTGCTACATGTTTCTTGCTGAACTTACTTGCTTTTGGCCCCATATAAATACAACATGCAATTTCGTGGCAAAGCATTTTCTTGTGTCACTTTGAATTCTTGATGTTATATTTTCTATTAATTGTCTGATCTAGTTTTCTTTTTAAATCTGCTTTAGATTCCATAGCCTTCACCTACATAACAGAAGGTATGGTGAATGTTAATAGATGGATGTAAGGAATGTTGTCAAGAGGTCAATATTTTGTCTCTAGATATTGAGTAGATGGGTAAAGTGTTACGAACTGATCCATTTATTACCCATTTATTATTTGGAAAATTTACCTTGCCTAAATGCCAACCATTTATTAGGTGATATCTATACTAAACACTAGAATGATTCAGTAAAAAATAGGTCTATTAATTGGTAATGCCATGTGGGATTAAAGTGGTAGCTGGAAATGGCAATTTTCCCTGTTTTCTCACTATTTTTGTTATTTTAGATGTAGATGGGGAGAGGGAGGAGGAGCAGAGAGGAGGGATCAGTCCAAGAAGGAGATGAGAATGTGGTATAAGAAGAGAGTGGATACCAAAGACAAGGGGAAAATGATGGTGACCAAGAGGGAAGAGAGAGTAGTAGGGGAAAGGGTTAGGTCTGATAAAGATGAGAGAAAAAAGTTAATTTAACCATCTCTCTGTTTGCTTATGGTAAGTGATTCCACTTGTTTCCTTGGTTTAGGATATTAGCAGCATACTGGTTTATCTCTCATGTTCTTTTTTTGATAGACAGAAATTTTATTAAGAAAGAAATGAGTACATGAGAGGATAAGAAGTACTCTTGAATGAAAACAAAAATAAATGCAAGCTTAAAACAATATTGCTCGCCAAACAGGGTGTAAAAAGGACAATCCTATCCTAAAGAACCACGGAAGAGAACGATCATGGAAAATACTTGTAGTGTGTTGCAAACAAACTCTCAAAATCATTTCATAGAGATCACATGTCCACAAGCACTTTACCTTTTTTTTCCTAGCCTGTCATCAAAAACTCATGCAAAGAGCCTCAATTGATTCAAGAAATGTTGAAAATGTCAGCTAGTTTACACCAAAAAGTCCACACAAAAGGACAATAATAAAAAAAGATGCACATTGGTTAGGAGATAAAACCTTAGGTGGTCTCCTCATCTGCAACAAGTTTTTTGTGATTCTATTAAGAATTGTTGTCCAAAAAAAAGCCTTAATCTTAGATGGAACATTAGTCTTCCAAAGAAAAATACGAAGTAGAAATGAGACAGAATCTGGACCTTGAACGATAAAGCTATAAAAAGATTTACAATAAAAAGATCTAGAAGAATCAAGAGACAAAGTGCGCCTATCAGGCATGTTAGGGAAGGAGTAGGGGAGGAATGCCTAACAAATTAGTAAGATCAGAAACTCTCCTTTCATTTAGACCTCTGAACAAAGTGAAAATTCCGTGCAACATGGTCTCCCTCCAAAACACAAAAAGAAGAAATTGAAACAAAATGGAGATTTGCTAGTCAAGTAAGTCCAAGATAACTCACAGCGAAAGACTCATTTTCTATCCAAGCCTAATCTCAGAAACAAATATGATCAATACTACCAACTTTAAAATTAAGTAGAGGAGAAAAAAAGGTCGATGCCTGGGAGATGAACTTCCAAGGTCTAGCATGAGAAATACTTGTACCACTTTTGTCATTACACCCATTTTGATGGGGACCATACTTACTCTTAATCTTCATGTGTCAAAGTGAACCAGGTTCTTGAGAAAAATGCCTAACCATTTTTCCACCAAAGCGATATTTTTGGACACCAACTTAACAACACTCAGATCACCTTCTGATTTAGGCTTGCAACAAATACCCTAGTTATCTAAATGGTCTTCTGACTTTCACAATCTTCCGACCATAGAAAATCATGCATAAGGTGCTCTAAAGTATTAGCAACCTTTACCAGAATCTTAAACAAAGAGAGTTAATAAATAGGAATACTTGATAAAAATGAATTATGAATGGTTATTCTACCACTAAAAGAAAAATAAGTCCCCGTCCACCCATTTAACTATCTAATCATTGTATGAATAAGAGGATTCCCGAAGGAAACAAAACGAGGTTTGCCATCTAGGGTACCCCTAATAAGTTAAAGTAAAATATTGGATGAGACAACAAACTAGGGATGAGTAAACACCTAAGAAATTGCTAACCAAATTAATCTCATTTGTACTACACTTAATTAACTCTAAGCCGTGTTTTATGTAAAACAGATTGAAGAATAAAAAGAACATTTTTAAAACCATCTATGTCTTCCTTGAGAAAGCAAATCATATCATCAACAAACTAAAGGTGAGACATCCTCAGAGCCAATCTTCATGCCCTAAACTACACCGCATTCAGCCCCTCTATAAATCATTCTACTAAAAACATCTACTAGCAATAAAAGAAGAAAGGAAAAGAGAGTCTTGGTGTTTAGATTCAGAGAACTAAGAACGTGATTTCCCATTAATTATAACATAAAACTCTTTATAAGAAATGCACTCATGGATCACCTCCTCCACGATAGACGAAAGCCTCTCTTAATCATAACTTTATCTAGAAAAGACCAACTCACCCCATCATAGGCTTTTTCAAAATCAAGCTTGAAACAACACCCCTCTTCCCTTTACACTTAAATTCTTCAATCACCTCATTGGCAACAAAACCAGAATCCAAAATTTGTCTACCCTCGATAAATGCACTTTGAGAATTTGATGTATTGCTCCCTAACATCACACACAGCTGATTATACAAGACTTTGGTCAAAATCTTATACACACTAGCGAGTAAGCTAATAGGTCTGAATCCTTAATTTTGATAGAATGATCTTTTTTTTATGAACTAGACTAATGAATGTGAAACTCATACTCTTGCAAACTAGTCCATTGTAAAAAAAACTCAGTGAATATCTTTACAAGTTCACCCTGAACTATAACCTAAACAAGACTAGATAAAAGCCGAAGTGAAACCATCTGGACCCGCATGTTTCTCATTTTCTATCTCAAACATATCTTTTCGAATCTCTTCCATCTCAAATGGCCTTTCAAGCCATTTAGCAACATATCGAAATAGGGCACCACTCTAATCCCTTGACTAGTGGCCTAAGCATATATTCTTCAGAAAGAGATTCTTATATATTATATATATTAGCGACCGCTGCTACAATAATTCAGTATCAATAACCAAATTGCCACCATCCAATTCCAGTTTCTTTATAACACTCTTTCGGCGACTACCCTTTGCCACTTTATGAAAGAGCTTTGTGTTACAATTACCCTTCCTAACCCAATTTAATCGAGATTTTTGCCTCCAACTAGTATGCTCTATAAAGAGAACCATATCATACTCATTTTGAGCACACTCTCATACTTAACTGGTCATTAGAAAGACCAATCTCCATCTCCAATCTATCTAATTCCATAAGCTCCTGAAGCAAAGATGGTTTTTGTAATCTAATATCACCAAAAACCTTTTGATTCCAAGTTCTGAGTCACTCAAGTTTGAGTTTCTTCATAAAGGAATTCCAGCCCAACCTTGTACATATAACCCGCCCACCATTCAGAAACCCAATCTCGAAAAGAATGATTTGAAATCCACATGTTCTTGAACCTAAGAGGAGTAGGACCCATTTTAGTTTATTGGACTCCATAGGGTAGCCATTTGATTTTAGTTAGGTTTGAGGATTGCTCAATTGATGGTTTGATCTCTCTATATCGTGCTATATTATTAGGTTGATCTCTCTGTCTTAGTATGTTCCTCTCTCCCACTTGCACATAAAGAAGAGGATGACTATGTTCATCTCTGCACTCCTCTTCTTATTTATTACTAATAAATTAACTTAGAAATTAGTTTTTTATTTTATTCTTATAGCTAGACTTACTTTTGTAATTACAAGTTTTTATCCTTTTTGTACTTGTATTCATATTCATTTTAATTTGATTAGTTTCTTAAAATATGACATTTGTCTTAACTTGTACATACAAAGTCCTATTGTGAGTCATTTGATTGTAGTTTGAGTCAAAATGGGGTTGGGAGATGGGAAGAAAATGTACCAAATGTTATGAACATCTTTTACTAATCTGCCACCAGTTTTAGTTTGAACTTTTACCAGCTTTCTGATGTCACAGTGAGTAGGTTATGATGTTCTTAAAACACCACCCTAGTTTTCATTTTATGCTTTTTTGGATTAAGATGTTATCTCTCACAGTGCATGAAGTTTGTGTTATTGTGGTTTTGTATAGATTTGTTTGTTCCTCGATTGATATTTTGTTCTAAACCCGAACCAATCCTTTTCAAGAAAGAAAGAATACAAAAGTTGCTACATATGGAAGAATTAATAGGCAATCTATTACACATATTTGTTTAGTGGATAGAAGATTAATTATGAAGGGGTCGGTTCTTTGTTTTCCTTTAGTTATATCAGTTTTTCTGCTACATATTTCCTGCTCAATTTACTTGATGTTGGTTCCATGCAATACAAAATGCACATTCATGGCAAATGCAATTTTTTTTTTTTGGTGACACTTTGTATTCTTTGAAGTTTTGTTAGCTTTTAATTGTCTGATTTTATGTTTCTTTGTAAATCTGCTTTAGATTCCTTAGCCTTCCCCTACTTAAAGGAAGCCATGGTGAATGTTAATAGATGTAGGTCAATATTTTATTTGTAGAAGGTCTTGATAAGTAGAAATATTAATATAGAGTTTATTTAGTTATTTTGCATTAAATTGTAGTCTTATTAACTAAGAGAAGAGTGCATGCAGGCTGTTTAAAAAAATAGCTTCCACCCCATGGATAAATTAATGTTCATCTTTTTGTTTTCACCAATTAATTTCACTCATATTTGTTTAAGTGTTAATAGATCAAAGTGGTTTTGCATGGAATGGAATATGGATATGGATGAATGTTTTAGGCTAAGGCCTAATTTGATTTAACGTTGCCTTCAGTGTTTCAGAGCTGGCAACATAATTTGGGCTGAAAATCAGGGTTTTCGAATGATGTTTCTGTTAGTAACTTTCCCAAGACACGAAAATAGGAAATAGTTATTATCCAAAGAGAACTTACTCTCCTCATTTTCTCCTCAAACATCTACTAATTCTAGTTTGGTTAATTTTTTTAATTGCTTATTTTATTGAGAATTTAAGTTCTATTTGGAGAGGAAAAGAGAGGAGAGAGTACGTATTTTTTTCATTAATTTGAGAGTATTTTTTTTTTTAAGAAAAAAAGGAGGGAGAGGAAATGAGGTACATGTATCCTTTCAAATCTTCAAAGTTAATTGCTTTAATTCTTCCAAATTGAGAGGATTTGGAAAGAGAGGACAATGTACATTATAATATCTGTATATTGTAATTAATATATCCATATTTTTTTCTATTAATACCTACTAATATTTAAATAAATATTTTAAAGCCTAATAATAAATTTATGTAATAATATATCCTTCGTTCATAATTCCCAAACAAGAATTATACCTTATTATTTTCTTTTTTCTCCTTTTAATTTTTAAACTCCCAAATGAAACAAATAATAAGTGTCATATTTCTTTTACTCTCTTTTACTCTATTCTACTCTCTTTTACTCAGCTCTCCCCTCATTCCATTTACTTTTTCTCTTCTCCCTTTAAACTCCTAAATAAACCTTAGGATTCCAATCTAGTCCAAATTAGTGTATTTTCTTTTAGTTTTTCTTGGTTCTTCGATTTTATTATTATTTTGTTAACCAATTAGATTTTATTATTAGAATATACAATTTTAACAAGAAAAACTTCCTAGTAATATTAAAAAAATTAGTATTCAAAATTTGTTACTCTTAAAATAAGAAAAGATACCTGAATATTTTATCTTAACAAAAATATAAAAAAAATTAATTTTCTAGAACATGTAGAGAAAAAATTATATGAAGTACAAATAAATTAATTTTAAAAAAAATATTAGAGTAAAGTAAATTGAAAATAAATATAAAAAAAGTTGAAGAATTTAGGAAAAGTAACCTTACAAAAAAAAATTTAAACCCTAATAAAAATTTGACATAGGAATGATATAATAATTAATAAATGGTGAATTTTAACATTTAATAATAAAAGATAAGTCAAATAGACTCAATAAGGGTGTTTTAAGAAAAGAAAAACTAATGCAAATTAATAAGTTGTGGCCCTAAAGAAATTAGTTGTGGCAATTAAGACCACCTAATTGATATTTGAACTCTTGGGTTTAAGGCATGAATGTGTTCCTATGATAATTAAGTATGAGTTATTTTTTTATTTAGCAATCAAGTGTGTAGAGATCATCTTACATACATCTTTACTAATTATCTCTTTACATTAGCTTAAAAGCAGGTTATTCACACTAGGACTATAAATTTTATAGAGATTTTATTCTACAATCTCCTTCAAACATAGGAAGTTAGTTAATGGAACATATATTTTCATTACCGGGCTAATCCTGTTGAAATTTTTATGGGTTTTGAATTTAAATGCGATGGGAGTATTTTACCATTGAAGAAGAATGAATAAGGGGAAAAGTTTTGAAAAAGTAAGTATGGGAAAAAATAAAATATTTTTGATAGGGTTAATATTTTTTATTTAAAATTTAATGTATTATAAGAGAATTGGAGATTAGATAACAAAAATCTTAAGAGTGAACGCTTGCTGAAGTTGAAGAGATTGATACACTTAAAACAAATCACGTTTTAAATCACATTTCTTATATGTATTGTATACCGTGGTTATAGAATCTAAATAAATTCACCATACCCAACAAGGTGTGATTCAAGTGGTAAGGCACACTTGAGCTCAGCGATTGAGGAGTCTTTGTAATGTTAGGGTTTGAGCCTGTAAGAAAATACTTGTGAGGAGGGGCAGTCACGAACCCTGAACATGATTAAGCTCATACCTAAAGGGTGTGGGGATAGTCGTGAGAAAAATAAAATAAAAATGTAGATATATAAATTCACTTTTTTGAGAGGAAATCTAATTGTACTTTATTTATTTAAGTGAAAAATATATTATTATCAAAATTGTACTTGATTATATCCATGTTATCATGTTTGAACCTTAATTAATACTTGAATGTTTATATATATATTTTATTCGATTTTATATTTCATCACTATTATTTTTATTTGTATAGACACTTTCAGCTCCATAAATTCATTATTTTTATTTCATTTCATATTCTCATCTTTATTGGTATTGAAAATCATAAACTTATTCGTCCTTATTTTATTATTTGGATCACACTTTTTATGTTGATGAGTGCAATAAATACTAAAATGATTATAGAAATAAAATATTATGCTAAATTTACTAAAAAAAAATATTATTACCGACCGACCCTATTGGTTGGTATTGACCTTTAAAATTGGTTGGTAAGGACCTTTCAAATTGGTTAGCAATGACTTGTTGACTAAATTGTCGCACCTCTCACAGAGGCATGACTGGTTGAAAGATTTGATAACCAAACCTCTGTAACTCTGACTTCAAAACAAAGTAACAAACGTGACTCTTGACCCAATTAAAGGAAAAAAGTAACTTTTACAAAACAGAAATTTACTGTAAAAGTTTGTTTACTGAAATAAATAACAATTTACTGAAAATTTCGGTAAAGGTTTCCTATAATATGGAGCATGCCTCAAAATATAAAAACATATATTTTTGATTTCATATAATAACAACACAAATTACTAGACTATTACACATACCAAATTTGATATCCCACAGTTCTAGTGTGACTGCAAATTTTTATTCTTGACTTCAAGTCTGAGATCTTGAAAAATACCTTGCCGTACTCTGTAGGTAGGTCATGAGATTGGTGATGCCATATTTTGAACTCCTGTTACTAAAAAAAAAAAAATTCACAAGAGAGGGGTGAGTCTTACAGATTCCGTGAGTGAAAAATCATACCAAAATGGTACTAGTATCATTCAAAGTACATATATAACTCAATTCAAATATCTGAAGTTCATAATCTCAAACAAAACAATCAAAATATACAAAACAAGCAAAGGGCCAACTGAGTAACTTAGCTCCGCACACCACCTCTCATAGGGCAATTTTGTGCCTGCCACCAAATAGAATCAGAAACAAAATCATTGAATCTCTTCTTCAAATCTACCCACCGGAACTGAGAACTTAATTCTTTTAAAACATTTATCAGAATTAGAAAATCTTAAAACGTTCTAGGTGCACTTGGATTTCATTTTCAGAAATAAATCATTTTGGAAAACAATTCACTTCATTAGCTCTTATCAACCACAAATCAAACATCAAACACAATTCACATAACTCAATTATAACAATACAATTCTTATTCGCTTTTATATAACATATATATACATACATATATCAAACAATCAAATATACTAATCTTGCAATTAAAGGGTAACAATTAACTACTCACCTTTAACATATTTTGTTCGTCACTTACAATGGTGTTCACATGTCTCATCAAGTCCACATTAGGATCCAGAACTGAAATTTTTATTTTCAAATAATATTTAGTTCATAAACTTTATTGTTATAATTTTTTAATTACTAAGTTTATATATTAACTTATATAAGTTTTTTTTTTATAAAATTTTTCTATTAAACCATTACATGTTAAGTAGTATGAATTGTATTTTAAGTGGTAGGGTTGAAAATGAAGAGACATTTTAGATGTCTTGACAGTGCATAAGATAAAAAAAACTATTAGAAATGATAGAAAACACTAGTGAGTTAGAAATATCGAAACTGTCTAAATTTGGGGTTTAGATCAGTGTTTACTATAATAGTTATATTTTCCTTTAGGAAATTCCAAATCCAGTCTTGTAAAATTTATTAAATAACACATGTAGCTTTATAATGATATACCATTTATAATTTTAGATTTATACATCAATACAGTTTATTTTTTGAAGTTGCATTGAATTTTGTAAAACAAAGGATTTTGACATCTCTGACCTTAATCTTAGTTAGTTGAACATAATTTTCTCTAGGAAAAAAGAAATCTAATTTTGTTTGTTGTTTTTATTAATAGATAAGTATATCTTTATATATGTATTATTTGGATGTGTACATTAGAGCAGTTAATTATTTAAAGTTGACTCTTTTTGACATTTTCGCAACTCTTTTGGCTATATGTTTATTTTCAATTACATACGTAACCAAATTTAATAAAACCAAATCTAAACATTATCTTCAGGATGTTAACTACCTTTCTTATTTAAAAAATTTCTTAAAATTAGCCTTGAGCTTATTTAATTCTTCACATGAACAAAAACATGGCATTGCCTAAATTTTTTAGTTGCCAACCTGTAATTTCGACGCTTACAAAATTCTCATTAATGGGAAATAAATTATGAAACTTTCCAGTCTAGTTTTTTCAAGATGTTAGGAATATTTCATATTCAACACTCTATTCCTAATTTAATTTTTAAGACCCCTTAGCATCAATTGTTTCAAAATAGGCATAATCGAAAATCATAATTATGAATTCTAATACCTCCAAAATACACACAACATAGAAATAAGACTTGCACCACTCTATATTTACTCTTTAGTATGTTAAGAATAACTTTTATTTAGAGGTTCTAGGTTAATTCAAACCACAACCTCCAACAAAATTCTCCTAACTGATTGAAGTGCATTAAAAATCCTGCATGAACCTAACCTTAGTCCAATAGCTCTAACTATCAATATTATTGAAACCAGGTTACGAAATTTTATAGGTATCATATTAAGACCTTAAGATAAATTTCTCTTTAAAAATCTTAATTTAATTTAGTCTCGAAAACCTCAGAAATACTAAATTCCTCTATCTTCTCAAATCTGTCTTGCACCCTTTAAAAGCCATTTAACTTTTATTTTCTAACACTTTACCCACAACTAATACTTCATTATTCATACCCATTACTCACTTTCATTAACTCCTTAACTCAACACTTCAACCAACCCTTTGCTCCTATTTATGAATTTTTTTTAATTCAAATTCCAACAACAACTAGCCATTAAGACTTAAATCGATTAAGTTTTACTCGTATAGTTTTAACTAGTTTTCTTGTAGACATTTTATCAAACATCTTGTAGGAATAATTCATTCCATTTCATGTATGTATATATTATATATATACAAACTAAGAAATCAACATTAATACATAGTTTTAACATTTATCACATTCTAACCTCAAATTCAAATTAAAGTTAGTTATCTTAAATCATCCAAAAGTTTAAATTCCATGTTTCCCCTTATTCCTTAACCATCTAATCAATGATGCTCTACTTTGTGTTCTTAAGCTTTTAACAATACAACAAATATATTAATTAACTTAACTAAGCTACAAGTAACTCACCTAAATAAAAAGGTTAACAATACCTACCTAATTAAGGCTCATGGCAAGCAAGAATTGCTGCCTTTGATACTCCTAGCTGTTGTGCAATTCCAGCCCAAGAAACTACTTTTTACTCTTTTCTAACAGTTGGACAAGGGAGGAAAATTTTCTTAGTGGCAGCCCCAAAACAGGGGACATTAGGGCTATTATGCTTGGTTAAAGTAATGTTGAGCAGAAACTAGCTCATGGCTGGAAATAAAGCAATTAAATCGGTGCAGCTCCAACCTTCTAAGCTACGAATGAAGGGGCAAGGAAGGAGGATAGTAAGGGACTCGGCTAGCAAAGGAAACACAAAAGGATTCTAGCAGCAAGGCCATAAACAGGGGGTTAAAGGAACCTAATATTTCACCCCAATCACAACCAGAGCCACATCCAATAGAAGGCAACAAAGGTAGCCAAAGGTCTTCCAAAACAAAATTAATATGTACCTTAGGCGGTTGCTAATACTCAATGCTAACTGCCATAAGAATTTCCCTTACTAAACACACACACACACACACGCTGAAAGAAGGAAAGGGAAGGACGTTATCAAGCAAGAAAGAAAAGTTCCAACTCTCAGCTAACCAAGGAGGGGATGAAGACTTTAGAATAAGGCTAAGGTAGTGAACAACACACAAGAAGAAAAAGAAGAAGAAGCAAAACCCATCTATTGTCGAACACAATAGAGGAATTAGGAGAGAAATAATAAAAAATAAGAAAATAGGACAATGAACGAACATAGGGTCAAAGTTAAAATAATATAAAGGTGTGGTGTATCTTTTCTTGTTATATATATATATATATATATATATATAGAGAGGATCGGAGAGATCCTAAGAGCGAAGAAAGATCACGGGAGTAGTGAAGTAGGGAGCAGCAGGACTGCTAAGGGGATTATGATATGCAATGTATAAATTAAAGATAGAAAAACATAAATTAAAAAGGAGGAGAAGTGACAGTAATCCGCATGGTAGTCCAGAAAAGGGAAATACATAAATTAAAAAGGAAGGAGAAATGTCAGTAGTCCGCATGCTAATTTGGAGAAAAAATATACAGAAATTAAAGACAGAAATAAAATGTCATTAGTAGTATTCAAAACAGAATAATAATACAAGTGAAGGACATCTTCGGAGAAATACCTAGGGAAACTCTCAGACTAAACTTGGCTTAGAATTTTGAAATAAAAACTTGTTTGAATGAGAGATGCAACTCTCTTTAAATAGAAAATTGAAATTTACTGTTTTGAACAGTAACTACTACAGTAAAATGTTATAGTACTCTGTGTTGTAACAGTAGTCTGTCGCGGCTTGCTATAGTGATTGCTACAATGATCAATCGAAAATTGTAAAAAATTGTAACTACTTTAGTCATCTTCAAGATTGATGCTGTAACTGTTATCTTCATTGAATTAGGCATAGTCAATAGAACCATTTTCTGAAGCTTTGGAAGAGAAACTGGAAACTAGTTTTCTATCGACTTTTTGAAAAAAATCTGAGGTAGCTTCACTATCTGCATGTTTACAGTTGAACCATGGTTTTTTTTGAAGATATTTCTGTCTGTTTGAATACGAAGCTAGCTTGGTTGAAATTTGAGATTTCTGCTATAAAAATTGAGTGACTTCTAGAGAAGATCTTTTTAGAAATTGAAAATTTTGTTGGAACCAATTTCTGATTAAAGTGACATAAGCTTTTGAGATATTAAAACTTGTTTACCATTTTATTGAGCCTTGCCTGAGAAGGGGATACAATTTTTGCAAAAGATCTTTATGACCACGAAAGTCTTGGGGGTACTTTTATTGTCATGCATAAATCTATGCTAGTACTAATTTTGAGAAAAAAATGCAGTAGTATGGGATAATGGTCAAGTATATTAAAATGTTTATCAAAATAAAGTAGGCTTTTGGCTACTTTATCTGGAAGATTTTTTGTAAAAGTACTATGTAGAGACCATTATAGGGAGAACCAATGAAGAAAGTTATATTGAACTTTGTTTTTGAAAAATATAAGTCCTGAATGCTTAAAATCACTATTTTGGAAATTGAAAATATTGTACCAAGTGATTTGATAATCTTAGTAATTGAAGCCAATAGGATCAAAATGGCTAGGAGAATTTGCGTATTTTGAAAAGATCAATTTTACAGTATGAAGAATGGATACCTTTAGGATTTAGATTGTGGAATGCGTGATGAAATTAGCATTCGATTTTGACTTATAATGTTTGATAATAATAGAATCACTATCAACAAAAATAAATTTATAATACCTCTGGGTTTTTGAAATGTTTATGGGCATAAAATGTCAATTTGGTGAAAAAAATCATTTGATGAACTAATTAGGGATTGTTAGTAAAAAATTTAGGTTCCATTTGAAGGATAGTTTGGGCTGGAAAAATTGGCACATATAAAGATTGTGGTTTTCGAGAGGAGATTGGAAAAGTTTGAGAGACAAGTTTCTTACCTGAAGGTATCGTTCTCACTGATTAGGCTAGCTGGGTAATAGCCTGAGCTAGATCTTCTTGATTAAATTGGATGCAATTTTTTCAATTGGGAAGGGTAACTAACTTGGATTGCTCTTCGTTAGCAATGTTTGCCTAAAATTGATTCGAAAGGACCAGATATTTTTGGATTAATTGTTGGATTGCTAAAAGGGTCTCTATGGGAAATGCATAAGACTTTTTAGATTGCTTTTGAATTGAATGGGCTGAGGAATTGGATGGTCATTCTTTGGATTGGGTTTTTGATTTTGGAGGAGGTTCAACATCTTTTTCTTTCTTTTTTTGAGGTATATTATCTACCCTATAAGAATTCTCAAATAAGATAATCAGGAATAGAATTAGAGCTAACTTTGATGTATTCAATCTTAAAATCAAAAGTAGATAAAATTACTTGCCAGCAAGCAAAAATCTCTTTGATGCTAGATTTTTAACATATTTTTTTAAAACTTCTTTTGTACATTTGCAGTCGACATTAACCAAAAACTTTTGTTTTAATAAATCACTTTGAAATTTGGAAATGCACAAACAATTGCTAAAATCTTATTTTTGAAGGTAAAATAGTTTTGTTGTATAGAATTCCAATATTTTGATGCATATGCAATGATATACTATTTTCCATTAATGGATTGCTTAAGGATGCCACCATAATCAATGCCTGAGGCATCAGTTTTAACAATTTGGAAAGTTTTATTATCAGTAAGATATAAACATGGAAAATGCATGACCCTAAGCTTATTTTATTTGACAATATTGGTATGAATGTAAAACCAGGGAGGAGGATCAATCTTAAGTTTGTGATGTAAAGGTTTGATAAGATTACTGACTCTTGAAAAGAAATTAGAAATATAATTAAGGCAACCTAAAAATCTTTGCAATTGAGTTTCGTCAATAATGTGATCAGGAAACTTGTTAGCGAATTGAATGGCCCAATCGATTGGAGTAATAGTTCCATGATGAATATTGTGACCAAGAAATCTGAGTGTTATTTGAAAAAGACAGAATTTTATTTTGAAAACAGTTAAACCAATTTTTTTTGTAATATCAAAGAAAATATTAAGATGTTTAAAATGTTCATCAATATTTTGTGAGAAGATTAAAATATCATCAATATAAATGATGATAAATTTTGCATAAAGATTAAAAATATCGTTTATGATTCTTTGGAATTCAGAATAAGCATTTTTTAATTCAAAAGACATTACATTCCATTCATATTAACTAAAAGGAACTATAAATGCAGTTTTGTATCTATTAGATTCTTTGATTTGAATTTGCTAGAAACCTGATTTCAGATTAAATTTTGAAAGTAGTTTTGAAAAGTATAAACAATTGATAAGATCTTTTTTGTTAGGAATATGGATACCTAATATATTGGAAAACTTGATTGAGTAGTTTATAATTGATGACTAAACATGAAGTACTGCATTCAATCTTTGGATTTTTATTCACATAAAAAGCAGAATAAGACCAAAGGCTCTTACTCTTGCAAATTATTCATTTTGAAAGAAAATCCCTAATTTCTTTTTGACAGAAATCAAGCATTTCTTGATTCATTTGTATTGGACAAGCTTTTGTAAGAATTTGTCTTTTAGGAAAAAAAATTTCTTAAGGAAAATCTACTATATGTTTTGTTTTCCAAAAAGCATTTGAAAGATCATAATAGATTTGCATTTGATTTTTTTTTTTTTTTCAAAAATTTTTATTTTGTTTTTTATGATTGAATCATTGAGTGAAGTTTCTATTCTTTTAAACAAAATTTCATCAAAAAGAAAATTAATTTGTTTTTTTTTATTTTTAATAAAATTGAGATTTCTAAAAATAAGTTTTTTAAGGAAATGAAAGAAAACAATTTGGCCCATAACTTATTTGAATATTCCTTTGTTAACTTAAAAAAGATCTAATTGCCTGATGAAATTAGTACTTAGGAGGACTAGATTTATGATATTCCTGGCAAGAAAAAATGTTGTTGATATTTGTAAAGGAGAGTTTTATATTACATTAGAATATTTGTAATGGATTATGATCACAGAATTATTAGCCGTAGTTAATCGTTCAAAAGTTTTTTCATAAAATTTTGTTGGAACTTGTCATTCTAGGATACAGTTTGAATCTGCACCTGTATCAAACAATGCAATTGTTTCCAAGACAAAGGATTTTTCAATAATAAATTTGATTAGAATATACCATTTCTGATATGAAACTTGAGTGATTAGATTGAAAAAAATTATCACAAAAAATATTTAAGTTTTCATCCAAAAAGGAAAACTCAGAATGTTTTGATGAGGATATCTTAAAAGACAGATTTTTCTTTTCTTATTGAAGGAGTTGAATTGCTAAAGTATTTTTTTGTTGTTGAGTTTTGAAGCTTCATGTTGAAGATCTTGAAGAGTTACAGGTTTTTTCTCAAAGTTGAATCTAGGTCTTTTAGATTAGAAAAGTTAGCAACTACTAGAAGATTGTGAGAAGGTCTGCTTAATTTTTCTGGGGTTTCTAGGGTTTTTTGAGTTTGTAAAAATAATTTTTCTTATCTTCATTATTTGGAAGGCTAGTAATGACATCAAAGAGAAGATCTTGTTCTCTAGTGAGAACATTACATTCAAGAGTTTCTGGAAATGAATCTGAAAAGGTTTCTTCATCATTTTGAATTTGGTTAATTTCTTCAATATCAAAAAAGGCTTAAGCTTTACTATCAAACGAATCTTCGATTAGAAGTCAATCAAGTTGAACTAGAAAACTTTCATCTATATTTAAAGCTTTGATTTTCTTTGTAATTCTGTAATATTTTGCAATATGACTTAGTTTGTTAAATTTAAAACAGACAACATGTGGTGTATCTTTATTTTGAAAATATTTAGGAGCGGGTTTATAATTTTTGTGTTTGTGAATTCTTTTGCCAACTCTAATTTTGGAAGATTTTTTGTAAGTTTAGGAATTTCAGAATAATGTTCATTTTTTTATTTGGATGAATTTTGAGGACAATCAAAACCATATTAAGAAGATAAGCTTTCTAAATCTTTACAATTAAGGGATTTTTCTTTGACTAATTGTTTTTGTATTTTGTCATCTTGACAGATTTTTAAAGCAACTTTATGGACATAACTGCAAAGCTATACATAAGTTAATTATTCACATGGAATGATTCGATTATTAATATTTCTTATTTTTCTCTAACTTTGTCTCTTAAAAAACGAGTAAGACCAGCTAGAAATTTTTCTTTCTAAAATGGTTGATTAATTGGACCTATAGAAGACTCTGGTAAATAAAGTATCTTTATACCACCTAAAATTGGCAAGAGTATGACACTTAAAGTTAGAAAGCAGTTCAGCAGATCTGTCACGCTACATAGAAGGATTTCCGATAAAAATTTTTGTGCTAGCATAAATAAGAGTATTTACGGAATCATGGATTTGATTTCCTTTTTTGTTAAGGAGAGGATTTCTTTTAGTATCAATTTTGATGGCTAAGTTTATTTAGCTTCGCTCATCTTTAGTAAAGTGTTTATCCCACCATCTTTTTAATTAACCAGTAAAATCAGCTATTAAAATATTAAAGATAAATTGATCAGAATAATTGTGAGATATTTGATAAATAGTATTGATCATGGTCATTTGTTGCAACATATTAAGAATATTGTATTCAAATTGACCATCTATGTTCCATTCATAGATGCTGTTTGCACTGAAAGAATTATTGATTATTTGAGGTTTTTTTTTCTGTGACTAAGAGAGGAGGATAAGCCCTAAGATAATACAATTTTTGTGACTTTTGTCAATTGGTATTTTGAATCGGATTAATTTCCTTTTAGAAATTTTTTCTAGAATCATCAGTTTGTTCAGATATAGAATCTGCATCACTTAAATTGTTAATCGTAAGAGAGGAATTAGTTTGTTAAGGAGTGTCGGGACTAATATTTCTCTCTATTTGGATAATTTATTTAGAGATTTTGTTAAAAAGTTCTTGTTGAGAAGAGAATCACGAACTAGAGCCTAATTCTTTTTTAATCTTTGTGAGAATCTGGTAAAGAGTAAAAACATGATTTTTACTTTGCAAATTATGTTTGCATTCAGAGAGATGATCTCCTATAACTTGAATATAATAATTGGTGTAATTATTTTGTTTATAAAAAGATTGAATGTCTTTAGAATTAACTATTTCAGTTAAATTTTTATTTTGGAAAGGAATTGTTGGTACAAGAACTATTTTTTTAGCAGGATTTTGGACATGAATTTTTAAGGACTTATGAGGAGGAAAAACTAAATTAATATTTTCATCCTTATAAGTTATCTAATTTCTTATTTTTTGAGTATTAACATTTATGGATTTGAATAATGAATAATTGATACACTTTTTCTTTGTATAAACTTCAACCCATTCAAAAAATGGATTATGAAATTTATGAGTTTCCATAAATTTGTAAAAAAAAATTTGAATTTTTTGTTGTTTAGAACTAGTAAATTTTTAAAAAAACCAATTATTGTGTTTTTTTTGATAAAAATCTTTTTTAAGGAAAATTTTATCAATTTGAAAAACAGTTTGAATTGTATTAATTTTCAGGTTATCTTTTAAAGATGAAAAAGTAGAAGAATGAGGTTTTTCAGATTAATTGTCATCTTTTTAATGTATAAAGCTCTAAATATCTTAGATGTGTTTTCTAAACCTTGAAGATGAATTGTTAAAGAGATTAAAGAAGAAGAGCATCTAGATGAACAATAATTTCTTGCTGAGTCTTGATAAGTTGATCCAAAATTTTCTTGACTGTTTGTTCTATTAAAAAAGATTTCTATATTGCCTATAGGGTATTGAGTAATTTCAGAAATAGAGGAGGGTTTTTGATCCTGAACAAGTGTGGTCTTATCAAGAGTTCATTTTTCAGGAAAATTAAATTTTTTCTAAGAAATTGATTTTGGAGTAATAACATTTTCTTTTGAAAGATCAGTTAGAAACATTACTGTTTTTCCTTTTCTTCTTTGTTGGAGAGATTTTAAAGTGAAAGCATATATCATTGCTTTATATTGTATACAATATACTAAAACTATCATAAATGATCCAAATTTGAATTTAAAATTTGAAAGTTTAACATTTAAGATTAAAGAATCTAAAATATTTTTTATCTTGCAAAGAGATTGTCATGGTTTGAAAACAATTGAAATAGATTGGACTACTACAGAGGCTAGTTTCAACAATTCCTAAGATATTTATGAAAATTGGTCATATGACAGTCACGAAGACATAAGATAATAGAGGTGTTAAGGCATTCTCTTGCCAGAAGTTTTGCTGAATCTAGAAGCATCTAAGATGCAGATAATAGTATTTTTGCTTATGAATTTTCAAAGATTTTTATGAAAGTAAAGGAATTTTTTCACAATCAGAATCAATTGGAATTATTTGTTTAACAATTTTGATAGTATGGTCACTTTTGAGAATGAACATGGAATTGAATTTGTAAATTTATTGCTTAGAATTTCTTTAAAATTGATTTCTTATTTAAGAATTTTGTTAGATTGAAAAGATGATTTAGGAGGAGAGGAAGTAGAAGAAGAGAAGGAAAAAGATCTCAACATAATTAAAAGACAGAGAGGAGAAAAGTAATAGGTGTACTAACTCGATCCCTTTAGTATCAAAATCTCAAGATCCATAAGAGTGTAAGGATGAGTATTGATCTTGGTTTACTAAACTGGATTAGATCTGAAAATTTGTTCCTAGTAAAATTATACAGTTTTATTTAATCAATAAAACACTTACCAATTTACGGTACTTGGAACTTATTACCTTATACGGGCTTAACCACTCTCTTCAACAGGCCTTATTGCCAACAACAAGTCTCACTTCGAGTATTTTTGATGTTATTAATAAAAATTATAAATTTGTACTGGATATAATATTAAGATCTAAGAAAAGTAAAGCAAGATAAATTTTTACACTTTCATCCATACTTCTCCCTTGGCTCTAATACAGGAAAAATAGGGATGAAAGTGTGAAGATTTATCTTGTTTTACTTTTCTATCTTAGATCTTAACATTATATCCTGTGCAAAATTCTAATTTTTATTGATGGCATAAAAAATGCTTCAAGTGATACTTGCTATTGGCAATGAGATCTGTTGAAAGGCGTGGTTAAGCCTATAGAAGATAGTAACTTTTAACTATAGTAGCTTGTTGAGCTTTTTATTGACCAAATAAAATTGTAGGATTTTATCAAGAACAAATTTTCATATCTAATCTAGTTTAGTAAACCAAGATCAATACTCATCCTTACATTCCTATGGAACTTGAAATTTGATACTAAATGGATTAAGTAAGTATACCTATTGTTGAATTGATACTAGACCTATTGTTGAAATTTTGATACTAAAGGGATTAAGTAAGTATACCTATTGTTTTTCTCCTTTCTGTCTTTTAATTATGTTGAGATCTTTTTCCTACTCTTCTTCTACTTCTTCTCTTGAATCATCTTTTCAATCTAATATAATTCTTAAAGAAGAAATCAATTTTAAAGAAATATCTTAAACAATAGACAATTGAAAATTTTCAAAAATTCCAAGTAATGAAATTTACAAACCCAATTCCATGTTCACCTTAAAAAATAATCATACTATCAAAATTGTTGAACAAATAATTCTAATTGATTTTGATTGTGAAGAAATTACTTTGCTTTAAGAAAAATCTTTAAAAATTCATAAGCAAAAATACAATTATCTGTATCTTAGATGTGTCCATAATACAGCAAAATCTCTGACAAAAGAATGCCTTAGCACCTCTATTCTCTTATGCCTTCGTGACTGTTGGATAACCGTTTTTTATGAATCCCTCTTAGGAACAGTTGAAACTAGCCACTTTGTAGTGGTCCAATCTATTTCAATTATTTTCCAAACATGACAATCGTTTTGTAAGATAAAAATATTTTAAATTCTTTAGTCTTAAATGTTAAATTTTAATATCAAATCTGAATAATTCCTGATAGCTTTAGTCTATCGTATATAATATAAAGCAATAATATTTGCTTTCACTTCAAAATCTCTTCAATAACAAAGAAAAGGAGAAGCAATAATGTTTCTAACTGATCTTTCAAAAGCAAACTTTATTACCTTAAAATCAATCTCTTGGGAAGAAATTAATATTCCCGAAAAATGGACTCTTGATAAGGCTAATCTTGTTTAGGATCACAAACCCTACTCTATTTATGAAATTACTCAATACCTCACAGGTAAAGTAGAAATTTCTTTTAATAGAACAAACAGTCAAAGGAATTTTGGATCAACTTATCACGACTTAGCAAGAAATTATTGTTCATATGAATACTCTTGCTCTTCAATCCTTTTAATAATTTATCTTCAAGAGTTATAAAACACATTTAGGATTCCTAGAGCTTTATGCGTAAAAAAAAATGACAATCAATCTGAAATACTTCCTTCTCCTATTTTTTCATCTTTAAATGATAATATGGAAAATAATACAGTTCAAATTGTTTTTCAAATTAATAAAAATTTCCTTAAAAAAGATTTTTATCAAGAAAAACACAATCTTGAAAGAACTTAGTTTTTTGAAAAATTTACTGTTTATAAAAGACAATAAATTTATAATTTTTATTACAAATTTATGAAAACTCATAAAGTTCATATTTTGTTTTTTGAATGGTTTGAAGTTTATGCAAAAGAAAATAGTATTAATTATCCTTTCTCCAAATCCATAAATGTTAATACTCCAAAAAAATAAAAAAATAAAATAGATAACTTATAAAGATGAAATTATTAATTTAGTTTTTGCTCCTCATAATTCCTTTAAAAATCCTGCTCAAAATTCAGTTAAAAAAATAGTTCATGTACCAGCAATTTTTTTCAAAAGTAAAGATTTAACTGAAATAATTAATTTTAAAAATATTCAATCTCTTTAAGAACAAAATAATTACACAAATTATTATTTTCAAGCCATAGGAGATCATCTCTTTGAATCCAAACCTAATCTGCAAAGTGAAAATCTTGTTTTTACTCATTACCAGATTACCGCAAAGATTAAGAAAGAATTAGATTCTAGGTAGAGTCCTTTTTCTCAACAAAATCTTCAAACAAATTATCTAAATAGAGAGAAATATTATTCCTAGCACTCCTCAACAAACTAATTTCTCTCTTACGATTAACAATTTGAGTGATACAGATTTTGTATTTGAACAAACTGATAATTCTAGAAAAATTTTCTTGAAGCAATTAATTCGATTCAAAATACCAATTGGTAAAACCCACAAAAATTATATTATCATAGTGTTTCTCCTCCTAATTTAGTCACAGAAGAAAAATTTCAGCTAATTAATAGTTCTTTCAATGCAAACAATATCTATGAATGGAACATAAATGACCAATCTGAATACAATATTCTTAATATATTATAGCAAATGACCATGGTCAGTACTGCTTATCAAATATCTCACAATTGTTCTGACCAATTTATCTTTAATATTTTAATAGCCGATTTTTCTGATCAATTAAAAGGATGGTTGTGGGATGAACACCCCACTGAAGATGAGCGAGCCAAATAAACTTAGCCATCAATACTAAAGGAAATCATCTCCTTAATGAAGAAGGAAATTAAATCTAAGATTCTGTAAATACTTTTATTTATGCTATCATAAAATATTTCATCGGAGATCCATCTATATGACGTGATAAATCTGCTGAACTCTTTTCTAATTATAAGTGTCATACCCTTACCAACTTTAGGTGGTATAAAAATACATTTTTTACCAAAGTCTTCTTTAAGTCTGATAGTAATCAATATTTTTGGAAAATAAAAAATTTTAGCTAATCTTCCTCAGTTTTTAGGAGAAAAAGTTAGAGAAAAAAAAAGAAATATTAACAATGGACTCATTCCATATAAACAATTAACTTATGGACAGCTTTGTAGCGATGTCTAAAAAATTACTTAAAAAATCTGTCAAGACGACAAAATACAAAGACAATTAGCCAAAAAATCCATTAATAGTAAAGATTTAAGATGCTTCTATTCTCAACATGGTTTTGATTGTCCACAAAGTTCATCCAAACAAAAAAGGAAATATCATTTTGAACTTCTCGAAACTTATGAATTTTTTTCAAAAATAGAGTTGGCAAAAAAATTCACAAACACAAAAATCATAAACGCGCTCCTCAATATTTTCAAAATAAAGATAAATCACTTGTTGTATGTTTTAAATGTAACAAACTAGGTTATATTGTAAAATACTATATAATTACAAAGAAATTTAAAGCTTTAAATATCGATGAAGGTCTTCTAGCTCAACTTGATTGTATTCTATTTGAAGATTTATCTGATAGTGAAGTGCAAGCCTTTTCTAATATTGAAGAAATTAACCAAATTTAAAATGATGATGAAGCATCTTCAAATTCATATCCATAAACTCTTGAATGTAATGTTCTCGTTAGAGAACAAGATCTTCTTTTTAAAATCATTACTAGCTTTTTATATGATGAAGATAAGAAAAATTATCTTTACAAACTCAAAGAAACCTTGGAAACCCCAGAAAAATCAAGTAAACCTCCTCATAATTTTCCAATAGCTGTTAACTTTTGTAATCTAAATGACATTTTATCCAGATTCAATTTAGAGAAAAAAGCTTATAACTTTTCAAGATCTTCAACATGAAGTTTCAATACTTAAAACTGAAGTTAAATATCTCAAAACTCAAAAAAAATAAAATAAATAAATATTTCAACAATCCAACTCCTTCAAAAAGGAAAGATAAATTAATCTTTTAATACATCCTCATCAAAACATTTTAAGCCTTCTTCTTCAGATGAAAACTTGGATATTTATAGTGATAATTTTCTCAATCTAATCACTTGAATTTTATATCGGAAATAGTACATCCTAATCAAACTTATCATTGGAAAATCCTTTGTCCTTAAAATAGTTATCTTGTTTGATACAGGTGCAGATTTAAGCCATATCCTGAAAAAACAAGTTCCAACAAAATTTTATGAATTTTTTTTGAACTATTAACTTCAGCTAATGGTTCTGAGATCATAATCCATTACAAATGTTCTAATATAATAATTGAAAACTCTCATTTACAAATTTCAACAATATTTCTTCTAGCTAGGAATATCACAAATCTAGTCATCCTAGGTACTGATTTCATTAGGTAATTAGATCCTTTTTCAGGTTAACAAAAGAATATTAAAAAAAGTTATGGGTCAAACCATTTTCTTTACTTTTGTTAAAAAACCTACTTTTAGGAATCTTTATCTTATTGAAAATAAACAATAACAAATCAATTTTCTTTTTGATGAACTTTTTTTTTCTAAAGAATAGAAACTCAACTCAATGATTCAATCATCAAAAAAAAAAAAAAAAAAAATTGAAGACAAAATTCAAATACAAATCTATTCTGATATTCCTAAATACTTTTTGAAAAAGAAGAACAACATAGGGTAGATCTTCCTTATGAAAAAGATTTTCATGAAAGACAAATTAGTGATATTCTTTCCAAATTAGTGATCCGTCCAATACAAATGAATCAAGAAATGCTTGATTTCTGTCAAAAATAAATTAGTGATCTTCTTTCCAAATGAATGATTAGCAAGAGCAAGAGTTCTTGGTCTTGTTCTACTTTTTATGTGAATAAAAATATAGAGATTAAATATAGTACTCCTCGTTTAGTTATTAATTATAGACCTACTCAATCAAGCTCTCTAATGAATTATGTATCATATCTCTAACAAAAAAGATCTTCTCAATCGTTTATACTTTTCAAAATTTGAACTGAAATCAAGTTTCTGGCAAATTCAAATCAAAGAATCTGACAGATGCAAGACTGCATTTACAGTTCTTTTTTATCAATACAAACGAAATGTAATGCATTTTGGATTTAAAAAAATACTCGTTTTGAATTCTAAAGAATCATAAAAAATATTTTTAATCTTTATGAAAAATTTATCACCGTTTAAATTGATGATGTTTTCATCTTCTCATAATATATTGATGAATATTTTAAACATCTCAATATTTTCTTTGATATTACAAAACAAAATGGTTTGGCTGCTTCTAGAATAAAATTCATTTTTTTTTTTAAATAGCAATCAGATTTCTTGGTCACAACATTAACCACCGAACTATCACTCTAATTAATCAGGCTATCTAATTCGCTAATAAGTTTCCTGATCATATTATTGACGAAACTCAGTTGCAAAGATTTTTAGGTTGCTACAATCATGTTTCTGATTTCTTTCCAAGAGACAGTAATCTTATCAAACATTTGCATCATAGATTTAGGATTGATCCTCTTTCCTTGGTCTGACATTTATATCAATATTGTTAAACAAATTAAGCTTAGGGTAAAACATTTGCCTTGTTTATATCTTCCTGATCCTAAGGTTTTCAAAATTATTGAAACTGATGTCTCAGACATTGTTCATGGTGGCATTCTTAAGCACCTATTAACAGTAAATAGCATATCATTGCAAATGCATCAAAACATTGAAATTCCTGCATAACAAAACTATTCTAGTATTAAAAAAATAATTTTAGCAATTGTTTTGTACATTTCTAAATTTTAAAATGATTTACTAAATTAAAAGTTTTTGGTTAAAGTCGATTGCAAATCTGCAAAATAATTTTTATAAGAAAATGTTAAAAATCTAGCATCAAAATGGATTTTTGCCCACTGGCAAGCAATTTTATCTGCTTTTGATCTTGAGATTGAATACATCAAAGGTAGCTCCAATTCTATTCCTGATTATCTTACTTGAGAATTATTATAGGGTAGATAATATTTTCAAAAAAAGAAAGAAAAAGATGTTGAACCTTTTTCAAAATAAAAAATTGAAGCCAAAGAGGGACCATCCAATTTCTCAGCCCAATCAATTCAAAAGCAATCCAAAGAGTCTTATGTTTTTCCCATAGAGATTATTTTAGCAATCCATCAATCAATCCAAAAACCTTTGGTCCTTTCGAAGCAATCTTGGGTAGGCATTGCTGACGAAAAGCAATCCAAGTTAGTTACCCTTCCCAATTCAAAAGACTTGCATCTAGTTCACTGAAGAAGATCTAGCTCAAGCTATCACCCAGCTAGCCCAATCAGTGGTAACGATACCTTTAGCTAACCCAATTAGTGACAACCATTCCTTTAGGTAAGATCTAGCACAGGCTATCTCTCAAGTCAAAATCGGATGCTAATTTCATTTCACATTCTATAATTCAAATCCTAAAGGTAATCTGTCCTTTAGACTGGAAAACAGATTTTTTCAAAACAAGCAATTCTCTTAGCCATTTGATCCTATTGGTTAAAATTACTGGGATTATCAAACCGCCTGTTACAATATTTTCAATTTCCAAAAATATAAGCATTCATGGCTTATGTTTTTTCAAAAAAAGTTAGTATAACTTCCCTCATTGGTTCTCCCAATGGTAGTCTCTAAATGGTTCTTATACAAAAAATTTTCCAGATGAAGTAGCTAATGACTTACTTTATTTTGATAAATATTTTAATATACCTTACTATAATCCTGTAATACTGCATTTCTTCTTAAAATTTGCACCAGTATGGATTTATGCATAACAATACAAGTACCCCAAATACTTCCATGGTCATTAAGGTCCTTTGCAAAAATTACCTCCACTTCTCAAGTAAGACTTAACAAAATGGTAAACAAGTTTTAATGCCTTAAAAGTTTATGCCACTTCAATCAGAAATTGGTTTTAACAAAATCTCCAATTTTAAAAAAATCTTATTTAGAAATCACTCAATTTTTATAGCAGAAATTCTAGATTTAGCTAAGTTAGCTTCTTCTTCAAACATACGAGAATATCTTCAAATCTCAAAATCATGGTTCAAATGTTACAAGCAAAAAAACATGCGGATGATGAAGTTACCTCTGCCTTTTAAAAAATTGATAGAAAATCAGTTTCTAGTTTCTCTTTCAGAACTTCAGAAAATGGTTCTATTGACTATGCCTAATCTAATAAAGATTACTGTTATAGCATTAATCTTGAATATGACTAAAACAGTTAAAATTTTTACAATTTTTGGTGAATCACTATAACAAAGCAAGCCGCTGCAAATTACTATTACAATACAGAGCACTGTAACATTTTACGGTAACAATTACTGTTCAAAATAGTAAATTTTCAATTTCTATTTAAAAAGAGTTGCATTTCTCATTCAAGCAAGTTTTCATTTCAGAATTCTAAACCAAGTTTAGTATGAAGGCTTTCCTAGGTATTCCTCTGGAACTGTCTTTCACTTGTATTATTCTGTTTTGAATACTACTAATGAATTTTATTTCTGTTTTTAATTTTTGCATATTTCTTTCCCGAATTAGTGTGCGGACTACCGCTGCTTCTCCTTCCTTTTTAATTTATGCATTTTCCTTCCCTAGATTAGCTTGTAGATTACAGCTACTTCTCATCCCTTTTAATTTGTCTTTAATTATTGTATTGTATATCATAATCCCCTTAGTAGTCTTGCTGCTCTCTACTTCACTACCTCGTGATCTTCCTTCGTTCTTAAGGTCTCTCTAGTCCTCTATTTGATATATATATATATATATTTATGCGCTATGTCTATTTATATTACTTGTTTAAAACTAAAAGTAATCACATTATTCTTAAAATTCAACTTTATAATGGGTTATAACAGTTGCTTTAAAATTTATAGTTTATATTTGTTCTTATTATACATGCGTACATTTATATACATTTATTTACTCCAATTCACAGTATTTATTGATTAAATTCCTTTTTACACTCATATTATTTACCACTACTTCTAAATGTAGTACATCAATATTAATTTATTTTATAACTAGAATTTTGCATATTATATCTAAAACTCAATTTTTACATTATCAAGTTATGAGGGTTATAACAAAAATTTCCTGTTAAAAGAAATTCATCCCGAATTTCAATAAGAAAAAGATACTGAATAAAATATTTACCTAAATTGGATGTTTCAATGTAACTCCTTTTTTTTTTTACATGGTTTATTGTTTCTTGGTTTTCACCAAAAGATTATTTGAAGATTATGAACTTATCTATTTACACTTGTCGCTGATTACTTTTCACATGCTAAATACTTATCCACTTTTACTTCTTGACCTGTGGGGGTTATGGGCTCACTACGCTTCTGCTGCGCCATTTTGACAGATAAACACCTACACTCCCAATCTATACTTAGAATCATATAATATTCCTTACTCAAAATTTAGATTAATGAACTAAATAAATTAGCTTCTAAAGATTTCTTAATTTTCTTATTTACTCTAAAGAATGTATATATACTTTCTATATACATAAAAATTCAAATATATAAACAAGAAATGTAGAAACTATCAGTGGTCCTTATCATCCAAACAGAGTACTAATATTGTACGCAAGTTTTAAAGGTTAAATTAGTTAATTAAAAGATTTAAAATTTTCGTATAAGGGAATTGAGAGGTGAGAATATTCGAGATTTATCTCATATACATTAGCAATAGAGTATGACCTCCTTATCATTCTTTTAAATTCTATTTCATATTCAATTTATTAATTTTGTTGTGTGACTTATTAGGGATCGTATATGTGATATTAATAGACGTGGCATATAACTATTATGATGCAGAAATTTATGTGCAACTAAATGAAATAATGTATTTTAACTGTAATTCTCTTATACAATAATGTGCAGAGTTAGGCATATCCGGAAGTATAAGGGAACATTCTCTTGCAAGCTATTACTTTAGTATTTGATACTGATTTTTTCATATATTAGTATACTCTCCTTATTTATTACAGGTTAGTTATCAATTAATGCAAATTCAACTTGCAATAGATTTGAAAATCTATGCCTAAACGAGTAATTTACAAAAAGCTGACAAGGAGTTCTATTAATAATAGGTTGTTATGAACTAGTAATATCTATCTTTTATTTTTTAATTATTAAGAAAATTATATTAGCAATGTAGTTTATCTAATGATAAACCTAGTGCCAATTATAAAGTTACGACACAATCAAACCCCTAATAAACAAAATGGTGAATTGAATTGTACCAGTCTCTACTACATTTATATTCGGAATAGGTTCATCCCTGCAGTGTTCAGATGAACTAGATTAAATGAAAACATAAGAATTCAATGAAATGTCTCAAATTTGCTAAAGAAATTCTATGAATTTTGGGCTTAATTTTTCATTAGGTAAATAAGCATAAAGCATCGTATATTTTCCCTTATCAGAAGGGTGTTAATATATAATTAAAGTTAAATCAGTCTTAGGCTTCAAAAATTTTTTCCTCACAACCATTGGATCAATAAGTTTAACATTTCAATTGAATCCACCGAGTCAAAAATACAATCAAATGAGGGGAATTTTCAAGAATTCTTCTATAATATCAAACTAAACCCAATAAATTTTAGATGTATTTTATCAAAATTTCCCACTCAAAATATTTAGCACAAAATATTTCTTGGAACATTCTACAAAATATTTGGCATGCTACTTCCTATCTCTTGCTTTTTGAGTATAAAAAACAATTCTTGAAACATCATTCTTCGTGATTCAAAATTGGTGACATTCTGAACATACATTAAATCTTGAAAAATTTTGAGCCTTACTTAAATAATTAAATAAATCCTTAATATTAGGGAAGAGAACCTCATTTAACCATTGATTATTACTACACATTCAGGACAAACTGACAAAAAAACTAGAGTATCTCAAGAAAACCTATTAAAACAAATAAACTCCTTTTTTAACCGATCTTACATTCGCATGTTTAGTTTCCAAATAGAATACATTCAGTAAAAGCTTTAGTTAAATTCATACCAAATGTAGATTTGGTTTAACTCGCTAATGAACTATACCTTATGCTACTCAAACGTCACGTTATATAATTAATAGTTAACTAACTTTTTTGCCCACACAAAATCACATCTTAAAACCTGCACACAACTGATCTAACTCCTTTAAGAAAGTATACGGATCTTAAATGAAGTATATACTCGGAAACCTAAATAGTTGTATTCCCTTGAAACTAGTAACAAATATCAAAGTGTCGTACCTTATCAGTTTATTAAGGTGCACATATAAATTATGGATGAGGGTTATTACACTCATAAAATTAAGGTAATTTAAATTATATTCTTTTAGCCAATAAGTGTGTTAATTCTAGGATTTGATATTCAATATCGGGATAAGCCTACAAAATAACATTAAAAGATAAACTTTTCATATCTCTCATGAAGAAAGTTAGGGAGGAAATTGATGGACTACATATGTATATGCATTTCCACGATCCGTTTCACAGTAATAATATATAGGTATGAAGTTTCTTCTCTAGTTCATATAGTCTACATAAAATAGATCCTTTATTTCCTTTACTTCTCTTTGTTTTTATTTAAATCTCAAGTATAATAGTTTTACAAACAACTATCTATCAAGTTAAATTACATTGAAAGGTTCACCTCTTACGGGGGCTACTGTTTCTAAATCTAAGATTTGACTTAAATTACTCATAGTTCTTTACTGACTTAATTTCTTATTAAATGCATCTAAGATCCAATTTGCTCCTAATCAAAGTCAATTTTTTAGTATCTAATGCAACTCACAACAAAACCACTTTGTGTCATCATGTTTAAACAAATGCTTATGTATCATATAAGACCAAGGATAATATGTTAGAGAACCATAACTTAAAGTTTCAGGATGAATTAGAACACGTCACTAAGTCAACATAAGCCCTAGGTAACGTACATAAATAAGGCAACAATGTCACACATGTACAGTCATGGACCTCTAAACTTGGCTCTGATACTAACTTGTCACACCTCTCATGGAAGCATGACTGGCTGGAGGATTGGATAACCAAACCTCCATATCATTGACTTCAAAACAAAGTAACAAACACAACTCTTGACCAATCAAAGAAAAAAAGTAACTTTATACAACAGAAGTTTATTGTTCTAGTATGATTTCAAATTTTCATCATTGACTTCGAGTATGAGATATTGGAAAATACTTTGCCGTACTCTGTCGGTAGGTCATGAGATTGGTGAAGCCGTATTTTGAACTCATGTTACTAACAAAAATAAAATCCACAAGAGAAAGGTGAGTCCTACGGATTCATGAGTGAAAAATCATACCCAAAGAGCATTGGCATCTCTCAAAACACATATATAACTTAATTCAAATATCTGAAGTTCATAATCTCGAACAAAGCAATCAAAACATTCAAAGCAAACAAAGGGCCAACTGAGTAGCTCAGCCCCACACACCACCTCCCATCGAGCAGTTTTGCGCTTGCACACCAAATAGAATCACTGAATTCTTTTTTTAAATTCTCCCCACCAGGGCTGAGCATTCAATTATTTTAAAACACTTAATAGAATCATAAAATCTTAAAACGTCCTAAGTGCACCTGGATTTCATTTTCGGAAATAAATCATTTTGAAAAACAATTTATTTTGTTGGCCCTTATCAATTACAACATTATCAAACATTAAACACAATTCACATAACTCAATCATAGAAATACAATTCTTATTCACCTTTATATAACATATATATACATACATATATCAAACAATCAAATACTTTAATCAAGCAACCAAAGGGTAATAATTAACCACACATCTTTAACCGATTTCATTTGTCATTTACACTTGCATTCACGTGTCTTATCAAGTCCATATTAGGATCCAGAACTAAAATTCATATTTTCAAATAATACTTAGTTCATAAACGTTGCTGTTATAATCTTTTAATTACTAAGCTTTATATCAACTTATATAGATTTCTTTATTAAAGTTTTATATTAAGCTAATACATTTCAAGTAGTATGAATTGTATTTTATGTGATAGGGTTAATAATGAAGACACATTTTAGATGTCTTGACAATGCATAGGGTAGAAAGAAACTATTAGAAAAAATAGAAAACACTAGTGAGTTAGAAATATCGAAACTGTCCATATTTAGGGTTTGGATTAATGTTCACTCTAATAGTCATATCTTTTTCTAGGAAATTCCAAATCTAGTTTTGTAAAATTTATTAAATACTAGACACATGTAGCTTTATAATGGTATATCATTTGTAATTTTGAGATTTATATATCAATACAGTTTATTCTTTGAAGTTGCATCAAATTCTGAAAAACGCAGGATTTTGGTAGGGTTGACCTTATCCTTAGTTAATTGAACATAACTTTCTTTAAGAAAAAGGAAATCCAATTCTGTTTATTGTATTTATTAATAGACAACTATATTTTTCTATATATGTATCATATGTATTATTTGGATGTGTATATTAGTACAGTTAACCACTCGCTAGGTTTATCAAATCTTGTTCATCGCTTCTCCTTGTTCTCACATGTGTCATTAATTCCAACAATACTTTCTAAGCTACAATTATATTTTCCACTTTATTATTTAGTTTATCAATTTTATAAATTATAACATTTAATTACCAAAATCTAGAATTAAAGAGTTTTAACTCTTTATTTAAAGTTTACTCCATTTAGGCATTTTCACAAACCCTCTTTTGATATATATTTGTTTTCAACTTACATACTTAACAAAATTTAATAAAATCAATTTGAAAAATTATCTTTTGGAAGTTAACTTAGTCTTGAACTCACTTGATTCCTTACATGATCAAAAATAGGGCATTGCACAATTTTTGGTTGCTAACTTCTGATTCTGACATTTATAGAATTCTTATAATTATGACTTAAATTATGAAAAAATTTATTCTTGTTTTAAAAGATATTAGGAATATTTCATCTTCAAGACTCCACTCCACATTTAACCTTTAGGACCTTTAACATCAATTTTTCTGAAACAAGTACGGTCAGGACCATAAAATCTCAACTATGACTTTCAACACTACCAAAATGCACATAACATGGAATTAAGATCTGTACCTCTCTACATTATTTTTTAATATGTTACAAACAACTTTTATAGAGGTCCTAAAGTAATTCCAATAAAAATTCTCGACGAAGTCTCCCAGACTGATTGAGACTCGTTAAAAATCTTGTATAGACCTAGCTATAGTCCAATAGCTCTAATAATAAGTTTACTTAGAACCAAGTTACAAAATTTTTCCAGATATCATCCCAAGACCCTAAGCTATATTTTCTCTTTAAAACTCCTAATTTAGTTCAGTCCGAAAACATCTGAAATACCTGATTTCTAACCATAAATCTGAGCACTATTCCCCTCCTAGAACCACTTAACTAACATTTCTTGATCCTTTTCCTCTCTAACAGTTAAACTAGGAGATAACATACACAAGAATTCCATTCTAAATAACAAGTAATACATATCAAACTCAAAGTTGTCTTAGGCTGTAACAAATAATAGGAAATAGTATAACATGATCAATCTTCCACATCTATACTGTTATTTGAGACATTTTCCGGCTTTCTTTTCAAATTGTTGATCTTGATAATCTTTGTCAATAATACAGTGTTAAAGGATGACATTGTATAGTTCTTTTGAAAATATTATATTATAAATTATATCAATCTTGAGTAAACAAACAGTAGAATATGTTAAAAAAATTTGGGCTTTACTCAACCCTATAGTCTTGCTCTTGCTATCTTGGATATGTGAGAATGTAAACTAAACCACTTTTGACGAAGATGCACACTACCCTTGTGACCCTCCAAAAAAAAAAAAAGGCATAGGTATAGATCAAGTGTAGGCACCTACCTTGTTTATAAAACTTCAGTAAATAACTATTTGGCCTAGCAAATGAATAACTTCACACTCTCAATTCACAAAATAGCAGGGAAAAATACACTTCATATGGAAAAGACTAACTTATTTTTCCTTTACTTTATATTCATCTAGGTCTTGGAAATTCCCTTCCCCACCTAGTTTTAAACATAAAAAAGTACTAGGATCAAATGCTTTATTACTGCCAATGAGAAGTAGCAAAAGAATTCTAGTTAGTATTGATTAAGGATTATTGTTACTTACTTCCCAATTATTTTGGTTGAGACTAGTTTTTGTCTTTCTATTTATTATTTCCCAGTATTCTATATGCTTAAGGGCCCTAAAGTTATTTGAATTATTGAAAGAAAGTAAGTAAGTATAGCACTATTAAGTATTTTAGAATATAATAAAGAGTCCAACAACAGCTATCTTTTAATATATTTAAATCCCTATGGTAGTAACATACTGGTACATCATCTCCCAAAGCAAATAGCAACTTCCACGATATAGGAAACCATGGAATCCTAATCTTAGCAAATAATAGTTGTTGGAAGCATGGAATTTCATTAATTTTATCAATTTTCTTCACTAAAATAAAATGATCCTTAATGGCCCCTTAATGCCTTTATCATAAAATCACCACTAACCGATTCTTCTATACCTAGGAACCACGACTTACATTCATCAATAAGCAATTGGCATCATCAACAATAAACAAGAATATTCAAATGTAAATATCCTTATAGATTTCTTATATCGATCTCTCTCAACAGCAGTACAAACTTCTGAGTTCTGAGTTGCAGACTTGTAGTCACCATTCCTTAGAGCCATATAACACAACTAAAATTTTCGTAGGCAACTTTCTTCCAATTTACAATAAGTCAATTAAGGACCTAAGGACTCCGCCAATGATGAGAGACTTGCAAATGCTAAGAAGCTGCATAACTAGACAAGGAACTAGGAAGTTTTGTGAAACCGAACAGTGAAAACAAAGAAAGAAGGATATAGGACAAACAAGGAAGGTTCAAGAAAGAAGGATCTGAGCCAAAAAATAAAAGGAAAGGTAAAGACGGTGGATAAAAAAAATAAAAAAATAAGGGAAAAGCAAGAAATTAAACAAACTCTAGGGTGAAAGTCAAGGTTTAATTGTGTGGTCTATATTTAATCTTGTCACATGTGTTTATCTATATATATATATTAGATAAGTTTGTCCGTGCGATATACTGGATATTTATTATATTTAATTATAATATTTTTTATTTTATGCGATTATAAATTTATAATATTTTAATTTTATTTATTTAGTTTTTTGTATTGCATATATTTTTATATATTTTATTTTTACAAAATTGTTATAGAATTATTTATTTCTAAATGCTCTCGACACATATAATGAACATGTTAGTTTATTTATATTTTATTTTCTTATTACTTAAAATTATCACTTGACTCTATTAAAGCATAATTCAAATATTGCACATTTTTTATATTTTTCATTTTAAGTTTGAAAAAAAAAAGAAGAAGAAGAAGAAGTAAAGTTTGTAGTGCATCAAATATTAGTTAAGTACATAGTTTGAGGATAAGTGTTGTCTAAATTTTGGTTTAGGAGTTGAATTTCTTTTATATATTTTTTCAAGTACTCTAAACAAATAATTTTATTGTCTCATTCATTCATACATGCATGTTAAGTTGGCGCATATGCACCTTTTTAATAAAATTAGTAATCAGTAACAGCCAACAAATATTATAATAATTAGGTAATAATATGAAGTATCATTAATTCATACGTAATTTGTGTCAATTAATTTTTTTTCCTAAAATTTTTCTTCTTCCATAATGTTTTCCTTCCTTATATATTAGTCATATTTTATTACCACTATCTATTAATGATTCATACAATAATTAGCATAATGCATAACTCAAAACTCAATTAATTTACTTCTTATATTAATTATCTTTTTTTTTTATTGAAAAAAGTGTAACTACTCATTTTTCAATTCATCAGTAACTTACTACTATTAATTTGTCATAATTAATTCCCAATATCAATTATATTTTTAAAAATAAAAAACAAAGCGTAACTATTCATTTCTAATTCATCCGCAACATACTACTATTAATTATCTTAATTTATTTATTGGTAATTTGTGCCACTAATTTTTATCTAATTTTTTTCTTTTATCATACATTATCATTCATTGTAGTAATCATATTTTACTATATCACTAACTATTAATAATTAGGTCAATTCATGACCCATTTTTAATTTCATCCATAATGTTTATAACTAATTTATTCTCTATATTAATTATTTTTAAAATAATATTTATTAGATACGATTAAAATTTTGAGAGGTTATAGGCATTACATGAAAAATTTAATAGATACGAAAAATCATTACCAAATTAAGATGTAGAGATTTTAAGAGGTTGAATTTTTAAAATAACATTTATTAGACATGATTACAATTTTAAAAGATTTTAGGAGTTACCTAGAAAAATTTAATAGATACAAAAATATCACCTAATTAACTTTTGTATTAATTTCAATATAGAAAAGTTTGAATTCTTTTACTCAACTACTCAACTCAACTCAACTAAGCCTTAAAATCCCAAATTAGTTGCGGTTGGCTATATGAATCATTTTCCTCCATTCGCATCGATCCAAGACAACGTGTTCATTAATTCCTAACACAGCCATATCTTTCTCTATGACTGCCCCATGTAAGTTTCTGTCTCCCCTTTCCCCGTCCCCGCCTGGCACTTGGACCAAGTCACCTTGCTTAACTACTGCATCTATTGGCCGATGTTGGATGTATCCAAACCAACGTAGATAATTCTCTCTCATTTTCTCCTCAATGGGTGAAACTTCACCTCTTTACGAATTTTCCTTTTTATCTTTCGTATTCATATATCCTCTCAAATTCTCATTCGGTTTTATGCGAAGTTGCTTGTCAACATCGTACATCAGCATAGTGTATCATGCCGACTTATAAATTTTCCTTTTATATTTGATTTTAGGATCACATTTAAAGTTGAATTTTTTTATAAAAAAATTTAGGTTTTATGATGTTAGGCATTTATAATATGATTTGATTTTAAAAATTTCAGAGTTACATAAATTTATAATAAGAAAAGTTATTACCAACTTAAGTTATGTATTTACTTCAATATAGAATCCTTTTTGTTTTTTTTTCTCTTTTGTTGTTGTTGTTGTTTTTTTAAGGTTTTAATTGTTATCGTAGAATCTTTTATGATTTTATTTAATATGATTTATTTTTTGTTAAAATTTTTAATTTCAAAGTATTTTTTAATTTATGAGATTATAATATTAATAAAATTAAAGTGTGCTTTTTTTCTTTTTCTTTTTTTTTTCATTTTATTTATTCATATTTTTTATAGTATTTTTATATTTTAACATAACTAATCTTAAATTTATTTTTAGAAAGAATAATGATAAAAGTATAAATCTTTTTTATAGTCTTGACTTTTAAATAAATTCAAGTGATAGATGAAAATTTGAACCAAACTTGCTTTAAGGAGAAATGAAGCAAAAAGTTCATATGAAAATATTAAAATAGAATTGTTAATATATATAAAATACATGGATCGCTTTTATTCTTTTAACAATATACAACTCTACTAACAAATTTCAATAGTATGATGTGCTATGCTCGTCTGTTGTCCAATTTGTTATGATTTCTAGTCATCTTTTTCTGCATTCTTTTGAATTGTTATTACAGAAAATGATTTACAGTTTAATCCCTCTAACCAGATATGAGAACCTAAAAGCTTCTATCTCTTCTTCTTTCATCTTGCTTCTACATAAGTTTGGCTATTGAAAATTTTGTAATTTGACTTGCTGCTAATCATAGCCACAATTATCAGGCAATCCTCTTAGTGAACAACTTTCACTCTTCCTCTGTACCATTGCTGCTGATACCATCTTAACAACTACCATGCATACGTAAAGTTATATTGGCAGAAAGGTAGAGATGGCCATATTTTTATTGTTCAATATCTGTTCATGAAGACAAAGAGTCAAGTAATAGAAAGAGATTTGAGAAAAGGGGAGTGGTATAACAACATTTCTTATTGGAATTAATAGAGGCATAAGTTTAGGTAACTGCAATAAACAATTATTGAAAAATAAATAAATGATTTAAGAAGAAATAGTGGAAAAACATGAATGATTTTGGTTTATTTTTTTTATTTTTTGCATTACTTTTATTTCAAAGCTTATGTGTTGTCCTTATAGAATCTTTATGTTGTATAAAATTAATGGGTGGAGGAGAGGGGTAAGGAATCAATTATTTGTCATTTTTTTCAAAAGTTAATGAGATATAAAACTACGATCCTACGTGTCAATATTATATTTCTTCAATTCTTAAGTATTAATTTTATTATATACTATAGATATAAATGTTTTCTGGTTTACTCTTTTATTTACACATTTGTTACATACATCAATATAATTACATATGCTGATTCCAAGTTTCAAGTCATCCAAGTTTAATTTAATTATACAAATTTATTTTATATATATACATATATGTATAATATTTATTTGTTTTAAATGCTTACATCTACTTTTATGGATTAAAAAATTTCACCAAATTATTCAAATTTATATTTTAATATTGAGTTATAATAATAGAACTCAGCCAAATATGAAGGAGGATAAGTCGGTGGTTAAGAGAAAGAAAAAAAAAAAAAAAGGATAAAAAGAAAGTGATAATCATAAAAACAAAAAAAATGGCAAGTCAAAGTCAAGATGGTAAAAGAATTTTGTAGTGTTAATTAAATTCCAGTTTTGTTATATATATATATTTATATATATATGCATGTGTTTATTTAATTTATTTACTTGTTATAATATATCTCACTTAAATGTCACATTGAATTTTAGGTTATAACACTTCTTTTAATTTAACAATTAAGTGTGTCCTTACGTATGTTACATGTACCTTGATTAACCACATTTTCGGTTATATCAAAATAGAGTACTCCTTTTGACCATCAAATCAAATAACTCCCTTGAAGTATCTATATATATTTATATCTATATTATATATAAAAGTATATTAAAATCAAAATATTTTAATTTTCTAAAATACCCCTTATAAAAATTGCTTATCATTTTTTTAATGCAAATTCTAACTCTTTCATTTTACATAAAGAATTTTCAATAGGTATAGGTTTATTTTCCTAATTCTTCTCTATTTTATAATAGGATTGTAATTTTTATTATTATTATTTATATTGATAATTTTTTAATAATGATGAACTCTATTAATAATTAAAATTCTTTATATTTAATAAGTTTTTTTATAATTTTACACCATATTAAACTTTCCATTTCACTTTATTTTATCGAATGGAAGTCTCTCCATATCTCGTATGAGTTGTTTTTTTTATTTTTATGAAGTATTATTATTAACTTAATATCTTGATTATTTCATCAATGATTTATCAAAAAAGCAAGCCCTTGATCAATTTTCAACTCTTCTATTAAATATGTTATTTTTTTTCTTCTTTTCATAGTAAAGTTTCTTTCTTTATTTTTCGCTGGGATATTAATGAAAAAAAAAAAAACATAACATAAAAGCATGCTATTAATTGTTCTTATTTAGGTATATAAACAAGAAAAGTAGAATATTTATACATTTATAAGTTGCGAAAATTATTTTTCTAAATTAGTTGGTTTTGAACAAAAAAAAGAGGGGACTTAAAAGTTTAGAGTGGTGTTTTTGGATCATTTTGAAGGAAAAAATAAATATTGAGAATAATGAAATATAATATGTTTATGTTTATGTTAATAAATGTAATAAAATAAGATTTATAATGTTTATATTTGACAAAATAAATTTAAATTGTTTGTGAAATAATATCTTTTTATTGATTTTTAATTATTAACCAATTGAAAGTTCATGTTTTTAAGTATGAATAAATTTTATTTATAACTTTCTTTCTTTAATTGCTACTATTATAGACTCTAATTTAAATTTTATTAATTTATTTTATGGTAATAAGCTTTTAATAATAATAACATTTTTTAAGTAAATGTATATTCCAATGAAATAATAAATGAAATGCAAATTACTCATGTTCTTCTAACGTCCAATGGTTTCTATTTCATAGTACAATTTGATGATTTTTATTGATCTGGATATCTACATTTTGAGGTTCATGCATGATAATTGCTATTGGTTTCTCTTGAATCAGCTCAACAATTGGTTTGTCTTGAATAATTAAATCTTGTGATGAATTTGGTATTAGTTCATACACTTAAAAGAAATTTTGTGACTGATTTGTATTAATTCAGGCCCTATAAATATAGATGAAAACTAATTTAACATTTTATCCACAATTAGAGAACAATCATAGAAAGGCAAATCATGGTAATTCTCTCCGGATATCAAAGTAACTAATGGTTCAATGTCAATCAGCTCACTAATTACCATGGTCTTATCCATTGATGCTTGAATTGCTGGATATGTCACACGCTCAGATAAATGTATGACTGGTAAGAGGAACAGATAACTAAATTTCTAAATTTCTATAATCCTAAATCCATAATGACTAAACACAAATGACTCTTAAATAAGTTATAATTAAGACCAAGAAAAGTTTATTGAATTAATATAAAGTCATGAACTAGTTATGAAACCTTAATATCTACTGAAAATGCATCAGAGGTTCCCCATACAGTAGAACATGCCCAACAGTACATACACCAATAACCTAGTACCATTCACCAGTAAACCATAATATCAAAGCATTCAAAGGTACTCCACTTCTAACAACACATTAAGTTACCATAGTTAACTCAATATACACAACAAATGCATGACATCTAAAATGACTGCATGTATCGCCTTATCAGCTTCAAGAATATGAATATGGGATATACCTTACCGTAACAGTGTCGGTAGGTAACAAATCCTGACGCAATGAACTGTGTTTTCCTGATAACAAAAAAAAAAAATTTGAAGAATGAATGAGTTATAAGGACTCGGAGAGCAAGCAACATACTCTTAGGGTACCAACATCACATAATACAAATATCACTGATTGATCTCATGTCTAAATTTAAATGTACATGTACGTACTTATAATTATCAAGCAATCACGATCCATATATTTCACACTTTTCAACCTAGTGACCAAATCATACAAAGCAATCAAAGCATACAAGCAAACAAAGGGCCAACGAGTAACTCAGCCTTGCACAACAGTATCACCCCTTACAGGCTATTTACGCCCCCGCATAATAAATTAATCTCCATACATAATCTATCCCACCGGGGTTGAGCACTCTGCTTTTAAAAAAAAATTTATCATAATCAGAATAGTTCAGAGTTTCAAATTAGAAAATCCTAGGTGCACCTGACTTTTACTTTTAGAAATAAAAATCATTTCTCAGAAAATTTTCTCTTTGGAGGCACTTATTAACTACATGTCAAACAAGTATAATTCAAATAAATTACTGAAATATTACATTTTGCTTATTTTTCCATATAACACATCTATTCCAATATACAAACAATTGCACATAATAATCTGGCAACTAAAATGCATGTAATTGGTTCAAGAATAAGACCTTTTGTTCTGTCTAGATTGCAACACTATCAGAGTATCCTCGATATGATCAAAAACTGAAAAATCATAAAATCACGTATTATTTGATGTAATCCTTTATAATTAAATTTAAAATTTCTTAATCATACATGTATTAAAGATATATTTATGTTCCTTGAACATGTTTATATATATTAAGGAATTTTTTCTTATCAATTATTTATTCTACTTTGTTCTTACTATGAAATTCAAATTATACTCTTATCTTTAAACTCAATTAGAACTTGAAATAACTATTTTCATCATCTTCATTATTTACTTTACATGTCAAATTAAACTTAAAGGAATTATGACTAACTCTTATAAACAAACCAACAATTATTAAATTAATATAATTGATTTAACTAAATCAAGATTTTAATTTCATGATACTCTTACATTTAACTTCTTTTGGTATACTTTTCTAAATGTATATGCATGCATGCTTAAGGAGGCGCTAAGAAATCTTATACTGTTCAGTACTTCAACTTTATTTATACTCTAGCTATTGATTTTAACATTACTTGGTCAATTTCTAAACATTCATTAACATTTAGATATATTTACTTTCCATTTTAGTAATATGTTTATTCCAATCCAGGTGTATATATATTTACTTCCTAATGAAATTTTTTACAATTTCACCCTTGTAATTACTCATTCCTCACATACTCATTTTAAATTTAGTTAAATTACTTACAACTATCAAGAATTCGCACCACAAAATTTCAATACTAGTTTACTCCAAAACTTTTTGTCACTCACTTTCCAATTCTTGAAATAATTTTACAACTAATCAATATCAACTAATACTAATTTCATGAAAATACTTTAACCACTTGACAATATATATATATATATATATATATATATACACCCACAGTTTGGCTTTGCCGACTATGCAACTTCTAACTTCCTTAACCAAGAAAAAGTATACTTTAAGTTAAGAATGGTTGTACCTGCAGAACATGACAGTTATTAGCTGCACCTAAGCTTGATTAGAATAGGAAAGAAAACTCAAAGTTAAAGGCAGAGCAAAGGAGGATGACAAGGTGGCTACCAGCAAACTGAAGTTCACGATCAAGAAAAGGGAGATTACTCCACACGACTGTAATGCCAAATTCACCTGCTGTCATGTATAGCCTTACATTCACGGTAAAGAAATAATTAAGGTTGAAAAGGGAGTGGAAAACTAGCAATAAGCTGCTGTTAGTTTCCCTTAGTTAGACTAAATTTCATCTCCCTAATACACCAATTACTACTGTTACAAGAGAAAAGGAAAAGATCAACTTACCCAAGGCTTAGATTTAGTGGCTAACTAAATGAAGACCCACGGCCAAACGGAAGAAAAACAAGAGAGTTAATGTTAAGCAATGTCAGTCCAAAAAGGGAAGGAAGAAAGAAAGTTCAAGTTGGCAAGTTTCAAAGAGGAAAAAGACAAGGCAATTAAAATATTATAAATTTATGGTCTACGCTTAATCTTCCATTTGTGTGGGAATAATTTATTCTAATAATAGATAATTATATACATATGATATAATAAGTTTCTAATGTAGTATCTTACAGGTGAATAAAGTGCTACCTAATATAATAAAATTAATTCCTAGTCACATGTAGATATATCATATACAAATATTTATTTATTGACTGAATTGCATTAAGTTATGCACAAACAAATTCTAAATATACATTTGATTATTGGGTTATAACATATACATAACAAATTTATTATCATAATTTACATAAAGTGGACTCTAAGTCTACATCAACCCATTATGTGATGGAAATAAATCTTTTAATTGCATACATGTACATATACTAGAATTTATTAGCTTTAATTCTATTTTATGTAAACTTCTATTCATCTAATTGTACATGTTATGTATGACTATTCTGAAACATGCATTAAACTATTAAATTTGGGTTATCACAAGATGCTTAAATAATTCTATCTTCTTTTCTTTATATCTCAAAAATACGTATCATATGAAATCTTATATAACAATCTTAGATTTCATATTTTTTTAAAAATAGATTATAACTCTATATTCACTACAAGAAAAGACAGTATCAGAAACCGCTTATTAGATACCTAAAAAAAAAATGTTCTCTAATGATACTATTAGAGACTGCATTATGTGGTCTCAGATAAGCAGTCTCTAATGATATTTTAAATTATGATGTGAAAGAAGCATGTGTTAAGGCATTTTTAGATAGCTTTAATTGAAAATGTTTTGAATTTAATTTTAAATTATGATATTTTGATATTGATGGATTGAATTTTTAATTAGGACTTACAATTAATTTGAAGAATGTGCAAAAATTTTTGATTTGCATTGGAAGTCAATTTTTTTAATCTATTTTATGTCTACTATTAAATTTTTTATTGTTTTGGATTATCTTTATTAAATTTAATATAGTATATATTATTGTTAAATTATAAAGTAAAAATTATTTAAATTAAATGAAGATATTTTCAAAATTTATATGTTTACTTAATGTTGTTTAAATATTTATAATATTTAAAAGCTACAAGATTAAAAAAATACAAATAATTTTATGAAATATGATAACTTTATATTATTTTATGAATTATTTAAAATGAGGGTATTATTGTCATTTAAAACTAATTTTGATTCCATTTTAAGTATGAAGATGGCATACTAACTAATAAAATGTAATGTAATGACTATTTTTCACTAGCACTACCAAACAATGAAAATAAATAGTCATTTCATTCCAATCCTATTCCATTCCCTTTTCTTTTCCCATTCCAATTCCGCAACAATCATTTCTACATACCAAACTAGACCTAAGTGTTAAGGCTCACATGAAAATCCATCATCTTTCTACTTTACTGTCTCTGAGAGCCCAGAATTTGCTTGAACTATTCTAGTGACTTGAATACCCACCTTCCTTCAAGAAGAGTGACGTAATGGATTGAGCCGTTCATAGATGATCCAAGATTCTTTCTCCAGATTTAAAAAAAAAAGAGTAGTAGACCCTACCATTCGTGCTTCCTTGTGCTTTTCCGACCCACATATTGTGTGACTGAGCCAACTAGAGCTCCTTCGTTGTACTTCCTCGAGCAAGGCACCTTCGTTGGGGGAAAGAATGAGAGTCGGCTTCCTTTAAATCTGTTGTTCCTCAGTAGCTTTGTGGTAGATGCTCAGAACTCTCTGAATTTCTCTTTGTCAAGTTGGTTTTTCTCAATTTATGTTGTATTTTTCTTTTAGCAATTATTTGCTGCCATACATAGATTTCTCTGATTTACTGTCAAGTTTGTGCTTTTGTTAATGAATGATGTTTATGTTCAATTGGGTACTAAAATTTTTAGATCTTTTAATCTAGATTCCTTTCTTTACTTGTGTTGATGTACTTTGTGTAGTGGTGGACTTGCTTGGTCTTATAGAGGTTGGCTTGACTTGGGTTTACTAAGAAAATTGTAGGGGGAAAAGAAAATGTAATGTTTTTTGAAGGATTCAGAAAATATATAAAATTAGTTATTGCTTCTTTACTGTGAGATTGAAGCTTTAATCATAGTTGCAAAGAGTTTAGGGTCCATAAGTTATGTCTATAATGACTCCTCCATGGGCATCATTGATAGCAAGTAGCATTTCAACACAATCAACTCCCCTTTTCTATTTGTTTAATCGAGGACAAGTTCAAATGCTAGTACCATAGTAGTATTTTCATTTGTGCTGGTTGTTGTTTTTTTTTTTTTCTCTGATTGGTATTTGATGATTACATATATGTAGAGGGAAATTTTAAAATGTTTATGACTTTTCATTCTCATTGTTATGGGAAATTAGGTGCTATTATGCTATTTGTTTTGCAAGTTGGATGGTGAATTAGCACCCCAGCCTGAAAAGCTAGTTTGGTTTCAATTGAATTTGTCAGCTCTGGCATATGAAGAATAGAGCAAGTTTTTTCCTCTTCTCTTCTTTAATGGGAACTCAGACTAGTAGGGAGGAAGGTGTTTGGAGTTGGTCGGCTTGGTTATTCAATTGGTATGAAATACTTACTAGATGAGTTATTGATTTGCTAATGCATTATGGAAAGTGTTTCATATTTATGTAGTCTCTTGGTAAAAAAGTGATAATTTTGTAAAGGTAGTTAACTTTTTATTTTACCAGCAAATTAAACATGGAAAAAGAGAAAAGGGCCCTGTAAGAAGAACTTATGTATAAGGAAATAATATGCCATGTATCCAAACTGTTGCTTTTGGGTTGAGGTTTGTTGTGCTTTGCTAGTTTTGCTGCAATAAATGATAGATTTTATATTAATAGTCTTGTTATATCCTCTCTTTATCTGAACAAGAAAATGGGGAGTTTCTCAAGCAAGTTTTACACCAGTAATGAATGACTTTGATGCTTTTCCTAAATGTAAATTTTTTAGTTGTTTTCAAGTTTGTGAAATCCTAGTTTTGCAATTAGAAGATTTATAACTGCTCATCTCATGAATATCCATATTTTTTTTTATATTAGCAAAACAATCTTGCCTGTATTTATAGTTCATTTTTTTTTTTTAACTTTTCTCATTTAGTTCAATTAAGATGATAATGAAGTCTGAGATGTCAAATTGTTTTTATTTATTATTATTGGGTGGGGCAATTGGAGACCCTTAGAATAATCCTTTTCATCAGCAAGATTGCCTTTTAAATGATGTCCAGGCTCTCATAATCTGCTATGAAGGATGTTACTGATAGTCGTCTCCTCAGTGCACACAAAATCTTCCTGCCCAACTAAAAAGACAACACAGTTAATTATGATAGAGGATGAAGATTTTGAACATCATTGCCTTACAAGAAAAATTGTCCTTATTATCACTCAATAAGTAGAAGAATTATTTTAAGCTTAAAGTAGAGGATTAGAGCTATTGAAAAATATATTAACTTGAGATGAAAATTAAGACTTTGGACGGTATGATGACAGATTTACATTGAGAAATCCATATGAGACGAAGTTGATTTATGTCTATGGTGAAGTTAATATTTATGCAGTTTAGTTGGCTAAAAATATTGTTAGATTATTCTTAAAATCCTATGTTCTTATGGAATGTTTTGCTGTCAAATATTGGGAAAACTTGTTTGTTGTGTTTATGAACTCATTTCTAGCCAGACATATCTAGTTTACTAAAAGAAATCCATATGAAAAACCTCTTTTGTGACATTATCTCTAAAAATAAGTGATGCAAATTATAAGAGTGAGTTCTTTAAGAATTTTTTATCTAAATTATTACTTATTAACATATGGACTGACTAATAAGTAGTTGACCATGATCTTTGCCTTTGAAATTCACCAGTATACTTAAACTTGCTTTAATTCCTCTTTTAGGTTAGGAGTTGGTTTGTCGTTTCATGGCACATATTTTTTCTAGAAATGAAACCTAATGATGTTATGCTACAAAGGGCAAACTGAATGATAGTTTAAGTGTACTTGTGGGTTTAATGATGACAAGCTGAACCTTTTCCACACAATGCTTTCTCTATTTAATATTTTTATACAATCACTCAGATCAATTATCAGTTGTCACTGTCTTTTTAGATATCGGTTATATTTTTCTTAAAACTAAAAGTGGTTCTATTTATTATAATAGATCATGCCGTTGATAGAATCTACAATTGATATATGTTATCCATTATGCTCCTTGGATACTTCTTTTTCCATAAGTGCCTCTATCATATGTCCAATATGGATTATTAACTATTATTTGTTTACTCAATGATCCTTAGTTTAATACAATTTCAATAAGAAGTTGATAATCATGTTAGGTTAGTCAAAGGTTCTTACTATGAAGTTGTGTTTCTGTGATCATATTTTATGAATTGTAGAAATGCCTCAAATGATTGGTGAGTGCAAATAAAACTCAATGGAAAAGGTTCTTTAGATAAGCTAAATGTGGGCTACCTGATGGTCATTTTAAGCCTCATGATCTTGATCATTTAGTTAGCTTCTACATTATGATATTATTGGAAGTGGCACACAGTGTAGTTAATATTCTTTAGTCCAGTAACTTCTCCTTAGTCACTTTAATATGCATTCTCTCAATCTCTTCATCTTGCTATTCAAATTTAACACACAGTTCATGGTGTTAGAGGATATTGATATTTGACAACCATTTCATTTTTCTTCATTGTATTATATTTGTATTTAACTAAATACTCAGACACATCATGTCCTTGTGGATTCAGTTCACAGCAAGTGAAGGATACTCTTGTTATTGTTGTGAAAACTAATTTTCTTTGAAAATATGGCTTGAGTATATTAAACATTGTGGATCTAGCTTTGAAGCTTGATGTTTACTTCGTTACTTCTCAAGATCATATTCTGTAAAAGATTCTTTTAATTAATAGTGTTTCTAAGGAGCTTATGCTCCATTGAGGCATTGTACAATTACCTCTTGCCTTCTGCCAAAATGTTCATTGATGATATTTACATTTCCTTGAATGCCAAGCCTTTAACCTTATACTAAGTATTTGTACATGTGAAATTTGTGCTAATCTGGTTCACTTTCACTTTGCACCTAAGAAAAGGTTCAACTTTCTTGATGTGTGCTTTCTTGTTGACTACCTTGTTATGATATGTGTATGCTTTCTTAATGTAAAAATTGAGGTATATTTGTAGATGCAATTTTGTTACTGTTTTTAAGGTTTTATATATGCTAAGTATTTGTAAATGTGAAATTTGTTATGTTACTAACTATTTTTCTTAACTTACTAATTAATTACATGCCAAAGTAGTATGAAATTGATTTCTATAATATTGTTTTACTACAAGCTATTCATTCATCTTTGGGGGCTCAACAATCTTAGAATAAAGAGTCATGTGATCCAAAAATGGATACTGATTTGGCATGAGTTTACTTTTAGTTTGTCATTGTTTGAATTTTTTAATGTAAACAAATTTAATACTAGTCTTGAATTGATTTGTCATTTATATTTTTATTAATAAAAATGTGTGAACTTTGAATTCTAAATTAGTATTTTATTGTTATTTTTGAAATCAACAAGTATTTTAAACTTAAAAAATGCATTTTGAATGATTATATCATAATTTTATTTTATATTATTAGAGACCATTATTAAGCTATTAAATACTGTAAAATGAGGTCTCCAATAACTAGAAATTATAATTTTTGGGCTATCAAAGACTGACTATTAGAGACCGCAAGTGGTCTCTGATAACAAGATTAATGAACAAAAGAGACCATAACAGAGACCGCCACACGCGTTCTGTAATAGTGAAATATACAGTCTCTAATACGTAATATTAGACACTAGGGTATATGAGACCGAGCATTAGAGACCAAGATTAGACTATCAGATACCGAATTTAGCTGTCTCTAATATTGAATTTTCTTGTAGTGATGGATTATTATTGACTACAATTATTGTGAAGAAAATATATATATAAATTGTACTGAAATCTTTCCTTTTTTCTTATGATACTTTTACACGTAAATTATATACAGGGGTACCACTAATTTTCTAGAGATAAATTGCATACGGCGTATAACTAATTACACATAATGACGAAGTTTACACTTGTCTTCAAAATTCACTCCTTATAAATGTTGAAGAATAATTATCATCATAGTTAAATTTTATTATTTTATCTATCTACTTATTAACATTTTTTATTATCATTTAATATAATTTTTATATCATTTCATGTATAAAAACTATATATTAAATAATAAAAATAGAATTAAATGATTATTTTTCGTTCACGCTAATAAACAATAGAAAAAAATGATTATTCCAATTCACAACTATTATAACTCTCATAACTTAATATCATAAAGTAGAGTTTTAAATGTACTATGCAAATTTTTGTTATAAAGTAAACAAATTAAATAAATAATAATACAATAGAATGAGTTATAACCCGATATTGGGAACCAAACATTAAAACAAATGGGTATAACTCTTTATCATAAATAAATTATATATGTGTATAATTAAATTAAAATTTGATTGACTTGGAATTTTATTTTATTTGGTGTGAATTGTTTTAAGTGCAATACATGTATAAAACCATGTAAACTAGATTAAATAATATATTATGTATACATACCAAGATTCAAGCACCATCACAATTTTTATTGACTTTTGACTTCACTTTATCTTTTTATTTTTACTTTTCATTTTATTTTTCTGTTTTATTTTTATCTTAGCCGACTTTTTCCCCTATTACTTTTGATTCTCCTATTTCGATGTTGCTGATCGAGAAACTTCCATTCCTTGTTCAACCAAGCTTCTTGTTTTGTATCATCCTTGGCCTTACCTCCTCCCAGCTGTGGGAAGCTTGCAAACTGGATTTGCAAAGTTGGGCAACATCCTTCGATGGTGGCAGCATGACATAAAATTTACCTACGCAAGCACACGTATCGTCCTCGAGTAATATAGAGTAAGTAGATTATCGTTCCCATGAGGAATTATAACTAATATCTAACTAAGTATTAAAATTAACATAATCCTAATTTTATTTAGACAAACGAATTATGATAGAAAAATCTAATTTAAACTAAGACTAACTAATAACAAATTAAACTAAGGATTTAATGGATAAAAGCCTAGAATTACAATTTCCCTCAACACTTCACTTGATTTATTATTATCTTATCATGCTTAGTTATGGTATAGAATTATTAACCTCGGGTTCCAATTCAATTATAAGCATATTCTTATGTCTTATAAATATATATCTCACTTAACCAATTCACTATATTCATATGAGAATTCAATTAAGCAAGACTCATTAAGATTACACCTAAATTGGCTACACAAGGCATATAAATATATTCCTATCCTACGTACAAATCAAATTCAAACAATCATGTAAATGAATTCAAACAAGTGTTATATCATTCAAGGCTAAACCTAAACTCCCTTTTCCAAGTTTGTTAAGGTTTACCATATCAATCTAATTGGTAGCTAATCAATTAAAAGCATTAAGCATAGAATGAAATAAACAATTCACATACAAAAATCCTAAGCAATCAATAAATAATAAAAACCATCAAGCTACATGTTGAGTTCAATTATAATCCTAGAGAATAATTTAGTTTATGTTACCTAGTATAAACATAAACTCAAATAATGTAGACATTAAAAGAATACAAGAAAAGTTAAGAAGGAGTAGAATAACATAAAATTGATAGGTTGTTAGTCTTCAATCTTCAACATCCAAGCTTCTCTTACCTTCTTGCCTTTTAATAGCCAATTTTTCTCCAATAATTCTAAGCTTAATTGTGTCTCTAATTGTATATATTTGTATCCCTAAGGTAGTCCCTCTTTTATAGGCTTTACCCTTAATTTGACTTCAATTCGGACTAGAAATCATACTAGCGCCGCTGTTACAGCTTCCTAGCGCTGTGGCCTTGAAAATCGACTAGTTTTAGACCCTGGCAGTGGGCTTGGTGCCATGGCCCCATCTTTTGGAGTCTTAGCGCTCCCTTCGGTGCCTTAATGCAAATCCTCTAGTGCCTCAATATAGGGGCTTCTGGTAACAGCATGTTGTTTTACGATTTTGAGCTCGAATTCACCTCTAATTTGACTTTTAATTGGATTCATTTTTGTATTCAACCTTCCAAAGACACAAACTAAGTTAATATAAGTTAGAACTCATAAAACACCTAAATCTATCCCAAATCAACTAGGATTCATCATCCTAATACAATAAGGACTTTAACTGAGAATTGACTTAAAATTAAGAAAAAACTAACTAAGGCTCTATAGCATAGCTAAAATAATATGAGTAAAAGGATGTAAAATAACTATATTTCCAAGAATTATCACATAAGCTCCTTCCGTCTGCCTTATTTTGCAGCCCCTGTTTTGGGGTGGATTCAACTATTCTTCATCTTGATTTTCAGCCCCTTTCCCTAGCTCATGTATTTTTGCCCTGGCAACACTGTGCTTGGTAGTTCTATTTGGTGTTTTGGGAGTTGTAGTAGCTTGTTAATGGCGTGGTGTTAAGAGTCCAGCTAAGTAGTAGCTGTAACTTGGTAACTTTTCCCTTAATGGTTTCTAGTCTGTGCTCTGCATCTTCCTTTTTCAGTCGTGAGGTTAGGCTAGCAAGGTAGCAAGGGTATGTAAAACTTAACAAAGCAATTTGGTTGTGACGTATGGTAGGGTAACTGAAGTGTATTCTTAAAATTTTATTTAACTTAGTTTATAGTTAATATATGTGTATATAAGGAATCTTTGATAAATGGTGAAGTAGTTTAGTAATTAGAGGAGTTTGAATTAAAAGGGTGAAGTGGTTGTGAATTATGTGTAATTAAAAAGGTAATTTTGAAATTGTATTAATTGATATGAGTATAGTTTAATTCAAGCTTTGATAAATATTAAGTAATTAGTTTAATTTTAAATGTAAATTAGAATATCAGTATTGTTAATGTCTATTTTATCCTGTTATCCTTTCTCTTTAGTGGTCCTTAGACGACCTGGCAAGCTGAAAGTCTTTGAGGGTAACCTCAAAGCAATGGACAAGAGCAGGGTCGGGTGAGCTCTCATGATACTCTGACGATGAAGTTAGAGAAGGAGAACAGTAAAAGAAAGAGATAGAATATTTTATGCCTAATTCTCTAAGTGTGTGTAATCTACCCCCTTTCAAAGGTTCTAACATGTATGTACAGTAGAGGAGGATACCTATAAAGGGCAACCTGAACTGTTCACTCATTTAGGTCACTAGGTGCCTGTCACGTGGCGTGTTCCTATTGGCTGTTAAGATATTATATTAACACTAGTTCCTTGAACAAGAAGCCTTGAAAACCTAGAAAGGCTTCTAGGTCACCAGAATGCCTCAGGTTGAAGACACAATTTCCATATTAGTTAAAATGGTAAGGTCAGCTCGCCTTCATGGTTAGATGATCATGATCTCATATGAGGTATGATCTTGAGGCACGATACCCGTGGGCCTAATTAACTCCTATCATTGGCTCTCTTGTGACTTTTCAAATTCTGGGTCAGATCCTCTTTGTATTGGACAAATTGCTAGGCCTCCAATGACATCAAACCATGTGTCCCACATCCACTGGGCACTTTATGTAAAGGAAGCCTGAGAAGCCTATATAAAGGGCTCTTTTCCCTTCAGGTCTTACTTTCAAATTTTATAACGAAGCTCTATTTTTTTTAGTTTAACTAGATTGCACACTTAGGAGATATCCTTCACAAAACATCTTTCTTCTTTGCTAGGTACACAAGTGAGGAGTTCTGAGGACTTGGACACCCGAGATGACCCGAGAACAATATAAAAATTACTTAATACCATGTTTTTTTACCTCTGGCTCAAAACTAGTGAGGACTGGTTTATCAAATTAGGTAATTGGTCCGCACTTAAGATTTTATTGTATTCTTACCTTTGTATTAAATGTTTTTATCATTACTGAACTTTTGACTTTGACTTTTGCAGATACAGGTCTTACATCGGAGTAAGAAGCTGCCAAGGTGTGAGCTTCTTCTAGATGCTGACTTGAGACAATGAGAGAGAAAGCCTCAAGCTCTAAAGGCAAAAAGGTAGCAAAGAGCAGCCATCCACCACAAAAGGTAGTGAAGAGAAGCTCAACTCTTACTTGGTTGCCTTCCAATGGGTCTTCTATCGCTCGAGTTCTCAGGGATTGTCACTCTACCAAAGCAGTGAAAGGCGTCGTGCGTCTGAGCACCGTCTATGTAGTTGAGCCTAAGAGAACCCCTTCTCCCACTCCCAAGTTTGCTCGTCCATAGAAAAGGGCAAGGATTGAGTCCTACCTCAAGGAGCCCTACAATCCAAATGGCTTTTGTATTGCCAAAATGCCTGTGCACATCTTCTTAGGTGCCAAGGAGGACACCTACATCAGTGACATCTAGAACGCTACCTTTGCTGTGGCTCGAAGGGACCACAACGCTAGGTAACGCGACAGCTGATAGATGATCTTCTTTTGGAGAGCCCCTTCATCACTGGATTATATGTAGGAATTCAAGTATAGTGAGCAATTCACACTTCTGTTTTTCTCTTTGCTTACAATGTTACTAATACAAACCTGTCAACCTGCAATCCATAAAATATCAGGCATCCTTATATGCGAGGTTGAAGAAAGCCTTGGAGGACGCTGATTATTCTTCCAATAAACTGGTCAGCACCGTGCAAGAAAATAAAAGGCTGAAAGCCCTGTTGATTCTAATAGAGAAAGCTGAGGCCGAAGAGGGAGTTGCCATAAAGTAGTATGATATGCTCAAAGCTTAAGTCCAACATCTAAGGGGCCAATTGGAGAGCTGGCTAAAATAGTGATGTGAACAACATGATGAGGTGGCTCTCCTCAAAGAGGAGCTCGAATAGTGTCGATCGTATGAGGGTGAAATGGATAGCCTAAACGAGGAACTTGCTCAGGCCCAAGAAGCCAAAACAAAGAAAGAAGAAAAGATCGTTAGGCTGAAGGCCAACCTACTTTTGTCCAGGGAGGAAACCTGGATAGTTGTAAAAGGGCTTTAACAAGTTCGATGAGTATTGACAAATAATCTTCAATCATAGGAGTTTGCTTTACGCAAATGGCTGAGTCAGCTATCTGGTTGAAGGAACGTAATCCTTCCCTGGACATAACTGAGGCCAAGTGGCCTAGTGAAAAGGAGGCGGAGGCGGAGGAAAAGGAAAGCTTACAAAAGGAGAGCTTATCAACCACAAAAAATTTCAAACATAATTTTATTAAAACACCGTACTTACACATTTATTCAAATACATTTACAATTACACATAATAATCTAGCCCCAAAGGTAATAGTTAACAACTCACCTTTACTCGATTTCGTGCGTCATTTACATTTGCATTCATGCATCTCATCAAGCCCACATTAGGTATGGAACTGAAATTCATATTTCCAAGTAATATTTAGTTCATAAACGTTATTGTTATAATCTTTTAATTACTAAGATTATATATCAACCTATATAGTTTTTTTTATGAAAATTTTCTATTAAGTTGTTACATGTCAAGTAGTATGAATTGTAGTTGATGTGATAAGGTTGATAATGGAGACACATTTTTGATGTCTTGAAAATGCATAGGGTAGAATGAAACTATTAGAAAAGATAAAAAAACACTAGTGAGTAAAATATGTTGAAATTATCTAAACTTAGGGTTTGGACCAGTATTTACTCTAATAGTCATATCTTTTCCTAAAAAATTTCAAATCTATTTTCATAAAATTTATTAAATACTAGACACATGTAGCTTTATAATGGTATATCATTTGTAATTTTTAGATTTGTATATCAATACAGTTTATTCTTTGAAGTTGTATAAATTTTGCAAAACGCAGGATTTTGACAACTCTGACCTTACCTTAGTTAATTGAACATAACTTTCTATAGGAAAAAGGAAATCCAATTCCAGTTTATTGGGTTTATTAAAAGACAAGTATATATATCTTTTTATTTAGAAAATTTTTCTAAGATTAATCTTGAATCCCCTCAATTCCTTACATGAACCAAAAACAGAGCACTACACAAATTCTTAGTTGTCAATATCAGGCTCTAAGGCTTATAAAAACTTTGTACTAGGGAATTAAATTATGAAACTTTCTAGTCTTTCTTATCAAGGTATTGGGAATATTCCATCTTCATAATTCTATTTCTAATTCAACCTTTAAAACCCTCTAAAGTCAGTTATACTAAAGTAGGTTCAATCAGTATCTGAAAATTACAACTTAAATATTGCATAGGTATAAATGTCCTTATCATAATTTCCTACTTCACAACTTAATCAATAAATCTTAATTAATTAACTTCTCAATTCCACTTATACATATTTGAAACATTGAACTTCAAATTATCTAAGATTCTTTAAAGTTAAGGCATACTAGTCTTAGTTTACATACTTGAGTCATAAATTCCTCAATTCTAATAATTACACATGCACTAAGGCAGTCACATAAACCTATCAATGTAGATTGACGTATATCCCTAATTGTTAGTTTAACAGTTACTTGGCCAATTTTTCATGTTTCGTAATTAACCATTTAACCAACAAGACTTACATACTCAACCTTTAAAATACAACTTATAAATGTGTATTCTCTTAACTCATGTATATGCTCATATATATATACGTATCTTACAATGGAATTAATAAAATTATCAATGCACTTATACCATTTAAATTATACTCATTAAACTTAATTTAACTTTACTTGTCTAGAAATTATTAAGTATTTGAACTACATAGTTCCACATGAAAATAATTAAAATTCAAGTTTTTCTATTCTAATTTTTATTTTTATTTTCATTTATGAACTTCTTGTTTTTATTAATCCTTAATCACCATCAATAAAAGTCCTATATAAAAGCTTTAAACTATTCACTAATCAATTAAAATTTCATACACAACCACAACTACCTTAACAAATTTCTCTAAAACCTTATTTGATTTCAATAACTCAAACTTTAATTAAACTCTTGGTTACAACTTAAACTTTTACTGACCTCTATCCTGTACTGCCAACCTCCTATTTGCCTCCAAAACATGCTTCACGAGTTGTGATGGCAGCCTACTTCCAACAAGTTGCTGCCTCACTAAATGAAGAGAAATGATGGACAAGGTGCAGAACACAAGCTGTTGTCCCTACATATTAACTTTCTTTGTCCCAGAAGACTCAAGTGAGCTAAGGTTTTGAAAGGAAACCAAATACAAAATAGGGGAGACCAAAAGAAGTAGTAGCAAAGTTGCCTTTTGCCATTCACCCAAGCCAAGTTCCAACTTCCATACTCCACCCCAACCAAGCTACTAACAATTACAAAAGGAAGGAGAGAAAAAACTCACTTAAAGGCTTAATTATGGCAGCTAAAAGATGGAACACCCATGGCTAAATAAAGCAGGGGACTGAGAATCTAAAGGAATGACAGATGATTTCACAAAGGAAAAGGTAAGTCGGTTATGGGGGAAAAGAAAAGTTAAGATGCCAAATAAAAAATTATGGTCCAAAGTTACCTCAAAATACATGGTGGATATAAATACCAACAAAACATATATATATATATTTATCTCTATCATTATAATTGTCTAGTTAATATACTTTTTTATTTTAATTGTACACTAGATATGCTCAATAGTAAAATTTATACAGTTAAATTTCATCTTTAATTTAATCACCAAAGTAGTGAAGACTCAATTCACATATATGTATATCTTTATGGTAAGGATTTATTAAAATTTTCATACACTAAGATATTGGAATATACAAAAAAATTTAAGACGTATTTATCATTTTATAACAAAAATTTACACATTGTGTTTAAAACTCGATTTTTTGTTATCGGATTATGAGAGTCATTACATAATTATATATGTATACACATATATATTTATATACATACAAATGTTCATTTTTTTAATTTTATTTAGTATAAATTTTTTATTCACTGTAAATTTTTTATTCACTATAAATTTTTATTCACTTAATCAAGATAAATTACACACAAGTATTCTAAGGCGTACTTTCGTTTACCCAATTCAGTCAAATAGATGCGAATATTGTTGTTTTATCACATTTTTAGATTCCCAAGTGACTTCTTGTTTCTTGGTTTTCACCAAAGGATTAATCAAAGTTTATGGACTTGTCTATTTACACTTGCCACTGATTACTTCTCACTCGTTAGATTCTTATCCAATTTTACTTCATATATTCGTAACATATGAAACTTTGCCAATACAGATGTACACTAACATAGATTAAATAAGCCTAATTAAAGTAATCGTCAAACTTAAATAGCTGAAATTAGATTTCAAGAAGTTTTAATATGATTCTCATGAAAACAAAATCAACCTCTTAGAAACACTAAACTTACTATTTTTAACATAACACTCCACCACGCTTTCGGTGCGCCACTCTGCTAAATAAACACTTAAACCCTCAATCTAAGCTTAAAATCATATTACATTCTAACTTAATTCAACATTTAGAAAGGTTCTATAGCTCTTGGACTTAACTTTTCATTCTACATAATACTCCTATACGTGACATGTAATTTTCCTGATACAAAACTTTTGTTGTTACTGTTATTAATATGTGATACTAATTTATTCACAGCATTATTGTACTTTCCTTATTTATTGTAGATTGATTATATATTAGGACATATTTAAGTTATGATATATTTGAAAATGCTCGACTAAACGAGCAATTTATAGAAAGCCAATCATGGATTCTATTAACAATTGGTAGTTTTTATCTTTTAAAATAACTCAATGAATCTAGTAAATCTTTTTAGGTGACCCCATTGACTATGAATAAAACCTATACTAGTCCATATAATAATTGGTTGTTCATGGACTAGCGATACATATCATTTCCTTTTAAAATTGATATTAGCAATATAGTTTATTCAATAATAAACCCAAATGAACAAAATATTGAATTACATTGTACCCAACTCTACTAGGTTTATTATTTACTATTTTTCTTTTCCAATTATCCTTTTCAATTAAGAAAAGAAAAGGGAATACCAAATATATCATCAAAATTTTGTTATTCCATTAGCAAGGACATCACTTCATTTATCACTAAAATTATTTGAAACAAAAATTAAGATCTAATTAAGTTAACTTTAAATTACCTATTTACATACATTTTATATCCAAATAGGTATAGCGTTCATTTATTTTTGATATTCCAAGTGTAAGAAGAGTCTAGGGTCTTTATAACCAATCAAATAAACTAATAATATTGGGGGAAACGAAGAATTCAATTGATGTTAACCATTACATAGTCAGAACAAATCATCCTTTTTCTTTTAATCGATAATTATATTTAATATTATTGATCTCTAATTTATTGTATATATATACATTAATTTAAAATTTTATTTTATTTTATTAAATTTTACTTATTAATACAAATTACATGAAGTAAAAATCTAAGTCCATGTCAACCTGTGATATGGTGTAAATAAAATTTCTAATTACATACGTATACACACAGATACACACACATATATATATCTTTATATACATACAAGTGTTCAATTATTTTAATTTTATTTAGTGTAAAATTTATATTCACTTAATCAAGATAAATTATGCATAAGTATTCTAAGAAGTACTTTAAATTATTGGGTTATAACAATTTTCATAACTATATATGTGTGAAATTAACTTATTGTAGAATTTATGTTACTCTGAAATTATTTGATTTATATATATATTATCGACCTTATATATTAATTACTTGTGTTGAGTAATGCTAGTACCCTTTGGGTATGTTTTTCCACTCACTAAGCATATGTTTTTCCACTCACTGAGTATGTTAGACTCACCCTTTTCTTGTGAATTTTGTTTTAGTAACAAGAGTTTAGTATATTTCATTGACAAACTCATAACTTGCCGATAGCATGCAGCAAGGTAATTTTTCAAAATCTCATACTTGAAGCAAAGGGATAAAAATTTGCAGTCATTGTAGCACTTGTGTGTTTGATTTGGTACTACGTTATAGTCCAGTTCATTTGTTGTTGTGGTTTAAAGTGGAACAGAGATCCCTTGTGTATACTATAGTTATTGTTGTCTAGTTGTATGTAAACAGAATTATGTGGTTGTATTTTTGGGCATATTCCACATTGCGGGAAACTTCTGTTGAAATTTTTAGTAAATGTTATATGTTCAATAGCAAGTCTATGTTTTTAATTAATTCAACAAAGTTTTTTTGGTTTTAAATATAATTGTTTGAAAGTTCATATATGTTTATTTGTGGTAAAGTCAAGGCTATGGATGTTTGGTTATCCAATCTTCCAGCCAGTCATTCTCCGTGAAGGGTGTGACAACAACATTCCATTTCTTTCACAGTAAGTTCTTAAAACTATATCTAACTCCCTAATAAATTCTCTCCTATTAATACAAGATTGGCTAATATTCTATTTTTACAGATGAGCTATCAACAATGTCATTCTCAAAGTAGAATCTCACATTTTTTATATCATTTGATATACTCATTATATATATATATAGTTTGAGAAATTCCACCCCAAATCAGTGAGTGTAGTCATTAGAAAATGGTGACATGACTATTTTTTTACACATCATAATTTTTTTTTCTCTTTCGTATGTATAATTTTCATTAATTTCTTTTGTCATCATTTACTTAGTTATTTCTCAAAATTCATTATTAAAAAGCATCAAATGACTACATTCTTTTTTATTTTACCTTAACTTAGTTAAAGTACATATTTAAGAACATCAATGACATGGTTTTTTTCTTCTAAGTTTTTATTTTTCTATATTTTTTTTACGTTATCTACCCTGAAACTTAATTTGATTATATGAAAAAAAAATTTATATATCCTCAGTCTGAACTAATTTCTCAAAATCCCAAGCATACTTATCTTTCACACTCTCAGGCAGAAAATGATTAATAAAAGCCCTACTAAACTCCAGCCTATGCAAGTGGAGTAGGCTTCAATTCGCCGCTGAACTAGCACTTTATACCACTCGTATGCCACATCGTGGAGCTAATAACTAACTAACTCCATAGCCTAAACTGGATCACATCCTAAAGCCATACATAATTGGTCAGGCTCCTACAAAAAGGTATAATAGTCCTGAGTAAGGTCCATACCCAAGAACCTCGGTGGGTGCATATTCCAAAAATCATGCAATACTATGAATACTCTTCGATCCTGCTAAGCTAGAACAATGAAGCTTTTTGTTATAACTTGATATTTTAACTAGTCACTTTGAAATGTTCGTATACACTTTAGAATGTTTGTAATAACTTGTTGTGATTAGGTAAATAAAAGTTTTACTCAAAAGGAAAAATTAAAGTAAATGAATATTTGTATATATATAATGTAAGAATTAATTTTTACAACCTTATTGGTTGATATGAAACTTAAAATTTAATTGTGTAAATTTTATTGGTAAATAAAATAAGTGCTTAATTAAAACAATAAGATGGAAAATAATTGTGATATATATATATAGCTACACATATCTAAGATTCAATTATAACCACAAATTTACATGGTTTTACTTAGGACCTTACTTTTCCAATTTTTGTCCTATTCCTTTTTAGTCTTTAACTTTCCTTCATTTTCTTCCTATTCTTGCCATTCTTTTCTTTGCATTTTATTTCCTTTCACTGACATACACTCCTCTAAAGAATTCTTATACTCTTTCTTGATCTAGCCAAGAGATTAGCTATACAAGAGCTAGCACTTTTCACTTTTCCGTGCCTTTGCTATCTCCTTCGTTTTGTTTGGCCGTGTGGGGTGAACAAGGAATAAACTTGGTAGCAATTTTTCATCCCATGTTTTATAGAGTAGTACCTTGAATTAAGTCCTGCAATAAACAAAGCTTATAACCAGATTGGTGTGAAATGGTGTAACCGTGAGAGGCAGCATGTGGGTGGTTGTATTTAGTATACAACCGTGTGTAGCCAACGACAATGTCATAACTGCCCTGTTTATTCTATGTCTGTATTTAAGGTTGCTGCCAGCCAAAAGGACTGCCTCATGTCGTGGATAACATAGCTAGAAGAGTAGCCTTGGCAGCTTTAATTCATCCTTGTTCAGCCGTTGGAGTAAGTGGGGTAAAAAAAACCAACTTTAACTCTAAGTTGATGTCCCCTGTTTTGGGGTAACAACTCGATCACTTATTTCTTTCTTCTACTTAGCCATAAAGGATGGATTGGATGGCGTTTTTGGCTAGAGTGAAACATGACATGGAAGAGGATTAGGTGTAGAACCCCTTTATGCCGTGAACCTTGAATTAGTAGGTAAGTTTTTGGAATCCTTTCTAACTAAATTTTGGGCTTGTGGTGTTATTAAGAATTGAATATTTAAAGGGAATTATGAGAGTTGTAAATTTTAAACAAACGTTAAAAAACAATAAATTATATGTAGTTACGGAAATAGAAAGTTTAGGATTCAAGTATGTTTTTGAGAATCAATTTGGTTTTATGCTAGGAAAATCTATAATGGAGGATATTTTTTACTTAGGAAATTAATGGAGAAATATAGAGAAAAGAAAAAAGATCTTCACATGGCCTTTATTGATTTGAAAAAAGCGTATGATAAAATGCCTATACAAGTCTTGTGGTGGGGACTCGAGAAGAAGAAGGTCCCAACTAAATATATATAAGTTATTAAAGATATGTATAAGGGAGTAATGACTAGAGTGTGGACTGTAGATGATATGCTTGGAGAGTTTTCGATCACGATAGGTATTCACCAAGGTTTTATCTTTAAGTCCTTACCTATTTGCTTTAGTCATGGATGAACTTACCTTTAATATTCAAGATAGGGATCCATGTTGCATATTGTTTGCCGATGATATCGTGTTGGTAGACAAAACTAAGGAAGGTTTAAATTCTAAACTAGAAATGTGGAGGAACACGTTAGAATCTAAAGGCCTTAAATTGAGTCGGACAAAAACTAAATATATGAAGTGTGATTTAAATGAAACTATAAGAGGTCCGAATGAAATAATTTTATATAGTCAGACAATCCCTACAAAGGATGTGTTTAAGCATTTAGGGTCATTTATACAAAAATATGGTGCAATTGAATATGATGTAAACCATAGGATCAAGGCAAGGTGGGTGAAATGGTAGAGTGTTTCAAGAGTTTTATGTGATCCTAAAATTCGGAATAGATTGAAAGGAAAATTTTATAAGTCGATAGTGAGACCAGCTATGTTGTATGGTACTGAATGTTGGGCAGTTAATAAGCAACGTTCGCATAAGATGGGAGTAGCCGAAATGAGAATGTTGAGATGGATGACAGGACATATAAGAAATGATAAAATAAGGAATGAGGAGATTCGTAAGAAGGTGTAAGTAGCATCTATTGAGGAGAAAATGAGGGAGAATTGCCTACGTTGGTTTGGACATATCCAACGTCGACCAATGGACGCATTAGTTAAGCAAGGTGACTGGTTCAAGTCCCAGGTGTTAGACGAGATAAGGGGAGACTAAAACTTACATGGGGGGCAGTCATCAAGAAATATATGGCTATGCTAAGGATTAATGAAAATATTGTCTCGGATTGATACAAATGGAGGAAAAAGGATTCATATAGCTGACCCCAACTAGTTTTAGAATTTTAAGGCTTAGTTGAGTTGAATTGAGTTGAGTTAAAATAAAAAGAAAGTTAGTGTGTGAGTAAAAGTAGGTAGTTATTAAGAGATAAAAGATGATGGATGAGTTTTAGTTGTTATGTGAGTGGATAGAGTGATGGGTAGTTATTAGGAGAGAAAGATTATTATTTTTAATTATTTTTAGTTAATGTAATTTAGTTTAAAACTAATTAATTTATATTATTCTAAATTTAAAATTTTCTGACTTTTAGAATAATATAGAAGTATAGATATACCATAAATTTATTTTATTTTTCTAAATTAGTATTATCTGCTGTTTTGAAATTTTCATATTTATTAATAGTTTAAGCTAAATAATTTTTTTAATACAAAGGTTAAAGCCGGTAAATAGATTTTGAATTTGAAAGAGTAGAATTTTTAAAGTTTTATAGAAATTGAAAGCGAAACCCCCTTTTTTTTTTTTTTTTTTTTTTTTTTTTTTTTTTTTTTTTGGGTATAGTTACTTGAGCCGTATGAGAGGAAACTTTGACTTGCGATTTTCAAAGGGGGAGATCGTCTTGATCCTACCCAAAATTTTCATTTGCTAGCCCCGTAGTTAATTGGCTCAATTGGTAAAACGATCCAGCACTTTTTTCTCTTTTTTTACCGTCTTTCCCCCGTTTCCATATTTATTTTTCTTAACTTTTTCATCGTTCACCTATTTCAATTCCATTTTACTAGTAACTGTACATGGAATCAACTATGTCCCGAACCTCCATTTCCGACTCATCAAAACGGCCTTCTAAACGGCTTCTCTTTGACCGACGCTACGGTTGGGTGTAATCTCTCCGTCTTCGTCTCTTCCGATTACATATTGTATTATATATATATATATTATATTTATATGGGATATGCCATATCTTTATCAAATTATTATCTTGCAGAATTGATGAATGGAGAGACCCATCAGAAGAAGCTCTTGATGGTGGTCGTGGAATGTAAGTGTCCTTCATTTTTCCTTCCAAATTTTCTCTGCTGGACAAATTGGGGAAAGAAAAAAAAATGTGGTTATGGTTTATCTTGTCATCATGCTTATTAATTTCCTTTTTTGTTTTTTTCTCAATTGGAAGGTTTTGCATATTGCCTCTAGCCAAAGGTTTGTTGCAGGAGGCTTGGAAACTGGTATGGTATTAGAGCTACCATCAATCGTACAAAAAATTGAACTATTTTATTTTAGTTGCAATACTTATATAAAGGGATCAGGCTTACTGAATTTATTGAAATTCTTTACTTTTTCGTTTTTATTAGATTGCAATGTTGCTTGAAATGTGAATGGTGTCTTCTGTTGAACCCGATTTGTTTGTTACTCTTTTCATCACTTTTATGTGGCTTTCTTTACATCTGTAGATTATTTTTGGGAAATTTATGTGTCACTAGTCATAATATTCAATAAAAGATTGTTGTATTTACATAATGTAACAAGGGTCATCAACGATAAGCTTTTGAGTTTTGATGTGTACCATGTACGTATCAAGGAAGTCAGACTTCCAAAGAATAAGTTAAGTTCACTCACCTTAGATATGAGAAATATCGGGTATCTCTATCAAAAAGCGAATTTTATTGGATCAGTCTGTATAAAGTACAAACATTGATTCCTAAAGTCTTATGATAGTATCACATAAATTGTTTGATCGCAGGTATTATCAGTTCATCAGTTGTGATCTTTGCCTTCAAGTTTATGTTTGTTGTGAATTCCATAGTATCTGAACATAGTATTATATCTAAACAATGGTTTTGTTATGTGAAACCTTCAAGCAATGTGTTTTGCACCATCCGACTTATCTTGGAATGTACCAGAAAATTTCTTCTGTAGTTTCTCACAATAATGAAATTTAAAAAGTTACCTTCCAAACTTAAGGAGTTAGTGGGTGAGTTGTTGCTAAGTTGGCAGCAGGTGCAGTAGTATCGTAATTGGTCAGTTGGAAGATGTAGATCATGTGGCTCCATTGCTGATTTGGGCATTGGAGTGATCCAATGGTGTTTCTATTCTGATAGAAAATGAAGGAGAAAAAAAGTTAAGGAGTTGTAATCCTTTTTTAATCTAGAATATATGTTTCTCTGTGATTGTCACTCTATTGCTTGAATTGAACCATGTGAAGTACTGAATCTATTAATACATGAAGATAGACTTTCTACTCATCTTGCTCCTCCTCAACATTTTCTATTTAATTTTCTATGTAGAACGTCTAGAACGAAACGAATTATGGAGTATTGGTAAATTATTTACTGAAGCATCCCATATAAGCTGCTCATAGGGATGACAATGAGCCGAGCATGGGTTGAGGTTTTGGCAAAACTCGACTTGGCTTGTGTTCATCAAGAGCTCGCTATCCTAAACTCGTTAAGAGCTTAGGAGTCAAAACCCAAGCTCAAGCCTTGGTCGTTAAGAGTTCTTAAAGATTTTTCTAAAATTTATAGTTGTTAACAAGGGTGACATTGAATCCGAGCTTGACTCGAGGTTTTGGCAAAGCTTGGGTTGGCTATCAAGTTTCGAGAAAGCTCGAAGTTTGGCTCGTGTTTGTTGAGAGCTCATGAGCCTAACCTCATTAAGAGTTCACATGCCTATACCCAATCTCATGAGCATAAACCCAAACTCCAGTTCGGCTCGCTAAGGGCTCTTCAAGATTTTTCTAAAATTTTAAAATAGTTTTGTGGTGATGGAAAGTTGAACTTGAGACCTACTTGAGTCTAGAGAGCTATTTGTGTGACTTGTTACCAAATCAAATTACAACTTATGTTATTTTTTGCATATAAATTTATATGTAATTAATAAAATATTATTAAATAAGATTAGACGAGCTAGGTTCCTTGAGCTTACAATTTTTGGAAAAATTAAGCTTAGCTTGTTGTATTAGACAATGTCAACATAAAATTCAAGAAAGATAGCCAACCCAAATTGTTCATAATTTAGTTTTTAGTTAAATAGATGCAATTAGAGAAAGATCGCCACTAGCCTCTAGGACCAGCAGTTTAGGAGGTCCAAGGGTCAACTCTCCTGAAAGCCTACATAGGGGTTTATATTCCCTTCCCCTTTCCAGATAAAAATAAAAAATTAGAGAAATATAGAAATTGCTAACTTTTAGACTAGTAGCCTTTTTGTTGAAAATGTTATGAGTTAATTTTCATATTGAGTTCTAATCAGTTAAAGAAACTCAGAATTTGAAAAAGGAAACCATGATGAGTCAACAGGTAGTGCTACCATCAATGGCACTGCTTCATATTTTATCTCTGTCACAGTTTGTGTAGCTACCTGTGCCTCCTAAATGTCATGTCATTTTCTGTCAAAAACAGTGGACATCCCTTGTAATGACAGTAATGTATATTCTTCATCTGATCAAATATGATAAAAAGTAGCCAATAATAAGTTATTTCCCAATAGATAGGAATGGAAGTAGATGAACCCAAAGAATAGTACCTGACATACAGTTTTACTTGTTGTCTTATCAATCGAATGCATGAGGGCCATATGTAATATTGATTTGTCATTTAAAGCTGCATAATCTAGAGTGGTTTTCATGTTATAAATCCAATACTGTTAGGAGGTTATTTACAGGGATTCACATCGAGGCAGGTGATATTGGTTTCCTAGGCTGATCGGAAAAGAGAGAAGCTTATAGCTATATTACTCCGTAGCAAATAGAAGAGGGAAGTGTACCTAGTTACTGTATATTGCTGAGATACCTGCATTCCTAATTATGAATATATCAACAGCTATAACTAGAGGTCTTTAGCTTCTTTTATTTTTCTTCAAATATTGTGGTCCTTTTTCTTTGCCCATGCAAATAATTTTGGCCTTGATTCGTTTATATTACTATTCTAAATGCCTGTTTCCTAGCTTTGAACTTGAAGCCATGTGGTAAATACAAACTAGCAGGTCCATGTATCACTATAAAGAAATAATCTATCTGTCCCTTTTAACAGCCAACAATAATGCTTCCTTTACAAACTCAAGTTTTTTAGGGAATACTCTATATTTCAAATTTTAGGACAATTTTTGCATTAGCTAGTAGCTACTGAGTTCTTATTTGTTCATAAACTAAATGAAGGTGAATGAAAGGGAAATTATCATAAACAAGGAAGAGGGATGCAAGTAGCTCTTACGTACTGTGTCTGTGTGATTGTTTCATAGCTCTTTGATTCACTGTGTTACTTCTTTGCTCTGTACTTCTGTTGTGAGCATTGTTTATAACTCATCAATCCTTCTTGTAATAGTTTTGTGAGAGACAATTAGATTGTATAACATCTCACTATGATGCTTTGAAGGTTCAATATAATGGAAATCGCCATGGTTCTCATCTCGTGGATGCTCAATCACAGGATCCCACCTTCTGCTGGCCATGTAGCTAATGGATTGGGATGTGGGCTTACAACTATATTGAGTTAAAAACTGTTTATTTCTTTTGTTACTCTTCTTACGGGATTGTTAGTAGGAGGACTAAAGTTGACTGTTAATTACTTTACTTTTGTAAGCAGGAGATGCCAATTGATGGATGCATTCTGGAGACCATCTGAAAAAGGAAGCAAATTATACTGTTTACTTATGGTCAGTGATTGGTTTAGGCTTTTTAAATATTTAGTTAGCAAAAGATAGTTTAGGGATCAATATTTGGCTTCTTTTTCTATTTAGTGATCCAGTTTTGGTTATTTTGGGTATCTGTGTTTTGATTTACACCTTCCATGTTTCAATTTGTGAATATATTTTGCATAGAACGTTGTGTTCCATTTAGACAGGCTTTTTCTTTGCTGTGACATTTAGACAGGCTTTGATGCTGATGAAAGAGACAGAGGAGATGATGATAGAAGCTGCAGTCCTCTGATATTTCTAAGATGATTTGACTAAATAATTAAGAGTAGCATGGTCAATAAATTCTTTATCATTGCCGTTGCATTCTTTTTATCTGTTTTCATCAGTTTTAAGAGTTGTTTTTTCGGTTTACAATTATCAAACCCAAGACCAAAATCTGAACTACTCACCATCCTTGTCACCCGAGCCAAGTCCCCGGGGCGTTCATTTTCTTATTAAGTGTGTTGGATTTCCATAACTTTGTGGCATCTTAATGACCTACAATGATACATACTCTTCCTGCTTATAAGCATAATTAGTAGTTGTTCAAAAAGGTTTGACAGATGCATAGTAGTTTGGTTTTGGTGTAAATCAAAAGACATAGATGTCGCCCCTTTCTAAATTTTTTTTTATTATAAAGGTACATCTCTAGGCATAGCTAAGGGAATGAGAAATTGGATGACAAAACTCTCAAGTTGCGTTTGGATCCATTGAATTGGAATTAGAATTGAAATTATAAAATCTATTTCAATTTTACTAAAATTAGGAATAGATTAAAATTGCAATTTACGAGTTTGGACCATGTAAAAAATTACAACAAGAATTGTGATTCTAATTCTTGGCGATGGTTGTAATCATCCCTGGCGACTTGCAGCTATGGTTAATGTAGCCTTCGACGTGTTTTGATGGTGGTTTATGCCATCATCGATTGTAGTTGTTATCGTCTCTACTAGGTTTCTGACTATGATTATTGTCGTTCTGGCAAATTTTATAAGTTAGTTGTCGTCACATTTGGTTGACGATGGTCTTCATCATCTTTGGTGGGTTTTGATAGTGGTTTGTATCGTATTCAATGGTTCAACAGTAACAGTAGTTGGTGGTGCACAGTGGCCAGAGGCAAGTGGACGAAGTTGTCAGTGAGTAAGTGACGAGGTGGGTGGTGGAAGTTGTCGGTGGTGGTAACTAATATTATAGTATTATATGCTGTTATAAGTAAGTGACTATCAAAAATAACACATACACAAGAATTATAAATTTTAAGAAATATTCGTAAGAGTATAATTTAATATGATATTTTGTAATTGTTTCTTAATTCCTGAGAATTGAGTTGAAAATTTGAAATTCCAATTTTAGAATGTGTGCCAAATAGAAAGATTCAAATTGTTCTGTCCAATTACCAATGTTAATTCCGAGTTAGTGCATTCAAACATATCATAGGTGTTATGGTAGTTGTAACATCAGGGATTTTGGGAAGATTGACTTTGGATCCAAGTAACACTTTTTATAGGTACATTGGGCCTTAAAATTTATAATAAAAAGCATTTTTTTTCTTTTTATTTGTATGAAATACATTATTTTAACCACGAGGCAAAAGTCAGAATATAAACACAATGCTTGTTGGTGAAGGGACACTAAGCTTTCCTATATAATAAAATAAAAAAGCGCTAAAAACAAAAAGAAAAGTAAAAAATTTTTTTTCAACATAATGTTCCTTAAACGGACGGTGAACACAGACTTCCTTTAAATTTAGGGTTTAGACTTGTGCTTATTACATAGACCCTCTTCTTCGGGACTTCAGTTTTACCAATCCCAGTCAAAACTATTCATGGAGAAACAAACAGATCAGTCCCCAAGTAAATATATAACTTCCATCTTTTCAAATTGTCTTGGACAAGGAGGAATTACTCTGCCACAATCGGTATGAATGAATACACCTTTCTCTCTCTTGCTTTGTTTCTTTTCATTTTTGAAAAGGGGACAACTTTCTGGACTTTAGGGAAGGATTTTGAGGGAATGGTACCTGAAAAACATCACAGCTTCTGTTGAGCATTACAAAATGCTTATATCAGTTGAACAAATAAATTTGAGTGGAAACACTTCTTCTTCACACCGATTTTTTTAATTTATTTACTTATCATACATACTGGATTTTGTTGTATAGTTAATTGTATATGCAACTATTTTATTTTGTAACCTCTTTTTTGTATGTTGGATTATGATTATTTTGGTGGAACAACATACAGTAGTAAATGAGATTTTAATAAATTAAACATTAATTTTTCGTGTATCAAAAAAGCTTCAATTACCCTGTATACAATTATCCCTTTCCTATTCTTATGTAAATGTGTGAGACTGATAGTTTTATTGGCATCTGTTGTTGATTCTGATCAATTTAATGATTTTATTGGCATTGTGTTATTTTTCTTGTGCAGCAAATCCCATTAGCTTTTGTGGAAAAATATGGTAAATACGTCCTGAGAGAGAAAGCAAAACTACGGGTTACTATAGAAAAATGTTGGGAAGTTGATGTGGAAACGGATGGAGAAAATATGTATTTTCATAATGGGTGGGAGGCATTTGTGAGAAGTAACCACTTAGAACTTGGGGCATTTATAATGTTTAAGTATGTTGGCAACTCAACCTTTAAGATTGAGATGTACAATAAAACTCGCTTCGAAAAGAAATTATGTGGTCCTATTACTAGCGATGACCAGATTTCTTTGGTTGTTGGTATAGATGAAAAGAAAGAAGTAAAACAGAAATTGGATTATTTGGAAGATGATCAGATTCTCAAGATGAGAAAGAGTTCAATGTTTGTTGCCAATCCCACCCAATCCGAAGGCAAGAAAGGTACAACAGTTGATGAGAATGGAGCTGATCCTCATGATGCTGGCAGCAAAGGAACTGATGGTGATGGAAGTGAAAGAACAGAAGTAATTAATATTGATGAAGAAATTGGTAAGCAGCTTTTTTTTTCATTTTTTTTTTTTTTTTTCATTTTTCATTATATGTAAATGCAGCAAAACTATAATTCAAACTAGATCTAACTGGAAATTATATTGTAGTTTCGTACTTACACATTGTGATTCATCTGTTTTAGGTTCTGGTAAATCGCTCAAATCATGTAATGCAGATGTGCCTAGAATGCGAAAACACAAAGAGGGAACGAGTTCTTCCGACACTCTTCAAGAAGCAAAGACACTAAGATTCCGAGTGATTTTAGAACATGATTTAGTTCCACGGGGTGTTCAAGTTCTGGTAAGATGTTTGACTCCCCAACTTTTTCATTTTAGTGAAGATAAACTTGTTAGTCTCTTTAATTCTTTTAGTTATTTCACACTTTTCTTTCTTTTGTTCTGTTTCCTTTGGTGACAGAAAATGCCCTCGGATTTATTCACAAGACTTGGTAGAGAATTAAAGAAAGTTGTACTTAAGGATCTAGTTTCGGATAAATTATGGGAAGTTGATGTTAAAAAAGATGGTGAAAATATTTATTTCCATAAGGGGTGGAAAGAATTTGTAGAGTGTACTCTCCAAAGATATAAAAAGTATCTTCTAGTCTTCAAATATGTGGAGGATTCAATGTTTGAAGTTAAGAAGTATGGCAAAGTTTCATGTGAGAAGAAAGCAAATCCTATTGCTAATCGTCATAAACAGAAGTAACATTTGTTTGCCGTCCCACCAAATGTGAAGATACTAAGAGTAAAACAGTAGTAGGGAATGGAGCCAGCGAAGCCAAAAGAACTCAACCTAATGAGGATGAAGGCAAAAAGAGGAGCATTTCTGAGTCTTTAATAAGTAGCAAAGATGATCAGCAAGCACAAGTAAAATCAAAGGCTGAAAGTGAGCTAAAACGGAAGAGAATTGATGTGGATGATCACGAGATTTACAGGATGCAAAAGAGATCGGAACCTGTTGCCAATTCCACAGAATATGAAGGGATTAAAGGGTATACTGGTTTGCGGAAAAGAATCAGACCAAGCTGATGGGAATGGAGCTAATCAAGCTGACAGCGAAAGTAGGGAGGTAGTTTATGTTGGAGATGATAGTTCTAGTGAAGATGAAATTAAATTGTGATCCTAATGATATGAACAAAGAGAATCTACAAATTTTTTTGGGTCCAGTAGAGGATCAAATTACTTAATTATCCAAAATACAAAAGCTTTTGAGTATAGTTCTTTAGAAGTTATGTTTAAAAATTGCAGACATAAAATCCAGAACATTGAAGTATACCATACAAATTTTATGACAGACAAAAGCACAAAACCAAATTTATCATGGATGTTTGGGAAATTGGAACTAGAGCTCCTATGGATGAGAAAGGAATTGTTAGAACACAAGTTATGGAACATGGCATAAAGGAAAGTTATGGAGAGTGATAAAGGGAAGGAGACCAAGAGCAATGCTATCAAACGGAAGACAGTGGCTAGAAAGGCTGTTGATGAAGGTTGAAATTCTGATAAGAATATTGCAGATCAAAATGTTTCTTTAACAAGAATTTTTTTTTTTCTTTTCAACTTTAAAGTAAAAAAATAATAATAATGTTAGTGAAAATATAAGCATGACTGGAAATAAAAGAAGAGATATTTTGTATCATCGAAAATTTATTTCTTGAATTAGAGAATATATGAATTGAGTATGTTCTATGAAATAACTATATCAAAATTTATTTTGCAAACCGCAAGTTAGAGTCTATTGAGTCTATGAGCTGCATAAGGGAGGTAACTTCTACTTCTTTTCTTTGAACCCTTTATCTTAGGTGAAAGCTCACTAGATTATTCTAGATTCTTGGGACGGCGCCAAGAGATTTTATTCATTGAAACAACTGGCACCTAATGCCAATTTCAACAAAACATAAGTTATACATTTGTAGCTTAATCGCTACAAGAATAAACCAACTTGGCAACAAACTCTTCAGTATTTTTTTAATTTAGAACTTCCACCTTCATCAACAGCCTCCACAGCCAGTTCTTCCACTTGTTAGCATTTCTCTTGATCTCCTTCCCTCTATCACTCTCCAATAATTCCCTTATGCAATTCACAATCGCGTGTCATCTAAGGATTCCTTTCTCATCCACAGTAGCTCTGATCCCCATTTCCCAAACATCCATGATAAATTTTGCATTTGTGCTTTGGTCTGTCATAAAGCATCCCGCAGCCTCATATGAAGACTTGTAGTTGGGGGCTCCATGTAACCACTAAACCTTTCTAATTTGAAGCATTCAAAAAGTCTTTGGGAAGTTTGTCCTCTTCAGATGCCCTAACCACCCACATGAAGTAACTCCCACTATTTCTCAACCCAAAAGCTATTTCCTCCATTTGCTCATTATCAAGAACTGCCACACTCTCAAAAGAGACATAAACAACAGATCCATTTGGCTTATCATCTAACCATGTTATGCAGGCCTCTTTGTCTGTCTTGAAGATGCTAAAACCATAGCCTTTGTCATCTTCAAGTTGCTTGTCTAAGAACATAGATGGTATGGTAGGTCCTGTTGTCCTCACTGCTGGCAAAATCTTCATCAATCAATCTGTCACCTAAGACAAATGTGATTTCATTAATCATTCAATATTTATCTTGATTAAATCAAATTAAGTGACCAATGTGACTTTATCTCATTTGTGCCCCAAACGTTTTGAGAACTAAGGCAAAGAATTGATGTGTCCTTGAGCTGGAAAGGACAAGACCAGACAATGAGCTCCATAAGCATTCCTTTCCTTCCCCATGTTTAATGTTATTTTGTTGGTTTGAGTTTGATGGTATTCAAAAGGGAAAAAAAATTGATTTTAGAAATTTTCTATTAGGTACCTTGAAGAACATTTGCTAAAGTGTAAATAAAATCTATAAATTTGAGATACTCAAAAGTAGTAATTCATTAATTATATAATGTGCAATAAATTTCTACGGTTTTTTATGTTAACAATTTAACTCATTGGAATTCTTAAAATTTCAAATACTGTAAATATAGTAATTCAATAACAATCTACATTTATCACCTTATCAAGTGATAAAAGAACTCGATAAATAAATAAAATAGTTATGATTTTCTAATGATAGGTTAATTAAGGTTTTTTGTTAAAATACAATAAATGTTGAGTAATTTATTAACCGCATAAAGCTAGTTTATTCCAACTATAACAACATACGTGAATTAATTTATATATTATTATCACCTTAAAGTATTTATGAGGCCCAAATGTAGTAATTCATTAATTGCATGATATTAAAATTATTATCAATGTGTCGTCAAAGTAATTATTGAAATTTCTTTTGGTACAAGTTATGGATATAGCTTATTCCTACTCTAGGAATTCTATCAACAATCATAGAGTTTTTTACGTTTCTCTCTAATTTTTTTCATCTTTGTAGTTTTACTTTGTATTTTTTAAAATATTTTTTCCTAAACAAAAGATTCTTAATGTACTCTCTCTATACTTTACAAGTAATAACATACCTTACATGTACATGACTAAACTTAATTCAATTTATCTCTATTTATAAACATAAATGACTTAACTTCATAAAAATTAATTTTTTAATCTGTTGAACCACATAATTCATTTTACTTAAAAACTATTTTAATCTAAGATAAGAAATCAATTAATATATATTTATTATTTATGTTACACGTCCCATATAAAGATAGTATGCATGTTTAACACTTATACAAATTAATCACGGATTTCTATTTGTTGCCAACGATATATTTTTAGGATCTTACAGAAAATAAGTAGGGCACAGTACTTGCTCCTACCCTGTTGAAATGAATGTTACATAATGACTATTTAATTTAGCCGTTTCAATTAAATTATTATAACTAATTAAATTGTGATTAAAGAGTTATGAATTAATTAAGATTCTTGTTCTTCACATTGAACCCTATCTGAAGACTTTTAACAAATGATTAGCCTAAATAAATACTTTATCAAATACATAAATATCACCACAAAACTATTTCCTATTGTTAATTTTGTAAATGGTTTATGTATTCAAAACCAATGATCATTTCTATAACAATAATAAAATAAAATAAAAAAAGCCTATCATTTCAACTTGATCAAATTGAGTCCCTACAAGGTGGACACGTGCATATTTATTATAATTTCGATCTGACTAAACTATAATATTTTGTATCTAATGACTCACTTACTGCATCCGAATTAAATTATATATATATATTTCATTAAATATAGATTCTAAAAAAAAACAAGATATGCCTTATCCAAATTTAATTAAAGTATAAGTTTCTCATGATTTTGACTGTATTTGAACAAATTGGTTTCTCATATATCTTGCGTCAAGGCCATTTAAGTAATAATGCTCTTAGTAAAGAAAAAAAATATATATATATATATATATATACCACGACCCAAATCTCAAGATATGACTGGTCCATAGGATGAGGGGAGGTATTGTCATTCATCTCGAGCAACTCTCGAGCCCCATGTATGATGAGGTAGGGGTCATGGCGAAAACTCGCAAGCCAGACCCGAAGAGAATCCGTAGGAGGACTTCTTCGTGGAAAAGGCAAGGATGTAGTTAGGGGTAGTATAGGCTGAGCTAGAGAGAGGCAAGAAGCTGTTCGAGGAGGCTAACACTCAAGCTCAACGTGCCAAGGAAAGAGTCTTCATGTCCAAAGAGAGAGCTGCGGTTTTGGAGTCCAAGATCCTTGGAGGGAGCTCGAGGCTGCTCAAGGGGTGCAGAATGTGCAAGATGTTGCTCAACAGCCTGGCTGGGGATCCAAGAAGTGTTAATATTTTTGGTATTTTATATTAAGTTTTAAGAGTTTTGTATAAGCTTTAGGTTGTTTTTTTTTTTAGTAAATTACTCGAACATCTCTTGAATTTTACTAATATTACACAAACCTCCCTCTATTTTCAAAACCTACACATACCTCCCATGAACCTTAAAATTAAGATAACAAAACTTAAAATACCCTCATTGTATTTTTATCGAGAGACAAATAAAAGCTTGAAATTATTTCTGGCGACATGTTATTATTCAACTTAAGATGAGATGTGATAAAATTAAATTGATAACCATTCGTAAATAATAATATAATTATAAAAATTAAAAATTAAAAAATTATAGTATTTTATGAACTTTGTTTTCTTTTTATTTTTTAGTTTTTCATAATTTTAGGAATGATCAATAACTCAATTTAGGTTTATGTTTTATTTTAAGTTTAATAATAAAACAAAAATCATTTGTATGACTATAAGGTTATGAAGTTATCTCAATTTTTAAGAGATTGGGTTTAGTTGTGGCTTGTTTTCAAGCTGTAGAGGAAGTTTGTGTAGGTTTTAAAATAGAGGAGACGGTTGTGTAATATCAGCATAATCCAGGGCAGGTTGGAGTAATTTACTCTTTTGTTTTCAAATTTCAGTGGAGGTTTGTGTAGGTTTTAGAAGTAAAAAGTAGACCAGTGTGATTTTGGCATATTGCCTATACAAGGAGGAAAAAAAGGGTTTCCTCTTAATGGATCGTTTTATTCAGGTAAAAAAATTTTCTATTTTTGAGAAAATATAGTCGATAATAAAAATTACTCATGTTTGAATTGAAATAAGAAATTTTTTTCCAAACAAAAATATATGTCATTTTTTATGATAAATGCCAGAAAGTTATAGACACGGAGTGTTCGTATTATGTTTTCCTACTCAAAGGGAATAACAAGGTTGTCTACTCTTAATGCAACACTATCCCCTTTGCCAAACCCGATCCTCCCCTCCTAGCCCTCATGTCTTCTTCTTCTTCCCCCCTTCTCCTCTAGTAGGACCAAGACATCCATGACGATCAACTGAAGCCTCCCTCTTCCATCTACCACGTACTCCAAGATTCATTTTGATCGTTGTCATGGTCTGCCTATCATTTCTCATTCATTCTCACTTTCTTTTTCTTCTCTGTAATTGGTAGCAACTATTAAGGTAATTTATCTTATTTCTTCAATTTCATACGAATTTTTCCTTTACTCTTGCCTTTCTTATTCTCAATTTTCATTTATTTTATTGAAATTTATAATATTTGTATCAATTTCTGAAAATTTTAATTAATTTTTTAGGATTTTTTATTTTCAGGAGCACGTGTATAATTTTGAGGATTTTTGTTTTAAATTAAGTTACCAATTATATTTCCAAAATAATGGGTTGTGATAACCGGTAATATTAACTTTGTCCAATTGATAGATTTGGGGTTTCTTGAAGATATTTTCGAACCATCTACAATAACTTAGTGAACTCCCCAAAACTATTTTAAATATTTTTGTAAAATACCCGTGTTTTTGTTTAGCACATTAATTATTATTTTTTTGTTTGCATGATTTAAATTGTGTAAGGTGTCTAAAGCTTGTATTTGAATTTATTGTATTCCGCATGACTGTATTTATAGTATTTATATTTAAACTCGACTGTAACCTTGTTCTTGATTTATATTAGTTTTTTTATTTTATTTTTATTTTTATTTTTAATGTTCTTGGTTAGAAACTTAGAATTATAGTTAGTAGTGAAACCAAAACAAGTTATACATATTGTGTTATGTTATTATTTATTTGCACACCAAGTTCATGAGCTGTACTGAGTTGTAAGCCAAGTAAGTGACGAAGAATTGTTATATATGCTTCTGTTTTAATGTCACATTCAGTACAATAGTTTCTTTTTCATGTGCATGTGTTTCGATTTTCCTTTATACATGTTACCATTAGTTGAATTGGTAATTAATTTGCTAGAAAAACAAAGATGTGTTATGTTTCTTTTGTCACACTCCGTACTAAGGCATGACTTGCCGGAAGAATAGATAACCAAATTTGCATAACCCTGACTTTACCACAATTAAACACATATGATTCTTAAACAATTATATTTAAAACCAAGTAAAATTTTACTGAATTAAATTAAAAACGTAGACTTGTTATTGAATACATAACATTTACAAAAATTTTGGCAGATGTTCCCCGTAAGGTGGAACATGCCCATATAATATAAACATATACTCCTGTTTTACACAACAACAAAGACAACAAGGGAGCTCCGCTCCATCAGTATCATAAACAACTAGATTATTACACAACACAAAATCAGAAACCCCACAACTCTAGTGTAATTGCAAACTTTCATCATTGACTTCAAATATGAGATTCTGAATATACCTTGCTGCCAAACACTCTATAAGTCCAGTATCGGTAATTGCTGTCCCTTGAGATTCTATTACTAAAAAAAATATCAACAAAAGAAGGGTGAGTCCTACAGATTTAGTAAGTGAAAAATTGTACCTAAAAGGTACTAGCATCACTCAACACATGTATATTATATATAGTCAATTAATATCATATCATAATTTTCGAAACCACTAAGGTTTGTAGTACACAATTACAAAAAACAAAAAACTTAACAAGCACAATTCAAGTACTACTCTGTGCAATTCAATCAAAATAATCAAAGCACACAAATCATATAAAAGGCCAACCGAGTATAATTTTTGTGCTGCACACCAAATATATTTCTCGTACACAATACATTCCACTGGAGCTGAGCACTCAATTTTTTTAACACTTATAAGAATCAGACTATCTCAAAACAAAATATCAAATTATAATATCCTAGGTGCACCTGGATTTCAATTTCGAAAGTAAAAGTCATCTCGAAGAAAAATTCACTTCGTTGGCCGTTATTAACCGTAAGAAATTTTAAACATCAAACATAATTCAAATAATCAATGAACACTACACATGCTTATTTTTTTCATATAAAATATCTATTCAAATACTCATACAATTACACCTAATAATCTAGTAACCAAAGAGTTATAGTTAACCACTCACCAGTTTACAAATCTTGTTCGTCATGTCTTATTGCGCTCACGTGTGTCATCAGGCCCATAGTAGGGTTTGGAACTGAAATTCATATTTTCAAATAATACTTAGTTTAAACGTTATAGTTATAATCTTTTAATTACTAAGCTTATATATCAACTTATATAGGTTTCTTGAAACTAAGTTTGTTTAGGTAGTTTAACCAATTCCTTGTAGGACACTTGATTCCATATCTTGTATGTATATTATATATTATATTATATTATATATATATATATCAAGAAATTAATATTAACTCATATTTTCAACATTTTTCATTTTCTAGCATTAAACCCAAGTTGAGTTACTCTTTTTAAATTTATCCAAAAGCTTGAATCATGTCATTTCAATATTGATACAATTAAATTCTAAAATTTATCTCTACTTAACTATTTAACCACAGTTCTTTATTCTTACTTTAAGACTATTTATTCAAGTTCACATAATATTTAATTCTCGAGATCTCAATTTACTAAGTTTTCTTTTTTTGGCATCTTCACAAATACCATGGAGATACGTTAGATTTTAACTTATATACTTAACCGATCTCAACAAAACCAAGTTCAAATATTATTTCTTGGACATTAGCTATCTTTCTTATTTAGAAAATTCTTCTGGAATCAACCTTGAACCCACTCAATTTCCTCACATAAACACAAATAGGGCACTGCATAATTTTTGGTTGCCAATATCTGATTTTGATGCTTATAAAATTCTAATACTTGGGAATTAAATTATGAAAATTTCCCAGTATAGCTTTTTAAGAAATTAGAAACATTTCATCTTCAGCACTCTACTCCTAAATCATTCTATAAAACTCCATAACATCGGTTTCATCAAAACAGGTACAGTCAGGACCTAAAAATCACAACTATAACTTCTAACACTCTCAATATACATATAACATGGAATTAAGACCTGAACCACTCCAAATTTGTCCTTTAATATGTTAGGAACAATTATTATGCAGAGGTCCTAGGCTAATTCAAAGCACAACCCCCCACAAAGTCCTCTTGATTCACTGAAGCTCGCCTAAAATCCTACACAAACCTAGCTACAGTCCAATAACTCTAACGACCAATATACATAGAACTAGGTTACGAAGGTTTCTAGATATCATCTCAAGCTACATTTTTCATTTATAACACCTAAGTTAATTTGGTCTCGAAGAAATGCAAGATTTCTCTAACCCAAGAAATTTGACCCTGTTTCCTATTCATTACACTTGACTACTATTTATCATCATTTTCATTTTACTTATGTTCTAAACATTTGATTCAAGTTAAATTTGTTACTTACATTTAATTAAAAGCTAAAGCTATACATGACTAACTTAAATAGATCAAGGTTTTAGGGTAAGAAAATTTATGCACCACTTCCTTTGTTGCCATACACCCAAAAATCAAGATTAGCCTTTAAGAAACCATTTTTAACACTTTAGCTTAGGAGTAGCTTGAGCTATCCTAAGTGTCACGGCATATATGGCAGCTGTTGGCTGCCTTAGCTCGTGTAACCTATGAGACCACATGTCCATTTCTAGCCAAGAAAAACTTGCAACCCAAGGCCACTGCATGCCTCCCCCCCTTCACGAATACAAGTCAAGTTGTAAACAGGGCATGTAGCAGCCTTGTCGCAACTACTTACCGCCCTTTTACTTTGGCTAACTCACACAACCCCCAAACGGCCACACACACACACCCACATGAAACATTAGAGCTCATGGGTAACAAATTATGCACACTTAGCTAGGACTTTCCTTGGCTTAAAAACAGAACACACACACAGCAACATGGAAAAGAAAGCCAAATAGAGTAAAGAGAAGAGAAGGAGAGAAACTCATACCTTTAACTTAACTAAAACAAGAAAAAAATTCACCAATTTCTTAAAGCTAATAGACCAAGAGCAACAATGGCATCCAAAGGAAAAATATAGGGGAGGCTCTGTCACTTGAGAAGAGATAAGGTGGTGCAAAGGTAAAAGGGAAAGAAAATGAAATACATAGAGAGAAACAAAAGTTAAATAGTCAAAGTCAAAGTTCTAATGTGTTGTTATAATTTGATCTTTGATATTTGTAGTTATATATATATTATATTGATTTTCTTGTTTTATTATTATTTTATATTTTATTTACACATATTGCACACATCAATAAAATGTCAAATTTTTAAATCAACCAATGATGTGGTAAAAATTAATTTCCTACTTACATATATATAAATTTTTTTATTTTATATTCTAATTTGTGTAAAATATTATTTATTTAGTCACACAAGTCATGTACGAACATTCTAAGATGTACATTAAGTTATCAGGTTATGACATCTGTTTTGATATGTCTTTTATTAATATAGTTGTTTTTCCCAAGTTCTCTAAGTTAGATAACAAGTTTTGTGTATAAATATGGTGGTGATAAATATATATATATATATATATATATATATATATATATATATAAGCAAAATAACATTTTCATGTGCTTCCAGACATGCCTAACTCCACATATTTTTGTACAAAGGAATTGTAGTTAAGATATTTATTTCAGATGAGTAGAGCCTATACCAATAGGATTGACAAAAAAAGAAAAAGTTATGCATCATGAAAACTATGTATCGCGCATATGAATATCACTTAGACGGCTCCTAAAAAGTCACATAAAAGGAAATTAATAAACAGAATATGAAAGAAAATGCAAAGAAATGAATAGAGGGTCGAATTTCTATATGTAATGTATATGAGATGAATAATGAATATCCTCACCCTTTAACTCTCTTAGACTAGATTTTTGAGTGTCTTAATCAACTAATTTAACCTTTAGAATACACATAAAATATTAACACTTTTTTTGAATAAAAGGGAACATAGTAGTCTTTACACACTTTGTTTACATATTTGAATTTTTTATATATGTACATTTTTTTTAAGGAAATAAGAAAATAAAGGAACCTATAGATAATGGAAAAATTACAACTATTGTTAATCATGGAAAATAGCTCGTGGTAAAAATAAGATATGCTTGGACCAGAAAAACTCATATAAATTCTAAATTTAAATGGAATAGAAGCTGTTTTATTCCACTCATATAATTATTTGGTTTAGTTCACCAACCTGAAATACTAATAATAAATATCTATTCAATCCATTCTACTTCTTTCCTAGAAAGATTGTGATTTTAATTTAGGTTTATGAAATTAAAGGAAGGAGTCTTTACCGTCAAATTAGGATAAGGTACATCTAGTTTTTTATGTGTTCATATTTAGGAAGTAATTGCCTAAAGAATTTTGCGTTTTATGGGTTCAGGATAAGAACTTGATATATAAAGAGCAACCAGTAACAATTGTGAATAGACAAGTCCATGAATTTCGATCAAAGAGCATTCTGTTTATGAAAGTTGTTTAGAAACATCATAATGAATAAGAAGCCACATTAGAACCCGAAGTCATAATGGAGCAACAATATTCATCTTTATTTGATTGCTCTAGGTAAACGAATTATTCATATTTTTTTTTATTGAAATTCAAAACGAATTCCTTTTAGGGGGGAAAGTGTCATAACTCAATATTGTCACGTTAGGAATATTTAATGTAATAACGTTAAGTTTGAGGTAGAGTAAATTTTTATTTATAATGATAAATAAGTATTGATGTGTATAACAAATATAAATAATATGAATTAGAGTAAATAAATATTTGATAAATATACAAAATATATATATGTATAACAAGAACAAATATAAACCACACATTTAATCAACTTTGTTAACCATTGACTTTAGTACTTTCTTTTCTTTTTATGTTCCTTATTTCCTTATCCTTTTAACTCTCTCTCTTGTCTTTTTTTTTTTTCCTTTTGGCCTATCTAGATTTTTCTAGTTCCTTTCCTAACCTCTATTTTTCTTGGTGAGGTTCTCCTTCCAATTGACCTTTCCGTGCAATTGCCTCCTTGTTCCTTGTTTGCCACCTAGCTTGCCTTTCCTAGCCGTTAGACAACCATCTTTGCCATGAGGCTGTGCAGCAGCTCGGCCTTGGCAGCATGTTATACAATTGCTATGGTCCATCCTTCTCCAACTCGACAGTTCTTTCTGCCCTAACCAACAGCCGAATCCAGCTTGGCAACCGAGGAACCTCCACCACCTTCAGTTGCGATGGACTTCAGAAGGGCTTGGCTAAGTTTGGCAGCTAGCGGCTCTTATTTCTCCTAATTCAGCTATGAAAGCAAGGGGACGTTGCTTCTTTTAAACATTACAAATTACTGTATATTAATTAAATTGATTGCAATGTACAAGGCACATTGATAAGCATATGGCTGATTACTCTGGTTTTGATTATAGAGTAAATGCAGAGAAAAAATAAAATAAAAATAGACAAACCTTAATGATTTTTGATGGTTTCAAATTTGACTTAGCTTAACGTCAAGAAACATTAGGTTACAAAGGTTGCACATGTCCAAGATTACAACAAAACACGTCTTTGCATAAGAAAGAGAATTATAGTCCTGGTTTCATGTCTCACCCATCAGATAGTGAGGCATTGAGATTCTTTGATAGAACACATCCTTCATTTTCCTAAGAACCAAGAAACATTAGGTTGGGTCTATCCACCGATGGGTTTAGCCTTTTCGGCCATTTTTCTATTAATTACTCATGTTGGCAAGTAATTTTTACTTCCTATAACCTACCACCTTGGATGTGCATGAAAGAACCTTATATGTTCTTAACATCTGTGATTCATGGACCTAAATCTCCTGGTATGGATTTGGATATCTACTGAAGAGTCTTTGGAAGAATGGTGATTAAACATATGATTCTTTCAATAAAGAAAACTTCAACATGAGGGCTGCACTTTTGTGGACTATTAGTGACTTTCCAGCATATATAATGTTGTCAAGATGGAGTACTCATGGTATAATGGCATGTCCCTATTATATAGAGCATACCAAATCTTTTTTCAGGTTGAAACATAGTAGAAAACCATGTTGGTTTGATTATCATGGTCAATTTTTTGCCTCCTAATCATCCTTACAGAAAGCAAAAAGATGCACTTCATTAGAATACAATTTGTAAAGATACACCACAAGAATGGTTGTCTAGAGAAGAAGTCTTGACTAGTTAAACAATTAGATCAGAGAAAATTTGGAAAGGCTTATGGGAAACAAATAATCACTAGTCCAGGCGTGAGACATAATTGGAAGAAAATCAGCATATTATAGGAATTGCCATATTGGCATACTAATTTAATTAGACATAATTTGGATGGCATGTGTCACACCCTACATAGAGGCATGATTAACCGAAGAAATAGATAAACAGACCTCCATATCCCTGACTTTCAAAACAAAGAAACACGCATGACATTTGACTAACTAAAATTCAATGGAAGGCTTTACCAAATCAAAACTATAAGCAAGGACTTATTTGTCAAAAGCACATAAAACTTAGATTAAAATTTTCGGCAAAAATTCCCCTTAAAGTAGAACATACCCAGTATTACATACATATATAAACTAGTTACACTCAACCAGATACCAACAGCAATAGTTTACACAATGAGCTTCACTCCATTAACATCATAAACAATAATAATTAGACTAATATACAAACAAAACGCAACAACTCAATTCCTAATGTGACTGCAAACTTCCATATTTTAGTTTCAAGTATGCAATCCTAAAGAAATACCTTGCCGCACGCTATTAACAAATCACATGTCGATGGTTAACATCCATTAAGATCTTGTTACTAAAAAAAAAAAATCAATAAGCAAGAGGTGAGTCACAAAAACTTCAATGAATGAAAAACATACCCAAAGGGTACTAGCATCACTTAATACATGGATAGCACACATGTTAAATAATTTCAAATACACAATTCGATATTATATGTACATGTAATAACGTAAAACTAAATAAATATCATTTAAGCAATACATGAGATAAACAAATCAATCAAAATATTCCAAATATACAAATCAATCAATTCAACCAAAAGGGCCAATTGAAATAACTCAGCACCTTGCACACCATGTATCCTCTCGAGCTGTTTTTGCACCTGCATACCAAATATATGCCCCTCACATATCCACTCAACGGGGCTGAGTTACTCGAGTGTTTATAATCATATGTCAAATAATCAAATCAAAATATCTTATATGCACCCGAATTCTAGTTCAAATGTAAAAATCATTTCGGTTAAATATTCAATTTAATGGCCCTTATCAAACACAAACAAAATCACATATTAAACTAAATAATTCAATAACAACACTACACATTCTTATTTATCTCGATATAAACATATTCATTCCAATATATAAATAAACAATCAAACACATTTATTTAGTAACCAAAGAATACATAATTCACTCATTGTGATACGGATCCCGCTCGTCACTTCTTCTTGAATTTACATGCGTTGTTGGCCTAACAATATGTTCTAAGGCTGAAAAACATATTTTCAAGTAGTACTTAGTTTATTATTTTCATGGTTATAATCCTCTAGTTACTAAAACTTATATATATATATATCAGCTTTCATATGTTTCTTTAAAACTAAATTCTTTTAGGCATTTTAACAAATACCTTAAGGGTAATTAAGTTTCATTGCTTGCATATGTATATTTCTACCAATAAAACTAACCTTAATCCATAAAATTCAATATTACCTATAATTCCAACATTAGCTTTTAAATTAAATTAATCATTTAAGACTTATGACAAGATTGAATTATGGAAAGTTAATAAAATCAACACCAAATCCTCCAATACCCTTAACCTATAACCAATTCATCCTTTGATTATAACCTTTTTCATTAGCTAGATATATACTCAAGGGGAAGCATTATCTACTTGTTCACAGAAAACCCAGTTAATTACAGTTTGACAAAGTTGATTTAAATTTATGTATAATATACTTGGCATCATATCCAGGTTCTCCCTATGGACAATCCTATGGACGCTATACACTGGTTTTAAACCAAAAAGTAAAGGATGACAAGTATATTAGCAAATGAATTTTTCAACCCAAAAGTTCAATCTTGCTTCAACTCAGAATCACTGTTTTTTCAATTTTCTCGTTGGACAAAAGCTTCAACTTTCAACATATGAATGGTAATTTCATATTCAATTCCCAAAGCATAGGAAAAAGAATGGCCTTTTGCTCAACAGTAACTGAATTGGCATGAATGGATTAATTTTTAAACTTGAATTTGGATTCGGAAAAGACCCATTTAATTAAATTGATTTGAATTGGCTGTATCTCAAATCCTAAGATAGAGGGGGAAAAAGAAATACCATTTACAACTTTTTCTCAATGGTATAACAAAAACCCAATATTGAATTGGCAAAAAAAAAAAAAAGTTATTTAGACTTGTTTCACTGGATTCTAAGAAGTCCCCATTTGACTGAGCTATACAAAAACAGATTTCAGAAATAGAAAGGTTTTCAATTCTAACCAGTGCAAGTTTCTTATAAGCATTCCTCAGCTCTAACAAAGTGCACTCCTTCTTCAACCCCAAGACTGCATAAAAGCGAACGCTTTTCTCTTCTCTGTCAGCCATTATTCCAAATACAACAAAACAAACTTTCTCAACAAAACTCACATAACACCAACAAGACAGATACCAAATCAAAAACCAAAACCCAGCTTTCTTGTCGACGAATTGACACAACACAGAAGCCTAACTAAAAGACAAATCTCATTTTCATAAATTAACAAAATTTATATGGGTCCAAGCAAAAATCACACATAGTATTTGTGAATTGGGACACGGAACTTTACCATTTTGATTCCGTGGAGTTAAACGGTAAGGAAAAATAGAAAAAAATTCCGCTGGAGAAGATCAAACCTTCCCACTAAACGCTAAGGCTCCAAGCTCCCTTCAGAAACTTCAAGATATCGGTCCGAAAACATGATAAAACAGGGAAATAAGGAAAAAAAAAAAAAACAGAGGCTGTGTAGAGAACTTTCTCCAAGAATTGGCCAACAAGAGAAGATAAATAAATAAATAAAATAAAGAGATAAAATATAAGGTCAAAGTCAATAAGGAAATGTGTGGTGTATGTTTTTTTTATTGATTTGTGTATATATATATATTTTTATTTATTTATTTATTTAATTTAGATTTACTTGATTTATACATGTTTTTCACTTAAAAAAATAAAACTTATACAAGATAAAGTCAAGCCCCAAGTCAAACAAGTTTAAATTTAATTATATATATATATATTGAGAAAAATGTGTTTGATAATATTTTTAAAATTATTTTAGGATGTTAAAGATAAGACTAAAGATAATCCAAACGCCCAATTATATTTAGAAAAGATCTGTAAGTGTTCTGGTTTAGAGCTAGTTGAGGTAAATGGCAGATATTTAAAGCTTGCGGCTTCATATGCAATAACTAGGTCTCATGCAAGGGAAGTATGTAAATGGTAAAGCAATTGAAACTTTCAGATGGGCATCAAATATATCTCGATATGCAAATGTGGAGGAATGCAGATTTTATGTGATAAAAAGTCATGATTATCATGTATACATGGTTAGGTTAATTCTAATAGCATTTCGTGAACATTTGCCAACTTTGATTTAGGACACAATAACAGAGCTTAGCCATTTCTTTAGGGACATTTGTGCAACCTTGATACAGGTAGAAGACATGGAAATACTTGAGAAAAATATAGTTGAGAAAGACTGCAAACTAGAGAAGATACTTGTGCCAGCTCTATTTGATTCACTGGAACACATGTTAATTCATCTTCTGTATGAGACAAAAGTCAGTGATCCAGTGTAATACAGGTGGATGCATCCATTCGAAATGTATTATTATTGTATATATTCTTTAGTGTTTTTTTTTTTTTTTATTCTTTTCAATTTCTAATCTATCCTTAATATTTTAATGAAAACTAGACGCATGCATAGTCTCAAGAAGAAGGTTTAGAATAATTCTTGTGTCGATGGATCTATAGTTGAGGCATATATTATTCAAGAGATATCAAACTTCTGCTCATTGTACTTCGAAAAGCATATTCAAACAAAGCTAAATAGTGTTGGCTGCGATAATGATGGAGGTGAAAAGAATCCTAAAGGACTTTCTGTATTTTCTCTTCCTGGTTATGCATTTGGGTTTGATAGGTATAAGTGTTTGAAAGGTGATGAGATCAAAGCAGCAAAAATATACATTCTCCTTAATTGTGAGGAGATTGAACCATTCGTGGAGTAAGTATTACATAAATAATTTACTTAATTATTTACAATTTGCATTCCTTACACACTTAATAATATTTTTATTTATAGACAATATGAGGCAGAGATTAAAAAAACCGCATTCACACATCACTTAGGCTCAACTTAAGAAGCAACGCAATAGTGATTTTGCTAGTTGGCTGAAGACTCTTGTGAGTAATAATTATTAAGTTGATGTTGTAGATATCAATAATGTTATTTCCAAACATGAAAATAATCATCTTTTTTTTTTTTTTTTTCCTTCTTATGTTAGGTTTTGAAGGATAAAACCTTAAATATGTTGGTAAAAATAATAGGATTAGGTCTAGTCAATGCTATAAAATGTTATAAAAGTTATTTTGTAAATGGATTTAAGTTTCACACCAAGTCTTATGGAGGAAATAAGAAATCGCCAACAGTAGTGTATGGATCAAAGGTAGTTATTATGATGATCAAGAACGCGACTTCTATGGTACTTTGACTGAAGTAATGGAACTGCAATACATTGGTAAAAATAATAGAGTTGTTTTATTCCAATGTGATTGGTATGATATAGAAAAAAGAGATAAGACTACACCCTCGACATAGATTGGTAGGTATATGTTATAGATCAAGACTCAAGTCAAATGACCCATTTATTTTGCCATCACAAGCACAACAAGTATATTACACAAATTACATGTCAAAAAGAAAAAAGAAAAAGATGTATTGGATTGGATTGGATTGGTGGGTTGTATGTAAAGTCAAAGCAATGAGTACTATTAATGTTCCATTCAGTGATTTGGAAGATGATGGTAAAACAAAATGTGAAGAATACTACCAAGATGATGAATTTAATATGCCTATTATAAGTGACGTAGACAATGAATTGGATGAAGGAAAAATCCAAGGTGAAGGCACAATGGAAGAAGTTAATCCAAATGATATATATATTCCTACTATGAAGAAGAAGAAGAATCAAAAGAAGAAGATGATGAAGAAGAAGAAATTGAAGATGATTAATATGTTTTTTTATTTATCTATAGATATATATTTAATATGTTTTAAGGTGATGACACAATTACTTGTTATGTTACGAACTTGTTTTAATGTTCTCTGAATACATTTCAATCTTATATATCTAATTTAACATAATAATTATTTTGACAAATTAGTATGGTCATATATAAGACTAAATCCACAAGACCTTGGGATAGTAGGCATATATCACCCGTAATTAAAGAGGCACAATCATCATCTGGTGCACATGGATTAGCATCAGTTCGATCTACTCATGGAGGAAATGTAAGGTAATTGATATTAGTTGTTGCAATTTTTTTTGGTTTCTTTGATTTTGGTTAATTGGGCAGTAGAGTTCATTTATTAATTGTTTCATTCATTTAAATTTTAATAGGTAAGGTTGGTAGGAAATTATGCTAGTGGTGAACGCATAGATTCTCATAGAGACACATAGCTTGATGGTCAAACAAATGTTGAGGCTAATTAATGATCATGACATAAATTCTACAGGTACTTATAATGTAATTTGTTTTACTGGATTATATGTTGTTTTATTTACTAAATGCTTTTTGGTAAATGAATTTTTTTTTCGTATGCAGATGATAGTCAGACAAATTTCCCATCTGGTAACAACGATGTCATTATCTATATTTTTTTAGTTAAATTTTTGTATACTAATTGCTAATTATCTGATGGCAGGGGAGTGGATTGAGACAGAATTGTCGCTATAAGTAATTTGATAAGATTAATTAATTACTATTTCTACTTTGATAAGAAATCCCCTTATAAAGTCTAACAAAGTTTTGAGGATGCAATCCTGCTTCCTTCAATGACAATGAGACCTTCTCTTGTCCAAAAACAACCCGAGGAAAGTTGGAGACAAGGCTGGAACTCTCTGTCTCTAAACAATCCAATGAATCAACATAGTCATATAAAGACTGGATGGTCGCCGTACTGTGGAACCTCCTCTCCTTGCGTGCTCCATTTGGGAATCGTACCAACACCTGTGTAACATTAGGTACTTTTACAGGTTCAGCACCAAGAGAAAGGAATTTCTCTTTGCGTATTTTAGCTAATGCAGCTTGTTTCTTAGTAGCTTCAAGTGCAGCTCCTTCACGAGCCTCCTCTTCCTCCTTTTGCTTTCTCTCAGCTTCAGCAGCTTCCCTTTGAAGGCAGTCCATTACAATTCTGAAGGCAGCATAATCCTCTCTTAAGCGCATGTAGTTGTGTCTTTCTTCTGCAAGAAGCAGACTAGATTCAAGAACAGAGGCAAATTGTTCAAACAATCTCTGTAATACTATGACAGTTCCTCTGGGGATTTTGGTGCCTCAAACCGTTGAAGCAGTGTAATACTACTCTGATTTGTTGCCACCGCTACAGCACAAAATGGAAATCGCGAAGCTTTCAGGCATTTGGTCGTCTTGAACCCTTCAGTAGCCCTAATGCTTCCTCCCCAAGACACGAAATTCTCGTTCACAAACGCTGCCAATGTCTCAGAACATGACGTTGTGTTGCAGAACAAAGGCGTATCCGGATGGTCCGGGGAATGCAAGTAGACAAATAAAAGCTTAAATGCACTCCTGGACCTATCAATCGCGTCCACAAAACCCTCGCACGCAAAATTTGGTCTAGTCGCCCCTATATTCGGTTTCAAATGCGGCCACAAAATCCATTGCCTCAGATGAAGGTGAGGATTCACAAACCAACGACGCTGAGGAATCGCCATTCCGGTTTGATCCGGAGCCCAACCTTATGACCCCAAGGGAGTAGGAAAGAAAGCCACGGCCCACAATCCAAGGCCAATCGCACCAGAAATTAACCCTAAATTACCGGAAATAACAGAAACAGGCAACTTAATGAGCTTCCGAGCTATACCAGTTGCGGCAGCTTCCCATCGTTCCAAGGCGCCACGCGTAACTATATTTGAGTCAGTGCGGGCGGTAGTGGGTCCAGGGGTGAAAGTATCCTGGGGTTCGGAGTTGGTGGAGGTGGAGGAAGAGATCGCGAGCTCAAAGTCCCAGCCATGAGCAGCAAGAATTTCTGTGCACAAGACGGGAGAGTCAAGGATGGCCTGGTAAAATGCTAATTTATCGGCGGCATCGACCATATTCAATGCAGTTTGGATGGAGGATCAGGTTGCTTTTAGAATTTGGGAATTCTAATGGAATCGAAAATAGACAGACGATAACAACGCGTGTAGTCAATAGTCAGTACTGAAGGACTGCACGTTTTGGCTCTCAACGGATCACGATACAGAAAAATCACCATATAGTTTTTTTTTTTTGGTGAAAAGGGAAATTACAAAAAGCTAGAGCCAGTACCCATATATAACACCAGAAAGCATGCTCATATTAAGACTAGCAGGAGGATCATTCCACAAATGCTCCTTCATAGCTCCATCCAAAACAAGGTTAGCAAGCTTGTCTGAGCATATGTTCGCCTCCCTATTAAATTCTATTAAATTCATAGTACCATTATACCATATAGTTTACGTCTTGTTAAATTCTATTAAATTTCTATTTACAGTGTATTTTGAACATTTAAAAAAATATATAATTCAATTCATTTCACATGAATTCCACACTTTTTATGTTTGGAACAAATGAAATAGTTTAGAATTTAAATGAAGTTCATTTGAAATTTAAAATTATAAATTCCACATCAAATATGATGGATTTTATTTTATGAAATTTATTTAAGATAATTTGTTATTTTATATGTTTCAAGTAACATTTTTATTCTTAATATTACACATACTTTTTACTTAAATAAATTAATAAAGAGCTATCACCAATTCATCTTAAATGTGCATCTAACCAATTACAAGGTTTTTCTCTCAACTTATCTTTTTTTTTTATTGAACAACAATTAATCTCTTATTTTTTATATTTTTAGTTGATCAATGCTAGTTTTAATTAAAAATTTGAGGGTAGTATGCCATATAATCATTGTATGTATACCCATATAAATCTTTTTTAAAAGAAAGAAAAAAGAAAAAAGAAAAAAAAGAGGAGAGAGAGAAAGGGAGAGAGAGAGGGAAAATACTTGAGTTGTGAAAAGAGAAATTTCTTTGTCTGTAGGATCACATTATGAGAGAGAGAAATTATGGGCCACATTTTTTGATCATTTAAATTATGTAAAATTCCTTCATATTTATCAATATTAAATAAAAAAATAGTTGATTTTTGTGTGTGAATCATGTTTATAGTATATATATTTTTAACCAGAATTAATTTACATATTAAAAAATTATAATTAATAAAAAAAATATTATAATTCTATGTTAAAGTAATTAAACAAATAAGTAAATCTAATTAAAATTAAATTCATAATATAAATTTATAATTTTTTTCTTTTAATTCTTAAGATAGAAGAATAATTAAGAAAATAATATTGTAATAATAAAAATTATACTCTAATTTTATTTTTATTTTTTAATTCATAGTTCCTTTTGTAATAGTAATTCATAAAATTGGGAATAATTAGAAAAATAATTAATCACCAAAAAAGAATATAATCATATTAGTATTAAAATAGGAAGAGTTAGAAAAAAAAATAGTAATATATTTGAAACACAATATTTTAATATTGTGAAATAATAACTAAAGGTTACTTTAATTCAATATAGTTTCTTTTGTTAATTTTGATTGATAAGAAGAAAGTAAGAAAAAAATTAATAGTAAAAAAGAGTTATCTATTACTATTAAAACTTAAAAGTGAGAAGAATTAGGGAAGAAATAAATTAATAGTCTATTTTACCCACAATATTTTAATATCATGAGATAATAAGTACCTATGTAATGCTAAAAATCCATAAGAGTATTTAGGGAATCAAATTTTTATGTCATTAAGCTATTTTTATATATAATATAAATAAATATATATTAATTGATTAATTACATTTTATCCCTATAAACTATCATCCATTTAGTAATAGCCTCCATGAACGATCAAATTAGGCATACAACCTTTTTATTTGAGTCATAATTAGTAAATAACCCCCCATCATCCAAATTATCTATTAAATATAAAAAATTAATTCAAAAAAGATTAAACGATCATTGCTATAAGTTTTCTGATGTCGTTTTTCTTTCTTTCTATATATTTTTTTTTCTAACAATTGAATTATCTATATTAATCCAATTTAGTAAATATTGATTGAAATATATAATATATTATACTAAACTAAAATCAACATAAAATGTTCATTTGATAGAAAAAAAAATTAAAAATTAAAAAAGACATTAAAAAACTTATAACAGTGATAGTAATTTAGTCTATTTTGAATTAAGTTGTTAGATTTATGAATAATTTGAATAGTTGTGAGCTATCTATTATTTATGATTGAAATAAGAGATTATATACCTAATTTGATTGTTGCTATATTAATTTTGAGGAACTTCAACCCAATCAACAATAAAAATCCATTTTCATTTTATACCTTTTCATTCAAAATCATTCATACCCAAGTGTTATGGATGATGAACAATATTTTCAAGGGAAATAATTTAAAATTTTGATTCATTCACACATGTCTATTAAACTGTAACCACTCACCTAATTTAATATCTTGAATTTGTCATTTCAAGTTAAATCAAATTAACAATCTTAATATATTATGTACTTGTGGTTGTTTATTAGATAACAAATTTACTTGATTTTCTTCATAATATGCTTAGTGGTAAGTGTCAATTTTACTTTTTTTTAAACATCAATGCTGTTAAATGATTAACTCCTTGACTTGAGTGTCAATTATTTTGGTTGAATGAGTTTAAATGATGATGGGTTCATTGTTGTTGTTGATTTAAAATTAATATATATACATATATTAAACCTAATATTTAGAAGGATAATTGAGTCTTAATTATTTATAGTTAAAGTTAATTATCAATTTGGATGATTTGGGCTATTTGTCAAATGTATTCAATTATAAGATGATATATGCTTAAATCTATAAATATAGAGGGATATTGCAACTTGAATAGTATTAAGTGGTCAAAGTGCAATTGACCCCAAAAAATTATATATATATTTTATATTTTTATAATATCAAACAAAATCTGTGCATTTTGCATGGGTCACATGCTAGTTATATAATATAACAACTATTATAATCTAATGATCTAGCATACATGTTAAGATATTATACGTGAATTCTTCGTAATTATATAAGTAATAGATTTTCTTAAAACAAATTAGAGTAAGAAAGAATATATATATATATATAAATAAATTAAAGTTACAACCTTATTAGATGATTTGGATATAGATCTTTATATCAGTTAAATGTTAATCACAAGTAAACAATGTACATGGTTATATAATAAGTTAGAAACTAATGATTTTATATAAAAGTATGTATATATGTATATATAACTAAAACTTATTTAAGTCACACAAATTAAAAAATTTTAATGAGTGGACCAAATATTTTAAGTAATCTACTTATTTTCTTCTTTTGTTTGCATTCGGTTCCATCTGTTTCTGCTAACTGTGGCTGTTGAGACTATAGTCTCTTCTCCTCCATCACCGACTTCACCTCTTAAGCAGGAATTGTCCAAAATTTCTGGTGGGTTCCTTCTGTTTTGGTGGTTGTCAAGGTATTAATTCAGTTTTCTTTCAATTTTGTTCATGGGTGAAACCGACCTGCCTTCCCCTGTTGATGTGTAATTGTTTTCTTGGCTGATTGGTGTGGGTTGCTTTATTTTTTGACAAAGTAGCTGGGTTCTTCCTGCCTATGGTTCGTATGATGTATGCTTGAACCAAGAATCAAGCTTAAAGGGAGGCGGCAGCAAGTGTAGAGCAGAAATTTTAGTGGCCCTGTTTTGAGTGGTTGATCTCCTTCCTTTCTTATTCTGTTTTGTGAATATGGCTGTAAGTTTAGTTAGTCAGAAATTGGTGGATTCAACTTGAAAGTTGAGTGGAAGTGTGTTCAATTTGGAGCTAAAATTATCAACCAAGCTGCTGTCCCCTGTTTTGGGCAGCAACTTGGTTGCCAATTTCCTTTTGATAGTTGATGTTGAACATGAAAAGAAGGGAGAGTTTGGTAGTTTAGTGTAGGACGGCAGGGAGAAGGATGAAAGGGCAAATGGAGCTGAACCGTGAGCCTTATGTGACATTGAGCATGGTCCCTAACTAGAAAAAAAAGAAGGGGGATTCAATTAAACTAAGTTGTAGGTTTACTGAACTTGTAAAAACAAATTATGCAAGATAAAAGAATTAACATTAAAAATCAATAATTAAGGGTAATGAACTTATATATATATAATATATACACGCATATTTAATAGTTGCTAGTAAGCACTAAAAAGTATATTTTTAATTGTTAATTAAATTTTAAGAAATTAATTCAATTTTAATTCAAAAAGTGAAATATGATTAATACAAGAGTTATGAGAATTTGTACATTTTAAAATAATGAACTAAAGACGTATGAGAATTCATACGGTATTATATATATGTAAGTTTGTTCACGTAAGTTTCAACAATTAAATAGTAAATTACAAATTATGGAATTAGTTATGAAGTGATTATCTTTAGTAATATATAAATTTATTATTTTTAGTTCGGGATCGTATCGAGAATACATCACCACATTCACAATCTAGGTAGGAGGACGAATGAAATCCATGAGCTTTGTGAGTGAATTACGTGTCTTATAATTGCCGGATTATTATGTGTATATTTGAATTGATGTGTTATATTGAGAAATACGCTAGTATATTATTTCAGTTATTTAATTGAAACTATAATTGCTTGATATTGGGTGTAGTTGATAAGGCCCAACAAAACTGAGATTTTTCTGAGAAATGAATTTTGTTTTCGAAATTGAAATCCAGGTGCACCTAGGATATGTTGATTTAAAATTCTGTGATATTCTGATTCTGATAAATATTTTTTTTAAATTGAGTACTCAGTCCCGGTGAGATGGATTGTGTATAGAGAATTAATCTGTTGTGCGGGGGCATAAATGCCTGGTGTGAATAGATATTGTTGTGCAGAGGCGTAAATGCCCGGTGGGAATAAATATTGTTGTGCTGGGTTGAGTTACTGGTTGGCCCTTTGTTTGTTTGTTAGTATGATTTGATTGATATGTTGAAATTTGTAAACCACGTGAATTGTGATAATATGATAATTATAATTTCGTACATGCATAAGTAATTTAAATACAAGGTTAAAATACGATATATGTGTTATATGATGCTGGTACTCTTAGGGTATATGGTTTGCTCACTAAGTTTTGTGACTCACTCTTTTCTTTGTTTTCATATTTTTTTAGTTTCAAGGAAACTACTATTGGCCGTGATAGAATTCAATACCTGCCGACTCTGTTGCGGCAAGGTGTATCTCGACAATAGCATACTTGGAGAGTAAGGAACGACACTTGCAGTCACTTTAGGTATTATGCATTGTTATTAGATATATATTGAATTCACCATGATGATTTCATGTTTTGTTAGAAGTAGAGCTCCTTTGTATATTTTGATATTTTGATACTATGTTTTACTATTGACTTTGTAAACAAGTTGTTTATATGTATTATGGGTATGTTCCATCTTACGGGAACCACTACTAATATTTTTAGTAATCGTTTTATGTTTAATAGTCGAGTCCGGACTTTATTTTAATTCAGTAATATTTTAGTGGTCTTAGCTGTAATGTGTTTTTAAGTTAGAAATGCACAGTACTTGAGTATTCAGGGTTACAGGGTATGGTTATCTATTCTGCCGGCCAATCATACCTCTATTTGAGGGTGTGACAACAACTACATGCAAAATAATTTTATTTTCTCTCTAATATCATATTTTTGTTAATTTCATCCTAACTCGATCAATATTATCCCGTAATTTTTAAAATATTTATATTATCTTTTCTCAGCATACCACCCATCATCTTAAACAAAATTGTTAATGTGATTTAAAATATTATATATATTTTTTACATGTATGCTCACTTGGCAAAAAAGAAATAAAAATCGTTCTTAAAAGATCATTATTTTATCAATTTCATCCTATATATAATTTTTGGACAATTCCATCTTAAAGTATCAATTTTTTACTTCTCACTCTCTTTCAATCCTTTCTCACTCGTCTTCCTAAATAAAATTTAAAATAGTATCAAGCCGATCAAATTTCTTTTTCCTCATCCATAAATCAATAAATAAAAAATAAAAAATTAGATAAGTTTCGTCAAGTTGTTAAAATATTCAAATAATCATAAATTCTAATTTTATGATTTTTAAAAAAATATAAAGAAAATGAGTGAGTGGATACATGAAAGAGTATGGAAAGAAATGATACATGAGAAGCAGAGAAGAGTACAAAAATAATTTTCTCTTACTATTATTTTTTATCAACTTAGCACATGTGAAAAAATATTATATTTTAAGTCATGTCAATAATTTTCTTCTAGAATGCTCACAATGATAAAAATGAACAAAGACATTATAAATATTAACAAGTGTAATATTTTAATGACAATAGATATTCTTTTGCATGTAAGTAAACAATCGTATATCTATATATTTACTAATAAAAAAATTATCTTACATAATGATTAAGTAAAAATATAAAGAAAATAAAAATCATAAAGACGTCACTGTTGTTATAGAGAGATCACATAGAGAGAAAAGGGAAAAAAAGAGTTAGGAGAAATAAAGGCAAAAAGTTGTAGACCAAAAAAAAAAAAAAAACATAACTAGCATTGTTTCTCAATTAATTTTCCCTTTCTATTTTTTAATTTTTAATTACCATAAACAAAAATAGGAGATAAAAATTATGTTTATATATATATATATATTATATATCAACTGATTTAACTGATAAAATTTATTGGCACAAATTCAATTTCAAAATCAAATCTGCATCCATAAGATAAAAGGCTTATGGCCAATAAAAAAGAGAACTTTCTCTAATTATACAGTTCATAAGCCTCGTGCCTAGCATAACCACCTATATTTACTTTAAGATTAAAGTGTTCGTTTGCCTTGTTCTTTTATCGTTCATTCTAAACTGCTTTCTTCTACACTAATTATTATGTACATATTACTTTGAATTAAATCAATACATCCAACAGATGAATACATTTCACTTCTAACTTCTCGAACTGAGCAAGTGGAAAGTTCAAACCAACTTCGATATCACTTGGTGACATTGAAAAAGGAATATATGTTTGAAGCAAACTCATACTATAGATATTGTAGCCATTCCACAAAAGTCTAATGCTGATATCACAATGTACATATTACCAGTTTTTACCAATTTAAAATGTATTTGGTAAAGTGGAATAACCCAATGCCACAAAAGTCTAATGCTGATATCACAATGTAGTAACAGAAACAGACTGAACTATTCAGAATTAAAACTAACCAAGAGTTACTCCCTTAATAGAAAAAAGAAATATACTGACTTTTGATCATAGTAGGCATCATTGTGAGTTTATTTTTTGACTTTGCGTTGTACTCAATTATTGAAGGTTCACCACCTATCAACAAATACCACCCACGACTCACTTGCCCACTGCCTCCAAAGGGTCAAGCAGAATTCAGCTTCTGGCCACAGGTTGTTATTAGTTACGTATGGCCACCAGCTGCTTGCCTCCCTTTCTTATGTTCCAACCTGACACTATAAAATGTATCAAATGACCCTTTTTCAGACAGCTTTCTGCAAATGTATTAACAACCAAACTGATTATGAAACAATGTCTTACTGTCAGGTGAACAACTTGGGCCCAGAATTTGACCTATAAGTGCCTAAATTTTCACATGTTATCCTACACAAGTGATGCATCAACTTAGTATGGAAGTTAAATCAACATTTTATTGAAACCCTTGATGTGTGATGTAACTTCCATAAATATAACGCCAGAGAAACCCAATAGTGATGCCCATATTTAGCTTATCCTCTATTTAACCGTCCTAATTCAAATATCAGACCGTATTCAAAGCTGCTTTGGCCTCTATCAAAATGTAGCATACCATAACTTCAAGAACCTAACACGATTTCCACCAATAACCTACAAAATATCAACGTCCCTATAGATACAGTTATCAAGTACTTTCTACAAGCAGAACAACTGCCTCAACCCCCATCTTTTTTTCTTCCTATTGATAATTTATGCCTAAGCCCTAATTTATAAAAATGCCAGAAAATCATGCATCATATTTTCAAGTAATCAGATAGAATATAAAATTATTGGAATTTTTGTTTAAACCCATCAGCTATGGCCCATTCTCACTCCAAAGACCTGTGGTTTGTACTTCCATTCTGATATATAATAACAGAAGTGAAAGGAATTCAATGCTTCTAAGGCCAAAACTATTGGGATCCAGTTGTTCTTCATCAATAATAAGCAGAAATTTCCGGGAAGTGGTGTAAAAATGATAACAGAGTATAGCACATGGAGCAAAGCCACAAAAAGTCAGAACCACATTGAGGTGAAGGGAAAATAAGCCGGATCAATAGTGGGTTAACTGAAATTTTCTATAACATAAACCTAAACCCTATCATTATTTTCTCATCTTATTTCCTTTAAAACCACATCCCTAACAATCTAGAATGCCGCCGTGTTCTTACCCTAAATTTCCAGCAATGTAATCTGAACCCTAGCCACTTGTCTAAAACTCCATCTGTCAAACCATAGCTTCATCTCCAAACCTTAATGATAATTCTAAACCCTAAAAACCACAACTTGGGAATCCTAAGCCCACCATAAAACCTTCACACTTTCTGGGATTCGTCCTATCTTCCTGGATTGAACATATTTATAAAAGCAGAAGTTAGTGACAGCAGTAATATGACCAAAAAAAAAAAAAAATTCATTATTTCGAAAAACAAAATAGTAAAACAAAACTGTAGTCTGGACACAATTACTGCAGAATATTGCATGCAGGCTGTAGCCCATGCACACACAATTCCACAGAGGAATAAGATAATAGCATTCCAATATGACATTAATGATCCTGACACTACACCATATCTGAAGGTATTGACAAACTAATTACCTACTCAAATTAATGCCTTTGTAAACTACATGAGAAAAAAAGATCTATTGAACTGAAGATTAAAAGTTTTACTATACATATTAAGTATCAGAGGGAGAAATGGTAAAAGAAAAGACCCCTTTTAAAGAACAGAACTAAGAAATACTATCGATTTGATAATGATTTCTTAATACCGATGGGATAAGATCAGATCTAAGACATCAAAAATTTATGTAACACTCACTTGTTAGAACAACACAGCGAAGGTAATTACATATTAAATTTGATGACATACACTAGTATACTTTATACCTCTTACATACCATATTGATATTTCACTTCTCGGGCTACAATAAGTTCCCCAATGTTATCAGCATTGCTAGTATCTGACGGCATCAATATCTCATCATCCGCTGTGAAATTGTATCTACCCCCAATAGCTCTAAGAAACTGGTAAACTTCAAACATGGTAGGCCTCTCCTTAAATGTTGGTAATACACAATTGCAAGCAACCTTAAGAAATTGGAAAAGCTCACCATCAACACCCTTACCAAGCAAAGATTTATCAATAGCGTCCTGGAGTTGAGAGTTGCTTGAGAGCTTTGTAATCCATTCTACCAAATTTCCTTTAAAGTCTTCGGGAGCTTTCGACACATGGGTAGGTCTCTCACCTGTCACCAATTCGAGAAGTACAGTTCCAAAGCTGTAAACATCACCCTTTGGAGTAGCCACAAGAGTTCTTGTATACTCGGGGGCAACATAACCTAAATCCCCAAACTCCCCATTCACAAAAGTACTTAAATGTGTATCAACTGGGTTCATCAGCCTAGCAAGGCCAAAATCTGAGATTTTGGACTCAAAATCTTCATCCAATAAGATGCAGTTAGAGCTTATGTTTCGGTGGATGATACGGGGATTGCAGCTATGATGTAGCCATGCTAATCCTTTTGCTGCCCCAATTGCAGCTTTCAGCCTTAAAGGCCAGTCCATAGCATTGCCTCCGCTGTCAGAAGAATGTAGCTGATCATGGAGGCTACCGTTTGGCATATTTTTATAGACCAAAAGCCTCTCCTTTTTAGCCACGCAAAATCCTAACAGGGGAACCAAATTGCGATGCCTGACACTGCCCAGCGTAGCCATCTCAGACACAAATTCTTTCTCAGAGTGTTGAGATTCCTGCAACCTCTTAACCGTGAGGGATGTGCCATCGTTAAGCACAGCCTTGTACATGGTTCCCGTTCTTCCTGACCCAATGATATTGTCTTTGCTGAAGTTGTTAGTAGCTTTCAAGAGATCACTTAATTTCACTTTTGAAACTGACTTCTCAAACATAGAAACCTGAAGTTTAAACAAATACCAATTAATTAAAAGTAGTTCAAATAAAAAACAAAAGAAAAAATCAATATCGGGTCCCTGATGTGATTAAAATAAGGAAGAGTTATTAATCAAAATGGCTTGCCTTAATTCCCTTAGTTCCCTTTAAACTCCTTGCCCACTTGTTTCCTTCAGGGTCTTCTTCCTTCTTTCTCACAGACATATGACGCAAATAGAAGAACATACCAATGCCCAAACCTATTGCTGCGACTGTCACTCCACCAGCAGCTGCTCCTGCTATAACTGCAGTGTTACGCTTCGAAGCTCTTAGGCAAGGCTCCAAGGTACCTCCACAGAGTCCCAGATTATTTGCATAACTGTCTGCTGAAATTTTAGCATCTTTAAAGGTTGGAACTGGCCCTGTCAAGAGATTGTTGGCCACACTTAAATGCATTAATCCTTGGAAGCAAAGCAAGTTGTAGAGGAATCTGACCTGTCAACCCATTATGATCAAGTTTGAGGGAATTTAAATAGGTACAATTTGCTAGACTCACAGGGATCTCCCCTGATAATCTGTTCGAAGAAAGGTCAAGATTTGTCACAAACTTGACAAGTTTGGAGATATTGCTTGGAATGGTTCCAGATAGTTCATTACTTGAAAGATCTAATCCTGTTAAGCTGGAGCAGTTCTCAATGCCACTAGGAAACTGCCCCTTTAGTCCCATATTGGAAAGTTTGAGATTTAAAACCCTGTTCTCATCAGGATGCCAACAATCAACCCCAGCAAATCTACAGATAAAGCCTTCAGTTTTATTGTTGAAATTCCATGAAGTGTGCAAATAATTATAAGGGTCTTCAAGTGCATCCTTTATTCTTCTCAAGCAAAGGATATCAGTATCAGTACCATCGTTCATACCACAATTAAACAGCAACCAGATATGGATGTAGAAAAGAAGAGTCAGAACTCGGCTACACAAAATCATCTTGGCACAGAACCCCAACCAGAACGGAAGATGTGAAAACTTCACTCAGATTATCAAATTCAATTCACATCGGTGCACAGCATACAGAACCCACAATTCCATAACGCTCAAAAGAACATACCCTAAAACAAATTCAACCGAAAACACAAAGCAGAAACACAATTCAGCAATTCACACGGACTTCAAGAAAGCAGCTGATAAATTCAAACAGAAAAAGCAGTAAACTTTTGATAGAAAACAAATATCAAAAGTCGCACAGTACACCAGATAACAGAAGCAAAGACATCAAACCAGGAAAGACCGACCCAGTTGACTTGATGGTATTGATCAACATAAGCATAAACTCACAAAGCCCAGATGAAAATATATTAATTGTGTAAAAGAATTCAGACCCACCAAAGTTATCTGAAAAACCTAATTAAGGTAGCCGCAGAAGCCTCCTGACTTTGGAAGGAACGAGGAAAGTCGTCCTGCCCGAAGAGAAAGGCAACCTACAAAATTACAGAAGAACAAAACCCACCCCAAGGTTTGAATATCCAAAGCCAAAATTAGAACATATTACAAAGAAAGATAAAACCATAGAAGAAAACAGTACCTACGTGTGTATACAAAATCTTTTTATTGGAAAAGATTGAGAGTGAGAAGAAAAGACATTCATTGGGTTAACGAAGAAAAGCCATCTTTTCCAAACTCAGAGACGACTGGACTGCTGGAGCCAAGACTTTGAGTGCTTGGCTCGCTAGACGCGTTTGCTGAAAATATGAGCGAATATAGAAAAATTGAAGGAAAAAGCTTTTATTTTATTTTGGGGATAAAGGAAAGGCTTTTCATTTCCGTTGAGTAAATTACTAAAATGAAATTAAAATTATGAAACCAAGTTGATTTGAAATGAATTTTATGTTTTTGTATAAATAAATTTGTGTAGATTTTAAATGACATTGATTTGAAATTTACATGCTCTTCATCTTGAACTCTAAGCAAAATAGGTTAGATTTTATTTGAAAAATTCATTTGGAATTAATAAAAAGTAGGTTATAACTAAAACAAATTTTTTTTATCATATTTACCCTAATCTTTTTAACCTAAAACTGAAGAGTTAAGAATCAGCAATATTTCGCTCTTCAACTACAAGCAGTACAGTTTCTCTCCTCATTCAACCACAAACAATAGTACTTACTCCATCAACAAATAAGGGTATTACAAGAAAAATATATAAATTGATGAATGAATTTTTTATGTTCTAAAAAAGAGAATTTATTTTAAATTAACTGAATTCTATAAGTATAATTTTCTATTCTAAATAAGAGAATTTATTTCAAATCAATTGTATTCTATAATTCATTTCAATTTAAATGAATATTATCTTTTAAGTAGTTCCAAACACATTGTTAGGGAATTCAAAACTCTTCTAAGTAAGATGATGAAAAATTAACCGTGTTATAAAATAATTTGAAAAAAAAAAAAAAAACTAAAAACTATGAATTTACCAAGAAATTAATCTTAATTTTAACCTATTATTTTTATAAAAAAGAAGAGAATATATTTAGCACATGGTCACGTTAAGCAAATTTATCCCTATTTTTGTGTGCTTGTATGTGAAATTAATCCTTTCTTGATGGAATGTGATCATTCTCTTGGCTTTTTATTTGGGTCATAAACTGAATATTGCCGTTTAAACTAAATAATTTTTGTGACTTGTCAGTCGATAATGGCTTGAAAAATTGATGGATACACTATCGTATTAAAGGAAATTTATTCGACTCGTTGGATACAAGTGAATTTCGGTAGTGCTCTACTGTAACATCTCCACTTGCTGGGGATGCCAATATAAGTTTCAACCGAAATTAAATGTTTTTTGTTCCTTGGAGGAGACCATTAATTTTAAAATGATATTTTAGAATCATTTTGTGAAAAAAAAGAAAAGAAAAGACTATTTATAATTGGTGATAGCAATGAGATGTAATTTGCTTGTGATAATGAACTTTACAAAACAAGTCTTGATAACGTCAATGTTTTGACAAAATGAATTTAATTTGTTTGTGATATAAAATCCTCCTATTGGTTTCTAAGTATAAAAATGAGGATGAAATTAAGATGGATGATGGAAGATGGAGGAAGAGTTTTTTTTTTTTTTCCTCTTTGGGTAGGTATTGATTTAACAAGGTCTCTAATATTTTTATTTATGTTGGTAAGTTTTGAATAATAATTAAATTTAATCAACCATAGAGATTAAATCTAATTGACATTAGAGATGCCTTTGTTGTTTCTGATTCTTCGCTAGAATTATATTTCACTCTTCCACAAGTAATTGAAATGGATTGAGTAGGAGAAAAAAAATATCGTTCAAAATCTTGATAAATATCATTTATTTGATCATTCTTTTTGTTATTATAGATTAAAAGTGCACTTGGTTCAACTGGTAAAATCACTTGGTATTGACACCAAGTACTTAGGATAAAATCCCACTTTCACCCGATGATAGGATTTGATCTCAATCTTGCATTGTTTTTCTGACCTCTACCCAATTCCTCAATGAATCGCTGAAGCCAAATCATCTTTTTGCTTGCTTCAGTCATAGCAACATTCGCAATACCTCGATGTTCCTCTCAAGTACTTGAGTATCCATTGTACTGCCTTCCAATGTTCTTTTGCTGGATTTTGGATGAATCTACTCATAACTTCTACTGCATGTGCAATATCCGGTATTACACTAACCATTACATACATCAAACTTCCTACAACGCTTGCATATGGCACCCTTAACATGTACTATTTCTCTTCTTTCCTTAAAGGACATGGCACTAAGGATAATTTGAAATGACTTGCTAATGGTGTACCAATAGGTTTTTTTTCTCCATGTGAAATCTCTTCAGCACCGTTTCGATGTACCCTTCCTGCGATAAACATACCTTTTTTTCTTTTCTCTGTCTCTCTTTATTGTATCATTAGGATTTGTTGAGCCTTACCCAAGTCTTTCATATCAAAGTTTGGACAATTTTTTTCTTTAAATAATTTATTCTTTGCATATTATGTCCGCAACTAACATGTTATCCACATACAATGCAAGAATAATGAAATCATTGCTCTCATGTAGGCCAGGAGTATTACAAGAGAGATTTTTATTTTTTGTTTTGATGGACCTTTGATACGAATTACAAATGCAAGAGCACGTATCATCCTTAAGTAATATAGTGATAAGTAAAGATCGTTCCTATGAGAAATTTACAAACTATTATGCTAAAATATTAAACTTACCAATTCCAATTTTAATCAAACAACTGAGATTTGGGTGGATTATGAACTAATTATAAACTAAAAGAAAATTAACACAAGAATAAACTGGAGATAAACCGAGAACTACAATTTTCCCTCAATATTTCACTTGAATTACTATTATCTTGTCTTATTAGTTATGGCAAATAATTATTAATCTAGGATTCTTAATCAATTATAAACATATTCTTATATCTTAAAAATATATCTCACTTAATCAATTTATTATATTCTTATGTGAATTAAATTAGACAAGTCATTAAGATTGGACCTAATTTAGCTATACAAGGCATATAGGTATATTTCTATCCTATACATAAATCAAACTCAACAATATGGGTTGAATTCAATCAAGTGCTAGTTCATTCAAGGCTATCCTAACTTACTTTTCCACATAAGCTTCCTAATTCAATCTAAAAGACAGCCAGTCAATTGGAAGTATTAAGCATAAAATAAACTAAATAAATTATACATAAAAACCTAAGCAATCCATATATAACATAATATCAAGCTATATGTTGAGTTCTAGTTGCAATTCTAAAAAAGAAACTACTCCATACTACTTAGTATAAACATGGTTTCAACAGTAATAAACATCAAAGAAGACAATGAAAGTAAAGAAAGAGTAGAAATAGAGAAAGTTATGAAGGTTGCCAGTCTTTAAGCTTCAACGATACTTGCTCCTCTTGCTTCCTTGCACCCTTAACAAGCTTTAATATTCCAGAAAATCTTTGTTAACTTGTGTCTCCAATTGTGTTTCTTAAGTCCTCAAGATAGTCCCCTTTTTATAAGCTTAAAATTCTCAATTTCACTTCAATTCAAATTAGGAATTGGGTTAGCGCCATGGCTATAGCTTTACAGCTTCCGCGATTAGCAACTTTACAGCTAATGGCATCAAAAATCGACTGAAACAAGGCATGTTGGCAATGGCTTGGCCACCACAAGCCTCATCTTTCTAGAGTTGCAGAACCCACTTGGTCTCCTTCTGGTGCCATGGCGCCAGCCTCTTGGGCAGGTCCTCATGTATTGCACGTTTTTAGCTTTTTAGTCTCTAATTTGACCTCTAATAGGACTCCTTGTATTGGACCTTCAAAACACAAAAACTAAGTTACTACAAGTTATAATTCCTATAAAACACCTAAATCATAATCCTAAAACAACTAAGAATCAACATCCTAATATAATACGGACTCAACCAAGAATTCAACTAAAACTAAGAAAAAATCAACTAAAACTCTAGAACATAGCTAAATTAATGAGTAAAAGAATGTAAAATAAATCAATTTCCAAGAGTTATCAGCCATTCACAGTTTATACTTATGCAGACCAGGAGTATAATGCAGTTTAGGCTTATACGATTAAGAGCACCAACCTCTATGAGTTATAATCTTTCAAGAATTTACCATTGATCGGTCTGACCATTGTCAACAATTTTGTATGCTCTATTAGTGTAGGCTTTTATCATGACACAAGTTTCATCCCACTTTGACAGGAATTTGTTTCCAGTTTTATGAGTCGTGATAATAAACCTTCGTAAAGCAAGTACCAGATCGCCAACTTAGTATGATCCAGGATAAACTTTTTTATGGTATGTCCTGATCAGTCTAGCTTTGGTAACATTCAAGATGTTGTTGAGCCTCAAGTCTCTTTTCATCCAGAGCCTTTAATTCTTACAACTGTAATCTGGAATTTTCTTCTTCAATCAAACCTTCTTGAAATGCAATCCTTAAGGATGGTAATTGGAGTTTAAGTTGGAGAACAAGCTTTGACGCCATATACAAGAGAATATAAGGTAGCTTATGTTGGAGTCCGATATGTAGTTCGGTATGCCTACAATGCTTCACCAATCCTTTCATGCTAATCCTTCTTGGTAAAGAGTTTTCTTCAATGCTTATGTCATTCCATTAGCTTATGCGTAATACATTAGAATTTATATTGCTTGAACTTGAATTTCTCAAGGAACCATTATTGGTAGTGATATATCACATAACACCTTATCTATAAATAATATGTGTCTGAATGAAGTCCATCACATTCTATTTTTTCATTTCCTTTAATGGTATAGCTTAAGCCCACTTTGAGAAATAATATGTCGCTATAAGAATGTATGAGTATCTCTTTGATGATTTTGGCGTTAAAGGACCTACTATATCAAGTCCCTATCCATCAAATGGCCAAGAAGTGATTATGGGGTGTAATGGTTCTTGCAGGATAATGAATGAAATTAGCATGGAATTGACATGTGTCATATTTTTTTGGCATAATTCATTGAATCTTTCACCATCGATGGCCAATAGTAACCCATGAACTTTACTCTGTCATGTAATTTTGGACTGGATTGATGAGTTGCACAATGCCAGAATACGCTTCCATTATTGCCTTATGTGCTTCTTCCTCTCCCAAGCAACGTAGCCATAACCCATCAAACAAGCGATGATATAATATGTCCCTAAAATATATGAGTGTTGGGGCTCTTCTTTGAATTTCAGGTCTATATTGTCAATCTTCTAGAAGCTTATGTTAAAGGTAATCAATGATAGGGTGCCATCAATCTTCTTTTTCAATAACACATATGGATATCATACTGACCTCCTTCAACTTTTCAACTATTTTGAGTATTGCCTATCATTGGTACATGGTCACATAAATTACTTCCTGCCTAGAAAAAGCCAAAATGGTGGCTAGATTTGCCAGTGCAACAGCTTGCCTATTTTCCTCTCTTACAACATGTTGTAAACTGATATTGTCAAACATTTTAAGTGAGTCTCTTTGCATGCTGGTAATATGGGATCAAGTCTTCCTTTTTCACCTCGTATTAATCTAGAACCTAACTAATTACTAGTTGCGAATCCCTATATAACTCAAGTTGTGTTATTCCAATCTCTAATGCAATTTCTAGACCAGTAAGCAAAGCTTGATATTCTGCAACATTATTTGAACAAAGCTCACTAAGTGCAAAAGAGTTTGACAATATTTGATTTTTTTTAGTTTAATGAACATAATTCTAGCTCCACCTCCATCTCAACGAGCTATACCATCGAAAAACATTTTCCAATATGGTTGTTCTTCTTCGAAAAACACTTCCTCATCTGGAAAGTCATCTAAAAGTTTCCAATCAGAAGGGATCAGATGATCTGCCGGTAAATTTGCTAGCACTTGCCCTTTAATAGCTTTTTAAGGGACATACATAATTTCATTTTATTAGAGTATAGTAGTCCATTTTACCAGTAGTCCGGAAGATATTGGTCTAGACAAGATATACTTTACTGGATCAACTTTCGCCACTAGTCGGATAGTATGAGCTTGCATGTAATGTTTTAGTTTTCAATGGCAAAGAAAAGTACGAGATATATCTCTTCAATAGGTGAATAGTTTAATCAAGCATCATTGAGTGTTTTCCTTTCCTCTCTTCATTTTCTTGAGCCAAGTAATACCCCCAGAGATTTTTCTTACACAACAATATACAGTACCAATGGTTTTCTAGGTATAGGGGCTCCTAAAATCGGTGGTGAAAGTAGGTATTTCTTGAGATTATCGAATGCAATTTTTCATGCTTCATCCCATTTGAAAACTGCATGTTTCTTTATCAGCCTACTAAGAGGCCGACATCGATCGGCTAGGTTCGAGATAAAATGTTCAATGTATGCCAAACATCCTTGTAAACTTCTTAACTCGTTCAAATTTTTAGGTTATGTTATTTTCTGAATGGCATCAATATTAGCCTAATCTATTTCAATATCTTGATAGCATACAACGAATCCAATAAATTTTCCAGATGTCATGCCAAATGCACATTTTAAAGATTCATTCTTAGTTGATATTTTCGTAATTGATTAAATACCATTTGAAGATCTTGTAAATGATGATTTCTAAGTTTGGTTTTAACGACCAAATCATATACGTAACATTTAACATTCTTGTGCAATATATCATCAAATATCTTTTGCATGGCATGTTGGTAAATGACTCCAGCATTTTTTAATCCAAATGGTATAACTTTGTAGTATCATATCCCTTTTGGGGTTCGAAATGCCATCAATTCCTCGTCTTTCGGAGACATCCTTATTTGATTGTATCCTGAAGAACCATTCATGAATGACAATGCTTCGTGGCCAGTCATAGCATCAGTTGTTACTTCCATGATTGGCAACAAAAAATCATATTTTGGACAAGTACTATTTATGTCGCAAAAGTCAACACATACACGAATTTGTCCATTCTTTTTTATTACTGGCACGATATTGACAATCCATGTTGGGTATTGTACATCTCGTATAAAACTTGTTGCAATTAACTTATTTACCTCGGCTTCTATTTGTGGAATGCAAAAGCATATCTATATTCCTTTAAAAGTTCAACGTATTGTTTACTTTTCATTTGGAGTAAGTATACCATTCACAAAAATTGGTTGCAGATCGTCATTGGTGCCAAGATTGACTTCTTCCAATTCCTCCACAATAATCTATACAATCTTCTAGGGACAATGGAGCATCTTCTAGTTTGGTGTTAGATAACTCCTTATCATCATCTTCTTCTATAGTAATATAATAGCTTGTGTTATAACTTAATAGTCTAACATATATGCTAGGACTATGGTACGTAAATTATCGTAATTACATAAGTAATAAATTTTCTTGTGACAAATTAAAGTAAGAAAGTATTTATTTTTATGTAAATAAATTAAAGTTTATCACTTTATTGATTGAATTGGATTTAAATTTCAATCCATGAAAATTGTATTAACAATTACAAAATTATATATATATATATATGTAAATAATAAGTTAGAGAACAATGATTGGTATATATAAATATATATATCTAAAATTTCTTACCACACGTTTTAAGAATTAATTGAGGCCATTAAGTTATATTATTATATTATTTTTGGTTACTTTGTTCTCCTTCCACCGACTTAGATGTATTTTTCTCCTTTTATAGTCTTCGTTGTCTCCTGTCTCGGGAGAGTTCCATTTTCTTGATTTCTAGCCGAGATTTATAACACCTTTAGCAGCAGGAATTCCACTCTTTGGCAAATTTTACTTGCAGCAAACTCTTTCTTTGCTTTTCTTCTCACTTTGGGAGGTAGGGTGAGTAAGTTGAATGGTGTTGGCTGTGGAAATTTGAATGGATAACTGTCCCCTCTGTTCTTCAGCCACGGGTAGGAGACTTGCCATCATTTCCTTTAGGAGATAGCTTCCTCTTGCCTTGATGATGGTAGCGTTCTGCTGGCTATTTGGTTGAATAAGTGAAAGGTATGGTTTAATGGAACCTAATGACTGTGTTTTAATATAAAAAGAAAGGAGTTGTTATGTGCTTATGTGAGAAGGAAATGAAAGAGAAAAGGGAGGGTTATGTCTCCTTTGTGTCACAGTAACAAGGGAGGGTTGGTGATGTATAAATTTTCTTGGCCGTAAGACTTATATAGGTGGATTATGATGGGTTTTAGTTAAAAGTAATTAATTAAACTTTAGTTATGCTAAATTCTATACTTATAGGTTGCTTAAAATTTTAGGCCCAAGATAGTTAAAGACTTTTAATATAGTAGTTTATGTATATAGCAAGTTAAAATGATCCAGTTTAGCTTTAGAGAGTTTTATTAGTTTAATGGTTATAGAGGAACTAAATTATGGATAATTAGTGGGTAAGTTAAGGATTACCTGAATTAAAACTACAGGTGGGAATAAAAGTTAAGAAGGATAGAGGATAGTAATTAAAATAATAATAATAATAATAATAATAAATACAATAAAATAAAAATCATAAGAATTAAAAAGAGTTGATTAAATTAAGTTTAATTCAAGGATAGGAATATGAGTAGTATAAGGAGTTATGAGGTTATATCTATCATATTAGAAAGTATATAAGTACATAAACTTCAAATTCATTTGTCGAAGAGAATATGCATTTCCATTTGTTAAATAAATTTCCTAAAGAATTTAAATGTTTATTATACATAGAGCAATATTTTTACATAAATACTTTTAGAAATAGTGAATTATGGAATTAATCATAAAGTACTTATTTTAAATTATATATAAATTGATGATTTTAGTTTCGGATCGTGTTGAGGATATTTCAACACTTTCGCAGACTCTGCAGACTAACAATCCACGTTCTTGAGCCTTGTGAGTAAATTACATACTCTTTGGTCGCTAGATTCTTTATGTGCAATTATATGTATAGGGGAATAGATGTGTTATATGGAAATATAAGTAGAGTACTTTAGTAATTTATTTGAATTATGTTTGTTTGAGATTGATGGCTGTTTTTGACATTGGTTGTGGTTGATAAGGGCCAACTCGTGAACATTTTCTGAGCAATGGTTTTTATCTCTGAAATTAAGATCCAGGTGCACCTAGGATACTCTGATTTAAAATCGTCAGAAATCCTGATTCTGATATATATTTTTAAAAATTGAGTGCTCAGCCTCGATGGGATGGATTGTGTACGGGAAATTAATTTGGTGTGCGGGCGCGTACATGCCCGGCAGGGGGTGATACTAGCGTGCGGGGCTGGGTTACTCATTGGCCCTTTGCTTGCTTGTATGCTTTGGTTGTTTTGTATGAATTGGTTGCTAAATCAAAAGTGTGAAATATATGTCTCGTGATTATGTGATGCTAGTACCCTCTGGGTACGTGGTTTGCTCACTGAGTCTTTGTGACTCATTCCTTCTTCTGTGATTTTTTTTTTATTTAGCAGGAAAATTAGTTCACTGTGTTAAGATTTGTTACCTACACATACTATTGCAACAAGGTATATCCCGAAGTCACATACTTGAAGCTAATAGGGCGACACTTGAAGTCATTTTAGGTGCTATACTTTGTTGTGTATATTGAGTTAGCTATGGCAAGTCAAGGTGTGGTTAGGAGCAGAGCTCCTCTGAGTATTTTGATATTGTGGTTGAACCGCGATATATACCAGGTTATTGGTGTATATGCGGTTGGACAGGTTTCACTTTATTGGGGATCTCTGCCAAATTAAAAGTAAATATTTATGTCTATATTTTGATTCAAATAAATTTTCTTGGTATTGACGATAAATTGTGTAAGAGTCAGTTATGTTTAGTCATTGTGGATTCAGGGTTATGGATGTTTGGGGTATCCATTCTTCCGGCCAGTCATACCTTCATATGAGGGTGTGACAGCTTGTAACATTGTCCTCTATCTAATTATTGATTGCTTCCGTGTCATCCTCTAAAGGAAGAGTATGTAAGATTGTCCACCTCTTTACTTTTAGCGATCCGTCCATTTTAACTTCTAATGAATTAACACGATGCATACGAGATGGTATGAGACTGTATACTTCATCATCATACTTCAATTCGACATCTTTCACCATCTTCTTTACTTTTGAATGATGAATTTTAGAAGTTTTGCTTGTAACACCAAAACAATCAAATACTGACTTTCGTGTTTGAGATAAGGTTTTTCTCCAAGTCTAGCTTTTGGGGTAAGGACATCATAACCTTTTATCTCAGTTTTGTTTGTGTTTCATTGAGACCAGTGTATCTTCTCTTCGGTGAGATGTGGATTTAGTTGTCCCAGTACCCTTGGCTTTGCAAAGTCGTAGTCTACCTTAGCTAATAGCTTGTAACTCTTTGAACCATACACATTTTCCTTTCGTGAAGACTTACCATTCTTTTTAGCATATTTTACGAATCTTGACGATGGTTTTTCTAAGAAGAATTCTCCAACTTCGTTAACAGAAACGTATGGTTCTTCTTCAACTCTTGAATATCATCCATTTTGAACATTTCTTTCTCTTTGGAGTACTCAGTGAATGGCGACTGATCTTTTTTTTACGTTGAGAAGTCGTGACATAGTGAAGTAGAGGAACAAACATAGAAGATGTAAATACCTCTTTTTATTGTTAGGCTTACTGGTAGCCGATGTTTCATTAGTGATGTCCTTCTTGCTTTTAATAGAAGGTTCATTCGGAGTTGTCATTTGGAGTGGTTCCTTGCAACTAGATTTCTCTTCACTCATCAGTGGAATATCTAAACTAAGGACTTTGTTCACCTTATCCTCCTCTAAGTAAAACTTTGCATCTCAAAATGTGTTTCTGCCTCTATAATGTTTTCAAGTCTGCATTAACTCTTCTTACGCCATTCTGATAATACTTGAAGCATTAATGCAGTGTTAATAGGACAATCCCATTCTTATGTATCTATGGTCAGGTGAAGTAACATTTTGTAAGTAGTCTTGGCAGTTAATCACATGGAACAAGGCAGTGAATTTCAACTCATTAGTTAAAATTTCAAGACATATTATTCCTATAGCTCATTATGCTCCTTAATTAAAACCTTGAATCACCATGCAACTTCAAGAAAGTTCTCCCATTGAGATCCTAAGCTCTTTCATGGTGGCCCTGGGCATTATATTAACAGCGAATCATTCATTGATCAACATTCTATTAACTTTTTGCTTTCGGATTTAGCCAGACACAAAAAAGTGGCCTATTGTGAGGTTTTGATCCAAGAAGCAAGTCTTCATTCGTCAAAGATATCATAGTTAAACAACAAAGTGAGACTTTATCATATTTTGCAGATTTAGCAAATTCAAGAATATAAAGCTCTAGCTTTTTTAGAACTTGCATGAGTGTTTCTCGTGCTAAACCCGGTAGTCACAACAATGCGGCGATATTCATATAACCAAGTAATTTTTGAAGTTGGTCCAAGACTTCCAAACTTTCGATAGTCATTTCTTTAACTTCTTTTTTGTCTTCTTCTTAGGACCTCATAAGAAGATACCATATGTACAGTCTCTACTTGTTCATCTCGAAAAAATCTCTTTAGGAAGTATTCTTTTAAGGTGATAGGGGTTTGTTCTTCTTGGATAAGCACATTTTCAAAAGAAAGTTTGGGTTTTGAACCCTTGGGCCCTTTCTTTTTACTATTTCTAGCATGGATATTTTGTTTAGGCCAATGCTTATTCGGATTTGGCTAAAGAACATATTGCTTCCTTGCTTTGCAGCGTGTCACAAAAGTTCATCCCCTCATCCTTTCAGGAAGGTCTACTATTCTCCCCTTCTTTACTAGCGACATGTTCCAATTTGCCATCTAACTCAAATTGTATAATTATTGGCTCATATGGAACAACTATTAGTTCCATCATGGCTTTGTATTCCTCCCCGAATGGTATAGAAGCTACAGGAATGTGGTAATCAAGCTATAAAAGGAATGACCTTATAGAGGTGCTTGCATGGTTGGTTTTGACTGCATCATCAATGTCGAGATCTATTTTCTACTCATTTGCAAGCTTCATGATGAGGTCTTTAAGAACATAACACTTCCCCACAGAATCACCTACATGGAAATGCAGATGCCTGCGATTCAAGGAGATGCGTGAATTGATCTCCCACAGTCGTGGATCATGGAATTACACTCGGAATCCTCCAAGGAAGGTAATATAAGCCGAACCCATAGTAATATAAGTGATAAGTACAATTTGTTCTCGAGGTTGCCTCGGGTTGATCTTCCTAAATTCAATAGAGAACATTTTTTTGATTGGATATATAAAATAGAGCAATTTTTTGATGTGGACAATACTTCTGAGTTTGCTAAAGTGAAGCTTGCTTCCATTAACTTGGCATAAGGCATACAGGTATTTCAGAGCCCTGCAGTGGCATAAGGCATACATGTCTTCCATGACTGGGATAATAATGTATTGGGGAAGATATATTGGGGACATGTCTATGAGGTTTGGTCAAGAGGAAGAAAGAGATCCATTGGGTAGGTTATCCAAACTTAGACAAACGGGGAGTGTCCAAGAATATCAAGCAGAATTTTAGAGTCTACTAAACCAAGTATCACTACTTGAGAGTCAAACCATAAGTCTGTTCCTCAGTGGGTTGAAACCTGAGCTGGAAAGTGCTGTCAGGTGCTTTGAACCCGAAACACTTATCAAAACCATGAACATTGCTCAATGTAAGGAAAATGTTATTCAGTCATTGACTACCAAACACCAACCTTATTATAGAAATCAACCTCTCTTGCCTACTCTAGAACCACCACCCTTACTAAACACACCTAAACAATTTCCCAGCCAAAACCCAAATACCAATCCATATAACTCAAGACCAACCCAGACCAATAATAGACCACAAGCCACCCTTAAACCCATTAAGAGTCTAACACAAAAAGAATAAGAGGAGAAAAAGAGTAAGGGATTATGTTACATGTGTGATGAGAAGTTTTCACCAGGACATAAATGTAAATAGGCACAATTATTTCAGATCTTGATTGATTTTGACACTGAAGAGGTAGATGGTGATAATACTGAAATTGATCTTATTGACTTCACTGAAGAGCTAACTGTTAGAAAGGATAACTATATGGAGAAGGGGAAGGGTGCACTGATAAATGATCCCCAGGTTTCACCACATGCAGTTTTTAAGACTTGTGATCAGAAGACTATGAAGTTAATGGGATTCATCAAGTAACAAAAGGTGATCATGCTCCTAGACACTAGAAGCACTTATAACTTTATCAATTTGGAAACTGCTAAGAAGTTAGGATGCACTCAAAAACCAACGAAGAGACTGGAAATAACTGTAGCTGATGGCACTACCATTGGTTCTCAAACCAAGTGTGTCAGCTTGAAATGTAAGGTGCAGGGGGAAGAATTTGTGGATGACTTTATTACTATGCCTTTGGGGGGATGTGACCTTGTCCTAGGCATACAGTGGTTTTTTGCACAAAACAAAAGCCTCTGGGACTATAATAGGAGATAGTTGGAGTTTCAGAAAGACAATAGCACTGTGACTTTACAGGCTTTGCAAGAACAACCAGGAGAATTCATAGATGGCAGACAACTATTCAAATTGATTGGGGGGAATGTCTTTTTGCAGAACCCACTGGACTACCTCCAAAAAGGTCTCATGAACACAAAATCTGCTTATAAGATGAAACACAGGGCAATTAGAATAAGACCATACAGGTATCCAATTACACAAAAGGATGAGATAGAGAAACAAATTGTTGAAATGCTGCAAGCTAGAGTCATAAGGAATAGCACATGCTCATTCTCATCTCCCATTGTCATGGTGAGGAAGAAAGATGGAAGTTGGAGACTTTGTGTGGATTATAGGCAATTAAACCAATTAACCATCAAGGACAAGTTCCTAATTCCTTTGGTAGAAGAGCTCTTGGATAAGTTACATTAAGCTTGCATACTTTACCAAGCTTGACTTAAGGTCTGGTTATCACCAAATAAGAATGCATGAGCCTGATATACACAAGACAGCTTTCAGGTCACTATGAATTCCTTGTCATGCCCTTTGGCCTCACCAATGCACCTTAAACTTCCAAAGTCTCATGAATAAGGTGTTTAGACAGCATTTGAGGAGATTATCTTAGTATTCTTTGATGATATCCTAGTGTACAGTACAGACTAGTATAGTCATTTAGTATATCTGAAAACCACTTTTCAGCTACTTAAAGAGAATCAGTTAGCTGGTTAAGAGGAGCAAGCCAAGTAAAGTACCTAGGCCACATCATTTCCTTCAAGGGTGTGATTGTAGATGAAAACAAGGTCCAATGCTTGAGGAATTGGCCTTTTCCTAGTACCTGTCAAGGAACTTAAATGATTCTTAGGGGCTCACTGGATACTATAGAAGGTTCATAAGAGATTATGGTGGTATTGCAAAACCATTGAAGGAATTGCTTTGTAAGGAAAATTTTGTATGGACCTCTCAAGTTCAATTAGCATTCAACACCCTTAAACAGAAAATGTGCCAAGCACCTATGTTGGCCTATGCCAGATTTTACCCAGACTTTCTATGTGGAGACAGATGCCTCAGACATTGGAATTGGTGCAACACTAGGTCAAAGTGGCAGACCTATTACCATTCATAAGCAAAGCCTTGTCCCCAAAGCACCAATCACTGTCTGCATATGAAAAAAAGATGTTGGTAGTCATCTTTGCAGTCAGGAAATGGTCATCATACTTGATAGGTAGACATTTCATAATCAAAATAGACTATCAAAGCTTGAAGTATATACTAGAAAACAAGATCTCAACTCATGCTCAACAGGATTGGTTAACAAAAATGATAGGGATTTGACTATAGGTCAGATACAGGAAGAGTTCTACTAACAAAGCAGCAGATGCCCTTTCGAGGAAATCTCATGATACAGGTTCAGTGGAAGCAGAAACAGTGGTTAGCATGGCCATTAGTGGTATTACCACTAACTTATTGACCCAAATAGATCAATTATAGGACACAAATCCTAAGTTACAAGCTATAATTTAAACTAAACAATCTAATAGTGGAGCATTGCCTAAATACACTTGGGAGCACAACCAGCTGAAGAGAAAGGGGAAGTTGGTAATTGGTGATAACCCATAATTGAAGAATACTTTACTATAATACTTTCATTCTAATACCTTAGTAGGCCATGCAGGTTATCAACCTACTCTTAGTAAGCTAAACACTATCTGTTATTGGAAAGGCATAAGGAAAAAGGTAAGACAGTTCATCAGAGGTTGTATTGCTTGTCAGAAAGCCAAGTATGTGCTTGCAGCTCCTTCTGGCTTCTTGCAGCCTTTGCCAATACCTACAAGAATTTGGTCTAGTATTGCAATGGACTTTGTTGAGGGTCTACCCAAATCTCAAGGCAAAGAGGTGATTTTGGTTATAGTTGACAAGCTCAGCAAATATGGACATTTTGTAGCCTTATCCCACCCTTATTATGTCTCAACAGTAGCACATGCATTCCTTGATAATGTCCTTAAGCTCCATTGATGCCCAGAAACCATTATGTTAGATAGGGATAAAATGTTTTTAAGCAAGTTTTGGGAGGAACTCATAAAGAAAATGAGGGGTCAAACTAACTATGTCTACTGCCTATCATCCTCAAATTGATAGGCAGTCTGAAGTCCTCAATAGGTGTCTAGAAACTTATCTGAGGTGTATGTGTGCTGAGAGGACTAAGGAATGGTTTAACTGGTTAACACTAGCTGAGTTTTAGTACAATACCAATTTCTACTCAATCATTCAGACCACACCCTATTAAGCTCTGTATAGCCAGAAACCCCCTATACATTTCCTTTATATCCCTAGTGATTCTGTGATTGAGGCTGTTGATAGAAGCCTAGCTACTAAAGAGGCAGCAATCAAATTGCTTAGGCATCATTTGTTAAAAACACAAGATAGGATGAGGTCACAAGCTAACAGGAAGCGAAGGGATAAAGAGTTTGAGGTAGGTACCTGGGTGTATTTGAAACTCATACCTTATAGGAAACTATCTATTGGCAGAAGACCATTTTATAAGCTATCCTACAGATATTATGGCCCTTATCAAATCCTTAAACGTGTGGGTCAGGTGGCATATCAGTTGGCACTGCCACTAACCTCCAGAATCCACTCTACCTTTCACATCTCTCAGTTGAAACACCACACTGGTCAGATTCCCACTAGTACTGAATTACCAGACTTTGATGAGGATGGCAGCTTTGTCCTTAAGCCCTAAACCATTCTCGACAGGAAAGTAATTAACAGGGGCAACAAACCCGTTACTCGAGTTTTGATTCATTGGTCTAACACCTACCCTGAAGATGCAACATGGATGGACTTCCAGAAATTTCAAAAACAGTTTTCCACTTTTCTAGTAGACACTTTAGGGTAAGTGTCATTTTAAAGGAGGGGCATTTGATAGAATTTAAATAATTAGAAGGGGTATTATTGTACTTTTGTTATCAGTTTATTATTGTACTTCTGGAAGGGTGGTTATCTAGCCTGGATAACGAATTTTCAAAATTGAGAGCCTTCATATGGCTGCTTTCAATTCTGTTTTGGTTTATCTTGACTTTTAATGAGAAATTATCTATGGAATCTTTCTGTTTCTCTTTCCTTCCTCTCTCTACTCTCTGTAATTCCTTTCTAAACCTCCATTGAAACTGAGCTTCTATCATAGTAGCTGTTAGATTCATAAAAATCATTGCCTTTTTGATATTTTCTTTTATTTACACAAAATCAAACTTCACAAAACTTTTAGTATGAATTGGGACTCATCTGAACCTTTTTTTTTTTTTTTTATAGGCATAACGTACATTATCCCTTTTATTTATTTTATTATGTTTCTTTTGGATGATCTAACCAATTACTCAAGGGGGTTGGCATCAATAGGGTTTGGTAGCCTTTTTTAAATCTTTGAGATTGAGTTTTAAGCAAACAATTGTTTAGTAATGGCAAAATAGGTGAACGGTACACAACTATTGCAATTACACTCTTTTTCGTAAGGGATATTTTTCTGCCATTTAACATTTAGGATGCATATGAATATGATATTCCCAACTATTGATGTTAGGTGGTAAAAGCATCCCATAATGTTATTTGCAAAATATTGATTGCAGGATTATTTTATGCTTTATTGCTGGCTATCAAAGTTTGGTTTACTATATGTTAGTCTGTTTTATTGTAGTAGACCATCCCAATTGTTAAATCCTATAACACCCAGTAAACTGGGAACATTCTTTCAAATTGTGAATCTACTTACAAAGTTTTCATTTGTGCTGTTTGATGTACGTTAAAACTACTTTAACCTTGAGATATATATTCAAAAGAAATAGCTTTTGCATCATTAACAATCTGTGCTTGATCATTGAATGGCTTCACTTGTGATTTTTTGGAGTCGATCATTCCTTACGATGTTTTTTTTATAATATGTCGGCTTTTGCTTTCTTAAGAGTCTACACAAGTTTAAGAATATATCTTGAAACATATTATACAGTTGTAATAGTTTAGATAGTTGTGTACGGATATGAGTTTTTACATTAAAATATATTGTATTTCCTTATAAATAGTAAAAAGGAAATGGTTAAATATGAAATACAAATAAAGAACATGATATCTATGGATTTTTGGACATAAGGGTCCAAAATCTACCATTTTTGTACAAAATGGTAATTTTTTTAGTTTAATAGCCAGAATAGGGTAAAGTCTGAAACCGTGTTTTCAAAACACGATTTCTGGGTCCTACCTGGCATACCAGGTCACAGACTTTCCCAGATCAAGCACTCGCGCATGGCGCGCGAGTGGAGGATGAAACCAGCTATACAAAAGCCAGTTTCACCCTGCTTTTGTCCCCCTCGCTGGACCCGCTGGACGGGCCTGTGGGGGACAAAATTTTGTCTGAAACCGGCTTTATAAAAGTCGGTTTCAAACTAGCTTTGCAAGCTACCCTGCACGCTGCAGGGTAGCCTGCAGCCTGCATCACTAGGCAGCCTTGCTGCCTAGCAATCAAGTCCCAGGGGGGCCGACCCCCCCCCCCCCCACAATAATCCACCCCTGCTAAGTGTCTTCTCCTCCTCTATAAATACAGAGGCAGAGGAGAAGACACTCCTCATCACATCTTCTCCTCATCACTTTCATTCTTCATCACCACCTTCATTCCCCATCACCTTCATTTCTTTTCTCAATATTTTCACGTTCTTCCTCTTTTGATCTCCCCACATTTTTTATAAATAAAATTTTGGTAAGTTATACAAATTTTAATTTAAAAAATTATTATTATTATTATTATTAGTTAAATTAAATTATTTTCTTATTGAAAATTTTATTACGTATACTATTTAATTTTTTACGTATACTATTAACTTATATTATTATAATTAGTAATATTTACTTATTAATTATTTAAATTACGTATACTATTGAATTTTTTTAAAATAAAATATAAATAGAAATTATATAAACCATTTAATGTTACACGATATATATGTTCTATTATTCTAAGTTTATTTATGTTTTTTTTAGGATTATTGTTGAAATCACGTTGCCGGTGTTGATACTTTTTGCTCATTTGCTTCTTACCTGGTAAGTCATAAAGTTGTATTTATTTTGTAGAAAGTTATATTTATTATTATTGTATGCATGTACCTATATTTGCAGTAGTTTTATATTATAATTGTTGAAATATTAATTGTGGCTGTCATGGACGCTGTGGTGGTCACAGATCATCAACTAAAACCAGACCTGAGCCATCAACACCAAGACAACGTCTTCATCGTGTAGACAAGTATACTGATCCGAATGATGTTACATGGTATGGATCGAAAAGAGAGTTTCAATGCATCCCTATATATTCTACTAATAGTCGAAATATTGCCGATCATATAATAGGTCGGACCAAGTTACTAATGTCTCACAAGAAAATTGGGTTAGGTAGTTTGGGCTAAGGAACCTGAGTACATTAGATGGTAGGAGATAAGATGCGAGATGGAATCATATTGTAGATTACACAAGCTGTCAGTCCCAAAAGCGATATCTGCAACATTACCTCGTTCAACACAAGGTGAAATAGCTTAGGTGATTGAAAGACTAAAGTCTGAAATTAACCAGATGAATCGAAGACTAGATAAGTATCATGCCTGGCGTGAGGCGACTGCTCGGCAAGACGAGTTAAGAACTCCAACGATGATGGAAGTTGAAATTGATGTGCAATATGAGAGCGATGATAACCTGTCTGACTACTCTGACAGTGATTGTGATGATGATTTCGTTCATAATTTTTCCATCGACTTTGCCAGCATGTTGTTAAACAATGACACACATATTAATTTCATTATCGTCAAATGTGTGGCAAGTTTTTCTAAATAAATTATAGTATTCATAATATGCATTTGATTAATATAAGTGTGTTCCATTAATTTTTAAAATAATTTAATATTTTTTATTTTTTATAAATCATTTCAAATAAGTTTAAAAATTATATACTTTAAATTTAAAAAATTTAGTAAAATTTAATAATTTACAATATCATGAATTTTAACATTTTAAAATATCATAAACTATAATAAAAAAAATTTATGATACACTATAGAATTAAAAAATTAACAAAAATCTTAAATTCTAAAAATACCAAATTTAAAAATTTAAATTTAAAAACTGCCATACACTATAAATTTAAAATTTATCATATATTTTTAATTCCATATAATTATTATACACTTTAAAATTTATCATACATTTTAAAATTTAAATATATCATAAACTATAAATATATAAATTAACATATACTTTATATTTAAAAGATATCAAGAATTTTAAAAATATTTATGATAAAATTAAAAAATTGTCCAAAATCTTAAATTCTAAAATTTTAAAATTATCATATATTTCACAAAAATTCATATATAAATTATCATATATTTAAAAAAAAAAAATTCAAAAACTCATTAAATTTTTTCAAAACTCATAATTTTTTTTTGAATTTGTATGTTTTAATGTAATTATCATGTACAATAAAAAAAAATTATTGTATTTGTATGTTTGAATTAAATTGAGGAAGGGGGAGGGAATTATTGAGGAGGGGGGAAGGGGGGGAGGGGCCGAGTAGTGCATCACTACGCAGCAAGGCTGCCTAGCGATGCAGGCTACCCTGCAGGGTAGCCTGCAGCTTTGCAAGGTCTGAAATCGGCTTTTGTTAAGCCGGTTTCAGACAAAATTTTGTCCCCCACGGGCCCGTCCAGCAGGTCCGCGGGGGGGACAAAAGCATGGTGAAACAGGCTTTTGTAAAGCCGATTTCATCCTCCACTCGCACGCCACGCGCGAGTGCGTGATCTGGGAAAGTCCGTAACCTGGCATGCCAGGACTGGACCCAAAAACCGTGTTTTGAAAACACGGTTTCAGACTTTACCCTATTCTGGCTATTAAACTAAAAAAAATTACCATTTTGTACAAAAATGGTAGATTTTGGACCCTTCTGTCCAAAATCCCTGATATCTATGCTTTTCTGGCTTTTAGATGCTTATTTACTTGATTTTCTGCTCCACAAATTGAAAGAAGTGGTGAATTCAACAGAATGTATGGTTGCTGGCTTAATTGTGACCTCTGTAACAAGGTCAGCAGTGGTGAGTTCATGTTCACCCTCTTGGCCTCTTTGGTCAGTCCACCATACTGAACTGGTACTTGCTCAGTAGGCTAGGAGTGTCAACGAGCTGAGCTCGAGCTGAGCAAATATTCAAGCTCGGCTCGTGAAGATTTACAAGGAGAGTTGAACCCAATACTACTTAGTAAGTATTTGTGTAAATTACCACTAAAGCAAGTAACAATTTATGTTAATTTTTTTTGTATATAAATAGATTTATTATAAATGTATATATAAAAAATAAAAATTTTATTAAATAATATTAAACGAACTAGCTCACGAGCTCACGAGCCGAGCTTTGTAAAGATTGGCTCGGCTCGGCTCGTTTAAAAAACAAGCCAAATTTGATCCAAGCTCTTAACGAGTAGCTCACGAGCTAGCTCGGCTCATTGTCACCCCTACCAGTGGCTATATATCTGTTCAACAGTGAAGTGAAATAGTGAGAATACAGATAAGGGAAATAATAAGACCCATTAATGATAAGCAATAAAGTGCAAAAAAAGAGGACTAGCAAACACAATTTTAATGAATTGCACTTTACTTGAAAAGGTTTCTGCAAATTTAGATGGGCCATCCAGTACAAATAGGTGTCATGTATAGTTGCTGTGGGTCGTATATAGCTGCTCATCATAGTTTGCCATTGAAAACATGTGTTGAATGTGTCTAACTGCCTACAATTCTTGAAACTGATGTTGGCTGAGTTTTTCATACACCTAGGCTTGCTGGTAGCTCTCTCATCATACGAACTTACAAGTTTTATATTTTTTTTTCTGTTATAATATTTCTCTAATTATAGATTGTGCATAGCTTGGTAGCTTGGAGCTGATCAATTTGATGATGATAATGGGTAGGGTCAAACGGGTTGAGTTGGTATTACTATATTATTAATCTGAATTGGATCAGATTGGTCAATATTATCTATTGAAGTAATCTGAATCAAGTCAGGTCAGTTCGGGTATTGGAAAAAACCTACCCGACCTGATGAACACCCCTACTCAATCCAATACACCAAAAACAAAAGATGATAGCAAAAAAAATAAAGGAATTGAGACAACAAATAACTAGGTTCAACGTAAGACGCCGCTCACACTATCAAGCAGCTAAATATCCATTTTTCTTTGAGGCCCAATTACCAGAATATAATGTTTTTAAAAAAATTGCTCAAATTCACTAAGAAAAAAAAAAAACTTAAATGAGTAAAATGCCCTTGTTTTTGAATTCGTGTCTTCAAGACACAATTTCACAATCAATTTGTGTTTTAAAGGCACAAATTCAAAGAGCCACATCAACCAAACTTACAATGAATTCTCTATTTTAAAAAGATAGAGTCAAATTTATGGATTGAACCCACGAAGTCAAGTGTTAGTCCAAACTCATAGCATGCTTGGTTGATGTCTCCTTGAATTTGAGTTTTCAAAATTTAAGCTCAATATGAAATTGTATCATCTTGAAGACACGAATTCATAAACAGAAACATTTAACTCATTAATATATATTTTTTCGGTGCTTATGAGCTATTTTTCTTTTTAATTTTAAAAATAATGTATTTTAGTAGAAAGTCCTGTTCTCCAACACGTGTATTAGCAACAAATATACCGTGCCTTCATGTTTTGCCAAGCTTGGGTGGCAAGCTGACCGAAATCCTAGTACTTGCTATGCATGTACGTTGTCAATAAGCTTCAAGTTGTACAACACATCTTGTGAGACTTATTTAAGACCAATGCCAGAATTCTGTAGGTTCCTATCACCCTCCAACGCTTTCTTACCCAACGGCTAACATTAAACGAAATCAAAAACCCTTCAATGATTGCTTCAAACACTGAATGTGATTTTTCCAGTGAGCTGGAGAGCACAGACGTGTTACAAAAATATTAAAAAAAAAGCATTTTGGGCCCAAAATGACTAGTTCGATCTGACCCAATCAAAATTAACCCAACCCAGTACACAAATTCATGGATTTGTAATATTGCGATCCGATTTAAGATCTGATCCAATGATCAGACAAATTTTATTCTATTGCAAATGAAGATGCAATTAACTAACAGCAGCATATATATCATATTAGCTTAAGTCATTTAGAAATCTTTGAAATGATACTTACAATACAGACTTCACATAAGGACTCACTTGTATTGATACGTCTTAAGGACTCTGACATTGTATATACAATATTTTTTACATGTTGAAAGCAGCAGTATTTGATGATCGTGGTCATATTGAATTATTGCATAAATAGATGTCCACAACAACTATGAAGTAACCAAATTATATCAACTACATCTCTAGACTGATCAACCAATATTGGAACAAATGTTTTTAGCTAACCTTTCTAAGATCCATTGTGCAACACGAGTGCAGCATCCCAAGTAGCCTACATCAGCTGTCAAAGGTTCAAAATAAACAAAGAAAAAGTTTTACATTCATAACTTCTGACAAATCAAATATGTCCTGAAACAAGTAATCAGAACTACATGATAACCACAGGACGATAGAAACAAACAATTACTCATCTTCAAGTTGTTAGCTCCCAGACAAAAAGACCTCGGCAACTTATAGTTAAGATTAAGATGAGCTTATCAATAACTCCATATTAAAGACAGAGGAGGGAGGCATGGGCAGAGACACACATCTTTCAATCTCCCTAAATATAGATAGACAAACTCAGAAGTCTTAAGAGTATTCTCAATCCAAATCCAGGGGAAATAGATTTAATGTCAAAAGAAAACACTACTACTCCCCACATACAGGAATCTTTACTGAAAACTCAGTTCAGAAGTGCCAACAAAAGAAATTGTTACTCATAATTATTACCGTCAAATATTACATAAACCAGACAGAATCAGATTATGAAACAAACCCCATTATTTATGCTTTTAGACTAAAATATAAAATCCCAAACTATGAACCAGATCCTCTGGTCCATGAAAGCAGTTACAAGATTGTAACGAATAGCATATTACCAATTACACCAGCAGGAGAAAAGCCTAACTGAATATTAACTAAAGCGCAGAAATACCAGATCACAATTCTGAAGATGAACCTAAATTTATTTTTCTACATTAATAAATTTATATATTTGCATCTTGATTATTACAGGAATTCATCTGCAGTGCATGGGCTACAGTCATGCTTCTATTCACCAAAGCAATTAAGCCGCTTAAAATCGATAAATGATTAGACCCACCATGGAAACGCAATCAATAACTGGCGATTTTCAGAAATTTGGTCTTTTTACCTTGAAAAGGAAAAGAAAATTAAAAGATAAAAGAGGTTCCCCTAAAGAGCTCCGTTCAGAACAAATTTAATGAGTCAAGCTGGACAGAGTGATAAATGAGAAATCAGAAGAGATGGAGAAAGCAATTACACATGCTATCCTATTTTGATCAATCACAAAACACCACCTCGTGTTAAGAATTAGACAGGTCTCTCTGTCTTATTCCAAACAAAACTGAGCTGAAATATGCTCTGCTAACATGAATAGGAAGAAAACAAAGGATGATGGTGGTTAGTTGATTATCAAAGAAAAGAACCCACCAAAGAACGAGGTCAATCTTGAGATCCTTGATCTGGTTCGGCCGTGACTTTCAATATTTAATTGGCAACTAACTGTGTTTGACAAGAGAAATCAGACCTGATTAAGATTGGTCAACCTATATTTCCATAGAAGGATACGGGTATCCAATGGGTTCCATGGCCAAACATCTATAATTACTCATTTATATTGGGTAAAATAACAACCCACCCAATTGTATCCACTTAGTTAAATGGTTACAAGTGAGTAAACAGCGGGATGGGTACGGGTGGGTAAAAGTGTAATCCATAGAATTTGCTATCCTTAGTTGGAGGCAAAGGGATTAGGAGGACCCAAATAAATGGAGTTTACAACACATAAATCTAAGTGAGAATTGTTCTTTAGCCAAGTGAAAATGGACTAATAAAAGTGCAGGCACACTGTAATTTTCTATTTGGATCTAGTTTAAAGATCTGAAGAAAATAACATAATAAACACAACTTCACTGTACACAAACACAGAACTAGGCACCCTGAAAAGTAAAGTAAAATACTCAATGTACCAGAATAACCCAATAAGCCAGTAAGAGAAATCTATTGGAACTTCTCCCAACATGAAATAAACCAATACATGCAACAGACAGGAATACAATCCACTTCTCGCTTCTGGAGTAGAACAAGAGGAAAGCATAAAGCAAACTTTGATGACACTTGGTTACATTATAACAAGGACATTTGCTTGAAAGCAAACTCATTCTAGATAGTGTCGTCATTCCAAATTAAGTTATTGAAGGGGAAAACAGTACAAGTCTTTCCACTCCTCAGGAGAGCAACTAAATAAGGAAAAAGAATGTGAGTTTAGGAAAAGGAACAGAGAAGAAAAGAAATGTAAGAAGATGAGAAGAGTGGCTCTATTATTCGTGTTGGAATATTAAATAGCCTAACCTTTATTATAACCTAGATCATAGTTGTACTATAGTTGTGAGGTATACTAACTCAATTACCCATAATACTTTAGGGTTTCCCTCTCTAGGATTTTACATGATATCAAAACTTAGGGGAGAAAAAACCCTAGATATTTTCTTTTCGGCTGTGCCTCTTACCAACGAAGACCCTTTCCAGCTGTGCCTCACACCACAAAACCCGACCTTGTTTTGTAACACAACCCATACCACAATAACTGGAAAGTCCCGATCGGCCAGATCGTAAAGCTGTAGCAAAGCCTCCCACACGCCGCTGCAGGCCTAGCACTTCTCAGTCATGCGCTGTCTCCTTGCCTTGATTCCAGCCCAAACCTGTTCGACTCCACCTGCCCAGACCATCCCTGTCCTCCACACGCCTCAGTGTTGACTGCAGAGTAGATGTTTGGCTCAGGCAGCTTCAGTTTGGTGTTATTCCCTCTCTACTTGCATAGATTTTTAACCCAAGGACTGCCTTCATCTAAATCAGTGTGTCTACTTCTAAAAACACTATTATGGCTCTAAAATCTAATACATTTACTCCATTTTTTCTGGATCTCCAGTTATTGTTACTAAAAAATTATCGGGATCTAATTATCTATCTTGAGCTACTTCTGTTGAGTTATGGTTTATGAGGCAGGGTTATGAAGATCATTTGATTAAGAAAATAGCTGATATTCCTTCCGCTGAACAGCTTACTTGGAAGAAAATTGATGCCAAGTTATGCATTTTACTGTGGGCATCCCTCGAGCTTGCAATACCATAGATTTTTCTATCTTATAAGACTTGTTTTGATCTATAAAAAAAGGCGAAAGGTTTACAAACTAATGATATTCAGAGTTTTTATACTATGGTTTCTAATATGTTGAATTTGAAGTTGTTTTATCTGGACACGTCTACTTACTTATGCAAGATATGATTCAAACAGCGAATGAAGAATTTGCTAAACAGTTGTTGACCAAGAGGCATAGATTGACAAATTATTTATGGTTCTCACTCTATATGAACAAAGAATCGATCTTGAATATGTTTGTCATCAGATCTTACCTATTCCCAATTCCATCCATAGAAGATGTTTTTGCTTGACCATTACGTCTCTCCTCTCTAATGGTAACACCTAATGAAACTCCTCTTCCTGATTCCTCTATCTCGTCTCACAGTCTAGTAATCAAGAGAGGTCATGACAGAGGAAGAGTGGACTGACCACATGTCCCCAATGCTGTAATCGAAATTAGCCATACCAGCGAATGCTATTACAAGTATATGATCGACCATCTCATGCACATAACATTGTTCAAAAAGACAACCAAACATCTTCTGCTACACCATTTGAAGGCCAATCATTTGGTGTTTACTTGTCAGCTGCTAATTATGATGAGTTTTTACAGTACCAAGCCACCAAACAATCTTCCTCTGTTACTCATACTGGTAATGTTGTCACTTACCTATCTCAACTTCCTTCCTTAGGAACTTGAGTTCTTGACTCTAGTGCATCTAGCCATATCTCTGGTAAACCTAAACTTTTCTCTTAAATTACTAATTCTTCACCACTTTCTATTATTACTTTAGCTAATGGTTCCAAAACAGTTTCCAAGGCTATAGGTCAAGGTGCACCTCTACCTTCTTTACCTTTGCAGTCAATTCTTTCTGTTCCTGAAAGTCCTTTCAGCTTAATTTTTGTTAGTAAGTTAACTCGTTCTCTCAATTGTTTCGTCCTCTTTATTGATACTCTTTTATTGTACAAGACTGGGCATGAATGCGTGAGTCACAAGGCCTATAACATATTACAATGCCTACATCTTCAATGGCATGTTCTACGGATGTGTCAAACTCTTTTATTGTACAAGATTAGGCAACAGTGCATGAGTCACAAGGCCTATACCACGTTACAATGCATACATCTTGAGTGGCATGTTCTACGGATGTGTCACCTGTTCTTATACAGTCATTTGGGACATCCTATTCTCTCCAAACTTTAGAAGATGGTTTCTCGCCTATCCACTTTGTCGTCTTTAGATTGTGAGCCATGTCAACTTGGCAAGCACACATGTGCTTCATTTCCAAAGTGTGGTAATTTTAGAACAAAGCCCCTTCTTATCTTTCACACATGTTAGCAGTCCTATTAGGGCTACTTCAACAATAGAATTTTATTATTGTTACCCTTACTAATGATTATTTTTAATGCACTTTGTTGTTTTTAATAAAAAGTCGTTCTGAATTGTTTTCTATTTTTCAACAATTTTGTTCTGAAATTCAACCACAGTTTGGTGTTTCTATTGGTATTTTGCATAGTGATAATTCATGTGAATATTCTCTCCTTCTTTTCAACATTTCATGACTTCTCAGAGATGCTACATCAATCCTCATATGCTCACACTTCTCAACAAAACGAAGTTGTTGAGCGCAAAAAACTGCCACTTAATCGAAGCAGCCCACATCTTATTATTTCACAATAATGTCGCACTCCATTTTTGGGGTGACGTTGTTCTCACTAATGTTATTTAATTAATCGAATATCATCTTCAGTATTGCACAAGAATATCCCTCACGTTATTCTCTTCACTAATCTTTCCCTATATTATCTTCCACTTCCTAGTTTTAGTTACACTTGTTTTGTTCATAATCCAACACTTGGACATGATAAACTTTCTACTAAGTCTAATAAATGCATATTTTTGGGCTACTTTTGACTTCAACAGAGATACAAGTGGTATTCCTCGTAGAACCATCATTATTTTACCTCAACAAATGTAACATTTTTTAAGGAGTCTCCATTATTCTCCTCCCCTACTACTGAGGGGACTACTATCTCTAAAGTTATTTTGGTTCCTTACCTTGGAACCTCCATCTGATCCAGAACCACTAACCTCATTAGTCCATCATATACAGGTTTATCATCGTCGTCCTCCATCTGACTTTTCTACCGGCCTTGTTACTGTACTTGATGACTCACTTTGCTCCAGCACCATCACATGGCTCAGACATCTCTCCTCCTGATAACTCACCCATTATTGTCAGAAAATGTAGTCGTTCAACTCGTAATCCTTATCCCATTTACTCTTTCCTGAGCTATCATCGTTTATCTTCACCCTATTATGCCTTTATATCATCTCTCTATTCCAAAGCAACTAGTGATACACTTTCTCATTCAGGATGGCGAAAGGCCATGGTTGACAAATTGGAGGCTTTACATACTAATGGCACTTATGAACTAGTCTCGTTGCTTCATGGCAAATCTACGATTGCCTTACACTATGAAAGTTCATCTAGATGACTCTGTCAATCAATTGAAAGCTCGATTAGTGGAACAAGGTTACACTCAGGTTTATGTTATGGATTATTCTAGGACTTTTTCTCTAGTTGCCAAGATTACATCTGTTTTAATCTCCCTTGCAGCTATCTTTGAATGGCTACTCCATCAGTAACCTCAAAAATGCATTCTTACATGGTGACCTTGATGAAGAAGCTTTATGGAGCAACCTCCAAGGTTTTTTGCTCAAGGGGAGTCTGGCTTAGTTTGTCGGTTGAAGGAACTTTATATGGTTTCAAACAATCTCCCAGAGCTTGGTTAGGTCGATTAAATGAAGTTGTGCTTAGCTTTTGCCTTTAGCAATGTACGGTTGATCACTCAATTTCCTACTGACATACATCTAGTGGCAGGATTATTTTGATCATGTATGTTGATGATATTGTGATCACAGATGATTATAACCAAGAAATTCAACGTTTAAAATTGTTCTTACAATCCAAGTTTCAAGCTAAGAAATTGGGACAGTTCAAATATTTATTGGTCTCTCAGAAAAAATATTGTCTCAATTAGTTGAGTGATACAGGTATATTAAATTCAAAGCCCATTGACACTCCTACGGATCCTAACACTAAACTTGTACCAGATGAGGGGGAGCTATTAGCAAATCTCGAACAATATAGACACCTTCGGGGAAAGCTAAATTATCTTACAATAACATGCCCTGATATCTCTTTTGCAACTAGTGTGGTTAGCTAGTTTCTTACACAACCCCAACTACTCATTAATATATAAGAACCATGATCATACTTTGATTCGTGTACATGCTCGTGGTCACAATTTTGGTTGGAAACATGACTTCACTTCAATTCAAAGTTACAGTGGTCACCAGGTTGCACTGCATATTTTCTCTAATCCGGTATTTCATGAATAAACAAAGCATGTAGCGGTTGACTATCATTTTGTTCGAGAATCTCCTTGACAACACAATCAAAACTACATATACAAAGTCTGAAGATCAGTTGATAGTCTATTTTACAAAATCGTTAAGGGTAACCAACTTCGTTATCTTTGCAACAAGTTTGGAAATATAACCTATATGCTCTGGGAGAGTGTTGGAATGATAAATAGCCTAGCTTTGATTATAGTTGTACTATAGTTGATTTAATTTTACTACACACTTATTTGCTTTAGCTATGGATGAACTTACTTATGCCTATTCAGGATAGTGCTTCGTGGTACATGTTGTTTGCCTGATAACATCATGTTAGTATAAGAAATTATAGAGTCTCTAAATTCCTAAGCTAGAATTTTAGATGGAACGCATAAGAATCTAAAGGTCTTATTCGGACGAAAACCGTGTATATGAAATGTGATTTTAGTCACACTAGAGGAGGCTAGACTGAAATAATTTTGAATGTCAGGCAATCCCAACAAAAGATGTATTTTAAGTATTTAGGTTTATTTTCACAAAATGATTGCATAATTGGGCATGATGTGAACTATAGAATTAAGACAGGATGGATAAAGTGGCAAAGTGCATTGAAAGTTTTATGTGGTCCTAAAATCCTAAGTAATTTCAAAGGAAAATTTTATACAATAGGTAATAAGACGGCTAGGTTTGTATGGTTCCAAATGTTGGGCAGTTAAAAAACAACACTTGCATAAGATAAGAGTTGCTAAAATATGAATCTTGAGATGGATGCCTCGACATACAAAAATGATAGAATACGAAATGAAGAGATACATTGGAAGGTTTTTGTATCACCCATCGAAAAGAAAATAAGGGAGAACCGCTTAGCATGGGTTTAGACATATACAACATAGACCAATGAACGTCATAGTTAGGAAAGGTGACTTAGTGTATAAACACTATAAATTGTATCAAATTGCCCTTTCAGTTTTCTGCAGAAATATTTTCACTACCAAATTTTGACTTGAAACAAAGTATTACCATCAGATGAACAAATTTAGGCCCATAATTTGACCTACTAAGTGCCTAAATTGTCACCTGTTATCCTACAAAAGTGATGTATCAACTTATTATGGAAGTTAAACTAATATTCTATCGAAACGCTTGATCTGTGATGTAACTTCCTTAAGTTTGATGCCAAAGAAACCCAATCGTAATGCTTATAGGTTAGCTTATCTTCTACTGCCTTAACCATCCTAATTCATTTATCAGACTGTGCTCAAAGCTACTTTAGCCTCCATCAACATCTAGCATACCCTAACTTCAAGAACCTAACACAATTTCCACTAATAACCTCAAAAACATCAACTTCCATATATAGATACAGTTGCCAAGTACTTTCAACAAGCTTGGAAAAATGCCCTCAAATCCCATCTTTTTTTCTCGTTATGCTCATGGTTTAGCTTATCCTACTACCTCAACCATCCTTATTCATTTATCAGATCAGTGCTCAAAGCTACTTTAACCTCCATCAACATCTAGCATACCCTAACTTCAAGAACCTAACACAATTCCACCAATAACCTCAAAAACATCAACTTCAATATATAGATACAGTTGCCAAGTACTTTCAACAAGCTTGGAACAATGACCTCAAACCCCATCTTTTTTTCCAAATATTAATTTATGCCTAAGCTCTAGTTTATAAACACACCATAAGAAAACCTGCATCATGTTTCCAAGTAATCAGATAGAGAATAAAATTATTGTAGTTTTTGTTTAACCCCACAGCTACAGCTCATTCATACTCCAAAGACCTGCAGTTTGTATTTCTACTGTGATATGCTCCACTATCAGTTGAAGCAGTTGAACCCCTTGAGAGAAAATCTCCATATGCAATAAAAGAAGCCAAAGGAATTCAATGCTTCTAGGTAGAAATTAACGAGACTCAGTTCTTCTCCATCAATAACTAGCAGAAATTTCCAAGTAAGTGGTGTAAAAATGATAATCGAGTATATCACATATTATGTATAGGAAGGAGAAACCAGAAAAGAAAAGACATGTTTCAAAGAACAGAACTAAGAAATACTATGGATTTGAAAATGATTTCTTAGTATATCAAATCATTTCTTAGTACTGATAGGACAAGTTCAGCTCTAAAAAATAAAAAAATATATGTAACTCTCATTTATTAGAACAACACACAAAAAAGGTAATTACATATTAAATTTAATGACATACACTACTATACGTTATAGCTATTACATACCTTATTGATTATTTCACTTCTCGGGCTACAATAAGTTCCTCCATGTTATCAACATCACCAGTATCTGTCGACATCAATATTTCATCATCAGCTGTGAAATTGTATCTACCCCCAATAGCTCTTAGAAGCTGGTAAACTTCAAACATGGTAGGCCTCTCCTTTGGTGATTGTACTACGCAATTGCAAGCAACCTTAAGAAATTGGAAAAGCTCACCATCAACACCCTTACCAACCAGAGATTTATCAATGGCGTCCTGGAGTTGAGAATTGCTTGAGAGCTTTGTAATCCATTCTACCAAATTTCCTTTAAAGTCTTCGGGAGCTTTAGACACATGGGTAGGTCTCTCACCTGTCACCAACTCAAGAAGTACAGTCCCAAAGCTGTAAACATCACCCTTCGGAGTAGCCACAAGAGTTCTTGCATACTCGGGGGCAACATAACCTAAATCCCCAAACTCCCCATTCACAAAAGTACTTAAATGTGTATCAATTGGGTTCATCAGCCTAGCAAGTCCAAAATCTGAGATTTTGGACTCAAAATTTTCATCCAATAAGATGCAGTTGGAACTTATGTTTCGGTGGATAATACGGGGATTGCAGCTATGATGTAGCCATGCTAATCCTTTGGCTGCCCCAATTGCAACTTTGAGCCTTAAAGTCCAGTCCATAGCATTGCCAGCATCATCAGAAGAATGTAGCTGATGATGGAGGCTACCATTTGGCATATTTTTATAGACCAAAAGCCTCTCCTTTTTAGCCACGCAAAAGCCTAACAGGGGAACCAAATTGCGATGCCTGACACTGCCAAGCGTACTCATTTCAGACAAAAATTCTTTCTCAGAGTGTTGAGATTCCTGCAACCTCTTAACCATGAAGGATGTGCCATCGTCAAGCACAGCCTTGTACATGGTTCCTGTTCTTCCTGATCCAATGATATTTACTTTGCTGAAGTTGTTAGTAGCCTTCAAGAGATCACTTAATTTCATTTTTGAAACTGACTTCTCAAACATAGAAACCTGAAGTTTAAACAAATACCAATTAATTAAAAGTACTACAAATCAAAAACAAAAGAAAAAATCAATATCAGGTCCCTGCTCTTATTAAAATAAGTGATTGATCAAAATGACTTGCCTTGATTCCCTTAGTTCCCTTTAAACTCCTAGCCCACTTGTTTCCTTCAGGGTCTTCTTCCTTCTTTCTCACAGACACATGACGCAAATAGAAGAACATACCAATGCCCAAACCTATTGCTGCGACTGTCACTCCACCAGCAGCTGCTCCTGCTATAACTCCAGTGTTACGCTTTGTAGGTCTCAAGCAAGTATCCAAGGGACCTCCACAGAGTCCCGGATTATTTGCATAACTATCTGCTGAAATTTTAGTATCTTTAAAGGTTGGAACTGGCCCTGTCAAGAGATTGTTGGCCACACTAAATGTATTAATCCGTGGCAGCAGGCCAAGTTGTAGAGGAATCTGACCTGTCAACCCATTATGATCAAGTTTAAGGGAATTTAAATAGGTACAATTTGCTAGACTCACAGGTATCTCCCCTGATAATCTGTTAGAGGAAAGATCAAGATTTGTCACAAACTTCACAAGTTTGGAGATATTGCTAGGAATGGTTCCGGAGAGTTCATTACTTGAAAAATCTAATCCTGTTAAGCTCGAGCAGTTCTCAATGCCACTAGGAAACTGGCCCTTGAGTCCCATATTGGAAAGTTTGAGATTCAAAACCCTGTTCTCATCAGGGTGCCAACAATCAACCCCAGTAAATCTACAGATAAAGCCTTCAGTTTTATTGTTGAAATTCCATGAAGTGTGCAAATAATTATATGGGTCTTCAAGTGAATCCTTTATTCTTCTCAAGCAAAGGATATCAGTATCAGTACCATCGCTCATACCACAATTAAACAGCAACCAGATATGGATGTAGAAAACAAGAGCCAGAACTCGGTTACCCAAAATCATCTTGGCACAGAACCCCAACCACAACCGAAGAAGTATGTGAAAACTTCACTCAGATTATCAAATTCAATTCACATCGGTGCACGGCATACAGAACCCAGAATTCCATAACGCTCAAAAGAACATAGCCTAAAATAAATTCAACCGAAAACACAAAGCAGAAACACAATTCCAGCAAACATTAGATAGAAATTAAATGTCAAAAGTCACACAGTGCAGCAGATAACAGAAACAAAGACATCAAACCAGGAAAGACCGACCCAGTTGACTTGATGATATTAATCAACATAAGCATAAACTCACAAAACCCAGATGAAAACATATTGATTCTATAAAAGAATTCAGACCTACCTATCAAGGTTGTCTGAAAAAAACCAAATTAAGGCAGCCGCAGAAGCCTCCTGACTTTGGACGGAACGAGGTAAGTTGTCCTGCTCGAGGAGAAAAGCAAACAACAAAATTGGAGAACAAAACCCACCTCAAGGTTTGAATATCCAAGGACAAAATTAGAACATATATTACAAAGAAAGATAAAATCATACAAGAAAACAGTACCTGCTCGTGTGTACAAAGATACTCATTGGGTCAAAGACGAAACTCCATCTTTTCCATGCTCAGAGACGACTGGACTGCCTGGAGGCAAGACTTATTGAGTGCTTGACTCGTTAGTCGCTTTCGCTGAAATATATGACCGGATAAAGAAAACCAGAATGGGACCGAAAAGGGTAAGAAATTAAATGGCAACAACTGCTACTTAGTTTAACATAAATTTTGTCCAGCAACACTACTACCTTGGTAATTTTAGTGGTTAGTCAAATTTACAGTCAAAATCTTATACAGAGAGTCTATCATTTAAATTATTAAAGAGACTGATTTACTCCTTATTTAATTTGTCTTTATTAACAAAACAATGTATTTAATTTATATTCTTAATTTATCACGAATATTCCCACACCAATATATGTCTAATCTCGTTTATAATTTATAATTATCTCTGGTTATACATATTTTTCTACTAATTCTAATCATTAATATCCTTTAACAATTAAATTTAAATATATTTTATCACTAAGATCCTTGTAGATATATTTAATTTATTTAATTTTTCTCGGCACTCATAATGTTTATTTTCTCTCTCTTCAAGCAAGTGAAGTTTTATTTTTTTATTTTTTTCTTTTCACCTTTACTTTTGTTTTTTTCTAAATGCTTTCAAGAAAAACACATCAATTTAAAGAAAAGTTATATACTCATAATTGATTGTCAATGCTTTCAAGAATAACACATATTGTTTAATATGAAATTGAATTTTTTTATTTTTTTTTTAAGAAAAAGGAACCGTTTTGGCCATACCTATTACTAACAAGTAACAACTAGTAGTGAGTGGATTTAAATTTCAAAGTTTGTTGAGGTTCTTTTTTTTTTGGCTTAAAGATCTAAAATTATATTGTGTAATTATTTACAACAACACTTTTTTATTTTTTTTAGTGAAATTATTTTTTTATTAAATTGAAATTTCACTTAGCCAAAGAATAATTGAAATTTCACAATACTTTAGATAAAGATTTTTGTTTTGAACTGTATTACTATTTTGTTTTGTAAAATAAGTGAGATAATTCTTTTAGAAAAATAATTGATAATTATTTAAGGTAAATTATTAGTAAGGAAGGAAAGAATGAGAAATACGTGCTGTTAGAAATTGGAAGAGAGAGAAAGGGAAAATATAGAGACATGGGAAGTTGTGATTCTACAAGAGAGAAATTCTAATAAATTAAAATAGCGTACTGATTTGACGTTTTTCAAGGATAAATTAGTCCATTTAATTTATTTATTTATAAACAATAAAAATGCTGTGAAAATAGTGCGGATGGGCAGTAAAAATAACAGCTCCCTAATTTTAAAGGAATAAATAATTAATTTTATTTGATATAACAATTAGTATTCAAATCAACTGTCTGCATATTTTAACTAATTTATTTATTTAATTCAATCAAAATCAAGTAATCTGAATCAAAATTAAAATTTTTATGATGATTTAAATCTATATCTCCTTATTCGAACCTAAAAATAATAATTAATAAAACAAATACATATTTTAGACCATGAGACCAATTTCTTGAATATTACTTAATTAATTATATAGTATGTTAATATTTTAATATAATTTTTGGACTTTAAGTTTCACTAAAAATATTTTTTTATCGATAAAGTAAACCTATATCGGTTTTTTTTAAAAAATGAAAACTTGGATTGGATTAAGATTCTGAACAAATTGTCAAGTTCTATTAACTATTTAGTAGGGTAAAAATAAATTGACTCTTAACTTCCGGGAAGAGTTATGATTTTGAGGTTGATATGTATGTATTTGGATAATGGTGGTCCAACTTGTGTTTGTTAGATTTGACTTCATTCTTATGGGTGTGTTCCCATTTGGGATTTCTTTCCAAATTCTACAATTTTTCTTTGCATTCACATATGGACCGTATTTAACGTCTCTATGCATTAAGATTTTTGACGTTGGATTATAGATATATGATTAAGATATTTTTATTTGATTGTCAAATATAAAATGTTGAAAAATATTTGAAAATCTTGACAGGTTAGTTAAAATAAATGACAAACAATCTTTCTAAGTATTCCTAATCTAAGAGCAAGTACAACAGAAATTTTTTTTTCTTTTCCCATGTCAAAAAATATCTCCAATCCAATATTAAAAGCAAGCTCATTTTGAAAACATAAAAATAAAAAATAAATAAAGAGGATGATGAAACTAATGATGGATTAGTTTGATATATATAAATAATTTTTGCGAGATTATATTATGAAAGAGAATAAAAATATAATGTTATAGAACAGAACAGTTGTTAATTTTAATTGTTTAGTAATGTGAATGAGAAATAGTTATTTTATCTATTTATTTATTTGAATAATTATATTATTTAATTTTTATATTTTTTTTATTATCTAACCCATTTCGACATCAATTGCTTCGCGTCTTGGATAAACTGTTGCGCGTGTATGAGAATTTTTCACCAGAAAGGGTTCAATCAGCTCTTGAATTGTCCACATAAAATAATCTCACCTTAATAAATAATTTATATTTGTTAGACGGTAATTAAATTTAAAAAGTGTTGAAAATAAAAGCTTTCAACTAAGTCATATATATAATGACAGTATATTAAATATCAAATAATATATATACTAGTCTCATCACACATGTACATGTTCAAGGTTTTTTTTTTTTTTTTTGTCCCTAAATAATGTCAAAAAATATTATATTCTTATATAAAATAGAGTGAATAAGATAAATTATAGCAAAAATTAAAAATTAAAAATTTGATTAATTGAAATTTTTTTTTTTTTTGGTTTCTTGTTTATTTTATTTTATTTTATCTAAATTATAGAAGAAATTGAATAGTTTCTAATGAATGATGAAATTTTAATTTTTACAAAGTTCAAAATTTAGGAGGACACTATTTTTTTTTTTAGTATGTTATTTAAATTCAAAAGTCAGATAACACCATAGAGATATTCTGGCTTTTATTATGATATAGATAGATAGATAGATAGATAGATATAAATAAAAGTATAGATAGATAACTAAAAAATGCAAGTAATTCTAAAGTCACTGATAAAAATAAAGGAATTTGAAAAACACAAGAAATGATTTTGATATATATAATCCTTGTTACAACTTAAATAAGAAATTAAACTCTAAATTAATCATAGTTCAGCTGAGGACGTTGTACCACCATTGTTGATCAAACTGCTCTTCTTGCGGTGAAAACGACACTTGAATGAGCCCGCATGAGTGGTTGGAGCACAAATGCAGATCTTCTTTTGTCTTGTGGTAGTATTAGTATTTGTTGGTTTGCTTTCTATTATAGTTATCTCAACTGTTTTCTTCTTCGTTTGGCTGTATAATTCCTCTTCTCCTTGGCTTGATAATTTCAGTATTCCCCTTGGCCTGAAAACAAGAAAAATAATTTGATAGCTGATCAGTTTTTGAATATAGAATTGGGTAAGGTGATAAGAGTGGATGAAATTTAGATAAAAATGTTTTTCTATAATATAATATATATATATATATATATATATTATCAATGCCATGTGAAAAAATAAATGTATATGACTTATTAACAATAAAATTCAATTATTATTAAAAATTTATTGAGAAAAAACAAAAAATTACAGTCATATAACTAAGATAAAGAAAAAAATTAATTTATTGATATCCATAAGAGAATGCTATTGTAATCTAACCAGGAATGGTAAAACAAATTAACTAGAAAAATAATTAACAAAAATAATTGTCATGTATAATTATGTATACTAAAAGTTCTTAAAAGGTATTTAAGAAATTAAAAAAATTCAACACATTCATATTTCTATCCGCCTATTTTCATATATAGTAAAATAGCATTAATTACCATAATCAAAGGTGATTACCCAATTTGGATCCTCTAGAATTCCTTATTGGTAAGATTCCTAGAATTCTTTTAATTTTAGCCACTCACACTATTTTTTTAAATCTCAACCATCCAAATAATTTAATTTTGAGTTCCATTATTTTATACAATTAATAACTTAAATATTATATTAAAAATATGCCCTATTTTTATTCTAAATCCTAACCCTAAGACAGACCCTGTGCTTGGTCCTAAGCCTTAGCCTAAGCCTAAGTCGAATCCTAACCCTAACCCTAATTCTAATCTTAATTTTAATCATAAATTATTTGAATGGTTAATATTTAAAAAATAATGTGAATGACTAAGATTAAAATAATTATAAGAATTATACCAATAAAGTATTCTAGAAGATCCAAATCCTCTTCAATTAGACAAAAGTTTGCATTGCAGTAATAATTAATTATTAATCAATTAGTTACTAGTGATTAGTGAAGTCTGAAAAAAAATGCCTAGAATGAAAGAAAGAAACAGAAAACCCAAATTAACTGTGATTCTTGGAAACTAAAGTTGACATTAAGTGAAACACTACTACTAACACATGAATTGTTCCTAATTGCTAGTAATCCAATTAATTTTTTACCCAACAAAATCTCTCCTTAATCAATAATTGAGATTAAAAAATAATTAGAGAGGAAATTAACAAAATAGAGAATTGGCATGCATGAATACCTGAGAGGAGTGGGGTTCGTGTTGGTGTTGGTGTTGGTGTTGGTGTTGGAGCGAGAATAGTTTTCCATATCAGCAAGCATCGTCTATAGTTTGGTATTTGCGTCAATCCCTGAGAGAATACAAAATATTGTATCCAAAAGTTTTATGATAAAATTAATGAAATTGTATTGCAGGAAAACCTCATATTTAAATGTCTGGGTTCCTTGTGAAAGAAGGACTCTTGGTTTTTTATTCATAAAATAAATTTCAATACTAAGTAGGAAAAGGAAAAGTTTATGTTAAATTAATGTAATTTCAAAACTAAGTACGTTCATTCCAAAGGGGCAACTGGTTATAAAAGATTACCTTCAAAGTATATAAATTTTAAAATTGACCCCACTGAAATATATTAAAAAAAAATATTGCCTCTCCACAATTTTAAATTTTACATGATAATCCAAACTTTATTGGCCCACAAATGAAAGTCACCAATATAAAATTAAAATTATTGTTCTGGCCCACAAATAAAATCCAATTAAAATATCTAAGAGTAACTTAGTTCGAGTCCCAAACTCAATAAAATAAGAGATAAAAAATTTATTTATTACCAAAAAATAGTAATTTAACTTTTTCCTTTTAATCTTAGGGTTTATGATCGTGAAAAAGGAGCTCATATGAGTTTTAGTGTTATAACCCAAAACTTTAACTTACACATATGAGTTTTAGTGTTATAACCCAAAACTTTAACTTACATTTTGGATTGTTTATACGAAAATTTTTAGGACTTGGTGATTAAATTTTTCACAAAATAAAAATTATGTAATTATAAGTTTGTATAAATCTAAAAATAGTGCAAGAATTAATTTTCATTATATAATTGGTTAACTTGGAGCATAAAATTTATTGGGGTAATTTTTACTAAGGTGTATAACAATTTTACCAATAATTATATTTATAGATCTAACACGATTAATTATACACCATGTATATTTTAAGCTAGAAAGTAATTATATATCTAAATTTAAGGAATAGGATTTAATTCACACCACATATTTACATATATACATAAAATTGATATCTACAACATATTTATAAGTTGGAAAGTATTTACAATATATATATATGGCAAGATTTAATGTGTACCACATATTTAACATATTGGCCATGGACTTAGTTATTTTTGGAATTAGTTTAATCTTTCTTTTAATATATTGTCTTTTTCTAGTCTCTGCCAACCGACTTTGCTATCATTTGATTTCCTTTTTTCTTCACTTAAGCACCGCCTCACTTTTTATTTGGTGTTGTCGAGTCCTTCTTTGCACTTGAAAAGAAGACCACCTATAGCTCCTATTTTCAACCTAAGAAGTCCTGAGGGTCATCTTGCTCAAGTTAGATTCAAAGTAAAGGATCTTTTTCCTTCTTGCTTTTCTTTGACAGTGAGATTTCTTGTCTTTCTTGTCGGGTTTACTTCTTTCTTGGTGGTTGCTGTGGCTGCTCTATTATGGAGGGCAGCCATGAAACTAGTCCAACAGTGGAGGAAGTCTTGAGCCACCGTGAGCTTCAAAGCTCTTTAGGAGCTGCGTTTATAAAATAGAGTGTGTGGGTGATGTTTGGCCAAATTTCAGCCGTTTAGGTGGATAATTTTCTTTGTCCGTAAGTTCTAAAAAGGGTTGATAAGTGTGTTCTAATATGTATTAGTGAATGGATGGTGGAGCTATAATTGATGCAACATGGGTTGTTAGAATATTTTTATGTGTGAATATGTTGAAGTTGTAAGGACTAAGGGCATGACTAATTACCTCTGCCCTGTTTAACTTCTTAACCTTTCTCCATATCATTCCACGGGAAACATGAAGCAAGGCTGCAAATATGCTGCCATGCATATTATGAAGTTGAAGAAGTTCAAATGACTCCTTAATTCAAGTACTAAAAGGATTATCTTAAGAATTAAATTTTGATTTTAGGGTGTAATATAACAAAAGGAATAAGTGCAGAAATTTTATTACCTTTGAAACTATAGTTTAGTCAAGTTATATGTTAATTTAAGAACTGTAATTTCTTAGTTAAGTGAATTGTTGGCAATTTCTTTTGGTTTAATTAAGAAAATTAGGAAAATTAGTGGTAATGAATCAAAGGTTATTAACAATAAATGTATATGGTAATTGATGTGTATAATTATTAGAATTGGAAGTTTAAGACTCAAATATGTAAATTAAGATTAATATGTTTTAAATTTAAAGAGTCTTAGATAATATGAATAAATTGAAGTAATTAACTTTATTTTAAGATACTTAGTAAAGTGTTGGAAAATGAGAGTTAAGAGGATTTTCAAGGGATGCAGGGCTAGATTTCGTAGGTTAGAGAAATCTTATGTTTTGAGTGCTTTCAGGGATGAATTAAATTAAGAGTTCTAAGGAGAAAGTTTATCTTAAGGGTCTTGAGATATTGTTTCCAAAATTTTGTAACCTAGTTCTAAGTATATTGTTGGTAGAGTTGTTAGACTACATCTAGGTCCATGCAGGATTATTAGTTTAGCTTTAGTCGGCCCAGGAGACTTTGTCATAGGTTGTGTTTAAATTAGCCTAGAACCTCTAAATAAAAGTTGTTCCTAACATACTAAATAGTAAATCTGGAGTGGCGCTATTCTTAATTCCATGTTGTGTGAATTTTAGAGGTGTTGGAAGTCATGGTTGGGATTTTTGGGTTTTCATTGTACCTGTTTTGGAAAAACTAACGTAAGAGGGTCTTAAATGTTGAATTAAGAGTGGAGTGCTGATGATGAAATGTTCCTAACATCTTGAAAAACTATATTGAAAAGCTTTGTAATTTAATTTTCAAGTATGAAAATTCTAAAAGCATCAGAATCAAAGGTTGGCAACTAAGAATTATACGAGTACTATGTTTTTGTTTATGTGAAGAATCGAGTGAGTTCAAGGATGATTTTAGAAATAGTCTCTAAATATGAAAGCTATCTAACTTCCTAAAGTTAATATTTCAACTTGGTTTTATTAAATTTGATTAAGTATGTAAGTGAAAATAAACATATATCTAAGAGGGTTGTGAAATGCCAAAAATGAGTAAATTTTAATTAATTAACTGTACTAATATACACATCTAAATAATATATATGATACCACTCTAGAATATATACTTTTGAATTAATAAATCCAACAAACGGAATTTGATTTCCTTTTTCCTACTGAAAGTTATGTTCAAATAACTAATGTAAGGTTATAACTGTCAAAATCCTGCATTTTACAAAATTTAATGCAACTTCAAAGAATAAACTGTATTGATATATAAATCTAAAAATTTAAAATGATATACAATTATAAAGCTACATGTGTCTAGTATTTAATAAATCTTGCGAAACTAGATTTGGAATTTCTTAGAAGAAGATATGACTGTTAGAGTGAACACTGGTCCAAATCCCAAGTTTGGACAGTTTCAACATTTCTAACTCACTAGTGTTTTCTATCTTTCCTAATTATTTCTTTCTAATCCTATACATTGTCAAGACATCTAAAATATCTCTTCATTATCAATGTTATCACATAAAGTATAATTCATACTACTTGACATGTAATGGCTTAATAGAAAAAGTTTTATAAACAAACCTATCTATATTAAATGTTGATTTTATAAATTGGAAAATGTAATTGTCAGCTTCGAAAAGTGTGATTTAATCAACAACGTGTATGAAAGCAATGGTAAGTAACAAATGAAATTGGTTAAAGGTGAGTGGTTAACTGTTGCCTTTAGGGGCTAAATTATTATGTGTAATTATATATGTATTTAAATAAATGTGCAAGTGTAATGTTTCAGTGAGTTATTTGAATTATACTTGTCTGAAATTGTTTGTAATTGATAAAGACCAACAAATTGAAATTTTCTGAGAAATGATTTTTATTTCCGAAACTGAGATCCAAGTGCACTAGGATGTTCTGATTTGAAATCCTGAGATACTCTAATTCTAATAAATGTTTTAAAAATTTGAGTGCTCAATCCCGGTGGGATGAATTATGTATGGAAATTAATCTGTTGTGCAGGTGCATAAATGCCCGATAGATGGGTAATAATATTGTGCGGGGTTGGGTTACTTGTTGGCCCTTTGTTTGCTTTGTATGCTGTAATTGCTCTAATTAATTTTGTGATTCTAGTGAATCATTTAAGTTGTGAATTTTAAGCGATTACAAATGTGTATGTGTATTTTGAATTAAATCATAATGTTATTATATATATTATATACTTGTGTTGATGTGATACTAGTACCTTTTGAGTACGATTTTTCATTCATAGAGTCCGTAGGACTTGCCCTTCTTTTGTGAATATTTTTTTTAGTAATAGTACCTCTAAGGAAGTTAACCACTGATACATAATTTGCTGAGAATTTGATGACAAGATATTCTTCAGAATCTAATACTTGAAGTCAATGATGAAAGTTTACAGTCACATTAAAACTGTGAGGTATCTAATTTTGTATGATGTAATATACTAGCATTTGTCAAGGATGAAAGTTTACAGTCACATTAAAACTATGGGGTGTCTAATTTTGTATGATGTAATATACTAGTATTTGTCTTGTTTATGATATGGACGAAGTGGAGCTCTTTATTGTTTTTGTGTAATAACAGGAGTTTATAGGTTTGTAATTTAAGGCATGTTCCATATTACAATGAACCTCTGTCAAAATTTTAGCAAATTGTGATTTGTTTCGGTTAACAAACTTTTACCATTAACTTTTGTTTTATCAATTTTTAGTTTATTTATTGGTTGGTCAAGAATCATAGTTTTTTTTTTTTTTAATTTTTGAGTCAAGATTACAGAGATTTGGTTACCATTCCTCTGAATAATCATGCCTCCGGGAGGTATAACTTGATGAGTGTGACAGTTAGTTATTGTATAAATCATTTCCTTGTTATGCTCAGAATCAAATGACTATAAGCATTGCATCGTTACCTTGCTTTAGCTCTAGACACATACATATTCTTTTCCATTTTTCATTATTTGAAATAAGTTTTTTTTTTGGTAAGAATTATTTGAAATAAGTTAATCACCTCTAAATAGAAAACAAAGATAATAGCTGTCCAATACATAGTACACAAATTTCATGCATTTTATATATTGGGTCCCACCACATTAAAACCTATTAATGTTTGCCCTCTTTGTTATGATTGTAATTGATATATTATCTTTATTTTTCTTTTTTTAACAAACAATTATGTTATTTAACTTGTGTTAGATATGAACAAATTTTTTAAAAGATACATAAGATATTTGACATTATCCTAATGATCAAGATGCAATTCGAAAAGTCTACTTGCAAAAGGTTCAATTACTCATACCTAAGAAAAAAAAAGAAAAGTCTTTTTACTTGTAAATCCAGATTTGTCCAACTAATCAAATATTATTATTATTTTTTTTTTGTAAGTAAACCAAAGAAACCAAAAACTAAATTACGCCGACGCAAGATCGAACCACGTCTTTAGATCATTTTATAATATATTTTTTTTTGTAAGTAAACCAAAAACTAATATGCAAAATTCTAAAGATGACAAACTCTTGTTTATAAAATAGTGTCTGTTACATGAAGAATTTTTTGTATCTAGAATTTTAGTTACATGAAAAGTTTGTCGTATTTAGAATTTTACATACTAATAGAAGATACGCGTGAAAGTGAAGAACTTACACCCTGATAGAGGAGTACTCCCAAAAATAACATGACACGCTAACACAGGAGTAGGCACAATAAATTTTTTTACACATTTTCCTAAAAAGAAAAAGTATCTGAGCACACGCTCTCGCGGGTGCGAGGATGTTAGTATTAAAGAATTTCACACTTTTTCCTTAAAAAACAAAGAAAAAAAAAACAAGTGAGTTGCTTTACAAGACATACAATAAGAAAAAAAGAGTATCTGAGTACGCATGAAGATGCGTGTGAGGATGCTAGTATAATAAAAAAATTTGTAAGGCTTCTCCTCAATTAAAAAATAATAAAAAATCATCAAGCACGCAATACAATGCGTGCGAGGCTTATAGTTTATTAAATGTTGTTATCCAAAATCTTGAAAATTGCTTAAAAAAAAAATTTATGATCAATCACTAAATGAAAAAAAAATAAAAAAAAATTAATTGAAGGAGCATCCATACTAAAGTAAAATAACATAGCCTTAAAAGTTAGATTTTGACAATCATGATTGGGTTATATCATGTTAAAGAAATGTATTCTAACAAGAAAAAAAAAAATTAATCAACAAATTACAATTTTGTAATTACAAAACTTATACGGATTGAATTTAATATAATTTAAAGTTAACTAATACGAAATTCTCATATAATTTAATGACAATAAGTAATTGAATTGTTTTTTTAACTTACACATATTGAATTAGTATAATTAATGAACAAATTACAATTTTCATCTAAGGTTTCCTTCATGGGAAATTTTTTTTTTTCTAAAAAAAAATTACTACAGAATTAAAAAGAAAATAAAAGAAACTCAGACACAATTAAATAATTCAAAGAAATTTAATAAAAAAAATTACATAGATTGAATTAGTATAATTTATGAATAATTCTAATATCTGCCAAAAGAATTTATAACTTCTCTTAGGAACAATTGACTGTTGGAATATGTATACATATTAACAGCCAAATGAAACTTGTATACATTTACATCTATATTATCTAGGATAGTGAAACAAACAAACCTTGGAGTTCGCAAAAATCTTTCAAACTTATGTCCATCAAATTATTATCAGTCATTCTTCCAAGTTCTTTCCTTGCATACTTTTTCTTCTCCCGCAAGCCAAATGTCTACAATGCTGTCTTGAGCAAATAAACTGACAATTTTCACCTTATTATATATATATATTTTTATCTTTACCTTACTTTTTTTATCCTACATGATAGATGCGCTCAATTACCTGTTCTTCAAGAGTCAGGTTCCACCATGTCTTACAAAGTAAACTCCAGAGGCAGCTGTAACATTTATACCTCCACCTGATGCCTTTAAGCATTGTTCTGACCTAAAAGGTCTTGGACTTGTACAAAGTTCCTTTGAAAACCCTGCAAAATTATCCCATCTATTTGGGTTCCATTGCTGATGCCTGAAAATATATCACCTCCCATTTCAATTGAAGTTTTGATTCAATGAATACCAAACATAGGCCTGCATCACCAAAAGGTAAAGGACAAAATGAGACTACAATAAATCATTTTGTCAGGTATGCAAAAAATTAAACAGAAAAAAAATATTGAATTTCATTTTTTTTTTCTCAATTAAGAAGCAATAAACAGAAAGGGGCAAGAAGAGAGATAAGTCATTAAGAGTTACAATCATGCACATTTAATGGAACTAAATGGTTTACTCAGTTGGGTAATGCACAAAGTGATTGTTCTCACATATGAGACCAAACATAGTTTTCTTCCATTTTATAAGCAACCAAACAGGGTAGAAAAGGGTGCTTACGCTAAATTTGACCAAACTAAAAAAATGAATTAGACAAGGTAATTCCTGATGACAGCAAAAAGCAAAGATTTTTCACAGAAAGAAAATATGTTTCTGTCATTTCTTCCTTTTTCTGCTCATAAAAAATAGAGATAAACATAAGTGATGCATAAACACCAATCCCATTTTCTAAGCAACAAACAGGGTAGAAAAGGGTGCACACACAATAATAAACTGAAAGAATAGCAATGCGAAGTATATCTAAAATACTCCCTATTTCTACCCCACAAAAATAAGTAAAATAAACAATAGTACATTAACACAGTGAACTCAAAACTAAAAATAAAAAAGGATAAGATGATTATGAGTCTTCTTCAACTTTATCAACAGATCCTTTCTTCAAGGACTTTACTTTCGTTTTCTTACTGTATCCAGTAAATTCCATTTCATAGAAGTCAGTAACTTACCATTTATATGTATCACAAATAACTTCTTCAACAAACTTATAATGAAGCATTCTATAACTTGCATGACATACATGGGGACTTAAGGGGCTGCTGCATCATTTCTAGACTGCCAGTAAAAATAGATATAGAGAGAAACTATTATTAGTAATCCCTAACACTATTAAGAGTAGGATAAAAAATAGGGAAAACGGGGGAAATGAACTGGAAGCCTGATATGGCCATTTTGTCCCAACAAACGAAATCAATAAGTAACCAATAAGGAAAAGTTATAAAAGATAATTGTTCATACTAAATAATGATAATAACAGAACGTCTATTGAAACACAACTCAAATAGTATTTTTCTACACACTAATTCAACTAAAATAAAGTACCTAAACCAAAACTCTATCAATTATCATTTTACGAAAGAGAAAGGGAAATCAGTCTTATCCATTCACCAAGACCAAAAGCTTATTTTATGAACATGATGTCGAATACAAACACAAATAAAAGACCAACACATGTACAACAGAGTGAAGAACTATAGTGTATTAGCAAAATCAGCTTCAAGAGCTTTAAATGATCCATTGGCTTGCTGACAATCCTCATCCTAAACCCATAAAACCCAGTGAGATGAGACTCATCCTTATCCTAAAGTGTAGTTTAGTTGAAATTTAGAGAGAAAAAAAAAATACAGGGATTTTTCTTAGGTAAAAAAAATGAACAACAATAATTGAAAAAGAGTAGCTAAAATCTAATATTACAGAAAAAGAGTTATTAATAGAATATTCCCATACACCTTGCAAGCAGACTTGCGAACTATCTCATATCTTCTTTCATATCATAGAAGCTTTAGAAAAAGCAATACAAGGACGTACTGAAACAACATTGTAGGAGATATGAAAATAGAAATAAAAGTACCTAAAATTCAAAAGCAGTTAAAAATAGGGAAAAAATTCGTTTTCAGTATATGGTTCTTATGTTGCATTGAAATTGAGAGAAAAAAAGAAAATATTGCTAGGATATCTTTCTTAATAAGTAAACAATATGTAGGGCTATATGTATATCAACAACATCTCATAAAAAACTTCTAAAAGAAAAATGAGAGTTTCACTATGCATTCTCCTTAATTGCACCTACTTACAAAACAATATATAATAAATCAATAATACTGCATTTCTTATACCAAATCAGGATAACCTAAAAACTACATTATTGTCACACCCTTCACGAAAGCATGATTGGCAGGAATAATGGATAATCCAAATTTCCTGTAATCTTGACTCCAATACAAAGAAGCAATGATCATATCCCTTATGGAAGCATGACTAGGCTGGAGTAATAGATAACCAAACCTCTATAACCTTACCTTCAGACAAAAAAATACATAAGATGCTTAACTAAATCAAAGATTAAAAGTGAAATTTGATTAAAAAAAAACTAAAATTAACTGTAAAAACTTGTTTACTGAAACAGATGGCAATTTACTAAAAATTCCGGCAAAAATTTCCTATAATATAGAACATGTCTCAAAATGCAAACATATATATTTCTGTTTTTACACAACAACAATACAAAGTTAACAAGGAGCTCCGCTCTATCCATATCATAACAAATGACTAGACTGTCACATTATACAAAATCAGACACTTTACAATTCTAGTGTGACTGCAAATTTTTATTCTTGATTTCAAGTCTGAGATCTTAGAAAATACCTTACCATACTCTGTCGGCAGGATCATGAGCTCGGAGATGCCATATACTGAACTCCTGTTACAAAAAAAAAAAATAACAAAAGAGAGGTGAGTCTTACGGATTTTGTGAGTGAAAAACGCACCCAAAGGGTACTAGCATCACTCAACACAAATATATAACATATATAGTTAATTAATATCATATAATAATATTCATGTCTTAATTGAAAGTACACGTACAGCATTTGTAATGGTCATATTTTCATAACTCACATGATTCATAAGATAATAAATCAATCAGAGCAATCACAACATACAAAGCAAGCAAAGGGACCAACAAGTAACTCAGCCCCGCATAACAGTATCTCTCCCTAACGAGCATTTATGCGCCTGCACAACAGGTTAATTCTTCAGTACACAATCTATCATACCGAGACTGAGTACTCAATTCTTTTAAAATAATTGCCTAGAATTAGAATATCTCATATCAGAATATTAAATCAAAATATCCTAGGTGTATGTGGAATTCAATTTTAGAAATAAAAATTATTTCGGAGAAAAATTTACTAGAAATAAAAATCATTTCGGAGAAAAATTTACTTTGTTGGCCCTTATCAATCACAAACAATTTCAATCATCAACATAATTCAAATAACTTACTAAAACACTACACATGCTTATTTTTCCATATAATACATTTATTCAAATACACATATAAACACACAAAATAATTTAGCCACCAAAAGATAACAATTAACCCTAATCGGTTTATAATTCTTGTTCGTCGCTTCCTCTTGCATTCACGTGTGTTATCAGGCCCACATTAGAGTCTGGAACTGAAATTCATATTTCTACATAATACTTAGTTCATAAACGTTATAGTTATAATTTTTGATTACTAAGCTTATAAATCAACTTATATTGGTATCTTGAAACTAAGTCTATTTAAATAGTTTAATCAATTCCTTACAAGACACTTGATTCCACATCTTGTATGTATATTTTATTTATATACCTATTAAGAATTTAATACTAACTCATAATTTCAACATTTCTCATTTTCTAGTATTAAATCCAAGTTGAGTTACTCTTTTTTAAATTTATCCAAGAGCTTGAATCATGACATTTCAATATTAATACAAATAAATTCTAAAATTTATCTTTCCTTAACCACTTAACCATATTTCTTTATTCTTGCTTTTAGACTATTTATTCAAGTTCACATAATACTTAACTCTCAAGATCTCAATTTATCGAGTTTTTCCCTTTTAGACATTTTCACAACTATCTTGGAGATGTGCTTGGTTTCAATTTACAGTACTTAACCAAATTGAATAAAACCAAGTTAAAACATTAACTTTAAAAGGATTAGTTATCTTTCTTATCTAGAAACTTTTTCTAAACTCAATCTTGAATTCACTCGATTCCTCACATGAACAAAAACAGGGTACTCGTACAATTTCTGATTACCTGAACCGGATTCTAATGCTTGTAGAATTCTCATACTTGAGAATTAAATTACGATACTTTCCTAGTCTAGTTTATCAAGATGTTAGGAACATTTCATCTTCACAACTTTACTCACTAATTCATTCATTTAAGACCCTCCAACATCAGTTACATCAACTAGAGATTCATTTAGGACCTGAAAATCCCAACAATGACTTCAAACGCTTCTAAAATACACACCACATGAAATTAAAATCCTTCAAAGCTCCAGATTTGTCATTTAATATATTAGGAACAACTTTTATTTAGAGGTCTTAGGCTAATTCAAATTATAACCATTATCAAGCAAGCATAAACTGGAAGAACAAGCAAGCTGGCTGCATAATCATAAGCAGAAAAAAAGCTCCTCCATTCCCAAACCAGTCTCAAAGGAATTCATGTTTTATTTTTGGCTATAACGATCTAGTTTACCTATTTTACCAACTGAATAGCAAATTTATCGAACACCGAATGAAAGTTTCTCAACATAACTTTTTCTCTATCCAATAGATTTCTCAAATAATTATACATTGCCTTAAACCCACGAAAACATGCCAGCATATGTACTAATATAAAACATATGCAGGTAGGTGGATAAGGAATTTATTTTGTCTCTCATGCGGTGTGAAATTATTTAAAGAACCAGAGAGCAATTGCATAGGTGCCTTAAGATTGAAATAATCACAAGGTACTGTCAAAGTTAACCGTGGATAATTCTAATATGATCATTAGCATCACTGCAGATTTACATCTTTCAACCATATCAATTAATATACACTATACTATCACCCGCTAACAATACCAACAAATTTTTTGTTTTTCCAGTGTTTGTGTGGTCAGATGTAATAATATACACTAAGACATATCAATCTCTGCATTCCTAATTCTAAACACCCTTCTCTCATTTCCCTCTTAAATTCTTAATCCAAATTTATCAAACTAGCGTTCTCACTCTAACATTCAACCATAAAAATACAGCTTAAATACGTATGGCCTAATAATTCCATTTCTAGGCAGAAATATAAGCTTTGTAACCTTTAGTGTCTTTGGTTCCTCTCTGATCTTTATATTGATATGAATGCTAATTAGATCTAGAAAAAGTATGTTCTCGTGTTGAAGTAAGTCAGAATTAATGACATATCTCAGCTTACTCCACAGCCCTTCCTTTTCTCTTATTACACACACATACAATTGCTCAAAATGACGTGTTTAAATGAATCAAAGACAGTACCTCTCAAAAGAGTCCAAGAAATTCCTCCATTGAATTCGTTGCATATGTTCCAGCAAGCTTAGAGTGACCTAAAACTAAATCTCATCAGCAATTAACTCAGCTTCACTAAGAATTCCAAGTCCAAGAGATTTTCTATTCTCGAAATTCCTTCCTGGATGATCATGGGGTTGCTTAGTTAGGCTCTCTCTCTGTTTTTACAAGAACGTCGCTGCCAAGACCTTAGTTCAGATCTCTTTCACAGGTCCAAATCAGCTCAAACAAATCAAAACCAAGCCTCTTAACTATAAGAAGCTACGGCTAATACAAGGGAAGGCTGCTGCTAAATATGAAACAAGGTTGCTGCCATAGCTTGGGAGAAAAGGCTGAATGGACGGCAACCAAAAATTGCACAAACGCCACACACACGGGGCCAAGGAGATGAAGGTGCACTCACGACTACAAAACAGGGGAGGAATGCTCTCCTAAAGACACAGCACGGGAAGAAGAAAAAACAACCAATAACGTACCATATAAAGTTATGGTCAAAATTTACTTTAAAACTTGTGGCGGTAATTTATTTTAATATATATATATATAAGCTTTTGATTTCTTTTGATTTGCACATGCTACACACAATCATCTACACAAGTTAATTTCAAGTTTTTTAAAATTAATCAATAATATGGTGAAAGTTAATTTCTTAATTACATACATAAATATACAAGTATTGGTTTATTTTAATTTTACTTTGCATAAACTTTTATCTACCTACTTACAATGTTTCGTACGAATAATTCTAAAATGTATTTAAAAAAAAAAAATCGGGTTATGACATCAATTATGAATCTTGACCAAACCAGTGAATAAAAGTAAAAATTTATAAAACAAAAGATAACTGGAAAAATTTGTTTACTGAAATAAATAACAATTTACTAAAAATTTCAGCAAAAGTTCCTCGTAAAGTAGAACATGGCCAAAAATACAAATACAAAATCTTGTTTTTATACAACCATAATAACAACAAAAACAAAAACAACAAGGAGCTCCATTCCATTTCTCTTCATATTCAATGTACTGTTAGATTAGTTATGTATTTATAAGAGGGGAAAAAAAGAAGAAGAAGGAAACATGGAGATGATTAGTGAACTTAAAAAAAAAAGAAAAAAAGAAGAAGATAAGTTAGAAGTTAATTATATTAATGATAGGAATGTATCATTTAAGCCTTTGATTAAGTCTAGATAATTAAATTGAATTGATCTTAATAGTTGAAAAGCAAATAATATGAAGCTTTAGAGTAAATTAGTATTGAAAAATGGTAATTTAAACTCTTGACCATTATGCTTAATTAAACTAAATTCAAGATGGAGATATGAGAAATGAATATTTCAAGGGTGTAAAAAATTGTAAGAATTTTATTAGGATATATATATATATATTATTTAGTGTTTGATTAAATAAAGAATTACAGTTACTAAAATTAATAACTAAATAATATATGAATTTATGATTTTCAGCTTGAGATTGTGTCGAGGATATTTCGATACCTTCTCAGGCTAGACGGACTGACGAATCTCATCCTTGAGCCTTGTGAATGAATTATGTACACTTTGGTTGCCAGATAATTATGTGAAGTGATTTATGTGAATTTGAGTGTTTTGATTTGATATTATGAGATATTCTAATTATGATAAGTGTTTTAAAAAGAATAGAGTGCTCAGCCAAGTGCGATGGATTGTGTTCGGAGAATAATTTGTTATGCAGGCACGTAAATGCCCTGTATGAGAGATACTTGTTATGCGGGCTGAGTAATTTGGTTGGCCCTTTGTGTGCTTTGATTGCTCTGACTGCTTTATTTCAAATCGTGAACTCTGAATATTTCTATTGATTTATCTATCTTGTGGATCATGGAAATTGTGACTTTATGATAATTATAAATACATGCGTGTACTATTGAATTAAGACGTAAATTTGGTTACATGAGATTAAATAATGTTGATTGATATTGGTACCATCAGGGTATGTTGTTTGCTCACTAAGTCCTTGTGACTCATATTTTCCTCTATTGTTATTATTTTTTTAGTATCAGGAAAGCAGTGTTTACCGCGTAGGGATTCGTGATTTGCCGACATTGTTACCGTAAGGTATATTTCAGAATTGTATACTTGAAGCTCAAAGGACGACACTTGCAGTCACTTTAGGCATTCTGTAATATTGTATATATATGTTTAACTATGGTTATTAATGTGCTATTTGGAGGCCAAGCTCCTCTGTGTACATTGATACTATTGTTTACTGGTGACTTGTAACCAGGTTATTTATGTATGTATTATTGGGCATGTTCCATTTTATAGGGAACTTTTACCAAATTTTCAGTAAATATTTTGTGTTTAATAACAAGTCCATGGATTTATTCTAATTCAGTAAAGTTTTCTTGGTTTTAACTGTAAGTGTTTAAGAGCCATTTAGTGTTCAGTAAATGTGAAGTCAGGGTTTACAGGGGTTTTAGTTATCTATTCCTCTAGCCAGCCATACCTTCATTTGAGGGTATGACAAGTTGGTATCAGAGCCAAGTTTAGAGGTCCATGACTGTAAGTACAGGAATGTAGTTGCATTGTTTGCGTATGTTAACCGGGGCGTATATGGACTTAGTGATACATTCCAATTCGTCCCGAAACTTCAAGTTGTAATTTATTTAAAGCATTGTCCTTTGTTTTACCTTATAAATGCTTATTGAACTCATGTATATATATTTTTTGAAATAATTCGATGTAGTGGCCGTATTGCTGGCCGAATGAGGCAACATAATTCTGGCTCTGACCAAGGATCTACAAGTCCTTAGCCACCAGTGGTCAGAGATAGAGGACGAAAAGGACTTGGTAGAGGCATAGGTAAAGCTATTGAACTAGTTCAGGCAACAACCCTTGGACCTAATCTAGAGCAGCTGGTGCAAGGACTAGACCGGGTTCAGAGGACCATAAGTGACTTAGTTGGAATTTTGGCCCAACAACACTAGGTTCAGCCACGGCCTCCAACAGCTCCTCTTGTTTAGCCTCAACAAGAGGCAATCCTTCGTGTTCCAGTTCAGTAGGAACAAAGAGCATTTGTAGCGCTACATAACTTCTGGAAGATGCAGCCACCAAGATTTCAGGTGTAAACCTAACATAGGATCCTTATACTTTCATGGAGGAGTCTGATAGACTATGTATAGCTTTGGGTGTGATTCTGTTTTTACTGTGGAATTGGTCGGTTATCAATTATATGATGTAGTTTATGAGTGGTGCAAGATGTCTGTGCAACGGAGGAAAAAGCCTACACCATTGAAGTTGCCAAATTCAATAGGGCTTTTAAGGATCGTTTTCTTACCTGAGAATGTGTGAGATTTGCATGTTTGGGATCTTGAACCATTAGTTCAGATAGAGTGCATGTCAATGGCAGTGTACGAGACCAAATTTACTAGATTATCCCGTTTTGCTTGCATTTGGTAGTTATTAAGTAGATGCGAGTGAAGAGATTTGTTAATAGCTTGAGGGATTATTTATTTAGATCAGTGTTCGTGACAGACACTACTACTTACACTCAGGTCATTGATGCTGCATACCAATTGGAGACTTAGGTTGTGTAGAGATAGTTAGAGCAGAAGGCAAGACAGGAGAGTCATTCGACTTCTAGATTTGTCAGTTCTCATAGACTTAAGGGGTTAATATACCTTCAGGAAGGATTTGTTTAGAGGAGGCTTTCAGTCTGGTAGAGGTCAGATGAGAAGGACTTTTAGAGCCGAGCCGAGCCGAGCCATAGGAGGCATTATCTAGTGGACCCAATTATTTGAGTTTCCTTTTGTCCCACTTGTGGTAATCAACATAAAGGGCAGTGTAGACTAGGGACATGTGAGTGTTTTAAATGTGGAGTGATGGATCATCGTGTTAGAGATTGTTCGTTGTTAAGAGGGCAGTTTACTCCAGCATGGACATCTTCATTAGTTCAGGGTAGACCTTAATTATATACGACACCAACTAGATCTATGGTGGTTTTTCTAGAGATTTGTCATTAGCAGGCAGAGGTCAGGCCTAGGTATATGCTTTGATGACTAAGGATACGCACATTTCTAACATTGTGGTATCAGGTAGTTTATCTGCTTGCTCAGTTGGTGCTAAAGTATTGTTTAATTCTGGAACTACTCATTTTTTTCATATCTCCATATTTTGCTTCCTATATGAAGAGGGCATCTGAGCCTCTTGGGGTTCTTTTAGCAGTTTTGACTTCATTGGAGGAAATTATTCTAGCAGACAAGTATATTCCTTCTTGTGAGATTCTTATAGGTGATGATACATATTTAGAAGATTTAATCATACTAGATATACTGCAATATGATGTGATTTTAGGCATGGATTTGTTGTCTAACCATCATGTCTTGATAGATTGTAGGGATAAGAGTGTTAAGTGCAGTATTCCTAAGAAGCCAACTTTTATTTTCAAGGAGATTAGAGTGAGGCTAGACAGATTATCAGGATGAAGCATCAGACTTATTTAGCTTTTGTCAGGGATACTCAATTAGAGTATTCTCCTTTGGAATAGATTTTGGTGGTAAAGGAGTTTCCTGATATATTTCTTAAAGAGCTTCCTTGACTTCCTCATGATTGGGATATAGAGTTCGGTATTGAGTTGTTACCTAGTATTAAACCGAGAGAGCTAAAGGTGCTTGCAAGATTTACTAGGTAAGGGATTTATTCACCCCAGTTCATCTCCTTAGGGTGCTCATGTTTGTTAAAAAGAAAGATGGCTTATTTAGACTAAGCATTGACTACCAGCAGTTGAATAAAGTCACAATTAAGAACAAGTATCATCTCTCCAGGATTGATGACTTATTTGATCAGTTACAGGGAGCTCAGTACTTTTTCAAGATTAACCTTCGTTCAGGGTATCATCAGCTCCGAAGTAAGAAGAAAGATATTTCGAAAACTACTTTTCATACTTGGTATGGACATTATGAGTTTTTGGTTATGTTTTTTGGACTTACTAATGATCCTGTAACATTAATGGACCAAATGAATAGGATGTTTAAGTCTTTCTTGGACCAATTTCTCATTGTTTTCATTTGATGATATTGTGGTATATTCTCGGAGTGAGGAAGAGCATAAGCATCATCTTTGCATTGTATTGTAGACACTTAGGGAGAATAAGCTTTATGCTAAATTCTCTAAGTATGAATTTTAGCTGAATCAAGTGACTTTTCTAGAACATGTGATTTCCAAGGAAGGAATTCAGGTGGATCCTAAAAAGATAGAAGTTGTTCAGAATTGGTATTGACCAACAAATGTTTCTAAAATATGAAGTTTTTTGGGTTTGACAGGTTATTATAGGAGATTTGTGAATAATTTTTCTTGTATTGCTGCTCTTTTGACTCGGTTGACTCAGAAGGTAGTTAAATTTGTATAGTTCGAGGATTGTGAGGAAAGCTTTCAAAAGCTAAAGACTTGTTTGACCTCAGCTCATGTTCTTACACTTCCTTCTAGTACGGGTAAGTATACGGTGTTTTGTGATGTTTCTCGTATTGGACTTGGTTGTGTTTTGATGTACGATAAAGTTGTGGCACATGCTTCATGGTAGTAAAAAAAGCATGAGATGAATTACCCTACTTATGATCTTGAAATGGCGGCAAGTATCTTTACATTGAAGATTTAGAGGCATTATTTGTATGGTGAGACTTTTGAGATTTTCACGGATGACAAAAGTCTTAAATATATCTTTGATCAGAAGGAGTTGAATTTGAGGTAACAGAGGTAGATTGAGTTACTGGAAGATTATGATTGCTCAATTTCTTATCATACAGGAAAAGTAGATGTAGTTGCAAATGCTCTGACTAGAAAGTCAATAGGTGGTTTATCCCATTTGGTAGTTATTTGCAGTCAAGTTGTGAAAGATTTGCAAAGATGTATGGCCGATGGAGTTAGATTTAAGGTGCCTCCTCAAGGGGTGTTGCTAGCTCATATTCAAGTGAAGTCCACCTTTGTTGAAGCGATGAAAGTAGCACAAGCAGTTGATCTAGAGGTGGGTGCTAAGAAAGTTATGTGTGATTAGGGTATAATTGATGATTTTAGGGTGGACAATGAAGGAGTATTGAAGTATCAGGATTGTTGTACCATCTGATTCAGAGTTGAGGAGAAAGATTCTTGAAGCATGGGTTAGTATGAGTTAATATTGATTTCTTAACATGGATTGATTTAATGAGTTATTTGATTGATTTTAAAAGAGTAACTTAAAATGGATTTAATGTTAGGAAAATGAATAATACTGAACGTATGAGTTAGTATTGATTATTTTGTATGTATATACATAATATATACATACATCATATGGAACTAAGTTTCCTACAAGGTATTCATTAAAATACCGAAAGGACTTAGTTTCAAAAATACACATGGAAGTTGATATATATAAGTTTTAGTAACTAAAGGATTATAACCACGAAATTTGTAAACTAAGTAGTTCTTGGAAATATGTTTTTCAGCTTCAAAACATAATGTTGAGCCAATGACACACGTGAACTCCAGAAGGAGCGACGAGCAGGATCTGTATCACTGTGAGTGGATAACGTATTCTTTGGTTGCTACAATAATGTGTTTAATTGTTTATGTGTATTTGAATGAATATGTTTATATAGAGATAAATAAGAATGTGCAAGTGCTATAATTGCGTTATTTGAACTATGTTTGACATGTGAATTTGTTTGTGTTTAATAAAGGTTAATAAAACCAATTTTTATTTGAAATAATTTTACATATGAAATAAAATCCAAGTGCACCTAGAATGCATTTGTTTTGTTTATTTGATATGTGATTAAAAACATTCAAGTAACTCAGCCCCGGGGATGAATATGTTAGAAGTATATATTTAGTGTGCAGTGCTCGGGGAGGATATGTATTTGTTGTGCAGGTACCGAGTTACTTTAATTGGCCATTTGTGTGTTTTGAGTGCTTTGATTGAGTTGTTTGTATAATGTATTATATGAATTGTGTTTGTTTAGTTTTAGGTTTTCCATATTTATATACGTATGACATTTAATTGTTTTGAAATTTATGTTATGTTAAAATTATTTAACCTATGTATTGAGTGATGCTAGTATCCTTTAGGTATATTTTTCATTCATTGAATCCTTGTGACTCACTCCTCAATTGTTGATTTTTTCTTAGTAACAAGATTCCAATATACATCACCGATGAGTATGTGACTTGCCACTAGCGCTGTGGCAAGGTATTTTTTCAGGAGCACATACTTAAAGTCAAAAGATGGACATTTACAATCAGATTAGGGTTTTAGGTGTCGAATTTTGTGTTGTGTAATAGTTCTGTTATTTGTGATTGTGGTATAAAACGGAGTGGAGCTCCTTGTGTATATTGTTGTTGTTGTTGTTGTTAACTGGTTGAACGTAACTAGATATTTTATATTTGTATTTTGGATATGTTTAACTTTATAGGGAACCTCTGTCTAAATTTTTAGTTAAATTGTTATATGTTTCCATAAATAAGCATTTTCATTTAACTTGTGTTTTCTAAACCTTATTTTTAATCTTTGTTTGGTTGAAGGTCATATGTGTATCTTTAATGTGGAGTTAGGGTTATGGAGGTTTGGTTACCTATTTCTCTAGCTAGTCATGCCTCCGTGTAGGGTGTGACATCCAAGTCTGATACGAGAAGCATCACAAAACACTATATACTTCCCCGTACCAGAAGAAAGAGTAAGAATTGAAGCTGAAGTCAAACAAGTCTTTAGCTTTTAAAACTTTCCTCACAAGCCTCTAACTAAACAAACTTTTTGTCACACCCTCACCTAAAGGCATGATTGGCTAGAGGAATGAATAACCAAACCTCTGTAACCTAGATTTCGAATCAAAGAAACACATATGACATCTAATGCAAACTAGATATTAAGAGGAAAGTTTAGAAAAATAAAAACTAAGTGCAAGTGCTCGTTTACTGAAATGTATAACAATTTAACAAAAAATTTGGCAGAGGTGCCCCATGAAGTGGAACATGCCTAAAAATACATAGTATGCCTGGTTATATATAACCAGACCACAACATCAACAGTAACCACAAGGAGCTCAGCTCCATTATGTACCACACCAAATAACAAACTAAATGATTACACAGATCAAATTTCAATACCTCTAATGCGAATGTAAAGTTTCATCCCTTAGCTTCAAGTATGTGATTTTGAAGGAATACCTTGTCACATTACTATTGGCAAGTCATATATCCGTCGGTAATGTATACTTGGCTCTTAATTCTAAAAAAGCTTGAACAAACGAGGGGTGAGTCATAAAGACTCAGTGAGTGAAAAACATAACCAAAGATACTAGCATCAATCAATACATAAATAAAACACATAGGTCAAGTAATTTCATAATAACATGAATTCTAAAACAATTCAATTTCATACATATATAAATATAGAAAATGTAAAATCAAACAAATACAATTCAAGTAATCTAATATACATACGAATCAATTAAAGCATCCAAAAGGGCCAATCAGAGTAACTCAGAACCCGCACACCAAGAATATATAAACTCCTCACATATCCTCCCTGAGGCTGAGTTACTAGAATATTTTTAATCAAATATCAAAGAATCAAATTAAGTGATCCTAGGTGCACCCGGATTCTATTTCATTTTAAAAAAATTATCAAACATAAACAAAGTCACACATCAAGCACAATACAATGAATATGAGAATGTCAACAACATAACATTTAATCAATTAATTCAATTATGGTACTAAATATTCACCTTTGAAAACTACATGAACATATTCACAAAAATAAAATAATTAATCACAACACACTAGCAACCAAACAGTAATATTTTCTACTAACAAAGTTTATGCATTTGACGTGTCATTCCTTCTTGAATTTAAGGGCGGCGATTAATCAATCACATGTTCCGGAGCTGAAAATCATAAATTCAAGCATTGCTTAATTTATAATTTTCATGGTTAATCCCCTAATTAATCATTTAACTAATGAAACATATGTAGATCAACTCCTATGCATCTACTAAAATTTAACTTTTCCTATCGAATACCTTGAAGGCGTATTCAATTTCTATTAATGTGTATGAATATATGTATATACATGCATCACGAAATTCAACACAACCCATTGATGTCAATCTTATTCATATTTGAAACATTGAATTCAAGTTAACTAATTACTTAAATTTCATCAAATATCAACATATTCCAATTCGAGAACTTACTTTTCCAATAATCATATAAATACCCTATATGTTCTTTGTTCTTAACTTTTTATTCACAACTTCATTCACTCCTAAGTCTAAATTATCAAACAACCAATAACATTGAAAGAATTAAGGTGCTAAGTTAGAAGGACTACCACACAACAAAGAGGTCTGGCTACAACAAAGGGAGTCTTGCTGCCCTTCCACCTTACTCTCACGGCCACCTTACTCTCACGGCTAGACCAAAAAGGAGTAAGAGTTGCCTTTAGCAATTCAGCCACAAGGGGCTGAAAAACAGTGCACGTTCAGCAGCTGATAATCATCCCTACTGTTGCTGAACCACGACCTGCTCTAGGCTTCTACACACTCACGGTAACACATAAGGAAAGGTTAAGTTCAAGGCTAGAATGTTTGGCACAAAGCTCGGCTGCTGTAGGGCTTAAAACAGGATTGCTGCCTCCTATGTTGTAGTGATTATGGAAGTCCTAGACTAACTGGAATCATGGACCAGCCAAAGCAAGGCAAGAGCAAAGAGAAAGGAGGAAGGATGTGTTACAAAACCAGTGTCTAGCATAGCTACAAGAAGAGTAACCAACGATAGAAACAAGGAGAATGAAAACAGGACAGAAAAATTAGAAGGCTCGGGAAGCAAATGCAAAGAAAGGAGTAGGAAGGCGGTGGCAAAAAATAAAAAATAAATGAATAGAAAAGTGAAAGAAAAAGGGAAAGAAACAAAAATACAAAGTTAGGGTCAAAGTTAATGGTTTTAAAGTTTGTGGTGTATAATTATTCTTAATACATGTGTATATATATGTATGCACATATATTAAATATTTATTAGTCTACTTTGTTTATAAATTTGCTTTACTTGTCACTAAAAATTACATAAGATAAGGTCAAGATCCAAGTCAACTAAGTTTTGAATTAATTGTGTATATGTTTTATGTATATATATATGTATAATGTTTATTTATTTTATATAATTGCATTTATTTTTATGATTAAGAGTGACACCAAATTATTCTAATTTTATTTTTCAATACTAGGTTATTACACTTTCCCCACAGTTACCTCTTCCCTTTCTCTCACTTATAATCTCCATCCTCTTGACCCACATTGTTATTCTTACTTGACCGGACAATGATGGAGGATTGGCTAGAGGTAGCCAGTGGTGACTAGGAAATTACTTGGTGTTTATAGCAGAACTTCTTCTCCCTTCTCCATCTCAAATTTCTTGGCCTGAATCTTGTTCTTTTCTCCATGGACAATGCAAATTCCTCCTTAATTGAATCAAGAGCTGGTGGAGATCACTTTCCTTTCCAGTTTAATGACTAGCCCAAGCATTTAAAATTCTGAAAAATCCAGCAAGATTCATGAGAATTGGTAGGCAAAAAGATTGAGAAATTTATGGCATTTGAGATTGGTTTTTGATTTCTAGTATGGCATTGAGATTAGAGGTGAGTTTTTGAATGATTTCTATTTCAATTTTTTTTTTCAAATTTGAAATGTTAGGGTTCATGAAAATATCTTTTGACATTTTCAGAATGTTATAAATTCATTTAATTTATCTTGTATTATTAATTTCTAGGACAAGAAAAAAATTGTATAAGCACATTTTAGGTTTTATAAGAAGACCTTTTTTTTTTTTTTTTTTTTTTTTTTTTTTTTGAGTTTTTGTTTTCAACTAAAACAATGTTTATTTATTTAGAACTATCTATTTAAAGGAATTACTAGATAGATTATTTAAGATATTATTTCGGGAGTTAACTTTTTCAAGTTGTTAAAAGTTATTAAATAATTATTTCAATTTTTAAGCTACTTAGAAATATACTTATTTTCTTATCTTGTTTAAACCTATGTGATTCCATAAGTTTTTAGCATTTATATTTAAATCATACCTGAAGAATTTAGACTTTTGCTAAGAAAATCATTTCCAATAAAATAATTTTTTCATAGTTAGATGTCCTTGATGAGTTCAAGTTTTCTATGATTTTGCAAGTTAGTTTAGTTAAGCTATATCTGGTTTTAGTTATTTCTTTGATGGAATTTCATTAAGTTTATTGAGTTGGTTTTTAGTCTATTTTCTTTGGCAACTCCTTTTATAGATTGGATCTTAATGGATATTTGAATTGGCTTCATTGTTATGTCATTTTGTTTACAGATTTAAGGTGAGTGATAATTACAACATGTATTACTATCTTTAAAAAAAAAAAACTTCAAGTATGATTTCATTTTTGAATAACTTTTTAACATATAGGAAAGAACTTATGTAACAATCAATGGAATTTGGGATTTGAATGAATTGCATAAGAGTTTAGTCCCAGGAATAGAGAATTGATATTAACTTGGTTTTGAATTTCAAATATGTCTATGATTAAATTTCTAGTTCATAATATGGATTCACTACAAAAAACTTGGTCATTACCGACCAACCATTGTTGGTCGGTAAAATATACAAATACCGACCAACCTAATGACCAACTGACCAAAATATAGAACTAATATATTACCGACCAACTTTTGGTCGGTAGGTTGGTCGGTAAATTGACAGGAAAGGTTTTAATTTACGGGGAATTTTACCTACCAACCAAAGTTAGTCGATAATGGAGATTTTACTTATTATGGTTGGTCGATAAATTGCAGTTTACTGGGTTATTTTTTATTTATTTTTTATTTTTTAAAACTTAGATGAAACTTGCATTTTGCTTCTTTTGTTTTGTGTTTTTTTTTTTAATTTGAAAACGTTTTTCCAAATCCCTAACCCCTCTTTCTCACGCCTCCCTCCTTTCTCACACCTCCCTTCTTCCTCTCCATCCCTTTTGCTTAGTTCCTCCATCTTCATGTAAACCCACCTCTTCAGCAGAAAGGCAAGAGTTGATATTTTCAAGGGAGGCAACAGAGGAGAAGCGAATAAGAGATCTTGGGTCAGTCACTTAATTCGGTCTTTTTTTTTTTGCTTACTAATCTTGATTCTTTAGTAGAAGTTTCTCTAAGTGGTCTGTTGTGTTATTGCAAGGCTGTAGTGATATATGAAACTTTGATTTTTGGTTATCCAAGATCTCTATTTGGAGTTTTGATCTTAGCTTCAAGACTAGTTTGGCTGTGTTAAGGTTTGTTCTCTTCACTTCACCTTTTAGATGTGTTTTTTGGGTGCTTGCTTGTATGTGTCTATTAGGCATGTTAGCAATTGGATTGTTCTCTTCACTTCATGTTTTAGTTTGGCTATCTTGGATTTGGTTAACATAGATTAGTCATTTTTTTTTTCCCATTTCACCTTAGTGAAAAAGGTCCATTCAATCATAATGTAAATAACTTAGATTCTTGGTGTTGGATTATATTTCTCTTATACGAAATTAGATTTGGTTTAAAATCCACCAAAAGATGTTTGTGATTTTAGTTTGGCTGTCCATGTGTTGGTTAACATAGATTAGAGGTTTTTATTTTTTATTTTTCCTATTTCTCCTTAGTGAAAAAGGTCAATTCAATCATAATGTAAATAACTTATATTCTTGGTGTTGGATTATATTTCTCTTATACAAAATTAGATTTGGTTTCATGATTTGGTTTAAAATCCACCAAAAGATGTTTATGATTTTAGTTTGGCTGTCCATGTGTTGGTTAACATAGATTAGAGGTTTTTTATTTTTTCCTATTTCTCCTTAGTGAAAAAGGTTCATTCAATCATAATGTAAATAACTTAGATTCTTGGTGTTGGATTATATTTCTCTTATACGAAATTAGATTTGGTTTCATGATTTGGTTTAAAATCCACCAAAAGATGTTTGTGATTTTAGTTTGGCTGTCCATGTGTTGGTTAACATAGATTAGAGGTTTTTTATTTTTATTTTCCTATTTCTCCTTAGTGAAAAAGGTCCATTCAATTATAATGTAAATAACTTAGATTCTTGGTGTTGGATTATATTTCTCTTATACGAAATTAGATTTGGTTTCATGATTTGGTTTAAAATCCACCAAAAGATGTTTATGATTTTAGTTTGGCTGTCCATATGTTGGTTAACATAGATTAGAGGTTTTTTATTTTTTCCTATTTCTCCTTAGTGAAAACGGTCCATTCAATCATAATGTAAATAACTTAGATTCTTGGTGTTGGATTATATTTCTCTTATACGAAAATAGATTTGGTTTAAAATCTACCAAAAGATGTTTATGCTAAATGTTTATGCTAATGGTTTTATTTTATTTTATTTCTTTTTTTGGTCTATGCTAAATGTTGGTTGATGAGTTTGTTTGAGCTGTGAATTAAGATGCAAGTATACTACAAGTAATGATTTTTAGATAGACTTTTTCTTTTTAATGCAATGTACTAGATAATATTGACCTATATATGTTATATACCTCTTTTAATAGTTCTAGTGGAAATAGGGGCTTACTTACGTAAATGTAACATGTGAAATTTTAACTAGGTACATGAAATCATTATATTTACAAAATTTTGATGAGCAGAAAATATGGACGAAGATCGTACTTGGTTTAAGGGTGATCGTAGTTGGATGCAAATGAGAGTTGAGAACCGTAGGGTTACAGATGAGTTTATGTATAATGTAAATAAGTTTCTTGATTTTGCATATAGTCATTCGAGAATTGTAGATGATAATAATACAATTCGATGCCCTTGTCTTGTTTGTAAGAACAAAAAATGGATGTCTCGTGATGAAATAATTGTTCACTTATTTAAGAAGGGTTTCTTAAGAAACTATAAGTGGTAGACCTTACATGGGGAGGGTGAAGAAGTGGTTAGGGGAAACTTCAAATGACCGAGGAGTTAATATCAGAGATTCAAGCAATCGGTATGTTGACATGGTTATGGATGCTGCTAGGTCCATATTTTAATTGGGATGAGGAGAGTCAACTTCTCGAGGAGCCAAATTCTGATGCAAATAGGTTTTTTGAGTTGCTGCAAAATGCTGACGAGGAGTTGTGGGAAGGTTGTAGTTGGCATACCCGATTATCAGCAGTGACACAACTATTGAACTGTAAATTTGAGTTAAATATGAGTGAGAAATGCTATGATCGGATTGTTTCAGTTGTTAAGGGTATGTTGCCTAGAGACGAGAAATTGCTTGCAAATTTGTACAGATAAAAAAAAATTAGTCCAGAAATTAGGACCTTGGATATGAGAAGATACATGCATGTCCCAACGATTGTATGCTTTAATATGGTGAATCAGACAATAAGTTACAAGAATGTCGTGTATGTGGGCATCCGAGATATCAACCTAAGACCGGAATAAGTAAGAAAGATGTACCATATAAGATATTGCGTCATTTTCCACTTGCAAAGAGGCTACAAAGACTATATATGTCAAAAACCACAGCTTAACATATGACATGGCATGATCGGAGACGTGCCACTGGTTTAATGATTCATCCAAGTGATGGTGAAGCATGGAAACAATTCGATGACAACTATCCATCATTCGCAGAAGATCCAAGAAATGTTAGGTTGGGTCTTTACTTAGATGGGTTTTGTCCGTTTGGGCATTCATCAAGCGGTCACTCTATTTGGCCAGTTTTTGTTACTCCATTTAACTTGCCTCTTGATATGTGTATGAAGGAGCTGTATTTATTCTTGACACTTGTCATTCCTGGACCAAAATCTCCTCATCAAAATCTGGACATCTACTTGAGACCTTTTATTGATGACTTGAAAGAGTTGTGGGAAAAAAAGGGTCGATACATATGATGCTTACATGGGTCAGAATTTTATTATGAAAGCTGCACTTATGTGGACCATTAGCGACTTCCCCGCATATGGAATGCTATCAGGGTGGAGTACACATGGAAACTTAGCATGTCCGTACTGTATGGAAAGAACCAAATCCTTTCGTCTACCTCATAGTAGTAAACCTGCTGGTTTGATTGTCACCGTCAGTTTTTGCCTATTGATCATCCATTTAGACGACAAAGAGATAAATTTAAAAAGGGAATAATAGAGAAAGGTTTTCCACCACCACGATTATCTGGGGAAGAAGTATGGGATCGTCTTTCTGAACATAATCAAATCACTTTTGGCAAAGCATTTGGCAAACAAACAATTTTCGGATTTGGAAAAGAATATCATTAGGCAAAAATAAGTATATTCTGGGAATTGCCTTATTGGTCAACTAATCTTATTCGACATAATCTTGATGTAATGCACATTGAGAAAAACGTCTTTGATAATGTCTTCAATACAGTGATGAATATGAAAGGCAAGACAAAAGACAATCTGAATGCTAGGATGGATTTGAAATTATTTTGTAAGCGTCCTGAATTGAATTGAAAGAATGTAATGGAAAACTTATCATGCCAAAAGGTTCTTATAGCTTGTTCAAAACCTCAGTTGAAGGAAGTGTGTGAATGGATAAAAGACTTAAGGCTCCCAGACGGGTACGCTGCAAATCTAGCTCGTTATGTGAACATGGAGGATTGTAAGTTGTACGGAATGAAAAGTCATGATTATCACGTGTTCATGCAAAGACTAATTCTGATCGCATTTCGTGATTACTTACCGAAAGGTGCATGGGAAGCATTTACAGAGCTTACTAACTTTTTTAGAGATTTATGTACAACTAAATTGCGAGTGGGGCATATGGAGATGCTTGAGAAAAATATTGTTATCACTTTGTGTAAGTTGGAGAAGATATTAATTCCAGATTTTTTTGAAACAATAGAGCATTTGACTGTGCATTTACCTTATGAAGCTAAAGTGGGTGGACCGGTGCAATATTGTTGGATGTATCTGTTTGAAAGGTAATTTTTTTTACCTTAATTTGATTTCATTTGTACTCATTTTATTTAGTTATTACATATTTTGTTTATAGGATGATGTTGAATTTAAAGAAAAAGGCCCGAAACAAGGCTTGTGTTGAAGGTTCCATATGTGAGGGTATTACAAGAAATTTCAAATTTCTGTGCAATGTATTTCGAGCCAAGTGTTCAAACGAAGTTTAATCGAGTTCCTCGTCAAGATGATGGTGGATTTGTGGATTCCAATGGACGACTCTCTGTTTTTTGCCAGTCAGGGTCGTGCATTTGGATTTCATAGGAACAGATCTCTTAGTGACAATGAGTTTGAAGCAGCAAAGATATATGTTCTATTGAATATAATAGAAATTGAACCATATGTAATGTAAGTTTCACAAACCCTATTTAAGTTTAGATATGCAACACTGACATTTACCAAGTAGACAAAATGACTTACTTTTTTGTTATGAAAATTAGTCAATTTCGTCAAATAATATCGATGGAGCAGCCAGATCTTTTTGATGACCAAATACAAAAGTTAGTTGAAGTTAAATTTTCAAATTAGTTTGAACAACAGGTTAGTTGATCGTATGTGTGTGTACGTGCGTGTGTGATAGTTGATCATGTGCACTTTCCTAATGAATTAGTTTACCTTATGTTATAGGCTCATGAACGCAAGATCTCTAATCCACGTATTGAAGAGATTGCCTATAGACCAATCAAAGTTGTGAGGTGTTATAATAGATTTTTTGTTAACGGGTTTAGGTTTCACACGCTTTCTTATGGTGATGGAAAAAAATCAATGAATAGTGGAGTTCGTGTTAAAGGAAGTTGTTACGGAGTTAATGAACTTTATTTTTACAGGCATGGTAACTGATATAATAGAGTTGCAATATTTTGGAACTAACAATAGCATAGTACTCTTCCCGTGTGATTGGTATGATTTTGATAAAGGGGTGAAAATAGATTCTTTACATGGTCTCGTAGATATTAAATATAGATCTAGACTTGCCTCAAATGAACCATTTATTTTAGCTTCTCAAGCACATCAAGTGGATTATGCGTGTTACCCACATAGAAGACGAAATGCTTAGTGGGTTGTTTGCAACATGAAGGCCAGGAACAATTACAATTTTATATGGCATGAAAATCCTACTGACAATGTGCAAGAAGTTGATGACGATATATTTCAAGAGGTTGAATTGCATGTACCGACTCCAATCAGTGTTGGCGCTGATTTGGATATACCTGGAGTTCTTCTAGGTGACGGTCCAATGGAAGAAGTGAATTTGAATGATATAACTGTGTCCTAGATTTTCAGATGATGATCAATTAGATGAAGAAGAATACGCAAAAAATGATGAATGGGAAGATGATGACGAAAATGATAATGTTGAATTAGATGTGGATAATAAAGAAGTTGGTTTTGAATATGAAAATAACAATGATATGGAAGATGATTAGCATATCTTGTATATGATTTGTTCTTATATTGTAAAACTTTTTGTTCAATATATTTTAATATTTACAAACAAATCTTATATAGTTCTTTTAGCACGCTTTCTAATTTTTTTAAAATGTATATTCTTATTATATAAGATATAGATCATGGTTTGTAGTATTCATGGGTCTGGCTCTAGAGCATCACCTGGTACACATATTACTTCTAATCAATCAGATAGTCACACACTGCAATCGCGGCGTATAGTTGTACCTTCATGTTTCAGACTAGTCAGAGGCCCCCACTTGGTAAAAAGAACTTATGTTATAAAATTTTGTAAGTTCATAATATCGATGGAGTCAGTGAATTATTAATTTTTCATATACATGTAGGTACAACTGGGATTGGAGAATCATCTAGAGTTCCATCCATTGATCCGAGAGCACCGAGAGGGTCTGCGCACCTAGAACCACCTCTTGTAGACCTGAGTGATCGTTAGTTGATTAAAACTATCAGTGATGACTACGTATGTTTTACTTAAACATAATATTAAATATATTTCTTATTAGTAGCTAGTGTCAATATCCTAAAATGGTATTAATTTATTCATGTTTACAGTGAATTTGATGATGGTAGAACTGTTAGGACCATCTCAACTATCATTCGTGCTCATATGCCAGGACCGTATCCAACTTGGTCTAAATTTCTAGAAAGGGCTAGAGAATTATGTTTTCGACAGTTTCTTGTAAATGGTTATATATAATAAAGTAATTAAATAATGGTTATATCTATTTTTCTTAATATGTCATAATAATTAAATATTTTTGTTAAATTGCAGGCCCACTATAGGTTTGAGATAGAGAAGGAGGAGGTAGAATCTAAATCTATGTTCAATATTATAGCTGCACGACGACTAAAAGACCTGTTGAGTGAAGCACGAACCACAACTTTAAAAAAAATGTAAAACTAATGACTTCTTAAAATGCGAGGGATGGAAGCCTATTTGGATGAAAGCAGAAAATTGGAGAGGACTCCTTCAAATTTGGGCCTCTGATGAGTGGCAAAAATTTTCTGCAACAGGGTCACAAAACCGGTCATCTGGAGGAGATGACTCATTGGTTAGATATGTTGGAGGATCCATCTCAGTACTACAACATAAAGAAAAAATGGTAATTTTTTTTTGCAAAATATTATTATTTTCAAAGTTGGTATGCAATGTTAACATTTTAGAATTTTAATGATTTTGTAGAGAAAGGAATTTGGATCAGAACCGAGCACACTACAAGTTTACTACCGCATTCACAAGAAAACTAAAACTGGAGAATTTGTGAATGAGAAGTCAAAAGCCACTTCAGTTTGTTTTTTATTGACTAAGCTTCAATATCTAATTTATATATCTTTATATATGTGTGTGTGTGTATGTTTAACAAATTTTTCTATTTGGATTTGTAGGAAACTTACACGTGCCTAATGATTGAAAAATATGGGGAAAATCCTACTGGTCATCCTGAGTTTGATGAAGAACTTTGGTTAAAGGCAACTGGGGGAGTGAAAAAGGAGGAAAAATATATGGATGTGGGAAGGCTGGATCAACGAAAGTTCTATTTGGAGACCGAGCCAGTTCTTCCGGTAGATCAACTTCCTCTACAGCCACCTCACGGCATGAATATAAGATGGCTCATGAGATTGATTCCCTGAAAAATGAGTTAAGCACAACAAAGAACGAGTTAACTCAAAAAGTAGATGAAATGAAAAATCTTGTGAACTTGTTGGTAGCAAAGCTGGGTGTAGATACTAGCATTCTTATGCCGTCATCTTCAGTAAGATTCATCTTTCTTTCAACTTTTGTGAAATGATGAATTGTCACATGCTTTGTATCCTTTATTATTCTTTTTCTTCCTGCCATATTGAAACTGTCCATGTGTTGCCATAAGAGAGATGTAGATATAACTTTATCATTATGTGATAGAATTAGGTATTTGTAATGGTATATATGTAGAGAATGGTTTATTTTCCGTTATTAGGGATCTGAAGTACCCAATTAGACTCAAGTATACATGGCTTGTTATGCAATAATGTATTCAGGAGCCTGCAACTTTATGTAATGTGGAAATTTGGCTTCTAGGTTTTGACAAGTTATTGTACAGGCGGCAACAGCTAGATGTTGAAAAGTTGAAGGAGATGATTATTGAGAACGTTTCCTTTCTGCTACTCTTAGATGGTTTCAATATTTGAAAATGTTATGATACATGTAATTCTTGTCATTTAACAGAACTTGGTAAATTGTTAGAGGACGTACCTTTTCCATTTACAAGCATGCTGCCAAGATTTCTATTGTTATACCAATTATGCTTATGTTTTTTTTTTGGGTTTACACTAACTTAATTTTATACTTATCATCTTTATTACATATATTAATTAGTTATTTTATTTCAACAGGGCAATGTGGGGGCTTCCTCTAGCAGTAGACATGGTGGTGAAATTGATTTGGGACGAGATGATGCAGTGAACAATCAAGACCACAATGAAGATTTTTAGCTAGTAGTTTTTATTATTTGATATATTATATGATATTTTGTTTAATCATGTTACATTGTGTACATGAATTATCCTATTTATAATTATATGATAATTTTATTTTGATACATCAGTATATTTAATTTTCAGTATTCATTTAGAAACTGTTTAATGTAAAGCAGGTTTTTAGGAAAATTATAATTAAAAAGAAACAAAAGAGATACCAGGATTTTTACCGACCAACCACAAATAATGTTTCATAAAAAGGTAATATCGACCAACCTATGGTTGGTCGGTAATCACCGACGAACTTCTTTTAATTCTCCAAAAATCTTCTCCGACAAACAATACTGACCAACAACGGTCAGTGTCCAGTTGGTCGGTAATAGCAACCTTGAATTTACCTACCACCCATTATCGACCAATAGTTGGTCGGTAACGGGTTGCCGACCGACTTTGAGGTCTTTACCGAGCAACTTGGTTGGTCGATAATGAGCAGTTTTCTTGTAGTGATTGTTTGTTTTTTAGCAACTGGTATGTAACGAAAAACTAATTAGAATTTCATATGTGATGATTTGTTGAAAAAGAATTGTTGTAAAACTAATTAGCACTTAATATGATGAGTTTCTTTTATGGAATGATTTGAATATATGACATCATATAAATTTTGTTTTGATATTGTATTTTAGAAAACGTGCTTGGATTTATGACCCACTAGTAGGATGGGGTTTGGCGTTTGGTTTGGAAAGGAAGATGAATTTGTGAAATGACTTGTTACATGTTTTTCGTTGAAATTTTTATATGAGATTAGTTCTTTTTATCTGAAGACAATTTGTTTCTTTTTAGTATATGGTTGATACAAAACTCCCCGATAAATTTCTTTATATATATATATATATATATACTAGCATCTAAGCACGCGCTCTCAAAAGTTTTTTCTTTTCTAGGAAAAATGTGTAAAGTTCTTTCTTGTACATACTCTTGTACCAAATTAACAAAATCTTCTCGGGATGTACTCCTTTAAAAGGATGTAAGTTTTTCACTCTCATGTGCATCTTATATTAAAATGTAAAATTCTAGAGAAAGAAAAGTCTTCACTTTTTACATAAGAGTTTTTGTTGCATGAAGAGTTTTTTGTCTTTAGAATTTTAGATGCTAATATAAGACACTCGTGAGAGTGAATAACTCACATGTCCCGAGAAGATTTTGATAATTTGGTACAGGAGTATGCGTTGGAAATTTTTTTACACATTTTTCCTAAAAAGGAAGAAGCATCTGAGCATGTGTGAGAATGTTAGTATATTAAAATAACTTTACATGAGCTTATCCTAAATAAATAAAAGCATCTACACATGTGTGAGAGTGCATGAAATGATGCTAGTATCAAAGAATTTCAAACATTTTTCCTAAAATTTTTTTGAGCACGTGAGAGTTTGATAGTTTTAAAAAAGAATTCTACCATGTCTTTTAAAATAAAAACTCATTTGAGGTTTTGATTATTATAAACAAAAATGAAAGGAAGATATTAATATAAAAAAGAACAGAAAATAAATGGTCATGATTTATTTTTTATTAATGAATAACGAACGAAAAATAATAGATGTTGATGTATTATTTACAACTATTTTCTTACTACTATTTAAAATTAGTTTCAATATAGTATTACAATTTGGTAAAATTAGGTGCATGATAGGAGGAGATCGCTCAGTGTTTTTTTTTTCTTAATTCAATTGAATTTGACATAAAAAAATATGTTTAGCATTGCAAACTTGAAACATTTAACATTCTATGCTTTATCATCAATTTTTTTAATAAGCATCATAATTTACTAAAATATGAAAGAAAAACATTAGTCTACATATAAATGAGTTTGTAGGTTATATATAGGTGAATGTCCATTTTATTAGCCGCCATAAAAAAACCAAAAGTTTTATTATGGATAGAAATGCATCGAACCCATAATATAATCTTAATAAAAATTATAAAAATAAATCTTGTACAGAGATGAATGTTGTTGAATAGGGAAAATCAACAATAATATCTGTTAAATGAAAGGAAACACTTATTTTACTGGATAAAAAGATCAAATTAAGTTTTGCATTAATTAGATGCATTTATCACCCAATTATTATTTTTAGTTGTTTGTTCATTGGTTACACTTAGAAATGGTATAAACTGCAAACTGCTCTCCATGCATTGCGTTAATGTAGTCGAGTTAAAAGCTGTTGGACTTCGTTGGGAGTTTAATGATTCAAGGTTTTATGGCAACACTCTTAAGGAATGGCTTTCTTGGAACCTAGATCCTTTGAATCATTTTGTGAGATCTTTGAGTATGGTATTTGGATTGGCGGTTTGGATGTTATGGACGAGGAGAAATAAAAGCATTTTTAATACTAGCTTTAGCTGGCTGTGGAATCCAACCTTCTTAATTTATGGGTACACGAAGGAGTTTAATTTGGCTTTAAAAGCCCTACGGCTTGCAAGCCCTAACATTATGCATAAAATATCTTCAATCCGTTAGGTAGCTCCTAGTTAGGGGTGGATGAAGGTTAATGTGGATGGGGAGTCTCATGGCAATCCCGAAATGGCCAGTGCTGCTGGGGTCATTTAGAATTTTGAGGGGAATGGTAACTTGGTTTTGGTCATAAAATTGGTTAGTGTTTTTCCGTTAGAGCCAAACTTTGGGGCTTGGTCTCTTGACTGCTTGGAATGTGGGGTACAAGAAAGTAGTTACTGAGTCGGATTCGTGAGTTATATTATCTCTTGTTCAGAAAGGTTTGAATGCCTCGAATGCTTATCATCCACTAATTTGCAATATTCAGTCCATTCTTGTTAAGGAGTGAGAAGTGGTGTTAGTCCATACTTAATAGAGGCAAACCGTGTTGCGGATAGGCTTGCAAATTCATGTTGGATAAAGAGATCAAATTAAGTTTTCCATTAATTAGATGCATTTATCACCCGATTATTATTTTTAATTGTGTGTTCATTGATTATACTTATAAATAAATAAAATTACAAATGAGTGGCTTACAATTGGATAGATGATATCAAGGAGATGCCATGTTAAAACCGCATTCCACAATATCCAAATCTCTCTGCAAGCTCATTTGTATATAATCTGCCCCTTAAAAACGTGGCATCCACATTTTATGTAATTAAAACTAAAGTTCTCCTTGAGATCATTTGAAGAATTTATGCTTGATTGTGGAATAAATATCTTGATTGTGGAATAAATAAGTAAAGAAACAAAAAATCTCAAAATTATTAGTGGAATTTCATCTCCTTTAAATATCTATTGGATGAAATATTCAATTTCATTAAGCCTCAAGCTTAGTAATCTCATATACGCTTATTCATTCGTTTTGAAGTAATTCGCAAAGTTTTACATAAATAAAAAATTAAGTTAAGATTATAATAGTAAAATAAGTTGAGAAAGAGAGGAACATTTCACAAAGTTTTACACAAATGAAAAATTAAGTTAAGATTATAATAGTAAAATAAGTTGAGAAAGAGAGGAACATCTACACATGAAAATTGACATTAATTGTTGGACTTACCATGATAATTTAAATACTAAATGATCCAGTCCATAAGGGGAAAAAATCAAAATAAGGAATTAAAACATTTCAATCTAACCTATAAGGAAAAAAAATACACAGAGACATGTTCCAAGATACTCATCCATTCTTTGTTCCCATTCTCCTCATTTTTTTATTTATCTTGATCTGTCTTTATTTATCTTGATCATATTAAATGAATCTTGATTCATACCTTTCTTGTTCGGACAGTTCCCCTAACCTTACCAAATGACCTTCCTATGTAAGGACAACATATTAAAATTACAAATGTAGAAGCATAATAAGATAATAAAATATATGAAGAAGATGATTGTACCTTTAGAATATCTCATACCATATTGAGATTTTGGAAATCAACGACCTTCTTGATTCTCTACTTCTGCTCATGTAATCAAAATCACTTTAAAATAAATTTTGGTCTTTTGTAAACTTCCTGCAAAATTAAAAAAGAAAAGAAAAAGATTAGGCTCTATTTTGCTGATATCATTTAGGTGAGTACGGATTAAATGAAACCTTCTTTGTCTCCAATGTTAACAAACTTTTAAAAAAATGAACCTAAAAATCAATTCCAAAATCACAATGAATTCTATATCATGGAGGCATGACTAGTTGGAGGATTGGATAACCAAACCTACTTAACCCTGACTTTATTATAACTGAACACATATGACTCTCGAGCAATTATACTTAAAAATAATTAAAAATTTATTGAAAATTTAGGCAAAGGTTTCACGCAATGTGGAACATGCCTAAAATATAAACAATACATATTCTTGTTTTAACACAACAACAACAATAACAACAAAGACAACAAGACCAAGGAGCTCCGCTTTATTTCTCATCATAATAACAACCAATTAGACTATTACATAACATAAAACTAAACACCACACAGCTATAGTGTGATTATAAACTTTCACTCTTTGACTTCAAAATTGAGATTTCAAAGAATTACCTTATCGCCTAACACTCGGCAAAGCTCATTATTGGTAATAGCCATTCTCTTAACCCTATTACTAAAACAAAATAACCACAGAAGAGGGCTGAGTCCTACAGATTACGTGAAGTGGAAAATCATACCCAGAGGGTATTAGCCTCACCCAACACATGTATAGAATATATAATTAATTAATATCAACATGTCATATATTCCAAACCTACTAAGATTACACATATACATATAGGGAAATATAAACTTAGCAAGCATAGTTCAATTAGTATACTATATAATCTACTTAAAACAATCAAGGCAATCAAAGCATACAAAGCAAGCAAAGGGCTCACAGAGTAACTCAAACCTGCACACTACCTCCTACCGGACATTTTTGCTCCCTCACCCCAAACAGAATCAGATATATAATTACTGAAATCAGGGAAACTGAATCCCTTCTTCAAATCCACCTGGGCTGAGCACTCAATTATTTTAAAACACTTATCAGAATCATAAAATCTTAAAATATCCTAGGTGCACCTAGATTTTAGTTTGAAATAAAATCACTTTGGAAAACATTTCATTCGTTGGCCTTTATAAAAAACAAGCAAATACATATTAAACATCAAACACAATTTAATTAACTTAATGTAACACTGTACATAGTTATTTTTTTCATATCGCACATCTATTCAAATACACATGTAAATACATATAATAAACTAGCTACCAAAGAGCAACAATTAACCATTCATCTATTCAACCACACTTTTCGAAGCTGCAATTACATTTTTCAAGTGTTACTTAGTTTGACAATTCTTGAGTTATAACCTTTTAGTTACGAAAATCTAAAGTTACTCAGTTTTAATTATTTATTTAAAGTTGACTTTTCTTTAGTTATTTTCACAATGATCTTTGAGATATATTTGATTTTCACTTATATACTTAACCAAATTTAATAAAATCAAGTTTAAACATTACCTTTAGGAAGTTATCTATCTTTATTATTTAAAATAAACCTTATCCTACACATGAACAAAAATAGGGCACTGCACAAATTGCTAGTTCCCAGCCCCTGATTTTGATGCTTACAGAATTCTTATACTTGGGAGTTAAATTACAAAACTTTCTAGTATAGTATTTCATTATGTTAGGAACATTTCCTCTTCAAAACTCTTCTCCTAATTCATCCTTTAAGACCCCCTAATCTTAATTACTTTAAAATAGGTACATTCAGAACCCGAAAATCACAAATATGATTTCTAATACCTCCAAAGTACACATAGCAAAGAATTAATACCTGAACCACTCCAAATTTATACTTTAATATGTTAGGAACAACTTTTATTTAGAGGATCTAGGCTAATTCAAACTACAACCTATGACAAAGTCTCTCGGACCAACTAAAACTCACTAAAAATCCTACATTGACCTAGCTGTAGTCCAGCAGATCTATCGATAAATATACTTAGAGCCAGATTAGAAAATTTTGTAGACATCATATCAAGACCCTAAGATACATTTTCTCTTTTGAACTCTTAATTTAATTCAGTTCATATGACACCCGAAATACTTGATTTCTATGAACCATGAAATCTGAACCCTGCTTCCCATTCAATAGGTATTAACCCCTATTTCTACACTTTCAGGATTCAACTTATTCAAGAATTCCAATTCTATAATTTAACATTAACATAGTCAGGTTTCATGTTTCCTAATTAGCTATTTAACAATGGAAACTTACATAAGTTAACTCCCATGCATGTGATAACATTTGAATTTTTCTAAGCATCTTATTAAATACTTAGGATACACATTCCTACTTCATGTATATAAGTTCCAATTATTAATTAAATTAAATTTGATAGCCTAAAGTTAATTAAAACTTAAACTATACATTCCCATCATTAATATAACCAATTGCTAAATTACACTTTTCTAATTCATATGATTATAATTCCTATGTTTTATTTTTCTAAAGTTTTACTCCTATTTCTAATTTACATCTATTTGTCTTTAACTTAACTCTGTAAGTATCACTAATTTGATTCATATATAACAATTAAACTAAGAAACATGCAAGTGTTATAATTGGCTACTAAAATTAAGTATATATATTCAAGTATCCTATGACATTTTCTTACTTTAATACCCTAACTATTGGCTGACCAAAAAGCATAAGTTTAAAGCTTCAAATCATCCCAAAACAGAATCATTTTTTCCCCTTATAATAACTCCCTCATCTAACCCTAACTATGGCACACTAAACCTTTCTAAGCAAGACACACACAAGCACCTAGTTGCCAAGCTTTAAAGGTTGTCACGGTTTGTTTAGCAAAAGAAAAAAAAAAAAAAAAAAAAAAAAAACCTACTACAAGATCCAAACTTACCTTATAATCCACCTAAAACAAGGCAGCCACAAAGGAAAACACCAGTTGCCTTTCAATTATACACCTTACACACAACCACCCAACTTAGTTTACACCAAGAAAAAAAAAAAAAAAAACAAAACACACAAAACAAAACAAAAACAAGTTAAAAGAGGGACCTAGCATCACGACAACAAGAAGGTACCAAAAACAGAGCCATTGCAATGCTTTTATGGCTATGAACAAGCTGAGTTTTTAAGACTTAAAGGAAGTCAATCCACGACACAAAAGGAGAGAAAGGAAATTTCGTTTTTTTTTTTGTTTTTTGAGAAACTAAACCAAGTTTCCATAAGATCTCTAGGTAGCAACCAAGGGAACGATAATAAGAGATGGGGATTGAGTTTGTTGTGCCAAAACATGGAGGACAAGCTAAAAGAACAAAGGTCGGTCACCTTAAAAACAAAAGGGAAATAAAGTAAAACAATATAAAACGATAAAATAATACAATGATTGACCGCCTATTTACACATGTGGTCCAAATTAATTCCACTTATATATATATACACACACACACACACACATATATTTTCACCATACTTTTAGTTTACTTGGACTTAGACTTTATTCCATGTAAATTGTATTGGTAAGAAAAGTTAGTGTATATATATATTTATTTACGATCAAGAGTTACACTAATTTGTTCTAATTTTATTATGAAAATTTACACATTATGTCTATAATTCGATTTTACAATGCAGGTTATAACATTATTATCTTAATAATATTTGGAAATCAAAGAATCTAAGAAATTATTTTACCTAAAATAAATAAATTGTATGCATAATTCAATAGAATGAAATTAAATAACAAAAACTAAGAAAAATGAGATAAATAGAAGGATTTGTGCTTGAAATTAACAGAAGAATGAGGTTATGCAATGAGGAGAGAAAAATCATGGAATAGAAAGATAAGAAATTATTAAATTTTCATCAATGTCTTATAGAGGAGTCATGGAATAGAAACAAATAGTTGTCAGTAATTAATGGAGGGAACAACTGTTAAGAATGTCGGTGTGTACTTAATTCAAATTAATTAGTATTTCAAGTGGGTGCAGTTTGTAAGAGGTGTAGGAGAGTTATAAGGAGAGGTGGATAGTATTCAAATTAGTTAATTCAAATTAATTTTTTTAATTAGATTAATAAGATGTATAAGACATAGTAGGAGACCATAAGGGGTCTCATGTTTTTAAAATAGTATAGATGTATCATTTGAAAATAGTTATGTTTGAAAGTGTTGATCAACAATTAATGAAAATATTGTGATTTGAAATTTATGAAATTTTGGTTACATGAAATGATGGAAATATCTATTTTGCTCTTGAAAGAAATTTCTTGAGAATATCTTGTCAGGAATACCGTATCTAATAGAGGTGTTGTCAGCTTTCGTGCACCTTAGTTTGACCCTAACTAGCAGGGGTGATGCCTCATGCTCGGCCAAGCACGTGGATTGAAATAGTTTTGATACACTTAGAATGATACATATTGGAATGCCTAGTAAGTATGGTTGATGTTGACCTTTGGATCTTATGCCCATTAGTTTGTTTTGTGGCATTCGCCCTAGAAATTCTCCTTCCTTAATGATTTGTTTTCTTAAATAAAATTTATCAAATTACTTACACTTCAAAGCTAATGAGATATTCTTTCATGTAAAAAGTGTTTTAAATTATATTATAGTTTCAAGTTTCATTTATAAGAATTATGTAAAGATTGATTTCATACTGAAAACTATTTACTTATTAGATTATTCTATTTTGTTTAAGTTTTTGTGAAACTAGAGTATCTTAATTTTTTTTTGTTTAATTTTTGCTAAAATATAATTACTTGCTTATTATTTGAATATTTTATATAAGAGTTTAAGTTTTTTTAGTACAATTTAGTTTCCAGTGGAGTAAACATTAAGGTTAGGTATTATTCTGTTAGCAAATTAGTTGATGGATTTCTTTAAAACTAATGGAAATTTTTTGTTTTGTTTAGAAATAAGAGGAAAAATAGTTTTGCTGAAATTGTGTTTAGTTTTGCAAAACTAATACGGTGTTAGAGTAAGGCTGGATATTTGAGTTTGGTAGCTAAAGTGATTATTCTAGAATAATCATCTTTTTAGCTGGGTTGTTGTGTTGAGATTTGTGTTTTGATTATTTAATCTTTTGGAATCTGTTTGATTTCTTTTTAATTTTGAGAGAAATGTTGATTGCGATATTGATATATAAATTTAGGCTATTAGGATATGATTATCCCGATAATTTAATATATGTTTCAGAATGTTCATATATAATCTGTGTAATTAGGCGAAATAAAATTTTAAACAAATTAGGTTTAAAGTGAATAAACACTAGTGTATATATACACACACATACACACACACATACACATGAATAAAATTAGAAAATGCATTTTGATTATATTATAGATTGACTTGGACTTGGAATTCATTTCATTTAAAGTGTATTAGTAAATAAAATATTACCAAGTTTTTTTTTTTTTTTCTTTGGGGCTGAGTACCTTCTTTTCTTTGTCTTTCCACCGCCATACTAATTCCTCCTCTGTTTTAGTTGGTTCTAGAGTATTTTAGTGTCTTCTTAAAATTTTGCCGTGAACACTATTCTCCTCCCTTCTTATTGGTGCAATTTTTGTTGGCATAGCCTTCCTTTAAGCCTAACTGATGTGGGAAATTGGTTGGACAGCAGGGACTGCAGTCAAAATCTTTAAGAAACCGAGCCTAGTTTTCCTTTTCCTTGCTTTGCTACCATGCTCTTTAGGTACTGCTACCACACTCTTCCTTTTGCTCTGCCTTGTATAGTTCTTGAATGGCCTTGTATCATTTCAACGTGTGATGTATTCTTCTTCCTTAGCTCAGCCGAGACAGCCAAATGGGTAGTACTGTTTTGCATTTTGGCTTGTACTTAGGCCTCCCTTTAGCTAGCTGGTTCACCTCAGACCATGAAGGAATTTAAGTTGAACTGACAAAGCTGCTGTGTACCTAATTTGGCAGGGCAACCAACAGCAAGAGTGTCCTCCTAATCTAGCCATGGAAGCAAAGGGAGTTAGATGCAAAAAAAAACTGCTCTTTGCCATGAGCTTTGTGAGTAACTAGTTAGTTTGTGGCTTTGATTTAGATTTAAGGACTAAGAAAAATTTTGAGTAAAATTTTCGGATAAAAGAATATATGGGATGATTAAGAAAAATTTTGAGTAAAAGTTTCGGATCAAAGAATATATGGGATGATTATGCGATCATTGGAAAAGGAATTCTTGGAATACAAGAATAGTGATATTGGAGTTGTAGATTTCAAGCCTTTGATAAATTTTAAATGATTAATTTCATTTGAATTTAATGTTAGGGATGTGAGTAATATGGAATTGAAGTTTATTATTAGGGCTAGGTACTTAGTTTTGATTTCCTTTTGGGGTCTACAAAATTGTGGGTTGAACTAATTGTGGTTGAGTAATGGATTAGAAGCATAGGTAAGGTAATGGTGAGGTATTGGGTCAAGGAGCAATTGATGTTGTCACTGTGGGTAGCTAGAGTAAGATAGCTATTGTAAGAGGAAAAAAAAAAAATAGGACTTTGGCAATGATGGTTAATCTGCCACGGGTCACAAGATGTATGACCAGTAAGAAGTTAGTGGCACATTGCATGGAAAGGATCAAGGAATGGGTAATGATTCCAGAAATTTGGTTAATGGGTTATATATGAAACTGTGGTTGTAATAGTGGTCTTGTTTATCATGACTAAGCATGCACTAGTATATATTTACACGTTAGTACACACACCATATAGGTTATTTCTAAAGTACATGTCTATTCATGAACCAATTAATATTTTGTGTGGGAAGTTAGTAGAACTAGGTCCATCTTTTAGGCTTTGTTCACCTGAACATGCTATTTTATATTATACATTAGTTAAAGGAGAGCAAGAAGTGGTTATTATAATTTGAAAGTTTCTTATAGGCATTTTGGGTTAAGTCTAAGGAAACTTGAAAATTTAGTTATATTGAGGCTGGAAACATATAGTTTAAGTAAATGATGGATTACAAAAAAGTAATACAACTTTGAATTTAATAATTGGAACATGTATAATGTTAAAATTAGGGAATTTATGAATGAGAATTTTATAAGCATCGGAATTACAGGTTGACAACTAGGAATTTGGGCAGTGCCTTATTTTTTTGTTCATGTGAAGAATTAAATAAGCTTAAGACTGATTTTAAGAGAATTTTCTAAATAAGAAAGGTCGTTAACATCCTGAACAAAATGTTTAGACTTGATTTTATTAAATTTAAGTATGTAAGTGAAAATAAACATATATCCAAAAGAGTTGTGAAAATGCCAAAAAAAGAAGTAAACTTTAAATAATTAACTGTACTAATATACACATCTAAATAATACAAATGATACCTATCTAGAAAGATAAACTTGTCTATTAATAAATCCAATGAACGAAATTGGATTTCATTTTTCCTAGAGAAAGTTATGTTCAAATAATTAAGGTAAGGTCAGTGCTACCAAAATCCTGATTTTTGTAGAATTTGATGCAACTTCAAAGAATAAACTGTATTGTTATAAAAATTTAAAAATTACAAATGATATATCATTATAAAGCTGCATGTGCTAGTATTTAATAAATTTTACGAAACTGGATTTGGAATTTTCTAGAGGATGATATGACCATTATAGTGAACACTGGTCCAAACCCCAAGTTAGGACAATTTTAACATCTTTAACTCACTAATGTCTTTCTATCTTTTCTAATAGTTTCTTTCTACCCTATGTATTGTCAAGATATCAAAAAATGTCTCTTCATTAACAACCTTACCACATAAAGTACAATTTATATTACTTGACATGTAATAACTTAATAGATAACTTTCATAAAAGACCTATATAAGTTGATATATATAAGCTCAGTAATTGAAAGATTATAACAATAATGTTTAAAAAGTGAGTATTATTTGGAATTATGAATTTCAGTTCCGGACCCTTCTGTGGGCTTGATAACATACGTGACTGCAAGACAAACTGATGAACAAGATTTGTAAATCGGTGAGCGGTTAACATTGTCTTTGGGGACTAGATTATTTTATGTATTTAAATAAATGTGCAACTGCAATGTTTCAATAAGTTATTTGAATCATATTTGTTTGAAATTATTTATGATTGAGAAGGACCAAAAATTTGAAAATTTCTAAGAAATAATTTTTATTTTCGAAACTGAGATGTAGGTGTACCTAGGATATTATGATTTAAAATCCCGAGATATTCTGATTTTGATAAATGTTTTTTTTTTTTAAATTTGAGTGCTCAGCCCTGTTGAGATGAATTATGTACAAAGATTAATTTGTTATGCGGTGCGTAAATGCCCAGTGAGAAGATATTATTGTGTGAGACTAGGTTACTTGTTAGCCTTATGCTTGCTTTGTATGTTTTGTTTTCTTTGTATGGAGTTATAAGCTTCAGATATTTGAATTGATTTATATATTTTGTAAAATATGTGAATCGTGGCTTGATGAAAATTACACATGCATGCTTGTATTTTTGAATTAAAGCATGAATAATGATACTTAAGATTAAAAGATGATACATGTGCTTTGAATGATGCTAGTACCTTTTGGGTACGATTTTTCACTCATTGAGTCCGCAGGACTCACTCTTTTTTGTTGAATTTTTTTTTAGTAACAGGATCTTAAGAATGGCTATAACCAATAATGGGCTTTGCTGAGTGTGTGGAGGTAAGATACTTCTTCGGAGTCTCAATCTTGAAGTCAAAGGGTGAAAGTTTGCAGTCACACTAGAGCTGTGAGGTGTTTGTCTTATGTTGTGTTATAGTCTAGTTAATTATTACTATGATGAGAAACGGAGCGAAGCTCCTTAGGTTATATTGTCTATGTGTAATTTTGTTGTTATCATAATTTGCTTGTATATAAACATGAATATGTATCGTTTATATTTTGGGCATGTTTCACATTGTGTGGAACCTCTGTCGAAATTTTTAGTAAATATTATATATTCGGTAACAAGTCTATTTTTTAAATTTAAGTAAGTTAAAGATTTTTTTTTTTTTTTGGTTTTAAATATAATTGTTTCTAGAGTCATGTGTGTTTAGTAGTGGTAATGTCAGGGTTACGAATGTTTGGTTATTCAATTCTTCGACCAGTCATACCTTCGTGAGGGGTGTGACATAGGACTTCGATTGGTAAACTTAAATGACTTTACATTAGATGTCACCTAGAATATTAGGAAAGTTTTGGATGTCGGTTGATGTGTTGCATGTTTGGTGGTAGGAAGTTACTGATTTTCCTTGGGTTATTTGTAATGTTTGCATGTGAGATCGAGGTAGTCGAGAGTTTCTTATTAATGGCCAAAGCATTTGTAAAGTAGAGTATATGTGTATATTGAGATTTTGTTATTTCATTTAACTTAAGAGACTCTTTATCTTGACTACTTAAGGTATATCTATTATAGTAATTGTGAGCTTATTGGCTCATAAGTTATTTTTGAATAGGCCCTTGCAGTGTAATGGTTGACATTTCGTGTAATTTGTTGGAACCTAAATTTGAATCTTGAATTTTGTCAAGTTGAATCTTTGTGGTTTTAGAGAGAGATTTAGTGGAAGTGAGATCGATGTACATTTTAGATCCTTTGGAAATAAGAGCATGCTAAAGCCTTGTAAATTACTAAAAGTTTAGATTAGTAATTAAGTATTGTTAGATATATTTCATGTTTTGAATTTTTTGTTCTTTGTGATTGTGATGTAGGATCTTAGAGAGGCGTAATATCAGGCTATTATTTTGCTAAATGTTTGGTAAGATCAATGTTATGTGTTGCTTAGCTTAAAGGTTTAGTTAGTTATTCATATACTATATTTTTTTACCTTAAATTTTGGAATTTCTATTGTCCTTTGTTCTCTTGAAGTTTTCTTAACTTCATAAAGTTTTAATCTTAATTACTCTAGTTACTTGAGGTAATATTTAAGTTTATTTATGAGGTTTTACATTAGGATGATTAGTAAAAGAGAAGATTAAGGCATACTATACTCTAGCATCATACTAAAAAATTTAACTAATGTTCTTCAAAACTTCTATGAAGAATGATATTGAAACAAAAGTTTTGTTAAACTATAATATTTTGAATTTAACATGTATTTTGAAAATATTTCCTAAAAATTAATTTGAAAAAGTTTTATGAAAGGAACATGGTGTTAAGTAATGCATGTAATATTTTAAAGCGTAAAATTATTTGTTATCTATCTGTTCTCGACTATATGTTGTACATGTCAACTCACTGAGCTTGTTAAAGCTCAGTTCACTATCTTTCTTAGTTTTGCAGATACTTGGCCCGAGCATATCTTCATTTGAGGTCTAATCCCAACACTTGTTCTCGCTGGAACTTGGTACTTTATTTATAGAGTATTGCTTCGTTGGAAAGAATGTTCTATATTTTTGTTTATCAATTGTCGAGTTATCTATTTCTTGTATTTTGATATTAATTTTAGGCTAGTTTGACCCAAAGTGAGTCTCGGCTTATCTTGGATCATACGCCGGCCATGATAATCTTGACCAAAATAAAACTTATTTTTTAATAAAAACTTATTTTTGACTGCTTAAATATTTCAAGAAATGTATATTACATATAATAAATAGTCCATGTGCAAATTTGAACTCATAAGCTATTGCATTAAGCCTTGTGTTACTCCCGATTTCATGAATGTTATAGGGTATTAGTCCAATTCTCATAGGAGCATCCTATTCCAACACTCATATTGGGGAAATCCATTAAGAATGTTCATGTAATTTGTGAAATTTTGCTCAAAAGAGATACATATTTAATTAGAAACTAAAATAACTTAACATTTCATTTCATTGTAAGATACATGCACAAACAACATAGGGAAGACCGTTTACAAAAATTATAGTATTACATCCCCCAGTTTAAACTATTAGTAGGTTTTTTATTCTTTTGGTTAATACTTATCACACTCAATGTACTAATCAATCTTTTAACCCTAGTTAGAAGCATTAATCTTAAAAGAATTATATTATCAAAAGATTAGATAATCTTATGCATTCCAACCACTACAATAGTGCCTATATAAAACAAGTGATTTTTGTAAAATCAACAACTTGTTTTTTCATTAGCATTGAATCATCATTTGCCATAGTTTTATTGATGACTAATGGTAATCTCAATAATTTTTTAAGCACTATATTAGGTAATAACCTTTTAAATTTTAGGTAACTCAAGTTGAATATAATTTAAAAATCAACTTTCACATCACTATACTTTAGTATAAAAAAATATATATATATCTCATTCATTTATAAGGTGGAATAAGAATTTTATCTAATTTCCAAATAGCAAAGTCCACACACGATAAAGTAATTTTCTATATACATATATATAATAGAGAATTTCAACTCTCAATAAAAGGTACTATCTTCGTTTATGAAATATAAATGACAACTTTTGGCACCATTATTTTTTTACTTTTATAATAGGAATTCTTATCAATTTATTTCAACTTGTCAAAGTTAATTAGTTCCTAATTTACTCTTGTAATTAGTATGGTTAATTTTAAGTTAATTATCTTTCAATTGATCGCTTAATTGTAGGGTAATTATGCATGTGTCAACTCTTTATAGTCTCTCTATATATAGGCGTTCTCTTTTCTAATTGATATACTAAATTACAAAAAATACATAATTACTTTATAATTCTAACTTGGAATGTGAGCCTATTCGCTCCTCTATTTCTTTGCAAGACTCAAGATTGGCCTTGTTTTATTTTCTCTTCTCAATTTTATTCTTTCTTTATAAGAAGATTAGATATTAGTTACCGAATTAAGCTTAATACTAACTTGACTCATCCTACCACCCCCTCCAACTAGAAGATCTCTTATTCCTCTTTCCAATGCCATATTTACTGTCAATTTAGATCGTCAGACGCATCCTTACTGCTAGTGTAAACTCTCAATCCTCTTAGCGACGTACTGCATCGGATCTCAAGTGTAGTGAGAAATGAGCAAGAGTTGGATCATCACATCTTTAGTGTCACGCCACATCAGCGCTCGAGTGTGGTGCAAAATGAGCAAGGATTCTCGCATTGAGGGCGGGTGCAGGTAAACAAGCTAGTCCAGGATAAGATTCGCATAGCTACTTGGAACATAGGGACTCTTACTGGTAAATTGAAAGAGCTTATATATACTATGAGTAGAAGAAGGATTAATATTGCTTACTTGCAAGAAACTAAGTGGGTAAGAGAAAAGGCTAGAGAGATAGAGACAACATGATTCAAGATCTGGTATACCGGTATGACTAGAAATAGGAATGGAGTGGTGATTATTATAGATGAAAATTTAAAGGACGAGATTGTTGAAGTCAAGAGGAAAGGTGATGGAATAATTTTAATGAAATTGATGATAGACGAGGAGGCCTTCAATATCATTAGTGCCTATGCTACACAAATAGGACTGGAAGAATCTACAAAGAAGGATTTTTGGGATTATTTAGAGGAGATAGTCCAAGAAGTACCTTTAGGAGAGAAACTATTTATTGGTGCAGATTTGAACGGTCATGTAGGAAAGTACTAAAGAAAGGTTTTGAAAGAGTACATAGAGGATATGGTTATGGAGATAGGAATGAGGGTGGAGAATCTATTTTAGATTTTGCGGTTGCGTATGATTTAATTTTAGCTAACACATTCTTTAAGAAATGTGAGTCTCACGTAGTCACCTTTAGTAACGAACCGAATAAGAGCCAAATAGATTTTGTTCTGACTAGGAGGGTTGATAAAGCGGTTTGTAAGGATTGTAAAGTTATGCCCGGTGAGTGTTTAGTGTCTCAGCACAAACTTATGGTTGTGGATGTTGGTGTTAAGCATTGGAAGCAAAATAATAGAAGTAATAAGTGTAGTAGGACTAGATAGTGGAATTTGAATGGGGGGAAGATGACTCTTTTTAAAGAAAAAATATTACAGGGTGATCCTTAGAGGGTAGAGGGTGAGTCTAATATGATTTAGGAAGAGATGGCGAATCGTATCAAGAATATAGCTAGAGAGGTGTTAGGGGAAAGTAGAGGACATAGACCTTTAACTAAGGAGATATGGTGGTTGAATGAAGAATTCAACAAGCTATTACAGTTAAAAAAGAGTGTTATAAAAGATGCTAGAAATGAAGATAATTATAAATGTTTTAGACAAGCTAGAAAAGATGCTAAGAAACTAGTTAGGGAAGCTAGAGGCAAGGCTTATGAAGGACTTTACCAAAAGTTAGAGACAAAGGATGGAGAGAAGGATAGTTATAGGATTGCCAAGCAAAGGAAAAGATAAACTATAGAGTTCCTTATAACAATAGGTGTTCACCAAGGTTTATCTTTAAGCCATTACCTATTTGCTTTAGTCATGGATGAACTTGCCTATAATATTCAAGATAGGGCTTTATGGTGCATGCTGTTTAGTCAATGATATCATGTTGGTAGACGAAACTAGAGAATGTTTAAATTCCAAACTAGAAATATGAAGGAACGCATTAGAATCTAAATGCCTTAGATTGAATTGGACAAAAACTGAGTATATGGAGTGCCATTTCATTGAAACTAAAGAAGGACCAAATGAAATAATATTAGACGGTCAGAAAATCCCTACAAAAGATGTGTTTAAGTATTTAGGTTCTTTTATACAAAAGGATGGCGTTATTGAGCATGATGTAAACCATAGGATCAAGGTAGGGTTGGTGAAGTGGTGAAATACTTCAATAGTTTTATGTGATCCTAAAATCTCGTATAGATTGAAAGAAAAATTTTACAGGACTGCAGTGAGACCAGCTATGCTGTGGTACCGAATGTTGGGCAGTTAAGAAGCAACACTCGCATAAGATGGGAGTAGCGGAAATGAGAATGTTGAGATGGATGACCGGACATACAAGAAAGGATAGAATAAGGAATGAGAAGATCCATAAGAAAGTGGAAGTAGCACCTATTGAAGAGAAAATAAGGGAGAATTGCTTACGTTGGTTTGGACATATCCAACGTCGGCCAATAGACCCAGTAGTTAATAAAGGTGACTTGGTACATGTGTCAGGTGTTGGACATGGTAAGGGGAGACCGAAACTTACATGGGGGGTAGTCATCGAGAAAGATATGGCTACTCTAGGAATTATTGAAGATGTTATCTCGGATCGATACAAATGGAGGAAAATGATTCATATAGCCGACCCCAACTAGTTTGGGATTTAAGGCTTAGTTGAGTTAAGTTGAGTCAAAAACTGTTGAACGCACCGGCAGGCACTAATGTACTTGTCTCTGAGTCGTTCCCCATCAGTCTAAGTTGAATCACGCTGCATCACACCAATTCCAAGTAGAGCTGAGTTGAGCTACCATTGATTTAAGCTGATCCTCACCAATTCGAACCAAACCTAGTCCAGTCTAATCCAAGGAAAAAAATGTCTACTCAAAATGATGTTGTACGAACTATACAAATTCTTTTATATAGTAATAATTATCTTCAGTAAGCATAATAAATGTGTTGATTTTTGTAAGGATGCACTGCTTTTGAGAAAAAAAAAAAAAAAAAAAGATACAAAGATAAGCAAAAATAATAATTGAAGATTCAATTGAATGCTTGTATCCAATCAATTATCTGAAGCTCTTGAGTCTCAGGGGGCCTTATCTCCTTCTCCAAATCTCAGAAGATCCACAATCTTGTTGATCAACTTTTCTCCTATGGTTTACAAAACTTCCTTCTTGTATCATCAAACCATCGCCCATTAACACATTTCCAGACAGTAACAATTGTGTATATTCATTTTTTAGCCTCGTTGTGGGAGTATAAATACCATTACATGAAGCGTAAATGTATGTGTGATACACCGATAATTTAATATATGTTTTAGAATGTTCGTACATAATTTGCGTGACTAGGCAAATTAGGTTTAAAATGAATAAAACTAATATATATATACACTACATACACACATGTATAAAATTGGAAATTTTATTTTTCTTATATTATAGATTGACTTGGACTTGGAATTCATTTTATTTAAAGTGTATTAATAAATAAAATTTGTTATGAATATAATGAATTATAAAACAATAACTGAATGTGTGTATATATATATTAGTATTAAAATTAAAGAATATTTATTTATATGCATACATATGGTAGAAGAATTAATTTCTATCAAACAATTGATTTATTTGGAAGTTAAATTTAATTTATAAAATTCAATTAAGAAGTGACACAATTATTTAGATAAAAAAAATTAACTAGCAATTTTATATATATACACATATATGGATGTAAGCTAAGGATGAATTACCACCACAAATATAAAGTGAAGCTTTGACTTTTAAAATTTCTATTTATCACTTGGCCTTGTTTCTACCTCTTTCTCACGTTGAACACCGATTTGTTTCCTTCTTTGCTTTCCCCTGTTTATATTTCTTTCCACCGCCTTCACTCCTTCCTTTACAAAATTCAGGTACTATTTTACCTCCAACCGAGAGAGCTATTCTATTTTCCCCTTTGTTTGTGGGTGACTTTCATAGGTTTAGCTCCTCTTTTGTTTAAGTTACTGTGGGATATGATTGGGATAGCAAGCTTGGAGTTTATGTGGTATTCCCTGTTTTTCTTTTCTTGGTTTGTCCGTGAAGTTCTTGCTAGCCGAGAAAACCTTTCTTGCTTTGAATTATGTTTTTTTCCCTTTGCTTGTCTTGGGTGTATGTGTGAGCTTGGAGAGACGTTGCATTTGTTCAGGTTAGCAGAAATACGATTTAGCACATGTCGATTATGATGGGTTTCTTTGGGCAAATGGGAATCAGCCACACCATAGAGTCAATTTGCAAATTACAAAAAACACTTGAAAGGAGAATATCAGCTTGGTAAGCTAAGAAAATGGGCATTGCTAATTAATGTGCGTAGTAATTAAAAAAATATATTAATATCTAGGATGGAAGGACTATAGCTTGCTGCGTGGAATTGTTCCTCCTTTTGTAGAAGAACCAAGGTCTATATATATATTTATTTATATGAAGAGCTTCTCTACCTGTAAAAACACAGTAACAATATCTTGTTTGAGAGAAAGCATAGCTGAGGTTATGGATTTCCATAGAATTTGTGACCAAATCATTTTTTAGTTTTGGGTGATTGTATTAGCAACTCTGGCATCGATAGAAGCCCTAGCCCTCCTACCTACTCCCACATGTTTGGAGATGTAAAAGTTCCATATGCCTTTGGGACAACTAAAGAGTATGCTCTCAACTCAGATTTTGTTCTCAATTGTGACACCTTCACCACACCTTACACTTTAAGCACAGCGCCAGAGCATAATGTGGACCCGACGAGGCGCATGAATGTGGGAGTAAGTGACGAATGAGATTAATGAACCGGTGAGTGGTTAATTGTTGCCTTTAGGGGCTAGATTATTATGTGTAATTATATGTATAATTAAATAAATGTGCAAGTGCAATGTTTCAGTGAATTATTTGAATTATGCTTTTTTGAAATTGTTTGTGGTTGATAAGGAGTAACAAATTAAGAATTTTCTGAAAAATAAAAATTTTATTTCCGATATCAAGGTCCAAGTGCACTAGGACATTCTAAATTGAATTTATGAGATATTCTGATTTTGATTTTGACTAATGTTTTTAAAATTGAGTATTTAGCCTCGGTGGGATGGATTATGTCAGGAGAATTAATCTGTTGTGCTGGCGCGTAAATGCCTGATGGAGGGTGATACTGTTATGTGGGGCTGAGTTACTCGTTGACCTTTTGTTTGCATTTATGTTCTGATTGCATTATTAAGAATTGTGAACTTTGGATATATGGCTCTATATATATATATGTGTGTGTGTTGTGAAGCATGTGAATCGTAGTTTCATGAGACTTGCAATTATTGTGAGTGTGCTAGTAATTTAAGCTATGAATAATGTTACTTGAAATTAAATGATGATATATGTGCTTTAAGTGATGCTAGTACCCTTTGGGTACGTTTTCCACTCACGGAGTCTATAAGACCCCTCTTTTGCGGATTTTTTTTAGTAACAGGAGTTCAATATATGGCGTCACCTAGCTAGTGACTTGCTGACAAAGTATGGCAAGGTATTTTTCAGGATCTCGAACTTGAAGTCAAAGATGAAAGTTTGCAATCACGCTAGAATTGTAGGGTGTCTAATTTTGTATGATGTAAGAGTTTAGCTATTTGTCTTCTTTATGATGTGGATGAAGTGAAGCTCCTTGTTGTCTTTGTGTTATTATTGTGTGAAATCATGAATATATGTGTTTGTATTTTGAGGCATCTTCCATATTGCATGGAACCTCTGCCAAAATTTTAAGTAAATCATTACTTGTTGAATAAAAATAAACTTTTATAGTGAACTTCTATTTTATAAAAGTTACTTTTATTCTTTAGTTGGGTACAAAGTCATGTTTGTCACTCTGTTTTGAAGTCAGGGTTACAGAGGTTTGGTTAACCAATCCTCTGGCCAGTCATGCCTCCGTAAGGGGTGTGTTAGCATGAATATAATATACCAAAAAATTTGTAGTTCCTCGACTGCTCTGCTATGATCTTCTCAGTAGTTCATATAAAAAATTAAAATAGGTCAAACAAAATGACCAAATTACTAATGGAAAAAAAAAAAAAAAAACATAAGTATTTCTTTTTAGTATTAGTAATATTTTTATGAAGCTTCAGAGCTTGATTGCAGACATAATTAAAGCATTGACTTATTTAGATGTCGAATTTGCCACCAAATTTTTTTATTAGGAGGCATAATTGGATATCTAATACTTCTCTCTTCAAAAATCTACCAACTTTTTAGTCCTTTCAAAATAACAAAGGAAGTTTGCAACTATTTGGTAACCACCTACACCGTTTCGAATTTTAGGTCTCATTATCATATTAATCAAGAGGTTCACTATTTCCGTCCAGTTCTTGGACAGTCAATTCAAGATCAAATTGCTCTTCTTTAGGATAAGTAGTCTCATCCTACATATTGTGATGCTTGTCTTGTGCATCCTTTATGTTTGTAACAATAAACAACTTTGACAGTTTTTAATGGGAAGAAAAAAGATGCCCCTCTCTATGTAATAGAACTCTAACTACTTAACTGACCACTACATTTGTTAAAATAAAATTTGAAAATACTAGAAAGTAATTTGTCGTATATCTTGTCATCTCAGTAACTAAGACTGTTATGGCTACCTTCTTCTAGTTTCTTTTTTTTTTTTCAAGAAGAAGCGGAGTGACAATCATAAATAGGCATTCATACAATTAACGAATGTAACTGGAATAAGTCCAAAAATTAGAATAATTAGTGGACAACATGCCTTGCAACCAATATCAATATTGCCTAGCTCCTATAGTTATGGACAACACTTATGTTGTTGTGTTTTTTGTTTCAACTACTGTGCAACTTATTATAGAAGAATTGGTAGTTATTTCTCAGTATTGACAATCCCACTTATTAACACTAGTGATAACTCTAGCTCTTCATTTCCTAAGTATTCTGCATGTTATGTGACTCTAGGTACTAAACCATAATTGCTTATTACAATCATATGAATTATGATGCTAGCTAGCTACTTTATTTTCTATTACCACACATACTACTTATATTCCTCATATACACATTGATGATGGTATTCCTTTCATATTCACTTGCTATTTCTTCATTAGCTCATAATCTTATATCTTTTGGTCTAATTGTTAAACATTGTTATGAAATTAACCTAAATTCTTTCAATTGTGCTATTCACAACAAACTAGTAGGGAAGATGATTAGGACACGACGTTATGTGGATCGTCATTTTGTATTGGATCATATTCATCTTTCATCCACTTTTATTGCTACTTCATCCGTCTCCCAACAAATCTCTCAAACTTTGGCATTCTGATTTGGGTCATGCCTTTTTGTCTAAGTTTCATCCAGTTGTCTCTAGTGAGTAGTTAAGTTCTATGTCTATTTTTTATTTTCATTGTCTACTATGTTGCTTAAGTAAACAAACAAAACTAAATTTCAATAATAGTGAATCAAGAGCAAAAAACATTTTTGATTTAGTTTATTCTAATATTTATGGACCTTCCCTAGTTCCTTTTCAGGGGTCCTCTTGTTATTTTATTATTTCTTTATGATTAGTCTCGATTTACATGAATTTCTCTTTTGAAAATAGATCTTAATTTTATTGATATTTATTCAAATTTTGTTAAAATGATCCACATTCAGTTCTCTCGCACCATTAAAATTTTCAGTCTGATAATGTAAAAGAGTATAATTCAACACCCTTTTTAAACTTACTAGCACATAAGGGTACTCTTGTGCTAGTACTTCTTAAAAAATGGCTAGCCTAAATGGAAGCACATACACATTTTTGAAATAATAAATTCTTTATTTCATCATGCTTTTCTTTTTGAGTTATTTTGGGGCAAAATTGCTCTCACTACAATCTACACTATCAATTGCACTCCTTCTACTATTTTGGGAAATAAATCTTCATATGAGTGTTTGCACGGTGTTATTCAAAATTACAATCTTTTGCATATTTTTGTTTGTGTTTATTTTATTCAACTACAACTGCGTAAAAGAGACAAATTAGAACCTTGATCTCGTATGTGTTGTTTTTTATGGTAAAACATAGGACAAAAAAAGGCATCATTGTTATGATCATGTCTTCAACAGTTAAGGGTTTCCCATCATGTTATTTCATCTTCACTTAGATGTCTTTGTTTGACATTCCCAGTCAACATCCCTTTTATGAAAAATCCAATTAATTACTTGTTAATATGTTTCATGGTACTCTGGCTCCAGCTCTAGCTCTGACTTCAACTTTGGCTCCATCTCCTACTCAACATGACATAGCTCCCTTAACTCTCCGTGATCGATCCTCCTTCTTTGGATCCCATTCTACCTTCCTCGTCCACATTAGGATCTACACTGCCACCACCATTTCCTCCACGTCATACTTATAAGGTTTGTACTTCTTTGGATAGGATAATCAAACTTCGTGGTTTTATTTTTTTGAAAGATTATCGTTGTTATTTTGCTCTTGCTATTATTCATGAACCCTACCACTTTTAAAAAAGCTTCGGGTAACCTTTTATAGAAAGCTATGAATGATGAACTCATTAAAACTAACACTTTAAATTTAATTTATTTGCCTCCAAAGAAATATATTGTAGGCTTCAAGAGATGTATAAGATTAATAATATTCATGAAAATGGTAGTATGGAACGCTACAAGGGCATGATTGATTGAAAATGGGTATACACACGAGCATGACATTCATTAAGAGAATATATTTTTTTTTAATTTTGTTGTTTCACTTTTGTAATATCTCTTATTGTTGTTGTTTCCACTTGCAGATCATCTCCTTTCCATATCGATGTCAAAAATGTATTTATTAATAGGGAGCTAATTGAGGAGGCGTACATGAAACCCATATGGCTATTCTTAGTCTTCACATTAGGTATGTCGCCTTCATAAGGCATGTATGGCCTTAAACAAGCTCCTCAAGCTTGATTCTCGAATTTCAATTATGTCTTGACATAACTCAAATTCTCTTCCAACACTTGTGATTTAGCTCGATTTCACCAACATATTGATTCTGCCATGATCTTGGTCTTATTGTATGTGGATGACATGATCATCACAAGAAATGAGCCACTCAAGTCATTAATGATCTTAAACTCTCCCTGTGCTAATAGTTTAAGATGAAAGATATTGGAAAGTTCAGTTATTTTCTTGGTCTTAAGGTTAATTCTGAATTAGACATGGTATTTTCTTTCTCAGGCTAAGCATGCATTTGACTTGACTTCCATATTAGGTATCTCTAATACTGACATTACCACATCACCCATGAAAGAAAATTCGGAGAATATTATGTTGATTGGTGAACCTCTTATAAATTTTACTCTCTATTGTAACTTGTTGGTAGGTTAATTTATCTTACTATTACCCAACCAGATATCGCATATGTAGTTCATTACGTTAGTTAGTTTATGTCTTCTCTCACTTTAGTTTATTATGCTACAGTTCTTCAAATTCTGAGATATGTTAAGGGCACTATTCATCGATGGCTTGTACTATCCATCAACTTCTTCTCTTTAGCTCATTACCTTCTCTAATGCAGCCTGGGGATGAGATCACTCAAACAGAGGAAAATAGCAGCCATATCATAAAGGAATAATAGTTCACTCTAATAAAAATGTCATACCCCCCACCGAGACATAGTTGGCTAGAGGAATGAGTAACCAGACCTCTGTAATCCTGACTTCACATCAAAGAATATATACGATCCTCGACCAAACTAAAAATTAAAAAATAAAGTTTAGAAACATAATTTAAATGAAAATACTTATTTATGGAAACATATAACAATTTAACTAAAAATTTCAATAAAGGTTTCCTATAAAATTGAACATGCTCAAAATATAAACATAGAATACCTAGTTACATTTAACCAGTTAACAACAACAATAGACATATGGAGTTGTGCTCCATTCTATACCACAACAACAAATAACTGATCTATTCCACAATATAAAATTTGACATCTAAAGCCTTAGTATGACTTCAAATTTTCATCCTTTGACTTCAAGTATGTGATATTGAAGAAATACCTTACCGCACGCTAGTGCCAAGTCACGTACTCATCGGTGATGTATATTGGAATCATGTTACTAAAAAAGAAAAACATTAACAAGCAAGGAGTGAGTCATAAGGACTCCGTGAGTGAAAAACGTACCCAAAAGGTACTAGAAGCACTCAATACATAAATAAAATACATATATCAAGAAATTTCATAATAATATGAACTTTAAAACAATTAAATTTCATACGTACGTAAATATATAGAATGTAAAATTAAACAAACACAAGTCATGCAATACACTATACAAACAAATCAATCAAGAACACAAAGGGTTAATTAGAATAACTCAGCACCCGCACATCAAATACATATCCTCCCCGTGCAATTTTTGCACCAGCACAACAAATATATACTCCTTAAATATCCATCCCACGGGCTGAGTTACTCGAGTATTTATAATCACATATCAAATAGTCAAATCAAAGTATCCTAGGTGCACCTAGATGCTACTTCGAATGTAAAAATCATTTAGGATAAAAATTCATTTTATTGGCCCTTATCAAATACAAAAAAAGTCACACGTTAAATACAATTCAATTATCATGCAAAGGTCAACAACACAAGACTTAATTCGATTAACTTAATTCATAACATCACACATTCATATTTACAATTACATGGACATATTCGTAAAACACACTGAAATACATAACCAAGATAATCTAGCAACCAAAGAATATGTTATCCACTCACAGTGATACTGATCCCACTCGTTATTCCATCTAGAATACATGTGTATCGTTGGATCACCAATATGTTTCGGAGCTGAAAAACGTATTTCCAAGTAGTACTTAGTTTATAAATTTTGTAGTTATAATCCTTTAGTTAATTATTTAACTACTAAAACCTATGTTGATCAACTTCTATGCATAAATTAAAATTAAATTTCTTTTAAATATCTTATCGAACGTCTTGAAGGCAACCTAAACTCCATTTCATGTATGTATATACATATGTATATATCAAGAAAATCAACACTAATTTCTTAATTCAATATTACTCACATTCTAATGCCAAGTTAATTGTTTAAAATCAATAGAGTTTGAATTATATAATTCTAATTTCAATCCAACCAAACTCCAAGATTTTCCCTTTTCCTTAACCACTTAACCAATAATGCTTTATTCTTTGTTCTTAGATTTTTATTTAAATTCAAATAATGACTAACCCCAAGACTTTAATTTACCTAGTTCCATTCAAGTTCTATTCATAAAATTACAATTAGTTTCTTTGAGGCTTTTCAACAAACAACTTAAAGGCAACTAATTTTATTTCTTATATATATATATATATATATATATAAATGTATTCCTATCAATAAAACTAACCTAAATCCCTAGAATTCACATTACCTGTTTAGAAGTTACTACAAGTTTGGATTATAGAATTTTAACAATAAGAAAACACCAGATCCTTTACTCATCTAATTATCAAGCTTATAGACACCCTTAACATTACTCTTTTACTCAACCTCCCATTCAAAATCTTTCATGTTGCTTACTCTCAATTTTCTACTCTCACAATTTTGATCATGCTACACAAACCCTACATCTAATTATCATTAAACTAGAAGGAAAAGAATTGAATTACATATATTTTCATTAACAATCCTACTTAATTTAACCTTTCCTCTTACCAATTAATCCTTTAACTCCCATTTCTTTTACTTTTTGTTTCTAGACTTTCAATTCTCATTCAAATAATTCCTAACCACAAAAGTTTGAAATCCCAAGTTTTACTCATTGTATTATAACTAGTTTCTTATAGACAATTTATCAAGCATCTTAAGGGCATAAGTGTCTTCCATTAATGTGCGTGTATACATGTATACATACACCAAGAATTCAACATAAATCCATAAATTTTCATCTCATTCATATTCCAACTTTAATTTAAATTAAACTAACTACCTAATTTCCTTCATGAGTTTGAATCATATAATTTTAATATTAACACCTTCACATTCTGAAGTTTACTTTTCACTAATCATGTAACTATTTTTATTTTTATTTTTGTTGATCATGCAACTATTTACATGTTCCTTCCTCCTACTAGCATTTCAACTTCCTAACCCTTACTCCTAAATCATCAAACTACTCTAATAACTAAGATTGTAAACCATAGAATTACCCCAAAGTAAAAAAGATGGTTATGCCCCCAAGCTGAAAACATGGTTGTCCTCTCCATTAAGCTCCCGGTTGGACCATCCAGCACTGCTGCAGCACCCTCATGGCAAGGTACAGGGCAGCTGCTACACCTCCAACACTAAACGACTATTGCACGCCAAAACAGGGCAGCCAAGCTACCGTCTCCTAGAGTTGCTCACAAGAGTTTGGTCAACTAATAAAGAAAGAACACACCAATCATGATACAAGCAAGACCAATGAAGAAAAGTTTGGTTGCAAAGAGGAGTAAAGCAAGGCTGCAAGGGAAGAATTTTTCACAGCCAAAAATAGGGGATCCATAAAGGACTCTTGTTGGTGTTTCAGAGAGTTTCTACATGGCTAGAAAGATGGGCATGAGTTAATCAAGAAGACTCATGATCTACCATGGCTGAAGCGCAAAAAAATTAGTTTCAAGGAGGAGAGGAACTTGATGAATTGAAGAGGAAGGTAGAAATGTCTAGAATAGGGGAATTGGTCTAAAGAGAAAAAGAAAGGAGAGAAAAATAAAAAAGAAATAAGCAATGAAAAAGGTAAATTATATATATATGTGTGTGTGTGTGTGTATATATAATATATATATATATATATATATATATATATATAAACATGTTTTAATTATATTGTTGTTTATTTTAATTTGTTTGTATGTTTGCTATTTTATAACTAAAAATTTCACCTTATATTTAAAACTCGAATCTTACGATATCGGGTTACAATAGTTGGATAAAATTTGTGATTTATATTTGTTCTTATTGTACATATGTACATTTATATATACACTAAATTTTTATTTACTCTAATTCAGATTATTTATTGATTTAATTTCCTTTTAACTCATATTATTTACTACTACTTCTCAACATACACATCGATATTTATTTATCTTTATAACTAAAATTTTATGCTACCTCAAACTTAACGTTATTACATCAAATGTTCCTAACGTTGCAATACTAGTTATGACAAAAAGCATGCCCATAATTAAGCTCACATAATAGCCATTGGTGCAACAAAAAACTTAAGCAAAGGGAGAAGCCCTTGTTGAGACAACTCAACACCATAAGAAGAAGTGATCCTATTAGTATAAGATTTGAATCTCTTATCTGAAACAAACAAAGTTTTGATGGGTCTAGGCTAAGAAAGGAATGATATTTTAGGTGTGTCCTAGAATAATAAAGACCCATTGGGGACCAATAGGGAAAATGAAGCCAATTCAAGAGATGGATAAACTTTGAAGACATGACCTAAAACAAGTTTAGAAACCAAAAAAAATGAAGAATCTACCTAAGCCTCAAGAAAACTGGTGATACGATTTGTACGAAGGACAGAGTCTCGATACTCAGCAATATGAGCATGAATGGTTTCAAACTAGCTCATTCTAGTGTTGTTTTTGGAAGACTTTGAAGAAGTCATGGAGTTATGGAAGATTTCTTAGGATCGAAGCATCTTGAAATTGGATGTGGATTTATCAAAGAATAGCGAAGAACAAAAAGGAAGAAGGTAAAAAGAGTAAAGTGAAAAAGAACTTTTGCTAATTTTATAGTCATTATTCATCCTTGATAATTGGGCTAATCATGACAGGTAAATCACTGGAGATGCGCCATGTGGATAACCTTGTGGAATACATTTTTGATTGAAAGAGTCAAGAATAGCTAAGTAACTGTTCAAAATTCAAAAATCGAGGAAAAACGAAAGGATATCATCATCTGATTCTTTGGGTCCGTGATTTTAGGATAAGACATATTACTTCATGCCTTCTTGACATAAAGTAACATAGGGACATTGTTGACAAACTAAAGTAGCCATCATGAATTTATGTGTTTGGTCAAATCGTGGATCTAGGAGGCACCATAATAATTGAATGTGGGGTTTTTGGACAGAAGGTTCCAAATCCCATAATTTTTATACAAAATGGTAATTTTTTTACTTTAATAGCCAAAATTGGGTGAACTCTGAAACCGTATTTTCAAAAACTGGTTTCTAGGTAAGACTCACCATGCCATGTTACCCCACGAACCCCACAGCACACACCTCACTGGCCCACGCGAACCATATTAAATGAGGCCTGAAACAGGCTTTTGAAAAGTCAGTTTCATCCAATCAAACAAGTCCTGAAACCGGCTTCAGACCTTTCATAGGTTTTTGAAATTTTTTATATGTTAGATGCTAACTTCTTCCTGTTTACAATGGATTTTGTTGCACGTACAACAATGCACTATGATTCTCTTACCCCATCAGTTGTCAAAACTACAAATTCATCTTTGTCTGTTAGCTCCCTATAAGACACATCAGGAATACAGCTTAGGCCATAATTTTTTAGGCAAAAATCTCCAAATGCTCTTGCCATAGCTAGTCCAGGGCAGTCTTCATCTTGCCATATCATATATATGTAATAAAAACATTTATGATACACTTTAAAATTAAAAAATTATGAAAAATCTTAAATTCTAAAATTTTAAAATTATCATATATTTTAAATTTATAAAATATCATATACTATAAATTAAAAAATTACTATATATTTTAAACTTTAAAAATATCATATAATAAAATTTTTAAATTAAAAATTATCATATATTTCATAAAAAACCACTTATTAATTATTATATATTTGCAATTAAAAAAAAAATTCAAAAACCCATAAAAAAAATAAAAGATAAAAAAATTTCAAAAACCCATGAAAGGTCTGAAAAAGCAGGTTTCAGGACTTGTTTGTGCCTCGCGGGAGGACAAAATTTGGATGAAACCGGCTTCAGGCCTCATTTAATATGGTCGCGTGGGCCCGTGAGGTGTGTGCTGTAGGGTCTGTGGGGTGACATGACATGGTGAGTCGGACCCAGAAACCAGTTTTTAAAAATGCGGTTTTAAAGTTCACCTCATTTTGGCTATTAAAGTAAAATAATTATCATTTTGTATAAAAATTGTGAGATTTGGACCCTTCTGTCCAAAAACCCATTGAAGTTGTGGGCATTACAAGTCAGTATCATTCAGTCAATTTATCACCGAAATCCGTTAAAGAGTTATGAATACATGGGAAAAGCATATTAGATACGTTGTGGGGAATTAGGCTCAAGGGAGAATTGAACCTGTTGTTAGGCATTTAAGTTGGTCGTAATAAATAAGTTAGTGGGACTTTAATTATCGATTTCAGATGAATTAAAGAGCTCCTATAAAAGCCATTAATGGCTACGCTTATAGACGCACACACATTTGCACGTTAAAATTCAAACTGTTTTTAATTCCTTTGTGACTGTTGCCATTTCATGCATTCTCAATTCAGTAGGCAAATTTACTTTCTTAATTTAGATTCATGGTAATATGGTAACAGTATTCACAATCATTAGTCTTTTTTCTTGAAATAAATTCATGACACGCTGTTATTAACACCAAAATTGCCACCAATACCACTAGAATTTAAATTATACATTCTCTATGTTTAAATAATATTTTCAAATTATAGATTCAACGAAAATTTTTCCTAATATGACAAATTAAAAAAAATATTTCAGTAACGATTTAAACAAGAAGCCATAGAGAAAATTGTTTCCCTCCAAAGCCTTTTCATTTTGAGCATCAAATCAAATCCCCACAATATCCCGCCAAAAATGAGAATCGCGGAGATCTCTTCGCCGGAGCTCCGGCCAAACAAACAAGACACCCAGCATCACCAACAACATCACCATCTTCTCTACCAAATCGAAGCCTTGGTTAAACAACTCGAACACCAATCTCCGGAAAAACCTTTGCCGCACACTATCCCTGTCGATCTCAGGCAATGCCTCACTCAGCTAAGTCAATTCACTCCATTTTCCAACTCAATGAAGCTTCAGATCTGGAAGCTCAGCTACCGCCTTTGGAATTCCTGCGTGGACATCTCCAACGCCAGTGCCCTACGCTCGTCTTCCGCTTCCCCAGCCGTTACCGCCGAAGACCACGCCAAGCTCCGGCATGTCGCTGCCTGACCTTCTCTCACTATCTGGCGATGTAGCCGGAGTCCCTTCTCCAACGATCAAGTCCGCTTCGTTTTACTACAAGACCGGCTTGATTTGGCACCAAGTCCGAAAATTCGATCTCGCTTCAGTTTGCTTCGAGAGAGCCACAGAACTAGTATCAAGGGTCGAGGTTGGCTCGATTTCCGATGGAGGAGAGAAAAAACTACTGTTAGATCTGAATCTCGCAAGGTCGCGGACTGCGTGGGAAGTTTCGGACCGAAAACTCGCAGTACTGTTGCTGAACCGGTCGAAGAGTTTGCATTTCGGGTCGTCCGAACACTGCAAGGCGCTTGCTAACCAGTATTTGATGTTTGGAAAGGTATTGTTGTCCAAGAACGAGGAAGCTAATGCCCTGAGCGAAGCTCTGAAGCTCCTGAATGAGGCGTTGGATATGTGTGAAAAGGGATTGGGTGCGGCGAGAACACGGGAAGAGACGGCTGAGCTAAAAGGATTGAGAACAAAGACGCTTCGGTTCATCTCGGCTGTCCATTTGCAGAAGGAAGAATTCGATAGTGTAATCAAGTGCGTGAGGGTGTTGAGAGAGGGTGATAGTGGGGACCACCATCCTAGTCTGTCCGTATTGGCTATGAAAGCTTGGTTGGGGTTAGGGAGGTATGGAGATGCCGAGAAGGAGCTGAGAGGGATGGTGATAAACAAGGGCATTCCAGAGAGCGTTTGGGTATCAGCAGTTGAGGCCTATTTCCAAGCTGCAGGGACGGCTGGGGCAGAGACTGCCAAAGGGGTTTTCTTGGGGCTGTTAGGGCGGTGCCATGTGAGTGCTGGTGCGGCAGTCAGAGTAGCTCACAGGGTGATTGAGAGTGGTGGAAGCGGCATTGATGGGTTGAAAGTGAGGGCCAAAGTGGTGGCAGAGCTTGTGTCTGATGAAAGGATAGTGGCACTCTTTGCAGGGGAGGCTGCTGCCAAGGAGCGGACGGCAATGCATGCTGTGCTATGGAACTGGTAAGGTTCATACTCTCTTTTCTCTTGGAGCACAAATCATTTTCTATTTGTGTATGCATTTCTCTGTAATGCATATATGACACCAGGGCCACAGTAGTCCTAACCGGAAACTGAAACTTTTGGATTAAATAACCAAAATTCAATATGGTTCCATGGAGATGTAGTTGACTGATGAGTCACTGTTCGTTGGAATGAGATAAGCTGAATTTCCTTTTACTGTGCAAACTAGGATTATGTAAAAAATTGAAAAGTGTATGTTGGAGTCTGTAACCAAATTTGGAGTGTATCTAGGAAGACAATTTTGATTTCCTTATAAAATCTAGTCTGGAGAAATAAAGGCCGCATTTGGTAGCTTAAAGAAGTTGAATCTGAAATGTCATGGTAATATTTGGATTTCGGAATGCAACCAACTAGGCCAAAAGCAAATTTCTATGTTTGTTTATAGTTTATGGAGATATTTCTATGTTTGTTGAATTACATAAGTGAAGTGATATAGGATTATTTGTCAAAAGAATTGATCAAGAAGGAAAATAGAGCAACTTAAAACTTTATGCATCCATCTGAAGGGGCAATAAATCCTGGCCTTCTAGTTAGTTCCTTTATCTTGAGTCTTTGGTCTCGTAGATTATTGCTTTGCAGAAAAGAAAGACATGTTACATGTATATAACATCTTAATTTGTTTTCCACTGGCTTACATTGCATAAGCTGAACTCATTCAGATGATTTTCCTGCTACAAGGCTTGAGACATGACTTGGCCTTTTAAGTTGTTCTGTTACATTTGAAACAATGTAGAAATGTTCCCTACCTCATAGTATGGAAAGGAACTTCATTGATGTGAATAACAAGGCAATGGCTAGACCACTTTTTGGAAGCTGTCTTCAGCAAATGATTCACTGATTTCAATCATCTTCCACTATACAGTGCGGCTGACCATTTCCAGTCAAAAGATTATGAAACAAGCGCAGAATTGTTCGAAAAATCAATGCTGTACATTCCATATGCTACAGAGAACAGAATACTTCGAGCCAAGGGCTTTAGAGTCTTGTCTCTCTGCCACCTTGCTTTGTGTCAGCTTGACCGCGCTCAAGAGTACATAAATGAAGCTGAAAAGGTATCCTTATAATAAATACTAGACTAGATAATTGGGGGATTGTTTAGAACTTTATATTTTATACTCGCATGTGATCATATTTATATGTTTACTTGGCTCGGATATGCTTAATATTTCAGCCCTAATGCATTATTTTTCCCCTCTTTATACAGATTGAGCCCAACACAGTCTGTGCTTTCCTTAAGGTGATCCCTCTCTCTCTCTCTCTCTCGGCCCCCTCCCCCCCTGTTTGTTTGTGTGTTTATAATATGTCCCTCAGACACGTGGATGCACTAATACACACACCCAAAACTCAATCGGAAATGAGGGTTGTTGAGTGATAAGTTTGCACCAATAACCAATAAAGCATGTCATTGATGTATCTTCAAAGTTATGGTTATCCTCTTCAATTGGTGTCCTCAAGTTTATCTTTTAATTGCTTGACATTTCTTTTCTTTTACTCAGTTCAAGATATATCTGCAAAGGAATGATCATAATGGTGCTATTACTCAAATCCAAGCAATGACTACACACCTCGACTTTACACCAGACTTCCTCTCCCTCTCAGCCCATGAAGCTGTTGCTTGCCGTGCTCTTCCTGTTGCTGTTGCTTCCCTATCCAATCTCCTAAACTTGTATGCTTCTGGGAAATCTATGCCAACAGCAGAAGTAACAGTGTTCCGCACCTTGGTCACAGTCCTCACTCAAGAACCAGGTAACGAGCGGCAAGCCCTGGAATTCTTAAGACATGCTCATAGGAGAGCAACTGAGCTTGAACCTGACTGCTTCTTTGGAAAAGAGGAGGTTGGAAGACGAGAACGGAATTGGTTTGCTATTACGTCGTGGAACCTTGGTACAAGAACCTGGGAAAGATAAGAATTATGAATTATCTGCCGAAAGCTTAAGACTAGCATCAGAATTTTATGTTTTAGTTGACAGGCCTGGATATGAAAACAATGTCATGGTCTGCAAGTCATTAATACTTTCCGTATCTGCAATGATAGCCTCAGAAGTTGAAAGGAAGACTGCAATGTCGGAAAATGACGTGAAGCAAGCTGCGGAACTGCTAGATAGAGCAGGGAAGGTATGAACCTATAGTTATTTGTTTTATTCATAAGGTGGATGATGCTTTAGCCCCTTTTCAGCTTTGTACATTAAATGTGTTTTCTTCTTTTATAAAGACATTCTGATTATATGGATGCAGATGCTGAAGACATGTTCAACAGGAGCCGGTCTCATTGATGACCAAGTTACCTCCCATGAGCCTGACCTTTTCTTCATATACACCTTCTGTGCCTATGATATACAAGGAAGGCTGAATGATTTGGGATCTCAACTACTTCTCGTTAAAAGCTTTGCTAGCTCAAAGGCTTGTAAACCGCACTACCTCCTTCAGATAGGCCTTTTTGCCTCTCAAGGTCCACGGTTAAATCATGAAGTTGCTACCTTTGCCTTAAATGAGTGCCTCTCATCTTTCCTTTCTTCACCCATACCAGATTACCAAAATATAGCACTAGTTGTCCGCAAGCTTATTGCAGTAGCCAGCATTCACAAGGGTGATACGGATGATGATGCAGTGTATGGCATGTATAAGCAAGCTTACCGAATAATGGTGGGTCTGAAGGAGGGTGAGTATCCTACTGAAGAAGGAAAGTGGCTTGCCATAACGGCATGGAACCGAGCAGCAGTTCCAGTGCGACTTGGGCAGATTGAAGTGGGTAAGAAATGGATGAACATTGGCTTAGAAATCGCTAAGCACGTTGTGGGAATAGATACTTACAAGTCCTGCATGGAGGACTTCCTTAATGGCTTTGAGAAAAAACCTTGATAGGTATAGTGATTGTTAGACAGGATTTGGCATTGTATATGTACATCTAGTACAGGAAACAACATTGTCTGCAAAATTAGAGCAATGATCTCAACCATTATACCATTCTAACAGGTAAAAATGAAGTTCTTTGGGGAAGCATCAGGATCAGTGGATGTCATTTATCATTACAGCATAACATGTTAAATTCCGCTAACGCAGGAATTTACCAGCATGGAGCGTGAGCAAATTACTTTAAAATTGTGTCTCAGACACTGAAACTTAGCACGGCCTTACTTCAGAATTATCAAGGCCTTCTGGCTTCTAATAACTAAAATTACATATTTCCTGGTTTCTCAATTTTGTAAAATTTATCTCAGCTGTCCAGTTTTTTTCTTTAGTTTTCTTTTATGTAACCACTACATTTTCTAAATTCTAAGCAAGATTTAATATTTAGTCATTGACTTGAATGTATATTGGTTAGAAAAAAATAAAAATTACTGAGCAAAATCCATTCAAGTAAAATATTAAATAATATCTTAATTTTACTATTTGAATACAGAACACTGTCTTGCTCATTTGTATGTAGAATCCTTTAATGTGTCGCATGATGCGTGATTATTCAAAATAATTTGGTGAAATCAAGATGTGAGCTACTTTATTTTTCTTTATAAATGTTAAATGCAATATTCATTAAAACCTTTTATTTCTTACTTATAGTCCATTTTGATGTTATTATAAATTTTTATAGCATGCAATGATATGAAAATTTCTACCCTTTTAATGACTGGGTTCACAACTAATGTTGAGGACCTTTTTTTTTATTTTTAATACATATAATGAAGACCTTTTTACTTTTAGTGACTCGTATGGAGGGCTGTATTGACTTTGTCCTGATGGAACTATTTTCGTATTTATAACTGCTTTTTCTGTCTACTTTATTTTGCTTCCTTCTAGCTGTATTTAGAGATCTTTTTTCTCATCCTGTCTATTTCTATGGGCCTCATGGATTCCCTTCCTACGGTCATCTCTTCTTATCCACCTCCCCTAAACCACCTCAAAACGCAGAAACTGGCTGCCACCAAATCCCTCTGTCTACTCTCAAACCCCAAGCCTTTCTCCATTGCCACTTGCCAATCTTCATCATGTTCTCATCAAGCCCAGTTTCCCTCCACCCCGAAAATTCCTCTTCCACTCCAAATTCATTCCTCAAATTCTCTCCAAAACAATCTGTCGCTTCTAAGAAACATTCCCTTGTTTCAGAGTTTAGCAAAGCTCCACCTCTCATTTGCTATAGTTGAGCTCTCCACTTCTCTTCCTTGCTTTGCTTCTGAGGCTGTTGTGTCTTCGAACCAACAAATCTCTGATAAAATAAATTTGGAATCATTCTTAGTTTCAATTGATGAATTTTTTAACAGATACCCATTTTTTGTTGCTGGGTGTACTTTCATTTGGCTTGTTGTTATACCTTTGACAGAAGAGTATTTTCGAAAGTACAAGTTTATCTCTGCCATTGATGCATTTCGAAAACTCCGGGATGACCCGGATGCTCAGCTCTTGGATATCAGAGATAGAAGGAATTTAAACTATTTGAAGTCTCCAAATTTGAAAATATTGAATAAGGGAGTGGTGCAAGTTGATTTTTCTGAAGAAGACCAAGATGGGTTCTTGAAGAAGGTGTTAAGGAGCTTTGGGGACGCGGAAAATACTGTTGTCTGTATTCTGGACAAGTAAGGCAATTTTCAGAAACATTTTCTCTTAATTGTGAAATTTTTTACGGCACTTCCAATATTGGAACAACACTTGAGAACTGGCGTTTGCTTTGATGATTTTGAATAATGTTTCTGGATACCTAAAATGAAATGCCGATATGTATTGTAGAGATGCAGGATAGTTAAGTTTTCTCTTTTCAATTTTTTTTTTGGTCTTGTGTTTTTGTACTTCTTATAGTTTGCTTTGGTGGCACTGAAGCTCCACAATTGTTGATATGCTATACCTTAGCTAAGAAAAAGTAATGAAGCCTGAAATAATGAAAATTTGGTGATTGTGCATGATTATACAGGTAACTGACAATAGATTTTGATGAATCTGCTTTTCATATTTACAGGCTAGATAATGAATTTGGATGCAATTCTTAAAAATATTTATTTAGACATAATAATGATGCAAACATCTAGGAATTCTAATTTTGTATGATGCATCACAGAACCACCTAGGACCTTAATTTAAGTTTGGATAGAGGTCTTAGGTTCAATTCTTTGCAATGTACCAAAAAAAGAAATTACCTAGGACACTTCTCAGCCTAGAATAGAACTGTTAATATTACTCTTGGCAACTTATCTTTTTTCTTGACTTCTTTAATAATTTATTATTTTAGCTTATGCTGATTTGTTTTGACCTATAAAAAACTGACTGTTCTTAGTAAAAACAGAAAAAAAGAAGTGATTGTTGTGGGTTGGTTGACCTCTTAGGCTCTTACCTGTGAAACAAAATAAAATATTCTTCTCTTTAGAGTCACGATATTTTTATGTTGCTTAGTTTACAATATGATGTTTAAAATATATGTCTAAGAAGCAAATAGAAGCTTAAATTTCGGTGAATGTAACTTTTTTCATGTAATAGTTGTGCAAAAATTCATCTATTAGTTTCTCTTTTTTGTGTATAAGGTAGTTTTGATGGTAATTCCATGAAAGTGGCTGAGTTACTATTCAAGAATGGTTTTAAAGAGGCTTATGCCGTCAAGGGTGGGGTCAGAGGCCAAAAGGGGTGGTTGGTAAGTTTTTTTTTCTTAATGTTATTTGGTATGCTACTGTTCACTGAAAATGCTTGACTTCTAGCCTCTAGGATCTCTTCATAATGCTTAATTTAGTCTCCATTTGTTTTATGTCAGCACCAAAATGAAAAATAAGTAATAATAAATAAAATAGTACCTTGTTGTAATACCATATGCTTTTGGGTTCATAGTTGTTAAATAAAATAGAATAAAAAAAGGATTGTGGCCTTGATTGATATCACAAAGCCTATACACATAAGCTTTATTTATAGTAAATAATAAAATAGACTTCCACATTTAAACAATGTGGAACTACACAATACAATAATATTATATTCCTAATACTCCCCCTCAAGATGGAGCATATAATGCTTAATCTTGTACAAATAAAACCCAATTACCAATCTCTACACTCCCCTTTACTTACAACAATCTAGGTGAAGCTTCAATCCTTTTGATGAACATACTGGTACCATGAATAGTACTCGTGTTGGCTGGAAAGAGACACAGCCGAATTTTTTCGAAAAATAAAGAGAGCATCGTTGAAAAAACACACAACGGGATTTTCCAGAAAAATAAAAGGAGCACTGCTAGAAATAGACACAACGGAAAGTTCATGAAGGTACTGTTGAACTGTCAAACTTTTTGAACCATCAAACTCTAAATAGGCTTGAAAAGAAAAGGGGAAGTGAGCCGTCTTTTAGAATGAAAAAGATAATTAGGGATAGAAAAGAAATAATGAGGCTTGAATGGAATGAAATAACTAGGCTTAATGATAGCTGGCAGCAAAGCCCCTTTTTTTCTTCTTCTTCTTTTTCTTCATGTGGTGGCCAGATAAAAGAAAGAGAAGATTAGGGTTCTTTTCAAAATCGGGCCAAGATCGGGCTGAAACCCACTCTGATACCATGTTAAATAAAATAGAATAAAGAAAGGATTGTGGCCTTGATTGATATCACAAAGCCTACACCCATAAGCTTTATTTATAGTAAATAATAAAACATAGACTTATGTGGGACTATACAATACAATAATATTATATTCCTACTAATAGTCATACTCATAATCTTAACCAAACATGTCCTTTGATCTAGAATTAGTCGACTTGTGTGAATTTTTTTAAGCACTGTTATTGGGCTTGTAATAATGTAATGAAATATCAAGCTATTTGGAGGAGGTTCCTGATTTGCATATGACTTTTATAAATGCATGAAAGCTACACAAACTCAGAATTTTCAGATGTATCCAGCATTTACTTCCTGTTTGATCTTGTATATCTTGTGTGTATCTGAGAATTTCTCCCCTTCTGTGCATTTGATTGTTATTCTCCTTCATGAACTTCAAACAGTAAGAGAATTCTGAAGCTACAAACATCTCATCCCTGGACTTTTAAAGAACTCAAGACATAGATACCAATTTGAAATCTAAGGCTTATGGATTCTTCTACAAAAGAAGGTGATGGAAAGTGGAAAATTATCAAGAACGGATGTGCTAAGTTTCAATATTTATGAAGAAGGACACTAGAATTTGAAAATGATCATTATTATAATAGAAGAGAATATGGGAGGAGAAGGGGAGAAAGAGTATGGAAAGAAGAGCATAAGGAGATAAATGAAGTCGAAAAATGGACAAGCAGAAAAAAGACGCTTGGAGATAGGGAAGAAGGAAATATTTCCATCAGAAAAAAAATGAACTTAATTTCAGAAAGCAGAGGTTGCATGAAAACTTATTATAATCTTCTTGCACGCTAGCTGCTTGGACTTGGTTTCTAACTTTTAAGCTACTTGAAAGCTTAGTAATAAAAATGACGTACAAATATTAATGAATAAAAACACTATCCTGTAACAACCTAACTGTTCCTTCAAAAAGAACCAAAATTTCTGGCTGGATATAAGCTGAGTGCATGTAGCTATGCTAATTAAGCTGGTCTAATACCTTACTGTGGCTAGTGCAAGTGGAGAAGTCAATGCATTTCAGAGAAAAAGAACCTCCTGCTTGATTCTGTTTTGCTACCTTAAAATACTTCTTCGTTCTCAGGCATCATCTGGATATTGTTATTGCCAAACTGAAAGGAGTAGGTGTTATTGTAGCTATAGTGCTGTACCATTTGTTGAAAAACTAAAAAGCACAGACACGGACATGGACATAGATAGTGATATGAGTATGAAACGAGACTGACATGGCAACACAAAAAGTTTAGGAGTATCCTTTGGATTTACTTTTGTATATGAGTGCCGTGCAATGCCATGTTGCGTCCTGACTAATGCAGAACTAGACAGTAGTTAGAAGTGTTTGTGCTTAATAGAATGAAAATATCTGCCTAATGGAATATGGGACACTTCCAGAGGATGAATGTCAGGTTTCATTCATGAAAATGGAAAAGCTCTCCATGGATCTTAAGGCTATTGATATTTAACTTAGAATACCTTCTGACAATTAGGAGCTTAATCTTCAAACCAAATTCTTCACTATACCTCTCAATTCTGCAACTTTCACCAGTTTTTCTTCAGAAAAATCGAGAGGTTTTATATAGGAGATTAAGATGAATTTGTTTTGAAGAATATGTTCAGTAACTTTAGTTGGGGTGTTTGATAGGGGAAATAGTCATATTTCCATAATCCAATTTGATTACTAATCTAGAAAGATGTTTTTGGTTGTTGTGGAAGATGCATTGCATGGTAATACACGAAAATCACATGCTTGCAGGCAGTACAGGAGACTTTGTTGCCCCCTTCTGTGCATATCTACCCTAAGAAGAAGCATAAAGCTTCACAACAGCCTGGGATGAATGGAGAAATCATTAAGCAAAACGGAGATCAGTATGAAGCTTCCCTTTCTGCAAATGTTCTTGAAGGTCAAATCCACCATGGACAGTGTAAACAAGTCCTCGGATCCCTTGCCAGCCACAAAAGTTGGTTCCATATCTTTGTCTCCTTACCCTAATGTATGTTCATCTTAACTCTTTTAAGTCTCTCTCTTTCTCTCCAGTTCCCCATGCCCCCTGCCTCCCTCTCCATATGTGCTTTATAGAGTCATAATTACAATCATTGTGCAACACTTAGGTAATAAACATTAAACGTCAGCATTGTAATGAAACATGGTTTGGCGTCCAATTTGTTTTTGACATTTGTCATGTGATGTACTTGCACACATCTTAAGCATGACAAACTGTAATTACACACGCACTCCTTTGCATTTGTAGAGGGATCTTTCCACACCAATGCAAAGTTCACGGGTTTCTCATGCTAGCAACCTTCAGATTTAAAGTACTTCACACTTACATTTTCAATTCACTTGAAAATTAGGGTGGACTTTAAATCAAGAATGTGTTCAAAATGAAGTTTAACCTAACTTAAATTATAAATACAAAGAAGTTTATTTCTTTTATCAGTTAGTTACAAATGCTTGATTGATTCGAGAAAATGGAAACAATGAAGAGTTATCCATATAACTTGTTTTACACCTGATGTAAAATTATCTGCTCACATACATACTGACAACATTGAAGTAGCAGCTATATTAATTTTCTTAGCTACTTCTCATATACATACACATACATAGGAAGATGCTGTCTTGATATATCTTGGTTGCATGCACACGCCTTCAGAGTGGCGTCCCTGTTTCTGTCCCATTTTTGTACATGACACAAATTTTTGACATATTAAAATACATTTTGGGTGTGAACTTAAAAGGGTTTAAATTACCAAATACTTTTTACCAAAAACAATTACTTGAATACTAAGAAATTGCATTTGTTACATTAATATGTTATTTATTTCCAAGAAAGGTGCTGTCGAGATCACAATTGCCGCATGGTACCATACAACCACCTTGTCATAATCATCTCTCAGGTGCTTGTTTTATTTTTAAGGAACTGCATAGTTATTAGGAATAATGTTGCTTGCATGATAAAAAAACATGAGACAAAACTGCAGGAAATATCTCTGTTTCTTAAGTGTGCATGCTGCTTGTTTCTTGCAGAATGCATTCCAAACATCCCAAGCTATTAATTTATGTTCTTCTCTCTTTCTCTCTTTCTATTTTTGTTGCAGTACCCAGATATGAAACCTCCATCATCCCCAACTCCGTCAAAGCCACAAACATGATGCAGCTGATGTATAATTCTGAACTGGAGGCTGTTGGGATGGAGTGCTGTCTATCAGGCAATAATACAATCTATGATTGATTAATTATGTTTCAATTTTGAAAATCGTTATGTTTTATTTTGTTTTTAGGGAATATTGAAGAAGTTCTTGTTCCTAATGTGGATCAAGAGATTCATTTGTTAAATGTTGATATCTGTTCGAAACATTACAAGATGTAGAACGTATTGCAGGTAACTTTGATATGGTAACAAGCAGTTACCACTTCCCCACTGCCAGTGTTGCAGTTTGGGTTGTCTGTCTCTTGTTTATAATTTTTGTTGTTTCTTGTTACAATCCAGAGGCATACTGTGAAGTAAATGGAGAAGAAAAGGGACCGTAGTTTTAACGAGTCAAGCACAACATCCATATGCTTTATTTATAATAGACAATAACATAGAAAGTATTAGTACACAATAATATATTATATTCTAATGCTCTCTCTCAAGTTAGAGCATATATATTATATGTTCCAAACTTGTTACAAATATAACAAAGACGAGCATTTTCTAAAGACTTGGTAAACAAATATGCTAATTGATCTTTTGACTTAACATCTATAGTTTTGATTGTACTGTCATGAAACCTTTCTTGAACAAAGTGAATGTAAATCTTTGTTTTGTTCCCTTATGAAAGACAAGATTAGAAACAATATGTAAAGCAGCGTGATTATTCCAAACTAACTTTATAGGCTGTGAATGCTTGAATCCAAGCCCTTCCAACAAGTTTTTTAACCAAACTAATTCAGTAGTAGTTTGAGTCATGACTTTATATTCATACTCAGTACTGTACCTTACAACAATAGTTTGTTTCTTATTTTTTCACAAAAAAAGTTTTCCTCATAAAAAGACACAATATTCTTTAGTGGCTTTCTTATTAAATGGACAGTCAAACCAAAGTGCATCATTGTATCCTTGAACTATAGTGGAATGTTGTTTTTGAACCAAGCATTACCATAGCAATGTCCACGAACCAAAGTATAACCATGACTTCTATAGACAATAGTCTACTTATTTTTTAATGAAACAAGGTTTCCTCTCAAAAAGACACAATACCATGAAGTGGATTTTATGTCAAATGAACAATCAAACCAATGTGCATCAGTGTATCCTTGAACCAAAGTGGAATCCTATTTTTGAACCAAGCATTACCATAACCATGTCCACGAACCAAAGTATGATCATGACTTTTATATATTAACCCTGTATCTTGTGTAGTTTTGAGATACCTCATAATATGAATAACTACATTATAGTGCAAAATTCGGGGTTGAGCTATAAATTTACTAATCACATTAGTTGGAAAAGAGATATCAAGTTGGGTTATTGTCATATAATTTGGTTTCCCAACTAGTTGTCTATACTGTTTGGGGTCTGTTAATAGCTCCTATTTATTTGGTACAAGTTTAGTGTTGAGCTTTGACCTCGGCATACTTGTATCATTGCACAAATGAAGATATTATTATTATTTTTATTTTATTTTTTTGAGAAAGACAAATACCCAGCCATGTTCTAGCAATCACAATGCCCAAAAAAATATTTTAATTGTCCCAAGTCCTTAGTTTGGAATTTAGATTGTAATAAAGATTTCAACTGTTGAAATTCTTGGCTATCATCATTTGTGATTACAATGTTATCAAAGTACATAATCTATAATATTCTACCATTAGATGTATAACGATACAAAATAGAATGGCCAACGGTACACCTCTAAACACCAAAGCTGAGTACAACTTCATTAAACTTACCAAACTAATCTTTTGAAGATTGCTTCAAACCATACAAGGATTTCTTCAACGTACACATAAGGCAAGACTCCCCCTGAGAAACACATATACCCCAAAGGTTGCTCTATAAAAACCTCTTCATCAATGTCACCATGTAATAATGTTTTTTTTTTTATATATATATATCCAACCAGTATAATAGCTAATAAAAAATAGTTGCAAAAGAGATAAAAAACTCTAATAGAAGTAATCTTACCAACATGACAAAATGAGTAATCTACACCATAGATCTTAGCTTAACCTTTAGCCATTAAATGAGTTTTCAACCGATCAACAAAGCCATCAGGATGAACCTTCATATTATACATCCAATGACAACAAATAATAGACTTTCCCAAGGGGAATTTCATAAGTTCCTAAATATCATTGTCCTTTAAAGCTCACATCTCTTCTTCCATGATATTTATCCACCTAGTGTGTGATAAAGTTTCAAACACAAAGTTAGGAAATAAAACACTAGATAACAAAGTAACAAAGGAATAATGTGAAAGGGACAAAGGATCATAGGAAATAAAATTTGAAATGGGATAGGCATTACTAGGATAAGTGTAAACAAAAGGACATGTACTTTTACCTTTCAAAATGGAAAAAGGAGGATCAGAGTCGGAGGATTTAGATCCGAAGGCAAAGAAACAACTAGTAGAGCACCTGATCTATTGGGAAATACTTGTCTATTGATGCCAAGTGTAAACCTACAAGTTAAGGCAAGATAAACTATTAGATGGACTCAAAGGTCAGTGAGTAGATAATGGAAGAGGAGCATGTAATCGAAGAAGTGTTTTGATGTCTGTAACAGTGTATGATTCAACATAGTATGAGGTAGATTCAAAAAGGATAACGTGCACACATTTAAAGAAGCCTGTTCAATGAAGGACTGTAACATTTATACCCTTTTTGTGTATGAATGTATCCTAAGAAAATGTATTTAAGGGAATAGGGATCTGACTTATCAATACTTGAAGAGAGTTGATACATAAATGACACAACCAAAAATACGAGGGAAGTAAAGAAAACATAGGAACCTGAGAAAAAAGCACATAAAATAGAATTATGTCATTAAGAACAAATTATGGCATTTGATTTATGAGATAACAAGATGTAAGAATCGCATCACTCCAAAAAACTTTAGGAACATTCATTTGACATGATAAAAGTACCAGTAACTTCTACAAAATATCTATTATTTCTCTCGACCATCCTATTTTATTGTGAAGCGTGAGAGCAACAAGATTGATGTATTATTCTAGAAATGGTCATAAATGTGTTAAAATGGAGTGGTAAAGTATTCTTTAGCATTGTCACTATGAAGTATGCGAATCGATACACTAAATTGAGTTTTAATCTCAAAACAAAAAGTACTAAAAATATAAACAATTTGGAAAGTTTTTTCATTAAATAAAGCCAAGTCATTCTTGAAAATTCGTCTACAAAGGTAGCAAAATAACGGTATCCCAACTTTGAAGTGACATGAATTGGATCCTACACATCTGAATGAACTAACATAAATGAAGTCTCAATTGATTTATTGACTTGGCAAGCAAAAGGAATACATAAGTGCTTACCCAACTTATAAGACTCACATTATAAAGAAGACATATGACTTAAACTAAGAACTTGCTTCTTGAACTTTTTCAATGAAAGATGGCCAAGGCAACAATAGATTTGGAGTAGTGTAACTGCTATAAAACATGCTTTATAAGAGGGTAATAGATCAAAGTAAGAGAGTCTCCCAGATTCAACTTTCTCTTCCCATTGTCTTTCTTGTCTTCAAATCCTAAATAATAATCAAATTAGGATAAAAATGATAGAACAATTTAGCTTTTAGTGAGTTTACTAACAGCCATAAGATTAAATATCAAAGTGGGAATATATAAGATAGAAGATATTGAAAGTCATGGACTAGGCTTAGCAGCACTTATGCCACTGACTACAATGGTAGAATCATTTGCTAAAGTATCATGAAATGATGAATTGAATTTTGAAAATCTGTAAAAAGACTAGATGTACTTGTCACATGGTTTAGTGGCTCCAAAGTCAATAATCCAAGGCCATAAGACTGAAGAACTGGAGAGACAAACTGTAGAATTACCTAGCTAGGCAAGAGATGCAGTGGGAAGAGATGCTTATTGAGCAGATTGTAAATGAAGTAACCTAGAATACTCCTCATATAAGATAGCCACGGTGCCAGAAGACTCAGTTTATGAGGAAACAAATACATTGTTTGCAACTTTAAGAGACTTACCATTCAATTTCTAACAATATTCATGATTTAAGTCTCTCGACCATAATGAGTGCATTTGCAAGAACCTTATCAACCTTCATGGCCTCCTCGGCTACCACGACATCCTCAACCACCACGGCTACCTCAAGTACCACCATATCAAGTTCTATCATGTAACTCAGAAGACTAACCATTAAGAGAAGATTTATCATGGCCAATATCATAACTATGCAAGTACTGAGCTAGTTGATGGTAAACTTTAGCAAGAGAGGATAGTGAAGCACCTTCAAGAATCTATGACTTAATAGGTACATAATCAGCATTAAGACAAGCCAACAAATTAAGAACCACAAGCTACTCACATTGTTCATTTTACTTTTCTATATCTGTCGAGAAAGGTTGAACAATATTAAGTTCTCATAAACCAGTTATGTACCACCAAAAAAGTAAAAGAGAAATCTATCATTTTGTTTGGCCTGAAAGAGATCACAAGAAATATCATACAAATAGGTCAAATTACTAGAATGCATCATTTTTACAAAATTCTATATTTACTTAACAATACAATATGATCACATGTCAACAATGTGAGGTTACATCAAATTTCATAATAGAAAAATAATTTGATGTAAGATGGTTTTCCTACCCCTAACCTAACAAATACACCTCAATAGCTCTATAACATTACAAGACAATATTATTATTCAATTTCCGATTAGTAGCTTGTTGAGGCAACACAAATTTATACTCGATTACTTCCACAATTACAAAAAATAGAAATTGAAGGTATCACAACAAACAAAATTTTAGATATTACAAAAAGGCAAAATAGCCAATGTCACAACTCACAACCCATAATTAGCCAAAAGTTACCAATCTATAGTGTATAGGAGAAGAAATTAATCAATAATTTTCCAAGAACATATCAAAAAACATGATAAATAAAAATACTAAACAGAGTTGGAACTATTATGGGATTGATGGAAGCAAAAGAGTGCAAGAAAACCTTAAAAACTATATTGCATGCTTTCCACATGCCTAAAACACTCTCTGCCCATAAGCTTCATCCACTAACACTCCTAGGTAACTCTCTCGTGAGTGTAATTCATGCGCCCACACATCTAGACTATGCGTGTGTACTTCAGGCACTCAATCTCCCCTATGCCAACCTCTAAGAGTAGGCCTCACTCGCTTCCACTTCAGCTAGTGCATAGGGGCACTTTAGGCATTAGTTTTCTAGCAATCTTCCTACTCCTTGTCGATCAGAGCTTTTTGGTCATCCTATGGTGGTGGCTAACTGAGAAACTGGACATAAAGTATAATTCTTGAGCAGGCAACGACTTTTATGGTGATTTTTTAGTTTTCTAGTCACCGAGAAAAGTTGTGAGTGATTGTTTTATGCGAGGGTTAGGGTTAGGGATTAGACTACTCTGATACCATGTAAAGTAAATAGAAGAGAAAAAGTTGTTACATAAATGAGTCAAGAACTACACCCATATGCTTTATTTATAATAGACAATCACATACAAGCAATATAGGACTACACAACAATATAATATATTCTAACACATATGTTGATGCTAGTCTCATGCTCAGCCAAGCACTTGGATAGGATTCAGATTGATTAAGATTTGGATGCCTTGTCAGTAGAGTTGATGCTGACTTTTAGGTCACGTGCCCATTGGTTCGTTTGTGACATTCTGTTTTGAGATCTTATAGGTTTGATGTTCATGATTGTCTTTCAAAAATTAAATTTTCACAAAATGTTAGCACCTATAGTTAAATAAAATATTCTTTTAAGTAAAATGTACTATAAAATATATTGTTTTGCTTAATATTTCTTATTTTCTTCATGAGTTTTAAAAGAATTGTTTGCATTTTGAAAACTATTTCAATTGTACTATTATGTTTGGTTTTGGTTTTGTAAAGATAGTTGTTGTGTAATTAAAAGACTTCCGCTTAACTTGTTTAGCTTTTAATGAGCTATGTGTGATCTATTTATTATAAGGGGTTTGGAATATATTTGATAGTGATTATATTTATCTTTCTGAATAGCTCTGTTTTAGTGGAGTGTGTACTAATGATTGATATTATTCCATTGAGATCTTAGTGAATGGTTTTATTAAAAATAATTAACCATTTGAGTTACGAGAAATAATGAAAATTATGACTTCAACTGAAGATTGTAAATCTATTAAGTAAAACTAATAGGTGCAAGAGTACCTTACCTTGAGATATTTATTTTTACAATCTTTTAGGATCGTCTATGCATAATACCTTAATGTTGGATTGTCTTATATCGGAATCAATGATGTGATTATTTAATGTCTTAGCTTTAATTATCTAGTGGATTCTCGGATAGGAATGCGCTTTGGAATCTTTTTGTAAATATTTTGAGGTTAGTTTTGGGTATGCTTTTATTGCAATTTATAGCTTATCTTTTCCTTGTGTTTCTTCTAGTACTAAAAGTCTAGCATTGAATTCATTATTTTATAGTGGTTGTGATTCTTAAAGAGAACAAGTTTAGTAGCAGGAGTTTTTTTTTTTTTTTTTTTTCCTTTGGAATATACAATAAACATATTGGTACCACTAGAATTTGAGAAAGTTTTAAATTATTTGGCTAATGTTAGCGAGTTTCAGTTTGTTTTTGTGCTATAAATTCAAAATAATTTTTGTTTTGGAGTTTGTTGGTAATGGAGTTCGATAGAAGTATTAAGATTAATAATATATTAGGATTCTTCAATGTTTAACGTTAGGTAAATAGGTGGAGTGATTTACAGGATAGAGCTTAGATCATTAAATTGATATATTGTTCTTGATGTTTGGAGGTTTATTTATTTTTTAATTTTTTTTAAGGTTTGTGTTTTCGTAAATGGTTTCTTTAATTGAAGTCACCTTAATGATTATATATTAGGTTTCTAAATATGGGCAAGAGTTTTAGGCGTAGGGTCTATAGAATGAGGGTTGTTTGTATGGTTTTATATGAGTATCTCGAGATAGTAAGACATAAGATTTTTAGGATAGGTCACTTTTTAGGTGTTGATCTTAGGGCCATTTAGTTTTCAACTTGTGATCTTTTTAGTTTAGCACTTTTCTTAGGCAGTGTTCATTGTGCTTGCATGTGATTGTAATTTGAAAATGATGTTAGATCTTTTAGGATTTAATTAGTTTTATGAGCTTTGTGTTGATGAATCTAATCTTTGACGTAACATTTTAAGATTTTTTTAGGAACTTGAAATGTTGGAGCGATCGACTCCTATGAGTGGTTGGGATTTGGTACTCATGACACCACATTAAGAATTTATTTTGAAATATTATTATATACTTTTATGAAAATTGATTTTGAGATTAAACCTTTGTTAAATTAAAATTAGTTGGAAATTTAAACAATCAAACTTTTTCAAAATAATTCTTGTGAATTGGAAGTAATCATTTTGAAGTTTTGTGGATGGATATTTTTGTTAAACAATGCATGTCATGTTTTTAAGTATATAAAAATAAAATAAAACTTAATTGTGTGTTTGTCTGTTCCTGTCCTTCTTGCATGTTTTACTAATAAATTAAATTATAATATGGAGTTTACGAAATGCCAACAATTGTCTCCATTGAAACTTGGTATTTTGATTATTCTTATAATGTTGCTTCGTTGTTATATTAGATTTTAGGAAATTCGTTAACTATTTTTGTTTATCAATAGTTGAGTTATCTATTTTTTGTACATTTATATCAATTTAAGGCTAGCTTGAGCGGACACTGAGTCTCGACTTGGCTTGGTTCTCGTGCCAGTTCATAACCTGAGATTTGGGTTGTGACAACATCTTTCAAACATTAGTCCACATAGTAATTGAGCCCTTAACTAGAACATTTAAATAGTGCCACATGGAAGAAGTGAAAAGTCCTTCATTTTAATATGTACATAAAGTTTTCATTCTGTGCGATGCACAAATTTTTTTGTTTTTGAAATTCATTTTTAGATTGAAAGTTTGTAAAAATATATTTGATAGTGAGAATATTAATTTATTTTTCTAACTCACCATACTTCTACATCATACTCAATCAGAAACTCATTTTAAACTTATTCCTCACACCCTTTTTTGGCCTTTTTATCTTTGTATGATAAATCTTTTTATTTTATTTTCTATTTTCAAGTTGAATTGAATAGTAATTGTATTGTATGACTTATTGAATCTACAAAGAGAAGTCATGTTTTTTATAGGTTGTAGAAAGATACCTAAAATATTTTAGAATAATAAACATAGACATCAAGAGTAATTACATAATTAACATAATTACACAAGTCATGCCCTAAACTCTGCTAATTCGGACAACTAAATTCCAACTCTCTCCTCCTTCTACCCTCACCCTTCTCAAACTCAAGGTCCTTAATGGGAGACCAGATTAAGTATAAAAACCAGGCAATGAAAATCTTTGGAGAGAAGGATTTCATAAAAATATCAACAATCTAATCATTAGATGGAATTGAAATGAGTCGAAGGGTGCCTCGAGTGAGATGAATACGTGTGACATGGCAATCAATCTCAATATGTTTTATATGTTTACGATAGACATTTATGAGTGACCCTGAATGGTGCTCTAACTATCTTTGTGAATAGATGTAACAAAAAAGAAATATGAATTAAATGTGACACCCATGTATCCGAATAAGCAAATTAACTTTGTAGTAGTATCAACAAGAGCGTGGTACTCACTCTGTAATAGATCAAGAAACAATAGCTTGTTTCTTATTATGCCATGAAATCAAAGAATCACCAAGAAAGAAACAAGATCCAGTAGTAGACCTGGGTCACGAGTCCAATCAGCATTAGAGCTTACAGTGAGCTAAAGAGATAATGTAGAAGGATAATGTAAACCATGAAGAAGAGTCCTCTTCACATACCTTAAAATACAAAGTATTACAAAATAATGGACAGAGGAAAAAGATGCCATAAACTAACTAATACAATGAACCGTATAGACTATGTCCAGTTCGGCTGATAGTAAGATAAATAAGGCTATCGACCAATTAACAATAAAGAGTAGGATTGGGTCGAGAATCACCATTGAGCATATTGTTCTCCCAATTTCTTCCATAGTTGATGTGGCAATGTCGTTGTTAGAAATACTAGAATTGGAAAATAAGTCATAAACATATTTTGCTAAGTGAGATAGTAGCTAGTCAGATCTAAAGTAACTTCAAGACTAAGAAAATAGTTTAGTGAGCCAGGATCCTTTATTTCAAATTATTGAATAAGAGAGGATTTGATTGAGAATGCTATGTGTGTCATCACCAGTAATGATTATACCATCCACATATAATAAAACCAATAGAAGACCATAATCAATTTGCCAACGAAATAAGTCTGAACATATCTGTTAAAGAGGAAACCAAGCTAAGACAATGTTGAAATGAATCTAGAAAACCAAGCTCAAAGAGCTTGTTTGAGACCATAAAAAGATTTGCAAAGTCGACAAATCTGATTGGGACAATGAGAATATTCTAGTGGAGGTTTCATGTATAACTCCTCAGTAAGTTCTCCATTAAGAAAACATCCTCCTAAAAAACAACATGAGGGGAAACTCTAAGACGTTGAAAGATTGGATCATAACATCGATACCTTTTTTGACCTATACCATATCCTCAAAAACAACACTTACGAGATTGAGGTTCTAACTTATGTGATTGTAAATGAATAATATAAACACAACCAAAAATATGCAAGAGACTATAATTTGGTTCAACACCATGCAGACATTCACACGGGGACTTATTTTGTAAAACAAGAGAGTTGTGCGATTGATAATGTAAACATCAGTTAAAGCAACTTCAGCCTAAAGTGATTCAAATGAAAAGGGAGAGTGTAGCAAAGTATTAGTGTATTTAATAATATGTTTATGTTTATGTTTTTGTTCAACATAACCATTTCGTTCAGATGTACCAGGATAAGTAATCTACGTAGTGGTACATTCTAATCCTACAAAAATTGAGAAAAGACGTAGAAGTGTATTTCTTTGCATTGTTAGATCAAAAAGACATAATAGTTTGAGAATATTTTATGTCAACCATTTTAACAAAATTAAAGTAAGCCATGAACAACTCAGACCAATTTTTTAAAAGATAAATCCATGTAAATCTAGAATAATCATTAACAAAAATAAAAAATATATAGATCCCTGATTAAGGACATGAGAAGGTCTCCAAACATGCTAAATCAAAAATAGCAATAGCTCTAGACATACTATTATTAAAAGGTAAATTAGCGTGTTTACTTATTTGACATGGTAAACAATACAAACAAAAAATAAGCATGGACCCTAGCTGAACACTAGAAGCAAGAGGATGAAGCTTAGATATAGAAGCATAACCCAAACGGGGAATGTTAGAGTTAAATAGCTTTCATGGAAGAAATGGAGGAGGTAGCAAAAACATTAAATGGAAGATGGAGACTATCTAGTACAAAGAGAAAATCTACTTTATGCCTTCTCCTAATAGTTTTTTCCCGTTCGTTTATCCTAAACATTACAATGAGAAGAGTTAAGGAGAATTTCACAACCATGAAAAACAATTTGATTAAGAGAAATAAGATTATGAGCTAAAAATGGTATGAGAAGTATATATGAAATAGAAAGTGTGTGTGAAAATATCTCTATATGTGTAGTATTTAATGGTGTAGATTAGCAGTGTGTACAGGTGGAAGAGAAGTATTTGGTATCGTGTGTGAAAACATACTAGAATAAGATATCATGTGATTATAAGAAGCAAAATCAAGCAACCAAGGTTTATTACTTGATGTAACAGAACAAACAAAAAAGCTATGTAAAGAAAAGTTAAATTTGTTACTAATGTTATCAAACTGAGATTGTCAATACCGAGTGAGGAGTGCCAATTCTTCTAATGTAAGTTGCATATTTGGGACAAATATCTAGGCTTATTATCAGGGTGATGGTTCTAAGCTTTCTTCTTCATGTAGCACTCAACAGTGGAATGCCAACATGTCTTATGATTTTCACACCACTTTTTTTATCTGAATAATTAGATGAAGCAGCTAGAATAGTCTGAGAGACAGATGGAAAGAGAATAGCAATAGTCTTCTTTCTAGTTTCTTCATATTTAATTTCAACAAGTGCATCAGCCAAAGAAGGATTCGATCCTTATTAAGAAGAGAAGACTGACGATCCTCAAAATCATTAAAGAGACCTATTACGAATTGGTGACGCTTCTTATTATCCCTAGTGTTAGTATAATGAGCAAGACAAACAAAACACTACTTAAGGATGTGTCTGCTTATCCCAAAGAAGGCTCAGCTGGCTATAGTAATCATGAATAGATTGGTCAGGAGCCTGACGAAGGTGATGAAGTTTTTGATCAATTTGTTATCAAGTACTAAAACTTAAGATAGTATTTGTTGTTGCTAGATAGCCCCAAACTTCTTTTGTAGTCTCAAAGGGGCCAAAATGTTGATAAATATTTGACACAAAGATGTATTAGAGCACTAACTGATGATCTTTGCATTATTTGCCTCCCAATTAACAATTTTGGTGACATATTCAGCATTTTTTGGATTTAGCACCTTGATAGTACCACTGATATATCTCTAAAGTTTACAACCATGCAAAGACCAACGCATTTGCTAGGCCCAATAAGAATAGTTAGACTCATCTAAAATAACAAGAATATGATGAATAACATCATTGAGATAAGACATTTTTCTTTTAATAAAAATAGTAAGATCTAGAGATTGACTGGGGCGGTGAGATGGGAAGAACTAGTATGATGTTTGGATTGGTAGTGTTTTTAAGCTTGTAAGAAAAGAAGCTGAAAAAAATTCTAAATGTACAAATCCTATGAAATGCTTTGATACAAGTTGAACTGAATGGTAATTGTATTGCATGAGTTATTGAATATATAGAGAGAAACCCTATTTATATAGTTTGTACAAAAATAATTAGAATATTCTAAAATAATGAACCTAAACTAAATCAAGCGTAATTACATAATTAGCATAATTACACAAGTCAAGTCCTAAAATATGCTAATTGTGCCCAATATACTATAAATTTCCAAAATAAGTTTTTTTTTATTTATTTTTTTCTTTTTCTATACTACTCCCTCTCACTTTGTTGTTTTTCTTAATCCAATTTAATCCATGAAAATTTTTTTATTTTTAGGATTTTAATATATTAAAACCAAAACATTTTATGTACAACAAAATTATATAATTTCTTCAACCTGATGTAGATGATTTTGAAAAGAAAATGATTATGTTTTTTTTCCAACAATGGTAGATGAAAATCAAATTTTCTTTTATTCACCCACATTTAATCTTACAATTTCTAATTTTCTACATATTATGAACTTTAGAAACCCTAACTCAATTTTGTAGATTATCAAATCTAAAATTTTGAAATTTGTCTAATATTTTTGGACAATATTCAATTACTTAAATAATTAAATACAACAAATTTTAAATTTTAAATTAGATTTAATACATGCTTGTGAGGGTTGTTTTGCTTTTTTCATTTACTAGTGATTTAAAAAAAAAATTAATAGTAAGCTCTATGTATATAAGTATAAATAGTTAGTTACCTAACTAATTAAACCTTGTAAGTTCTTTTTATTCAATTAAGATTTAATATACGTCTATTTTTCTATGAGTTAATATAACAAATAGTTAACTTGTTAAAGTGACATCAGCCTTAGTAGTAATGTTGTCTTCTTCTGTTTTTTTTTTTTTTTTTTTTTTTTGACAAAATTACATTTATGTCTTTAAAATATCACATGTTTATCAATTTAGTCCCAAAAGTGGTTTTTGGTCAATTTCATACATCTATGTCTTTAAAATATCACATATTCGTCAATTTAGTCCCATAAGTGGTTTTTGGTCAATTTCATTCTAAAACTCTCAAAGCAATGTGTTCCCTAATTCTATCACCATTAACATATTGTATATAATAAATTAATGATGTGGCTTAAAATATAATATTTTAGTCACGTGTGTCCTGAAGTGACAAAAAATTATCATTTTCACTTCTCTCATACAAAATAATTTTAAGATGAAATTGATAAAGATTTACATTTATGATGAAAATGATCAAAAAACGGGTCAAGTATATATATATATATATATTGTCTAAACTTACACACGTGGCAACAAATAAAATATTTTAAGCTATATTAACATTTTTCGTCCAAAATATTAATGGAGTTAGGTTAGGGGAAGACATTACAATTTGAAAATTTGGGAACAAAATTGACATAAGTATGATATTTTAGAGATAATGAATGTCATTTGTTTTAATATACTATATATAAAAGTGACACAGTAATTGATTTGATATTAAAGTATGAGGTGCCAACTTGTTATAACCTATATTTTTACGTACAATTTAGAATGGTAGTATGTAATTCATTGTGATTATGTATACTTAAGATAAATAAATATTTGTTATATATAAGTATATATGTATGTAATATAAGAATTAATTTTATAATCTCATTGATTGATATGAACTTTAAGAATTTTAAGTGTGTGAATTCTAATGGAGAGAAAAAAAGAAGAAGAAGAAGTAAGTGTGTATGGATATAAACAAACTAGAATCTATCTATCTATCTATATATATATATATATATATATAATTGGAAACAAGTTGTGGACTTTGACCTAATTTCTTTTTGTTTTTATATTCCTTCCCTTTTCCCTTTCTTTTACATGTTATCACCTGCCTCTTTCTCTTCATCTTTTTCATGCTCTGTCCATGTTCTTGCCTTCCCCTGTTTCATGTGTCCTCTATTTTGTTTCTTTTTGCCCGTGATTGTCCTTTTCTTTGGCTGCCATATTCAGTCCTTTGGTGAGCCTTTTCCCTCCCTTCCATTTTTAGGTTGTAATAACTTAGTTTTGGGAAAATTTGGGAGTTGAAATTTAGCTTGGGTGGACGGCAATTTGTAGCAATTTGTTGCTGTCTTCTTTGTCCTCCTCTATTCTTAATTCATTCCCCTTCCAAAGCTCCAATTCAGCCATAGCACTTGTTGAAGTAGAATTATTTAACGTGCAAGGACAGCAACTTGTGCCCTGCGCCTTGCTCTACTAACCTTTCTCCTGGGCAGGACAGCAGGTTGGCTGAAAACAAGCTACCATCACCAACTTGTGAACCTTATTTTTTTCATGTAGATAAATAGGTTTGGCGGTTCATATAATTAAGGCAGCAAGGGTATGATTTTATAACCAAAAAGTTTAGTGAGGTTTTAGAAATTTTGTTAGTTTATTTGTGGTTTGACTATGAAATTTTGGATGATTAGTAAGTTAGTTTAAGGCTTCATGTAGGATATTAGTTGATGATGATTAAAGGTTAAGAAAAACAAGAAACCTATATAATGAATATGAGAATTAGAAGAGGAAAACTTGAACTTTAATTGTACTCACGGTGGAGTTATGTAATTCAAGTATTTCATTACTAGGTAATTAAGTTAAGTTGAATTCAATAAGTGGAACTTGAGCAATATAAGAGTATTAGAATTTTGTTGATTCCATTGTAAGATATATATAATATAATATATATATATGAGCACATGTACTTGAATTAAGATAAAATGTATATATAAGGTGTGTTATAAAATTCTTAGGAAAAACTAAAATATGGATGTATACATAAAAGTTGAATTATATAAGTTTTATTGGTTAATTAGGAAACAAGGAATTTTAGGTAATTATTAAATTAATAATTAGAGTATATGTCACACCCTTTACGGAAGTATGACTAGCCAGAGAATTGGAGAATCCAAACTTTCGTAACCTTGACTTTACCACAACTGAACATATATAACTCTAGATTAAACCAAGACATAGACGAATTTTATAAAACAGAAGTTAACTGTAAAAGTTTGATTACTTAAATAAATAATAATTTATTGAAAATTTCGGCAAAGGTTTCCTACGATATGAAACATGCCTAAAATACAAACAAATACACTTGTTTTTACACAACAACGATACGAAGACAATAAGGAGTTCCACTCCTTCCATATTATAAACAAGACAAATAACTAGACTATTACATCATACAAAATTTGACACACCATAGATCTAGTATGACTGCAAACTTGAAGTCATCCTTGACTTCAAGTTTGAGATCCTGGAAAATATCTTCCATACCCTATTAGTAGGTCACGAGTTCAGCAATGCCATATATTGAACTCCTGTTATTAAAAAAAAAAAAATCTACAAAAGAGGGGTGAGTCTTACCGACTCCGTGAATGAAAAACATACCCAAATGATGCTAGCATTACTCAACACAAGTACATAATATATATAGTCGATAAATTCATATCTTAATTCAAAATACACGTACGCATTTGTAATCGTCATAATTTCACAATTCACATGATTCATAGGATAATAAATCAATCAGAATAATCACAACATATAAAACAAGCAAAGGGCCAATGAGTAACTTAGCCCTAGATAATAGTATCTCTCCCTATCGGACATTTGCATGCTCGCACAACAGGTTAATTCTTTGTACACAATCTATTCCACAAGGGCTGAGCACTCAATTCTTTTAAAGTAATTATCAGAATCATAATATCTCATATCAGAATATCAAATCAAAATATCTTAGGTGCACCTGGATGTTAATTTCAGTAATAAAAATCATTTAAGAGAAATATTTACCTTGTTGGCCCTTATCAACCACAAACAATTTCAAACATCAAACATAATTCAAATAACTTATTAAAACATTGCACATACTAATTTTTCCATATAACACATTTATTCAAATAAACATGCACACACATAATAATATAGCCACCAAAGGTAACAGTTAACCACTCACAGTAATACGGATCCCGCCTATCATTCCTTCTTACGTATACGTTGGCTATATAACATGTTCCAGAGCTGCAATTAAAATTTTTAAGTATTAATTAGTTTATAAATTTCGAAATTAGAATCTTTTAGTCACTAAAAATTATATACATATACTTATATACATTTATATAACTACACCGAGAAGTTGATATAAATCTATAAAATCTCATTTTTGTCATGTTTCAAACATTAAATTCAAATTAAACCATTACTTAGAATTAAACAAAAATTAGAGCTATGCATTCTTATCATTAACACTATAGAATTCTCATACTTGAAAATAAATTAGGAAAATTTCTAGTGTAGCTTATCAAGATGTTAGGAATATTTCATCTTTAGCACTCTACCCTAATTCATCTTTTAAGTCCTCCTAATATCAATTACTTCAAAACAAGTACAGTAAGGACCCGAAAATCACAGCCATGAATTCTAATACCTCTAAAATACACACGACATGAAATTAAGACCTAAACCGCTCTAGATTAATCATTTAATATGTTTGAAACAACTTTTACTCATAGGTCCTAAGCTAATTCCAATCACAACCCCCGACGAAATCTCCTGGACTGACTGAAGCTAACTAAAAATCCTACATAGACCTACCCTCAATCCAATAGCTTTAACGATTAATATACTCAAAACTAAGTTATGAAATTTTGTATACATCATCTCAAGACCCTAAGATACAATTTTCTTTTTAAAATTCTTAATTTAATTTAGTCCCAAAGACACACGAAATACAAGATTTTTCAATCTCACGAAATCTGGCTTTGCATCCCTTCAAAAACCATTTAACTCTCATTTTTTCACACTTTACCTACAACTAATCCTCCTTTATTTACACCCATTAATCACTTTCATTAACTCCTTAACCTACAACATTAACAAACCATCTTTTGCTATTGCTTATGAACTTTTATTTAAAGAAACTAGTTATTATATTTTCCACAAAAGCTTAGACTAAATCTTCAAATGTCACTATATTTCAACTTCCAACTCTTAGTTCATGCCTTTAACCTTTCTTCATTTCTTTTATTTTCATCCTTTTCAACCCATTTATTATCATCCTAACTATTCATTTTACTAAAAAACCTATATACATCACCCTTTATGTATATATATTGACATTTGATTTCTCCTAAGCATTTTTTCAAACACCTTATATCCATATTTTAATATAATGCATAGGAATGGGTTTGTATATATATAAACCCTAATACACTCAACATATTCAAATTTCCAAACTTCCACTACCCATAAACATATAATCATCATTTTCTTCTAACCCTTATTCAAAATATTTGATCCAACATAACTAATCCATAAACTAATTTAACAATTGTTAAAAAAATTCTTACCTCTTGCTGCCAACTTTCAAGGATGGTTGCCACTCACCCAAACCAATGATAACTTGCAGGTGGAAGAAGAAGATTGTGACCTATTACTATCACTTTCACTCCACTAAACTGTAGCAAGACTTCCTCTTACTACCACTATTAGTTGTCATGGTTTTTTGGGAAAATGGTCCATAAGTTAACGGACTACTTGTTGCTGCCGTCCAAGCCTCTCACAAGCAAGGCTGCAGCTCTTGTTCACAGTAGCTATAGAGCTGCTAGGCCCAAGATCAACGCCGAATGTCATGTCACACACCCTCAAATAAAAGTATGACTGGCCGGGGGAATAGGTGTTCATACCCCTGTAACCCTGAACATGCAAGTAGTGTGCATCACAATTTTAAAATACATTGTAATCAATACTATCAAAATATTATAGAGTTAGAATAAAATCCGATACCGAAGTTAAACATAAAACTATTTATGAAAATATTGGTAGAGGTTCCCCGTACGGTGGAACATACCCATAATATAATAAACAACCTGGATTCAAGTCAATATTAATTTAAGATATCAAAATATACAGAGGAGCTCTGCTCTTAACAAAACAGGACAACACCATAATAAAACCAATATATATACTATGACCATGCATGACACTCTAGGCGACTACAAATATTGTCCTTTACTCTCCAAGTGTGCGATTCCTAAGATATACCTTACCGCTGCAGAGTTGGCAAGTAACCCTATATAGCGCTTAACCGCAGTTTCCTGAAAACTAAAAAAATAACCACAAAGGAAAGGGTGAGTCACAAAGACTCAGTGAGTAAATCACGTACTCTAGGGGTACCAGCATCATACAACACAAATGTCATAATTTACAACTTATATTCAAATCTAGTGATGCACGTATGTGATTATACAATCACAGTTCACCATCTTAAAACAACAACCAAATCATATAAACCAATCAACTAAACAAGCAAAGGGTCAATGAGTAACTCAGCGTCGCACAACAATATCTCCCCTACCGGGCATTTACGCGTCCATACAACAAGTTATTCTCCATACATAAATCCATCCCACTGGGATTGAGCACTCCAATAGTTTTCAAAACAATTTTCAGAATCAGGATAACTCATATAAACTTGCAAGTTTAAATAACCTACGTGCACCTGGTTTTAATTTCATAAATGAAAACCATTTTTCAGGAAATTTTCACATGTTGGCCCTTATCAACCACAGTCAATGTCAATCACATATCATCCAATTAAATCACTGAAATCACTCATTTATATAGCTTTTTATTATAACTCATTAAATGCAAGTAAGCACATAATTTCACACAATAATCTAATAACCATAAAGCACATAATTCACTCACAAGCTCATGGATGTGATTCGTCAGTCCGTCTAGTTCGTGATGGTGTCAGAATATCTTCAATACACTCTGGAGCTAAAAATCATAAATTCATATGTTACTAATAATAATCATTTCAAAGTAAATTTTCATGAATTTCTTAATCGTAATTAATTATGGTTAATATGTTTCTTAAAGCAAGATTAATCAATTCAATTTATTTAATACTTTAAGTTTTATAACTCAAAATTAATTTCCACATATGTATATTTAACTTTAACTAGTTATCTTATCAAGTGCCTAAAGATAAATTATGTGCATAATTGTATGTATAAATACATATTACTTGTTCACATTAGTTTCCATTTTATTTAGGCTCAATTTATAATTCAATTAAACTAATGTTAAACTTTTCGCATCTCACTTTTGAGTTCAAATTATACTGTCATCTAACTTATATTATCAATTTAAATTAATTCTTTTAATGTCCACATAGTTCAAATTTGACTAAACTTAATATGAATAACTTAGATAGAGTTCACGGCACAGGGGATTCCCGCATTTACCCTTCATGGTGCCGTGACCCAAGAGAGGTACAAACCTCTCTTTAACCTCTCATTACCCTTGACTATGGAGGAGAGGCTGGCGGCCCAGCTGCTACAATGCAAGGTAGCCTTCAAATAAATTCTTTCCTAGCTCAAATTTCTTATTACTGCTTCCTCTTACACCATTATCAGACAATTTTCCAACATTAACACTCTTATTAAGTATATAACCCACCATAGTTTTATTCACTTACCCATCAACCAACTCACAATCATTTATCACCTATACAACCGTTCCACACAAGAATGAAATAGAAAGGAATTTCTGTTTCACATGGAGGAGGAATACCCCATGAATTGCTGACCATACACTGCCCTCCAATGTCCTTCTCTCATAGCTTCTATTTTCGACCTTGAATGGTAGCAAAATGGTGCACTTACTGCTGAAAGAGAATTGCCTTACAACCTATACACAGGGCCACAAACAACTTGCAACTCAAGGCACACTTGGTGCATCCAAGTTGCAACCACTCCTCCACAGGACTTTACCTTCCCCTCTCTTGATTCCTCACCATCCTTTGACGCTTAATGCCCTGTACAGCAGGAAATATGATGGCTGCCAAGCTTTTTCTCAAATCCTCCATGAACACCAAGCCTCCAACTCACAACAAAAACAAAAGAGAAAGATGAATTTCCTGAAATTCATGAAGTCTTCGTGCAGCAAGGAAAAGGAAATAGAAGCTTATAGCTTCTCCAATGACGGTGAATGAAGGGGATAAAAGAAGTGTGGTTGGTCCACCACAAGAGTAATTGGAGAGAGAAATAGAAAGTACAAGAAAAAGCTAGTTTAGGAAAAACGTGTGCCACCCATTCCCTACATTATTATCATCAAGATTTTTTTTTATATAATTATATATATATAATATACAACAATTATGTACAAAAATTTTAACGTACATATTGAGTTATCAGGTTATAACATGTCAAGGGTGAAGCGTTTGTTGAAAAAAAACAAAGAACATGACAGCTTGATACTGCTAAAACAAGGGAGGGTATGGTTGTTTTTTGCAAGGGAAAGAAAGCCAATTTCTTTGCTTGGCTGCTACCCTTCCAAATTCTTTCTTGCCTCCTACACAATGCTTGCTTACAATCCATACACAAGAAGGTTGTGAACTCAGCTGAACAAGAAGAAACGCACACAACAAAGTCAAGGGAAGGAAGTGCATACAAAGACAAGGAAAGAGCTCCCTCTTTCTCGGCTGGAGTTAGAGCCTCAAAGAGTTCTCTGGAACTCACCATTTTTTTTTTTAAAAGCAAGACCAGTATGGCGGTGGAGAAGGGAACAAGGAAAAATCGAGAAATTTCATGAAGCCAAGTCTAGGGAAAAGAAAAGTAAAAAAAAAAATCAATTGAAGTCAAAGTTATAGTTTAGGATATGTGGTGTATACTTTTCTTGCTTCATTTATATATATAAGCACATGTCTAATTACATTATTTACTTATTTAATTTGCTTGTAGTGGAGATTAAATCTTAATAGATATATCTTATACATTAATTATTCACTCACTTGAATTTACTTGGTCACAATGTTATTTACTTTACGATAACAAATGCACAAGCATTTCTAAAACATATACTAAGATTATACTAAGATATCGAATTATAATATGTTTAACCATACTATTATTTAATTAATTTATTTATTTTATAATGTAAATTTACACATTGCGTTAAAAACTCAATTTTTACGTTATCAGGTTATGAAGGCTATAACAGTGTAGGTAAAGTTAAATTAATAAGTTGTATAAGATGTTACTCCAGATATTTTTATGTACTTTTTAGAATGTTTGTACGTAACTTGTTGTGACTAGGTGGATAAAAGTTCACGTAGAGAAAAATTAAAATAAACACTGATTGTATTTATACATGTAATTAGGAAGTTAATGTTTATTAAATCATTGGATAACTTAAAACTTGAAATATAATTGTGTAAACTTCATTGTTGTGTGAAAACAAAAAGAAAAGAACTAGAAAACTATTATACTATGTATATAATATATATATATATATATATTATTATATACACATAAATCTAGAGTTTTATTTTACACCACACAATTTAACTTTTGACTCTTTCGACTTAACATAATATAATATTTTGTTACACTTTGTCCTTCTTTGCTTTATGTTCTTGGCAGATTTTATTTTTTTTCTTTTCCTCCTTTTTTTCTTTCTACGACCAACCTTGCTTCTTGCTTCTGGAATTCTCACGATTATTCCTTGTTTTTTGTCTCTCCCGCCATATTCCCCTGCTTTGACTGGTGCTAGAGAACTCTAGAAAATTTTCTAAGGTAGCCGTGAGCCTCATCCTTCTTTCTCTTGCTTAGGCTACGAGACCTTCCTTCAAGCAGCCAGTAATTTCTCCTTCTTTTGTAGCTTGGTTTGTCCTCCTCAACTGATGAAGTTAAGCCTTACAAACCTTGTTGCTTTGAGCTTGCCATGAGATGCTCCTTTCATTTTCCTTCTGCCCTGTTAAGCATTTTCTTGAATTGCTGGTCAACCTCTTGCCTACAAGATCTTTTGTGTACTTGTGTACTTCTAACAGTGACAAACTTGAGGGTTCATGGACACCAACCTCTATTTTTCTAGCTAAAATTCACACCAGCCATACAAAAGTGGAGGCTTCCTTTTTTTTCTTTTTTTTCCTTTGTTTTCCTTAATAGCTGTACAACCCTTAAGGTTTAGCCCTTCCTTTTTGCTCATTGATAGCTTGATTTCAGGTTCAACCATGCTCAGTTGTTTATTTTTCTTTAGTCAGCAGTTCCACCATTTGAGCAGATATTGGTTGCAATCCTTGTAATACTCATCCTAAAGTGAATAATCAGCCACTGTAAGACAAAGCTTAGGCAATGGCTGAACGTTTTTACTTTCTCCGTTGTCCGGTTATTCTTGGTTGAAATTGGGAAGAGCTCCAGCAATTGGTGATCCATTTAGGTTAGATTGAAGCCTTTATTTACCATTGTTTTGTCTTTGTTAGACAAGCAAGGTATGATAAATCTGAAGTCCCTTATTTTAATTCAAGTAATTACAGTTCTTAAGAGTTGGAATTTAACAGTATGAACCAAGAACATGAAGGGTAATTATATGATAATTGAAGAATGTTAATATCATAATGGTTTAAGTTAAGCCTTGATGAAAACTAGGTAGGTAGTTTAATTTAAATGCAAATTAGAATATGAATATGATTGAAATTTTGAGGATTTGGATAGGTATATATATACACACAGACACACACTCAATGGAAGTAATTTATGCATTCAAGATGTTTGATAAAATGTTTTCAATTACGTTCTTGGTATATTGGAATTTGTATAAAAAGTTCATAAGCAAGAGCAAAAAGGGGTTGGTTCATGTGATGTGGTGAGTTGAGGATTTGATGAAGTGGCTATGAGTATGAGCAAAAGATGTTTAGTTGTGAGGTGACGTATTGAAAGTGAGGGTTAAATGGTTTTTGAAGGGATCCAGGGCAAATTTGATGAGTTAGAGAAATTCAGTATTTTGAGTGTTTTCGATACTTAATTAAATTAAGAGCTCTATAAAGAAAATGTAACTTAGGGTCTAGAGATGATATCTGCAAAATTTTGTAACCTGATTCTAAGTGTATTTGTTGTTAGAGTTATTGGATTATAGCTAGATTTGTGCATGATTTTTAGTGAGCTTCAATTCAATCCGAGGGACTGTGGTTTGAATTATCTTAAGAACTCTGAATAAGATTTATTCCTAACATATCAAGGGACAATCCTAAAGTGGTGCAATTCTTAATTCTATGTTTTGTGTATTTTGGAGGTGTTGGAAGTTATGGTTGTGATTTTCGGGTTCTGACATGCACTTGTTTTGGTAAAAATGATGTTGGGGGTCTTAAGAGATGAATTAGGAGTAGAGTACTGAAGATGAAATGTTTCTAACACCTTGATAAGCTAGAGTGAAAAATTTTTTAATTCAATCCCCAAGCATAAGAATTTTACAAGCATTATAAATTGGGCCAAGTAACCAAAAATTATACAGTGTCCTGTTTGTGTTTATGAAAGGGTTTGAGTGAGTTCAAGACTAATTTTTAGAAAAAAGTTCCTAAATAAGAAAGATAGCAAAATTCCTAAAGATAATGTTTTAATTTGGTTTTATGAAATTTGGTTAAGTATGTAAGTTAAAAAAAAAACATATATCCAAGGGGGGTCGTGGAAATGCCTAAAATGAGTAAACTTTAATAAATACTTGAAACTTAGTAACTCTAGATCTTCATAATTAAAATGTTATAACTTATAAAATTGATAAACTAAATAATACTTGGAAAATGTAATTGTAGCTTGAGAAAGTGTTGTTGAATCAACGATGCTACGTGAGTGCAAAAGTAGGTGATGAATGAGATCGATATATAGTGAGTGGTTAAATGCTACCTTTTGGTTGCTAGATTATTATGTGTAATTATATATGTATTTGAATAGATATGTTATAGGGAAAAGTAAGTATGTGTAATGTTTCATTGAGTTATTTGAATTATCTTTGATATTTGAAATTGTTTATGTTTGATAAGGGCCTATAAATTGATTTTTCTCTTAAATGATTTTTATTTCTGAAAAAAAAAATCCTGGTGCACCTATAATATTTTGAGATATTTTGATTATGATAAATGTTTTAAAAGATATTCGAGTAACTCAGCCTCGGTGGGTGGATTTGGTGACGGTATGAAAATTCAATGATTCTGATTTCAATGATTCTGCATATGATTCTGTTTGGTGTGCGGGGTTGAGTTACTTTATTGGCCCTTTGTTTGCTTTGGGTAGTTTTGTATGCTTTGAGTGTGTTGAATGTTTGACTCCTTTGTGGTGTAATGTATTTCATGAAAAATGCTTGGTTGGTGTACGTTTTCATAACTTATGTGTGAAATTAATTTATTGTAGAATTTATGTTATTCTGAAATTATTTGAGTTATATATATATATATATATTATTTATCTTATGTATCAATTACTTGTGTTGAGTGATGTTAGTACCCTTTGGGTACGTTTCTTCACTCACTGAGTCCATATGACTCACCTTTTTTCTATTGATATTTTTTTAGTAACAGGATCTCAAGTGACTTCAACCACCAATATAGGCTTGCTAAGTGTTTGGCGGCAAGGTAATTCTTCTGAATCTCAACCTTAAAGTCAAAGGTTGAAAGTTTGCAATCACAATAGGATTTGGAGTCGTTATGTAATGTTCTGTGTAATGGTTTAATGGTTATTGTTCATGTTACTGCTGGATCGGAGCTCCCTTGTGTATACTATAGTCATTGTGGTCTAGTTATATGTAAACATGATTATGTGGTTGTAATTTTGGGTATGTTCACATTGCGGGGAACCTCTGCTGAAATTTTCAATAAATATTATATGTTTAATAACAAGTCTATGTTTTAAGTTAATTCAGTAAAGTTTTTCCTGGTTTTAAATATAACTAGTTCGATAGTCATATGTGTTCAGTGGTGGTAAAATCAGGGTTAAGAGGGTTGGTTATCTAATTCTCCAGTCAATCATACCTCCATAAGGGGTGTGACATAAAACTTCTTAGTGCATGTATAAATATAAAAATGTATACATTGAAGGAAACGAAATATGCTTTAGATATCCGATAAAGATTTACAAGAAACTAGTTGTAATAGAATGAGTAAAACTTGGTATGTTCAAACTCTTATGGTTAAGGATTATTTCAATAAGAATTGAAAGTGTAGAGTAAAGAGGTATTGAATGGTTATTTAGTTACTTGAATACAAAGAAACTAGGAGGATGATAAAAGAATGAGAACATGATGGATCGTAATAATTGAAAAATGAAACATGGGAATTTGTTTGTACCATGTTTAAAAAAAAATGGATAACTCAAGCTTTTGATAGATTTTATTAACTTAGAGTTTAAGGTTAAGAGTATTAGTAATATAGGAATTAATACAATGGTGTTGACTTTGTTAGGAGGTAAAATACAAGTTGGTAGTGATGGAAATAATTGATATAGAATTGAATGGTTATCAAAAAAGGGAAAAATGGTTAGATTTTATAAGTTAGAGAAATCAGATATTTCGAGTGTTGTATGAACTGAATTAGGTTAGGAGTTTTAGAAATAAAGTGTATCTTATAGTATTGGGATTATATCTGAGAAGTTTCATAATTTGATTAGAAGTATATTTATCGTTAGAGTTGTTGGACTATAGGAAGGTTTATGTAGGATTTTAGGTGAGATTCAATCGGTCCAAAAGACTTTGTCAGGGGGTTGTGGCTTGAATTAGCTTAGAACATATTAATAATAATTGTTTCTAACATATTAAGGGATAAATCTGGAGCTTGGAAGGTTTTAATTTCATATTGTGTGTAATTTGGAGGTGTTAAAAGTCATAGTTGTGATTTTCAGATCCTAACTAAACCTATTTTGATGTAACTGATGTTAGAGGGTCTTAAAGGATAAATTAGGAGTGGGGTTATGAAGATGAATTATTCCTAACATTTTGATTAACTAGGCTGGAAAGTTTCATAATTTAATTCCCAAGTATGAGAACTCTATGAGCCTTGGAATTCAAGGTTGGTAACTAGATATTGTCCAAGTGCCCTGTTTGCGTTTATATTAGGATTTGAGTAGGTTCAAGGACTAATTTTATGAGAAATTTCTGAATAAGAAAGATAGCTAATTTCTTAAAGATAATGTTTGAACTTGGTTCTGTTAAATTTGATTAAATAAGTAAGTTGAAATCAAACATATCTCCAAGATGATAGTGAAAATACCTAAAGAAGGGTTAACTTTAAGTAAACACTTAAAACTTAATATCTATAGATTTTCGTAATAAAAAGATTATAACCTATAAAATTGTCAAACTAAGTAATACTGGGAAAATTTAATTGTAGCTCCTGAACTTGTGGTTGAGCCAACAATGGGCATGAACGCAAAAGGGAGTGAATAGTAAAATCGGTAAATGGTGAGTAGTTAACTGCTATCTTTTGGTTGCTAAATTAGTGTGTTTGGTTGTTTTGATATATATATGTTATATAGTAGGAAATAAGAATTATATTGCTATGTTGACTTAAGTGAATTATGTTGATGTGTGATTTTGGTTGTGGTTGATAAGGCCAATAAAAGTTTTTATTATTATTATTATTACTTCTGAACTAGAATCTGTGTGCACCTAGGATATTATAATTTTGATAATTAAGTACTTAGCCCCGGTGGGATGAATAGTGTAAGGAGAATAAATTTGTTGTGTGGGTGCAAAATTGTCTGGTGAGGGGAGATAATTGTTGTGCGAGGGCTGAGTTACTCTATTGGCCATTTCTGTGCTTCAAGTGTTTTAATTATTTTGTTTTGATTCGATTGTATAGTCTATTATTTGAACTGTGTTTGTTATATTTTATGTTTTACATATTTGAGTACGTTGGACATTTAGTTATATGAAATTTATGTCATATTGATATTATTTACCCTATATATTTAATACATGTGTTAAGTGATGCTAGTACCATTTGGGTATGTTTTTTCACTCACTGAGTCCTATGAGATTCACCACTTCTTGTTGATACTTTTGCAAGTAACAGGATTTTGGTATATATCATTGATGAGCTCGTGATCTGCTGATAAAGTGCGGCAATGTATTTCTTTAAGATCTCATACTTGAAGCCAAAGAATAAAAAATTTGCAATCATAATTAGGGTGTTAGGTTATTATGATTTTTTTTGTAAAAGTCAATTTGTTCTATTTATGATATTAACAAAGCATAGCTCCTTGGTTATATTGTTTTTGTTGTTACCTGGTTGAATGTAACCAGGAATTTATATGTTTGTAGTTTTGGGCATGTTCCATATTATAGAGACCTCTACCGAAATTTTTAGTAAACTGTTATATATTTTAGTAAATAAACTTTTACAGTTAACTTCTGTTTTATAAAATTTATTTTTATGAATTAGTTTAGTCATGAGTCTTATTTGTTTCTTTGTTTTGGAGTTAGGGTTACGGAAGGTTGGCTACCCATTCCTTTGACCAGTCATGTCTCCATGAAAGATGTGACATAATTCGATATGTCAAATTAGAAAGGTGGTGTCAAAATATCATCAAATACTAATTATATTATCATATATATATATATATATATATACATATACTAGTCACATACATATGCTATGCACATGTTAAATAATTTCTTAAGAAAAACATAAAGTGATTATTTTAAATTTTGTTGTATGTGAGTGAGAGTGATGTGGGTAGTTATTAAGAAATTAAAATCTTTTAATTTTTTTAATTAAAAAAAATATGTAATTTATTTATATTATTATAAGATAAGAGAGCATGAGGGTCTTTTCCCTACATATATATATATATATTGTGTCACAGATGTCAAACGTAAATCATGTTTATGATATATAAATATATGCTTATCAACAATTGATAAATATTTTAAGAAAATTAAAATTAATAAAAAATAATACTCCACTGTTAATGACAATAAAAAATTTAATTCATAATTTAAACATATAATTTTTAAGAAAAAATTTGCAAGACTAAATCTAAAGAGAGTTTATGTTCAAGCTACCTGAACTTTCAACAAAGAATTCAAAATAATTTTGATCATATGACATTGCTGTTGTATGCTCTAATGATGTAACCTCAGAAGTTGCCCAAAACAATAAACAAAAAGAGTATATAAACATGGTACTTCAGAATCAGATATAAAGAAAGCATATAGGAAACTATGGTTATAATAAACTAACCAATCATGGTGCCATTGTATTATTCAAATATAGATTCTGCTTGATGTTATTATATAGAGCATAATTAGACAATTCTAAATTATTAGGAAGCTTTGAAAAAAAGAAATTAATTTATATAAAACAAAACTCTAATCATTTGATTAGAAATATATATACAGTTTCAATTAAATTTATTAAGTTTTAAAATTTCAATTTAAACTCTAAAATTATGGAGTAGCTAAACAATTCATATTAGAACAAACTCTAACTATTTAATTAGAAAATATATTTATAGTTTAAAATTAATCATATTATAATAATCAATTGGTAGAATGGCTTTATTGAAATAGACACCAAGGGAATGTGTCAATATTGGAAATTTAGTAAGTACAAAGGGTAAAATAGAATATCAAAAGATTCTTCCTTGGCTCTTTTACATATAGTATAGATATATATATATATATATATATCTTGCATGATTCACACTCATTTTGGAGAAAACAATTTCATTCAAGATCAAAACTTTTAATTTAAAATATTTAAAATATATAAATATATATATATGAAAGAAAAGTAAGGATAAATCCTATTTTTGCCTTGATTCTAAATAAGTCATACAATAAATTTTTATTTCCCTCAACTCCTACTTTTAAATTTTCTTTCCAAATAAGTCCTATATCTTATATTAATACTTTTTGAGTCATTTTTACCCATTCTTTTTTATTTTTAATATAAAATTAATAGTAATAATTAAGTACACTAATTTTTTTAAAGACACAATATTTAATTTAAAAAATTAAAATTCATAATTTAATAACTATTAGAAGAATAAATCTTTTAAAAACTAGTGAGAATTCATCATTCCTTTAATATGCTTTTTCAAAAAATAAAAATGTTAATCTTCACAATCAAATTTAGATTTATATGTATGTTACTTGTTTTTTTTGTTAATTTTCTTAAAAATGAATCTAGAATTATTTATTTTTGGTTCTCATCATGAAAAAAATTAATAATAATCAAAGTTGAATTTGAAATTAATATGTTTTTTTAAAATGTTTTAGGAAAAATAAGAAAGGAGGTAATGATAACTTTTTATTGATTTTAGATTTTTTTTTAAATAATGATTATAGGCTTAATTACATTTTTATTTCCTATAATATAATTTGAGTTCACTTTTATCTTTATAGTTTAAATTACTGCAATTGGGTTCCTCTAGGATTTAATTTGATGCAATTAGATCTCTTGTCAAAGTGATGTCTAAATTAACACTGACGTGATGATGTGATTAACGAGACATGAAGGTGGACAACACGGGTGATATAAATGGCCAATAAAAATAAATAAGTGACACATATACAAATTAAATTAAAAATATCAAAATTTAAAAATATATAAGAAAAATACTAAATTAGAAAATATTTAAACTACATATTTTTTTTTTCTTGTCTCTTTCCTCGCATTGCCACCACCATTCCTTCATAGTCATAGTACCTCCACTCTTCCAAAGCCACCATTAATTAACCTTCAAAATAACAAAGTTGTGGGTTTTATCCTAAAATCATTGGAAAATTTAACAAATGCTGAATCGTTGGACCTTTCTCAAAAAGGTTATTGGGAAAAATTTCTCAAAAATGAGCAAGAATGAAAGGATTGAAATCCTACCGTCATTGCCTTCAGTAAAAGCTTTAGAAGCCCTAACCCAAGAGAAGTCGTAGTTCGTAAGGAAGTCGATGAGAGCCTATTCTTTACAATTGGTCTAGGATTCAATTGCCCGCCAAATTTCAGAGTTAGGAGGTGTCAGGGATCAATGGAACATAGTTCATTGCCAGTATGAAAAATGTCTTTTGTGCTTTCTAACAATATTTCCATTCTGCAAGCTTATCAACAAGCCATACTAAGAGTTTTTACCTCTAATTTTCCCGCAAACACACCAGTTAGTTTGATTATACTTGAAATGTTAGACTCTCCCTCTGGCAACCAACTAACACTAAGAGAAAATTCAAGAAGATTAGTTGCTGTTCGAGCATGGATGTTGAGGAAAATAGAATTAGGGGATCTGCAGGGGCTTTTAGCAACTAGGGATGGAAATTCAAAGAAGGATTTTCTCATGTCTAGTGAGTCCTTGGAAGGAGGAAAAAGCAAGCATTTTTACACAATTTTCCAGTCAGTTAGTCTTTAGGGTTTAAGATTAGGGTTTGCGTTTCCTTCACTTGCAAATGAGTTTTGGTGGAAGGACTTTTGATTTGGGCATACACCTAGTAGCAATTCATTCTAGAGAAGAAATGGTCTTAATTAAGGAAAGGGATTTGGGGTTTGTGTAGGGCAAGGAAAAAAATCTTGGATGAAAGCGAATTGATGAGTTTGGTAGGAAACGTGGTGGTGTGGATAGAGAGAATTGTTACTTGTTTTAATAGTTTAACAGATACTTCCATAAGTTCTTAATTTATTGGGGGTTTAAGATAATCGGCATAAGAACAATATTCTTGATGAACGAATTGATGTGTTTGGGTTTAGGAAGAACGATGGTGTGGTAGAAGAGAGAGAATCATTTTTACTTTGTTTTAATATGTTTAACATTATTATCTTTTCCAATAAATTCTTAATTTAATTTTTATATATGTCACGTAGCTATTTTTATTAATCATTTGTATCATATCCTTTATTTATTTCATGTTAGTGTTAATTTGGATAATACTTTAACGGGGAACTCAATTGTATTAAATTAAATGATAGAGGGACACAATTGCACTAATAGAAAGTGAACTAAAATGCAAATTTTAGGGATTTTTTTGTGTAGTTAAGGAATTTTTATCTAATAATTTTATTGTTATGTTAATTATTAAATAATAATTTTTATTTTTCTAAATTAAATAATGTGTTTTTTTAAATAAAAAAAATTTATTTTACTTAATTAATATTTTAAAAATAAAATATAAAGATAAAAATAATATAAAAAATATTAATTTCAAATTAGGACTTATGTGGATGAAGAATTTAAAAATAGTAGTGGAAAATGAAAATTTATTTGGAGCCAGAATAGCACTCATCCTTCTTTTTTTAAAGAAAAAGAAAAAGAAAAAACGGTGAGAATATAATATTGTTAACCAAATGCCCGATAATACTAGAACTAGTTCAGAAAGACTCGACAGAGCATTAATCAGAGCTTGAAGACGAAGATAGAGATACGGAATATCGAAGACCTTCACAGGACTTGGCTGGAGGAGGGAATCCTTGCGGATCCAGCCGTTAAAGATCTTAGGGTGAGTTTTGATTTTCTTAATAACCTTAGGTTAATATTCTGCTTAAAATTCTGTCATCAGAAAAAGGTCTTTGATTTACTGGTGGATTGGTGAGGGGTTGATAAAAAAGAAGAATCAAATACTGCAGAGGAAGTAGGAGAAGTTATATTTGGAAGCTTCTATTTGCCTTTGACTCTAGGGGAACACCATCCTTGGAATTTGTCAGTTTTTGATTCCATTGCTGACCCAGATGCCAGTATGTGAATTAATTAGTGGGTTTGATGTAAGGATGGAAATTAGAGATTAATGCTATGGATTCTCCTTTCCTCTAATGTATATTCCCAATATGGAACTGAAAGTTGAAGTTTTTCTTCTTTCCTTCCGCAGGTTTAATGGCCACTAAAGAAGCTATTGAGGATCTTTTCTCTTGGGATGGAACCCTCTCTTCTAGTGATTTTTATCTTGCTGCTTGTGCTTTTGCTAAGAAGTGGAAAATATACAACCCAACTGTTCCCCAATGGTTATGGCTTCCTTGTTCAAAAAATGATTGGGTTTCTTCTCATATGGTTAGTCTTATTGGTAGTTATTTATCTTCCACTGTCACTAATGGTCATGTGACTTTTTGTGGTTTGTGTCTTTATCTTTTTCTTATTTTATTTATTTATTTTTTTGTAAATCTATTTCTACCCGTCTCTTAGGTGGATGGATACTTATCAATGGAGAACATGTTCTTTCTCAGTTCAAGTGAGGTCTGGCTTTGATGCTATAGTTAACTACTTAAGACTTGATGTTAGATACAATATGATACTTCTGATGTGCAGGAAGAACATGTTGAAGGAAGTAAGACAAGGAAAGAACCCGAATCTTCTGAGAAAGAAGAACCCTTTGACCATGCTACATTAGTACGTAATACTAAAACATAATCATTGTCGTTCATTTAGCTTGGAATCTTATTTTAATGCAATTATTGTTGTTGTTATTGTCAGTATAGTAATCGTCTACTTTTTCTCATTGATTTAATAATGTTTTTCTTCATTGTTAAAAGGTCCAAAACGATTTTCATGAAGTACACCACTATGATTTCCATATAGTCTATAGTGCTTCATACAGAGTTCCAGTGCTATATTTCCGTGCATACCACAATGGTTAGTATGTTCATCTATAGTCAAATAATTATTTTTAAAAAAAATTATCTATAGTCAAATAATTATTTTTTAAAAAAATTATCTATAGTCAAATAATAGGAATGTATAGATTCTTATGTAGCAAAAAATAGCATACGTAGTTTCAGTGACAAAAAATTAACTCATTTGTGTTTTCCACCTGTTGTGTAGAAATGATCCTTCAGTAACATATGTTTTTATTTATTTATTTTCTTTGAGAAAATGCAATTATACATATTGTCAGCAACGTTTGTTACTTAAATGTTGACCTTTCTTTGTGTCTGTCATTGATTCATCGTTGGGTCTATTGTCATCATATTTTTTTTTTAAAAAAGAAGGTAGCATTCATGATTCCTAACCCAGCACCTAAAATGCATGAGTTGTAGTTTCTAATGAAAAAAAAAATGTGTTTTTGTTATTATTGATAAAAAATACTTTAGTTTGAGTTTATGGTTTGCAAAAGATTCATCTTTCTGTTTCATTATGTAGATGGACAGCCTCTGATGTTCCATGAAATTGAAAAGGACCTTCCTGCTCAGTCTGCAAAGATATTATTAGAATCAAAGTGGACATTCATAACTCAGGAGGTAAAAATTTTCTTCTATTCCTTTTACTTTCAAATCGTATATGCTATATATTAATAATGAATTATTTGGTATCTGCATGGTTGCGTCTTTTATAATTTGGTTCAAGCTGAAGCACAAAGTTGCTATTCTATCCGTTCATCTAATTTCCTGAAGTTTAAATTGAATTTTCAATTTGTCATGTACTTTGTTTTGTAAATTAAGGGTTTTCTGAACTTTTATAATTTTCTTGTGACTTGTCTTTTTCAGGCTTCGCTCTCTTTTTTTTAATTATTATTATTATTTTTTTTTTAACATAAACCATTGTATAATTAGATTAGAGCTTTGCAGATAAGAGAGTTTTTTTTTGTTTGGCAAAATACTCAGTGTATCATGGTATTATTATAAACTCTGTTAACCCAGACTCTTCATTTTACCCCAATGTACTAATGCTAATCAGACACTTATTGGACACCATAATTGCATTTGCATACACGAGTAGTTGGATGTGAATGTGATCATTCAAATATAAGAAAAGGCAGGAAAAAAAATCAATTGCTACCGGAAATGGATGTGTCTGACATCAGTAAATGAGAGGCAGGCATAAATGATTTACACGTAGTTTTTACTGTTTGCATAAAGATAATGATAATTTGTATTGGATGTAGGTTCTGCGAAAGAAAAAAATAAATTAGTGATTTTCTGAAAGAAGATATCGATTTTGATTCCCTAATGAATCTTGATAATTTGTATTGGATGAAGGTTCTGCGAAAGAAAAAATAAATTGGTTATTTTCTGAAAGAAGATATCGATTTTGATTCCCTAATGAATCTTGGATCATAAATAGCTTTTCTTGTCACAGTTATCTGCTAGATTTAAGTTAATTGTAGATATTGCTGCTTGATAAATAAAACTAAACCATTGAGGAACATCATATTTCTAACTGTAAATATGTTTATCACAAGTTGGAGTTTGTTGACAGGGCATAGGAGTTTTGGGCATCTCACAGAAGTGCCCTATGCTACCTATTATATGTTTGTATAGATCTATTGCTATTTTTCACTTTTTTTGTAAGTCCTAAGAAGCTGATTAAGTCTTACTAGTCATATTTACTTGTAATTATTCATGTATGAATTATTTATTGTAGGAGCATCCATACTTAAACAGACCATGGTACAAATTGCATCCATGTGGGACGAAGTGAATGGATGAAGCTGCTTTTCCTTAGTAAGGCATCTTTGAGTAAAACCAGGTTTGTTAGTTGAATTATATCTGGTTTCATGGCTCTCAGTAGTGGGTCAAGTAGTTGGTCTTAAAATCCCTTCCAGAATGCTAATCAGTCTAGATGCAGATTATTCTTAAATAATACACAGCATTATCTTATAGATATACTACAATTTGATGAATGCTTTTTTGGCATTTTTTTTTTATTGCCCACAGAAAATGTCTAATCATCTCATCTCTATTTATATTACCATTACTATTGTTCTCAAAAGAAAGATTGACAAAAAAACTGAAGGTTGAGCAGAAGAATTTGTAGTTGGGGTTGACTGGAATATCAGAACTGCAGTTATCGACTTATTTCACTAAAATTGTGCGACTAGGCTGGAAAGAAGCTGAAGAAGCTCACTAGGCTAACTGAGGCTCTGCTACACTTGACTGAAAGATCAATTTGAGTCAAGGGCGAGCCATCCAACTTGACGCAATAATTGAGTCAAGTTTGATAGCATGACAACTCAGCGAGCTGGTTTGATTAATATAGTTGTATGTGTGTATATATTAGGAATGAAAAATAATAAATGTTGTACTAATTCTTTGACCAATATAATTTTAGAATTTCTGATTATGGTTTTAATTTCAGTAAAAAGAGAACAGTTTAAAAAATGTCAAACAATTAAGTTGAGCTATCAGAAAATTCTTGGATTAAATTTAAGTTGGGGATCTCCAGCTCAAATTGAGTTCAAACAGTTTATTCCTTGACTTGAGTCAAGCTCGATCCACTCGTAGCTCAATTTGACTCAGCTTCGATTCCATCTGTAGTTGTTGCATATGAATGTTGTATGCAACTTCACATTTGATGTGTGGCTGAATTGGAAACCTAAATAAATGCTATTGTTATTAAAGGCAAGCCTAAGGCATGCTTCATGCTCAAAAGGCGAGAGCCTGCAAGTCGATCATCTCGTCTTTGCACCCTCAGGCGTGTCCCATTCACTCAAACAATGTCTTTATGTTGGACCCGTTAAATTTTGTTAGTTTTGAGTTAAAGGTAGTTTTTACTTGATGGACTTAGTGAAGTACTTGTTTATCTCTTGCCTTCAGCTAGATTTTTCTGTTTTTACATTTTACTTGCCGAAATTCTTGCACTAGAGCCAAGCTCCATGGATCTGTACACCTAGGCACCTGGAAGCATCGATACTCTTCTTGAAGTGTTGAACCAGTAACAGTGGTGAATACGCATCAGTGGCTGCTACGGTAGGGATACTACTCTTGAACGACAATTATCAATGAAGTCATCATTATTTGAAATCTCACTCTTAAAATTAGTTATTTGATATTAGGAGTGATACATATATTAATATATAATATTAATTTTTATAAATGTGAGAGATTATTACATTGATAACCGATAATAGTGTACCAGCTAAAAGGAGAAAGAAAACATAAATTTAATAAATCCACAAAATATAAACTTGCATCAGACTGGTGTGAATCTACAGTGTTGTAGGCTCTAGTTTGCGCAAATTCACCAAATAACGAACAACGTGCAGTAGAAGTGGGCTTCAGCAGAGGCATAAATTATTAATAGAAACTATTTATTTTCTGATATTGTATACGCGTGGGTTTAGAGATTTGTTGACGTAGCCCAAATATCAAGGAGGAAGATGAGTTCAAGTCAATATTTTTTTTGCAATAAGAGAAAAAAAAATTAAATCTATACGAAATAAAATTGTTAATCTACCCCAAAAATTAAGATATGAGATATGCAATAAGAATCATATGTAACATGAATAAGAAAATAAGGTGACTTGTATGTCTACCATTCCTCTGTGATCGTGCGTGAAGGGAGCTGAATTGAGAACTGGGTAGAGACCAAGAAAACTGAAGATGAAGAGAGAGGAAGAGTGTTGGTTCTATCCGAATAACTTTCTTCCACCCCCATTAATAATTCCTAGAAATAGACTTATTTTATATTCTTTTATTCATATTAATTTAGCCATGTTTTAGAGTTTTAGTTGATTTTTGTTTAGTTTTTAGTTTAATTTTTTGTTGAGTCCTTGTTGTATTAGGATGTTGAATCCTATTTTATTTGGGTTAAGGTTTAGGTATTTTAAATTAGTTCTACTTTTATTAATTTAGTATTTGTGTTTTGAAGTTCTAATGCAAGAATGAGTTATATTAGAAGTCAATTTATAGGTCAAAATTGCTCAAAATCGCAAGATAGGAAGACTACACAATAGGGCTGACGCCACGACGCTAGAGTTAGAGTCAAACAAAAGGTGCCCCTGTGCCAAGGCCACTGACAAACCCCCTTGTTTGGTCGAGTTTTAAGGCAGGGGGTTTGGAAGCTGAGGCTGTGGTTCTTAAAAGCTGAGGCCATGGCGCTGATGTAATTTCTAGTTCGAATTGAAGTGAAATTGAGATTTTTAGGCCTATAAAAGGGGGATGAGCTTGAGGACTTAATACATACAAGTTAGCTAAGTTTTCCTGGAGTATTAGAGCTTCTTAAAGGTGCAAGGAAGCAAAACAAGTAAGGATTGTTGAAGATCGACAACCTTCATAGCTTTCTCCATTTCTACTTACTTTTTACTTTCATTGTATTATTTGTTGTTTATTATTGTTGAATCCTTGTCTACAATAAGTAGCATGGAGTAGTTTTCTTTCTAGAATTGCAACTAGAACTCAACATGTAGCTTGATATTATTTTGTTTATGAATTGCTTAGATTTTGGCATATGATTTATTTAGTTCATTCTATGCTTAATGCTTCTAATTGATTGCCATCTTTTAGATTGAATTAGGAAACCTAAATGAGCTTGGAAAAGTAATTTAGGTTTAGCCTCGAATGAATTAACACTTAATTGAACTCATACACATGTTGTTGAGCTTGATTTGTGTATATGATAGGGAATATACCTATATGCCCTATGTAGCCAATTTATGTCCAGTTTAATGAGTTTTGTTTAACTTAATTCACATAGGAATATAGTGAATTAATTAAGTGAGATATTATTATAAGTGATAGGAATAAGCTTATAAATGATTAAAAATCTTAGGTTAATAATTCGTTGCTGTAACTAAGCAAAACAAGATAATATAATTCAAGTGAAATGTTGAGAAAAGTTGTAGTTCTAAGCTTATCTCCAGTATAATCTTTAGTTAATTTGCTTTTAGTTTATAATTAGTTTACAATCAACCCGAAACTAAACTGTTTGAATAAAATTAGAACTATTAATTTTAATACTTAACATAATATTTGCAAAACTCTTCGTGAGAGTGATCTTAACTTTATCACCGTATTACTTGAGGATGATACATGCACTTGCATTAGTAAAATCTGTGTCATGTTTTTGGCGTCATTGTTAGAGAGTTATTCTCATATTTGATAATATTAATACTAATCAATTTTAGTTTTAACTTAAACTTTCTTTTTTATTATTTTCAGTTACTCTTTTATCGTGCTTGCGAAAAACTTGTAGCTTGAAGATTGTTCCTTTCGATCCCGAGATCGATAGGACATACCGAATACTTCAAAAGAAGAATCAACAAGCGACGAACCAAAGTCCCATAATGGAGGAAGATTAAGAACCAAAGTCCTTGCAAGACTATGCTGTCTTTCCTGTGCAAGGCCTCCACTCATGCATTCAAAGGCCAGCGATCCAAACAAATAACTTTGAAATCCAGCCTGACATGATCTAAATGATCCATAAATTAGTTCAATTTACTGGATTTCCTAATGCCTATCCTCACTCCAAGTTATAAGCTTCTTTGGAGCTTTGTGATACCTTCAAGTTCAACTAATTTCCAGATGAGACAATTTGATTGCTCCTCTTTCCTTTCTCACTCCGAGATAAGATAAAGAGCTTGCTGCTATCATTCCCACATAATTCCATTGCAACATAGGAAGGCTTGGCCTAAAAAAATTTAGCCTAGTTCTTTCCACCAACCAAGAGAGCCAAGTTGTCGAATGAAATCACTTCATTCATGCAACTTGACTTGGAGTCTCTTTATGAAGTGTGAGAAATGTTTAAGGAGCTGCTTAGAAGATGCCTTCACCATCCTCCACTAAAGTGGCTACAAGTCCATGCCTTCTATAATAGTTTGGTGAGCTAAACAAGGACAACAATTGATGCAGTTGCCGGTAAGGCTTTAATGGGAAAAACTATTAATGAAGCCTTTGAACTATTGGAGGAGATGATTGCTAATAATTATCAATGGCTTTCAAAAAGGTTGTCAACTCGAAGAGTAGCTAGAGTTCATGAGTTAGATGCCATTAGTGCATTAACTGCACAAGTGATTGTCTTGTTAAAGAAAATTGACACCATTGGAGTTCAACCGAATAGAAGCCAAGTCATAGCTTGTGAGAATTATGGGGATGCACAAGAAAGTAATTTGTGCTCAAACAACATTGAAGCAACACATTTTCTGGCTGACTACAACAGGTAGCCATAACAACCTTTACTCTAACAACTATAATCCTAGGTGGAGAAACCATCCGAATTTTTCTTGGAGTAATCAAAGACAACCCAATGAAGCAAAGCCTTTTTATCCGCCTAGATTTTAGTCATAAGCACAAATTCTTGCATTTGATAAGAAGCCAATCTATTGAAGATTTGTTTGTGCAATATATATCCAAAACAAATTCCATAATCTAGAACCAAACGGCATCATTTAGATCCATTGAGACTCGAATAGGCAAGCTGACGAATGCTTTTACAAATTGTCCTCAAGGTGCTCTACCTAGTGATATCAAACCAAACCTGAGAGAGGGGAATCCAAACATGGAGCATTGTAAAGCTATAACTCTAAAATGTGGTGAAAAGGAAGAAGAACCTCCTAAGCAAGCTGAAATTCCAAACAAGCAAGATGAGGAGGTAATTGTGAGTGACAAAAAGGAGGCTCAAGCTCCCAAAGAAAAGACTCACACTTATCAACCTTTACCTTTTCCTTAACGCTTCCAAAAGTCGAAACTTGATGAGCAATTCAAGAAATTTTTAAAGGTATTTAAGAAGCTTCATGTTAATATTTCTTTTGCTAAAACTCTTGAAAAATGCCTACCCATGTTAAGTTTATGAAGGACATCTTGTACAAGAAGCGAAAAATAGAGGACCACGAAACAGTTACCTTTACCGAAGAGCGTAGTGACAGCTTCCAAAAGAAACTACAATCAAAGCTAAGAAATCTGGGTAGTTTCAATATACCAAATTCCATTGGCACTTTATTTAATGGTAGAGCTTTATGTGATTTGGGAGCAAGAATCAATTTGATGCTATTCTTAATATTTCAAAAACTTGGGCTTAAAAAAGGGAAAATCAAACCAACCAAGGTAATTTTACAACTTGTAGATAATTTTACAACTTATCCAACATGAATCATTGAAGATAACCTAGTTAAAGTGGATAAGTTAATATTCTCGACTGACTTTCTCATCCTTGACATGGAGAAAGATAAGGAAATCCCATTATTTTGGGGATACCATTCTTAACCACCTATAGAACTTTTAAAGATGTGCAAAAATGAGAACATACTATGAGTGTTCAAGACCAAAAAGTAAAGTTTAATGTCTTCAAGGCTATGATGTTTCATTCCAAAGCTTATAAGTATTCTGCAATTGAAGTTGTGCATGGAGGAGTTCAAGAGTTGATTGTTCCTCTTGACACATCCTTACCATTAAAGAATCATTCAATTGTCAAGCCACCACCCTTGTAGACTAAGTGCTCAATCAAGAAGGAGGTAATCAAGTGGTGGAACCAAATATCGGGGAGGCCTAAGCTCTTTAAAGGAAATCCTAATGAAGATCATGCCATGGTCGATGAAAGCTTAAGGTGGAAGTACAAGAGAAATAGGAAGAGGTTTATGAACTCTAAGGAAAGCCATCTTCATAAGGCCTCTATTGCTATGATCGAAAAGAGTTAAGCATGCAAAAGACAACGACTATAAATCAAGTGCTACTTGCGAGACAACCTAAGTTCTTTAACTTTGCACATTTAGTTTTTAGTTTGTTTAGAGTATTTTTAATTTAGTTTTCATGTTGTACTTGTAAGTATAATAGCCAAGCATAAAAATACAATTAACATGGCTAAAGAGGATGAAAAATAGTACGTCGGGCGCAACAACATTGGAAATTGTAACCAGGCAGATAGGCTCTTAAAAGTTGGCACCATGGCACCCCCCAAGGTGCACATGCAGCCCTGTTTTGCCCTTTTGACCCCTTTCAACTCCTTATCAAGCTTAGACGCTTCAAATACTCTATGGATGAGGAATTATGTTCTTTATACCTTACTTAAATGTCATGGAGTATTTATATCCATATAGAAAGAGTCATATCGGTCATAAATGGCTATATTACAACTGATATATTCCAATTGCTATGTTGGAAATTATGTTTATAACACCCAAATTAATTTTACAACAATTCGCCACTCATTTCAAACTTTTATTGGAATAAGAAATTATGATAGAATCATGCATAAGCATAGTACTCGCAGGTTTGAACTACACTTTTGGCAAAACAAGTGAGAATCCAAGAGAATAAGGTAGAGTTAAACTCTTTGAATTTATTCTCGTTGAGTGAATAAACTTAACTTATCAATCACATAATAATTTTTGAACTATGGTTACTTTAAGTGGTTTGGCGCATTTAAAGGCTCTTTGCCTAGACCTAAATACCATGAGTGCTCTAAAGTTTATTCCCAAAACTTATAGGATGCAACTCGCTATCCTACACTTACTTAGGTGGACTTCCATCAAGAGTATACTACAGATCATACCCCACCCTCACAATTTAGGGCTATGGAATCTATTAAGAACTCAAGCTCATCCTTGCATAATTACTGCAGTTTTACTGTCTAACACCATAGGGAGGAACTCCCCACTTTAATCATCAAAGATGATTAAGCAGATAAAGATATATACTTAATTGATAGTGCCACCATGTAAGAACATATGATTTTGTTTGATCACATTGAATCTCTTTAAGATGTCCCTTAGCATTGAGGTTGGATATCAATCACGTCTTATAAAATAGGCATTAGTCTCATCCCCTTGTTGTTCTGCTCACTAGCCTTAACTCCAGTAGCTTGATCAGAGAATCAACCAGTTTTTCCTCTTGATTATATCAAATCTATGGATACACAATTTCATTCATCAACTGTCTTACCAAGTTTGTTTCTCAATATGATGTGTTGACTTTCCCATTGTGTATTTTAATCTTTTCTTGAGCTATGACAGTCTAACAATCACAATGCAAAGATACAATCAAAACTGTTTTTCACCACAATGATATGCATGGTACTCTTTTTTAAGGTTATACATATCATTTTGCATAAATATACCTCATTGTATATCGGCAATACATAATCATTCTTAATTTATTGATTAGAATTATCTCATATTGGCACCAATATACCTTATTGTATATTAGGATTGCATATTCATTTTTAATTTCAGTATCAGTTATAGCCTCATCATATAATAAGAATGTGTCACACCATTTACGAAGGTATGATTGGTCGGAGAATTGGATAACCAATCCTCCGTAACCATGACTTTATAACAAAGAAACATATATGACTCTTGACTATATCGATGCATACAAATTTTTTTATAGAAGTTAACTGTAAAAGTTTGTTTAAAAAAACAAATAACAATTTACTGAAAATTTCGGTAAAGGTTCTATGTAATATGGAACATGCCTCAAAATATAAACAAATACACCTACTTATATATAATCAAATCTCAATAACCATAAAATTATACAGAGGAGCTCTGCTCCAATCATATTACAATTAACAAATAACCAGACTATCACATAACTCAAAATTTGACAACTCACAGCTCTATTGTAACTGTAAACTTTCATCTTTGATTTCAAATATGAGATTTCAAATTTTACCTTGCCACCAAACACTCGAGTTGAGATCCTGTTACTAAAAAAAATATCCACAAAAGAGAGGTGAAGCCTACAGACTCAATGAGTGAAAAATTGTACCCAAAGGGTACTAGCATCACTCAACATATGTATATATAATCAATTAACATCAACATATCGTAAATTTTAAAACCCTTAAGGATACACCTATATGATTATGGAAACATAAACTTAATAAGCGTAGTTTCAAATAGTACTCTTGTATAATCCAATTAAAACAATCATAACAATTCAAAGCACACAAATCAAACAATGCATACAAAAGGTCAATTGAGTAACTCAGTCCCGTACACCACTCCCACTGAGCAGTTTTGCACTCAGTACACTAAACATAATTACTGAATATTCTTCTCCAAATCCACCCACTGGGACTGAACACTCAATTATCTTTTTAAAACATTTGTCAGAATCAGAATATCTTAAAACATCCTATGTGCTCCGGTTGAGCAGCTTCCATCCATTTTATTTCAGTTGCCAAAGTAAGGATTTGAACCATATCAACTCTAAGTTGTTGTCCCCTGTTTTGGACAACAACTTAATCAAATCAATCCTTTTATTTCCTAGTTATTAGGAACTAATATGAAGGATGGATGTGAAACTAGGAAGACACGGCTAGAAGGAGAATAATAAGAAAGAAAAATCTCCTAAGCCATGTAAATTGAATTTGACGTGTAGATGGAATTTTCTTTAAATTAAATTTCTATGTTGTTAGTGTTATTGATATGATATATGGCATAACACTAGAAGTGGTGAGGAAGTTAATAAATAAAATGGTGACACATAGTTCTTAGAATAATAAATCTAGAATCTAAGTAAGCAAATTTAGAATTTTATGTGGTAAGTTTAATGATTTATAGGTGATAAGTTAAATTGGAATCAAACATTTAAGTATGTATAACATGTTATATTGGAGGCTTGATAAGTTTATATATATAAATAAATATACCTAAACTAGTTTATCTAATAAAATGTACTCTCCAAAGTATTTAATGGGTTGAGTAAGAGAAAATAAATATTCATACACATATACAAATGATATTAATGAAAATATATTAATTGAATGATTAAATGGAAAATTGTAAATTAAATAATGTTTGAATTAATGATTTTCAGCTCCAGATTATATCGAGGACATTCCGACACCTTCGCAGACAAGATGGATTGACAAAGCCACATCCTTGAATTTTGTGAGTGAATCACGTGCACTTTTGTTGCCAGATAATTATGTGAAATAAATTATGTGAATTTAAACAATTGATTGATGTTTGTTATTTAATATTGGTTGTGATTGATAAAGGCCAACAAAAGTAAGATTTTTCTGAAAAATTATTTTTATCTCTGAAATTGAAATCCAGGTGCACCTAGGATATTCTGATTTAAAATTTTGAGATATTCTGTTTATAATAAGTGTTTTAAAGTTTGAGTGCTCAACTCCGGTATGATGGATTATGCACGAAGATTAATTTATGGTGTGGGCGGATAAATGCCGAGTAGGAAGTGATACTATTGTGCGGGGCTGAGTAACTCGTTGGCTATTTGATTGTTTGGTATGTTTTGATTACTTTGTAAAATTGTGAAATCCAGATATTGAACTAAGTTATATATATATATATATATTGTGAATTATGATTGTATGCTAATTGCAACTATGTACTTGTGCATTTAAATTTAGCTGTGAGGTTAATTAGCAATTTATTTGTATAATGTGCTATCTGATGTTGGTACTCTCAGGGTACGTGATTTGTTCACTGAGTCTTTGTGATTCACTTTTTCTTATGTGGTTATCTTTTTAGTATCAGGAAAGCTCAATTCGACTCGCCAGGATTTGTTACTTGCCTACATTGTTGCGACGAGGTATACACCAAAATCGCATACTTGAAGCTGACAAGACGACATTTGCAGTCACTTACTGTCTTATGCATTATTGTATAAATATTGAGTTTAATATGTTGTTAGGAGTAAAGCTTTGCTGTGTACTGTGATATTTATAGTCTATTGTTAATTTGTAAACAGGGTTATCTAAACTTGTTATGTGGTATGTTCCACTTTACGGGAACCTTTGCCTAATTTTCAAAAAACATTATATGTTTAGTAACCAGTTTATAATTTTATTTCAGTAAAGTTTTCTTAGTCTTAATTATAATTGGTTAAGAGTCAGTTGTGCATTGTAGAACATTATTCAGGGTTACGGGGGGATGTTTATCCATTCCTATGGCTAGTTATACATTTAATTGAAGGTGTGATAGTAAGCTCCTTCTTGCACATCATCAAGGTGATCCTTGTGGGTCCTTAGGAGCTCTTCCATAAGGAAGAGGGAGAGTTGGAGGCCAATTAGTTGTTGCAAGTGACGACCACTATTCTCATCAGTGATTAATCTTCTTTTCCTTTGGTGAGGAGGTTGGATCTGTGCAACATCCCGTCCAACCGTCCTGGTTGCATGGTTGTTGGTTCTTTACCAGGTCAGTAGGTACCTTCTTGGGGTAGCGGGAGGCAATGATTAAACAAACAAACCCATTTTAGGAGTTGGAGATTAAAGGTTATATGGACGGGTGAACATGACAGTCTTGATGTTTTCTTTCTCGAAACAACTTTCTGGACACATAATCAGTTAGCCTCCTCCAGTTCATCAAGAGACATTCTTGGCGAGCCATTGTTGAAATCAAATAATAGTCAATGATAGAAAAAAAAATAATGATAAATGTACAAAGAAAAGAGAATGGGGTTTCACTTTTGTCTGCTGGGATGATCCCAATTACTCTAAGGTGAGACCCATCTAAGTAAACATGAAAATCAAATATTTTCTTGTTTTGAGTCCTTTATAAATTTTTGAACTAGGTAAACTAGATTGTTTGATGATAGTTCAGAGAGGAACATTCACAAATAGGTTCGTTGATTCTTCTACACCTGTGCTAGCCCAGAGGAAATATAAGACTCTAAAAAGAAAAATCGACGCCTCCATCATTTGTTATTATTAGGATGCCCCTAGTATATGATATCCCAACTAGATATATATACTCACCCAGAGTTAGGATGACCTTCGAATTTGATTATATGTCTAAAGAAAGAGAGCAAGATATTATGGTTTGCACTAATGCTTATATGGGCAAGGATAAACCTCATCCTATTCAAGGTTATTTGACATAAGCAAATCCCATAACCATTGCATAAAAGAACTAAGAAAGAAAGAAAGGGATACCATAGTCCAGCCTCCAAGAATGCTTCATATCGATAAATGGAGTTGGGGTAGGAGTTAGCGAAGCTACCATTTTTAGGAACGCTAAGAGTAACTTATGTTGGGGTTAAGGAAGTAAGTGTTTAGTATATGTTGTAAGCGTGAGGTGATTAGGGTGCTATGAAACTTGTCCATAACCTCAATATGATCTTCTATTGCATTAAAGTCAGTCAGAAACTCTTATGAGACAACAGAGTTCTGAGAAGACCATGTTTATGTAAAAGAGTCAACCTCTATATGCTTAGGAAACCTCATAGATTATGTGATCCCCAACCTGACCACCCCTATCTCTAACATCTCCCATGTCTATATCCTGGTTGGGAAATGGGTTGCGAGAGTTAGGATTAACTAAGATATGCTTAGCTTAAAAATCAGTGGGGTAAAGGAAGTGGATCTAAATGAGGAGGATCTAAAGGAAGCATCTACGAAGGAGGAAGAGCAAGGATAGGGACCTTGATTACATAATGAAATAAGGAAAAATGTTAAAAAGGTTACACTTAGGTTATAAAAAGGAAAGGAAAGGAAACCAAGGAAAAGGCAAGGTCAAAATGCAATTAAGTAGGCTGGGCATCGTCGATTAGCAATAGCTTCATATTCAGGCTCTGAGAAGTAAAAATGAAAATCTCAAATTCTCTTTATATAGGACTTAGAAGATGGAGCCTCAATGACCGTGCCTTATCCCTGTCCGCCACATGGTATTAGATTATATGGAATCCAACTCCTTGTGTTGCTAGAATTTAATATCCTTAATAGGCCGTTATAGGCTAACATTAGTGACATCTAGCATTACTCAGTTCAGACGTTACGACTTTCGAAGCGACTGACCTTAATTGTTAAGTCACCATTCTTTCTCTTTTCTTCTTCTTCTTTTTTTTTTTAAATTTTTTAAATTTTATTTTAATTTTGAAGGGACTAGTTAATATAGAATACTTAGAGCTAATAAGGAGCCCCTATGTGGACATGACTCATCGAATGGGAATTTGTCATATGGTGAGTCTATGTAAGTCCTACATAAACTATGGATCCATAGAGTCTAAGTTAAGAAAATCTATATCTCTAACACACTACAAACTCTCATTCTCTCTCATATCCTTTGACCTTGCCTAACTTGATCGTCGAAGTATTTTCAGGCCTTGCCCGAGCACTCCTATGTACGTTTTCAGACTAAAGAACCATATATCTAGATCAATGAGCACCGTCCATCTATGATAAGATCTGACCTACACATATTATGCTAACAGTTTTACATATGAAGAAATAGAATCTCCATAGCATTTGATACAAATTAACACATGAAGAAATATAAATATATATATAATAGAAACATGCCCAATTAACTCATGAAATCAAATGCTGAAACTATTTTTATGCTAAAATGTTGTATAATGGATGAGAGAAATAAGAAATCGCACAATAACCGTCTTTGAGGACTTCTAAGATCTAAAATTAAGAGAAATTAATGTCAAGGATACTATATAAGACCAATTGCCTTAGCAAAATTTATGAAAATGACTCATGGTTAATATAGAAGAAAAGAATGGTGTGGTGAGCTTTTCCCTTAATTTGTTTAGTTACGAAATATTTTCATTTGAGTTTTTAACTTTTTTTTTTATAAAAAGCTTAACGCCTTAATGATTTGATAAAAATTTTGTAAGTTTATTTGAAACATCGTATAAGAATAATATGATAGCATAAGATTATTCAACTAGCTCTTATATATCATTTGATAGTCACAAGATAATAGATCTATTTAGTTAAGCTGTGTGTAAAAATATTTTCAAGTAGAGTTGCTTAAAAAATATTATATAAAATGTTGAAAAAGTATTTGGATGATAACATAAAAGTGCTGTGAGCTATAAATTTTTGTTTTGTATTTTTTCAAAAATGATATTGAGTATTAAATTTACAAAAAATAAATAAATAAATACAAATTGACAATTATTATAATTATATTTGTCTAAATTAAATAATTATTAAAATTCATTTGAGCTTGCCCTCTTTTTTATTTGAAAAAAAAATTTCTTTTTTTTTTACTTCGACTTTTAGCAGCTTTTAGGATTCTAAAGCTTAGTTTCGTAATGCTCTTTTGTAGGGTGCTTATACTTATGAAGAGCATAAGTTAATTTTTTTATGTTTGGTAAAAAAAAAAAAAAAAAAAAAAAAAAAAAAATGAAGGTAGGTGCATCTACAATGAGCTATTAAAAGTTTGGGGTGCTTCTAAAAGCACCTCAAGGAATATCTTTAAAGACTGGCTTCTGCTCTCAAAAATTTAACAAATTAATATAATCTCAGCTTTTAATAAAAATTCGTATTTATCATTTTATTAATTAATAATGTAGTAGGTTAATTACCTATCTTTTTATTATCAATATCTATTATAGTTAATTTAAATTTTTAGAATAGTTTTATAATAAATTTACCAAATACTAATTTGTGACTTTTACTTATTCAGAGTAGTTTTTGTATTATTTTACCAAATACTACTACTGTAATTTTTTAAAAACAATTCTAAAAGAGTCATGAGAACATAACATCACTCAAAAAGCCACAACATTACCAAACCAATCCTAAAAGCTTTAAAATACTTTTTGTAAAGCTTAAAAAAAGAGTCTATTATTAAATAGTTTATACAAAAATTTAAACCCAAAAACTATTTAAAAACTAAACCAAATATGGACAATATAGACTTATGACCCCTTCTTATACTAAAGCTATACCATAGGAACTGAGAAGTGAAGAGTCAGACAATAGCATAACAACAACTAACTCAATACATTGTATAATATATTATACTAGTTACTAGGCAAATGATAAATTTTTTAATTTTTTTGAATATAAAGTGATAATTTTAATTTTTTTTGAAAGAAAAAAATAAGAGTTAGTACTTTAAAAGTTAAAATATGTTAAATTCTAATTAATAAAACATACATAAAAGTGTTGACCCTTTTATAATATAGATAGATATATTATAAGATGCACCAAATGGATAAGTTTTTTATTATTTTCTGAAACTTTAGGGTAGGTAAACCGTAAAAAGAAAAACAATGGTATGAAAAATATATCGGGTCGTGTCCCCGCCCTAGAGCCGACCGCGTAAAGACAGTAGTCTTTCACTCTTTCTCCAGTCCGCCTCCGTTGTAAGCTTCATCGTCTTTACTCTTCAGCCAAGTGAAACACTACCAGATCAGTCCCCTTTTCCCTACACAAACAAGCTTCTTGTTTTTCCTCTGATGATGAGCCTCTCGTCCCTCACAGTAGACTCGAAAACTATCTCGACCCCTCATAGGGCTTTCAAATTCCACCATAGCCATAAGCATGTTCTTGCTCGACGGAATATTGTCAAGTGCTCTGCACAGTCCGTAGTGTCTTCCTCTTCATCGTTGAGCGTGGCCGATTCGCCATCCAGAGATGGGGTAAATCGAATTGGGTCACTGAGTCAGGTATCAGGTGTGTTGGGTTGCCAGTGGGGAGATGAGGGCAAAGGTAAACTTGTTGATATCTTGGCCCAGCACTTCGACATCGTTGCCCGTTGTCAGGTAAAGAGATTTTGATTCTGGGTCTGGGTCTGGTGATAAAAGAAATTGCATTTAACTTTCATTTAAAACATGTATGTACAGTTATTACCTGCAAAAGTCTAAAAATTTGCAATTAATCTAAATTAAGGGGATCAATGGAAATGGATTTTTATTATTAATGTACTAGCATAGTCAAAGAATTCTCTCTCTATATCTAACCATGTTATGTTCAGATGAGTATATAACTTGAATTAGAAAATTAAGTTGGTGAACAAAATATAGCATCATGGAAAGGAATTAGAAAACTTTGCCTTTTACTTGCAAATTTATCTTCTGGTGATAAATTCTGTATGTGTAATGTCAGGGTGGAGCTAATGCTGGACACACCATCTACAATTCCGAAGGAAAAAAGTTTGCCCTTCACCTTGTACCCTCAGGTATCCTTAATGAGGATACTCTCTGTGTTATTGGGAATGGGGTTGTGGTACATCTACCAGGGCTATTTAAAGAAATTGATGGGTTGGAATCTAATGGGGTCTCTTGCAAGGGAAGAATATTGGTATCTGATCGGGCACACCTTTTGTTTGATTTCCACCAAGAAGTGGATGGGCTTCGAGAAGCTGAGCTTGCTAAATCTTTTATTGGCACTACCAAGAGAGGAATTGGACCTTGCTACTCCAACAAGGTCATCCGTAATGGCCTCAGAGTAAGTGATCTAAGGCGCATGGATGATTTTACTCATAAGCTTGATCTCATATTATCAGATGCGGCATCAAGATTCCAAGGTTTTAAGTATGACGCTGACATGCTTAAAGAAGAAGTTGAAAGGTATAAAGCTATGCTGAGAGATTGGAGCCATTTATTGCGGATACAGTGCATGTCATGCATGACTCTATAGCACAAAAAAAGAAGATTTTGGTTGAAGGTGGCCAAGCAACCATGTTGGACATTGACTTTGGAACTTATCCCTTTGTAACTTCATCTAGCCCATCCGCTGGTGGTATTTGCACTGGTCTTGGTATTGCTCCTAGAGTTATTGGTGATCTCATTGGAGTGGTAAGCTGAAAATTAATCTATTTTTCCCTTTTTTGCTGATTATAGTTGTATCAATCTTTTCATATGTTCCTTATTCTTGTAAAATTAGCGTCAATCATTTTTTCTGTAGATTGTCTTAGATGTCTGATGAACTTGCTTTAAAATGATATTTGGTTGAATATGTAATACCCACATGCAAGTATATGTTTTTTTTCTTTATTGCCCAAAGAACTTATGGTGAAGGAAGATCAGTATGGGTTCTTCTTGATTTCTTTGAAAGACATCTTCAGAAAAGATGACTCCTACAATACTTATAAACTTTAATATTGAAAAACAGTCTTCTAATTTGTTTATTTTTCCCTTCTGTACAGGTGAAAGCATACACTACGAGAGTTGGTTCTGGTCCTTTCCCCACAGAAATCTTTGGTCAGGGTGGTGACCTTCTTCGGTTTGCTGGGCAAGAGTTCGGAACAACTACTGGTCGTCCTCGTCGTTGTGGTTGGCTTGATATAGTAGCACTAAGATACTGCTGTCAGATTAATGGCTTTTCTTCACTGAATCTCACCAAACTTGATGTTTTATCAGATCTTTCTGAAATTCAATTAGGTGTCTCATATAAGCAGACTGATGGTACACCTATCACATCATTCCCTGCAGATCTAAGTCTTCTTGAGGAGTTGAAGGTAACTCTCTCTCAACCCTCCCCAAAAACTAAGAAAGAAGGAAAAGGAAATCTTTTTATATACCAATTCCAATTCTATATTAGATACTGTTTCCAATTCCAATTTTATACTAGATACTGTAATCACTAATAAACTGGACAATCAGGAATTTGTCGGTTTTCTGTATGGAGGATTTTGGCTATTAATATCTTAGTATAAGCTGTAAGGCTCCATTTAGCATGCATGATAGTTGGCCCAGTAGAAAATATAATCTCTCAACTTATGATATAGCTGCAAGGAAAGCAGATTGCAAAACTGACAGATGCCGTGTTTGGTGGTTTGTGGTAAAACAAACATTCCAGAATCATTAACATTGAATAGTACAAATATAAGGGGAACTAAATATTGTGGCCAAGAAAGGGAATTAAGTATGAGGGTGAGAAATGAAATTTTCTCTTAATATCTACTAAGGTTTTAGGATATTTCTAATTTGTGTTTTCAATGTTTTAGGTGGAATATGAAACACTTCCTGGATGGAAGTGTGATATTTCTACTATCAGAAACTATCCCGACCTTCCAAGGGCTGCTCGTCAATATGTGGAAAGAATAGAAGAACTTGTTGGTGTACCCATCCACTACATTGGTGTTGGGCCTGGACGTGATGCTCTAATATCTAAATAATTTGATGATTCTTCCCATGTATTTTGCCAGGACTTTCATGCTCTTATAAGCAAGATGAAGCTTTGTTGGGAGAGTGATGTATTCCCTAAGATTTTGGATTGGAATGAAATGAATGTAATGAGTGTTACATACATTTGATGTAGCTATTATTCTTCTCCCAATGATGGTCGCGGACAAGTTCTCTTGAGCTGTTTTGAGAAACATGTTTCCCAGTGCTTTCTGTACTGAAATAGTTTTTAAATATAGATTAACTGGAGGGCTTTCCTATGATCCTTTCTGTGTGTTTGCTAGAAAAGTCCACTCTTGACTTGATTGCTATGTGATGGTTGAGGTAATATTATCTGAATTAAATTGGTCTTCTTCTCTTATTTATAATTATTTGCAGCAGGAGGAGATCTTGCACCTGTTCTAGCTTTAAGCAACTTGTGCTCTCCTTTATTTGCAGTGGTTATTTCCATAATGCCAGTTTAACAACTGAATGGCTAAAATTACTCATTGCTTTAATTCCTCATACTGAAGATCGGCTTAACTATAGGAGCAATCAATAGTCACTACATGGCTCCTAGTTCAATCTGCTCATTCATGAATCTCTGTCATACATAAATATACTGTAAAATAGATTTTCTAAGATATTAAGTAGATACATGGGACAGGAAATATTAAATTTTTGCTCTGCATGGTTGATTAATTTTTCAATCAGTATTTTGCTCTAAGGATGTGTGTGGGAGGGGGAGGTAAGCTTATTGACTGTGCAGCTGCCATTTCGTAGGATGAAGAATGCATTGACAATTGGAGAAAGGTATCCATAATGTTCATCTGCTGCTGCTGTAATTCCTCATGCTGTCTTCTTTGGAGGTAGTCTACCAAGAATGTCCAAGAAGAATGTCCGCTCACTCTGCTTAACTGGAACCTTGAATAGTTTCAGGTTTGTACGCCTGAACTCTTGTATTTCTTTTCCATCTTTTAATTTAAATTGATCATTACTCTTAAGAGTTGAATTTCAGTAAATGTATGTTAAGTGTTAAGTGTCTATTGTGAGGTAAATAGTAATTAACGTAATTAATCATAAACCTGAAGATTTTACTGCAGCTTTTACAAATTTATAACATATATTTAAAGGTTTTGCTGAAACGTCAAGATATTTTCCTTAATAAACCTTTTCGAAAGAGTTTTCGTTGGATAGTTTGTGCAAAAGCATTAAATTTTGTTTTATGAATACTCTTTTAAATCACTTGGTCTAGATTCTACTAGATGATTACTTGGGATGATTTTGTGGAATGTCAAATCCTCTTGGCAGTTGGATGTTTGTCCATCTTTATACAGTTTTATTTTATTTCTCAAAAATCCAAAATGCTAGTGATTTTGTATTACACTTAATGACAATGTATACTAACGTTACTCTTAAAAAACCAAAATCCTCTCATACTTTTTCAGACAACTTATGCTGGTGGTAACAGATTTTATTGTTTTTCTGATAAATTTGAATTGTTTGTGTATAAATTAATGTCTCTGCAAACACTGGTGAAACCTTCGCATCTTGCATGGTCCAGGCAAGTTGCATTTAACGGTGTTCCCTATGAGTGCCACTGGTTATGTGTGCTTTGAACACCTTTAGATCAATAAGGGAAGAAGTCCAAGACTACACTTTACCAAACTAATGGGTAAGGATTTAATCCAGGAAAGGAAAGAAAACAAAATTATTACAAATAAATAAAGAAAATAAAATAAAATTAGAGAGTGGCTATAAATGAAATTCTAGAGCCTTGATAAATATAGGAACAAAATCTACTAAAACATTACAGGAAAGAAAATTATAATCTGAAAATTAGTAAATAAATTAAAAACAAAGAATTCAAAAATTAGGACATATAAAAAAAAATAAAAAGAGAGAAGAAAATTAGGGAATATATTAGAACATAGTTAGGACGTGGTATGGAAACGGGGATGGGAAATATTACCCCACTGAAAACATGGTTTGCTAGGGATAGGATTAGTTTGTTCGTTATTTCTAGATGTGGTATGCTTGAAATATTTACTCGTATCTTTCTACTAAGTTTTGCTAGTAAATTTCATATTAAGTTATTAGAAAATTTATAATTTAATTGTTAATTATTATTGATTTTCTTTATAAATAATAATTACTTAGCATTTACTGTTTAAAGTACGTTTCTTTTTAAATTTCTAGGACTTTTTTTTCTTATACTATATTGAATTTGAATCGACCAATGTTATTTGGGTTTGAAAAGTTTCACAAAGTCTTAGGCCAGCCAAGGTCAATGCCCCCGCAATTCTGCAATGAGAAAGGGAAAAAGAAATGATGAAGCGTGAATTAAATAGAATGGTGTGCAATGGTCTCTTCTCCACAATCAAATCTTAGGGCACCGAAGGTTAATGCATTAGAAAGAAGATGGTGGCACAGATGAAGCTCTTAGCAGCGCTCATGTGACATACCAAAGAAACAAGACGGCCACTCACGCAGAACAAGCCTTTCATAAATTTCAGAGTGCATACAATTTGGGTTTGCCACTTTTGGTGATCCGGATCACAAACCACAAGAACCTGGAACGAAAAAGTTCTGCAATCCGGGATGCTGTAAACAAGTGGTTTCAACTTTCCTGGTAACTATGTATTAGAAACAAAGATTTTTTTAAAATTAGGATTCTAATCAAGAAAGAAGACTTACATTAGGTAATTAGAGACATTGGCAAAGAGAGGAATACCTAGTTTTATTTTGACCATTTGAGTCTTTGATTTTTATGTTTAGATACTTTTAGTGATGCTAGATTTTAGAATTTGATATTTTAGATGGATGATATTATGATTTGAGACAAATTAAGATTGCCAGTGACCTATGATTCACATGGATTTTGATCTAGTTGAATTGAGCAATGACTTGAGCTGAAGGCCCATGGTACATCGACTGTTCGGGAAATGAGCACAAAAAAGGACTAGTCAGAGATTGATTAGGGCCAATTTGGTATTACTGGAGCTTATTAGAAGCTGCTGCGAGAAGCAACTACCAAAATCTGGCTCCAAGTTCTTTGGTAATAGTATGCTGGATGTAGCTATAAGATGCAACTAAGGTGTTTGGTAAAATTTGTTGAGTACTGCTACTGCCATTAGTAAAAAAAATACCAAAATGGAGGTTAGTCCTAGCACAACCGTAAAATAGTAATAGAAAGAACATCTAATAAATGTATATTTGTATTTGATGGGTATGTGGTAATATCTTAAGAAGTTAAAGGTTATATATGAATAAAAATATTAAAAGCAACCCATCTTTCTAAAAGCTGCATCAGGTCCCACTGAACATGGAGGGATGGTTTTGCTAAGCAGTAAGGTATGCTGCTTTTAGAATATTATAGCAGAAACAGTCCTGTAAAAGTAATACCTTTGAATTTTGGGGTTTTTCTAATATACTGTGTCCTTGACTTAATAATTCTGATTAGACTTATATTCATCATTTTGATCAGTGTACTGCTGCATATATTTTTAATACTTGCAAGTTTTATGTAACATGATTCTTCATTTTCGCAGGCCTCGCATTTGTGCCTTGTGCAGCTGGACAACCTTTAACAACTAGGCCCTATATGTATTAGTGATCTTAAATTCAGAAGCCTGAGACCCGTATACTCACGATTGTCTTTGCTACTTATTATGCATTATGTGCTGCTTTTGAGAAGCACTCCAGGTAAATGCTATCGATTTTCTTGTTATTGAATAACTTATCTTTATTGACTAAAATAAACTTCCACCAGTAGTTGATTCTAAGAGGTTATTTATATTTAGATATTTACAGGCATCAGTACATGTCTAATTATATATAATCCGCTTTGGCAAGTGTTTTCTTTGTTATTTTGGAAGACAGAACGTGATGGTGGCTTTTAATTTAACCAAAAAAAAAAAAAATAATTAAAACAAGAACATTTTTGCCAATGTAGGTTCTTCTGCCTTCTAGTACTCAGTTCATGTTTTATAAGACTTGAGTTCGTCTTTAGAACATAAACACTGTTTTTGCATATAAAACTGTTATACCAGGTTGTTTCCTCGCTTTTGTCGTTGTGCATGACAGTTAGTTACGTGACCACTGCATCTTATACCTCATGTCATTCTTTAGGAGATGGTGGTGTTTCAATTTTCCATAACAAAGTAATTAGTTTTATCCACCAGATAAGTGTTTCATGATCTGAGATAGCATGTAATTTGTATTCATATTATCGAAGTCTGCATTAAGCCTTTCAAGTTGCATGTCTTTTTCTTACTTTTTTTTATATAAAAAATTAAAAAAGATGCAACACTTTACAGTTCCTAAAAAGACTTGACATTGTTAGACGCCATAAGACTAATTTGTTCTTTTGCATATTTTAGATTACAATTTTCTTTTCTTTATTCGCAAAATGACATGTACCACCCCTAAATTATCACTACTTGTCAATCTCATCTCAAAAGTATTTTGTTGATTAATTATTTTGAAAGTTTTAAAACATCTACAGTATCTTCCTTCAGTCTAACACTTTTATTATTTGGTATGGAAAATTTTAATGTGGTTTAAAATCTATTTTTTTGTCTTCTGTGCTTAGTAGCAAAAAAAATGTTTTTTAATCCTCTCATGTTTGTTCTCTTATTCTTATTTTTGTCATCTCTCACTAAAATTATGAAATTAAAATTTGTGATAATGGAAATATATTAAAAAAATGAAAGTAATTTGGCAATGTTAGATTTTTTTAAGAAAGGAATGAGAAGAAATGAGAGGGTAAGAGTGTAAAATAATTTTAGTAATATCAACAAAAAATTGATAGTTTTAGTACAAAATTGATACTTCAAGGATAATTATTTATATTTTTAAGTCAACTCAACATGATGTGTCATTTAATAAAATATTTTAAGTCATATTATTAATTTTGTTTGAAATATTATCAGTGTTAGACTTGACAAAATCATTGTAAATGTTTTAAAAATTGTGACAAAATTTATTGAAAAAAATATTTTTAAGACAAAATAAACAAAATTCTTAGTGCGTATCATCAGCCAAAATAATTTCATTCTTTTAAGTACTGCTGAATGTTATTTTGAATTCTTAGTGCGTATCATTAGCCAAAATAATCTCATTCTTTTTTCATACTTCAAAAGACATCATTCTTCCATTGAATTGAACAAACAAATGGCTTGAGATAAAAAATTCTTTAATATTTGAACAAAGAACAAAAATCAAAATTCTAAGTAATAATCATAAAAGATTACACTCATTTATTTTAACAATTGAATTAATTACTGGTTGATTTTTTATTTTATTTTTTCCTTAGTGTGTAGTGGACCACGTAAATGTATAGAAAGAATAACGAATTGAGAAAGTTAAAGTTCATTATTAATTTGCACGTAAACTATTTATCAATTTGGCTTTTCAAAGGGAATTTCAACTAATCAAGAATTAAATCCTACCTGGAAAGATAACTAATTAATGAAGTTTTTTAGGTGTTATTCATTCTAAAAGTTAATTTAAATAAAACAATTACATTTGCTTTGAAGTTTCTCAAAACTTTCCCTTTGAACCAAAAGTTGTGAAATGCATTTATATTGAATTTAAAATCCCATTTTTTTTTTTTAATTAATCATCAACTAAACTATTTATTTCCCGATTTGATTTGTTAATTCTACTTATAATAACAAAAAAGAAAAAGAAAAACCAAGTGAATAAAGCAAAAATAGCTATGAAAATGACCATATTGGTGCCTGCTCTGCTAACAATGGTTCTAATGAATGCAGACTACACCACTAACAATGTGCATTCTCCTCCATCAATAGACCCAGATAGATCTCTTCCTCCAAGTAAGCATTTGAAAAAACATTCAGAGCCAATTTTTATAAATGCTCAGGTGAAGAAATGCTTGATCAGATGCAAATTCCATTTTAAGCCTACGTCCAGGGGGTATCTTGCCAAATTTGCAAACTCAAAGGGATTGGATTTTATTCCTGGAAACCGTTGAAGAATAATTAGTAATTGTATCGATTATATGTGATTTTATCATAATAGTTGAAATGTCGTATCTTTTCTTACGATATAATTAAAATATTTTTGTTTTTTTAACTTGGAATGAAGTCGCAGTTGACAGTAAATATTCTACTAAATTAATTAATCCAAGTTTCGAAAATTACAAAATAATTTCGTTGAATATGAAATTAATATCATGATTTAATTGGTTGACTTTCATGCCACATTGTGTTTACTTAAAAAAGTTATTTATATTATCTTCTTGACCTAGTTGTCTCCTTCTCTCTTTTTCTCAAAATTCTCTCAAAATATTCTCATCTAGGGTTGCCGCCTCTCTCCTTTGGCAGTAGCCTCCTATCTTATTTTTCATTTTTCTTTAGTTTTGAATAAATTAATTTCATATTTGATTTGTATAACCAATTTAGAAATTATGGTGCTATTAATTTCAGTTTTGATTATTTTGTGAATCTTGGGATATTTTTGCTTTCTATCATGGAATTTCTTCTTCTTGTTGTTGTTGTTGTTGTTTTTTTTTTTTTTTTTTTTTTTTTTTTTTTTTTTTTTATGGTTTTGGTGGGGTTTATTCGATTTATCTCTCTCTTTGATCTGAAATATCATATGAGCAACAACTTTCATACCGGTACAATACCTATGGTGGAGATATTGGTCGATAGAAAATGTTTGGTGTCAATTTATAGATATTTTCATGTATAGTGGTTGAGCTTGCTTTTTTACTTACAAGAAATCAAGTTAAAGTTTATGTTGTAAAAATAAATCTCTTTAGGATTATCGATCTTTTATTGCTTTTGTAAGTGCTGTTAAATTTTTTATCAGTGATAAGCTATCTTTTACTTTAGCATAAAAAATAAAAAAAATAATTAATTAATCAACTTAACTAAACTCAACTAAGTCTTAAATTCAAAACTAGTTAAGGTCAGTTACATGAATTATTTTTTATTTGTAATGATTCAAGGCATCATTTTAAATAAATTAATTAATAAATTAAAAAAAATCTTTATGAGTTTGTCCTACATACTCACACGAAGGATTACAACTTTGACTTGCAAATTTTGCTATTTATAATTGAAGATATGACAAAACAATATCATTTGACAATATAATATTAGGATTATAGAAGTTTTTTTTTTTTTTTGTGTGTCTACTGTAGTTACAAATGTGTCCATTTAATTGCAAGTAGAAAATAAAATTGTTGCAAGTGAAAAAACAAAAAAAAAAACAGAAAAAAGAAAGCTAGTAGAAAAGTAAATTTTATTATAGGGTCTTTTTTTATGCAAGAAATTAGATTTGAAATTGAACATTGGTCTACTCAATTCTAAATTTTCAGTGTACCGTCATTTTAAAATTAAAATTCTTATAAAATTTCATAACCCAATTCTTTAAAATCAAATTTTCAACTAATTGATTTTCATGCTAAATTAGTTCATGTACATATCATTATTGACAATCACATATTACCCGTGAGGACACATGCATCATGTTGGACCGCTAGCCACCTCCTCCACCTATCGTTGACCACCATCACCCTCCATCGTAGACCGCCAGCCACAGTAACCGTGTCGCCATCTTCTGCCAGTTTCTATAGATTACCACTATCACATATTATGAATCATTTCATATGAACAAAACACCATCGGAGACAACAATCTATAGACACGTTGATGATCGCTACCAAAGGAGATTACATATACTACGTCTAAGGCACGTTGAGTCAATGACCACCAACATAGAGATCACCAGAGACGAAGACCAAGTCCTTCGAGAATCGTCGAAGACAATAACTACCTTTTTTGGGAATAGTCGAGACAATGAATAAGTGATGGAAGAACAATTCTGATTGTAATAATTTTTGTGTTTTAATTCAACTCAACTTAATCTTAAATCTTAAATTAGTTGAGGTCAGCTATTTAAATTATTTTCCCTTATTCACATTAATTCAATAAGTGATGCCCAGAACAATCATATAATTCTCAAGCATTTCTCTCCATGTAATTATTGCTCTCCCTCTATTCCATCCACCTGCCTAAGTCACCTCTTCTAACTGCAAAATCCCCAGACTTACGTTGGATATGTCTAAATTATAACCACCACAAATGGTTATCTCTCATTTTCATTTAAATGGGTGTAACCTTCACCTTCCTTAGCATCTCCCTATTTCGTATTCTATTTTTTTTTGTATGTCTTGCCATCAATCTCAACATTTGCATCAAACCACTCTTATCTTATGCGAGTCCTATTTCTTAAGTACAACTGGTCTCACAGCCGTTCATAAAATTTTCCTTTCAACGTACTCAAGATTTCAGCTTTGGTAGGATTCATCATATACGAGTGTTGTTTTAAACTTAAAAATTATATTCTAACTAGTTCTAATTCGTGGATACAGCATACCTTACTCCGTTTAAATGCAAGAAATTGGACTTTGTGCAATTTTAATTTTTAATTTGACGTACACTTAAGAATTGAAAATTATTTCACAAGTCAATTTCAAGAAATCATCAAGAAACTACCATATAAAGCCCCATACCTAATTCTATTATGGCTACCCTATAAATCACAATCCCACTAATCTATATCCTAATTAGTTTGTGTATATGTCATCATCGGCAATCATGCATGGCTGGACATTATACTCGACCATTGGCCTCGTCTTCCACCTACCGCATGCCGCCATCCATCTCATCCACCTGTCCTCGATGGACTTTAGAGTTAAATTATGAAAGATAAAATAGTTTGGTACGACTAGGCAAGAATTGTGGTACTAAAAAAGGTTTGGAAATATATGTATGACTGATATGATCATGTAGAAGTTGGTACTCTGAAATTGTGGCTCATGAATGCCACTTTGTGTATATTCCCATGATGTTAATGCAAATGAGATCATGACCATGATTTGTTCAATAGTTGAACTATTTATAAATAAAAAATAATGAAATATCAATACCATTCCAATTTCCACAATCAAGAAAATTTATGGAATTATAGATAATTAAGCTTATAGCCCCTGGATAGTATTGGAGCTGCTGTGTTTCCTAAGCATGCTAAGCGACTTCTTCAATACATTAAATCACAAATTTCCCCCAGGGAATGAAATGGGTTAACTTTAATAAGTGGATGTTCTCTAGTACAAGCATGAACATCCAGCAGCCTTTGATAAATGAATCACTCTTCAACCTCCACAATGCTCTATATCCTTCACCAAACTCTGTAAACAGTAATGATCAGTCAATCAATACTCGGATCGATGCATGCACAGTGTTAAATATCTAATTACACATCGTTAACAAACATAAAGTAATAAAAGACTACCAGATTTATGTAGTTCACCCAATATAAGCTATGTCCATAGTAAGTACTAAGCCAATGATAACTGTTATTGAATAATACTACAATCACTCAAGCTTACACTCACAAGAATTTGATCTCACTTTTGCAAAAGATTCAATTATATTCTCAAAAGTATTTTCTCATAGAGATTTTCTCTCTTTGATATTATTTTTCTGTCACACAAGGGTACATATAGCAACATTAGAAACCATAATTCTCAATCTTCAGTTGTGGCTTCTCATGGCCCTGGCCTAGACCACCAAGTTGAAGAAATACAAGACTTCACAAAACAACTATCTCCCACTTTAAAACTAATTTCTTCTTCTTCATCAATCTAGTCACCGCTTGACTTAATGTTTACTTGCATTTATCAACTATGCTATGAGATTTACTCAAGTTGAGTCATTGCTCAGCTTCTTCATTTCCCCTACCTTTGTCAGCATGCATATCTGCAAGGTTCTTGTTGGCTTCAATTTTATCAAGTTTTAGCTAGCCAACTTCCAAGATTGATCTAATGAAGCGATATATCAACTGAATATGGTTTGTCTTTGAATAGAATGTTGGGTTCTTTGTCAAGTGAATTGCACTTTGGCTATCGTACCAAAGTGAATTGTATTTCTAACCTCTATCCAATTCCTCCATGAATTGCTGAAGCCAAATCATCTTTTTGTTTGCTTTAGTCACAATAACATACTCTTCCTCCGTGGTTGAAAGTGAAACAACCTTCTGTAGCTGTGAAATCCAACTTATAGTTGTCCCACCTATAAACATATCATGTTGTGCTTCTTCCAACGTTCTTGACATGTGAGTGGTTTACATCAACATAACCCTATACATCATAATTCTCTCCACCAAAACATAAGCAATACCTTAATATTCCTCTCAAGTACATGAGTATCCATTGTTAGCCTTCCAATGTTCTTTTGCTAGATTATGCATATATATCTACTCATAACTTCCATAGCATGTGTAATTTCTGGTCTTGTACTAACCATTGCATACATAAAACTTCATACAGCTCTTGCATATGACACCATTGACATATATTGTTTATCTTTTCTAGTTGAAGGACATGACACTGAGGATAATTTGAAATGATCTGCTAATGGCGTAGCAACAGGATTTTCCTTTTCCACGTAAAATCTCTTCAACAACTTTTTCGACTACCCTTCCTATGATAACCAGACCTTTTTGTTGTTGTTTGTCTCTCTTTATCGTCATCCCAAGGATTTTTTGGGCCTCACCTAAGTCTTTCATATCAAAGACTTTGGACAATTTTTTCTTGAAATAATTTATTATCTGCATATAAGGTCTTGCAACCAACATGTAATCCACATACAATGAAAGAATAATAAAATCATTGTTATCAAATAACTAAAAATAAATAAAATAGTGACATTGACATTTGACTTCACATAAATTTTGCATCATGCATGAATTTGTCAAACTTCAAATACCATTGTTTAGGAGCTTGTTTAAGGCTATACTTTAAACTATATTAAATAAAGTATATTCAAATATATAATGTAGAATTTGAATAATAATTCTAATATACTAAATCTAAATAAAGAATAAAAAAAAGAGAATAGAATTCTAATAAAGTTCGAATAGAAAATATAATAAATAAAAGAGAAATAAGATATAAAGAAGCTCTTTTTTTCAAATGCCTACATTATTGATTATGTGATGTAACATAGTCATTATCTTTTTCAATTGAGAAGAGATGGCTGAGTGGAGGACTAAAGTGTCGGATCGCTAATCCATTGTACAAATTTTTGATACAGAGTGTTCGAATCTCTTTATTTCTATTTTCGCCGATGACTTGGTATTTGATTATTATTATTTTTATTGAGTCCTTTTATATATATATATATATATATACAAGCTCTTTTTCATTTTACAAGCCAAGTTCTCCTTGCCCTTTACGTCATACCCTTCAAGTTGATGCATATAAATATCTTCACCTAACTCACCATGTAGGAATACAGTATTCGCTTCTAACTGCTCAAAATGTAGATCTTCTATACCACTAAACTCAATAGTATTCATATCAAGGTCATCTTCACTACAGGAGAAAATTTTCTTGTAAATCGTCCATTTCTTCTTAGTAAACCCTTTTACCACAAGTCTTGCTTTATATCTTTTTGAACAATTAGCCTCATTTTTTACCCTGTATACCCCTTTATTGTGTAACGGTTTCTTACTAGTAGGATGCTTCACCGAATCCCATGTCTTGTTCTTAGCTAATGAATTCATCTCCTCATTGGTCTCATCCTGTATAGCTTCTTCAAAACTTTCAAGTTCACTAGCATCCATATACAACACAAAATTCAAACCAAATGAATATATGTCTCCGACTCTGATTTGCTTCCAGGATCTTTTCAATATAGGAGTAACCAATTCCTAATCTAAAACAACACCATTATTATTGGCATACACATCAGTTTCTATATTAATATGTGGTTCTTTACAAGAGCTGAGCCTTTAAGGAACCGAAGGAGGCTATGGCCCCTCTCATTTTTTTTCCAAAAATATTACTATTATAATTCAAAATTAATTTTTAATCTTCTATTCTTCTCTTATTTAATACCGTCACCACTCCAAAAATAAAAATCAAATAATATTTTCATTTTTTTAGACTTCAAGACTAATACAGCCTCTTAGACATCATATATCAGTACATAACAAATATTGAGGCAATAACAAAATCTTATAGTTATACTTTACAAATGTTTTACAAATCAGTCTTTTTCATTTTTCTTAATTATACTTTACAAATATTTTTATTCTAAGATAAAATTTTATAATTCATCTTTTATTTTATTTTATTTTCTTGTTTAACAAATAAATTGAATGCTTAAAAAGTCAAAAAACAATAATCATCAAATTCAAGATCAATTTTTAAGACGAAATATTAGTGGATCACTGCTGATATGAAGATAAAGATACAAGATGGAACACTAATTTTTCCTTTCATACCCTTATTAGTTTTGGTGGACTAGTAGATTGCTTGTGGTCAAGTATGATTTTAATTTGTATTTAGATTCTTTGTTCTGGGATATATACCCAACAGAAAAAATTGTGTAAGATAAAATTTTATGCCATGTAATTGGTAATGTTGGAGTCATTAATTGATGATAGAAGTTATTAGTTGTAGCTGAAGACAAAGTCATTAGTTGCATGTCTTCAGCTGCCCATACATCTGAATGTTTTCATATGTTTTTAAATGCCTATACAGCTGAATAATATTAAGTTGCTTATACAGCTAAATATTTTCAACTGTTTATATAAAGCTATAAAAACCCATTTTGGGTGATTCATTATATTATTAAATTAAAAATAGACTAACTAATTTAGATTGTATTATAAATTATTTACTAAGACTAAAATAATATACTCATACTATTAATTACTTTTTCTTAATCACAAGGTATGCAATTTTTTTTTAAACAAATCATCATATCAGTAATGATTTATTGATTTTAATCATTCAATTTATATATATTTAGATTAATTTATTTTAAATTTAATTAAAGGTAAATCATTAATATTAGAGATAGAGAATTCATAAAAAAAATGTATTCATTACAATTTTTTCAAAATTTTGAATTAAAAAGTAAAATTTATTTATTGAGATCATAGGCCCACAAGTATGTTATTTAATAAGACTAAAATAATATAGTCTTACTATTACTTAATTTTTCTTAATCACAAGGTATTGTGATTTATTTATTTTTAAAGTACTGAAAATTAACCAATCACAATATTAAATTTTCATTAAAAAAAATCACACTACTAACTCGGCAGTAGCTATAATTATTTACACATTACAAATAATGCATATTCATATCAGTAATGATTTAATGATTTTAATCAATCAAATTATATATATTTAGATTAATTTATTTTTAAATTTAATTAAAGGCAAATCATTCATATGAGAGATAAAAAATTTATCAAAAAAAAAAAAAAAAAGCATTCATTACAATTTTTTTCAAAAGTTTGAATTAAAAAAATATATAATATTTATTGAGATCATAGGCCCTTTTCTATCAGGGAGACTAGTTGTAGCTGAAGTTGTCTATACGGCTAAGTAATATTCAGCTGCCTATATAAAGCTGTAAAAACACATCTTGGGTAATTTAGATTATATTGCAAATTATTTACTGTGACTAAAATAAATAATATACTCATACTATCAATTAATTTTTCTTAATCATGTGATTTATTTTTTTAAAACAATAAGAAATTAACTAATCACATTATTAAATTTCATAAAAAAAATAAAAATAAAATTACACTACTAACTAGGCACTATAATTATTTACACATCATAAATAATGTATATTCATATCAATAATGATTTATTGATTTTAATAAGTCAATTTATATAAACTTAGATTAATTTATTTTTTAAATTTAATTAAAGGAAAATCATTCATATTAGAGATAGATAATTCATAAAAAAAAATGTATCCATGAATTAAAAAGAAGAAGAAGAAGAAGAAGAAGAAGAATATACTCATTGATAAGGATAACATGATAGTATAAGACTATTCCATTGGCTCTTATGCAACGTTTGACAACAACAGAATAGTATTATAGATTTATACTGTTGACCCTCTCTTATATTATGTCTAATAGTATAAACCTATACAATGGGGAGGGAAATGATAAGACAATAGTATAAGAATAGAATAATTGTACAACCTAATACATTATATAATTCTATACTATACAATCATATACGATGCGCCAAACGAGTCCTAAATTTTCATTAAAAAAAATTACACTACTAATTGAGCACTATGATTGTTCACACATAAAAAATATTACATATTCATATCTTTAATGATTTATTGATTAATTAGATGTTCATTTCAATTTTTTTTCTTTTTATTAAAATTATTAATCATAATTATTCTAATTGAGCTTGAAGACTCTCCATATATCATTAATAGTGCACATATGACATATCACTAATGTTCTAGTCATGAATTATTATATGATTAATTCAAATTGTTTTGTATTTTAATAAAATTCTTAATTCTAATTCTTCTGATTTAGCACTATAATTGTTCACACATCACTAGTAACACAAAATATTACATATCAATAATGATCTAGTGATTAATTAGATGCATAGTTTAATTTTGTTTTAATTAAAATCATTAATCATAATTCTTCTAATAGTTCAATTTTGTTTTAATTAAAATCATTAATTATAATTCTTCTAATTAAGCATTATGATTTTTCAAACATCTATGATCAATTACTAATGACCTAATGATTAATTAGACGCTTAGTTTATCTTTTAACTACAATTATTAATCTAAATTCTTCCAATTGAGCACTGTGGTTATTCAAACATCACTAGTAATTTATATATGACCTATCATTAATGATCTAGTAATTAATTAAATGCTTAATTTATTTTTAAAAGATTAAAATCATTAATCATGATTATTCTAATTTAGCATTAATATTGTTTCTATATCACTAGTACTACACATATGACATCTTTTTAATGTGTAATGATTAATTTGATGATCAATTCAATATTTTTTTAATTAAAATCATTAATCCTAATTTGTTTTTTAATTGAGCATGATGACTATGCACACATCACTAGTAGTAGATATATGACCTATCACTCTGGTGAATAATAAGGTGTTTAGTTCATTTTTTTTTTCTTATTTTAAAATAAATTATTAATCATGATTTTTCTAAATGATCAATATGATAGTTCACATATTATAATAGTGCACAAATGACATATCAGTAATGTTCTTGTGATTAATTAAATGTTTAATTCAATTTTTTTAAAGAATTAAAATAATTAATCTTATTTTTTTTCTAATTGAGCACAGTAGTAATTCACAGATCATTAGTAGTCCACATATAATCTATCACTAATGATCTCGTAGTTAATTATCTTCTTAATTATTATTATTTTCTAATTAAAATCATTAATGATAATGATCTCGCGATTAATTATCTTTCACTTGTACATAATTATCTTGGATTATAGTAGTCAATGTTCTACTTACGACCAAAGCCTTTTAATTTTGTACGTAATATTAATTTTACCTCTTTATTTATTATTTAAAAAATACATATATTTTTTCTAATGTCACCCACGGTGAAAGTTTGATTTATGTAAATATCCAAATTAATATAGTAAGTTTGCTATTTTTAATAGAGCTCAATGTTCTTTCAACGAACCACTTGATTAATTAAGCAGTATTCACTCTTATTTTTATTTTAATCTTTACACGTAAGCTATCAGTTACTACTGTTTCCTTCTAAGTACCCTTGTGTCCTTATGCTATGCGGATTCCCATTAATGTCACTATTTTGCACTATAAATAAGTGCAACCTACAGCTACTAGCCTACTAGATCTTGTATCCAAGCAGAAAATAACTACTAAATTCTACCTTGAGAGAAAGACGTATAGAGAAGAATTATAGCAATCAATGGGTTTCATGAATTGTTGTTCTACTAGGGTTTTGTTCATAACATTCTTCTTAGTGTGTGCTATTGAAGCTCAATCCCAAACCAAGGTTTTTAATGTAATCGACTATGGTGCAGCTGCCAATGGACAATCTGATAACAGTGGGGTAATCAAAGTTTTTTCTTTTTCTTTTTCTTTTTTTTAGGTAGCAGATTACAAATAGTTGAATTCTTTTTTTTTTTTTTTTTTTTTTTTTTTTGTGGTTAATTTTGAAGGCTTTCTTTCAAGCTTGGAAGGAAGCATGTCGATGGAAGGGAAATACTAGGGTGTATATTCCGGCGGGGACTTACTTTCTGCGTCCAGTGACTTTTATCGGTCCCTGTTATGGTTTCATGGAATTCATGATTATAGGGATTTTGAAGGCTCCTTCAGATTCAGCGGCTATATTTACTGATAAGTGGATAAATTTTCAATATGTTTCTAACTTGACGGTGGCCGGAGGTGGTGTTTTGGACGGCCAAGGAGCCGCGGCTTGGCAGCAAAGTCAGTGCAATAAGAAGACTGATTGCCAAACCTTCCCAATTGTGAGTTCTTGTTCTATTCCTTTTCATTGTAATCTTTAAAATTCGTGTGTTTTTATATAGATTTATTTTATGAATTACGTTTTTTAGAAGGATTTTAGTACTATTAATTAGTGTGTGCTTTCAATTAGGAAATATATTTTCTTCTGGAAAATCTGCATGTATAAGAAGATCTTACTGTTTAGCCTATTCTTTTTATTCAACAAAATTTTTATGCTATTTTTGAGATGGTTAAAACATAAAGATCCATATATATAATTACTTGTTAAATATGAAAAATAAAAACAAAATTTATTCGTACTAAATTTTCCTACAAATTTATACGTACAAGTGCTAAAATTTTCAGGTTTATGTATCATTAACCAAAAAAAAAAAAAAAAAACTAACTGTATAATTTTGTACTATTTTGTGTTAGTCTAACTTGTTATGCTTTAACATGTCAGTCGTTAAGGTTTGATTTTGTTACCGATTCAAGAGTTCAAAGTATACAATCAATCAACAGCAAGAAAAACCACATCATGCTTTATGGATGTGAAAGAATGAATTTGACTGACATTACGATATTAGCTCCTGGCGACAGTCCTAACACCGATGGAATCAAAATTGGAAAATCACAACACATTAGAATCACCAATGCAACCATAAGCACCGGCGATGATTGTGTAGCGATCATCTCAGGGAGCAAGGACGTTTATATTTCCAATGTTTTCTGCGGCCCGGGACATGGAATTAGTGTTGGGAGTCTTGGAAAGTACAGAGATGAAGATGATGTTCTGGGAATAAATGTGAAGAATTGCATATTTAATGGTACAACTAATGGCTTGAGGCTTAAAACATGGGCATCTCCTTATGCTACTAAGGCATCTGATTTTACTTTCCAAGACATTATTATGAATAATGTTGAAAATCCAATCATCATTGATCAAAACTATTGCCCTCATCCTCCTTGTACTCTACAGGTATTTTTGCCATCTCCTCCTTTTATATTTTGAGTATATATATATATTTGTTATTCATCATTTTAAATTTGAATAACCTAAACAATCATATATTGATCATCCCCTCTTATATTTCAGATTTATATTTATTTACATTTTGATTAAATTTCTCCAATTTACTCCGACTTAACTTCCTCTACTTTTAAGATAAGTTTGTTCGATTTTAAAGATATTGTAATTAATTTTTAATTTTAAATGAGATTTGTGTAAATTTTGAAAATATATGATAGAGTGATTGAGATTATGAAAGTCGATAATTTACTTTTTTTTTATTATCTAGGTAAAGTTGAGTTTCAATTCATTTGTTAGTTAATAACTTAGTTTAAAAATTACAAGTTTGTTAATAATTTTTCAAGTTTAACAGATAAAAATAATTTTTTACTTTTATAACAAGAAAAAAAAATCAATTTGTGTTAATTAATGACTTGATTAATTAATTAATTAATTAATTTATTAATTTTTTTTAATTTTTTTTTTATTATATCTAGGCGAAAAGCTCGCATGTGGAAATCAGCAATGTGATGTACAAAAACATTACGGGAAGCTCGAATTCAAAAGTTGCACTTAACTTAGCTTGCAGCCCAAGCATGCCTTGCAAAAACATAACACTGGTGGACATTAACTTGGAGCATCAAGGTACTGATGGAACTGAAGAAGAGTCCTGGTGTTCTTTTGTCAATGGTGTCTCTTATGGCATACTAAATCCCCCATCTTGTTTATAATTGAAATAGACTACTATAGCTAATACTAGTTAGTGTTGAGTTATCAAAGTTGAACAAAATTTTTGGTGTTCACTTATGATGTTATTCTCATTCACTAGAAAATCTCTAGTAGTAGTTAAGTTTCGAGTCGAACAACTTCAGATCTCATTTCGAACTTATTTTTGCTTTATTAGAGAGAGTTGTGCATGAAAAAAAAATGCATGTACACACCGTAACTCTCATGTTTCTTAAGTATTCTTGTTTTCATGTTCAATTATTAAATTATATATATATATATGTGTGTGTTCACACTCAATGTCTACTTTTGTTTTGCAAGTTTTATTATTTTTAACTCATGCTTCTCAGGTTTATATACAATTAATTAATTGAAAAATGAATATTAGTATTCCCACAATATTGACGTGATGCTGTGAATACAAAAAATTACATCATAGGCCTTAGGCAAACCATATTCTAATATCCACAAATGAAATCTTAATTATAATCAAAATTCTATTATTCAAATCTTAAATAATACTAAAATACTTTTAATTTATTTCTAATTATATATTTAACATAATTATAATTATACTTATCTCATAATTAATTTATCCCCATCAGGTTGTATTTATCCAGGTTTATTTGAGTGAAATTTATGTATATGGAGGGCCTATGTTGGGAATTGTCTAGGACTGCTTTGTTAAAACTAATAATAAGTCAAATAATGTATTTAAAATGTAAAATTTAAAATTTCACTAAACGAAAGTAGAATTGATTAAGAACACAAAATTACATCAAGTATTCGGGGATGACAGACAATTTAATAAATAATTTTTTTTATATCCATTTATAATGTAACATGATGAATAAGTGGTTGGTTAGAATATCTAAATTATTATATTGTTAGATTGATTATCATAAATTATTTGCAAATTAGCAAGTTAAAGATATTCTAAACTTCATTTGATATGACTAACCAGTTAACAAAAATCTAACAAGTCCAAATGACCTGTCAAATACTTAATCTCAACTTGTATTCCCTTCAATATGTATGTGACTAGTTGTTTCTTAATTTAGTGGTCTAAATGATGTTCGAATTAGTTTATACAAAATTTATTAAAAGGAACACTATAAGAAAAGTGACTATTAGCTGATAACACATTATTGTCACTGATAACCACAATCTTATTGCTAATGGTTATTAATGATAGGGTCCTGTCACTGATAGCCTGTCGTTTATGCCATTGTCCGTCATGACCATTATCAGGGATAGCCTGTCACTCATAGTTACTAGTGATAGCATGTAGACATAATCATTGTTCATTGTTGTCTCCAATAATTGGAAGGGTTAATATCAGATTCTCCGTTGAGCTATCAAAATTTTTTTTTCTCTACAAGTTATCAACGATGGCATGCTTGATGTCAATGATAGTTAACACCAGAGACAGCAACTCTACCATTGCCTCTAATAAATAATTTATCTCATTACTTATCAGCGACATCAACCTTGTCTTTGATGTTAAATTTTGTTTACGCAGATGATTTTGAAATTTTCTGATTTTTTAATCATGTTATACATTTATAAACAACAAATATACTATTGAAATGAAAAAGAAGATAAAAGATGTTCTCATTACTTAAATTATTCAAAGTATTTATGAATAAGTAATCAATTTACATATACTTATTTATACATTGTACATTAAAAAAAAAAAATCAAGGCAAATACAATAAAATCCAAACTACTAATCCTCTTCTAACTTCAACATCATCGTCCTCCTCATTCATGATCATCCTCTGGTGCTACCTCATTGTGACGATGTAAAGCAGTTGATAATCCATCAATGCCCAGCAAACATTTATAAAAGATCATGAAAGGTAATTAACTTACAAAGTTTACTAAGCTAAAAAATTTATAAACAAGCATAAAATGAATCTTATATACCAAAATGAGGAATTTTATTCAAATTCGAATTCGAATATTTGGAATTTTATTCGAATTCAAATGTTCAAAATTCAACTCAAATTCAAATTTGAATTTCAGACTAAGATTTGTATAAGTATTCGAACTCAAATATGCCGATTTCTAAGCTATTCGATTCAAATTCCACACCTACTAGTATATACACCTAAACTTGCATAAATTTCACTTGTTGACCCAAACGTGAAATCATTCATTCCAAAAAGTCTTATTCACCCCCACTGACATTTTGGTACTTTCGGCTCATCAAATGGATGTGTATTTAATTATTTTTTTTCCACAAAGCTCGATTTTCAAAGTTAACTTGTCTAAACACTTAAACTTGCATAAATTTCATCTCAGTGACTCAAACGAGAAATTGTTCATTCCCACAAGTCTTATTCACTCACATGGATGTGCCGGTACTTCCGACTCATCAAACGGATGTGGATTTGATATTTTTGCCCCCCAAAGCCTTATTTTCTAAGTTAACTAGCTTAAACACCTAAATTTGCATAAGTTTCACCCCGTTGATCCAAATGAAGAACCATTCATTCCTACAAGTTTTATTCACCCCCACTCAAGGACATGTAAGTACATCCGGTTCATTAAACAGATGTGTATTTGATATATTTGCCCCCCTCCCCTCCCCTCCCCTCCCCATTTTCATAGTCAACTAGCCTAAACACCTAAACTTGCACAACATTTACTGATTATTTATTTTTGTCACTGATAAATAAATAAAACATTAAAAATTAAATATCGTCAGTTACAACATTCCCTGTTTCTCATAACCAAAATGTTGTCGCTGTTAGTTTCGTGTATTTTGGCTCAAAATATGATTCTTGTTAGAGACAAAGTTTTTCTATTGATGATGCTTAATTTTTTGTCTTTGAATACTCATTATCAATGACAATGTATCATAGATAACATTTTTTTTGTAGTGGCAAATAAAAAATATATATATATTAAAGAAAATTATATTCCCCAGCTTTGAGATTTATTAAAATGATACTAAGATCCAAATTTTAGTAAAATTGAGACTCCCTTGTGAAGAATGAAAAGCTAATGGTGTTAAAAAATAATTATGATAACAATATAGAAAGTCCTAGTTTTATTTTCATAATACTATAAAGTACAATTTTTTTCTCTATTCAAATTTTTCTTAGGCATTTACTTTTCCTTTTTTTTTTCCTTAATAACAATACATTATTTTAGTCTAAATATCTAACACAATAAAATATTTTACGCATGTGTAAGTAAAATTGAATTTTTTTTAGTGAATCTTCGAAGAGAAAAAGTAAAATTTATTAGTACTGCTAAAATGTAAGCCATGTTATAATATTACAAGACACATAAGTTATACTCTTAAAACTAATTCTAAATATGTCATAGTCTTTAAATTGAAATTCTTGTTTACCATTTCCACCCATTATATTTATTATTTTTAAAATATTAATTAGGTAAATTTTTTTGATTAAAAAAAAATAGATAAAGGTTTTTTTTTGAAAACTAATAGATATATGATATCCATTAATTAAAGAAGAAAAACTTCTAAAAATTAATAAGAGTTTTCTTCTTCCTAATTCAATCTCTTTTTTTTTATTTTTTTTAATAATAATAATTTTCATGAATAAATTTATAGAAACCAGTTGTCTATTTTTTCTATAAGTGCTTGAACATATCTTTTAAATTCATATAGATTTAACATTTTAGATTGTTCATATCGTAAATAAATAAATAAATAACCAACTTTGTTTTAATTTAATATTTAAACTTAATTTTACTTATGCATGTATTAAAATATTTTTCTATGTCAATAAAACAATTATATTAAAATTAAAACAATTGAGGTTAACCTAATGTATTTATATTTAGAGAAAAAAAAAAAAAAGAGTAAGTATTTAGGACTTAATTGAATAGAAAAAAGTAAAAATAGTGTTTTGTAGCATTTTTCTTCAAAACCCTTTTTAGAGTAAATTACACACCTCTCCCTTGAGATTTACTGAAATAGGGTCCAATACTTGTGAAAATTAACACTGTAATGAATTGAAATTTAATGATGTAAAAAAATAATTTTGAAAAAAATACTAAAAAGTCTTGATTTTATTTTCAAAATACTAAAAGTAATTTTAAATTTTTCTATTCAAATCAATCATAATTTTTTTTGTTTTTTGTTTTATAGGTAAATTTTTTTTCCGTAGTAGCAATACATTATGTTATTTTTCATTTTTTAATTTTATTTTTTCTTTCTAATAAAATGGGAAAAAATAATTTACACATGTAGAAGTAAAATTGAATTTTTTTAAGTGATTCTTCGAAGGAAAAAAAAATTTATTAGTACTATTAAAAATCAATAAATTATGCTATAATTTTATAAAAGAAATAAGTTATACAATTATTACTAATTCCAAATAAGTCTTATTCTTTAAATTAATTTTTTTCCACCCAATTTTAAATTTTTATTTTTATTTTTTTATGTTTAATATTCATTAAGTAGAATTTTAAAAAAAAAAAAAAAACTGATAACATAAATCTTGAAAACAAATAGATTTATGATAGTCATTACTTAAAAAATTAAAAATTATTGAAAATGTTTTCATCTTATCCTTTATTATTTTATTTTTATTTTTTGAAAAAAATATTAGTTTATGAATAAATTTATATAAATCATTTGTCTATTTTTTCTAACTGCTAATTGAACTTATCTTTTAAATCATATACATTTATATCTTTAAATTGTTCATATCACGAATAAATAAATCAATCAACTTTGTTTTATTTAATATTTAAACATAGTTTTACTTATACATATATAATTTTCTTAAAAAATTAATAAAAATAATATGGTAGCATTAAAACTAAAACAGTTGAGGTTAATATAATGTATTGATATTACGAAGGGAAAAAATTAGAAAAATAGAGAAAAATATAGTAAAAGTAAGTATTTAGGACTAATTTGTAAAGTGAAAATTAAAAATAGTACTCTTTAGTATTTTGAAGTTAAAATAAGGGCCTTTTTAGTATTTTTTTTCTAAAATTATTTTTTAACGCTATTAACTTTTCATCCATTCCAAGAAAGAGTGTCGATTTCCTAAATTTTAAACTTTTAGTGTTCTTACAATTAAAGGAGGAGAGTGCATTTTTAAAAAAATTTGTAAACACAAGTTAACTTTCTATTCATCCAAGATAGAAAAGTGTTGATTTTTAGATTGAACTTTAGTGTTATTTCTGCAAACGTAACTAGAGGAGTGTAATTTGCTCAAAATTGTATGATTAGAAAAATCACATTATATTAATACTAGCCTCATCACATGCATGTAATTCGCGTGTTTAGAGTTTTTTTTTAAAAATATTTTTCAGGTAATTATATATTAGTTATTTTAATTAGAAAATAATTGTTTGAAATTTTTTTTTTGAAGGTTTCTAGTTAGTTAATTTTTAAATATTTTAATTTTTTGTGAATAAAAGTGGATTTTATTTTTTTTTTAGATAAAAACTAAAAAATAGATAATAATTAAGAAGTTACTTGAAGAGATATTTTTAAATTAGGTTTTTTTTTTTTTTTAAATATACTAAATTGAAAAAAAAAATACCATGTAACATAAAAGAGCAAATTTTGAGAAAAAATTTTGGCAAAAAAATAATTAAAGCAATAGATAGATAGATGGAACCTAAGGAACTTGAATTAGTACGGTCACACCCCACCCAAAGAGTGCCAGTTGGCGGTTTGACACCAACTACTATAAATAACTCAACACTTGCCCCTGCTATGGGGAACTCCATTAACTATGCTACCAGGATTTTTGAGTTCACTATAGACCCAAATGTCTAGCTTTACACTGCCATCACTTATAGGTTTGTTTTGTCTGGGTTTTACATTGAAGACATTTACTTGTATTCTCAAATGGTCCAGGAGTCGATTTTGCCCGATAATTATGCAATCTCTTGAGTCTTGAAAGCTTGTGGCTTCCACTTTGCTTTGAGGTTTGGAAAAGAAGTTCATGGCCTCGTTTCGAAATTTGGGTTGAGTTCAAATTGATCCATAATGATGAAGCTCATGGAACTTTTATGGAAAGCATGGGAAACATGAAGATGCTAGAAAGGTGTTTGATAAAATGCGTGAAGATGATGTTGTTGCATCAACAACTATGATCACTTCCTACCTCAGATATGGATTGTTTGAAGAGGCAATTCGTGTTTTTAACCGACTTCTGTTGGACAGCAATGATGATGGGTTGGTTAGAAATGGAAGATTGAATAAGGCTTTGGAGGTCTTCAGGGATATGCAGAGGAAAGGTGAGTCTGCGAGACCTAATGAAGTTACCATAGTTTGTCTTTTATCTGCATGTTCGCAGTTGAGAGCTCTGGAACTTGGTCAAAGACATCAAGCTTAATCGATTTGTAGGTGGTGCATTGATAAGTAAGTTCTCAAAGTGAGGTGATATTGGTAAAGCACAACTGGCATCTAACAGTATGGAAGATAAATATGTAACTACATACAATTCCATGATTGCAGAATAGGCCATGCATGGGACTGAGGCAGTTGAAATGTTTCAACAAATGATAAAGCAAGGTGTTAGGCCAACTCCATTACTTTTGTTGGTGTGTTGAATGCTTGTAGTCATGGAGGTTTGGTCGAGTTGGGTTATGTGATACTTCATTAGATGACAAAAAAAAAAATATGGGATTAAACCATAAGTTGAGCACAACTGTTGCATGGTTGACATTCTTGGTAGGGTAGGTCTCCTTAAAGAGGCTTAATTATAGCCTCATTACAGGAACGGTTGTGACTCCCGATTATATCATGCTATGTGCTTTCCTAAGTGCTTGTAAAATCGATGGAAACACTGAGTTGGGTGAACAGGTGGCAAAACGTTTGGTGGACTATGATGATGCAGATTCAGGAACTTACATTACTTTGTTCAATTTCTATGCTTCATTAGGGAAATAGGATGAGGTTGTTCAAGTCAGAGCAAAAATGGAAGAAGATGGAATGAAAAAGGAACCAGGATGTAGTTCGATTGAAGTCAATAATAGGATTCACAAGTTCCTTTTAGATGACCTTAGACACCCTCAAAACAAAGAAATTTACAGAAAACTAAATGAGATAAACCATTTGATAAAACTGGAAGGATACTCACAAGCAACAGTGGTGGTTTTACACGCTATTTGTGATAAGCAGAAAGAGTGAGCTTTAGTAATACACAGTGAGAGACTTGCAATATGATATGGACTGATCTTCACTGAACCATATACAACGCTAAGGATTGTGAAACTTTTGAGGCTTTGCAATGATTGCCACTCAATGATCAAGCTCGTTGCTAAAATTACAAGGAGAAAAATTGTTGTTAGCAATGTTAGGGATCGTAACAGGTTCCACTATTTTGAAAATGGGATTGCTCTTGTGGAGATAACTGGTTAAACAAAATGAATGAGTTACACTTTCCCTGATATGACAATATTTACTAACTTAAAATGACATCTCCTTTTAAATTCTTTATTTTAAATTGTTGTTTCCTCTTCATTTATCAGTGCTTCTGTGTCAGGTATCTAGCCTCAAAATTGTGGTATGTCTTCAGTAGTGTTATGATTATTGTATATGATGGATGTTGATGACAGTCACATTTGAAATTTTTTTGAGACTTCTTCATATATCAAGGTAAGTTCATATTTCCTTTTATGTTTTAGTGGGTACATGGATTTTTATATGTAGTTGAAAAAACTTGTGCATGTTTCTGTTTAACAACATATGATGAAATTTTTACTTTGTCAAAGCACCTTTTTCGTTTCTAAAGTTGTAGATTGGGTTGGTATATTATTTGATTGATATTGGAAAAGTTCTTACGGCATTGCAACATGAAGCATAGTTCCAATAGAAAAATTGCTAGCTTTGTTTCTATATTAGGGACCTTTCCAGATAATTTAGAACTGTAGAAATATGGTTACTACCTCACCTTATACTATTTTGAATAATCTTCTTGCCCCAGGATTTCGTTGAAAAATGAGTTATATTATCGGTGACTTACTGTTATATTATTTTTGTGTCTGGTAATTAGCGAAAGTTACTGTTTTAAGGTTTCCTGCAAAGTTTTCCTCTTCTTCCATATGTATATATATAGCTATAGATTTAAACTGCTGTTTCATTCATGATTCTAATCCCCTCTCACAAGCAGATATAAATGGGTCAAATTGCATGCAAATTGACAAACCAAAGTTCTAAGAATAAGAAGGAAGAAAAAAAAAAGAAAGTGAAAAAGACATTGGGTGGTTGTTTTGGTCCCAATATTGATTGGTCTGCTTTTAGAGCATTAGCTGATAGACAGAGTGCTAGTGAGAAGTTATCTGAATTATCTTGGTGGAAGCTCTGATCTATCTTTGTCAGCAATGAGAGAATCAAAATTTCAATTCTCCGTGTTTCTGGTTTTTTTTTTTTTTAACTTGGATTTTAGCTATACTTATCAGGAATGAGACAATCACAAATCATATTCTTGCTTGTGTTTAAGCAGAGCAAGCTTCATGATCATTTTTTGTATTTCTTTCTAGGTTTTTTACTATCAGGATTCTAATTCTTAGATTACTTCTTAGTATTTGAATGGCATTTATACTCTCAGCTTTGTCTTACCTCTCTGTGGCAAGAGCTTCAGATGATTTCTTAGTGAATATAAGATTAAAACCTACATCTCAAACTATATATCAGGCAGTATCAAAATGTGAAGCCTAGAAGCATTCAAGACTTTGTGTGCTTATCATGTGATAAAAAATTTAGGATGGTACTCCTTATTTCCTGCTTTGCTTTGTCTGTATTTATGTGGTAATATTGATAATTTCATAAAGTTGTAATGCTTGTATTTCATTAGCAATTTCTAAGTCGGAGATTGCTATTAGTTTGCATTGCTTCACTCGATAGGGTCGTCAGATTGGTCCCCCAATACATTTTAGAAGATACTTCTAAGTAGTTATTTTGTCAACTAGTTTAATAGCATTGCTGGTTATTATCTCTCAGCCCTTTTCTTTTGCCAGTTCAAAGAATTGTTGTAGCAAATTCTACCTTTGACCAAAAAAAAAAAAAAAAAAATTTTCATTTTAAATAATTTTTAGTTGATTTTATTTTCTTTTACCCACAATGTGATTTACGGATTTTTCATTTTGCCAACATATAATGCACAAACAAAGGAATCAACCACAAAAGAGAGCGCAGGGTGCCAAAGTTGATTTAGTTTCCTTTGTTGGTGTTGACCTCCATGACAAGGGTTGAGGAGGCAAGATAATAACTAATGATTTTAAAAAAAAATATTATTTGGATTAAATAAATTTAGGTAGAGAAAACATTATATATTTCTTTCTCTCCAACAGAACTTCCTGAAGATGATCTAAAATTGACAAATTTATTTGTGTCATTAATTTTTTTTTAATAAATAATTAAATATCATTTATCAAAAGTCAGTTAATGATATAGGTGCAAAATAAATTGAGGAGCATCTGAAGTCAAGAATGAAAAGGAGACACAAATTGAATATTTTGCATTAGTTCATGTGCTACATTATTAGCTTTTCATATAACAAACTGACACAAGTAAAACTGGAACCTTGTCTCAAATACTTGATTTCTTTGAATTTACTAATTTTTATCTTAATAATGTCTTTAAGGCACTCGTTAAAGTAACTTGTATAGCAATACTAAAACTTACACTTTTTTATGAGACTCTTTAGTAATAATTACTCGTTAGACTATATTTTGAGAAGATGATTAGCCACATTTACTGAGAACCAATTCTTATATTGATGAATTAGGTCAATTTGGAGCTCACCCCAAGAAGGAAGCTCTAGTTATCTTTCATTTTGCCCTTGGTTTAATTTGAACCGTTTTAATTCTAATTATTTTAGTAAACAGAGTCCGTGTATATAACTTTAATGAACTAGATATCTATTTCCATTTTATAAATGCATTTTTAGGTTCGCCAAATTGAACTTAGACCAGTTCATTGAGACAACAAAAGAAATTGGAAAATTAAAAAATGACACAGAAAAAGTAGATCGGGAACTTCAAATGTTATTGTTACTATTTGCACAGATCTGGTGCTCACCTCTAACACAACGATTTAATATTGGTGATACTCTAAACAAATTAGAATATGTTACCATGTTTTTTAAAAGTGCTGACAAATAATGCTATTTTCACAATATATAGAAATTAATGGTAATTTTGACAAGAGAAAAAGCACACTTCATAGTTACTTAAACTCTAGTCTCTGTTAGGTCATATACTGACCAAAAAAAAAAACAAAAAATAGTGTACTGAACATCAATGGTCTCCTAATGTCTCTGCAAAAAGAAGGGTCTCTAGGATCAAGATATTTCTGGGCCATTCTAGGTGGAGAATGTCCCCATACAACTTTGCAGATGCTAGAATAGTAGAAAAGAGGGAAAACAAAAATAAGCATGTCAGAGAAAAAAACTAAAATCAATATAACAAGAAAATGGAATTCAGACAACTATATCAAAAAAGAATTTCTTGATAATTATCCACCCTGTGTACGTGGAATATTGGTATTACATTTTCATTCAAGAATGATACATTTCAAAAAAAATTGATTCAATCCCTTCAATTGAAGAACAGTGATGAGCTATTTGATTATTACACTTGAACAGTCTACTTCAATCAAAAATTCTCTCCCCTGTTGAAAATAGTAAAAATACTAGAGAACTAAAAATGCAAAGCACGCCTGGGATTAAAAACACAGCTCTCCAGCTTTCTGGACTTGAAAGATCTAAGTTAGAAGTTTTGGCAGCCTCAAGAAGCTTTCCAGTCAGATCGACTCCAACAATGCCAGCCAATGTACCTGCAGTATTAGAAACTCCCATAACAATTCCTGCATATCTTGGAGCAATATCCATGTGATTCACAGCAAACCCAGCTCTGCCAAGTGCTAAGAAACCAAGAGCCACAGAAGAACAGAATATAGCTCCGCCAGAGGTTCTGAACGTAGGAATTATAATCAATGCAAAAGAAGCAACTAAGAATCCTATCGTGTTCAAGAATTTTCGTGTCTTAGTCACAGACAAGATTCTCTTGGTGACTAAATAGTCAGCAATCACACCACCAATATTTGAGAATATGAACATGTTGAGATAAGGCAACATTTTCGAGGAACCCAATTCTTGAAGGCTAAGTTGAAGACCTAGTTCAAAGTATGTTGGCAACCAATTCATAAGCACATACAAAGCATAATGAAATGTGAAATTATTTACAACAATTGCCCAAACGGGCAAGCTGACCAAGATTTTTTTCCATGGGATTTTGGCAGTTTTGACACCCTGACTTTTTTTGATTGGCAACAAAGATTCCCCAAAACCAGAGGCGGAGGCTTTTGGATGTTCGGACCTAGGTGGATCACTGGCATATGTGAACCAAAGTAAAGACCACATGGCACCCAGTGCAGCCTCAGCAACAAACACAGATTCGGGACCTCTATACTTGACTAGGCTGGGAAGACAAAGCATTCCTGCAGCCGCACCTAGATACATTCCAGAAGTAGTAAGAGAAACGGATCGAGATCTTTCATGGGGTGGAACCCACTGTGCCAGAACAGTATGGATGGAGGGAAAGATAAACCCTTGTGCTACACCAACAAGCAAGCGGGCAATCACCAAAACAGTAACTCGATTGGGGTCTAGTGGGACTAATGCACAAGTCAATGACCATAATACAAATGATAGAAGGAGAACCTTCCTTCCCCCAATTCTTTGAGCAGCCCATCCTCCTGGCACCTGCGAACATGCATATCCATAGTAGAAGGTAGAAAGTATTGTACCTTTGCTTGATTGATTCACTCCAGCAGCATCAGCAGCAACAGTATATGCGATTGAGAAACCAACACGTTCTATATAGCAAACTGAAGTGCAGATAAAGGTTAAAATTACAATCAAGTATCGTTTAGGGAATTTCATCAGTCACGTACTTCAGCTGCACTTTTGAGGTGACTGTTGACTTTATTAAGATAAGCGTGCTCCCAACAGCTCGTTTCTTCTGACAGGTGCTTCAGAAGAATATGGAAGCACATTTATGCTTATCAAACCTTAAAGATGCTAACAGAACCTGAAGGAGTAACAAGGGGGGAGAAACATTCGTTAAACCACTAGGACAATCAAGTGGCAAATCACTACAGTATGATAGTTATAGAAAAGGGGTTAAACCCATCAGTTAATATTGTCCTACCTAAACAGTATGATGGTTAAACAAAAACCTAATCAACTCATTCCATCACTTCCAAAGAAAAAGTGGTTTCTATATGCAAATGAATTTTTGCAAGTTGCTACAGATGCCAAAAATATATTTGACCATATAATGAGACTGATATCCAGAAAAACTGAAGAAAAAGAGAAATCATTCAATGTATTAGTATTACAAGAATCAGGACATTACGCATCTAGATGCATCATAAGGATGAACCATATATGTAAAAGTAAAAGTACTAGGCAGATATAGATACTGTAATTGAGCTTCAATGAATCAACCTTAAGATTCATATATGGTGCAAAGCACAAACACACATGTTTGGTGTCAAGACAAAAAAAAGAAAAGAAAAATATCAATAAACTTACACTTTTCGGAAGTACATCTGGATTGAGAATAAAAGATTTCAATTCCAACTAAATTACACCACCCTACTAAACCTCAAAAGGAAAAAAAGATAAAAGAGGAGGAAATAATGATAGAAAGCCTGATTATAAAAACTCATACTTGTGTTAACTAATTTCTATTAGCATTACTTGAAGGCAATATTGCAGGGTGGTGAGTGAATTTAAGATAATAGAATCATGAGCTTTAGATATGTTCACAATTGAAATATTACACAGCAAAATTTTGTAATTAACAATCGTTAAATAGGCTAAATACTTCTTGTTAAGACATTTCTGTATTTAGATAGATTGAGGAACCATGATACAAGCAATAAGCAAAAAATGTTCCAGTTTAATATAAACATCAATCCCCTTTCCCGGTCTAGTTTGTCCCATAATGAGAGAAAGAGTCCAACAATTAGTGATACACTCTCCCCTAACCGAAATTGTTCAAGCGAGTTTTACCTGTCGTAAACTTATAAGCATAAGTAAGGCAGCAAAGTAGCACATGCTCTTGCAGCAGTTCTATAATTAGAGTTCCAACAAGCAGAGGAAAACTAATTAGATGAAAGGATAACGTTCTTGAAACTGGTAAGCAATGAATTGTATGTTTTGTAAACCTTAAGAAGCTAAGTAAATCTGTATATGTTGAAGATACCTAACTCAGGTGAGCTTGCTTGTCAAAAAGCTATAGGATCACAATTTTTTGTGTCGGATTCCAAGGTCTGATACTTACTCAGAAGCTAAAGAAAAAAAAAACTTCACAACTCCCTCCCCGAAAAGACTTTTTTTAACAAGAAATTGCGTTATGGAAAGACATTTCTCTTGACCAATAATAGCAGAAAAGCACATGCAATTTCCCATCTATGCATGCCTGAGTATTACTATCCAGTTAAGTATTTAATTGAACATAGATTGAATTACTAAACTGACTACTAGCGCTGTAATCTGTTGACAAACAATGGTGGAAAGGCTCAAACTTCCATTAGGAAAACTCTTCTCAAGAAACATTATTTCATGATTTAAGTTGGTTGAATTTCTTAGATTTTAAAATAGTATTAGATTCATTAGTTATTCCATCTCAAAACCTATAACTTTGAAGATGAATATTGGAGAGGTAAAAGCTTTTGATTTATTGACCATTCAAGGAACTCCAATCATTCTTAATTTAGTAACGCCTATCTTTTTCATTTGACATTTCAACACTTCCCTAAAGATAATTGGGAAAATTCCTTCAACATTTGTTCAAATGGTTATTCCAAGTATAGGAGATGTCTCTGAAATTGATCCAAAATAGAACAATGTATACCTACTGGTGCATTGATATGTGGATGGGATGTTCCTAAACAGCTACAATTCAAGACTGGGGCACAAATTAAATGCCCTATCTCATAATTAACTTCCAAACTAAGTGACCCTACATTTATTGATTTTCTATGACTCCGCAAGGGAGATTTTTATGTTATCTTTTGAGTATAACAGAAATAATATAATGGTTATTATTACACAACAATTTTTTCCCTCAAAAGCAATTGTGCCACTTAGATAAATCCATGATGTGTTCTTCAAAATTGAAAGAAAAAAAAATTTCATCACCAGATCTACCCATCTAATATCTAATAAACCACTTTAGATGGAATCTAAAACTAAAAAGGACAAGTTGACATTTTGATGGAAATTATGCTTGGGATCTGGATGTTAACAGTTTGGATTAATGATGGTCAGTGATCAGCTTCAAGCTTTAAGCCAAACAACTAAAAATATTGAAATTATGGTAAGAATTCAAACACTAGGAAAAGAAAGGGAAAAAAAAAAAAAAAGAAGAAGAAGAAGAAGAAGAAGAATAAAAAGAGAAACCCATCATTAAGATGAAAACTATGTTTGGGGTCAGAGTGTTGAGGGTTTGGAAGGATGATGATTTTATTATCAGTTTTGACCATTAAACCTAACAAGAAAAACAACTTGAGAAAAATATGTGGCAGGAGTACACTAAAGAGGATTGGTTTGGAAAAGGTACACGCTATGGATATGCCCAAATATTTTCCATACCTGTACAGAAGATGCTTTTATTATCTCTTCTCAAAATCAGGAAACAGAATTGTGAGAGATTGAGAAACAACTACAAAACTGACCACCGGCAGCTCATTCTTATTCCTTCAAACCCCCTCATGGCCTTTGTAGATGCTTCAAATGTTGGAGTTGGGTTCCAGTTGCAGATTGCAGCCCCTCTTGCAGTGATGAAATCCTCAATTCAGAAACCCCTCGATGTTGCAGCCCCCCTTCTTTCCTTCTTTTCTGTTTTCCTTTTGCTTTATCTCAAACGCTGTGTTTAAAATAAATATCAAAGTAGTGAATCGGTTTTTTGTAGGGCCTTTAAGTACTTGTTTTATTTATTTTTTCTTTTCTTTTGAGCATATAAATTGATGGGCTAAGGTGTTATGCTTTGTGTCCCTTAAATAAAAATAATTTGTGTTATGTTTATTAAAATTTTGTACTTTAAATATTTTGTTAATTATATATTATTACTTTTCCAAAAATATGCTATATATTTTAATCATTTAATTTTTCAAAAAAATAATTTATTAAACATATCCCAAGCTTATAAAATCCGATATCGTATCTGTATCCATAACCGTGCTTCATAGGGTACACACACACACACTCAAACAAATATTTAAACAAGCTACTAATACATTCTGGATGGCTCACAAATAGAAAACAATTTAGAGAGATTTTAGCTTCATATTGAATGAGAAAAGACTAAAAATAAAGAAAATCACAGTGGAATAAAGGGTATAGTAAAGTTAACACTGGAACAGATTATGGAGGCTTTTCACACAGGCCGTTGGCAGTCATTCTCCCTGAGATAAACTTTTATCTCATAATAGAGAGCTTGTAACAATATGAGTGCTAGTTCATATCAACACATTCCAACAGGTAAAAAATTAGAAGATTACCCTATATCAGTAAATGGAAACAGTTTAAATTAAACTAGACAACAGGCATAGCGTGGTGGAACTGTGGAAGGCTAAGGTTGAAGAGTGAGAGAGGACTAGAGGAGTTAAGAGAGAAAAGCAACAAGTTAAGTTGCTGCCCCACAAAACTAAAAATTAGTTAGTTACAATGTAGCTAAAGGATGAAAATTAAGTCTTCAACATGAGATGACATTTCTATTTACTACAATATAACATGTGAACAATCAGAGTTTCAGTAGTAGCCATCAAAGCTGAACATATAAAGGACAGGAGATGAAGCGTAAGTGCCTAAGGTTGTGAGAATCAAGACTTTACAAGAAATTAGCAGACGATTTGCATGGGCTAACTGTAATGTATTCAGTCTAAAACACCACATAGAATAAATCTCAAATTTATAGATATGCTAGTAAACTCTCCTAATTGGACTTTGTTACCTATTGTAGCACATGAAAAGTTCATTGAAACCTAGAGGTGCTTAAATTGAAACTACAACTTCTTCTGCCTAAAAGTTGAAAGTTCAAACTTTCAACAAAACAAGAAACAAGATTGCCAAGTTCCAATGGTCCACACTCTTTTTTTTTACCAGCAAAATCTAGTAAAATATACTAAGCCCGGGTTTTCAGATTGTAAAGTGTGGTCTCAGAATTTATGATAAAAGAAAACAACCAATCATCAGATAAAAAAAAAAATAAATAACAAATAACTCAGTTCCTAAAACCCTAAATTTAAACCCAATTTTACCCACATTCAACTCTGAAAATGCACACAAGCTAACCTCAAATAAGTAGATCGACAATCTTCAGCACCAATGTATCGTTGTACAGAAGTCAAACCAATAAGGAAACTAGATTCAATTCGAGAAGCAAGAGGGACGTCAATGACGGTAATGGCAAAAACAGAAATTGAAGGGGACAGTGACAGAGGTTGAAGGCATGAGAGTCAGTGGAGGAATAAGTGTTAGAGACAGAGCAAGAAGATAGATGGGACGAACTGGCAACAAGACTTGGGGGATGCAGAGATTTGGGATCGAAACGACAGAATGTTGTTCCTAGGATGCGTATTGAAGTCTACACGATGAGCCAACCAAAAGAGACAATTTTTCCATCAGAATTCAGAAGCAATCCCGACATTTTGGTTATTATACATATAATTCTAACTTATCGTAAATTTTATATATTTTAACTATTCAATTGTCAACTGCCACATGATTTAGATCCATATCTTACCAATTATAAATTGATTTAATTAAATAAGATACCCCTTACTTAATTATTAAAGAAAATTACACTTTTTTAAGCGAACACTAAAATTTAAAATTTAGAAAATATAAAAAACTGATAATATTAAAAAATAATTTCAAAATAATATTCAAATTCTAATTTTTTCTTCAAAATGCCAAAATATTATATTTTAAATTGTATCATTTCCAAATAAGTTCTAAATACTTACATTTTCTATATTACTCTTAATTTTTACTTACTATTTTTTTCACATAGCAATATCATATGTTAAACTTATTTTTTATTAATTTTAATTTACTCTTTCTAATAAAATAGGAAAACAAATAGTTTGCACAAAACTAGTATTTCTTAGGGCCTATTTAGTATGCCAATTACAAAAATTAGACTGTCTATAAGTTATATTGTATAAGTACAGTTGATTTATTAACCATAAATCAAATATGTGTTTGGTATGCAGATGAATAAGTCAGGTTGATAAATTTAATATGTGTTTGGTATATTTATGGTGTAAGTTAGTTTGAGTATTCAATTACAATAATAAAAGGCTTCTTAGAAGAAAAAAAAAAATTACAATAAGGGGACATTTATTTCGAGTCATAAGAAATACTCATGTGGCATATGTTGCTCGGGTAAAGTAATTCCAGGTAAACATTTTTCAAATAAAAACATTGTTTGTGTTTAATTTGGCTATTTATTATCTATAAGATAAAAATAGATTTCAATGCCCTTGTTTGGTTATAAAACACTATTTCTTGAAAAGTTATATATTTTTACAAAAATACCCTTATACAAAATTAAAAGCTACATATAGTCAACAATTCAACCTCTTTAGAGAGAAATTTTGGATACCTAAATACCGTGTATCTAACCAAAAAGAAAAGAAAGCTAATAACGTAAAAAATAACAATAATGAATAACAAAAGATTTACTAATAAAAAATAATGTCGTTATAGTTCTTGTACAAACTTGCTATTAAAAAATAATAAGTGAATGTAGATAGTTAACAAGCTACAAAATTTTTAAATGCCTCTGGATAAAACAAGTGCACGTAGATGCCTCTGTAATTACTATATAAACTTGCTATTATTCTACAACTAATTTATCACTTATGCTATCATTTATGTATGACTACATAACATACAATAACATACTGCCAAGTGTTGCTTCCTAACATTCTATCCATGGAGACTAACTTGTTGCTTCCCAAACAAAAACCAGAGTATATGGCCTTTGTTCTAGAACCTGCACGAACTAAGAAATAATCCATACCAGGCCCTGGATGCACTAAAAAATTAAACCATATACCATTATACAAACTTGCTATTATTCTACAACTAATTTATCACTTATGCTAACATTTCTTTATAACTACACAACATACAGTAACATAATATCAATTTCTTATCCATAAAGACTAACTTGCTGTTTCCCAAACAAAAACATATGGCCTATGTTCCAATACCAAAACCTATATGCACTAAGAAATAATTCATACTAGACCTTGCATGCATTAAAAAATTAACATGTACAAACTTGCTGTCCGTACCAAGCCTTGACAAATGATATTTAAAAAAATGAATAATCACACCACTCAACTATGTCCCCTGATTTTAGTTGCCAAATGCAAAATAGAAATCCTATAATATTTTAAACTATCGGAGATGAAACTAAACTTTTGACTTTGAGAACATAAGAAAACCAAAGCCAATTTCAAGACATGACAGTTGGCTTCAACTTAACTTTTTCCCATTCTCTTTGTGCTAGAACTTCCAGCAAACTACTAGTTTCTCTACTTATACAACTTCGGCAAGATCACTCAACCTAGAAGCACAAGAAGATACATTGGTTCTCTGTGCTTGGTGTTGCAGATGCATCTTTTATTTTACTAAAATGCCTTGGAACCCACCAAACTCTCAAACTTTTGTAAAGGCTTTCACTATAGAGTAAAAATCCACCACCAATTTTATTAAATAATGCTTGCAAACACTTAACTAGCCCTTCATGGCCACTTTTTACCCCAAATTTACAAAACTTACCATAAGCCTCCCACTCATTTCAACAACAAACACAAATATAGAGTATAAATGAACCAAACAAAGTGAAGCAACAAAAAATATTCACTTTCTAAAAGTAAAGCAACAATACAAGAAAGCAGTTGGTGATTCTATCATAAAGTTAGTGTAAAGTTCTCATCTCTTTACCAAAAATAATGCATCAACAACCAACAAAACATCCAACTAAACTAGTTAATATGCCTCCCTTATGTGATCTTAGCTAGTTTTTGCTTTAAAAAAAAAAAAAAAAAAAAAAAAAAAAAAAACTTTAGTTTGTATAGAATCCTTGAAAATTACTTCAGCCTGTCCATTTTTTGATAATCTTATACAAACTCATTCTCATATATACTTGTTATTGAAACAATCTAAAAGATTTTACATAACTTTATATTAAGATAACATGTATACTATAAATAGTTAGCTAACCTATACAAGTTTGAGGCTTATAAGAATAACTAAAAGTGAACAATGAAAATGTTATAACCCTCATAACCTGATAACGAAAAATTGAGTTTTAAGACACAATGTGTAAATTTTTGTTATAACATTAACAAATTAAGTAAATAATAATATAGTTAAACATGTTATAATTTAATATCTTAGTGTAACCTTACTATATGACTTTTTTATTTATTTTAATGTTGAGTATTGGTTGTCATAAAGTAAATAAGATTGTGATCAAGTAAATTCAAGTGAGTGAGTAATTAATGTATAGTATAAATATATCAAGATTTAATCTCCATCACAAGTAAATGAAATAAGTAAACAATACAATTAACACATGTATATATATACATCTTTAAAACTAAGAATAAATTTGCACCACATGTTAATAAGCCAAAAAGTAAATATATATATATATATATACGAATAAATAAGTAAGTATAGAGAAAATTGTTGAAGGAATTTCCACCATATATTTCAAACATTGAGCAAGACTTATTTTACTTTTTGTTTCTTTTCCTCCTTATTTCTTTGACTTGGCCAATTTTTCCCATGGAATTTCCACCGCCTTTGGACTTTATTTTTCCCTCTATTCTGCTTTATTTTCCTCATTCACGAAGCTTCCATCTTTTGATCTTTCTTTCAAGCTACTGAGTTTTGTAGAGTTCCAAGTTTGCCTTTCTTTAGTATGCCGTGTAATTGCCTTAATTGGCATTTCCTTCCTTTAGTTCTTTAGCCATGGTGGCAGCAAAAAGCAACAAGGCAATTAGCCCTTGTTTGCCGTGCATTTTCCTTTAATTATAGTTTGCTCTTTCATGTATGGTTGTTATTCCTCTCTTATTTTTGGCAGTAAAATTAGTTGGGATGGCAAGAAAAAGTTTAGCCTTTGCCCTCTATTCAGCCTTGCATCTCTTGTATTATGGCTGCCTCCTCTTTTGTAAGGTTGATTGGGCTGGTTAGTGAACTTGTTTTGCTTGACTTGGTCATTGATCTTGTGGCTATTTAGTGTATCAATTTTGCTTGTCTTGGATGGTGGTTTGTAGCCTTGGTTGGTTATGAGTTTAGCCTCCTTCCTTGTCTTTGTATGTAATTCTTTCCTTCTAAATTTGCTTTGTGCATTTCCCTTGTTCATTCGAGTATACAACCTTCTTGTGTAAGTTGTAAGCATGTATTGGAGTTAGGGGACAGTTTGGTGCAACAACTTCAATCTTGAATTCCATGTTTTGCCATGAGTGTAGTTACTGTTTGTATGGTTTTTGTGGCAACCAAGTCTTGGGGTTAGAGGTTCTTGGAGTTTCCTTTAATTAATGGTAATAATCTTCTCTTGTTAAACTTGATTATCATTTTATTGAGGGTTGGCTTTAATAACTTTTTGTTTTTATTATGGTTATTGATTTTCTTGAAGTTAAGTATTATTCTTTTAGTCCTTATAAAAGTTAGATGTGAAGTTGGATTAAAAATTGAGTAGAGGAATGGTATTAAGAGTAACTAGTAATTATGTCAATAGAAGTTTGGCAAGGGTGATGGTTAAACTTTTATGACCTATGTAAGTAGTAACTAAGTAATTTTATAGTTAACGATGAAATTATTAGTATTGTTGAATTGATGTAATTGGATTGATTCTTTGGTATATGTATATGTATATACACATACATGTGGGGTGAGATTGAGAATGCCTTTAAGGTGTTTGATAAAAGGCCTAAATGAAACTAGTTGTAATGGAATGAATTAACTTTGGTGGATTTAGTTTCTGGGTAATTAATTATTGTTGGAATTTGAATAAAAAATTCCTAAACAAGAACAAAGAATGGTTGATTAATGTGATGAATTGAGGATTTGATGATAGTGAGTAATAAGTATGAACAAAGGAGGGTTAATTGTGAGTAGAGTGTTGGAAAAGGTTAGTAAAGGGGGTCTTGAAGGGGTGCAAGGCTAGATTCGTGGATGAAAGAAATTTTATGTTTCGAGTGCTTTTAGGGCTAAATTAAATTAAGAGTTCAAAAGAGAAAGTGTAGCTTAGGGTCTTGAGGTGATGTCTACAAAATTTTGTAACCTCATTCCAACTATATTGATTATTGGAGCTGCTGGACTGAGTCTAGATCCATACATGATTTTTAGTGTGCTTTAGTCAGTCTGGGAGACTTTGTCGGGTTTGTAGATAGAATTAGCATAGGACTTCCAAATAAAAGTTATTCCTAGTATACTAAAGAGAAAATCTAGAGTTGTGCAGGTTTTAATTCCTTGTTATGAATATTTTGGAGGTGATGGAAGTTAGGCTATGATTTTTCGAGTATTGATTGAACCTATTTTAGTGTAACTAACTTTATAGGGTCTTAAATGATGAATTAGGGGAAAAGTGCCGAAAATTAAATGTTTCTAACATCTTGAAATGTTATATTGGAAAGTTTCATAATTTATTTCTTAAGTATGATAATTCTACAAGCATTAGAATACACATCAGGTAACTAGAATTGTACGAGTCCCCTGTTTTTGGTCCATGTAAGGAATTAAATGAGTTCAAGGCTGATTTTAGGAAAATTTTCTAAATAAGAAAGCTAGTGTCTTCCTAAAATTAATGTTTCAACTTGGTTTTATTAAATTTTATTTAGTATCTAAGTGAAAAAAAAAAAAATATCCAAGGAGATTGTGAAATACCTAAAAGAATTATACTTTAAAGAATTAACTGTACTAATATACACATTAAAATAATACATAAGATACTATCTAGAAAGATATACTTGTCTATTAATAAATCCAACAAACAAATTTGGATTTTCTTTTTCCTAGAGAAAATTATATACAATTAACTAAGGTAAGGTCAAAGCTGCCAAAAATCCTGCGTTTTGTAGAATTTGATGCAACTTCAAAGAATAAACTGTATTGATATATAAATATAAAATTTCAAATGATATACCATTATAAAGATACATGTATCTAGTATTTAATAAATTTTACGAAACTAGATTTGGAATTTCCCAGAATAAGATAGGACTGTTAGAGTTAACACTGGTCCAAACCCCAAGTTTGGATAGTTTCAACATCTCTAACTCCCTTTTCTAATTGTTTCCTTCTACTTTATGCATTTTCAAGACATCTAAAATGTCTTTTCATTATCAACCTTATCACATAAAGTATAATTCATGCTACTTAACATGTAATGGCTTAATGGAAAACTTTTATAAAAAAACTTATATAAGTCGATATATAAGCTTAGTAATTAAAACATTATGACAATAACGTTTATGAACTAAGTATTATTTGGAACTATGAATTTTAGTTACCGACCCTACGATGGGTTCGATGACACATGTGAGCATAAGAGGAAATGACGAACAAGATTTATAAGCCAATGAGTGGTTAATTGTACACACACACACTTTTATATATATATATATATATATATATATATATATATATATTATACAGAGACAAACAAGAATTGTATTGCTATAATTGAGTTATTGGAATTATGTTTAATGTTGAAAATTGGTTGTGGTTGATAAGAGCTAACAAAGTAAATTTTTTCTTTAAAATGATTTTTACTTCTATAATTGAAATCCAGGTGCACATAGGATGTTTTAATTTAATATTTTGATATGAGATTTTTTTTATTCTAATTAGTTTTTTTAAAGAATTGAGTGCTCAACCTCCAATGGGATGGATTGTGTACAGAGATTAATCTGTTGTGTGAGTTCTAAATGTCCCGTGGGGGGGTGATACTGTTGTATGATACTAAGTTACTCAGTTGGCCATTTGCTTGTTTTGTATGATTTGTATGATTCGGGTGCTCTGATTTCTGTTATTGGATTATATATTGTGTTGAATTGAACTATGTTTGCTAAGCTTTCTAATTCCATAATTGGTTATGAGTAATCTTATTAGTTATTTAGAATAAATGATATATTGATATTAGTTAATTACATTATACACATGTGTTGAGTGATGCTAATATCCTTTGGGTTCTTTTCTACTCACAAAGTCCGTATGACTCATTTCTCTTTTTGTTGATTTTTTTTTTTAGTAATATGATCTCACTAGACAACAATTATCGATACTGAACTTGCCGAGTGTTGGCCAGCAAGGAAACTCTGGGGAATCTCAATCTTGAAGTCAATGGTGAACATTTGCAATCACACTAGAGCTGTGAGGAGTCTAGTTTTATGTAATGTAATAGTATAGTTATTTGTTATTGTGATGAGAATCAAAGTGGAGATCTTTATTGTTTTTGTTGTTGTGGTTGTTATTGTATAAAAATAGGAATATGTGTTTATATGTTTTATAAAATTTACTTTTATTCTATAGTGTAGTCAAAAGTCATGTTCATTTCATGTTTTTTTTTGAAGTCAGGGTTACAGAGGTTTGGTTATCTATTCTTCTGGCCAGTTATAACTCTATTAGGGATTTGATAGGAAAAGTTATTTTTTATCTTTCATGAGCAATTTTTTCCATTAAAGTAACACACACACAGACTCACAATAGAAGAAAACAACCAGACAAATAGCATTTTGTTTTAATGTGCATTAACTATAAAAAAAAAAAAAAATCAGGATTAGGAGCTTCTATCCTACTTACTATATTTTTATGTTTTTTGCTAGTTACTTATTTTGTATTCAACTTAGACAAATGCTTGTACGCAGATATAAGGAATAGTAAGTTGTACCTTTTAGACCACCCTAAGGCAAGTACTATATTTAGAAATGAGGTATATATTGTTCCATTATTGTAAAACCACTTTACTATCCACTTCTATTGTTTCATTAAAAAAACACAATTAATTGTTTTACTTCTTTTAAAACAAGTGGAGATAACTAATGAAAATTGATGTTTTTAATTAATCAGCATTCATCACCATAGTAGCCTTCATAATATATCTCTTTAGAAGTTTTCAGAACTTCAACAAGAGGAAAGGGTCTGTATTAGACCATACAACATTCTCATATATGCAAATAGAAATTCAATCTAATTCATGACCTTTTTTGTCTCAGATTTTTGGGCATTAAATCAATAATTGCCAACTAAACCCTAAAATCTCAAAAGTCATCATCCCAAAAAAAAAATTCTTCTTGTAGCTTTGCGAAACACTAACTATAGGGATGAACGTCAGGTAGTAACAGAGGGATTGATTTGGAGGCCTTCTCAACAGATGGAGAAACGAGCTTCGAGCACTAATGGAGGCCTTGCCTCTTCCTTTGTCAGCTGGGTTGGGGATTGATATAGAGAAGAAGGTGAAGGTGAAGAATGGAGAAGTTGAACGTGAATGTGAAAAATAGAGATAGTGAAGACCATTAAGTTTTCAAGTCTCAGATTTGGACTGTAGCATTAAGGGTAGGCAAATTTATTCTTATGAAAAAACTTTTGTTCAAGTAAAAATTTCAACTCTTGAAATTAACATTGGCATAAACTATTCTAGACCACGTTTTCTTGGATAAAAAAATTGATAACCCAAAACAAACACCCCCTAAAGGTATAGATAGCATCACATATTATGTAAAAAATTATTCTTTAATTATTTATTAATTTTCCTAAAAAATTATATATTGATTATAATAGTTTTTTAATTCAAACAAAATGAACATTTTTTTTTTAAATGTGACCTTATAATTAGCTTTAATATGAGAAAAAAAAAATAAATGAGATTATCTAAAACATTTTTAAAAAAAAAAAAAATTGCATTGAGTGTAATTCTAAATTTATATTTTAAGGCCAAGCTAATCTATTTGTATGTGAGAATGCAATTGGATTTTCATAAGTTGGTTAACATTAACTTATGCAAATTGCCTATATGGTTTAGATTAGATCAGATTGTGATTGGCTTAATTTGTAGGTTGAGAAATCCAAACACACCCAATATGCAATCAGAGCTTCCCAACTAGCAATCAAAGCTGGCCGATGCTTAACAAATTTTGTTTAAGTTCATTCATAAAGAGAACATGTTTAATTGAATAGTTCTCATTTCAATGTTACCTATTCATTCGATCTTTTTTTTTATTGTTGTCTCTAAAGGTGACAAATCCATTGTTGATTATCTTTAGGGAGCTGAATTTATCATTCTCAGTAGTCATGTGTCTTGAACTTCAACTATCCAAAACCTCTTAAGACTATTCCTCCTTTACTTTAAGGTAGACTTGCATAAAAAGGGTTATTTGGTCTTAGGTACCTAAACTTTCTTGAATCTTGACTTTTAAGTTTTAGCTATTAATGGGGGAGGTTTTGGGATCTTGGGAACCAAAATCATTTTTTCTTTTCATTTGTATATTCTCTTTCATTTTATAGGAAGAAACTGTGTAACTAGCGTGGCAACAATAATGGCATACTCTATCTACAGCTTTACGAATTTTGCTGATGTGTCACTCAAATCATTAATTTTCTCTTTAAGTTCTTGATATTCATGGTCAACAGATGAAGATACTTGTATATTAGTTGATATAAAATTTGTTTTAACTTTAGCATTGGTTTGTGATTTTATCTTCTCATTTGTTGTTGATAGTTTAGTTTCTAGCCCTTCATTTTAACTTTTAAATTTGCTATATTTTTTTTATAGCATTTCTAGGTTATATAACAATAGTAGCTTATTGTTAAGCTAAAACATTAAATGGATCATGCAAGTCAACAATTGAGAAAGAGGATGTTACCTCATCAACTGCTTAATCAGCTAACTCATTAGCTTTCAATTATGTTAATTGATCATTTGCAGTTGTATCTTTAGTTGTTGAATAGCTAGTAGATGAGTCAATTAAAGCCATAAGACATTGGTTGGCTTCTTTTTCCATCCATCTACCTTAATATGAGCTATCTTTGGAGTATGAGTTGAATTTCTTTCTTTTTAGACACTTATTCTTCATGTGCTCAGGTTGCTTATACTCAAAGCAAATGGAACCTTCATTCTTTTTGGCGTTGATATCATTTCTTCCTTAGTCTTTTTTAAAAAGTCATCTTGATGATCATTTCTTAAGAAATCTTTTGAACTTCCTAGTGATTAAAGTCAAGTCATCTTCTCCTTCAAAAGATTCATCACTTGAATCTGTAGTAGTTTTGAAGGCTACAACTTTACCTTTATGATGTTTTCCTTCTAGCTCTTTCTTGCATTTCATGAGGTATTACTGAACCAAGCAACTGATCTAAAGTTAGGATTTCAAGATTCTTGGCTTCCTCTATGACTGTCTTCTTTGCCTTCTAGCTTTTTGGTAGACCACCAAGGATTTGCATCACCATCCTTGAATAAGTTTTGCAAAGTCCTTTTAGTGCATTGATAATGTTGGTGAACTTGGAAAACATTTTAGAAATAGTTCATTAGATTTCATTTTAAAGCCTTTATAATCATGTACAAGCAAGTTTATTTTGGACTTCTTAACTTGAATTGTGCATTTGTGTGTGACATTTAGTTGAATTTAGATTTAAGCTTTTAGTGCATTGATGATGTTGTCGTACCTTAGTATGAAAAACAAATAAGTATGAAAGTTAGGCTTTGGGAATTCTCAAGGTTACTTATAGATTGCTTGTCTTTTCAAAGTTTTATTTTTTCTTTTTCAAGAAGTGAGATGCTTAGGTTGTCCATTCATGCTTTATAGAATTGCTTTAGCTATTTCTTAGCAAAAGAAGACCCATTAAAAGATTTTAGCTTAGAGACGAAACCTTGGGCAACACCTTTAAGGTTGCTTCAAGAAGTATGTCATTTTGGTGCAACCTTGACTGTGGTGCACTTTTTTTGGCTCTATGTACTATAGACATTTGTGTTGTATTTGACTACCTTGAAATTCGTGAGAGGACACAACATTTTTCTAAATATGATTAGCTAAGAATGAGTTTGTCCAATTGATGGAATATTTGACTTTTAGCATATACAAGATGTTCAATTGTTGTCATTTAAATAAATCAATAAGCATTGGTGACTCTCAACTATTGATTGTCTTCAACTGACTAAGCACTGAAATCTTCAACAATTCTTCATTTAATGGAACAGTATGGTTCATCCTTCAGCTCTTCCTTCATCATCTTCACTTTTTATTTTTTTAATTCTCTAACTCTTCATCCTTCAACTTTTCATTATAATGTTCAATGCTTGATTTTTCAGTGGGATGCTACTTTAGCAGATAGCTTGTTAGTGGATTAACTTAGCAGATAGCTTGTCGGTTGATTAACTTCAACAAATAGCTTCTCAATTGATCAACTTTAGCAGATAGTTTGTTCTTGCAGTTGAGTGACATTCGACTATATGATTGAGCCACTTAATCACTGATCACTTTAACTAATTTAGATTCTTGCATTCAACCTTTGATTTTCAGCATATGAATATGAAAAAAAAAAACTAAATTAGATTTTTTTTTTTTTTTTTTCATATGTATTATAATTTATTTTGTAATTATCAAAATCATAAGATTTAAGATAATATAAAATTGATAATCAAATTAGCATTTGATTCAACATAAACGACCAAGACTTTTTATTACACAATGATAGAAAGACATTATTTCACCAATGCTCTCACTTAGGGATGGCAATGGGCTGGGTCTAATGACGAGCTGGGCCCGGCCCCGTACTAATGGGCTTGCAAAATACCCATTAAAATTATATAATGGGCATATAATTCGGGTATGGGTAGTTTATAACATTACCTAATGGGTCTGGACAAACCCGTAAAAACCCATCTACCCGAAGACTTGAAATTCTTCCTCTAGCCTCTCCGCGTTCACCCTTCGCGTTCATCCCAAACATTGCTTTTCTTCTTCTGGAGATTCAGTTTCAGTCTTATAAAGTGAAGTGCTTACCTGGGTGTTTCCCTTTCCTTTATGGGTTTTCACTAAGCAAGCGACTGTAGGATTTTCAGTTTTCTTCTTTTTGGAAAGTTAGATCTGGTATGTTTCACCAATTGTGGGTTATGCATCTGGTTTTCTTTACTATTTTATGGTACTACATTTTTATTTCATGGATATAAAAATTGTATTTTTATGTCATTATATCATGTGGGTGATGTTAAACTTAGCGTAAATAGACTGTGGTGATTTTTTTTCTATTAGGTTTCAGGAACGATTTGAAGTTTTTTAACCTTGAGGTGGCTCTTGATAGAATTAATTCTTTTTGAACTTTTTATAGTTGTATGCAAATTTGTGAAGTAAATAAGATTGAACTTTTTATAGATTTATATGTAAATTAGAATTTAGAAAAATGATAATTGCTAGTTACTTGTGAAGTAGGAAACGTATATGAAAACAACCTGAATGTTTGAGACCTAAGCCAAGGTGAGGATCACTCTCCAACGATTTTAGAAATTGAAGTAATCTGTAATAGTTTTGGAGTACATCATCATTAACTGCGGGTTTAAATTAGACATTATGGGAAGAAAGTGATATGCCAACCAAGACTTGGCATGTACAGCCCCCAACTTCTATCCTAAGTCATTCATATCACAGAAATCTCTGGAAAATCCACCGGTTAGTCTAAATAAGTATAATTGTTGTAGTCATCTGGAAAACGAAAGAAGAAGAAACTTAGTAAGAAAACTACACATTACAGAGGTAGTATTAGTGACTAGATTGAGCTCCTTGTGCACCTGACATCTTAATTTGGCTATGATCTTCTTTCTTTCTCAACTTTGCCTGCTCAAATATCACCAGTTTCTGTCAATTTGCTACCTTCTTATCTTCATTCTCTCAATATATAAAGTTGGGCAATGGGAAACATGATAAAACTGGATTCTGCAACCTCACCCAGTTGAGGCTATAAAAGGGTTTCTTGTGTTCAACTTGTCAAGTTGATGACACATCTCATTAACAATGACCCACTTGGCATCTATTTGCTCATCCTCCTTGCTACGTGTTACTCCAGTAAAAAGCTAGATGGAAGATTTTATTTCATTTGGATGGATAATATTGTGAGGCTTATTTTTTGCTTTGTCAATTGTCATGCCATGCCCTGCCAAATACAAAAATTCTATAGTCAATTGTCATGCCATGCCCTGCCAAATACAAAAATTCTGAAGAAACATAAATGTGAGAATAGTTAACTTTCCAGGATGCCCATTTTGAACCTACAATTGTTAATTTCCTGGCCCAATATTTAATTCTAATATATAACTAGAATCCCAAAAAATTAAATAAATAAAGAAAAATGGGAGGAAGCATGGGACCAATATATATATATATATATATAAATAGCACGTGAGGGTGCTAAACATGATGTGCATCAATATATATAAATATAAATATATATTGATGCACATCATGTTTAGCACCCTCACGTGCTATTTATTTATTTTTTTGGATAAATTGTCTTCATGCATATGTACTTGTGAGTTGTCAAGTTAGACTTGTAGTTGTAAAGTTAGACTTGTGAAGTGACGTCTACTTTTCTTGTTAATGCTCTTTACGTCATGAAATTCAAAAGACTAAATAGCATTGTTTATGCAACACCTAAATGACAAGCTATTGCCTGAAAACTCATTTATATGACTTTGTGTTTGCAAACTTTGTTATCTACTGAATTTCTTATATTTGTGCTATAGTAGCTTACCTATGAATTAAGATGCTGAGTTATATACTGCAAAATGCTTACAATTGTCCTAAGTTTCCTACGTGTTGGCTTGTGATGTTGTTGTTTGTTGCTTTGATTGCAATTAAAACTATGAAATTGAAGGAGTAAATTGAGAACTATGCATTATAATAAAGTAATCATGGGTAGAATTTTTGTCCTAAACTAGCAATATGCTTGCATATAACCTTACTTAGTTGACAACTGGCTAGGTTTCATGAATTGAATCTATCTAAGCGTGTATATTCATGACATATCCTCTTATATTCATTCTATATATTTAGCAATTTAAGCATGTATAATTGACTCTACTCTTTAACTGCGATTAATATTTGCAGGAAATGTTGTCTTATGTCGGTACTTCTGAAGGGTCTTCACCTATTGCAAGTCATCAACCGAATACAATAGATGATATTAATGATCATATTGATGTTGATGAAAATGAAATTGACTCTACTCTTCCTTCACAAAAAAGAAAGAAAACGAGTGCTGCTTGGAACCATTTTCAGAAAAAGAAAATTAATGGAGAGTATTGTGCAATTTGCAACTATTGTCAGAAAAAATTGTCTGGAAAATCGGCAAATGGAACTAACCACTTACTGAGGCATATTAATAGTTGTCCTGAGAGGAAAGAAGTGAATGAACCAAATAAGACAGAAAAACAAAAAGAGATCATGTTTGACCAAGAAAAGTCAAGAATGGATCTAGCAAAGATGATCATTGTCCATGGCTATCCTCTTTCAATGGTAGACCATGTTGGATTCAGGAAATTTATCCATGGTCTTCAACCAGCGTTTAAAATGGTATCGTGGAATACAGTGAAAGCAGACATTATGAAGATTTATGATTGTGAGAAAAATAATACAATGAAGTTGATAAAGAGTAGCCAAAGCAAAGTTGCTTTTACATGTGATATGTGGACCGCAAGCAATCAAAGGAAAGGCTTTATGGCAATCACAGCTCATTTTATAGATCTTTCATGGTCCTTGTAAAGTCAATTATTGAGGTATTACTATTAGTTTTTTTTTTTTGGTTTATCGTAAAACATTACTTGAATATAAAATTGATTTGTTTCTTATAATTTGTTCTAGGTTTGCTTATGTACCATGTCCACATACAAATGAAGTTCTTTGTGATGTGTTAGTTGATTGCATTATAGATTGGAACATGGATAAGAATATCTTAACTATTACCTTGGATAATTGCTCAACTAATAATGCCACGATTGATACTCTTAAGAGTAATTTGGACCTCTCTTCTTTTATTATGAATGATGATTTGTTACATATGCGTTGTGCTGCCCATATATTAAATTTGATTGTTAAATATGGGTTGGAAGTTATTAAGGATAGTATAGAAAAGATTCGTGAAAGTGTAGCATATTGGATAGCAACGCCAGAAAGAAAGGAAAAGTTTGAGGAGGTTGCTCGTCAATGTCATGTTGCTTGTTCAAAAAAGTTAGTACTTGATTGTCCAACTCGATGGAACTCGACATATTTGATGCTTCAGACAGCTTTAGTCTTTAAGGATGTCTTTTCACGATTGAAACAACGTGAAACCCAATACAAGATAGAGATCAAAGAAGAAGAATGGGATTTTGCAAAAGATATTTGTGGGAAATTGAAGATATTTTATAATACTACTGAGTGTTCTCAGGAATCAAATATCCTACCTCAAATATTTTTTTTCATAATGTATGTAACATCAAGCTGATATTAAAAGAGTGGTAAGCAAGTACAAATACTAAAATCAAAGAAATGGCAGCAAAAATGATTTCCAAGTTTGACAAGTATTGGTTTGAGATATGTGATATGATGGCTATTGCTTCTGTTTTGGATCCCAGATATAAGATGAAGTTAGTTGAATTTCATTTTCTAAAACTTTTTGGGAAAACTAACTATTCTTATGAGGTTGAGAGAATTTACAAAGTATGTTGTAAGTTGGTTGCTGAGTATCAAGTCAATTCGCATGATTGGTTTAGTCAACATAGTGGATCATCTCAGGATATGATTGACATTGATTGCCAAGATATGTATGACTATGATATGTTTATCTTGAATGAAAAGAAATCTAAGAAGTTGAAACTTCAATCTGAGTTGGATAATTACTTAGATGAGGATGTTATGCCAAGAACAAAAGATTTTGATGTATTGCTCTGGTGGAAATTAAATGGAATCAAGTATCCGACTTTGCAAGCAATTTCTCATGATCTCTTAGCAATTTCTGTGTCTACTGTTGCTTCAGAGTCTACATTCAGCACTGGTGGTAGATTGATTAGTCCGTTTCGTAGTAAACTTCATTCAGAAACTGTGGAAGCATTGATGTGTGCTCAAAATTGGTTGTGGGCTACTGAAGGTAATATATTATTATTATTCAATTAATTTTGATGTTTATTTTAACTTTGTTATTTGTATTAAACTTTTATATTTATATTATTCTTATTCTTATTTGTTTACTTGTAGGAGGTGACGGGACAGTAGATGGTTATGCAGATGTCTATGATGCTTTTACTGGGGACAATTCAAGTAATACTTAAAGTAATATTTTTATTTACTGTTGATTCATTTATTTTATTTTGCTAAATATCTATTTGCTAGAATTAGGTTTTTGATAGAAAAATGTGAGTTTGAGTTTGATGGGTTTACTTTTGGGTGTTGTTAGGTCATCAAAGTTTTTCAAGAATTGGAGATAGACCTCAGAAGCTTATCTAATTCATGGCAAGTCAATTGGAATAATCACCATGAAGGTTTTGAGGAATTGATCACAATTTATATGACCACTTATTTTGCTAGGATACTACAATACGTTTAGCTTTTCAGAATTTGTTAATCATTTAACATACATGTTGAGAACTTTTTTCTCTTTGCAATGTATTTACCACTCTTATTTCTGTGTGTTGGTTGGTTTGAATGAATGTGGAGATGGATTGTTACAAGTTGGTTGTTTATTTGAAAATATTATAGTTTTCTTCCATCACAGCATTAAAAGTAGAGGTACATATAGTTTAATTTATCAAATCAATTAAGCATTAGTTTTAGCCACTTCAACCAGGGATATTTCCACACTAGGGATATTTACTTTTTTGACCAAAGATTATCTGTTTTCTTGTACTTAAAAAACAAAATAAGTTATATTTTCTTATGTATTACAAAACTTTTTGTAACATAAAATAAACATAATTGATACAATGTGACATTAACCCATGTTTACACACACAGACACACAAAATTGAAACAATTGCATATAAGTTAGAAAAGAAAATATTATTTTTACAAAAATTCGGATCACGGGCCAGGCCCAGCAATTCAGGTATGGGCCTGGGCATGCCCACATATAAATGGGTCTCTAATAGGTCTGGGTAAATATAGGGCTGGGTATGGGCCCGACCCGAACCGGCCCATTGCCATCCCTACTTGAAATAGTTTAGAAGCCTCTTATTTCTTCCAAGGATACACTAATTAGAGAGTGTAAGATGAGACTGCGTACATGAAACTTTCAATCCGTAATAATGGTCACTACCTTTCTAATATCATCAATTTTTTATCAGTCTAATGGAAAGGAGGGAAAACATATGGTATAACAACAACGACAGTAGGCTACCTAGGTTGCCACATAAAAATTTGTTTGTCTATGTCATCTATGTCTATTTTAATTTGGTCAAAAGATGACAGTAGAGATAGAACTAACATGGTTTTGAAATTACAGAAATCCAATCACAATTTTTTAACTATAAATGATATTGAGCTACAAGGCAAACCATAAGACCATAAACGTAATTTAGCCTAAAATTTAAGAAATAAATAATAGAACAAACTAAATTATATTTTTAATCCCTATAATTGAATGAAAAAGCCACTTTTGTCTATATACTTTAAAACCTCAAAATATAGGTAGAACCTATAATTTTTAAAACTCAACAATGTCATCCCCGCCGTTAGCTCCATCCATTTTGACTTATTGGCAACTATGTTGACTTAATGGAAACTACAGTGAATGACGTAGGTAACTTGCTTGCTATGTGACATTTATAAAGAGTAAAAAATGGACAAGTGATTATGTTGAAAAATGAAATAAAATAAAATAAAATTTGAAAAAATTCTAATTTTTTTTTTTTCCTTAAAAGATTGTCAACCTTTTTTTCACCCCCTTACTCCCTACAAAACAAAACCTCCACCCCCAATCTACCACTATAACTAAAAATGACAATTAGCTAGTTAACTTGCAAACAACTTGTAAAGATCTCAGATCAAGCACAATTTATTTTAAAGAAGTCGATCTTGAATTTTATGTTAAGCTCATTCAGTTAAATGAGCCAAAATTAATATTTTCAAAACTCAAATTTGTAAGGCTATAAATCATTTAGTTTAATTTTTCTTATTATGTATATACTAATTTATGTAAATATATTTATGCACAAAGAATAATGTAAATTGTAAATTGATTGGATGGTAAGTTTATAGGTTCAATTCCCACACTTTTTAAGAAATCAAAGCTCACAAAACCCACCAACTTAAAAAAAAAAAAAAAAAAAACTAATAATACAGAATGAAAACTCAGCATTTAACACTCATTCAAGATTCCACCTTTACCCTTTGCTTCCGCAGCAGGGTAGAATCTTAGTTACAGCAGCACGCGCGATTGTTTCTTCGACTCAACCGCTGAATGAGGTATAATTTTATATTGAATTTTTATTTCTATGTCGGAGTGGATAGCATTTCTGTTTGGTTGTCGAGAAAAGTAAAGAAAATTTGATCTCTTTTGCTAGAAAAAGAAAGTATAAAAAACTAAACAATGAAGATAAAGTTTGATATGTTTATTGCTTCTTCTACATTTGAAAAATTTTCAGGTTTTCTTCTCCTGTCTCATAGTCTCTCGCACCGGGGTCTTTTTAATGGCCTACTCTGATATCCTGAATTTCTTGTGGGCAACTGGCGTTTGGTGTACTGCTTATATTACTGTTGCAGTTCTTGCCTCCCTTCGTGTCTTCAATTGTCTCGGCTCATTCTGAACTAGAGAAAAGGGCTGCTTAAAATTTTTAAGAAAAAGCTATCATGGGTTATGCACAACTTGTTATTGGCCCAGCAGGCTGTGGAAAGGTAATCTAATAATTCATCTCTTGCATTGTTATTTGGGTTTGATATTGCAATGCATTGAATATGTTGTGCGTCTGACTAGATTATAAACTTTTTCAATCAGTCTACTTACTGCTCGAGTTTATACGAACATTGTGAAACTGTTGGACGGACGATACATATTGTGAATCTAGATCCAGCTGCCGAAAATTTTGACTATCCAGTGGCAATGGGTAAATGGGGAAGCTTTTCTTTGTGGGTTTTATTTACTTTTAGCTTCTTGGAGCTTAATATGTTTTTGTCGGGAATCTTTGCAGATATAAGGGAACTCATTTCCTTAGATGATGTTATGGAAGAACTTGGGTTAGGTCCCAATGGTGGTCTTATGTACTGCATGGAGTATCCTTTCAAATTTTTGTTTTTTTGTTTTTTTACAAAGCTCCCAATATTTCTCAATTAGATGTTGCTGCTTATGCTTACAAGTAATTAGTGCAGATGTCAATCTTTTATTGCTCTCCCCTTGGGTTTTTTTTTTTTTTTTTTTTCTTTTGTAGTGGACTTCCTTAAGCATCATGCATAGACACCTTGAAGACAATCTTGATGATTGGTTGACAGTGGAATTGGACAACTATTTGGATGATGATTATTTAGTTTTTGACTGCCCAGGTACTAATACATACCCATGCATGTTTTTACTTGTGTGTTATGTGTTTAATACTTTGAGATATTTCTGTATCATAGTGAGAATGATGTAACTACCTGAAAACTATGAAAATGACATCAGGCGACAGAATTAGAAGAAATAAGACACTACCTGGCATGGATATGTTAATCAAGAATATATGTATATATGAATGCAGCAGATTTGTTTCTATGATATTAAAAGATAGACAAATCAATATGCAACATCAAACAATATGTCTGAATAAGAGAATAACATAATGATAAGAATAACAAATCCCAACTAGTAACTACTCGGTTACTGAATGTGACAGCATGTTGTAAACTTGTAATCTAACATTTATCTGTATATTCCAATATTCCATTTTGAATGAGTTCTCAATTATTTGTTTTTTTTTTTTTTTTTTTCAAAAGAACCCTCATTTATTGAAAATCATAAATTTACCTAAAAGTGGCTGAGCCTTGCTCAAAGACTGTTTGACATTCATCTTCCAAACTTATGAGCATTCAACTTTTAACTTTGTTTTCTAAGTCTATTCCTTTTTAATTTGGTTATTTATTTTTTATTATGTGTAACAAAGATGCAAAATAGGATTGACATGTTTCTGCATCTTGCATAGGATAAATGCAACACTTAAGTTATCTTATTTTCTTAGATAATCTCAAGAAGTTGAATTTTAGATTTAGGGAACTATCTTATTTCATTCTGAAAATTTCAAGTTTATTATGCGAATAGTTTTTCCTTCAACTCCAACTACTTTCTTTTGAGGCAGTTCCCTGCTACTTGGGAAGAAGTTGGGAAGCAAGTGGTTTGTCTTCAATCTTACACTTTCCGGAAAAAAAGCTAAATCCTTATGAAGTATATGGTTGTTCTTGCTCCATAAATGGGCTATCGTTTTGCAAATTAGAGTACTGGATCCTCTACAGTCTTGTTCTAAAGTGATATAATCTACTTGCCGATGTTGAAAGAGAGAATGGTTTCAAAGGGGCTTGGGGGATTGGTACATTCAATTTCTACAATATAGTAGTGGAAGACTAAATACCACATATAGCATCAATGAGAGTAGTTCTTATGGGCTGTATTTTTTATGTGTTTCCTTAATAGGTAAAATCTAAGTTGCATTATCTTAGCCTTGTAATACCTTGCAGGTCAGATAGAGCTATTTTCTCATGTGCCTGTCCTAAAGAATTTTGTGGAACATTTGAAACGTAAAAACTTCAATGTTTGTGCTGTTTACTTGCTTGATTCACAGGTTGGTGATGTTATTCAGCAGTCCTATTTCTATTTCCATCTTGCCTTTGCACTGTCTTATAGTTTCTTTTATAGCTAACTGTTACAAATTTTGTATCAGTTCATGACTGATGTCACTAAGTTTATAAGTGGGTGCATGGCATCTCTTTCTGCAATGGTTCAGCATGAATTACCCCATGTCAATCTTCTCTCCAAAATGGACCTTGAGACTCACAAAAAGGATATTGAAGAGTGGGTTCCATTTCTGTTGTATTTTCTTCAGTTTTTATAACACTTTCAAGTTATTCAAATTCTAATTAGTTCTGTATCTGTATTGCTTTCAGTTTTCTGGACCCGGAGCCCCATTTCTTATTGTCAGAGTTAAATCGACAAATGGCTCCTCAGTTTGCGGAGCTGAATAAATCTTTGATTGAACTGGTGGGGTTATTTAACTGCTTGAAATCCACTATTCTGTTTCTTAGATTGTAATCTATGATAATTCCATTTGAATTAATTTTAAGATTTTTCCGAGTTCTACTGATATTTGAGGTAAAAAATGATCTCAGTCAAGCATGGCCATGTTATTTGTATCTTGCAAGTTTCTTCAAAATATACAAGTGTAAGATGGCTTACTCATTTCCTATATTTACTATGAACCATCTCCGAACAATGTGCCTAGTATAGAACTAGAAGCTTTCGATAAGGAACTTATTTTCCCTTGCAATAATGTGCTCTGAAGGAATATTCCACTGAGCAGACTGTTCATTTTCCTTTGAGGTTATTAGTTCAGATAAATATGTTGGTTTACCTCGTATATAATATCTAGGAGATCATTTTCTGGTTCTCTGGTGGAAGAAGTTCTAAATTTAAGTTCCTTAGTTGACTTCTTCCCTGGATTAGCTTTCTCACTCTTAATGAAGCAGCCTGTTCTTTCTGATTATGTTCTTCTGTATAATAATTGTGAAGAGTGGAGATGAGTCTGCGTTATTTATCTGTCGTGCATAATTTAGTAGTTATGTAGGCTACCAGTGATTAGAAGGGTGTACCTTGTAGCGGCCTGCTAGCAGGCATTGAGATTGAAATATAGATTTTTGTTCATCCATTAACTGTTGAAGTTGACTACAGTAAAAATCCTGTGTATGCTTACAGTTAGACAGAGGATTGATTGGATTTTTTCTGAATGTTTTGTTTATTTTGATTATTATTTATTTTGTCACAGGTAAATGACTACAGTATGGTAGGCTTTATACCACTGGACTTGAGGAAGGAGAGCAGGTACTCTCTCTTTCTCTGTCTCCCTGCTTTTGTATGAAAGTATTCTTAGAGATCTTATGTTTCTCTCACATAATGGGATAAGTTGGGAATTGTGTTATGACATTTACGAATCTAATTATGTTCTATAAGAATCTATTGATATTTGGTTATTGAAGCAGTATTGAATTGTTTAATTAGGAATACCATTGTTACTCTCATGAAAAAAATAATAGAATTAAAAGTCAGAGAAGAGAAGAAATACAAGGAGTTGTGGAGGGAAGGGGACTTGAGAAGGATGAACTCCTTAAACTTCTTTTAACCAAATACACTGACTGATACTTATTTGAAGTAATAATAAGCTTCGTTTGGTACACTGGATTGGTTATTGATGGATATGATAAGACGAATGGAAAATACAGGAAAAGGAAATGACCTCATACGCATTTAATCTTATGCAGTGTTTGTCATTGAACATAGTAGAGATAGACAACATGGTAGTATTAACAATATTCTTATGTGCTAACAGGAAAAAGAAGGGATAAGAAAAAGAAAAAGAATACACCACTCCATTAGAGAGTCTAGCTGAGAGAGGAAAACGTCAAAAAAAAGACTTTTCCTTTTAATTTTTATTTCGTATAGTTGTTATCTGGTCAATGGTCATATACCACGCCCTTTCTGGATATAATAACGTGGTCCATGACCACAGATGATAAAATGGTCTTACTGAATAGGATTTCCTAACCAGTGTACTAAATCTCAATAGAATAACAAATCCAATCATATTGTATTGTATTATTCCTATCCTATCAGGTGTACAAAACGAGGTCACCGCTCACCACAAGATAAAGATATAATCAAAGATAACCCAATACAACTAATGGATAGCATGTATGAAGATAAAATGGGAAAGTAACTCTTAACAACTAGGGTCCAACAGCAATGTGCTCTGAAAACTTCAAAGCTGACAATTAACTATAATTAAATGAAGTCATCTAGATTGTTTGAATCATAAAGTACATTATCTTTTGCATAAATATGATCCTGCTAACTATATCAGTATATAAACTTGGGTTTTGGAGGATGTTTGTTATGTTTTTTGCTTCTACTGATCTCTAAACTTCAAGGCAAGGAGACTTTTGTTGATTTAGGCAGTTATGTTGCTATGGTGAAGGCCTATGGTTTAGAAATGATCCTGGCACTGCCTTTTAACTAGGAAATGCAAAATAGGACTAGGGATAAAGTACATATTTTATTATCTTCTTTAACTGTAATATTTCACTGCACTTCAAAGGTAAAGTAGTCTGCTTCATGTTGAATTATGGAATTGGTACTAGAATTAGTGTTGACCATCTTATTTGATTGTTTCTTTAAAGGCTTAAAATAGATAAGTTAGAATATCGTTTCTTAATTCCAGAATCCAGAGAGTTGATAATAGCCAACCTAATTGGCACATAATTTTTTTTTCTTTACTGTTCCCCTGTTGGCTGGAATTCCAAGAATGACTCTGATAAAATATTTAGTCCTTGTATGCACTTTCTTAGGTGGGAAATAACAAAATAGAGCAGATTCTCTCTCTCTCTCTCGAGGAGCACTTGTTTTATTTATTTAGTTAGAAAGTTTGCAATAGGGTTGTCAATCTTACTTATTAAAAAAATAGGGTCTTCAACTGAAAGAAGTAATAAGGTTAGAACCGTTCACTAAGAAAACAAATGTCTTCTTCACAGTTTACTAGTTTTATCGTTTATGAAGATGTTCAGAGATTTACAAGATATAATTCATGTATTTTCTCAATTCTCTCACCTTTTCATCAAATTTTTTTTTTCCCCTCTATTGGGGAATGTTAAATGGCAACCTTTAAGTTAACAACGCATCATTGCATTATTTGCTTTTTCTTGGTGGAATGAACCATGAATCACTTGTCTATTTCAATTAATTTTAGGAGCAGTAAAGTGGATTTGTGTAGAATTGTAAAGAAAAGATACTGTGTTAAGAAAGACAAAGAACTTTCACTAGTTTTTCTCAGTTCCAAGCTCTACGTACATGACTTGCTTTTGATCCGGAACAGCTGTTCCTTTCCTGAGTGTTTATTAATAGGAATGAAGAAAATTACCTCTTATTTCTTTATTTAAAGATGTTTTAAGTATAGTACCAGCTTTTGCCATGCACAATAATCCATCATTGGTAGTCTTAGTATTGAACTTCATAGCATACTGATTCTCTTGTCAACCTGGTCTTTTCCTTTGTCAGTTTGGATTCCATGAATGCCAGCTATGAAGAGATGTCATTGACAAACTGAACCTCGCATCGTACTTGTTTCTTATGATTTTGACTAAAGTTGGCTTTTATTATTTTACAGTATAAAATACGTATTGGCCCAAATTGACAACAGCATCCAGTATGGAGAAGATGCTGATGTGAAGGTTAAAGATTTTGACACTGAGGATGATGAATAGCCTTGTTTGTTTGTGCAACAGATTTTGAAAACACCTTCAAATTTCTTCTGACTGATGGTATATTATGCTAGCGCTGTTCATACGTAGGATCTGATTCTGAACTTTGAATAGTGAATTCTTGATATTAAGTACACCAAAATGGTCGAGTGGTGTGGGAAAAAGCGTTGAGGGTTTATGACTATGTATACAAATGCCATGAAAGTAAAAAGAAACTTCTTTTTTATTTTTGAAAGGTCGGCTGATGTAAACATATTATACAAGTAATTAAAATTCTGCAATTATGTTACAATACTTGGTTTAAAATTAGCACCATTCTTTAGTGTTTCTGCACATTTTGTATACTAGTTGCTACAAACGCAGTGATCCACTTTTGATATTTAGTTTTTGGCTTAGTGGGGTAGGTGGTGTTTTGTTAGCATACGCATATTTGATTAATTTATCATTTCTATTCGATCAATTGCGTCCAATTTTAATATTATATTTGTTACGCATTCTTGTTATTTGTAACCATCAGGCATCAATATATACCACTAGTCCATTTGTCACGGGATGTTGTATGTGAACCAGAATGATTAATTAGTAATTACTTATTTATCATATAAGCAAATGCATAAGTAATTCTATTTATATCTACGAAAATATGGAATGGAATTTGCAAAGAATGAATTTGAGAAAGGAAATATAATCCTCCAGAAGTTTTAAAAATACGAGAAAAGGAGTTAATTTAGGAATCTTAGTGGTTGTACGTAGCATGGGTAGTGCTATGTGCACTACCCCTATTTTTAGATGTAGACGAAAAAGCAAAACATACTATGTTGGATTTTGTCGTAGTTCATTTATAATAAACCTAATAGTTTTATAATTTACAGATCAATATCTTCATACCTTTCAAAGTATATTTTTATGTCCAGTAAATAAAATTCGCTTGGTTGCTGCAAAGCTAGCACATAGCAGTACAAAAAAAATTTATTTTATTTGTAGGAATATTAAATAATTAATATGATTTTCAATTATAAAATCTATAGTATGGAACAAATGCTTACATGTATTTTGACAACTTGATAATGTCATTAATGAATAAGATAAATATATGCTGAAAAAAGAAGCAGATAATCTGATTTGATACATCTTGATTTGTCTAGTTAACTTGTGTACTTTTTAAAATTTTTTATTTAGCAGTCATTTGTACTGGTCAATTTATGAGCACTTAGACTAACCATCTTTTTAGTTTGATAAAAATCAAGTCATTTACTGCTGAAACTAAAAAAATTTATAATAATTTTATTCTTTATGACCTCTCTCAAGAAAATTCGAATCCAAATAATCAATTAACGGATCACACCTTTTTGATACCAGGGCAACCCTGTATGGTACTAAACTGTGTCATTAATGAATAAGATCAATTCATTCTTCTATAATCGATTGGAAAATGCGGATAATGCACACCAGAAAACTTTTTTGAGTACAAATACGTAAGTTTATAAATGCAAATATCAACTAAAATGATTAGTGCATACCATTCACATGCAAGATATTATCATTGTATAATCATAAGAGTCAGTTCAATCTATCTAGTTGGTATGTTATCAAGTCTTCGACACCCAGTGAATATACTTAACTTCTTGAAAGTTAGTTCCAATGACATAAGAGTAATAAAATACAGTGAAGCATCAGTTCTTTTTTCTTTTTTTCTTTCATCTGAATAAACAGAATTAATGTCTATTTGCCTAATTGAGAAAACAATATTAATGGATCTATAAAGAAGATGACAGGAATGAAAAATATATAAAGAATTTATATGTGATCACGGGACAATTTAAACAATTTTTACTCAAAGAACAAGAGAATATAATACATGATTAGGCTCAAATTCATGCACAAACTTCTTGGGTATTACGTAGGATCCGTTTGGTTTGGCGGTGAGAGGAAGACAATGGTCTCAAACCATAATCTAAGACCTCACTTCAACTTGGCTGCCTATTTGGGTTATTTAAAAATTATGGTTTGTGACCGTGGTTTGAAACGTAAATATGTGTACAAATTATCAAAAGAACATTATTTTATGTTGTTTCAAAAATAATTAATTTTTAATCATTTTTTAATTTGAATTGAAAATAATATAATTTTTTTTTCAGTTTTAATTTTTAATTGAAATTAAGCTAATTTTTTATTTGATTTTTAAAAAAATCATAATTGGACATTTTTTTATTTAAATAAACTATATTTAATTTAATTTAATTCTAATAAAATAAGTGCTTGGATATTTTAGCAGCACAAACGAATTCAATTAAAAAAACTAAAATTGAATTACAATAAACGATAAAAAAATAATCCTAAATTAAAAAAAAATGCTTCAAATCAAGCCCCACCTTTCTAACTCAATTTTGAACTTAAGCTGACTTGAGTGATTAGATCATTTAATGTAGTGAAGGTTTTTTTGTTCACTGTCACTTGCATGACTTTAGTGATTTTGACATATTTCCAGTCGTAAACATTAAATGCAGGCAAGTCTCTTTTTGTGCCTAAGACCTCTTGTATGATGAGGATTGATCCTTCAGCAATAGAGTTTTGGCTCGATGATGATGACAGACGAGATTGTGATATTCTTTGCTGAGTCAAATCCACTAGTAGACTAATGTTCTCATCAATTGCAACAGCCCCCTTTTTGGATTTCCTCCTCCTCCTTTGTGAAACATTAGAGCTAGCTACAGACAGTGTAGGTGATGGGGATTGCATGTCCAATGTGAGAAGTTATGCATCTCTCAAATATTGTGCATACATATTGAAATCTTCAGATCTCGAAAATTCTTCAAATTCATTTGCAGTACTAGAATAGTGTTCTTAATTTGTGGGTAGAGTAGGTGTGTAACCAGCTTCATATTCATCACCATCATCATCACCACTTAGAAAAATTCTAGACGATGAAATATCTGCTTTCTCTCTTGAAGCATAGGTACTAATGAAGAGAAAGTCCAACTTGTTAGACAACTCATCAGCCAACTCGAAACTCTTGTTCTTTAATTTTAGGACTTCCTTACTATGTTGTTGAATTCACAAATAAATTAGAAATCTAAAATTTATTTTTTGAACACAAATTCAAAAGATATTTATTAAACTTACCTTCAATTGTTGTTCCCATCACTCGTCCACATCTTCTTCTCCAGATCTTATTCGATGCTCGTCTGCTTCCTCAATTTCTAGTAAAGGTCTCCAATCTTTCCTTAGTCGATCCTATTAGTTTTTGAAATGACTATATTCTAATGTATGCCCTGTAATCTCAATGTATCAACATCAATACTTTGCCCAACTAACAGCTTTAAGTATCGAAGGCCTTCCTTATTTTTTCCTTTCCTCTATACAATAATCAATGAAAAATTTCATATCTTGTGGCCTCCATATCACTTTACCATTGTTATCCATTTTGAAGACAAAAGTTGAAAGACTAAAAAATTTGATTGAAAGAAAATTTTGAAGAATAGGGAGTAATTTGAGAATGGTGTAAAAATTGGAGAATGAAATGTGGTATTTAAGGCTAGTTTAGTATACATAAATAACCATTTCATTCCATGCATGATTTCATGGAATGATTATATTTTTTGTTTGGTACGTATTTAGCCTCAGAATGCCCATTCCATTATGACCATTTTATTTGAAAGAAATAGAAATTTTCAAACCTAACTAGGAGGGTGGGATTCCTCATTCCTACTTTAATAAAATAAGTTTAGTTTAGTTAAATGATAAAAATATCATTCTATCACATAAAAAATAATTAAAAAAAAGGATGTAGATAAATATAATAATAATAATATAAAATAAATAAGTTAAATAATAAATATATTTAGTTTAGTCTTCTCACACCCCTCATGGAGGCATAACTGGTCGGAAGGTTGGATAACCAACGCTCCATAACCTTGACTTTACTATTATTAAACACACATAACTTTCGAAATAATTATATTTAATATCAAGAAAATCTTTACTTCTTTAAATTTAAAGTATAAACTTGTTACTGAATATATAATATTTACTAAAAATTTTGACAACGGTTTCACACAATGTGGAACATGCCCAAATATAGACAATACATATTCTTGTTTATATACAAGCAAACACATTAACTACAAAATTACACATAGACAATATAAGCAAGGAGCTCCACTTCGTTTCCCATTATAGTAACAAATAACTAGACTATAACATAACACAAGACTACACACCTACAACTCTAGTATGACTGCAAACTTTCACCCTTTTGACTTCAACATTAGGATTCCAAAGAATTTCCTTGCCTTTACACACTTGATAAAGCCCATTATAGGTAATATCCATTCTTGAGATCTTGTTACTAAATTTTTTTCAACAAAGAAGGGTGAGTCCTACAGACTCAGTAAGTGGAAAATCGTACCCAAAGAGTACTAGCATCACTTAGAGCACATATATCATCTTTTAATTTGAAGTATCATTATTCATATTGTAATTCAAAAATACCAGCATGCATGTGAAATTTTTCATTAAGCCACGATTCACATATTTTACAAAAATATGTATATATAAATCAATTCAAACATTTGAAGCTCATAGTTCCAAACAAAGAAAATTGATCATACAAAACAAACAAAGGGTCAACGAGTAACCTAGCCTCACACAACAATTTCTCCTTACTGGGCATCACATCGAGGCTGAGCACTCAAACTTTTAAAAACATTTATCAGAATTGGAATATCTCAGGATTTTAAACCAAAATATCCTAGGTGCACCTGGATTTTTAATTTCAAAGATAAAATTATTTTTTATAAAAACTTCACTTTGTTGGCCTTTATTAACCACAACTAATATTAAACAAATATAATTCAAATACATCACTAAAATACTGTAATTGCTTATTTTCTATATATTACATATATTCAAGTGCACATATAATCACATATAATAACCTCACCCCTAAAGGAATAATCACATATAATAACCTCGCCCCTAAAGGAAGCAATTAACCACTCACTGGTTTGCAAATCTTGTTTGTCACTTTATCTTGTGCTCATATATGTCACCAAGCCCACAAAAGGGTCCAGAACTGAAATTCATAATTCTAAATAATACTCAATTCATAAATGTCATCGTTATAATCTTTTAATTACCAAGCTTATATATATACCAACTTATATAGGTCTCTTATGAAAGTTATCTATTAAGTTATTACTTGTCAAGCAGTATGAATTGTACTTTATGTGGTAAGATTAATAATGAAGAGATATTTTAAATGTCTTGACAATGCATAGGATAGAAGAAACCATTAGAAAATATAGAAAGCACTTAATAAGTTAGAGATGTTGAAACTATCCAAACTTGAGATTTGGACTAGTGTTTACGGTAACAGTCACATCTTCCTCTAATAAATTCCAAATTTAATTTTGTAAAATTTATTAAAAACTAGACACATGTGGATTTATAACGGTATATTATTTATAATTTTTAGATTTGTATATCAATACGGTTTATTCTTTAAAATTGCATCAAATTTTGCAAAACACAAAATTTTGACAACTCTGACCTTACCTTGGTTAATTGAACATAACTTTATCTAGGAAAAAGTAACTCCAATTCTTTTTGTGAGGTTAATTAATAGAAAAGTATATCTATCTTTATTATGAAAACTTTTCCTAAATTTAGTCTTGAACCCACTCAATTCCTTACATGAACCAAAAACAGGACACTCATAACATTCCGATTTCCTGACGCTGATTCTAATGATTGTAGAATTCTCATACTTGAGAAATAATTTATGAAACTTTCCAATATAGTATTTCAAGATGTTAGGAACATTTCATTTTCAGTACTTTTCTCCTAATTCATCTTGTAAGACTTTCTAAAGTCAGTTACACTAGAATAGGTTCAATCAATACCAGAAAATCATAACCTTGATTTCCATCACCTCTAAAATATTCATACAAGGAATTAAAACATGCACCACTTAAGATTTACTCCTTAGTATGATAGAAACAACTTTTATTTAAAGGTCCTAAGCTACTTCCAATCACAAGCCCCGACGAAGCTTCCCGAATTGACTGAAACTCATTAAAATTCATATATAAACCTAGCCTCAGTCCAATAGTTCTAACTATCAATATACTTAGAACCAGGTATGAAATTTTGCAGGTATCCTATCAAGACTCTAAGTTATATTTTATATTTAGAACTTGTAATTTAATTCAGCCCTAAAAGCATTCGAAACACAAGATTTCTCTCACCCACGAAATCTGCCCTGCAATCCCTTCAAAAACCATTCAACTCTCACTTTTAACACTTCCCCTCACAACTGACCCTCCTTTGTTCATACCCATTACTCCTTTTCATCAAATTCTCATTCACCATATCAACTAACCACTCTTTGCTCTTGTTTATAAACTTTTATTCAAACTCAAATAATACTTAACCTCCCAACATTTGAAATAACCAAGTTTTACTCATTCCTTTATAACTAGTTTCATTTAGGCATTTTATATCAACATAAACCCATTTCCAAAACTAACTTTCCCACAAATCATATACCCATTATATATACATATATGTGTCTTATTATAAAGTTTCATAAACTTTCATGCATATATTTACATTTGATTTCTCCTAAGCATATTGTCAAATACCTTACATGCATATTTTAGTCTACTTTATATATGTATAGATTCATATCTATACCTTCCCCAAATACAATCAACATACTCATATTAACCTTTGATTATTACCCTTATCATTCATACTCATTAATTTCATACCCCAAATTCAGCAAATAATTATAAAGCTACCTCAACTTAATAATTCAACAAGTGAAGGCAACTCACCCTTCTTACCAACACCTAGTTTTCTGTCACCTTCCCAAAGTTGGCCACACACCATACCAAAGCTATAACCTTTTCATCAATGATGCTGCCCTTACATTCTCACTGACTGCAAGACTTCAACAAGGTTGGCGTTGATGGAATTAGGCTAGAGGTAGAAGGTTGTGGATTGCTGCCAATTTCACGCCACTGAGTTACTGCTGCTCACTTTGGCTTTACTCACAAAGAGGGAAAAATAACAAAAAGGAGGCAGAATTTGAAGAGGGAAGCAAGATAGTTGCCATTTGCTACAACCCCAAGTACCCAACAGCTGCTATAATGGTGGTTAAGGGGCTATTGCCCTTGATTCATCAACTCTGTGGCTGTTGTAATTAAGAGGAAGTTTTACTCCAAAGACAAAGCAGTAGCTAAAGTTTAAAGAGACAAGACAGCTACTGGTTTAGAGGAAATTGTAACTCAAAACTTCATCTTGGCAATAATAGAAGGAAGGCTGCAACGTAGGGAAAATAGGACAAACACTAAGGCACCAAACATGCACACGCACACTAGTTTTTTTGGAAGAGAAATAACGGCTAAACTCTCCTACATGTTGAAGCTAAAACAGGGAACTCGCAAGCTGAAAACAGAGGCGATGGAGAAGAGGAACAAAGAGGAATCATGAACCTTTCATAAATCAAGTCGGTCATAAGAGGAAAAAACAAAAGGGGACAAAACAAATAAATAAAAAAAATAAAATTAACTAATACAAGATATTTAAGGCTTTAGTAAACATTTATATATATGGTTCCCTTTTAAATCTTGTTATATATATATATCTAATAGTATTGTTTATGTATTTAATTTGGTTGGGATGGGAATTAAATCTTAATATATACCCACATGAATTTACTTGGTTATAGTGTTATTTACTTTACGATAATAAATACACAACATTTTAAAATTGTATACCAAGATATCAAATTGAAATATGTTTAACTATACTGTTATTTAATTAATTCTTTTATTTTATAACGTAAATTAACACCTTTCATATAAAATTCGATTTTTACATTATTGGGTTATAACAAGTCTAGTGACAAAAATATCTCTTGTATCACATTAAATAATTGAAAAAATTTGTATATAAAATTGGAATAAATCAATTCATTTTAGTCAAATAACAAAATACCCTTCATAGCATAGTAAATAGTATATAAATAAATTAAAAGAAAAGTATAAAGGTAATATATCTTATAGTAGCTATATTTATGAAGAGTTAGCTTCAAAAGTAGTTTCTGTAGGAATATCTTTATATAATGATATGGTTAAAACACCAAATAAATAAAGAAAAATTTAAGTGAAAAGAATGCTTTAAGGACCTTTTGTGAACAATTTGGTCACCCTACAGGGAGTCATTATAAACAATCTAAAGAGACTCAAAAATTTAATAAAAAGTTCTTTAATAAGTCATCCAAGAGAAAATATTATAAAAAAGAGGATAAAACTAAAACAGGCTATCAAGAATTAAGTAAAAAAACCCATAGCAAAGAAAACTAATTTTAGAAAAGTTCCTATCTGCAATAAATGTGGCAAGCGAGGACATTATCAAATAATATTATAAACAGTCTAAAAAGACCCAAAAATTTAATAAAAAGTTCTCTAATAAGCCATACAAGAGAAAACATTATAAGAAAGAGGATAAAACTAAAATATGATATCAAGAATTAAATAAAAAAACCTATAGCAAAGAAAACTAATTTTACAAAAGTTTCTATCTACTATAAATGTGGCAAGCCAAGATATTATCAAAATAAATATTGAGTTAGAAAGAAGATAAATGTTCTTCAAAGAGATAAAGGATTAAAAAGATCCTTATGTCAATTTTTTTTAGAAGATTCTAAAAAAGAAAAAGAAGAGACTTTTGCTTTTATTTTAGAGCAACCTTTAGAAAAGTCAGAGTTAAACTCAGAAGTGGAAAAATTTGATTATGAGTCTGAAAATTTTGAAAATTCTCAATGTTGTCCTAATGGAGATTGCGAGGAATGTATTATCAAAAATTTAGAATTAAACAATTTTAGCATTAATGTACTTTCCAAAGAAAAAAGTCTAATTTCAGACTTAATAGATAAAATTCAAGACCCATAAAAAAAAAAAGAATATAATTAGAAAATTATATTCAAATGTCTTCTAGGAGAAAGAATAATCCAAGAATCAAAGAAAGTGTAAAGGATGATTCCTATTCTCTCAAAATATAATTGAAAGAGTAAAAATCACTAATATTTATTCTAGAAAACCAACTATAACTGATTTAAAATCATAAATAACTAGAATAAAAAAAGACTTAAAAACTCTAAAAAGAAGAGTTTCAGTGTTAGAAAAATTAGATAAAGATCAATTTCAGGAACTTATGTGAGAATCTACTAATGAGATAAAAGATCAAGAACCTGAAAAATAATCTCTTAATATATTAAATGATTCAGAAAGATGGATTTACGCTGGAGAATTAGTAATAGCTCAAAAATGATTCACTAAAGTTACTATTGTAGTAAACAATGAATTTAGATTTCAATCCATCGCTCTAATTGACTCAGGAGCAGACTTAAACTGTATCAATGAAGATTGGTACTTCCAAATTTAATCAAAGGTCCACTTAAATCCTTTATGCTGCGGATGGAAATTGTCTGATAATAGATTATAAGTTATCTAATGCAGTGGTCTGTAATAATAAAGTTTGTTTTCCTTTATCTTTTGTTCTAGTGAAAGGTTTAGCTCAAGGGTTATTCTAGAAAATCATTTCTTATATATGTTATTTCCTATCACTAGGAATGATGAGATAGGAGTTGAGTCAAATATTAAAGGAAGACGAGTTAAATTTAAGTTTGTTGAAGAACCAAGAATACATGAGATAAATTTACTAAGAGATATAATTTAAAAAAAAAAAGAAAAGAAAAATTGATGTTTTTCAAAGAAAAAAATAGAATATAAAAGGATCGAGTAACAATTAAAAACTTCAAAATTGCAAGAAGAAACTAAAAAATTTCAAAATAAAATAGAAACAAAAATATGTGTTAAAATTCCTAATACTTTTTTGAATAGGAAATAACATATAATTGAATTGTTTTATGAGCCAAATTTTATTGAAAGACAAATACCTATAAAAACTAGACCTATTGTCATGGATCCAAGGTATTTGAAGTTTTATAAAAATGAAATAGAAGAATTATTTAAAAAGTGACTTATTCTTAAAAGTTATAGTTCTTAGAGTTGTCTAGCATTTTATGTTGAAAGCGCTATTGAATTAGAAAGAGGAGTTGCTACACTCGTTATTAATTATAAAACTTTAAATAAAGCTTTAAGTTGGATAAGATATTCAATCTCTAATAGAAAGGATATTCTCAATAGATTATATGCTATCAAAATATTCTTTAAATTTGACATAAAATCTGGTTACTAGCAGATTCAGATAGCTGCAAAGGATAGGTATAAACTGTTTTCACAGTTCCTTTTGGACATTATGAATGGAATATCATGCCATTTAAGTTAAAAAATGTTTCATTTGAATTTCATAATATTATGAATTGATATTTTTAATCCCTATCATGATTATATAATTGTTTACATTGATGATGTTTTAGTGTTTTCTCCTTCTATTGAAAAATATTTTAAACATCTTCATATGTTTTTAAATATTGTTACCAAAGCAGGATTGATAATTTCAACAAAAAAGATAAAAATATTTCACATTATAATTCATTTTTTGGGTCACAATATTTTTAAGGGATCAATTATACCAATTGATAGAGCTATTCAATTCGCTGATAAATTTTCTATTGAGTTAAAGAAAAAATATGGAAAAGTGCTCAACAGAACTATTCTACAAATAATAATAATAATAATAATAATAATAATAATAAAATAAAATTTTATCTATAGTTTTGTGTATCACTAATTAAGTTTGACTTATTAAACCAGAAATTCTTATTAAGAATTGATTGTAAATCCGCCAAATATATATTTTTAAGAGATGTTAAAAGCATGGCATCAAAACAGATACTTGCAAGATTGTAAGGGATTTTATCTGTCTTTTGAATTTGATATAGAATTTATTGAGAATCTAACTCTTTACCTGATTTTCTAACAAGAGAATTTTTGCAGGGATCCTAAGGGAAAAAGAATTATGTCTTCTCAAGTAAATTTTCCAGCAAAAAGAAATGTTTCAATTCCTAATTTTAAGGAACCAAATAATCATGAAAAGGAATTCTTGAGCGATAAAGCTTATAAAGTAGCTCTTTCTTCTAATACCAAGGATTTTAAATATCTTTATATTTCTCTATCTTATAAAAAGATAGCACCAATAATATATATAGTCCCATGTGAAATAGCTCATTTCTATCTCCATCATAATCTTTCTCCTGAATGTGAACCTAAGGGTACTTTATATTATCTAAATATTCTTATTGATACATTATTAGTTTCACATAAATATTGGATAAGGGCTGGGTTTGAATGGACTTATTCCAAACTCATAATTTATAAAATTATGAAGCCCGAAGAATGAGGTATGGACTTATAAAGCCAAAAATAATTGAGTGACAAGAAAATATTTCCTAGGCTATAAAATTATTTTGACTATAAAACTGCTTGGAAAAATTTGCTTTTATTTGAAAACATAGCTAGTTTCTCAAATTTACTCTTAATGAGGAACATTTTCCTAATTCATTTCCTTAATATCTTAAAACCTAGTATTTCTCATGAGGATTATTTCCTTTTTTTTTTTTTTTTTCCAAAATACATATATCAATACTAGACAAGATTTTGTGAGATTAATAATTCTCTAGATTCTCAAGATAAAGTGATTATGTTTACAGCATATTATCAAATCCCATGGATAGTGAAATGAGAATATATCTTGAAGGACTATATTACTTCAATTTTTGGGATTAATCAGACAGTCTTATGGTTGATAAGAAGAACTAAAATCAAACAGTGGGATAATTTTTCTAATTTTAAAGAAAATCTTAATAATTTTTAAAATTTGAGAATATTAAGAATATTAAGATCCCAAGTCTCAACTCATAAATCTTATTTAACTGAAAATAAAAAGGTTTTAGATATGGTTAAAGATTTATTAGCCTCTTCTTTTAAAGATGATGTTTAAAGAGAATTACTAAAAATTCTTGAAGATAATTATTCAAACATGAGTCAAGACAATCCAACTTATTTTCGAGATTCTCAAGATCCAAATGATGAAAAGGCTGAACATTTTCTTAAGGAAGGGACTTAACCATAATTTAACTTTTGAAAAAGTAATTACTTTTACTTTTGAAAAGTAATTACTTTCATAAAGTGACTTTTCAAAAAGAAGTTTAAAGAAAATTGCCAACAAATCTAATGTCGACAGATTTACTTTATTAAAAAGTAACTTTCTCTTCTTTTCTGGTGGAACGACTCTAAATTATGCAAAAACACGTGTGCAAACAAGATAAAGTGCCTTATCTAAAAGAATTTACTTTATTCATCCTTATCTTATGGTTATTAGCTTTTAAGTTTATATAAGTCTCTTATATTCCCGGGCTTGAAATAAGTTTTTCTTTAGAGTGTTTAGTAAGTTCTTATAAAGAAAAAAAAATCTTGAGTGTTTGACAAGCTAAAGATCTTTTAGTTTACACTTGAAAAATCCAAAACTTGTACGTGTGGCTATCTTACTACTTTGATGTAAGTATCTTTTCTTTGTACTTCCCTTTCATATGCAATTAAAGACTTTGTTCATTATGTCTATAAATCTGTTTCTCTTTGTTCTTGTTTAGTTTGTGATTTAGTTTTTGTGTGTTGAAGCTTGCTTTCCCTATTGGTCTTAGAGCCATAGGTTAATAGGCATTGAAAATAATCTTAAGTATTAGTCAATTAATTCTCATAGTCAAGAATAAAATCTAGGAAACAAAGTCAAGGCATCGAAAAACTCGTGTAGTCTATTGGAGTTAGGACATTGAGGGTTGTACAAGTCCTTTGACAGTTTGCTTCTTTGACTTGAAGCTTTAATGGATAACATCTTAAGAAAGTTCTCTAACTCTTTTAATTCTTCTAGTTCTAGTTCCAGTAGTTTTTCTAAAAATAATAAAAAAATATATTAGTAGAAAATATAAAAAAAGAATTACAAAATTAGAATCTACCATAAACTTCTAATAAGCATATTATAGAAAGTGAAGTTTTAGTCTAAAACATGACTATATAATCAAAATCATGGAAGAATTAATTCCTTTAAAAGAAGAACAAGATATGTTAAGTTTTTTTTTTTTCTTAATTAATTGAAGAACATAGAAATAAGTTTAAGTATTTTCATATAGGAATGGTTCAAGTTGAGTTAAAACCCTTAACAAGATCTAGACTAAATATTCAGCCTTAATATGTGTAAGAGATACAAGGCACAATAAATTCTCAGATTCCTTATTAGGATGTATTGAATTAAGTTTATGTGATAGTCCTATATTTTTTAGCTACTATCCAAACTTTTCTATCTCCTTGATAGATCAAAACATAATAAGTACTTTAACTTTAAATATTCAATATCATGGTTTTGATATGTTACCCGGATTAGAAAATGTTGTCCTAATATAAAGGATCTATTACAAGATTATGAATACTATGGTATCTAATGCTAGAATAGAATTTTAAAAAGGTGAAACAATTTTGTTTATAGCTAGTCCAGCTAAAACAAATATGGTAGTACCTAAAACGATAATTTGGGATCAGCTTAAATTACATGAAACTTAGAAAATAGATCAAGGAGTTCTGCCTAAGAAAGTTAAAACAAGAGATTTGGAATCGGGAATAGAATATACCGATGATGATGTAAAAATAAAATTCTCGTCTAGTAGAAAAATTAGGCTAAACGTAGGAGAATCTTCTAGAAGGTCCTCTACCTCTTCTATACCCTTAACAAAAAATGAAAGAAAAAAGTTTATCGAAGGAATCATCAAGTCAAATGATCAAGTCAGTCATCCACAATATCAAGTTGAAACACCTTCTGAACAAGGGTTAAAGTCAGCTTCTAGAAATACCTCTTTTATCCCTTCAAAGATGGGATACAGTATCTGTATGTTATATTCAAAAGATTCTTTTCATCTTTTTACAAATAAGCATAAATAGTTTTACACTATTTTTAGTGAAAATGATAGAAATTATTGAATTTTTATGCATAAGTAGTATATGAAAAAATTACATATAAAACTTGAATTCTTTAATTGGCTTGAAAGAGCATTTAGATATCACAAAAAAGAATGGCTTGATTTTGAGAATCTTCAATTCCTAAATGTTTTAGAAATTGCTTACCAAAATTTCTTTACAAAAGAAGGAAAACACATTTCCTCAATTCATTTCCCAGAATCCTCCTTTTCTATTAAAAAATTTAGAGGAGAATTTTTGGCAAGTCCTTACTCTGCTATGCCAAAAGAAACCTCTACTTCAAGTGCTTTGGTTTAAATATAGAACCAAAATAACTATACAAATTTGTTCCTACAATCTTTAGGAAATAATTTTTTAGGATAAAATTTTTTCTTATACAAGAAAAATCTTTGCAACAAATAATTTTTTAAGCTTCAGGATCCTCTTCAAAAGAAACACCAATAATAATGAAACCTCCACTTGAAGTAGATCTGAAATTTAGAAAAAAGACTAAAGTTAATGATAAAACTTGTGTTGATGAGTTAAATTACAAATGTTAAATTTGTTTGAAAAGAAAAGTACAAGTATCAATGCGTTAAACCAAAACAAATCAAATTCAGGTTCTTACCTAGAAGTTAATAAACTTCATTGAAATAAAACAATGCCTATTGTCCCATCAAAAATAAATTACCCTCACCTTTGGATCTTCAATACGAAGACAATGCCATCCAGAATAGGGTACAATTTGATGGAAAGTTAATAGTTGAATGAAATATTGATGGTTTGGTAGAATATCAAATTCTTCAAACTACTAAACACATGCTTATGTATTCGATAGTATGTAGATTAAATGGAAATCAAGACTGTAAAATTACTTTATCTATAATAAGTGAATTCACTGATCAGTTACTTGGATTTTGAGACTTTCATTTGTCAGAAATTTCTAAACAAGAGATTTTAAACTTGGTAAAACAAGAAAATGAAAATTTTGTTATTGATATAATAATACTTTAATCTATACAATAATAAATTATTTTGTGGTAGCTAATATGCTCAGATCAGATAGATCTCATGAACAATTGAGAAATTTAAGATGCCCAGATTTATCTCATTTTCAATTATATAAAGATTTTTTTTTTTTTTTTTTGTCTAGAGTTTATGAAAGGCCAGATAGCCAAGTTGATTTTTGGAAAGAGAAATTTTTAGTTCATCTTCCCACTTTATTTGCTAATAAGATTAGAAATAAATTAAAAAATAAAAATGGAGGTAACATACCTTATAATAACTATACTTATGGAGAGTTACCTTCAGAAGTAGTTTTTATAGGAATATCTTTATGTAATTATATAAGATTAAAATGCTAAATAGATAAAGAAAAATAAGTAGAAAGAAGGCATTAAGTACCTTTTGTGAACAATATGGTCACCTTACAGGGAGTCATTACAAACAGTCAAAAAAGACTTAAAAATTTAATAAATTTTTTTCTAATAAGTTATACAATAGAAAACATTATAAAAAAGAGGATAAAACTAAAATAAGCTATCAAGAATTAAATAAAAAACCTATAGCAAAAGAAACTAATTTTAGAAAAGTTCTTATCTGCTATAAATGTAGCAAGCCAGGATATTACCAAAATACATATCGAGTTAGAAAGAAGACAAAATGCTCTCAGATAGATGAATGATTAAAAAAATCCTTATGTCAGATTCTTTTAGAAGACTCTAAAGAAGGAAAGGAAGAGACTTTTGCTTTTATTTTAGAGCAACTCTTAGAAAAGTCAGAGTCAAACTCAGAAGTAAAAAATTCTGATTATGAGTCTAAAAATTCTCAATGCTGTCTTAATGAAGATTGCGAGGAATTTATTATCAAAAATTTAGGATCAAGCAATCTTAGCAATAATGTAATTTCTAAAGAAGAAAATCTAATTGTAAACTTAATAGATAAAATTCAAGACTTAAAAGAAAGACAAATACAATTAGAAAATTATATTCAAATGTCTTATAAGGAAAAGAATAATCTAATAATCAAAGGAAGTGTAAAAGATGATTCTTGTTCTTTTAAAAATATAATTAAAGAGTAAAACTCGCTAATATTTCTCTAGCGAACTAACTATAAACTGATTTAAAATTTTAAAAAATGAAATAAAGAAAGACTAAAAAACTTTAAAAAGAAGAGTTTCAATGTTAGAAGAACCAGATAAAGATAAATTTCATAATCTTATGCGGGAATTTACTAATAAAATAAAATATCAAGAATCTAGAGAAGAATCTCTTAATATATTAAATGATCCAGAAGAATGGATTTATGCTATAGAATTAGTAATAGCTCAAAAATGATCTACTAAAGTAACTATTATAGTCAACAATGATTTTAGATTTTAATCCATCGCTCTAATTGACTTAGAAGAAGACTTAAATTGTTACCTATGAAGGATTGTTACCTTCCAAATTTTATTAAAAGACTACTCAAATCCTTTATATTATAGATGGAAATCGTCTAATAATAGATTATAAGTTATCTAATGCAGCAATCTGTAATAATAAAATTTGTTTTTCTTTACCTTTTGTTCTAGTGCAAGGTTTAGCCCAATGAGTTATTCTAGGAAATCATTTCTTACATATGTTATTTCTTATCACTAGAATAGATGAGACAAGAGTTGAGTCAAATATTAAAAGAAGACAAGTTAAATTTAAGTTCATTGAAGAACCAAGAATGTATGAGATAACTCTAATAAGAGATAAAATTAAGGAAAAAGAAAAATTATTGATGTATTTAAAAGAAGAAATAGAATATAAAAGGATCGAGGAACAATTAAAAACTCCAAAATTGCAAGAAGGAATTAAAAAATTTAAAAATAAAATAAAATATGTGCTGAAATTTTTAATATTTTTTGGAATTGGAAGCAACATATAATCAAACTGCCTTATGAGTCAGATTTTTCTAAAAGATAAATACCTACAAAAACAAGACCTATTGCCATGGGTCCAAGGCATTTGGAGATTTATAAAAATGAAATATAAGAATTACTAAAAAAGGGACTCATTCGAAAAAGTTATTGTTTTTGGAGTTGTCTAGCATTTTGTGTTGAAAATGCTACTGAATTAAAAAGAGGAGTTCTTAGACTCGTTATTAATTATAAACCTTTAAATAAAACTTTAAATGGATAAGATATCCAATCCCTAATAAAAAGAATTTTTTCAATAGACTATATTCTGTCAAAATATTTTTTAAATTTGACATAAAATTTGGTTTCTAGCAGATTCAGATAGTTGAAAAAGATAGGTATAAAACTATTTTCACATTTCTTTTTTGACATTATGAATGAAATATCATGCCATTTGAGTTAAAAAATGCTCCATCTGAATTTCAGAATATTATGAATGATATTTTTAATCCATATCATGATTATATAATTGTTTACATTTATTAGGTTTTAATGTTATTTTCTTTTATTAAAAAATATTTTAAACATTTTCTTATGTTCTTAAATATTGTTACCAAAGCAAGATTGACAGTTTCAACAAAATAGGTAAAAATATTTCAAACTGCTATTCATTTTTTCGGTCACAATATATCTAAGGGAACAATTATACTAATTGATAAAACTATTCAATTTGCTAATAAATTTTCTAATGATTTAAAGGAAAAGCAACAATTACAAAGATTTCTAAGAACCTTAATTATGTAGGTGAATTTTACAAAAACTTAGCTTTAGATTGTAGATTATTATTTACAAGACTAAAAACAAATCTTCTAGAGTGGAATAATGATTTCACATAAGTTGTAAAAAGAATAAATCAAAGAGTTAAAGAGCTTCTTTGTTTATGCATTCCCAATCTAGAAGCCAATAAAATTGTAAAAATTGATACTTCAAAAATAGGTTACGGAGAAATACTAAAACAACAAATTGCTAATCGAGAGTAATTAGTTAGATTTACATCAGGAATCTGGAAAATTGCTCAACAGAACTATTCTATAATAAAAAAGAAAATATTATTTATAGTTTTGTGTATTACTAAATTTGAGTCTGACTTATTAAACAAGAAATTCTTGTTAAGAATTGATTGTAAATCTGCCAAGAAAATATTTTTAAAAGATTTAAAAACATGGCATCAAAACAGATATTTCAAGATGAGAAGAAATTTTATCTGTCTTTGAATTCGACCTAGAATTTATTAAAGGAGAATCTAACTCTTTACCTAATTTTTTAACAAGAGAATTTTTTCAGAGATTCTAAAGGAAAAAGAATTTTGTCTTCTTAAGCGAGTTCTCCAGTAAAAAGAAATGTTTGAATTCCTAATGCTGAGGAACTAGATAATCATGAAAAGGAATTCTTAAGCGACAAAGCTTATGAGTTAGCATTTCCCTGTAATGCGAAGGATTTTTAATACCCTTATATCCATCTATTTTATAAAAATATAGCACCAATAGAAAATAGATATATTAATTTAGCCCTATATGAGAAGCTCCTTTCTATCTCTATCATAATCTTTTTTTTGAATTTGAATTGAAGGATACTTTTTATTATCTAAATATCCTTGTTAATACTGAATCATTTTTATATAAACCCTGGATAAGGACTGGGTCTGAATAGGCTTATTCCAAACTCTTAATTTATAAAGTTATGAAGTTCGAAGAATAGAGTATGAACTTATACAGTCAAAAACAATTAAGAGACAAGAAAATATTTCCTAGGCTATATAATTATTTTGATTATATAACTGCTTGGAAAAATTTGTTTTTATTTGAAAACAGAGCAATAAAACATAGCTGGTTTTTCATATTTATTCTTAATGAGAAACCATACCCTAATTCGTTTCCTCAATGGTTTGAAACCTAGTATTTCTCATAATAGTTATTTCCTATCTCCCCTCCTAAATACATTTATCAATAATACTGGACAAGATTTTATGAGAATTATAATTCTCTAGATTTTCAAGATAAAGTGATTATGTTTGCAGCATATTATCAAATCTCATAGATAGTGAAATGAGAATATATATTGAAGAACTGTACTACTTCAATTTTTGAGATTAATCAGATAGTTCCCATGATTAATCAGAATAATCTAAATCAAATGGTGGGATAAGTTTTTTAATTTTGAAAAAGATCTTAATAATTTTTAAAAATTGGGAATATTAAGATTCCAAGCCTCAGCTTATAAACCTTATTTAACTGAAAATAAAAAGGTTTTAGATATGGTTAAATGTTTATTAGCCTCTTTTTCTAAAGATGACGTTTAAAGAGAATTATTAAAAATTAATTGCTTAGATATGAGTCAAGACAATCCAGTTTATTTTCAAGATTCTTAAAATTCAGATGATGATGGACTTGAAGACTTTCTTGAGGAGGGGACCTATCCCTAATTTAATTTTTGAAAAAATAATTACTTTTACATTTGAAAAGTAATTACTTTTACAAAGTGACTTTCCAAAAAGTAGTTTGAAGAAAATTGCCAACAAATCTAATATCAGCAGATTTACTTTATTAAAATGTAACTTTCTCTTATTTTCTGGCATATTGACTTCAAATTATCCAAAACACGTGCCTAGACAAGATGAAATGCTTATCTAAAAGAATCTACTTTATTCATCCTTATCTTATAGGTGTTAGCTTATAAATCTATATAAGTCTCTTGTATTTCTGGGCTTGAAATAAGTTTTTCTTTGGAGTGTTTAGTAAGTTATTGTAAAAAAAAATCTTGATTTTTTGACAAGCTAAAAATCTTCTACTTCACACTTGAAAAATTCAAAAATTGTACGTGTGATTATCTTACTACTCTAATGTACGTATCTTTTCTTTGTGCTTCTCTTTCATGTCAATAAAAGACTTTGTTCATTATATCCATAAATCTATTTTTATTTGCTCTTGTTTAGTTTCTGTGTGTTGAAGTGTGCTTCCCCTAATGACAAAAATACCCCTCGTATCACATTAAATAAAAAAAAATTGTATATAGAATAGTAATAAATTAATTCATTTTAATCAAATAACAAAAATACTCTTTATAGCATTGTAAAGAATATCATTATAAATAAATAATTAATGTAAAATAAATAAAATGGCTAAGTACTTTTAAACTAAAATATTAATATTAGTAAATAATAAGAATAAGAAATAATAAAATAAATATAAGTAATAATGATAATAATTAATTAATAATAATAAATAATAAGATAAATTTTAAAATAAATCAATAATATACCAAATTAATTATAGCTAGGAATGAAAAAAAAAATGAAAAAAAAAGATATTTTTTAACCGTTTGCAGCGCGACACGGGGGAAATTTAGGGGGAAGAGGGAGAGCATTTTGAGAAAATGGACTGGAACAAGGTGGAATTTTTATAAAAAGAAAAAGGCAAATTTGGAAATAAAAAAAGGAGGCCTGCGGCCTGGACCGTGTAGCTCATAATGCACGCAGGATGTAGGCCGTGTCAGCCCAAACGGACTAAAGTGTTGTCTGCGCATTGTGGGCCGTGAGTTCTGGACTAAGGCAAACGGCCTGATATATGTCCAATGTGGATACATTTTCTTTACGTAGTTCCTTTAAGAGCTATGCAAACCCACCACTATCACCCCAACCTTCATCAAATGCTCCAACCTCTTCATGTCATGTGCCCTTTTAATAGCTGAACCGACCAACTTGCCAACATCATCAACGTCGCAATCCTTCCAGAGGGTGAATCATTCCGTACAGCTTCACGTTTAAGGTAGAGCGGCGACAATTATTTAGGTTTATTCTCAAGTTTAGATAATAGTGTACAAATGAAAAGGGTCTTTTGATAAAAACAAATAAGTAAAGGGTGTTTCAAGAATTTAAAAATTTATGTAATTAAGTCTCTTTTATATATATAGTGTAAAATATATAACAATATAGATATATATACACTTATGTTAACATACATCAGAATTTTTTTAATAATAAAGATAATAACCAAAATTGCAAAAATAAGAGCATTTTTGTCTTAAATATATATATATATATATATATATTTATTTATTTATCGTAATTCATGTCAGACTAGGTGATCCGTCACCCAAATGACGTATTTGACAGATTTGAACCGTACAATCAATTTGGTGATTAAATTGATAAAAACCAAAAGACCAGTAAGAATTAAACAATCCAAGATCAGTTTCGCCGAATTGGATAGATTTTTTTTTTTAAATTTTAATTTTCTGAAATCTAAAATTTTAAAACTATTGTGTTTTCAATATTTTAACGGATCATATTAAAATCCATTCAAATTAAGTTAAAAAAGAAAACAAAAATCCCAAAACATATTATATATAACTAAAATACACTAATTAACATATGATATTTTGTAGGTGTGACTACATTAAATGAATTTAACATCATTATTATTATTTTCTTAAGTTCTTAATATATAATATCAATAGATACCCAATAAGGTGTAGTTCAAGTAGTAAGACACACTTGAGCTCAATGGTTGAGAGGGCCCTCTGCAATGTCAGGGTTCGACTCTACATGAAAACACTTGTAGGGAGGGGCAGCCATGAACCAGAATGAGATTAGGCTCACACCTAAAAGGTGTGAGAATACTCGTGAGCAACCAAAAAATGATGTTAATGTACTACAATATAATTATTGTAAACATAATTATATTATGTTTAATATTATAAATATTAAATTAAAATATTTAGAATATCATTGGTTTGACAATCAATTTGATTTATTTTATTAGTTTGGTTTTTAAAACAATAGTTAGTACATGCAACTTGCCAAAAAGATTTAATAATTGCATTTTTACCCACAATTTTATGAAAGTTTTCAATTTCATCCTTGTCTTTTCTTTTCTTGGTTCAACTGAGTCTTCTCCTTCAGCTAACATTAGAATGACTCATGATATATCATTTTATTTTCTATGAAGCATAAATACAACTGTAAATTTAAAGACTAAAATAAAGAGTTGAAACTCAAAAAATAGCAATATCATTCTGAGTTAAATTCAACTTTGGTAAGAAAGATGGGGTATAGGTTTAATTGGAGGTTATCTGGTAGATTTCAATTGCACCCATAATAATTTGCTTGATCTGATTAAAAAATATAAAAGATACTGACAATAATTTAGGTAATAGTTTATAGATGATTGTGATTCAGTTAAATGAAATTGAGTTGATGGTGGATGAAGTGTACACATCAGTTGGATGTTAAATACCCATAAAACAAGATTGAGTGTTTTATAACTTACCCACAACTAATATAGAAACATTGCACATTATAGCATTATACAAATTAATTTTAATTTTCAACAATATTTGTGTAGACACCAAAATTTTGGTATTTTGTCTATTGGAATAATTTCCAATTTAAGGGTTAGTTAGTTAAATTGTAAATTGGTAAATTAGACATTAATTGGTCAATTGACAAAATAGACACAAATTGGCAATCAACTCCAATCACAACATAATCACCTCAAATCAACGTCAATCCTAATCAAATCACTTTCAATTACTCAATCCATTCAATTACTTCCAATTATCTTTGATTACCCCAATCTCTTAAATGCCATTTAATTCCCAAAATTCTTACACCACAGCATTCTCCTATAAATAGGCTTGCATAAGAAATGGGAAAAGACAGACATAGAAAATGCAAGACACAAAACTCTTGAAATTCTCTTGCTTTAACTCTCCCACAAATTAGAGATTTGAAGCAACTTGCATTCAAGCCTGGTGCTAGTAGAGATCACCCAACATCCTTCTCAAGTGACCTTTCAAAATGTCATCTTCAAGAAGCAAATATCATGCCATCCTATATCAAGCTTCATAGCCTTGGGATTAAATCATATCCCCCAAGAGATCGAATAAGAGGAATTACTATTCTTTTTTGCAAAGAATATCATTAAGAGATTATAACCATTCATTTTATAAATGCAATAATTATTTGTACATGATTTTTTTTTTTTCAAAACCAAATTTGTGTTCACAAATTTCTGGCACGCTCGGTAGGACCAACTATGCCTTTTATCTCTTTCTCATTTTCTCAAATCTTTACACCAACCTTGCTGGATCTAACGGCCCCAAAGAAGAATATCACCAAGGTCGCTACCAGTAAGAAGGTTGCCTCTAGCGCCACCATCATGGAAAACTTTAGTGGTCACCTTTTTGATGTGTCTGTTACCCATCAAGTCGAAACTCAAGTGAATGCTACTCCTTTCATTGACTTGGATTTTCTTTCCGAAAAGAGAGCTGGAAGCCCTGTGAAGGTCGGGGATTCATCCCCTGTGGAGTCTTTTGGATCAAAATGCATGACACCAAAAACAAGGAGCATTTACTTCTCTTCAACTAGCTTTTATCTGATTCTTCATACAAGTCTGGAGGATGAAGAAATAGCCATGACCAAAAAGCCTAATTTAGAGGAAGTTCCATGGTGGTGAACATCGCTACCACTGAAGAATTGTAAGTATAGAGCATGCAATTGATAAGCTAACTAAGACAGTGAAGGAAAAAAAACTTCCAAGTTACTGATCTTGTTAGTAGGCTCAATGGAAACTTTTCAGAGGGTCAAGACCTAAAACATTTTTTGAGAATCAGTCAAGTTCCTGCCACCACGAGAAGACAACAGAGGCTGGAGGAACCTCTAAGCAAATTTCCATTTCTCTTGCATCATTCTCACTTCAATAGTTGCAAGATATCATCACTAACATTATTTGAGCACAATAAGAAGGGTTAACTCAATGCTCGCTCATGTTCTCAAGTCATACACCAATCACATCGATAACATGAGGATACTTGTTAGCTATCTACCACACAAGTTTAACCAATTTGACGGGAAGGGTAAACCCAAAAAAAAAATATTGTCCATTTCATGGAAACTTGTGAGAATGCCAAAACACATAGTGATCTTCTGGCCAAACAATTTGTATGGTCCCTCAGAGGCACTGCTTTTAAATGTTATACAGATTTGGAAGCAGAGTAGATTGAGAGATGGGAGCAGCTTGTGATAGAATTGCTCAACTGCTTTTACAGCATCAAGCGCTCAGTTAGATTGATGAAGCATACCAACATCAAATAGTGGAAGGATGAGCCAGTGATAGACTACATTAATCGATGGCATGCTTAGTCTTTAGATTGCAACAAGCGAGTTTTTGAAATATCTGCTATTGAGATATTCATCCAAGGTATGGACTAGGGGCTTTTGTAAATCCTTAAAGGGATAAAGCCACAGTCTTTTAAAGAATTAGCAACCCATGCCCATGAGATGGAATTAAGCATATCCTATCACGAAAACTACAATCCTCTTGTATTTGACCTAAGGGGGAATAGGGTAAAGAAGAGTGAGAAATTGACTAAGAGCTCCACAAAGGACTCGATGATCGTTAGTATTGCTCTGGTTAGAACCTTTGGGAGAACTAGCCCAAAAGATAAAGAATCTAATCGATAACAACAACATAAGAAGAGTCGGGTAAACTTTAAAGAAATGGAAGAAAAGAAATACCTATTCCTTGATGCAGATGTTCATGACATGCTTGATTAATTGTTGAAAAGAAAAATCATCGAGTTCTTGGAATCTAAGAGGCCCTAGAAGGTAGGGAAGACTAACGACCCAAAATACTACAAGTACTATCGCATTGTTAGTCACCCAGTGGAGAAATGCTTTGTGTTAAAGGATTTAATCATGAACCTAGTGAAAGAATGCAAGATAGATATGGACATTGATGACGTGGTAGAGACCAACCATGCTAGTGTCTTTGTGGGGCTAACCCCTACTTCATTTTTTAACTAAAGGCCAATGCTGATGAGGGAGCAAGCTAGACTTATCTAGTTCTGTGTTTTTGAACCTTAATGTTACGATACCCAATCATTATTGAAGAGCATAAACCTCCAAAGGATGATGAAATAACCTTCAAGGATAATGAAGGGTGGACTTTAATGACAGGTTGGAAGCTAAGGAAGAGCCAAACTCCCCAACTTGAACCCAAGAAACGCCAACCAAAGAAGAATAATTGCTCTAAGCAAAAAGGGAGGAAGGGAAATAAAGCAAAATCCTTAAAACCAAACCTTGTTCTTGATGAACTTCATGAACAAGAAACATGAACTACCATTACGTTGAAAGAGTACTTCCCAACAAGTATCAAGAACGAGTAGGTATAGATGGTACACATGGTCTCTTTCTATGAGGTTCATGATGAAGATGAGACAAGTGAAACTCCCTATAAAACTTGGAAATAGACTTATTTTACATCCTTTTGACAAATTATTTTAGCTATGTTCTTAAGTTTTGTTTGGATTTTGCTTAGTTTTTAATTAATTTCTACTTGAGTCCTTATTGCATTAGGATGTTAAATTCTAGTTAATTTAGGCTCAAAGTTAGGTGTTTTATAAGAATTCTAATCTATATTAATTTAGTTATGTGTTTGAAGGTTTAATGCTTAAAGAAATCTTATTGAAAGTTAAATTAGAGGTGAATTCGAGCTGAAAATAGAAAAAATAAAAAAAATAGCAAAACAACATGCTGTTGCCAGAAGCCTTAGTGCTACACTGCTCAAAGGGTAAATGCTGAGGCACCAAGGCCAGTGTTGAAGTGCCCAGGACATTGGTACCATGGCACCAGTGCCACTGCCATACCTCTATCTTCAATTTTTCACATTGACATGAGTGCCATAGCACTAAGGCTTTAGGGCAGCAACATTGGCTTGGTAAACAATCCTAATTAGACTCTAATTAATGGTTTTAAAGCCTATAAACGAGGGATTAGCTTGTGAACTCAAAATACACAAGTTATCTACTTTTTCTAGGAGTTTTAGAGCTTGTTAAGAGTGCAGGGAAGCGAGAGGAGCAAGGATATTTAAAGCTTGAAGACTGATGGCCTTTATAGCTTTTCTTTATTTTTACTCTTTCCTTAATTTCTTGTATTTACTTGATGTTTATTATTGTTGAAACCATGTTTTCACTAAGTAGCATGAAATAGTTTTCTTTTTAGAATTGCAACTAGAACTCAACATATAGTTTGAATTATTTTATTTATGGATTGCTTAGGTTTTGGCATATGATTATGTAATTTATTCTATACTTAATGTTTCTAATTGACTAGCCATCTTTCAGATTGAATTAGAAAATATAAAAGAGTTTGTAAAAATAATTTAGGTTTAGCCTTGAATGAATTAGCACTTGATTGAAATCATACATATTGTTGTTGAGTATGATTTATGTATAGGAAAGGAATGTGCCTATATGTCTTATGTGGCTAATTTAAGTCTAATCTTAACAGGTATTGTTTAACTTAATTCACATAGAAATATAGAGAATTGGTTAAGTGAGATATTATTATAATTGATAGAAATATGCTTATAATTGATTAATAACCATAGGTTAATTATTCTTTCCCATAACTAAGTAAGATAAGATAATATAACTTAAGTGAAGGTTGAGGGAAGTTGTAGCTCTAGGCTTATCTCCAATATAATCTTTATTTAATTTGCTTTTAGCTTATAAGTAGTTACAATCAACCATTAACTCAACCGTATGAATAAAATTAGAATTTTTATTACTTAACATAATATTTGCATTAACTTCTCGTTTCAAAGATCTTTACTCTATCATTTTATTACTTGAAGACGATACTTGTGCTTGTGTTAGTAAAATCTATATCAACACCTCTTGTAGACCAAGAAGTCTCTGAAAAACTTGAAATATTGCTGGGTCATATAAGTGTTGCTGAATTGTTATGATTACCAAGTCATGTTCGAGAAGAACTTGTTCAAGCCTTGCAAGAGCCACAACCTTGCATTGCCCAATTTGCAATATTGGTGCAAAATGATGCAACTGCCTCATGTTACCTAACAACGATTTCTTTTATGGACAAGGATTTTCTATTAGGCTCAAAGCCATAAAATAAGCCTCTATTTATAGTGGTATACATACGAAAGTAGAGAGTTATCTGAATTCTTATTGACTGGGGTTCTGCAATTAACATAATACTAAAAACAACAATGAAGGAGCTTGGAATTCCAGTTGAGTATCTTTCCCGAAACTAGATGGTGATTCAAGGTTTCAATGCACAATGGTCCTTTAAGGATGCACAACAAGCTGAAATCAATTGCCTTGTTTGATGTGATGATGCAAAGACGGCCTACAAAATGCTACTAGGTTGATCATGGATAAATAGAAGCAAGATTATCCCTTTAACCCTCCATCAATTCTTTAAGTATTACCAAGGTGATGTGAGAAAATTAGATGTAGACTTAAAGCCATTCTTAGAGGCAGAAAATCATTTTGTCAATGCAAAATTCTACTTGAAGGAAGACGTGATTGAAAAGGATCTTTATTTGGAAATTCCAACTATAGGACACACTATAGTGGATAAAAAGGGTTCGATACAAACAAGCATACAAAAATCCTTTCTAAGAAAGGGAAGGAAGTTTCACTTATAAATAATTCGATAAACAAAAATTCACTAGCTGAGAAAACTCATATAATGAGGAAGCATGGTATAGTCAACACTTGTACAAAATTTTCACTATGTTTCAAAATTTAGATGCAAGCGAGGCCAGTCTCCTTTTTCTGAATGCTTAAAGCCTAAAGAGGCATTGAAAGTGGAAGATATTCAGGAGTTAAAAAGCAGTCACACAATGCCTTTGATAAGGATGGAGAATCTTTCCTCATCTAAATCCTTATTAGGTTTTGTTCCATCACCACAATAAGGATATAGCCCAAAAGCTTACAAGCTATTAGCCAAGGCAGGTTATGAATTTACAAAACCTAAGGTGTTGAGAAGATTAAACCTAGCTCTCACTGTAGAGAAAGTACATGACTTCAATGAGATGCAGACGAGGTTGAGAGAAAAAGGGTATGATATGCCCTCTTCAAAGACTAGATTAGGGTAAAAGCTAGAAAAACCCATTCAAATATATTTCAAGAAAAGTGACGTGACAACAAATAGCCACCATATCACTGTTAAAGTCTATGATGACCCCGAGCAAGAAGAAGAGAGTCCGTTAAGTTGAGTCTCTGTGTTCAACTATCTAGAGTCCCCCAAATGTCAAGCTTCTATGTTTAACTGATTAGAGTCTCTTAAAACCCAAACTTTTTCATTTGAGAGACTAAGTGTTGTATTACAAGAAAGACAGAATAGTCCTTAAGTGTGGAAGTTGGAATTTGATAGCTTAAGGGTGACAAGTAAAACTTTTAAGGATTAACGATCAAAATGAGGAAGAAAAGTAGAGCATGTCAAGTTAATGCTGGATGATAACAAAGTTCGCAGCCTTGTGCAATCAAGAATGCAAAGTATCAATTCACTAGATATTGATACGAGTGGTTCACTCAAGGTAAGAAATCATATTGTCTTACATACCACCACGTCAAAATCAGGCCAAGAAGATGATGATGAGGTAAAATGAGTTATTATATTACGATCGTGGAAGACACTAGCTCAGAGTCACTTGATGTTGAGATCGAGAGGGCTCCACATGCCTTAGAAGATGGTGTTCTGACTATGGATGGGTGAACTTGACGAAATCAATCTTACACCAATGAAAAACACTAGCCAACTTTTATGAGTAGTCTTCTAGCTTCGGAAGAAAGGAAAAAAATACATTGACCTTTTACTCAAGTATAAAGATGTTTTCACATGGAGTTATAAGGAGATGCCTAGGCTTGGTCTGAAAGTTATGGTACACAATTTCACAGTTAAAAAGGGACAAAGCTCATCAAATAAATGCAAAGGAGATTTCTTCCCAAACTTATCCCACAAATAGAAGCCAAAGTCAACAAATTGATAGAGGCAAATTTCATATGAGAGGTTAAGTATCCGACATGGATTGCCAACATTTGACCAGTAAGAAAGAAGAAAAGGCAGATTCGTATATGTGTCGACTTTTGGGACATCAATAATGCATGTCCAAAAGATGACTTTCCACTTCCAATCATTGAAGTGATGATTAACACTACTATTGAGCATGAGGCACTATCATTCATAAGTGGTTCTTCTGGCTATAACCTAATCCATATGGCTCTTGAAGATGAAGAGCTAACTACATTTCAAACACCAATAGGGATATACTATTATAAAGGCATGCCATTAGTTTTAAGAACACTGGTGCATCTTATTAGAGAGTAATGCATAAAATCTTTAATGACATGCTTTACAAGAATGTGGAGTATTATGTAGACATTTTAGTTTTCAAGATTAAAGTTAGAAGAAATCACTTGTAAGATCTTCAAGCTATATTCAATCGCTTGAGGAAATAACAACTAAAATGAACCTTCTCAAGTATGCTTTTGGAGTGACTTGAAGAAAATTCCTTAGGTTCATTGTATGAGAAAGAGGTATAAAAGTGGATCAGACCAAAACCGTTGTGATCTAGAAAATGCTCCAGCCTAGAAATTTGTAGGGATTGTGAAGTCTATAGGGTTATTTATCGTACATTGGACTTTTCATCTTAAATCTTGTAGGATGATGCAATCCCTTCAGCAAGTTAATGAAGAAAGAAATTGCCTTCAAATAGATGAAAATTGCAGAAATGCTTTGAATAGCATCAAGAGGTACTTATGATCTGCATCAGTACTTAGAGCTTCGATGACTAAAAAGCCACTAATATTGTATATTGTGACACAAGAAAGATTATCAAGGGCATTGCCTGCTTAGGAGAATGAAGAAAGGAAGGAAAAAGCATTGTACTATCTACGTGGAACATTCAATAAGGCTAAGCTAAAATACTCCCTTATTGAGAAGATGTGCCTTGCATTTTTTTTTTTTGCAATTGATAAACTGAAACACTATATGCAAACTCACACCATCCACCTAGTAGCTAAAGCAGATCCAATCAAGTATCATCTATAAAGACTCATGCTCTCTCGACAATTAGCAAAGTAGGGGTTATCATCTTTCAACAACATGACATTTTCTACGTTGCTCAGAAAGCTATAAAGGAATAAGCTTGATAGAATTTCTAACAAACCATCCAATTCTATCTGATTGGGAGTTTTCTGAGGATCTTCTTAATGAAGAAGTCCTTTACATAGAGGCACATCCACCTTGGAAGATGTTTTTTGATATAGTAGTCGAAGAGGTGGGACCGGAGTTGGAGTAGTGTTTTTCCAGCCAGAAAAGAAAGTTTTATCGTATGCATGATATTGGTATATCAAAGATGGGTGTCCCTGAGATAGTTGAAGAAAAAGAAGGGGCTAGCATGATATTGGTATATGTCGCTGATAAAGAAGATTGGTTTCACTTGATGATCGATTACCTTCAATATTGAAAACTCCTAGAAGATCCCCAAGGTGTATTTATTACAGTGACACTTTACCATCATTCTTTTGATGGGGTAGTGGCTTCGATTTCAGGAGGTGATGAAGCAAAGAGCATAATAGAAGAGGTACATTCTGGAATTTATGAAGCTCACCAATCTGGATTTAAATTACATTGTCAGATAAAGTGGATAGGCTACTGTTGGCCTTCGATAGAAAAGTCTTCATGGAATACCAAGAAGTGTGATGCTTATTAATTCCACGCGAATTTCATACATCAACTATCCAAACCATTGCATCCTATAGTCACATCATGGCCTTTTGATGGTTGGGGGCTCGATATTGTGAGTCTATTAATGTAAATATTTTCCCGTGGTTATTCCTACAAACTAGCAGCCATGACTATTTCTCAAGATAGGCAGAGACATTCTGTGAAGGGAAGTGAAGAAAGAACAAGTTAGTGGACTTTATTTGAAAGCACATCATTTATTGGTATGGTGCTCTATGAATACATCATTATCGATAAAAGAAAGCAACTCTACAATTACCTGGTAGATAAACTAGTCAAAAAATTCAAGTTCAAGCAATATAAGTGGTCTATATACTCTGCACAAGCCAACGTCCTCATAGAAAGCCTTTAACAAAACTCTTTACAACCTACTAAAAAAGAAAGTAGCAAAGAATAAAAAAGAATGGCATGAAAGAATGGTTGGAGCTCTATGGGAATACTGGACCACGTACTATACTCCAACATAAGCTACTCTGTATTATCCAATGTATGGTGTTAAAGTTGTACTTTCCCTAGAACTACAAATTCCTTCTTTATGGATGACATTCAAGAAGGTTTAACCAAAGAGGAAAAATGCAAAGTTAAGATTGGAAGAGTTAGAAACCCTTGATAAGAAGATACTAGAAGCTCAACAATGCATGGAATGTTACCAAGCCCTGACTTAATAAGGCTTTTAATAAGAAAGTGCATCCTTGATCCTTCCAAGTTAGTGATTTAGTGCTAGCTATACGAAGGCCTATTATCATCACCCATAAGACTAAAAATAAATTTTTATCTAAATAGGATGGACCATTGTTATAACCCTCATAACTCGATATCATAAAATCGAGTTTTGGACATAATGTGTAAATTTTGGTTATAAAAAATAAAAATTAAATAAATTAAATAATAATACAAATGTTATAATCCGACTCTTTAGTATACATTTTAAAATTTTGTGTATAATTTATTGTTGTAAAGTAAATCAAAATAAACTAGGAAGTATTATGATATATGTAAATAGATATATACACCTATAATTAAGATTAATTTATAACCACAAACTTGAATATATTAAGTTTGACCTTATTTTTGTCTTATTCATTTATCTTTTATAATTTTTCTTGCTCTTTTTTTTTCTTTTCCTTTTTTTTTTTCCACCGCACTGGATCTTTCTAATTGTTTCTCCTTTGGCCGAATGTGACTTACCTATTCTTGGTTCTATTCCATAATTTTCTAGCTCCCTGCACTAGCCGAGGTCACCTTTCCCTTGCCACGTTCTAGCCTTCCCTTTCATTTTCCATTGTTGTGCCTTGTTTTGTTCCTTCCTCTGTTTTCTCCACTTTTGGCTATGAGTTTTCATAAGTTTGGTAGCTAGGTTTAGGCTTTTAGTAAGTTATTTCATCCCTCTCCTTTTTATTCATGTTGTGCTGGAGTAATGAAATTATCTTTTACTGAAGTTTTTGAAAGCAATAGTAGAGAACTAGTCATTGATTAAGATTGTGATGTAAAATTGCTCATGAGTTTCAAACCCTATTGTTTAGCTTAGACTTTGAGATAAAGTGGGGTTTTTGATCAAGTAAAAGAAGTAGATAATTGTGTTTAATAAGACTGGTTTTAAACTTGGAACTTTGTGCTAGACTGAAGTCATAATCAGTAATGTTGTTTACATTTTCAAACTATTTGAATCTTAATGTAGTTCAGGGAGATTCCAGCTTATAGTGTAGTTCTAAATATCTAGTGCATCTCAAACTATGATGCTATTAGGTTACATGTTAGTAAACATTCTCATAGTATCTATTGGGTAGATTTTTTATAAACCATCATTAAACTTGCAGATTCCATAAAAAATTTAATTGTTTCTTGACTTTTATTGGGGAAGAACTATTAATGTTGTCTAAGGGATGGGTGAGCAAGAAATTAATATTTTTTAGTTACAATTTACACTTTAGCATCAACATGAGTAGGGTGGAAAACAGTCTAAGCTAAAGCCGAGCTTTGTCGGCTTTGCTTGTTAATTTTTAATAGAGCTCTAGCTCGGCTTGAGTTCAACAAAAGCTTACAGGCCCAAGCTTGCAAAAGGCTCATTATGGATTATGAAGGCTCGGGCTTGGCTCGTAGGCTCGTTTATGAGCTTATATTCTAAAATGACAAAAAATGCAACATGAATGGAGCCAAAGAGATTCGAACCGATATGAGAATGCAAGGTGTATTACCATTAAGCTAGACATGTTATTGTGTTATATTTATTTATTTATATATTTATTATATGTTTATCTTTATATATATATATAATATAAATAAATAAATATATTTAATTATTTTTAATGAGCAGAGCTCACGAGATTTCTAACCGAGCTTTGTAAAGTGCAAGGTCGGCTCGTTTAGTAAACGAGCCCTAAAATAAAGCTTGAGCTTGACTCGTTAGAAACTGAACCAAGCTTGAGCAAGCCCTAACGAGTTTGTTTGCGAGCTATTTATGTATAGCTCGAATCATTTTCCCTAAACATGGGTAAAGACTAGTTAGATCTGTAAAAGCCATTTCTTTGAGTCTGAATGCATGTTTTCAATATGTTTAGAAAATTCTTATTAATTAGAGTATGAAAGCTGTAAAGTGGTTTAGCACCCTTATTATTGGGAGGAATAACTTGATTTGTGTACGGTAGAAATAAGAGTAAAGGCTTTAATTTGTCATTCTACATTATAAATATGTCCTCTAAAAGAGAAGCCACCAAAGATCTCTCGCTTTTATAGTAAGATAGATTGATAAGAATACTTTATTCCTTTTGGTTTCTTTTGATTAACTTCAATTGCAATAGCCTTTCTATTAATATCTAAGGTAATACCAAAAATTTAGTAATGAACTTAACATTGAATCTTGATAGGGAAGAAATTGGCTAATGACAATGTATGTAGAGACAATAGAGTCTAAATTTTACATGGGAAGGAGAATAATTAGGTTTTGTAAAAATTGATTGTCAAGAAAGAAAAACCAAATATTGATAGAATCTCTGGTATCTTTTAGATTGGGTCAAATGTTTGCAGTGTCCTTGAGTTGAGGAGGATGTGCATTGTTAAGGTGATTAGTTATTAGTAAAGTGATGGAAATGTGGGTTGATAAAAGAGAAGCATAGGTTGATTTAATAAGTTAGAGAATTCGAGTATTTCAGATGTTCTATGGACTTAATTAAATTAAAATAACTAAAGTGAAAGTGTAGCTTATAGTCTTGGAATAATATCTAGAAAGTTTCATAACTTAACTCGGGATATATTTATTGGTAGAGTTATTGTACTACAGCTAGGCTCGTGTAGTATTTTAGGCGAGCTTTAGTTAGTTAAGAGAACTTTGTCAAGGATTGTGGTTTGAATTAGCTTAGTAATTGTGACTAATAATTGTTCATAACATATTAAAAGATAAATTTAGAGCTTTTCAAGTTTTTATTTTATGATATGAGTATTTTGGAGGTGTTAGAAGTCAAGGTTATAATTTTCGGGTCTTGACTGTACCTATTTTGAATGTAACTAATGTTAAGGGATTTAAAGAATGAATTAGGAGTAGGGTGCTCAAGATGAATTTCTCTTAACATCTGATAAACTAGAATGGAAAGTTTCATAATTTAATTCCTAAGTATGAAAATTTTATAAGCATTAGAATCTGTATCAGGCAACCTAGTAATTGTGTATGTCCTGTTTTTGTTCATGTTAGAATTTAAGTGGGTTGAAGACTAATTTTAAGATAAGTTTCTAAATAAGAAAGATAGCTAACTTCCTAAAAATAACTTTTGAACTTGGTTTTGTTAAAATTGGTTAAGTATGTAAGTTAAAATCAAACATATTGCCAAGGTGGTTATGAAAAGGTCTAAGAAGAATTAATTTTAAATATATGCTTAAAACTTAGTATATATCAAATTTTTGTAATAAAAAAATTATAACCCATAAAATTTTCAAACTAAGTAATTCTTGAAAATTTTAATTGCAGATCTGAAAAATATTATTGAGCGAATGACACGTGTAATCGTAAGAGGAAGTGACAAGTAAAATCGATATACATTGAATGGATAAATACTACCATTTGGTTGCTAGATTAATATGTGTATTTGTGATGTATATTTGAATAAATATATTTGTATGGAAGTAGAAGTATATGTAGTGCTTAATTTGAGTTATTTGAATTTTGTTTGATGTGTGAAATTGTTTGTGCTTGATAAGGGCCAATAAAAGTGTTTTTGTTCCTATATGATTTTTACTTCCGAAGTATAATCTAGGGGCACCTAGGATATTTTGAAATATTGTAATTCTAATAAATGTTTTAAAATAATTAAGTACTTACCCTCAATGAGATGGATTGTGTATGAAGAATAAATTGATTGTACGGGCCTGAAATTGCCCAATGGGTTGGAGATATCTGTTATGAGGGGCTAAGTTACTCTATTGGTCTTTTGTTTGCTTTAAGTGTTTTGGATTATGTTGTTTAAATTGTGAATTCTGAACATTTTGATTGATTAAGTAATTTTGATTAATTGATTCTATTATAATTATATGTACCTACGTGTATTACTGAACTAAGATATAAAATATAGCTACCTGAGATTATTTAATTTAAATGTATTCTTTATCATTTGGGTGATGCTAGTACTTTGTGGGTATATTTTTCCATTCACCGAGTCTGTGGGACTCACCACTCTTCTGTTGATATTTTTTTAGAAACAAGATTTCATGATACATTATCATTGAGCTCGTGACTTTCTGAAAGCTTGCGATAAGATAATTCTTTGGAATCTCATACTTGAAGTCAACAATGAAAGTTTATAGTCACACTAAAACTATGGGTGTTTGATTTTGTGTTGTGTAATAGTCTAGTTATTTGTGATATGGCTGGAGTGGAGCTCCCCTATGTATACTATGGTTATAATAATTTGGTTGTATATATAATCAGGTGTACTTGTTCGTATTTTGGGGCATATTCTATATTGCATGGAATTTCTGCCAAAAATTTAGTAAATTGTTATTTATTCCAGTAAACAAAATTTTTACAATTAACTTTTGTCTAATAAAATTTACTTTTATACATTGATTTAGTTAAGAGTCGTATTTGTTTCTTTATTTTGGAATTAGGGTTACGGAGGGTTAGTTATCCAATCCTCCGACTAGTAATGTCTTCGTGAAGGGTGTGACAAGTTGCTATCAGAGCTTATGTTTAGAGGTCCGTGACTGTAAATGCAGTACGTTGTTGCTTTGTTTCTGTATGTTACCTGGGGCATATATGGACTTAGTGATATATTCTAACTTATCCTAAAACTTCAAGTTGTGATTCTCTAATATGCTGTATTTTATCTTATATGATAAATGTGCATTGAATTCGTTTGTGTTTGTTCAAACACAATGACATATAGCAGTCGATGTGAGATAACATAATATTGGCTTTGATCAGAATGGCACAGCGGAAGTGTGGTGAAGTAAGGAGTCTTTACTGTCAGACTGCTATAATGTACATTCATATTTTCATATGTTCATGTCTCGTAAGTTATAGCTTGAGGAATTTTATGTTTTATGGGTTTAGGATAATAACTTGATAAACAAAGATTACTATTTGTTTATGAATGTTGTCTGGAAATATTACGATAAAGAAGAAGCCTCTTGAGAATCTAAGAATGTGATAACACAATAATATTCTTTTTGTTGAAAGTTAGGACAAATTCTTTAAAGGAGAGAGATTGTTATAACTCGCATAACTTGATATCGTAAAATCAAGTTTTAGACATAGTGTGTAAATTTTTGTTATAAACAATAATAAGAATGTAAAAAAATTAATTAAATAATAATAGCATGAAATATGTTATAATCTGATACGTTAGTGAACGTTTTAAAATTTTGTGTATAATTTATTATCGTATAGTAAATAAAAATAAATTAGGAAGTATTTGTGATATACCTATATAAATATACACACCTATAATTGAGATTAATTTATAACCACAAACTTGAATATAATGACATTGACTTTATTTTTGTCTTATTCATTTATCTTTTATATTTTTTCTTGCTTTTGTTTTTTTTTTTGGACCAATCCTATTTCTATTTGCCTACTTTAAGGCTTTTTTTTTTTTTTTTTTTTTTTTTCCACTGCTTAGATTCTGGGTCTTTCTAATTGTTTCTCCTTTGGCCGAACATGACTCCCTTGTTCTTGGTACTATTTCAGAATTTTCTAGTCTTGCTTCATACAGTTGTGAAGCTTCCTTAGTCTCCTCAGCAACTTTAACTTCTTGTAACAACCGAGGCCACCTTTCTCTTGCTCTATTTCTAGTTTTTGTGCAGCTTGAGAGTGATTGAATTGCCACGTTCCAGCCGTTCCTTTCATTTTCCATTGTTGTGACCTGCTTTGTTCCTTCCTCTGTTTTCTGTACTTTTGGCCATGAGTTTTCATAAGTTTGGCAGCTAGGTTTAGGCTTTTGGTAAGTTATTTCATCCTTCTCCTTTTTATTCATGTTGTGTTGGATTGATGAACTTATCCATTTTGAAGTTTTCGAAGGCAATAGCAGAGAACTAGTCATGGGATTCGGATTGTGAATGTAGAATTGTTCACTGAGTGTTAAACCCTATTATTTAGCCTGGACTTTGAAATAAAGTGGGGGTTTCTGGTCAACTAAAAGAAGAAGCTAATTGTGTTTGATAAGACTTGTTTTAAACTTGGAACTTTGTGCTGGATTGAAGTCATAATCAGTAATGTAGTTTACAGTTACATTTTCAAACTGTTAGAATCTTATTGTAATTCAGGGAGATTCCAGCTTATAGTATAGTTCTAAATGTCTAGTGCATCTTAAACTATGATGATACTGGATTAAACGTTAGTATTCTTATAGTATCTGTTGGGTGGAGCTTTTATGGACCACCATTAAACTTGCAAATTCCATAAAAAATTTAATTGTTTCTTGACTTTTATTGGGGAAGAACTGTTAATATTATCTCGAGAATGAGGGAGCAAGAAATTAACATTTTCCAATTCTAGTTCCAGTTCAAACTTTGGCATCAACATGAGTAAAGACTAGCTAGATCTATAAAAGCCATTGCTTTGAGTCTGGATGCATATTTTCAATATGTTTGGAAAATTCTTATTAGTCGGAGTATGAAAGCTATAGAATTGTTTAACACTCTCATTATTAGGTTGCAGAACTTGGTTTGTGTATTGTAGAAACAAGAGTAAATTCTTTAATTTGTCATTCTATATTATAAATATGTCCTCTAGAAAAGGAGTCACTAAAGATCTCGTGCTTTTATAGTAAGATAGATAGATAGATAAGGATACTTGATTCCTTTTGGTTTCTTTTGATTTATGTTAATATCTAAGGCAATACCAAAAATTTAGTAATGAACTTAACATTGAATCTTGATAGGGAAGAAATTGGCAAATGGCCACATATGTAGAGATAATAAAGTCTAAATTTTACATGGGTTGGAGAATAATTAGGTTCTATAAAAATGAATTGTCAAGAAAGAAAGACCAATATTGATAGAATCTTTGGTACCTTTTGGCTCGGGTTAAATGTTTACAGTGTCCTTGAGATTGAGGAGGATGTGCATTGTGAAGGTGATTAGTTATTAGTAAAGTGATTAAAATGTGGGTTGATGAAAAGGAAGTAGGGGTAGATTTTATTTGTTAAATAAATCGGGTATTTCGAGTATTCTATGGACTGAATATATTAAGAGTTCTAAAGTAAAAGTATAGATTATAGTCTTAGGATAATATTTGAAAAGTTTCATAACTTAACTTAGGGTATATTTATTGGTAAAGCTGTTAGGCTGCAGCTTGTCCGTCCAGGATTTTAGGCGAGCTTTAATCAATTTTGAGAACTTTGTTGAGGATTGTGAATTAGCTTAAGAATTCTAAATAATAATTTTTTCATAGCATTTTAAAGGAAAAATCTGGATCTTTTCAAGTTTTTATTTTATGATATGAGTATTTTGGAGGTATTAGAAGTCATCACTTGTGATTTTCGGGTCTTAGCTATACCTATTTTGATGCAACTGATGTTAAGGGGTCTAAAAAATGAATTAGGAGTAGGGTACTGAAGATGAATTTCTCCGAACATCTTGATAAACTAAAGTGAAAAGTTTCATAGTTTAATTCCTAAGTATGAGAATTCTACAACTATTAGAATTTGGGTCAGGTAAACAGAAATTGTCTGTGTCCTGTTTGTGTTCGTGTTCAAATTTGAGAGGGTTCAAGACTAATTTTAGGAGAAGTTTCTAAATAAAAAAGATAGCTAACTTCCTAAAGATAACGTTTGAACTTGGTTTTGTTAAAATTGGATAAGTATGTAAGTTAAAATCAAACATATTGCCAAGGTGCTTATGAAAAAAATCTAAGAGTTAATTTTAAATATATGCTTAAAACTTAGTATCTATCAATTTCCGTAATAAAAAGCTTATAACCTATAAAGTTGTCAAGCTAAGTAATACTTGAAAATTTTAATTGTAGCTTTGGAAAATATTGTTGAAGCAAATGACACAAGTAATCGCAAGAGGAAGTGACAAGTAAAATCAGGTATACAGTGAATGGATAAATGTTACCTTTTGGTTGCAAGATTAATATGTGTATTTGTGATGTATATTTGAATAAATAAGTTTTTATGAAAGTATAAGTATTTGTAGTGCTTAATTTGAGTTATTTAAATTATGTTTGATGTGTGAAATTGTTTGTAGTTGATAAGGGTTAACAAAATTATTTTTCTTTCGAAATAGAATTCGGGTGCACCTAAAATATTTTGAGATATTCTGATTCTAATAAGTGTTTTAAAATAATTGAGTACTTAGCCCTGATAGGATAGATTGTGTAGGGAGAATAAATTTGTTGTATAAGAGTGAAATTGCCTGGTGGGGGAAGATATTTGTTGTGGAGCGTTGAGTTACTCTATTAGCCTTTTATTTGCTTTGAGTGTTTTGGATTGTATTGTTTGAATTGTAAATTCTAATTGATTGAGTAATCTTGTGTATTATGTAAATTGTGATTAATTGATCCTAGTATAATCATATATACATATGAGTATTACTAAAGTAAGAAATGAAAAATAACTACATGAGATTATTTAATTTAAATGTATTATTTATACCTTAGGTGATGCTAGTACCAGTTAAGTATATTTTTTCACTCACTAAGTCTGTAGGACTCACCACTCTTCTATTGATCTTTTTAGTAATAAGATTTCAAGATACATTATAGTTGTGCTTGTGACTTACTGATAGAGTGTGGCAAGTTAATTATTCAGAATCTCACACTTGAAGTCAAAGAAGAAAGTTTATAGTCACACTAGAACTGTGAGGTGTCTGATTTTTTGTGGAAATAATAGTCTAGTTATTTGTTTTGTGATATGGCTAGAGTGGAGCTCCTTTATGTATACTGTAGGTTATTGTGATTTGGTTGTATAACCAGCTATACTCGTTTGTGTTTTGGGACATAGTCTATATTGCAGGGAATTTCTGTTAAAATTTTTACAGTTAACTTCTGTCTAATAGAATTTAATTTTAGGCATTGATTTAGTTAATAGTCATATTTGTTTCTTTATTTTTGAGTTAGGGTTATGAAGGGTTGGTTAACCAATTCCCCGGCCAATCATGCCTCTATGAAAAATGTAACACATATGTGATCATCGAAGCCTACAAAAATGGACACAAAAGAATGATGATGATGATGGTGTCCGAGTTAACCTTATCAACAGCAAATTCCTAAAGCATTACAACTCTTCGCTCGAGCCTAAACTACATGGTACTCCTAGCCTGCATAATTATAAATTGTGAATGACCCTTAAAAAAAAAATAAAAATCATTGTATTACTCATGGCCTGCACAAGTATAAACTATGTATTGCTAAAACAAAAGAACATATTCCTTGTAATACTCCCAATCCACAAGAGTATATATTGTGGAAAAAAAGTGATGTATTGAACTACATTATGACATGATCCGAAAAGGTATGTAAACAACTGAAGATTGAATCTTGAGCTCAATCCAAACAATCAAATAAAGCTATAAATATTATTAATGTTGTATGCTTTCACCATGTGAAAGGAAATTAATTCTAGAGATGAAAGTATAGTAAACACACTACTCTGAAACTAAAAGAAGAACTAAGTTCCATCCATTAAAAAAATTGTTCCATAAGTAACTACATCAATAAGCGAAATAATCATTGCCTAAGTCATCCACTTTGTTGGGTTAATTGAGTAACGCTGATTCTTCACGATCATCCTCAACCTTTGAACTGTTTCAATGTCAGCCTCATATACAAAAGGTGTTAATTCTACCTAAAAAATGACTTTTTGTGCTGATTCCAACCCATGCCCAACATGTTCAACATCGGTAATTGTAGATTTCAAATTGTCATATACCAACTTCTCTTTGTCCCAAGTAGCACACAATTGCATCTTGATGGGTTCTAACCCCCTGCAAATAGAAATAAGCTTCTTTCCATGATCTACACAACGCTGTTATAAAGAAATGAGAGATGGCTCAGCTACCACGGTTTTCTAATTTGTCTCTGTAACACCCTACTTTCCTAATCCTATACTTAAGTTAATTAATATCTTAATGCTTAAATTAATTTGGAATTACTCCTTAATTGTCAAAGAGACTAAAACATTCCTTTTATTCCTTTTCTTCTTGAACCGCCCTAGACCATTTTTCCACCAACTTTCATTAAACAACTTTCCAAGTTCATTCCATCTTCCTCCTTAGTCGAATCTAACTACTTTTATTTAAGTGATATTTTTTTCTTTATTGTTACAAAAAAAAAACATGTTACATAAGCTTTCCTTTAATTAGTCTCCTTAATATTATTTATTACAAGAAATACTTTAATTAATTTCCTTAATTAATATGACACCATCAAGACTTAGCTCCTTCAATTAGATTACCAATTAAATTACCATTTCTTCTTCTAGCTTGATTTAACTCTTGACTTGTCAACCTAATTAAAATCAGTTAGAAACTTAATGGACTAAATCACTTCTTTTTACCTTCTGTCCATTACTTACTTATTATGAATTCAAATCTGACTACCTTTTAAGTCTACTAATGATCTTTCTTTATCCAATTCTAGACTTTTATGGCCAATTAGTACTATACCATTTAATCAATTCTTCATATCTTATATTCTATAATTGATTCTTTCTTTATCTTAAGAAATTACTTAGCTGAATTGAATATAAAGGTTACAAAGTCAATATTACACCTCTTTACTTATACAACTTTATACAAAAGTAACCCCATACTACATAATCGTATTTCAACACAAATACTTCTATGTTTTCCAAACAAGATCCACTTGCCATCTTTGCTCATTACATTGACCATGCCTTTCTCCAAGGAAAACAATACACATCCATGGAACTAATTAATCTGCACATCAAGATGAAAGAAAGTGAGTCGAACCTCAACAAGCATTCATACATGATAACGAAGGATTCTTGATGAAAGATTTAGAAATATAGGAATATGTAATGCAAATTAGCCTTTTTCCTCTTTTCCTCTAAGTTTCCTAAAAGGGATTCATTTTTCTCACTTCCATTCCATATGCATGAAGAATATAAGAGTAGCATAAAGAATATAAGAGTAACAAGGAATTAACTTTCAAAACAAGGATAAAATAAAATAAAGGAATGCATGAATACTTGTCTAATACCCTTAGCCTTATTTTCTTTCTTTCTTTCTTTCTTTTTCTCCTACGCCTTCTTCTTCCTATTTCCTCTCAGTTTCCTCTTTCTACTTCCTAGCTCATGGTTCGCCTTTTTCTTTTGTTTCTTACTATTTCTCTTACTTTCTTTGTTTTCTTACTTTTTCTCTCACTTTCTCTACTTTCTTATTTTTTTCTTACTTTCTTTCACTTTACTTTTCCTTTCCTATCCTTTTTTCAGTCACTTACCTCCCCCCTCATATTTATAGTGCATGTCTAAGGTTTAGGATCTAGGAGAAAGTTTCATTTCCTATTTTACCCTTTTGTTTCTCTAAAATTATAACCACCTACTTGTCATTCTCTAAATTAACATGTGCATTTTCTTCATAACATTTATCTTCCTCCTATTCCCTAGTTTAGATTCTTTAATTATTATTTGCTACCTTATGTCCTAACTTTCTTCCACATACCCCCTAATTATTACAACTTTTTCACCTTTTTTCTCTTTCTTGTAACTAAGGTCCTTTTTTTAATTGTAAGTTGTCACACTTATTCTCCTTCTTACACTTAGACTCCTTCATTAATTACAAATTACCACACTTAATCTCCTTCTTACACTTAATTCATCACATTTCCTTTTCTAGCAAGAAACCTATATTTTATTATTTTATCTTCTACTTTCAACATGGTTCTTACACCTAATACATCACATTTTCTTTTCTAGCAAAAAACTTATATTTTATTATTTTATCTTCTTTCAATATGGTTCTTACACCTAATCCATCAGAAAGAACCTAATCCATCACATTTCCTTTTCTAGCAAGAAACCTATATTTTATTTTTTTTATCTTCTTCTTTTAACATGATTTTTACATCTAATCCATCATATTTCCTTTTCTAGCAAGAAACCGATATTTTACTATTTTATCTTCTTCTTCCAATACCACCATGTAGTATTTTTCCATCTTTGTTCCAATGCCTACATGTGTCCATATTTTTATATACGTATATACATGTATATATACATATATACGTTCATGTATTTATATGTATTTTATATGTATACACTACTCCTTTACTAATACGTATCCTATATATTTTTTTATATGTATATACTATTCTTATACTAATATGTATCCTATATATTTTTTTATATGTATATACTATTCCTATACATGAAATAATATGTAGTTTTAATCTTATTTAACTCATAAGATAATTACTTACCATATAATTAATTTACGTATTAATTTTGGGGGTGTTACAACCTCATCCTTCCTTTCTTCTAAATCCTCCCAAGACATTAATCTACAAAGTTCACTTCCTACACATAATAGAGCATTTATGACACCCATGTAAGAATCAACAATATTTTTCAAGGAAGTTAAATCACCTTGAACTTGCTTAATGCCATTATACATAGTTAGAGCTTCCTCATATATCTTCTAGATACAGTTAAGAGGAGCCATCTTTAAATCATTCAACAGATGTGCACCCGTATCACGAGCACCATGTAAAAATACTAGTGTGATACTATTTAGGATTATACGAGGATTGTAGGATGTCAATTAAGCCATTATGTTGCTTGATTTGGTCTCCATTGTGTTATAACCTAATTACATAAAAGCAATCTAGTTTTTATAAAATAAAAAAATTAATTAAATAACAGTATAGTTAAACATGTTGTAATTCAATATCTTAGTGTAATCTTAGTATACGTTTTAAAAATGTTATGTACTAGTTGTTGTAAAGTAAATAATATTATGACTAAGTAAATTCAAGTGGTTAAGTAATTAACATATAGGTATAAATATATCAATATTTAATCTATATCACAAGCAAATTAAATAAGTAAATAATACAATTAACACATGTGTATATATATATACATATATAAAACTAAGATTAAATTTGAACCACACAATTAATATATATATATATAGCTAGGATTCATTGTGCACCACATGTTTTAAACATGTGACATTGACTTAAGTTATTTTATTAATTTATTTTGTTATTTTCCTTTTCTCTTTTTTATTTGCTTTGGTTGATTCCTATATTTTTTTTTTTTTGTACTCCATTGTTCAAGATTTTTCTAGCTCTTACTTTCCATCGACTTACTTTTCTTCCTCTTCAAAAATCTACTAGCAAAGCTTCTTATTTCCTATCCCCTGTTTTGATTCCTACTTTTAGCTATGAAAGGGAAAGTTCCTTGCAGACAATTTGTTTCTTTTCCTTCCTTTATTTACTGCACCTTACTTCCTTGGTTATGAACTCTTAGCTGGCCGAAATAATGCTTCCTTGTTTTGCCATCTTCGTTCTTGGTTGCAGCCATAATTCTTGTCGTTAAACAGTTAGCTGCGATGAGGAAATCTGTTCCTAGGCTTAACCTTGATAGTTCCCTCATTTTGGTCTTCAATTTTACCTCGATTCTCTAGTTTGCGTGTGTGTTTATTGATGAGCAGATAGTTGGCAACTAGTTTGAGTTACCAGCTTTGTTTTAAGATATCTTGGTTCAACTTGCTTCTCCTTGGTTGGTGTGGACATTGCTGTGTTTGGACTAGAACTGAAGGAGGCAGCAGCTCCTCCTTCTAGCCGATTTCCATCCTTCATCCCCTATTTCGATCTTGGGTTTTTGGGTTAAATGTGTGGTAACCAAGCTTGATGTACCAGCCTAGTTCTCCTTTCCTCTTAGTTGTTGAAGTCTCTTTGTGATATGGAATCCATCTTTGAAAAGTGGCAGTAATTTCAGGTTCTAAGTAAGGAGGGAGTTGATTTTAATTTTCATATTCTCTTAGTTTAGTTGTTTAAAATTGAGGGAAACTATTGTTAGCTATGGTTATGGATGAGTATTTAGGTATAATTGAACTAAATATTATGAACAAAGAATAAGAGTGAGAACATGTGGGTTAGTATTGTTTGGAATCAGTGTAAAATATGGCAATCATATATGCAACAAAATTTAAAATTTTGATTCCCAAAATCACCTTATGATTATATGAAAGATTCTAATTCTATTTTAACAATTAAACAAAAAGTTAGAGAATGTGTACCTCTGAGGCTTTCAATTCTTTTATTGTATTCTTAATTCGATGTTCATTCTTTTTTTGATTCATCAAGAGCACAGCAACGACACATGTGTCTCATCTTTAAGTGTATCCATACGAACTAATCCAACTAAGGATCATCATGCTTGAAGATGAGAGGGGTTGCTAAGAGATTTCTTGTGTTCAAGAACAAGTTACCAAATCTCTCTTGTAATTTAGAAACTCTTATTGACATAAAATCCATCTGTATAATACGTACAATTATTTTTCTCTTTTGTATTATATGTATAGTTATTCTCACTTCTATTTTTTAGCTTGTTAAGTCTTGTATTAATAAAGACTAGCCACCTCACTATGTATTGGACAATCCTAACATATTAGGGATGCTGCTAATCTTAGGATTTAATCATAATTAAATCTAATGCCTACTAAACTATAATAATTACATGATTACCCCAAAACTCTCCTTAATTGAAAATCATCCTTTTGTGTATGACCCTTTAAGTTCAAAATATTGATGGCAGTAGGCATATAACTTTTACATATTTATTATATTGGACCATGTCCAATTAAATTGGAACTCGTTCTAATTATTTAAATTAAAACTCTTTTTATAACCCTTTAATTAATCATCTATAGATAATTAATTAATTATCAGGATTTCTTACAAGTCAAAATTGGTACCTAGTAACACATGATGACTACCAATAATAGTATCAATATGGTTGTGAACCTTTTGAACCTTTCTATTAACAGTTACCATGCAATTCAATCCTTCTATTACGCAATATTTTGATTAAATCTATTTGGGTATGGAACTAATGTCAAACCCTAAATTTAATCATGTCTAATTTTAAGATTATAAGTTCATTGAAAAATTAGAAACTTATATTCTAATATCAACCTTGCTATGGCCATAGATTTTAAGTCAAATCTTTTATAGACCGTATAGAATATTCTCTTTTTCCTATTAAAAGTGATAAATCCTTTATTGCACATTCACATACCTTTATATGCAAGTGATTATACCCAATTACTACTTCTTATGTGACTCATTAATAGAATCAGAAATAATATCAAAGTATAATGACATGCATACAAGCTAACTATGACGTCTCAAGTCAAAGGATTATTTGCACAACTATAACATGAGAACCACCTATTGACATATAGAGAAACTCCATATAGATGTTCTCAATTGAGTCTGTTCAGTGAACTCATTCTCTAATAAGCACCTACATATCTGTCTTAGTGTTTCATACACAAGGACTATGATTCACTAATGCCCTACTTAGTGATCCTATGATTAGAAACATTTAAGAATTAAACTTAAAAGAAATACATTTCATTAGCATGATTTTATCATGATGCTTATTTTCATTACTTTAATTTTTTGGTCTCATAATGGTTAATTAATAACTCTTATACATGATAATGTTTGCCACTTATATTTATTAATAATATGAATAACATTGTACATAAAATAATATGCCACATCATCACATGTCATTGGCTTTAAGGCATACTACTAACAAGTTATCATTGGAAAAGAAAACATGGGAAGTTGGTTGTGTTGTTTGGGAAATCGTACTCTAAGTCTTTAATTAGCTTTAGGTAATTTGTTTAGCTTGAAAACAATACTTGGAATATGAATAAGATGGGAATTGGATTTTCTTGGTATATTGCACTCATCTATGGAAGGAAATCATGCATTCAAGGTGTTTGATAAAATGCTTACAAGAACCTAGTTTAGACTTTATGAGTAAAATTTGGTAGATTTAAGTCTTGGTGGTTAGTTGTTGTTAGAATTTGAATAAAAAGTTTATAAATGAGAGCAAATGATTGATTAATTTTGTGGGTTAAAGAGTTAATAAAAGTGAATAATAGGTATGAACAAAAGAGGGTTAGCTGTGAGTAAAGTGTTGGGAAATGGGAGTTAAGAGGTTTTTCAAGGGATGCAAGGCTAGATTTCGTGAATTAGATAAATCTTGTATTTCAGGTGTCTTCAAGACTGAATTAAATTAAGACTTCTAAAGAATAAGTTTATTTTATTATCTTGAGATGACGTTTGAAAAATTTTATAACCTGGTTCCCAAGTATATTTATCTTTAGAGCTATAGAACTTTGGCTAGGTCCATGCAAGATTTTTAGTGAGCTTCAGTTAGTCTGGGAGACTTTGTCGAGGGTTGTGGTTGGAATTAGCTTAGGACCTATGGATAAAGATCATTCTTAACATATTAAAGGACAAATCTAGAGTGGTTCAGGTCTTAATTCCATGTTGTGTGTATTTTGGAGGTATTAGAATTCATGGCTGTGATTTTCGGGTCTTGAATGTATCTATTTTGAAGTAATTAATATTAGGGGGTCTTAAATGATGAATTAGAAGCAGGGTGCTGAAGATAAAATGTTCCTAATAGTTTGAAAACTAGACTGGAAAGTTTCCTAATTTAATTTCTAAGTATGAGAATTCTATAAACATTAGAATCAGAGATTGGCAACCAGGAATTTTACTAGAACTTTCTTTTTATTCATATAAGGAATTAAGTAATTTCAGTACTGATTTTAAGAGAAGTTTCTAAATAATAAAGATAGCTAACTTTCTAAAGATAATGTTTAAACTTGGTTTTATTAAATTTGATTATGTATGTAAGTGAAAATAAACATATATCCAAAGGGGTTATAGAAAGCTTAAAAGAAATAAATTTTAAATAATTAACTGTACTAAAATATAGATCCAAATGATACATATCTAGAAATATATACTTGTCTATTAATATATCCAACAAATAGAAATGAATTTCTTTTTTTCCCTAGAGAAAGTTATTTTTAAATAACTAAGGTAAGGTCAGAGCTGCCAAAATCTCGTGTTTTGCAAAATTTGATGCAACTACAAATAATAAAATGTATTTATATATAAATCTAAAAAATTCAAGTGATATATCATTATAAGCTACATGTATCTAGTATTTAATAAATTTTACGAAACTAGATTTCTAATTTCCTAGAGGAAGATATGACTATTAGAGTGAACACTGATCCAAACCCCAAGTTTAAACAGTTTCAACATCTCTAACTTCAATAGTATTTTATATTTTTTCTAACTGTTTTCTTCTACCTTATGCATTGTCAAAACATCTAAAAATTCTCATCATTATCAACCTTACCATATAAAGTACAATTCATATTACTTGACCTGTAATGGATTAATAGAAAACTTTCATAAAGAAATCTATATAAGTTGATATATAAGCTTAGTAATTAAAAGATTATAATAATAACGTTTATGAACTAAATATTATTTAGAACTATGAATTTTAGTGCTAGACCCTTCTGTGGGCCTTATGACACATATAAGTGCAACAGGAAATGACGTGCAAGATTTGTAAACCAATGAGTGGTTAATTGTTACCCTTTAGTTGCTGGATTAGTTTATTTGATTGTTTGATATATTTGTTTATGTGTGTGTGTGTGTGTATATATATATATATATATGTTATATAGAGGTGAATAAGAATTGTATTGCTATGATTGAATTATGTTGATTGTGTTTGATGTTTTGAATTATTTGTGGTTGATAAGGGCTAACAAAGTGATTTTTCTAAAATGATTTTATTTTTCAAAATGAAATCCAAGTGTACCTAAGATGTTTTAATTTAAAATTCTGATATGAGATTTTTTTTATGATAAGTGTCTTTTTAAAGAATTGAGTGCTCAACCTTGATAGGTGGATTCAAAGAAGGGTTTCAGTGATTTTATTTCTGATTCTATTTGGTGTGCGAGCGCAAAACTACCAAGTAGAGATGGTGTGTAGGGCTGAGTTACTTAATTGGCTCTTTGCTTGCTTTGTATGATTCAGGTGCTCTGATTTCTATGATTAGATTATACATAGTATTACTTGAACTATGTTTGTGATGCTTTATAATACCGTAATTGAACTATATGTAATTTTATTAGTTATTTGGAATATATGATATATTGATATTAGTTGATTATATATCATATACAGGTGTTGAGTGATGCTAAGACCCTTTGGGTACGCTATTTCACTCAAGGAGTCCGTACGACTCATCTCTCTTCTTCTTTTTTTTTTTTTTTTTTTTTTTTTTAATATCAAGATCTCACTAGACAAAAATTATCTATACTAGACTTGTTAAGTGTTGGGTAGCAAGATAACTCTTTGGAATCTCAATCTTAACACTAGAGCTGTGGATAGTCTAGTCTTATGTAATATAATAGTCTAGTTATTTATTATTGTGATGAGAATCAGAGTGGAGCTCCTTGTTTCCTTTGTTGTTGTGGTTATTATTATATAAAAATAGGAATGTGTATTTATATTTTATAGCATGTTCCACTTTACAGGGAACTTTTATCTAAATTTTTAATAAATTATTATAAGTTTCAATAGACAAATTTTTGGTAGTTAACTCATATTTTATAAAATTTACTTTTACTTTTTTGTTTAGTCAATAGTCATGTTTGTTTCTTATTTTTTAAGTCAAAGTTACAGAAGTTTGTTAATCCATTCCTCTGGCCAGTCATATCTCTGTGAGAGGTGAGACGCATTGTCGACATTTGAGATAATCCTTGCGAGAGTATTAAGATCAATGTACAAAAGAAATATGCAACCAAAAATAGTTCTCAAGTGTAAAAATAAAATGCAATAACAATAAATACTAATAGTATAAAGTACCTGGCATTGGAAGAAGTATATTGGGCTAAGAATTGGTTGAATCCTTGATAAATAAACTGCTTCACTTGAGTCTATTATAGACTCTTCACTGCTAGAAGGCTTCACTAGGACAATATCTAGGTTAGCTCGGCCTTTTCTCTCTTTTTCAATCATCTATTTAATCAGAATTATGTCTTCATCATGATTCTTTCTAGAAGAAACGACTACTAGCACAATAAAAGGTGTTGTCTTTCCTTTAGCTTTTAGACAAACCGATGAAGGACACAATATTTGAGGCTTAGAAGCCGTCATGGAAACTGTATTCTTGTCCTATTTATAATCTTACGCTTATGTTTCTTTTGCGGAGACCCATCTTCCTTTGTCGTCTTGCAATGATCACTGTTATGATCATTATGGTCTGCATCAGAAGTTATTTGATTCTCGTAAGCTTCCTTCGTAATGAGAAGTAACTTGGAACCTAATCATGTCTAATAGAAGCAAGGTGAGGGCATTTAGGCACAATTTTCTTAAATTGTTCATTTGACATGTCCACCATCATTCCCACAAATTCCTCCATAAATTCATCATCAATTCCCCTATAATCACTACGAGTAGTTTCTACCAAGATAGAGGCGATCACATGGATTGATTTTTGCTTATGAAGAGGTATGAAATCAAACTCATTTGAGCCACTACATTGTAAAAGGGACAAATATAAAGATACTACAATTCCAAATATGAATCAGTTTCCAAAGTGTAGTGGAACGAATATCTTTCATTAGTTTTCCTCGGAGATCCTGACAATAACCAAATTGTCTTGCAAACCTATATGAACTACATGGCTCTACCAAATACAAGTCACCTTGTTGCAATGTTAGGTGGCACAATAAGAAGAGCTGTTGGTTCAGCAATATAAACTTCTGAATATGTAAATTGTTCAAAAGGTCTTAATATGACGAACATAATTAATTTAATAAAAGATAACCATGATTTTTCACAAAATAAAGAAACCCTTCTTTTTTTTTTAACCTATTTAAGTCTACCTCTTGTACTAAGAGGATAATACAACTATTTTCTTGAAAAATAAAGTCACTGATTATTGTTTTGAATACTTTTTAATTAAAGATAATTATGGCTTTGAATAATTTTTTGTTTTCTTTTCAAAAACTATACATAAAATAAATTCAACTTTCCTCTAAGGCGTAAGCATCAATTTTTTTGGTCCTTATATGCTATTTTTTGTTGATAAATTTCAGAGATTATACATAAAACAAAATTCAACTAAGAAATCAAATATTTCTTAAATTTTTTTTTTTTTTTTTATAAATTGAAAATCTATTTTTCATAAATAATATGTGTTATAATTGCAGTATACTTAAAGCCTATTTGGGAGTTTGAAGGGAGAGGAGGGAAGAGTAGAGGAAATATAATGCATATATTTTGTCTTATTTGGAAATTTTAAAATAAATAAATAAAAGGAGAGGAGAGGAAAAGATAATGAACATTTCTTATTTGAGAATTGAGGGAAAAGGAGAGGATATGATATATTATTATATACTTGTACAATTACGCCCTTAAAATATTTTATTTAGATATTAGTGGATATTGAATAGAAAGAATAAGTATATCAATCACAAGATGAAAAAAATTAAAATAATCTTATCATTTTCTTTAAAATCCTCCCACTCTAGAGGAATTAAAAAATTGGGTATTAGAGTAATATTAAGAGGTACATGCATCCCTTCATTTCTCCTCCCCTTTTTTTTTAAAAAAAAACTCCTAAATAAAGAAAAATGATACATACTCGCTCATCTCCTCTCTTTTCCTCTCCCTCCATTCCTTTCCATCTAAATGAACCTTAGTGTTAGAATGAAACTATTTTCTTAATAATAATATTGTAATGTGTAAATTTTATATTTACTTAATCAAATAAAAAATTTAACAAAAGTAATGCTAATTCCTTTAACAATGTATAATTAAAGTATTAAACTAACTAACTTAATTTGTTGGATGTTCACTTATTACATAGTCATTATAAATGGCAGTTGAGGATAATGCGGGATGAAACAATAATAGAAAAGACCTAGGTTGGAAGTATAACTATCTATAAGATACTAAGGGCAAAAATATTTTTACATTTTAGGAATCAATGTAAAATATGGCAATCAAATGCGCAGCGGAATTTAAAATTTTGATTCCTTTAACCCGAAATCACCTTATGATTACATGAAAGATCCTAATTATAGTTTAACAATTAAATAAGTAGAGAACTGTATACCTCCGAGGCTTTTAATTATTTCGTCGTATTCTTGATCGATGTTTACTCCTTCCTTGATTCATCAAAAACACAGCAACGACACAGGTGTCCCGTCTCTAAGTGTATCCACACGAACAAATCCAACTAAGGATCTTCATGCCTGAAGATGAAAGGGGTTATCAAGGATTCCTTGTGTGCTAGCACAAGTTACTGAATCTCTTTTATAATTTAGAAAACTCTCATCGGCCTAAAATCCATCTAATAGATTTTAGGCTCTCTGTACAATACGTACAATTATTTTTCTCTTCTGTTTCTATTTAGTTTGTTATGTCTTATATTTTATAAAGACTAGCCACATCCTTATGTATTGGACAATCCTAACACATTAGAGATTATGCTAACATTAGGATTTAATCATAATTAAATCTAATGCCTAACAAACTATAATAGTTACATGATTGCCCCCAATCTCTTCTTAGTTGAATATCGTTATTTTGTATGTGACCCCTTAGGTTCAAACTATTGATGGCAGTAGGCATATAACTTTTACATATTCATTACTAGACCCTTTCCAATTAAATTAGAACTCATTCTAATTATTTAAATTAAAACTCCTTTTAATTCATCTTTTAATTAAGATTAATTAATTAATCATCTATAGATAATTAATTAATTATCAGGGTTTCCTACTAGTCAAGATTGGTGCCTAGCAGCACATGATGACTACCCATAATAGTATGAATATGGCTGTGAACCTTTTGAACCTTTCTGTTAACAGTTACCATGTAATTCAATCCTTCTATCATGCAATGTCACGATTAAATCTATTTGGGTATGGAAATAATGTCAAACCCTAAATTTAATCATATGTGTCTAATCTTATGATTATAACTTCATTGGAAAAATTAGAAACTCATATTCTAATATCCACCTTGCTATGGCCATAGACTTTAAGTTAAATCTTTTATAGATAACATAAGACATTCTCTCTTTTCTACTAAAAGTGATAGATCCTTTATTGTACATTCACATACCTCCATATGCAAGTAGTTATACCCAATTACTACTTCTTAGGTGACTCATTAATAGAATCAGAAATAGTATCAAAGTATAATAACATACATACAAGATAACTATAATGTCTCAAGTCAAAGGATTATTTGCACAACTGTAACATAAGAACCACCTATTGACATGTAGAGAAACTCCATACAGGTGTTCTCAGTTGAGTCAGTTCAGTGAACTCATTTTCTAATGAGCACCTACATATCTGTCTTAGTGTCTCATACACAAATGACTATGAGATCAGCCACCCTTAACTATTTGAGCCAACTAGATATGTATTAATCTATCCGGATTCACTAATGCCCTACTTAGTGATCCTCTAATTAGGAACATTTAAGAATTAAGCTTAAAGAAAATGCATCTCATTAGCATGACCCCATCATGATGCTTACTTCCATTACTTTAATTCTTTGGGCTCATGATGGTTAATTAATAACTCTTATACATGATAATGTCTGCCACTTATATTTATTAATAATATGAATAAAATTGTACATAAAATAATATGCCAACACACCACATGTCATTGGTTTTAGGGCATACTACTAACAATCTCTCACTTGAACTAAAGACAATCGATCATGTATCTAATACTCATCTTCTTAAGATGCCAATTGAGCTACTAGCTTTGCTTTAGTTAGTAAGTTTGCTAAAATCTCTCTGTTGACCTAATCTTTGCAAAATCATATAAATTCTTTTATATATGATTTCTTAAATCATATTTGAAATCACAATCCTACACGTTTGAACCTCTTATGAGACCGAAGTTTTAAGGCTTGTGTTATCGCCCCATTGTCATCATAGTACATGCTACTAGATAATAAGAACTTCTTAAGTTCATTAATAAACTTGGTTATCCAAACATGGTAAGAAAATATAAAGATTTAGTGTTGGAATTTATAATAATCTCTTCCATATTATAATTCCAATTAACCATTTCAATGGTAAACTCACATATAGAATTCAGTCATTTTATTATACATATTAGATTCCAAATCTAATATTTATAACCATTATCAAACAATTTCTTAACTGGTTTTACATTCGTACAACATTCTTAATATGTAGTATTTTATTCTTGTATTTCAACTAACACACTTATAATACTCCAACTATTCTTATTGACAATCTTGATTTATCCACATTTTTATGTATATCAAACTCTTTGATATCTATAATGAATTGGATGAACCAATTTCAGAAAAAACTTGTTTCAATTCATAAAACAAAACATTGAAGTTTACATACTACGTGGTCATTACCACTAAATGTAAAATTTTTTGGTTGCTATAATATTCTCTTTGTTTCAAATGAGATATTTGGTTATGATTTCCCTTAGAGGCATCTCATGTCTCAAAGCTTGAATGTGTAACTCTTACAAGTAAAATATTTATAGACTATTAACGAAACAATATATCAAAGTCAACGATTGTCTTTGCTTCTAATTGTTCACTATTTACATTACTAAACAAAAGGTATCTACATTTTCATCTTTACTCTATAGACCCCTTTTTCTTTTTACAACCATTAAGTACAATAGTTTTAGTCAGGTCTGTTAAGGTACAATACCTTTTGTTTAAGTAAATAAAGTCTATTAAAATTTATGACATACAACCAATTTCCGAATAATGTCAAACATTAGCTCTTTTAGTTTGAAAGGTTCATATCATCTATAAGGTTTACCTTAAGGTCATTAACTATGAAAAATCTTAATTTTCCAAAGTTCACCTTTGGTATCTTTCAAAACTACTAAGAGTTTGTGTATTTTAATGTTATTTTACTTATATATCTTTAGTTTGAATTATAAATTGTGACTCTTGAATCTATTTCAAGAATTTTACTCACACTGCTACTTCTAGAAAAAATATCATTTTTCAAGAAAAGTAGTATGTTTCAAAACAAACAATTTTGTCTTGATGTGAGATAAAATTAATATCCAAAACCTTTTTAGGATAATTCACAAAAACAATATATCAAACTTCATCTCAAAGTTTTATACGCTAAGTCTCTTTACACAGGTATAGAAATCCTGAAATCTTAACGATTAAGATCAGATTTTTCTCTTATGTTATATCGAATATGGAGTCTTGTGTATAAACTCAGATGAAACTATATAAGTAAGCTAATTGTGGTTTTAGAAAGTAATTGGAAGATTATTATAACCTTTGAAGATTGTATCATATCTAATATGTTAAGATTTCTCTTGTAGACACACCACTTATGGTGTTCTTTAAGAAAAGTTAACTAAACGAGAATCACATTCTCTTATGAGTTATCTAAGTATTCGTAGCTTTAAGTATCCCTCTTTGATCTTATCTAAGAAGTTTAATACTTAAACTGGTTTCCATTTAACTTCAAATATGAATCATTTGAACATTTCAAATATTTCATATTGATACTTTAATAAGTACCAATTACCTTAACATAGACGATTCTTTGATAGAGATAATTAAGTATGGATAACCATCCCAATCAAACTAATTCAAAGGATCTCATTTTAGTTGTTCAATGTCACAAAACATTACCATCTAGTTCTAAATTATAAAAACTAATTAAGCACCAATATTAAATAAACTCTTTATTATTATAAAAAGAACATGATTCAATTTCTAAAAGAAATAGACATAATGTTCTTATTGGTACTTCAAATTAACTTTTATAAATTTTAGTACTGTTCCAATGATAATACTAAAATAAAGGATCTTATGACCAATGCAGTAACACTTACCACATTTTGGGGTGCAGTTTGTCTTTGCACTATTTTAGATTCTTGTCATTTCTCACATGTGTCTTCCAACAACCTTCTCAACCACAAAGGAAGTATTATCCTTCTCATTATTGGCTATAGGCACTCTTACCTAAAGATTGAGATTTTAACTAAGTAACTTGAAATTTTGCATTACAACTATGCTTTGCATTCAACTTTTGAAGGCTAAGCATAGTCATAGTTGCCTTATCAATTTCGTCATGTAACTTTCATAAGCCTTATGACATAGAGTTAAATACGTAGTACATTGCTTGCATGTTATACTCCCACTACTTAGTTTGTTCCTCATATGTATTCTTATAAACACTTGTTAAAAGCATAATTCCTTAAGCTTATAGCTATCTTGGATGAATTTTGAGAACACTTCTCATATTCATTGGCCAAATAATGAATTTAAGGACCAGTAAATACATTGTTATATTTAATTCTAAATATGGGTTCAAATTTGATCACTGTGATCTACCGTATTCAATAAGATAATCTAGCATCTATTCAATTATTATTCACCATAAAGACTTGGTCTTTAATCTAAATGGTGTCTCCCACTAAATTTTTCGATTTCCATTACTGTCTTAATGAAAAACGGGTGACCTTGTTGAAAGGTCTCATAGTGGGGATTAGAATCCCATCACTTGTACATAACAGTCTTGTGTGACACAACAAACCATATGTACTTGAAAGGTAGATAACTTTTATTGAATTCATCATATAAATTTCCTAATCATGTTTAGCCCCTAAAAGTATGCAACCTTGTGTGATACAACAAATAACATACTTTTTAGTTAAGTCAATCCTACCATTCAAAACAAATATATTCCAATGTATACAGCTCTTGTGTGACATAACAAAGCTATATAATCAAAATACCTCATAAGCATCATTTATGCAATAAATAATACAAATTAACCCAGAAAATGCAAACCATGTGTGACACAACAAATTTGCATGCAAGCATCTAATATTATTTATAATGATGGAGGGCTACGATGTCATTCTTGTAATGATTTTCATTACAACTTAATATTAATTATTTTAATGAGGGTTTTAAGTCAAGTTGCTTAGTATTGTCTATCTAAGCATGCATCATATACTATCATTATGTACATTCATATATCAAATATATAAAAATACAAAAAACATGCATCACATACATTAAGGGTAGATTATGGACTTTTCTAGGGCATAATACATTTGAGCCATCAAAGTGTATTATTGGTCTATTACCTAAGGTTATAATTAATTTTTCATATAATAAGAGTTACACGTAGTCTTTAATGGGCCACCACTGCTTCCTCAGTGCTCCTCCATCTTCTATCTTGCATGTATCTATTTCTATCTAATCTTAAGTAAACTAACCTAACTAACTATATTACAATAATGAATAAGAAACCTTGATCAAATCAAGGAGAGTTGCAATAGGAGGAAGATAGAAATTACATCAAGAGAAAATAGAGAGGTGAGGTATGCAAACGCCATTTAAGATTACATTCCCAAAATATAAAAATTAATTATACATCCTATTAAATAAAATTATACATTCAATCACATTGAATAAACCAATCACATAGCTCAATTATTTGGTCTTAAGTCCATAATCGCCCGAAGTAATTCATTCAATCACATTGCATGAAATAAAACATTTAATAGATAATTTATTCAACTTATGACTTTATTAAAGATTAATAGTATCCTATTAATTTAGTACTCCCACTAGAATTAATAATTCTATTTGATTTAGATTTCTAAAATCTAATTCAATTATAACTTAATCTCACTGATTTTTAATCCAATTAGTCTTGTAGGATTCTCAATCCTATTTCATGTAGGAAACTAAATCTAATTAGAAATCTCATGTCCTAATTAGATTCTAAATCATCAATTAGAAATCTAATTAGATTAGGGATCTCATCCCTAAAATATAGGAATTTAACACTTGTCCAACAAACTACCTAACTCCTAAAATTTAGAATATAAAACCTTCATAGTATTTCAATCAAAATAGTTAAGGATAACTTTGATTTCTAATCAAATTTGAACTCTTCAAAATCCTTGTTTGAATCTAATTCAAACTCTATAAAATCTAATTTGAATCCAATTCAATATCTAAGGAAATTAAGAATGAGCCCAACTCAATTATATTTTAATAAATAAAAATTAATATTGAATCCAATTCAAAAATTTTTAATTAAAAATTAACTTTTCAAAAGAGCTAATTGAATTAAATTCAATTACTTTCAAGTAAATTAAGATTGAGTCTAACTCAATTTTTCAAGAAACCAAGATTGAATCAAATTCAAATTTCAAGGAACCAAGATTGAATCAAATTCAAAGTTTCAAGAAATTTATATAGAATCAAATTCTACTTTATCTTGAAATTAAATTAATTTAATCTTAAATTTTTATTTTTATTTTTAAAAAAAAAGGATAATTGAATCACATTCAACCAAGAAATCAAGATTAACTCAAATACTATTATCCTTGAAACATTATTTATTTGAATTGAACTTCTAAGAGACTTAATTTAATCACATTAAAATATTTCAAAGAAATAATTAATTCAAATAAAATTCTAGTTTTTTTAAAATTAGTGTTCAGCTAGTTTCATTGAAATACAATAACTATTATTTGTTTCAATTAGGATTCTACTAATCCTAGTATTACTAAAATAAAACAACACTAATTTTATTTTAGTTAGAACTCAACTAATAATAAATTTATTAAAATAAAATAACTCTTATCTTATTTAAATTAGAATTTTACTAATACTAAAATATTATTAAGATAAAATAACATTTATTTTACTTTAACTATAACTCTAATAATCTAATAACAATAAATAAAATATTGTTACTTATTAATATTATGTAAAAATAAATTAATAAAATAATAGTATACATGGCATGCCATGTACACTAAATAACAAATATTCACATTACCTACCATGATATGGCAGGTACGGAACTTTGTCATTTATTTATTTTTATTTTTTGTGTTTATTACAAACTCTTTGAAATCAATAAGAATAAAAGCAATTTCCTTTTAGATTTCATAATAATAATAATATTGTTAATTAATCAATAATAAAAGAGATCAAATCCCTAAAGCCATAACAATAAATTATTGGATCTAACATAAATCATAAGGATGGCTCTGATACCACTGTTAGGAATCAGTGTAAAATATGGTAATTATATGCTGTAAAGGAATTTAAAATTTTAATTTTTTTAACCTGAAATCACCTTATAATTATATGAAAGATCCTAATTATAGTTTAACAATTAAACAAGTAGAGAACTGTGTACCTCCAAGGCTTTTAATTCTTTCGTTATATTTTTTATTGATGTTCACTCCTTCATTGATTCATCAAGAGCACAGCAACGACACAGATGTCTCGTCTCTAAGTGTATGCACACGAACAAATCCAACTAAGAATCTTCATCCTTGAAGATGAAAGGGATTATCAAGGGATTCCTTCTGTGCTAGCACAAGTTACCGAATGGTTATCAAGGGACTCCTTGTGTGCTAGCACAAGTTACCGAATATCTTTTATAATTTAGAAACTCTCATTGGCTTAAAATCCATTAGATGGATTTTAGGCTCTTTGTACAATATGTATAATTATTTTTCTCTTTTGTTTCTATTTAGTTTGTTAAGTCTTATATTTTATAAAAACTAGCCACCACCTTATGTATTGGACAGTCCTAACATATTAGAGATTATGCTAACATTAGGATTTAATCATAATTAAATCTAATGCCTAACAAACTATAATAATTACATGATTTCCCCAAATCTCTTCTTAGTTAAATATCGTTATTTTGTGTGTGGCCCCTTAGGTTCAAACTATTGATGGTAGTATGCATGTAACTTTTACATATTTATTACTGGACCCTGCCCAATTAAATTAGAACTCATTCTAATTATTTAAATTAAAACTCCTTTTAATTCACTTTTTAATTAAGATTAATTAATTAATCATCTATAGATAATTAATTAATTATCAGGGTTTCCTACTAGTCAAGATTGGTGCCTAGCAGCACATGATGATTATCCATAATAGTATGAATTTGGCTGTGAACCTTTTGAACCTTTTTGTTAATAATTACCATGCATTTCAATCCTTCTATCATGCAATGTCCCTGATTAAATTTATTTGGGTATGGAAATAATGTCAAACCCTAAATTTAATCATATGTGTCTAATCTTAAGATTATAATTTCATTAGGAAAATTAGAAACTCATATTCTAATATCCACATTGCTATGACCATGGACTTTAAGTTAAATCTTTTATAGACCACATAAGATATTCTCTCTTTTCTACTAAGAGTGATAGATCCCTTCTTGTACATTCACATATTTCTATAGCAAGTGGTTATACCCAATTACTACTTCTTAAGTGACTCATTAATAGAATCAGAAATAGTATCAAAGTATAATAACGTATATACAAGATAACTATGATGTCTCAAGTGAAATGACTATTTGCACAACTGTAACATAAGAACCACCTATTGACATGTAGAGAAACTCCATACAGGTGTTCTCAGTTGAGTCAGTTCAGTGAACTCATTTTCTAATGAGCACCTACATATCTGTCTTAATGTCTCATACACAAGTGACTATGAGATCAGCCACCTTCAACTATTTGAGCCAACTAAATATGTACTAATTTATCCAGATTTACTAATGCCCTACTTAGTAATCCTATGATTAGAAACATTTAAGAATTAACCTTAAAGAAAATACATCTCATTAGCATGATCCCATCATGATGCTTACTTCCATTACTTTAATTCTTTGGGCTCATTATGGTTAATTAATAACTCTTATACATGATAATGTCTACCACTTATATTTATTAATAATATGAATAAGATTGTATATAAAATAATATGTCACTACATCACATGTCATTACATCACATGTCATTAGTTTTAGGACATACTACTAATATGATGTGTATGTATTGTTCAAAAGTGTCAAAGGGTGGCATACATAGAGCAAAACAACATCAAAATGGTACATTGAAAATGTAAAGAAAATGTTTGAAATGTCCTAACCATGTAAGGGAGGAGCTAAATCATTAAAAGTGGGAGAAAAAGTAAAAAAGAAAATTATGACAAAATGCTTAAGTTTGATGATTTAGATTATGATATTGTTGAAATTGATAATAAGTAAGAGAAGGAGGATCGTGTTGCTAGTAATATTAGGAAGAGAGGTGCATAGAGTAACAAAAAATAAATTGGTAGGATTGGAAGCGATCATTCAAATTTAAGTTAAAGAAGAAACGTACAAAAACTCCTAGATTCTTTTCTGCATTTAAAGTCGAATAAAGTAAATCAAAAATAAAAATGAGGAAAGATGAAGTAAGGAAACATAATAATATTGACAAAGAGAAAAGAGCAATAAGATGTTAATACATAACTTGGTTCTACCAAGTAAGGATTCCTTTCAATGTTGCTCACTTGGATTCTTTTAAATTAATGGTTAAAGCAATTAGTTAATATAGTTAAAAAAATGAAGCCTCCTAATTATCTTGAATTAAGAGTTCCCCTCCAAAACAACAGAGGTGAAGTAGATTATTGATTTGTTGAAGAATCATAAAAGATACTTGGACAAAGTATGATTGTTCTATTATGTCAGGTGGATGGAAGGATAGGAAAAATAGAAATTTGATGAATTTCTTAGTTAATTTCCGTAGTGGAACAATTTTATGAAATCAATTCATGCTTCACCATTTATGAAAACTGAATGGATGACATATGAGTTGCTTGATGAATTTGTAGATTATGTAGGAGAGCTATTATTATCCAATTGATAAGTGACAATGGTTCTAATTACATAATAGCATGGTTTTTTTTAATTTTTTTATATATATAATAAAGAATTAGTTTAAGATTTAATTTTCTTGCTTATTTATTTTCACATTAGGATTAGGTTTTGGATAACTTCAATTTTTTGATTAATTTTAATTTATTTATTTTCCTAGTGATAGGTAAGTTGATAGAAACAAAAATGTTGCATTTATATTGGACATTTGTGTTACACATTATTTGGACCTTATGTTAGCAGCTATTGGGAAGATTCATAGAGTTTCAAGAACTTTAGAGAGTGGTATATCATTGAGGAGTTTTATCCATAATCATGTAGTAGTCTTAAACATGATAAGGGGATTCACCAAAAAAAATAAAATTAATGTATGTTATTTATATATGTTCGCATAAACATAAACATATAATTTTTTTAATTCAAACTTAACTAGGACCTGGGCCATTCCTTAAGATTTTATTAATTTTAAAAGGAAACAAACATTGGTTAGAGTCAAGTCTATACCAATAATTTATAAAACAAAAAAAAAAAAGCTATAAACTTGGGATACTGTTCTATTACATAAAATAAAAGCAAAAGACCAAACTGAAGCTAAGAATTTGTAACCATCCTAATATAAGGAACTTGTTCATTGTCCAGAATAAATAGCCCACTAATATGTGTTGTAAAACTAGCAAGTGAAAATCAAGAAAAACTTGATTTCGTGTCACAATCAACATTTGCAATCTCATTAGCAATTGCATTTGTCTCTTTATAGTAGTGGGAAAATGTTAAGCTAAGAGGCTGAATAAACTCGTGGAATTTCTCATAAAGTCTCTAAAGAGAATTAATCTTTTTTGACACACAATGCGAAAGAGATAACAAATCACTATTAACAATGATATTAACCAATCCCTAATAAACACGAAACTTTAAGCCTTCAAGTATGGCCTCAAACTCAACCACCATATTAGTTTGAACTCCTAAATAAATACCAAAAGCAAATAGCAACTCACCAAAAGAAAATCTAATAATTCCTCCTATAACCGCCTCTACCGGATTACCATAGAAGGGTGCCATTTAAAAATAAGGATTTTCTTTAAAAACATACACTTAGGAATCCAATAAAGGAAAAACCTAAGTTGATTAGAATCCTTAAAATTCAATTTGACCGTACCTTTCAATGATGTGAAAATAAGTTCAAGAGTCATCAATACTTGTTTGATGATACCTATCGAACTTATAAGTAGGTCATCAAACTTCTTTGCATTTTATACTTTCCATATATTCCAAACAACCAAGCAAGAAGTAATTGATCTCAAATAACCTGAAAAGAAGCTTGTACCAACTTGCTACGATAGTCGAAACAATTCATGAATTGAAACAATTCATGAATTGAAACAATTGAAACATTCATATCAAATCAATGTAAAAAAAACAAACATACGTTAATTACAACATGAGAAAATATGAATAAATGGGTCTTTTGGTGATAACATAAACTCGCTAGAATAATTTTATTAAGCTCCTAAAATTTATTTAATATTTTTAAAGTAAATAATTTTTCTTTTTATGTACCCCTAATATTATTATTTACAAAATAGTTATGTTCAAATATAAAACATATTAGTTTATCAAGAATTTAAGGGAAACATATTTATTTGTTAATATCAAATGAGATAAAGGATCAAATAAATGAGTCTCTTTTATAATTTTAAAACTCTTACAAAAATAACTAGTATTAACATACCTTTAAAATTTTTCCAAGTATCCTTGCTTTCTTTCCCTTTCCTTTTTATCTTTTCATCTCCACGCCCATCCCTAACATTTTATCACTCCATTTCTTTACTTCCTCCTAAAGTTTTTGCACTACTAGCCCATAGCTCATAGATGAACATGGCTTCCTTAATTTAGCCAAGAAAGACTAATTGATGTGAAGATCAAACAAAGATATAATAGCAACCCCAATAACTATTCTTTATGCTTCTATCTTTTCACTTACTTTCAAATACATCACTTACTATTTGTTTTCTTTTCATGGTGGTTAGCAAAGTGGTGTTCACTTTCTTATCCTAAATGAAAGGCTAGAAACTCAAATAATTTATCTATTAAAATTTGTTTTTAAATTTTTGTTTGATATAAAAATTGTGTTGATATTTTAGTTATTGGGTTTAGTTTCCATTTTATTTATTTCTCTTACACCAAATTTATTGTAAAGATAAGTTTAACTATATAGTTCTAATATTTCCAATTGAGTCTTCTTTTTTAAAATTTGTTTTTATTCTTTTCCTGCAATTTTCTTTTTAATTTTGGTCTTTTTATACTTGTATTCTTCTTTTGTTCAATTATCATATTTTTAACTCCATTAAAAGTCTATTCTATTAGTGGATTTTCACCACTATTTCTTTCAAGTTAAATTCATGTTATTTGATACTGTAAATTGTCATATTTCAGTAGTACTTTAACAGTTATAATTGGGTTAAGAATTACAATTTCAAGTATATATCTATACTATACTAAAAACAGAAGACCCCTTGTGGTCTTCTCCTTTAGTTTAAAAACTTATTTACTTTTATTTAAAAGCCTTAATCCTGATATCCCATTTAGCAAGCAGATGAAAAATTCTTCTAAAAAGACCTTTTCTAATTAAAAACTACCCATTATTCACGTTTCCTTTCTCTCCAGCTTATCCTTTTGTCTCACCAACTGGTCATTCCCCATACCCTTGTCAGTTCCATATGATATGGTTTATGTTCATCCTCCTATGTTATTTTCTTTTAATTAATCCTAAACCTCATATCTCTCATAAAATTTAGGTTTTTTACCAAGGCTTCTTAGAATTGGTGCAATTTTTGGGGTGCGTGGTCTATGTGTGCATATGATAGATTTCTCTGTTCTATTCAACCACTATCTTGATTATTAGTTATTGATCTGAGTTTAGTCTATCCAATTTCGTCCAAATCAAAAACAAGGTTGCACTAAAAATTAACTTGGAGAAAAGGCTAATAAATTTTTCACTTTTTGTTGAGGTTTCTAATGAACATGAACCATTGGGTGGAAAAGAGAACAATACTTCTAGACAAATGGAAAGAAGGAAAGTGCAGTGGATAGATGCATTAGGAAGTTTGCTTGTTGAGATAATAGAAATTAACCTGGATATTTTTATTTTTTTTTATCTTTTAGTGGATATAATTTTTTTTTAAAAGAAAATTATGCTAATAAATATACACACTTATTATGTGGAAGAGTTTTTGCTTGCTCTCTTTAATTTTACTATGTCTAATGTCCTGTTGACATATTGCACATTAGATCTTCTATGATGTTAACGTACACTTTTTTGATGTTTTAGAATTTACTTTCTTTTTTCTTCCCTAAGATAGTAATAAGACTTGCAGAAAATTATGTGTTCAGATACAATAATATACCATTGTTCATAACAGGAAATGGTATTACAGGACTTGCATAAGAATTTGATTAATCTAGCTTTTTACTCTTATCAATTTTATTTTTTATGTTATTCTACTATTCCTTGAGAGTTTAGGGAGAGGAGTAACCGAAAGTGCAGTGGACAGATGCATATGAAAGTCAGCTTGTTGATATAACAGAATTTGAACCGGGTATTGTAATTTTTTAATCATTTGGTGGATAACATTTTCCTAGAAGTAAGAAATTATACTAATAAATTTACACACTCAGTATGTGGAAAGAGTATTTGTTTAGGTCTCTTTAATTTTACTATGTATAATGTCCTATTGATATATTTCACATTAGAACCTCTATGATGTTGATATACGCTTCTTTGATGTTGTAGATTTTACTATTTTTATTTATGAGATAGTAATAGCAATTGCAAAAAAATTGAGTTTTCAGATACAATAATATACTAATGTTCGTAGCATAAAATAGTACTGCAGGAATTGCATAAGAATCTGATTCATATAGCTCTTTACTCTGATCATTTTTTTTATGTTAATCTATTGTTCCTGCAAGGTTTGGGGAGAAGAAAAGAATAATTTAGCAGTAACTTGGATGCCTTAGTAATAGTTGTAGGTTACTGCAATACTTGTATTTGCTAGACAATTTTGAGTAGACTGAAAGAATGATACACAATACGATTTGGGCTTTGCCACATTAATTATGCCACCTTTGAGAGAACTCCAAGACTGTTAGTTATGTAGGATAAGCAGTTCATTAATTGATGTTAATGTTCAATTTGTGCTCTACATAAATTTGCTTGATCATGCATTTTTAATGTAAAATAAATATTTATAATTTTATGCTTTGTACTCATACAATTTCTTACTTGATCAATTACGTCTCTTTGTTGATATATTATATAAACTTATTTTCTTAAAAATCAAAATCTCACAATATTAAAATTGAGTTGATATGAAGTTATTAGACTATATATAATCTTAACCCAATAAAAGAATTTGTATTTTTATAGTATTTATTTTAAATAAATATAACCTTTTTAAAAATAACTCAAATTTCTCTTAAAACTCTAACTCATTAAAAGGCATAGATATTTTACAGATTTACCAACCCGTCTTTAAATATCAATTAATCAAAAGGAGACTCATCCATGACACAAATTACAGATCATCAAAATAAATTTTTATTATTTCTATCTTAATTTTTTTAAAATAATCAATTTAATATTTGTATTTATTAAAAAAAAAAAAAAAACAGAAGCTCCTTAAATCTCTCACACCTAATACAATCCTAACTTCCTTTTTTTAAAATATTTATTTCTAAACGATTATTACATAAAATACATACTATTATCTTCTAACTTTGTTTTTTTAAAATATTTATTTGAAAAAATAACTCTAATCCCCCTTAAAATTCTCACTCATTAAAATTTATAATATATTTTAATTTTGTTTAAAATAAGTATAACTATTTTCAAAATAACTCTCATTCCCCATAATTAAACCTCTCACCCAATTAAAATTTATAATACTTGTTGATAGACCTTTGATTAAAATTTGTACTGAGAGGTATTAATTATTTATTTATATTGTTATTACTTATTTATATATACCAATGTATACTAACTTTTATTGTTATTATTTATGTAAAGTGAATTTGACAATCCTTATATTGTAAATACTATTAAATCAATTATTGAAGCTCATATGCTAGGACCAGTTCCAGTCTGGTCTTATGATCCTAAAATAGCAAGAGACTTATGTTATCGACAATTTATGGTAATTTTAAACATTTAGTGATAAGTATATCTTTGTTATATTGAATGAAAAAGTTAATACACCAACTTCTTATGATATTCCAGGCTTATTATAGGTTTGAGACAAAGTTAGAGAAGGAAGATGGTAAGATTGCATTTGAGAAGATAGTAGGTCGATGATATAGAGATGTTTTAAGAGATACACGGGCCAAGGCAAAGCTAATATATAAAACAATGGACATTAGCAAGTGTGAAGGTTGGATGCCTGATTGGATAATGTCAAAAAATTAGCGAGGGCTACTTCAGATTTAGAGTAGTGAACAATGGAAGAAACGTTCCCAAATAGGAACAAGACACTGGGGATTAGAAGAGAAATCAATTGGTAGACATGCTCGAGGATCAATCTTAGTGCTGTTGGTATAGTTGTAATTTAATATAAAAGTGTTAAATATCAAATTTTATACCTTTATAACTTTCAAATGGTCTTGTAGAAAAAAAAAAAAAAAACAGGCAATGATCCGTCTTTCCAAGAAGTTTTCCATTGCATCTATAAAAGAAAAAAGACTGGACAATTTGACAACCCAAAGTCGCAGATAATTTATGTTAGTTTTACAATATTCACTAGAATGTTTATATATATATATACACATACATATCTATGCAAGTGAATTTGTAACTAATATTTATTGGATTGTAGAAAGAATACACGCATGAAGTTATTAAGAAATATAGGAAAAGATTCTGATGCTTATCCATCCTTTGATCCAAACACTTAGTTAAAGGTAACTGGGGGAGTATAAAAGGGGAGAAAGTATATGGATGTGGAACACTTGGTGCCGCGAGAGCCTTGTTTGGAGATAAGATTAATTCATCTCGTTCCTCACTATGATCTACCACAGCATTGCAACTGATTATTGTATCAACTCAGCAGATTCACTCTCTAGAGCAATAACTAGAGTACTAGAAAAGGAAAACTAATGAAATGAGTGATACCATGAAACTCATGATGGATAAGTTAGGTTTAGACCCTACCATCCTTGGACGACTTTAGGTATGTAATTATGTTAATTTAAATATGCATTCTAAAGTTTTTAGTTAACAAAATAATTAAAGAGCATTAAATAAAACTTGTAGAAACAAATGATATCCAATTCAGATGTATGATTAGAATTTTATGCAATTGTTTAAGTTTTTGACTTTAAACTTAGCTACTTTTAGGTGTGAAGGGCAATAGTGACCAAAATATCTTAAAATGATGAGATGAGAATTTTAACACGTTCATGCCATTAAATAAGATTTGTAGAAACAAATGCCATCCAATTCAGATGCACGGTTAGAATTTTATGCAAATGTTTGATTTTGTGACTTCAACTTAGCTAGTTTTAGGTGTGAAGTGTAAAAATTACCAAAACATGTTCAATCAAAGAGCCATTCCTACACATTCATGACATTAAATAAGACTTGTAGGAACAAATATATCCAATTCATATGCACGGTTAGGATTTTATGCAAATGTTTGAATTTGTGACTTAAAATATATTTACTTTTAGGTGTAGGGCAATAGTGACCAAAGCATGTTCAAACAATGAGACAAGAATTCTAACACATGCATGCCATTGAATAAGATTTGCAAGAATAAATGGCATCCAATTTGGATGCATGGTTAAGATTTTATGCAAATGCTTAAGTTTGTTATTTAAATTGGTCAGTTTTGGACGTGAAGTGTGAAAGTAACAAACACGTGTTAGGTTATGATTTTCTAAAAAAATTTATTCTTGTGACTTAAAACATAGCTTGTTTCAGAATGACATACCTAAGTTTATATATTTACCTAGATCATTTCTTTTATACTTTCAATTTTTTTTTTTGTTAACTATTCAATTTTCTTTTTAACAAGGTGCATCTTCTAATAGTGTACATGGTGATGTAGGTGATCATAAAGATGTTGAGAAGATTTTTCATGAGGATGGCAACAATGATGATGATTCTGATGACATTATATGGCTAGGTCATAGTTTTATTAGGTTTAGTTTAATAGTTTAAAATGTAGATGTTGATATTGTGTGTTTATGTGATGGTTTTGATTAGATGTCGGCAAAACTTTAAATTTATGATGAATTTGTTTTATGGATAATATGGATGAATGTTTATTAACAAGTTTGATTCATTTATTGAAAAAAAATAAAAAAAATCAGGAATGTTTTACTAATAAACTGAGTTTTTGGTAAATTCAAAAAAGCATAATATGAAATAATTATACACAAACTAGTGTTTGTGGCAATTATCCACAAACTAGGGTAATTTTCACTACAAGTACCTACAAATATAAGTGTATGGGAATCACCCACAAACCAAGAGGTTGGTGGGTGAAAACCAATTCTACCAACAAATCACCCATCAACCATTTCCCACAAAATTTACCAACAAAAGCTTGTGGGAAATTCCTACAAACTTCAAAGTATGTGGGAATTTCCCACAAGTAGTTACCCGCAAACCATTACCCACAGATTGTTTGTTGGTAAGTCTTTTCCTTCAAAGTTTAGACCATTTTCCCACCAATTTGGTTTGTGGGAAAATATCATTTTTCTTGTAGTGCAAGTAAATTAAAAAGTTTAATTTTATCGATTTGGTGTTTTATGAACTAAAGCTAATGTATAGTGAAACAAGTTTAATTAAGTGATTTAATTAGGTACCTAATTGAATTGAAGTTTTAAAATCTAAAATCATAACCATAAAAGGAAAATGATTAATTAACAAATGTTGGAATTGAATTAGAAAGGAATAAAGGAACCAAAGAAAAAAGAAGGCTTGAATTAAACTGCATAAGTGGGAAAACTTTTTGGGTTGCATGGTAATTTAGGGGATTACTTGTTCACCACCCAAAAATTATTTTAAGGTGTTGTAGCCTGGTCTTTGGAGATTTGAGGTGGAAGGTGGAGAGCTTCAGTAGCTCTTGATTATAAGAGAAAAACAGGGAAAAAGAAATGAAAAAAGAAAGAGGAATACAAGAGGGAGAAAGAGAATGTGAAACCGAAAGCTTGGAGGAAGAGTGCAGGCTGTTGCTAGAGAATTTATGGTAGCTGCAGTGGGATGAGAAAGGAGAAAAGCAAAGTTAGAGAGGAAGGAAATCAGTTTCTTGGAGTGAGATAGGTGGTTGTTGAGACTTATATTAGTTTGCTTGGAGTTTATACAAAATAAGGATCCCTTTTTCATAAATTCTTCATTTCACATGAAAGAGTAGTTTGATTCTGGATTCTTGATTTATAACACAAAAATATTTTATCAAGTAAGCAAAATTGTACCTTCAAAATGATATTCTTTTTAAACTATATGGATTTTTTTTAACCAAATCTTGAAATCATTAGTTTTAAAATTTTAGTTATATTGTTATTTGTAAGAAATAAATATTATTTTATTCTACACTTTTTTATCTTTATAGTTTACACTATAATTCAATTTAGTTCTTATAGTTTAAAAAAGTTAAAATCAAGAACTTATAGTTTTAAAATTGAGCCAAGATAGTTAATGTCATAATTTTTCATCCAAATTAACTTAATAGAAAAGGACATGGATCACATTTGAGACAGATATATTGACATCATAGTTTTGTAAGCAAGAAGTTATAGTTATAATTGTTTATTTTATATATGTTTTAAAATTAAGATTATTTTATTTGAAATATATGTATCGATATGTCATATTTTATTTGGAAATGTAAGATTATGTTAGTCAACATCATCTTCTGTTAAGTTAACTTAAACAAAATATGACGACATTGACCGTATTGACTTGATTTTGAAAAGTTAAATTCTTGTTTTTAACTTTAAACTATAAGGACATGTAATCAATAAATTAATTAATTTAATGATTTAAAAGTATATTTTTCCCTTATTAATAAATACAATTAGGATACTTTAGATATTTATTTAAATTATTTTAAAAATCTGAGTTAATGTGTAATTTTTCAAAACTTTAGAAGAGACACATGCAGATTTAAAAAATAAGGACAAAGTTTGTGTAATATCAGTATAATTTAAGGTGATTTGTGTAATATACTCTAACAAATTATGTATCCAGACAATTTCCTGCTAATAGCCTCACAGTTTGGTCTCTGACCCAACCCACCTGGTGTTCTTCGCCAAGCGGTTTATTTTTGCTCAGAGAAACTTTCCTGCTAATACTCTGAAACTCAGTTTTTCCCACCATCAACAAAAAGGGGTTTACAGCAAAAAGAAAATTTCCCTCTGGAACCTTGAAGCTCCGGACCGTTTCCTCAGACGCATTATGTTTCTTGTCGACAATAGCTAAGGACATGTCCAGTAAGATGCTTAATTCTCTTCTGAAATTCATGTCTGTTTTGCAAATTTTGGTTGCTTGCTGATGAAAGTTAATTACATTAATAATTGGGGGTATGATATTTTTCGTTTCTATTGTATTGGCTCCTCGGAAACTATGGTTACATTTACTGGTTTTTATGTAATTTTTTCAACATAAAGTTTTGGTTATCTGCTGTTAGATTTCCTAGTGTTCATGGTAATAAGTTTGTGTTATTGTTGAAGGCAGATCAAAGTTTGATTTCGTTTGTTTTGGGAATAAAACTTCAGCAATGAATTTGAAAGTTAAACCTTTTTCCAATTTTCTGGGGATTGGTTTTTTTCTTTCCCCTTTGCCTTTGGGGTGGGTGGGTTTTGGGGGGGGGGGGGGGTGGGTTGAGTATGGCACTGTTGAGAATGGAGTATTTGTTTATCTATATGATGAAATTTATTTATGCATCAAATGATTGAAGTGAGTTTCTCTGTGATAGTGAATTTGGATGCGGGTGCTGAAACAGTTGAAAGTTGAACAAGGAGTACTTGTTTGTCTATATGATGAAATTTATTTATGCATCAAATGATTGAAGTGAGTTTCTCTGTGATAGTGAATTTGGATGCGGGTGCTGAAACAGTTGAAAGTTCTGGTGCAAAGGAATTGGTTGAATGTAGAGAAGGTTCAATTATAGAACCACAAGTTGGTATGGAATTTGAATCTGAAAGGGCTGCAAAGGCGTTTTATGATGAATATGCAAGAGGTGAAGGGTTCCTCATGCGTCTTGATCAGTGCCGTCGTTCAGTGGTTGATGACAGAATCCTTTCCCGTCGGTTTTTTGTGTAATAAGCAAGGTTTTTATGTAAAAGGTAGAAATGGAACTGGGCCAGTTCTGAAACAACGGTCTAGTGCTAGAGAAGGTTGTAAAGCAATGTTGATGGTTAAAGTCAACAAATCTGGAAAATGGGTTGTTACAAAATTTGTGAAGGATCATACTCATTCTCTAGGTGTTTCTGCTCGTCCTTCTTCAGATTCTGTGGTGAGATTTATCTTCAACTACTGAAACTAACTTTTCATTTTTTCTGATTGAGAAATGCTTTGTTCTTTAACATGGTTGAGCATCATGCTTGTTATTCTGATATCTTGTTAAGCACAAGAAACACAGTTAAAGTACTTATGCCACTTATTGCATCCGTATTGCATTCTTTCATATTGAATTTGCTATAGTCTCTTTTGTATTTATTTTTATAGAAGAAGGAAGAGACAACATAGAAGAGGACAAGAAATCCTATCCAAAAGAAAAGAAAGAAAACAGACAATAAACAAAAGCAGTATTATATAATTCTGATATATTCATTATCTGATTATATATAAGGAAGGCTGTTTATAAACTAGTCCCTTTGTTTTTGCTGGATTTTTTCTGTGCATGAGCATTTGTACAAGATGTGTAAGCATTAGAAGCTTATTCCATGTTCCAGGGACTAGATGTCTGTAGAAAAGGTTAAACTCATTAGAAATGTCATTCCTTAATTACATCACTTGGATAGCACCTAAATAGGTAATATCTTTTTTACTAGGTGAATATGACGTGCGTTATTAATTTTCTTAGCATAACTATTTTAGATGTGCAATCAACTATCAAGAACATTATATTAACTACTTCATTTTCGCATACTCATTCAAAAGCTATATCCTATGAAGTATCTATAGTGAATGCTAAAAAAAGAAGCTTAATCCTCATAGTAGAATTTAGAAAAGGAATTTTTAACCTAAGACTTTTGAAAGTGAATGACTTGCAAATTTTCCGTGATAGAAAGGCAAAACTGGAATTTGAAAAAAAAAAAAAAAAAAAAATTAGTTGAAGAAGAAAAGTATTTGAGTAAAATATGGTTTGTTTCTTATGTGAGCTAGTTACAATGACCTTTCGGTTTAACTGGTCTGCATATACGGAAACATTTAGATAATTCTTATTTCATTTTCATACACTATGAAGTTTTACACTTTTACTTAATGAGGATTGTAAAGAAATTCTGAAATCGTAACTCATTCCTTCTTCAACTAGTTGTCAGAAGGGAAAACAAACTGTACAAATTTTCCACCATGTCTTTCCTTAATATCCAAAACACTTCCTGGGAAGTCTGAATACATGTATGATGTATGACCATTAGAGCTAGCTATGTGTATATTTGGAGGATTCTAAACCAAGGACAATGAAGAAATTTTCCCAGGAATGCTGAAAATATCAAAAAGTCTACACCAAAGATTCCAAAACAAGGACAATGAAGAAGCAGATACTCATTGGTTACATTATTCTGGAAACACATCACACAGATATCGGGGGGTTAGTGCATTTGGAGGTCTCCACACTTGCAACAAATTATTAGTATTGACTCTATAAGAACTACAATTGAAATAAAAGCCATAACATTGAAGGAATCTTAGCCTTCCAAATTCATTTATGAAGGGGGAAGGAGGAAGAGTCTGGACCCCAAACAAGAAAACTATAAAAGGATTTATAAGAGAAAGATCCCTAAGAGTCAAGATACCAAATGTGTCTATCAGGAATATCAGGGAAGCGACAAGGTTTAAGAATGTTCTACAAACTAGTAAGACCATAGACTTCCCTATTTAGACCCCTAAAGAACGAAAATTCCAAGCAAAGCTATTTCACCATTAATTATGTCATATAAAGATATATTTTTAATTTGATGGTGTTGTGAAAAAGTATAAAATAATTGTGCATTAAATTACACATCTACAGTTTGGGTCTAGTTTTGATATCTATCAGCTGCCTTTCACATGCTTGTGTTGTATGTTCTAACATTATTCATCCCAACAGTCTCAAGTCAGTTTCTTTTCGGTTATTTGTTCCTTTTGCTTTTGCTATATATCCAACAGTCTCCCATGAGTAAGAACTGACCACACCAGCTACCCCTAAATCCATGCTTATGAAGCAGAAGATCCGTTGACAAAGTTAAGATGATGTTTCCTGTTTGTCTTAGTGATTGGATCCAAATCTGAGTAAAGACCTTAGTTGGTTCTGTTCTTTGAAAGCAGTTTTCTGTTTTTTGAGAACAAAATAATAATAATAATAATAAATTGGCATTGTATTTTCCACAATTAGTTTTGGGAAACATTTTTCCAAGATTATGACTCAAACCAAAAAACTGAGAAATGGTGTTTTCTCATGTTTTGTGTTCCTTTGCTCAGCTACTTGAAAACATTATGATGAGCAGTGCTCATTAATGGAAAATTGTTATTAAACACAAAGTGCACCGTGATCTTTATTTGACCCAACCAACCATCCCCTCCCTCCATGTGGCAGCTTCACTGTTCACATTGGTGCAAAGACCAGCCCTCTCCCAGTCAACACCAAAGCTCATCAATTTCACCTTAGGAAGAAAAGTACGTCTTTAAAGCCTATGGTACCAAATGCATTTTTTGGTCTTTTCTTTCTTATAAGCTGTTCTTCTATCACTTTCCAAAAGCATGCCATTATTTTTTGTTCTTAAAAATGTTCTTGGAAATAGTTTCTGAAGACAAAAAAACAAAAACATAACCCAATAGGCCCTTAGCGCAAAAAGTAAGAGACTCATAGAATGGCAGAGGCAAATAGAGCTTTTGCACATTTTTGTTAATCCATGAACAGGAATAATATAAACACATAGAACTGTTTTTGGTCCAAAGATGAAATTCTTAATGATAGTTGCAGAATGGATGGTTCAGCCTGCACCCACCCCCTGAGTATATATATGCTTTAATAGGATCGCTACCCTAGCCTTTGTCTTTCAGTGTCAGTGTCGGCCCTGCAGAGTGCTTTGGAGCAAAGAAATTAAAATAGAAAATATGTGTAATTCTTTTGAGGCATCAGTATAACATCCCTTGCTAAGGCTATGCAAATGTAGTTTGCTATCTTTGTAACTTGTACTCTCTCCTTATGGTTCAGAAACTAAATAATAGAAAGGAATACTAGTGACACAAGAGGATTAACCAGGATAGCCATTGCTGTACTAGACTACTAGCCTCTTTTGGTGCTTGCCATATTTTCCAGCAGGCTATAATTGAAATAATACTTCAAAATGTATAGTGACTAGTGAGACAACTTTCCCTTGACTTTAAAGTACATCTTCATGAAGCAAGTATAGAAGCAGCTATGAGCTAGCTACATGATGATACTGTGACTAAACGAAGTATGCTCCCCTTTAAAAGGGTGCAAAGGTGCTACAGAAAGATTTTTAGCTTATATTGACTTTAATATTTAAACTCATTAGTATCTTCTATAGTTGCTAGGATCCATCTTGGTGCACACCCTTCTCCCCAGTCTTTTTTCTTCTGCCCTTTCTCTCTTTTATATATGTTCATTTCTTGCTACTATGCTCTTGGGAGTCCTTGTTTCCCCATCACCCTTGTGCACATGCACAAATGCATTCGCAAGTGCATGCTATCTCACACATACACATATAGACCACACCCACTCACTATACATACAGTAAGTTATATATAGTAAGATATCTGTATGGCCTTCTCAGTGAAATGGTTCTGCCAACCGTCAAATTATTTGTCTCACTGCCTGGGAAGTATTGTATAATTGTTTTTATATAAGTATTCACATATACTTATTCTGCATTCGAAAGATCCATGCTTCTATGTGAATTTCTAAAGCTAATTTGTTATGACTTTGTAATAGGATTCAAAGGACAAGAAAATTCAAGAACTCGGTATGGAGCTTGAGCGACAAGATCGCTTATGTCAATTATATCGTGAGCTGCTATGTTCAATTTTGGATAATGTTGAGGACCAGACAGAAAAGTTAGCGACAAAAGTTGTTGCTGCTGTGAATAGTGTTAGAGAAATTGAGAATGAAGCTGGAAAGCCTTCAGACACTCGTTAGTTCCTGCTGAGGCCTCATGTAGAAGCAAAAAGTTGTGCTCATATATTTGACCGCCAATGTTTCTGGAGATGAAAGTATCCTCTAAGTAAATCGGTTGTGGCTCAATAGCTAGGTTCATGTTGTACTAGATATATAAGCAGAGGCTCATCAGTCTGGAGTTGGAGACGTATTTGTGGCAGAAGAACTGGATGAGAATTGTTTGTTCAGATGGACCAATGTTTGTTTCAAATGAAGTTTTAGTTACGAAGAGAGTAGATCCCACAAAAATTCTCTTGCCTCCTTTTTTTACTATTGTATTAGTGAGTTTATATTTTCATTGTAAGCAAGTTAGCAACTGTCTCCATAAATCTAAACCTTTGCCATCTTAATTTACGTGGTTATTTAATCTAGATTCTTGAAGTTGGCTATTGGCTTGTTTTCATTCTTGATAATGCTTATTCCATTACGATTGTCAGCCTTAGAAGACAAATGATCTGAAGCTTAGCTTGGCACTTTCAAGTATTTTAGAAGTCCTTCTTACATACAGATGCAAGTAAAACTTTAGGTGTTTTCTTTTATCTTAACTGCAGGTTTACAGAAGCAAGTACATTTCAGATAAACAATTCTTGGGGTTAAATCCATTAAAGAAGGAAACTGTACAAGCTTTCAAATTTCAATTTACAGAAGCAAGTACATAACAATAAGAAAATCATATTCTATACGATACTGAAATTTTAAGAGCTCACTATCTTATCATAAAATTACACCTCAATAAACAAATGAAGAGAATTTATGTGTCTACGTGTGTGTACCTCTATATATCTAATCCAGAAATCAAGTGACAGTATCAGAGACAAAAATTGAAGACATGAAACTTAGACCTTGACAAAAACAAAACAGAGCTGACTAGTATTACTTCTTCTGAAGGACCATAGCTGCACTAGATCATGGAAACGCAGATAGTTTTTATTTCTACTTATAATTTCATTCCATCTTCCACTTCTTCAAGTGCAGACTGAATTCCACAAGACTTGGATCCAACACCAATACATCCAAACCGCAAAGCCTTCCTTGATTGTTTCTTTGACGATGATTCAGGCATGCCATTTCACTTTCAGTCAGAAACTCAGCTAGAACTTGAGTTTGTGGGATAGAGAACCGACCGTTATTTGGGTTTAAATCAGTCCCAAACAATTCCTTCTGGATCACCAATTTGATATCAACCGGCGTCGGGTGGGATTCAAGATCAATAACCCTTCTCTGTTTCTTTTTGATTGGACTGGCAATTGTAGTTTCCCCTTCATATTTTTCCTGGCTTGGGAAACACCTTTTCCTGCTCTTGTTAAGCCCTCTGAAGTGAAATTCTTCAAACCCAGACACAGAACGCCGACAAATTTCTGACCGTTTCCCCAGATCATAAGTCACCGACCTCTTCTTTCTGGGTATTAACTCAACCGGGAAAATAAACCCAGCAGTATATTTGTCCTTCAAAGACGATAAATTCTCATTCTGGGTTTTCGTAAAAGCACAAAACCTAATGAACTCCAAAAGCACCTTCTCTGTGTCAAGATAATCTTTTTTCTCTCTCTCACTTGGGTGTGACTGAAACTGTGACAGAGAGAGAGAATTAGGAATAAGAGACTTCTCTTCCAAAGATTGAACTTTAACACTTGTTTATCCTTTCTCTCAGTCTTAGCCCTTCCCTCCTCCTCCAACTTTTGAGCAGCAACCTCAGCAAATAAATCCAAAGCAGAAGAACCCATTTTTCCAAATCAGAACCTTTACCCTCTTCGTCTTCTTTTTCCTCAAAAAAATCAATTTTGATGGTATATGAAAGCAAGCAAGAGCGAGCTTGAAACTAAACGAGTAGAAATTCTATGAAAACAAAACTTGCAGAAGTGGTCAATCAGTTTTATAGGAATTCATTAGGGTAATCCTTAATATATAGGAATTCATTAGGGTAACCCTTATTATACAGGAATTCATTAAGGACGGGATTTCATTAGGGTAATCCTTGGTGAATTAGGTTACCGACCGTTAGAAGTCACAGTTGACGCGCATTAGGGCAGGATTCAAAGACAAAGAACACTGACTGACTTTGGCGCTTGGGACCTAGGTTTTTGCCTTTTTTTATTTCTTGAATATAAAATAATAATAACTGTATAATAACAAAAAGATTACCTTATCATGTATTGTGATTAATTAATGCTTCATTTATTGTTAATTACTGGAGCTGTAAGTAAAACATGTATATTGTTTTATTTGCCTTTCCATTAGATTGTGAAGCTCTTCTTATCAATATTGGTCTCATAGCTCGTTCAAATTTGACACCTTGAGCATTCCGGCCATAACCTCAACTCGTTAGTTGAACGTCACTTCAATCATTTGTTTTCCTTTAAACCCCAACTCACAAGTTTTATGCCCTAATTCTAACTTTCGCGTAAAATGAAATCTGTGCATAAAAGTTGTATTTCGTTTGTTTTTTCAAGTCAAATCCGACACAATGGACGTGATGGTGTCCTTGGGTCATCGTTTTGACTTATTTTGATTATTTGTTCTCTTTAAGCTCCTTCATTTGAAAGAATAAACTCCCTATATGAACTACAGCATGAAATGCAGTCTATCTATCAAAAATTGGATTCCTCTTCTCTTTTTTTCATTTTTTTTTCTTTCTAAAAGTCATATTTTAGATGCTAAAGGGTTTATCTCAATAATTACATTTGACAACACAAACATGTCAGTATCCTTAGCTCATCATTTAAACTAATTTTAAACTACTAACATTGAGTTTATAGACATAACTAAACTATCACGTGAAATACAAACCGAGTATTAGAATTATAATCCTGTTAGTCCATAAAAGTCACTTTTGACAACATGATCATGCTAGTGAGCTCTTCGTTTCCAATAGTTTTGTCAATTTTTTTCGAAAGTTTACACTCCTAAAATAAACTATTATGTGAAATACAAGCTAGATAAAATTTTGTTTGTTACTAAAAGTCAAAGTTGACATCTCAGACGTTTATTATCTGTGATTTTCAGTTGACCTAAGTATTTCATAAAATGCAAGGCATGTATTGGAATTCGACTCTAACAAGTCATATTCAACGCCCCTGAAGTGCTAGTATCCTCTGCTCATTCCTTTTGACTTTTTTTGGTTCATTTTTCTCCATTAAATTCCTAATTTGAAAGTTTATACTCCAAACCTAAACTGTTCTTTTGACTGATTTGGTTAATTTTTCCAATAAATTTTTAATTTGAAAGTTTGTACTCTTAACCTAAACTATCATGTGGAAATGCAAGCAATGTATTGGAATCGGATTACGCTTGCTCCTATTGGTCACATTCGACATCATGTTAGTATTCTCATATCATTATTTGGATTGATTCTAGTCATTTTATCCCTTTCAATTCCCATGTTTAATAGTTTGTACTCTATACGTAAACTATAGCATAAAATTTGTGATTCTTAGATAGCCATTATTTATGACAGCACATTATACAATAATATCGAATATCATGACAATCTCAATCACTCACCGTCAGCCCTTACCCACCTACAATTTTGTCTACCCACTATTGCCACACCACCAACCACAATTAAGACAAACAAAGATGATGACGATCACTATTGGGATATGTCATAATAACAAAAATTGTCATTAGAATCTGTCGAAAATAGCGACATCCATCATTGAAATCTGCCAGAAACAACAATAATCACAGCCAGAGATGACCAAAACTACCACTAAAAGCCACTGAAGACTATGGCACCCACCGTCAGAGAAGACAATAACCATTATTGGAAACTCCTGAAGATGATCGACGATAACTATCACCAAGTACATAAAACATAATTTCAATTGTAATTTTTTATGTGATTTAAACTCATATATTGTAATCTAATCAATTCTAATTTTGGTAAAATTTAAAATGACTTTACAATTTTAGTTTTAATTCTAATCTAGTGGATCCAAATGCATTCCGGCTTGGCATTTGGACTGATTTTGGTCATTTCGTCATTTTCACCTTTTAAACCACTAATTGAAAGCTTATCTTCCTAAGTTAAAATATGGCACATGCTTGCTAGAGGCTTAGAAGAAAGAGCTTCTTCTTCCGGTTATGAAAAGACTTCCTGAGGGACTTCCTCTTTTCGTTATTGGGATGGATCTCCTTCCGTTGAGTTCCTCTTCCACGTAAGGTTACCGGAACCTTTGATCTTCTTCATGCTTCTGGTCATCAACCCCTCAGGAACTGGAGAACTGAGATTCATGTAACTAAATTGAATTTGTTTGTTTCTATAAGTTACGTTTGGCATCTTGAACATGTTATCTCGTTTCGTCATTTGAAATTATTTTTGTCATTTTTCCCTTGCAACGAGAGAATGACAGAGAAATTGATCATATATTTTGGTAAACGAGTAATTATAACCAAAATTGTATTATCACAAAAGATTACTGTATTATATTATTTGGTTAATTAATGCTTCATTTATTATTAAAAAAATTCGTTAAATAAAATCAATAAAGAGTGCAATGACAAATTTTTCTCTTTTCCTTTCGGTTTTTATTAGGTGCATAATTTTGTTCCTAGACCAAACTAATTAAACTAAAACTTCTTTTCAGTATGGTCCCAGTGAATCAAATATCGAAACTAGTCAAATAACGATCAATCTCATATGATTTTGGCACCCAAAAATATATATCACGAGTTCTTAGGTAAAATAAGAATCGATTACACCGTCATTAGTCAGAATGTGAGTGGGGTCTATTCAAGGTTCAACTATGAGTTGATTCATATTTATTTTAAACTAATTATAATGTTACTAGTTTATATGTTAAGTGCATTGTACATGTAGTCATATGTATAAGATTTTTAAAATTACTAGTCCTCACGTGGTCAAAGGCTTATTTAAAATTTAAATTTTGAGAAAAGTACAAGTATTTTTAATGTAAAAATAGAAAGAGACTGTAAAATATTAAAAATAATATTTATTTTATTTTATCAAAAAATTATTTAATATAATTAATAAGGAGATAATAAGTTAGTGTAGAGAAAGTCGGTGAGTGAAAGAGGACTAAAATTTAAAAGTATTTATTTTATATTGATTAAAAAACTTGATTTGAACAAACTCCTTCTACTGCTGGTTACGAGAGGCCCCCTGGTCCGGCTAGAGCAATGAGGGGAGTTAGAAATTTAGGTCTCTATCCGATTGGAAGATTCTTCTTTCCTCTTCAGTGAAAGAGGGCAAAGGGAAAGACATGAGAGAAAAGCATATTGGCTATTGATTGTGAGGGCCCAATTCTTGACTGGAGGGGACACCAAAGGCCTCTGCCCTTCCATCCCTTGACTGGAGTAGTAGAGATTAGGGCAAAGCTCCAAGTTTGAATTTGTTCGTTTGGAATCTGGGCTCGAGGGCTTGTTAAGGAAGGCGACAAGGGCGCCCAGGGGGCATCGTCGGAGAACAATGTCGCAGATCTATCTTTGAAGGCCGGGCTCAGGCAAGGATGAACTCAGACTATGAAGAAAAGGCTTTTATATAAATCAATCTACAATATGTATGAAGACAAGGCTGGATAGACTCTCGTTAAGTCATAGTTGGGTAAACTCAGAACATAATATGGAGGTAATTTTTTTGATAATAAAACACTTGTAATTTGTTATATAATATATCGCTATCATAAAGAGTCTCTTCTATTTAGAGTAGTATAAAAAATAAAAAATAAACTAATAAAACCTTGTATATAATAAAAATTTAATATAATATGATTCTTTAAAAATTAATAAAAACCTTCAATATAGTAAAAAGTGTCTTGAAAAATATTTTCTAAATATTTTTTTCACTATGCACGTATATTTTTAATATTTTATGTATATTCATGCGAATTATTTAATATTGGGATTAATAAATTTTTCTCTTTCCTATTTTACTATATAAGAACAACTTATTTCACGTCAAAGTTAAGGTAAAACAAAAAGTCACATTATTATTTTGTAAAATCTAAAATAGCACAATCAGAAATGATTTAAATCTATAATAAGAAAGAAAATAATTAGAGCAATAGTATGATTTGAAACAAACAAAAAAATTGTCCTCAATAGTCAAGTAGATTTATTGTTGATTCAATTTATTTTTTATTAAGAACTTATTAACATAAAACAAAAATAATTAAAATCCTATAACTATTAAATTTTTTGTTAAATTCATTATCAACTAAAAATAATAAAACTATCTTCCTTCTTCCATTTTCTGTCCTAAATTAAAACATATAAACAAATTACTTTAATTTATTTTGTCAAACATTAAAATTGTAAGACTTATTTCTTTTCAATTTACTATCATAAACAGATTACATTTCATTGCTAAAATTAATTTTTTTTATAAAAAATGTCAATACTCTTCAGAGGTTGTCTTCAATGTTTTCTCCCCTTAGGAAATAGAGTTGCAAAATTTTTCAATATGATATCTTGACATTATGCTTTTTCCAAATTTATTCTATTTAAACATGATGTTCTTAATGTAGAAGTCTAAACATTTTCTTTGTAAGCTTTCTAATCAGTATTACTCTTGTATTAATTTCTTAACTTATTATATTGACCTTCTTAACCTGCTTCTTGTTAAGAAGATCATTTGAAAATTACTGGTAAGTATTATACTCATGGCAATTTATAGTTACTGCCTTACTGGTAACTGCTAAAAGAAAACTAGTTATCTCATTACTAAATAATAATATTCATGTGTAGCAATCTGTTTTGCTGTCATTTTGGATCACACTTTAAAGGGAAAAACTAGATATAAATCATCTATTATTTATACTATCTTTTATACCCAGAATAAATTTGATACACTGCAAAAAATAAAGAGGCACATATTCTGCGGTAAGTATAGAATAAGCTGGTCAGAATTTTTAAATCAGGAAAGTGAGCCAGGTTTAGAAGAGGTTGTAGCTATAGAACATACTGAAAGTGCAACTACGCCATAATAATAGGAAGAGAAATGTAAACAAACCATACATCACTGTGATTGGAGAAAATTAAAAAAACAATTAACACACGCACTCAGCCCCGCAGGGAAGAGATCAAAAGTAAGAAATAACAGATCCCAGATCTTTCTTCTAGTTTATATTTGGTTGTCCCGAATATAAGTTGAAGCAAAACAAACCATTTCAAACAAAGAATTGGATACGAGATTCTACGTAAAAGCATATACCGTGAGTCTCTGAACAATTGCATAGCAATTCAAAATATAGTATGAGTTAAACAAAGATCTTACACACCAGTTATGTTTTTATTTAACTGAGTGAACTGTTGTCATCAATTGTAACAGTTTGTGTTCTCCAATAACCTGCTTAAGCAACACAACCACCTAACTGTAAACATCACTTTTATCTGTTAACTGGTAGTTGTGATAGTATTCGGAATCTGTGGTAGATGGGAGTGTGCGCCGCTGAGTATCCTACACCCAAGTGAAGTAATGCTTCTGAAGGCTTTACAATTGGGACTGTGAAGCCGGATCTTATATGCTGAAGGCATCCCACCTGCAAGAAAGGTGCAACGAGGGTCAACACAACTATCACACTGGAGTGCTTGTTTCCTAGCAACATGTCCTGAGCTCTCCAAGTAATGGTGCAGAGACAAGAAGGAGTGCAATTGAGAGGAGAAACCAGGAGATGTGAAGAACAGTAGAAGAGGAAGACCGTGTTACGTTGGATGAAGTGACATTCAAAGGGAGTGACTGGTTTAATCAAAGGGCCTCACGGATCACCAGCATGTCTTGAGTAACACATCTGCCAGGCAGGTAAAATATATGGAACTAGCTAGAACCACAATTTGGACATGTCTTATGGGTAAAACAGTAAGGAAGATGGGACTCCATTATCATTCAGCATCAACTAGGAGGATGAGAAGAAAAATTATAGTACAGAAATAGGATGTTAGAATCTATTTATGGTCATGGGACCAGTGGATACCTCATGTACGGTCATGAGGAAAGGGCTATAGAGGGAGCTTGTTACATATTTAAGTACGTTGCAGAGATTTTCTTCCTTCTCTAAATATCATAAAACTGGAGCAATTTTCTATTCAATTCATCCATTCACTAAGCCAATACCAATGGGTTTCAGACAAATGATTTTTACAATCAATCACAACTGCGCAGCTTAAATACTATCAAATGAGAAAATTTTAAAATGGTCAACGCGATTCATGATTTTCAATTTCAGTAAGAATACTTTATAGCGAAAATTACATTTGTAGAAATATATCTCTAATGGTAGTGAACATTACATGAATTCTATAAAATATTGAAATCTAAACCCCGTACAACACTGGAATTTACATGTAGACATGTAGTAGTACTCAAGAACTCACTATCTTATCATAAAATTACATCTCAACATACAAATGAAGAGAATCTGTTTGTCTACGTGTGTGTACGTCTATATATCTAATCTAGAAATCAAGTGAAAGTATCTTAGGACCAAAATTGAAGACATGAAACTTAGATCTTGACCAGAGCAAAACAGAGTTGATTAGTCTTACATCTTCTGAAGGACCATAGCTGCACTAGATCATGGAGACACAGATTGCTTTTATTTCCATTCAGAATTTCATTCCATTTATGGGTCAAATTATACACATCAGTTTTCTCCATCTTCCACTTCTTCAAGTGCAGATTGAATTCCACGAGACTTGGATCCAACACCAATACATCCAAACCGCAAAGCCTTCCTTGATTGTTTCTTTGACGTTGATCCAGGAATGCCATTTCACTTTCAGTCAGAAACTCCTGCTAGAATTTGGGTTTGAGGGATTGAGAACCGACCATTATTTGGGTTTAAATCAGTCCCAAACAATTCCTTCTGGATCACCAATTTGATTTCAGAACCACCCAATTCCTCAATCTTATTCCTGAATTCAACGGGTAACTCTGGTTGGGATTCAAGATCGACAACCCTTCTCTGTTTCTCTTTCATTGGACTGGCAATTGTTGTTTCCCCTTCTTTATATTTTTCCTGGCTAGGAAAACACCTTTTACTGCTCTTGTTAAGCCCTCTGAAGTGAAATTCTTCAAACCCAGAGACAGAACGGCCACCAATTTCCAGCCCTTTCCTCAGAGTCACCGACCTCTTCTTTCTGGGTATAACCGGAACTGGGAAATTAAATCCAGCAGTACTCTTGTCCTTCAAAGACGATAAATTCTCATTCTGGGTTTTCTTATAATGCACAAAACCTAATGAATTCCAAAAGCACCGTCTCTGTGTCAAGATAATCTTTTTCCTCTCTCTCACTCGGGTTTGATTGAAACTGTGACAGTGAGAGAGAATTAGGAATAAGAGATTCCTCCTCGAAAGGTATGAACTTTAACACTTGTTTATCCTTTCTCTCAGTCTCAGTCCTTCCCTCCTTCAACTTTTGATCAGCAACCTCGGCCAATAAATCCAAATTAGCAGAAGAACCCATTCTTCCCAAATCAGAACCTTTATGCTTTTCGTCTTCTTTTTCCTCAAAAAAATGGATTTTGATGGTATATGAAAGCAAGCAAAGAGTGAGCTTGAAACTGAACGAGTAGAAATTTCTTTGAAAAAAGAAACTTGGAGAAGTGGAGAATCTGTTTTTGCTTATTATATAGGAATTCATTAGGATAATCCATATTATATTGGAATTCATTAGGATAATCCTTATTATATTGGAATTCATTCGGGTAATCCTTGGTGAATCAGGTTTCCGACCGTTAGAAGTCACAGTTGACGCGCCTTAGAGCGGGATTCAAAAACAAAGAACTCTGACTTACTTTGGCGCCTTGGGACCTAGGTTTTTGCCTTGATTTTTTTTTTTTCTTGAATATAAAGTAATAAATAATAACTGTATAAGCAAAAGATTACTTTATCTGTATTTGAATGTGATTATTTAATGCTTCATTTATTGTTTATTACTTGAGCTGTAAGTAAAACATATATATTGTTTTATTTGCCTTTCCATTAGATTGTGAAGCTCTTCTTATCAATATTGATCTCATAGCTCCTTCAAATTTGACACCTTGAGCATTCCGGCCATAAGTCAAATTGATCTCTAGCTCCTTCAATTGTTTTTCGTTTGATTCTATAAGTCAAATCCTTGCTTATTTTGATTATTTTTCCCCTTAAGCTCCTAAATTTGAAAGAAAAAACTCCATAAATAAACTATAGCATGAAATGGAATCTATCTTTCAAAAATTGGATTCCTGTTCTTTCCTTTTTTTTCCTTTTCTAAAAGTCACATTTTAGACGCTGGAGGGTTTATCCCACAAATTAAATTTGACAACATGAACATGTTAGGATCCTTCGCTCATCATTTAAACTATTTTGATAATTTTTCCTTTAAACTGCTAACATTGAGTTTATAGACCTAACTAAATCTATCACGTGAAGTACAAACCAAGTATTAGAATTATATTCCGTTAGTTCATAAAAGTCACTTTTGATGACATGATCGTGCTAGCGAGCTCTTCGTTTACAATAATTTTGTCAGCATTCTCTTTTTTGGAAAGTCACTTTTGACAACATGATCATGCTAGCCTTGGAATCACTTTGCAATATTTGCAATCTGCTTTGTCAATTGAAGAAAATATTGATGCGTCATTGGCTGGTCCTTGATTTGTATTTTCGTCCATAGCCTTGATATACACTTTTGTTCCCACTTTGAGACTCACCATCACTATCTTTGCGATTTGCTATGTCAATTGAAGAAAACATAGACATGTCCTTGGCTAGTCCTAGATTTGCATCTCTATCCATTGCCTTGAAGTCACTGTCCCTAGGACACTCTTGGTTAGTTTGGGAATATGCACTTTTGTCTCTAGCCTTCGATTCACTGTCACCATGTTTAAGCACGATTTTGACGGGATCCTGACATCAAGAAAGCATTGTGCATAACACTAACTTGTTTGTCGTATATCTTTTTTTTTTTTTTTTTTTTTTGGGTCATAAATCTGATAGAATGACACATATATATACTCTATCATGTCTTTTTCATCTTTTTTTTTTCATGTTTTTGAACTTAGTATGACTAAGCTGCCTATGTGCCCAAAAAGAGATCAAGTCAAAACATATTTCAGGACACATATTTATCTTAAGTTGTACACAGTTTATATATGCTCATGTTGACAGAGTAGAAAAATAATTTTTTTTTTAAAAGCAATTTCAGTTCGTGCCTAGAAAATGTTTGAGAATTTGAGATAATTTGATGTCATGCCGAGAAACTTTGAAGTTTTGAAATAGTTTTATATATTGTCTATAGGTAATTGACATATAAATTATTTTAAATACGTGGTATATTATGTTTTTTTTCATTTAACGTCACCTGTTATATTATCATTAGTCATCATTATTACACAAAAGAACTTTGATGTGACATAGGGCACTTTGCAATTTATGATTTTGACGCCTTGTAGGTGCCACATGACAAATTATTATAGGAACAAAATTATTTATTCTACAGTCACACTTAAAAAGGGGAAAACTACACATAAATCATCTATTATTTATACTATCCTTTATATCCAAAATAATGAGGCACAGAATTCTGCAGTAAGTATAGAATAAGTTGGTCAGAATTTTAAATCCAGGAAAGTGAGCCTGGTTTAGAAGAGCTTGTAGCTATAGAATATATTGAGAGTGCAACTACGCCATAATAACATGCATCATTGTGATTTGAGAAATTATAAGAACAATAATAACACATGTCCTCAGCATGTCCCGAGCTCTCCAAGTAATGGTGCAGAGACAAGAAGGAGTGCAATTGAGAGGAGAAACCAGGAGATGTGAAGAACAGTAGAAGAGGAAGACCGTGTTACGTTGGATGAAGTGACATTCAAAGGGAGTGACTGGTTTAATGAAAGGGCCTCACGGATCACCAGCATGTCTTGAGAAACACATCTGCCAGGTAGGTAAAATTTATGGAACTAGAACCACAATTTGGACATGTCTTTTCGGTAAAACAGTATGGAAGATGGGATTCAATTATCATACAGCATGAACTAGGAGGATGAGAAGAAAAACTATAGTACAGGAATAGGATGTTGGAATCTGTGTTAGGATAAACATATTTGGTGTTCATGGGACCAGTGGATACCTCGTGTATGGTCATGAGAACAGAAATACTAGCTGTTTTCGAAGGAAAAGCCTACCAGAGAGAACTTGTTACATATTTATGTACTTCGCAGAGTCTTTCTTCCTTCTCTAAATATCATAAGACTGGAGAAATTATCTATTCAAATATATCAAAATTATAAAGAATACGCTACTAATGTTGCCACAGTGGATCCTTAAATCCTTTGGTCAATGTTCTCCAAATGCATGTGCTTCCTTTCAATTTCGTCGGAGAGAATTAATCTAGCGTCAATGCCATGTTCAGTTCATCCATTCACTAAGCCAATACCAATGGGTTTCAGACAAATGATTTTTACTACAAGTAATCACAACCTATGCAGCTTAAATATTATCAACTGAGAAAATTTTAAAATGATCAACACGTTTTATGATTTTCTATTTTATTAAGAATACTTCAAAGAGAGAATTACATATGCAGATGAAGAAATATATCTCTAATAATAGTGAACATTACAAGAATTCTATAAAATATTGAAATCTACATGTAGTTGCTCACTTGTACTCAAGAACTCACTATCTTACCATAAAAATTACATCTCCACAAACAGTTGAACAAAATCTGTGTGACTGCGTACGTGTGTGTACACCTATATGTCTAAATCTAGAAATCACGGAAAAGTATCATTGACCAAAATTGAAGAAGTTAGATTTCTGCCCAATTTCCTTAGACCTTGACCAGAGCAAAACAGAGCTGATTAGTGTTACTTCTTCTGAAGCACCAGAGTTGCACTAGATCATGGAGACACAGATTGCTTTTATTTCCCTTCAGAATTTCGTTCCATTTATACGTCAAATTATAAACATCAGTTGTCTCCATCTTCCACTTCTTCAAGTGCAGATTGAATTCCACAGAGACTTGGATCCAACACCAATACATCCAAACCGCAAAGCCTTCCTTGATTGTTTCTTTGACGTTGATCCAGGAATGCCATTTCACTTTCAGTCAGAAACTCTGCTAGAATTTGGGTTTGCGGGATTGAGAATCGTCCGTTATTTGGGTTTAAATCAGTTCCAAACAATTCCTTCTGGATCACCAATTTGATTTCAGAACCCCCCAATTCCTCAATCTTTTTTTTGAATTCAACTGGTAACTCTGGTTGGGATTCAAGATCAATAACCTTTCTGTGCTTCTTTTTCATTGGACAGGCAATTGTTATTTCCCCTTCTTTATATTTTTTCTGGATTGGGAAACACCTTTTCCTGCTCTTATTAAGCCCTCTGAAGTGAAATTCTTCAAACCCAGAGACAGAAAGCCCATCAATTTCTGACCTTTTCTTCAGAGTTCTCTTCTTTCTGGGTATTAACCCAACTGGGAGAGTAAACCCAGCAGTACGCTTAGCCTTCAAAGACGATAAATTCTCATTCTGGGTTTTCTTAGAAGCACAAAACCTAATGAACTCCAAAAGCACCGTCTCCGTGTCAAGATAATCTTTTTCCTCTCTCTCACTCGGGTTTGATTGAAACTGTGACAGTGAGAGAGAATTAGGAAAAAGAGATTCCTCGTCGAAAGGTATGAACTTTAACACTTGTTTATCCTTTCTCTCAGTCTCAGTCCCTCCCTCCTTCAACTTTTGAGCAGCAACCTCGGTCAATAAATCCAAATTAGCACAAGAACCCATTCTTCCCAAATCAGAACCTTTTTGCTTTTCGTCTTCTTTTTCCTCAAAAAAATCGGATATGATGGTATACGGAAAGCAAGCAAGAGTGAGCTTGAAACAGAACGAGTAGAAATTTGTATGAAAAAGGAAACTTGCAGAAGCAGAAAACCAGAGAGCAAGTGAACAAAGTGGGCTTTGTGGGTGGAGTTGTCCTTATTATATATGAATTCATTAAGGTAATCCTTGGCAAGTTAGGAATTCCGACCGTTGGCAGTCATAGTTGACGCGCGTTCAAGCGGGTTAACGTCATATCTCAGATTCAAAAATCTAAAACACCGACTTACTTAGCGCCTCAAAGTGTTTTTTTTTTTTTTTTTTAGTAAATAAAATAATAATAATTATAACTAAATCTTTTTTCATCACAAAAGTATTACCGTATCTAGTGTTTGTATGTGGTAAAATAGTCATATATGAGGTTAATTAATGCTTCATTTATTGATAAAATAGTTGCAATAAATTACTTGAGCAGTAAGTAACGCAAATGCTACACTAAATCAAATCGTTCTATAGTAATTTTCTTTTCTTTCTTATACATGATTTTGTTATCAGAGTCACACTAGTCTACATTCTAATATTTTCTTTATCTTTGTATTATAAAAGTTTTACACTATTGTTAATAATATTATAATGAGCAGCCCCCTCTATTTCAAGAAAACTGAAGCAAGTGATTCTCATCTTCACCCACTTGAAGAAATTAAGTTCTAATATTTATATCTTCAATTTGCTTTTGGCCTCCTATGAATAAATTTCTGACTTCAGGATAGAGCAGTCATGCCTCTACTATGAAGACCAAGAAGCAAACAGTTGATGTCCAATTTCAGAAGCATGGAAAGAGTTATGGGGATAAGAAATGGGGAGATAAATAAAACATTAAATTGATTAGTAAAACTACTCTTATATTCACTGTACATTTTTCATATTAAATTCAAGCCTATACAGAAACAATTTTACATATGCAGCTAGACACAATAGTTACCCAGGTTTACAACTACAGGTACTAGACCAACTTCTGTTGGTTCACAACAAGAGTGGTCCCTTCCATACAGTCAGAAATATATCTTTCCTATCACTATCTATTCCGTATTAGCTCAATCTTACAAGTGCCCCCAAATGTTTTAAACCCTGATAGAAGAGCCATTTTGCATCCTATGCAATGACAGGTGGAACTGCTTGACTACTTGCAAGGAACTGGCTTGCAAGGCTGCAAGGGTAGGGCTCTGCATTCCTGTGCATAACGAAATCTCCTGGTTACTTCTTATTGCCTATTGCAAAAATATCATTATATCAGATGTTTTGGGAAAATACCAATGAAATTCTGTAAGTAGATGGGAGATGGACAAATGGCTCTATGATATGCTCAAGGTTGTTCAATGTAGACACATTAGGCAACTGGAACCTGTAGTTATGTAAGGTTTTACTTGGGATAGCTAGGGGCTCCACCACTATTTGCTATTCAATCAGTATGGCTGGAGGCTCGCTTCGTCTCTGCATTAAAACATTTAACAGTTGAATCCAAAACAGTATTGTTTATTACTTTCTGTTAGGGAATAATATAACCTTTTATAATTTATCTATATATATATATATATATATAGATCCATTGAAAGACCTGGCTATTCTGCCACTACAAGTGTGTGTATCCTTCTTTTTCTTTGAAAATGATTCTATCAACTTCTAAGTACTGACACAAAAGTACAAAGGTGAAAGACTGTGAAGTATGGTACAGAATTTCACTCATTTTAGTAATTTCAGCACTCAAATTAGTTGTGAGGCTTTCTGTGCCATGAATGTTTTTGTACTTCAGATTCAACTTTCCTCACATTGTCAACAATGGCTTGAATTTTTCCTGACAGATCCTCGGTTTGCTCCTCAACATTATTCATGAAACTAAATACATTTTCTCGACAAGCAGCACAAAGTTGCTCCTGGTGCTCTAACTCCATAGTAAGTTCTTCAATTTTCTTGTCTTTGTCCTCCGGAAAGTAGTTGTGAAAAATTTGATCATTTGTAAGCTGAAAGCAAAGAGATCCAAACAGCATATCTATATTATATATATATATATATATATATATATATCTATAGAAGCACGAATCATGTGAAAACTTTTGATTTCCATGTAACCTTCATGTCTTTGGGTGCACGATGCACTGCACAAACATTTCCCCAAAAGAACCAGGTTGAATTCCAACCATCTCCTTAAACTCAAACTATCAACCTTGCAAGCTACACAACAATCCATCGACAACAAGATGAATTCATTAACTAAACCAGCCAAAAGGATTTTCCTCCAGCTGGTTAGTAGCCAAACGAATCATAACCAACAAATACTTGAATAAGGCTGAAAAACAGTTCATATACTTGGTGGAAGTAACCAGTTCCCCTTCCTATGAATATTGCTTCTTATACCTAATAGCAAAAAGTTTGGAAAATAGAAAAATTCAATCAGGATCCTCAATTATTCTGCATGGCTTAAAAATAAACCTCACCACCAACTCTCTCAAGCTCACTTTCCCCATGTGAACTCCAAGCATACTAACTCAAATTCAACTCAGGAACAAAAACATCAGACTTAGCAGAAAGAAAAATGAAATATCTACCTTCTCCTGTGATGAAAATCATCTTAAACTGACAAATTACCTTCCACAGTCTAAAAGTTGTGCTACTCTAAGCCTCCACCACTCAGAATAAAAAGGAAAACGAGATCACCTTGTTTAATTTCCTTTGACTACTCAATGGACCATGACAAATGACGTCCAATGATGAGCAATAAAAAACACCAGTGAATGGTGAAAAGCCTTCAACTACTGAATATACCCAGACTCAGTTACTCGGACTCAACATCAACCCCCTCAGTTACCCAGACTCTCCATTAAGGAGTTACTCAGACCCTCCATTAAAAGTACAAGTGTTAACACAGTATGAAACTGGTGCAGGTGTGAAACCTGAGTCAGATCTTGAATGCCATTTTCAGGGAAACCTCTCAATCACCAGATCAAGGGCTTTCCACCCTAACTGGAATCAGATTAAGTGAGTTCCAAGCACTCTCTAATTCTTCTCTCGATCTGTCCATTTCTTGAAGTACACCCGCAGTCGTGTCCAAGATGCTTTTTGACACGTCTAGGTAATGTAGTACCCAGACATCCCACCTTGAGCACCAATAGACAAACAGTAAAGACGCAAGTAGATATCCACTTTCCCAAGTCCATGTGCTCCAGAACATGCAACAAAATATCAGGGAACATGGGATTAACCCTTCAAAACATCTAGCGAATAAATCAGCCTTGCATGGATAGAAATTAATCTTTGATCCATTAAATCAAAACCCAAAACAAGAAATTGCAAAATTCATCAAAAACAAGGCAGCCTGTTAAACTGACAAAATGCAAGACCTGTTTGAGCTATCTTGCTAGTACTGTGACCAAAAACCTTATTAGGCAGCAGACGTTTAAGTCTAAGAAACTTCTTTCCCTAGGTACCAAAACTATCCAGGGAACTGAAAATCTATATGCAGAAACCTAAAGAAAAAGGTAAGATAAACACTTTGAAAGTACAAAGATATTTTGCCAGACTCGCACTACAGGAATCACTCATAGAAATTAACATATTAACAGAAAGAACACTTAATAACAACATACTTAAAGAATAATAGCAATCACAATGCTTATTTAAATTTTCTAATACTTAACATTTTACTATGGTGACCATTAACCCTAATCATCAAAACCAATCCTTTAAAAAAATACATACTAAAGTGTGTTGACCCACATTGACTCTTTTAAACCATGACATATTATGCCAAAAAATTGTAAACTTAATTTCCAGACAAAAGTTCTTTTAAAGCTTCGTACTCAGAAATTAATAATTTCCTAGAAACTTCATGAGACATCAAGATTAGCAAGAAAAAGAAATCATTCAATCAGAGTATCTTCTTTGACTTCTTTTCTTCTAAAAACAATGAGCAACCTTTAAAGAAGGCATGAATATCAGCACTTCCGCAATGAAATGAGCAACCTTTAAGTTCACGGCCTCATCCTCGTCATCCCCCACCCCCCAAAACCTACCACAGAGACAGACACAAACACATTAAAGAAGGCATGAATATTGTTGCTTTAAAATTTACAGGCTTCATAGTCAATATTGTACGAGAAAACATAAATGAATAATATAAGAGTTATTCAAGCCATCAAGGAAGCTCACTGCTGTGCTGAATCCACTGGCAGTAACAATTAGAGGATGATTGTGATCCTTTACAAATCTTGAAACAACCCATTTTCCTGACTTTTCCATCTTGACCAAAATAGTTACATTGCAACCTTCTCGTGCACTAGGTCGTGGCTTCTTATCAGGTCCAAATGTGCCCTTATGATTTGGAGAGAAACCTTGTTTGTTACATCCGAGTCGACGAGCAAGAGTTCTTCCATCAATCCCTGAACGTCGACGCTGCATAATACTTACAACGAATCCTGCCCGTCTGGCATAATATTGTTAAAATACATAAATTCAAAATGTGGGTGGTTTTTAAATATATAACAAATGTAAAATTATACAATGCATCATCCATTGAAAAGAAAGTAACAGTATTTTCAAACTAAATTACGAGCATCAGCCTTGGGTACTATATATTTCATCTCCAAACTGCTTCTGACCACACCATCACAATCTCAACCACTTACCGTCGGCCCTTAGCCACCTACAATTTTGTCTACCCGCTATCGCCACACCACCAACCACAATTAAGACAAACAAAGATGATAACAACCACCATAAGACTTGGCAAAAATGATGAAAATCACTATTGGGATATGCCAGAATGACGAAAATTGTCATTAGAATCTGTCAAAGATAACGACATCCATCATTAAAACCTGTCAGATACAACAACAACCACAGCAAGAGATGACGAAAACTACCACCAAAAGCCACCGTAGACTACGGCACCCATCGTCAAGAAGACGATAACCATTATTGGAAAACCCCTGGAGATAATCGACGAATAACTATCACCAAGTACTTAAAATACAATTTCAATTATAATTTTGTATGTGATTTAAACTCATATATTGTAATCTAATCAATTCTAATTTTAGTAAAATTTAAAATGACTTTACAATTTTAGTTTTAATTCTAATCTAGTGGATCCAAATGCATTCCGGCTTGGCATTTGGACTGATTTTGGTCATTTCGTCACTTTTCACCTTTTAAACCACTAATTGAAAGCTTATCTTCCTAAGTTAAAATATGGCACATGCTTGCTAGAGGCTTAGAAGAAAGAGCTTCTTCTTCCGGTTATGAAAGGACTTCCTGAGGGACTTCCTCTTTTGGTTATTGGGATGGATCTCCTTCCGTTGAGTTCCTCTTCCACGTAAGGTTACAGGAACCTTTGATCTTCTTCATGCTTCTGGTCATCAACCCCTCAGGAACTGGCGAACTGAGATTCATGTAACTAAATTGAATTTGTTTGTTTCTATAAGTCACGTTTGGCATCTTGAACATGTTATCTCATTTCGTCATTTGAATTTATTTTCGTCATTTTTCCCTTGCAACGAGAGAATGACAGAGAAACTGATCATATATGTTGGTAAACGAGTAATTATAACCAAAATTGTATTTTCACAAAAGATTACCGTATCTGTATTATATTATTTGGTTAATTAATGCTTCATTTATTTTTAAAGTAGTTGAGCAGCAAAATAACCTTATATTGCTAATACTTCGTTAAATAAAATCAAGAAAGAGTGCAATTACAAATTTTTCTCCTTTCCTTTTGGTTTTTATTAGGTGCATAATTTTGTTCCCAGACCAGACTAATTAAACTAAAACTTCTTTTCAATATGGTCTCAGTAATCAAATATCGAACTAGTCAAATAACTACCAATCTCATGATTTTGGCACCCAAAAAATATACATCACGAGTTCCTGGTCAAAATAAGAATCGGTCACTGCGTCATTAGTCAGAATGTGAGTGGGGTCTATTCAAGGTTCAAACATGAGTTTTTTCAACAATGAGTTGATTCATATTTATTTTTAAACTAATTATAATGTTATTAGTTTATATGTTAAGTAAATTATACATGAGTCATATTCATAAGATTTTTAAATTACTAGCCTTCATCGCACGTAATTAATCATGTGCTCAAAGGCCTTTTTAAAATTTAAATTTTGAGAAAAGTACAAATATTTTTAATAACTATTGTGTAAACATAGAAAGAAATTGTAAAATATTAAAAATAATATTTTAATTAATTTTATCAAAAAATTATTTAATATAATTAATAAGGAGATAATAAGTTAGTGTAGAGAAAGTAGGTGAGTGAAAGATGACTAAAATTTAAAATTATTTTTTTTATATTGATTAAAAAACTTGTAATTTTTTTGATAATAAAACACTTGTAATTTGATATATAATATATCGCTATCATAAAGAGTCTCTTATATTTAGAGTAGTATAAAAAAATAAAATAAAACTAATAAAACCTTGTATATAATAAAATTTTAATATAATATGATTCTTTAAAAATTAATAAAAACCTTCAATATAGTAAAAAGTGTCTTGAAAAATATTTTCTAAATATTTTTTTTCACTATGCACGTATATTTTTAATATTTTATGTATATTCATGCGGATTATTTAATATTGGGATTAATAAATTTTTCTCTTTCCTATTTTACTATATAAGAAAAACTTATTAGACGTCAAAGTTAAAGTTAAGATAAAACAAAAAGTCACATTATTATTTTGTAAAATCCAAAATGCACAATTAGAAATGATTTAAATCTATAATAAGAAAGAAAATAATTAGAGCAATAGTATGATTTGAAACAAACAAAAAAATTGTCCTCAATAGTCAAGTAGATTTATTGTTGATTCAATTTATTTTTTATTAAGAACTTATTAACATAAAACAAAAATAATTAAAATCCTATAACTATTAAATTTTTTGTTAAATTCATTATCAACTAAAAAAAATAAAACTATCTTCCTTCTTCCATTTTCTGTCCTAAATTAAAACTTATAAACAAATTACTTTATGTCACAAATAACTTTAATTTATTTTGTCAAACATTAAAATTATAAGACTTATTTCTGTTTCAATTTACTATCATAAACAATTACATTTCATTGCTAATATTAATCTTTTTATAAAAAGTGTCAATACTCTTCAGAAGGTTGTCTTCAATGTTTTCTCCCCTTAGGAAATAGAGTTGCAAAATTTTTCAATATGATATCTTGACATTATGCTTTTTCCAAATTTATTCTAATTAAACATGGTGTTCTTAATGTAGAAGTCTAAACATTTTCTGTGTAAGCTTTCTAATCAGTATTACTCTTGTATTAATTTCTTAACTTATTATATTGACCTTCTTAACCTGCTTCTTGTTAAGAAGATCATTTGAAAATAACTGGTAAGTATTATACTCAATGGCAATTTATAGTTACTGCCTTACTGGTAACTGCTAAAAGAAAACTAGTTATCTCATTACTAAATAATAATATTCATGTGTAGCAATTCTGTTTTGCTGTCATTTTGGATCACACTTTAAAGGGAAAAACTAGATATAAATCATCTATTATTTATACTATCTTTTATACCCAGAATAAATTTGATACACTGCAAAAAATAAAGAGGCACATATTCTGCGGTAAGTATAGAATAAGCTGGTCAGAATTTTTAAATCAGGAAAGTGAGCCAGGTTTAGAAGAGGTTGTAGCTATAGAACATACTGAAAGTGCAACTACGCCATAATAATAGGAAGAGAAATGTAAACAAACCATACATCACTGTGATTGGAGAAAATTAAAAAAACAATTAACACACTGCACTCAGCCCCGCAGGGAAGAGATCAAAAGTAAGAAATAACAGATCCCAGATCTTTCTTCTAGTTTATATTTGGTTGTCCCGACTATAAGTTGAAGCAAAACAAACCATTTCAAACAAAGAATTGGATACGAGATTCTACGTAAAAGCATATACCGTGAGTCTCTGAACAATTGCATAGCAATTCAAAATATAGTATGAGTTAAACAAAGATCTTACACACCAGTTATGTTTTTATTTAACTGAGTGAACTTGTTGTCATCAATTGTAACAGTTTGTGTTCTCCAATAACCTGCTTAAGCAACACAACCACCTAACTGTAAACATCACTTTTATCTGTTAACTGGTAGTTGCGATAGTATTCGGAATCTGTGGTAGATGGGAGTGTGCGCCGCTGAGTATCCTACACCCAAGTGAAGTAATGCTTCTGAAGGCTTTACAATTGGGACTGTGAAGCCGGATCTTATATGCTGAAGGCATCCCACCTGCAAGAAAGGTGCAACAAGGGTCAACACAACTATCACACTGGAGTGCTTGTTTCCTAGCAACATGTCCTGAGCTCTCCAAGTAATGGTGCAGAGACAAGAAGGAGTGCAATTGAGAGGAGAAACCAGGAGATGTGAAGAACAGTAGAAGAGGAAGACTGTGTTACGTTGGATGAAGTGACATTCAAAGGGAGTGACTGGTTTAATCAAAGGGCCTCACGGATCACCAGCATGTCTTGAGTAACACATCTGCCAGGCAGGTAAAATATATGGAACTAGCTAGAACCACAATTTGGACATGTCTTATGGGTAAAACAGTAAGGAAGATGGGACTCCATTATCATTCAGCATCAACTAGGAGGATGAGAAGAAAAATTATAGTACAGAAATAGGATGTTAGAATCTATTTATGGTCATGGGACCAGTGGATATCCTCATGTGCGGTCATGAGGAAAGGGCTATAGAGGGAGCTTGTTACATATTTAAGTACGTTGCAGAGATTTTCTTCCTTCTCTAAATATCATAAAACTGGAGCAATTTTCTATTCAATTCAGTCCATTCACTAAGCCAATACCAATGGGTTTCAGACAAATGATTTTTACAAGCAATCACAACTGCGCAGCTTAAATACTATCAAATGAGAAAATTTTAAAATGGTCAACGCGATTCATGATTTTCAATTTCAGTAAGAATACTTTATAGCGAAAATTACATTTGTAGAAATATATCTCTAATGGTAGTGAACATTACATGAATTCTATAAAATATTGAAATCTAAACCCCGTACAACACTGGAATTTACATGTAGACATGTAGTAGTACTCAAGAACTCACTATCTTATTATAAAATTACATCTCAACATACAAATGAAGAGAATCTGTTTGTCTACGTGTGTGTACGTCTATATATCTAATCTAGAAATCAAGTGAAAGTATCTTAGACCAAAATTGAAGACATGAAACTTAGATCTTGACCAGAGCAAAACAGAGTTGATTAGTCTTACATCTTCTGAAGGACCATAGCTGCACTAGATCATGGAGACACAGATTGCTTTTATTTCCATTCAGAATTTCATTCCATTTATGGGTCAAATTATACACATCAGTTTTCTCCATCTTCCACTTCTTCAAGTGCAGATTGAATTCCACGAGACTTGGATCCAACACCAATACATCCAAACCGCAAAGCCTTCCTTGATTGTTTCTTTGACGTTGATCCAGGAATGCCATTTCACTTTCAGTCAGAAACTCCTGCTAGAATTTGGGTTTGAGGGATTGAGAAACCGACCATTATTTGGGTTTAAATCAGTCCCAAACAATTCCTTCTGGATCACCAATTTGATTTCAGAACCACCCAATTCCTTAATCTTATTCCTGAATTCAACGGGTAACTCTGGTTGGGCTTCAAGATCAACAACCCTTCTCTGTTTCTTTTTCATTGGACTGGCAATTGTTGTTTCCCCTTCTTTATATTTTTCCTGGCTTGGAAAACACCTTTTACTGCTCTTGTTAAGCCCTCTGAAGTGAAATTCTTCAAACCCAGAGACAGAACGGCCACCAATTTCCAGCCCTTTCTCAGAGTCACCGACCTCTTCTTTCTGGGTATTAACCTGAACTGGGAAATTAAATCCAGCAGTACTCTTGTCCTTCAAAGACGATAAATTCTCATTCTGGGTTTTCTTAAATGCACAAAACCTAATGAATTCCAAAAGCACCGTCTCTGTGTCAAGATAATCTTTTTCCTCTCTCTCACTCGGGTTTGATTGAAACTGTGACAGTGAGAGAGAATTAGGAATAAGAGATTCCTCCTCGAAAGGTATGAACTTTAACACTTGTTTATCCTTTCTCTCAGTCTCAGTCCTTCCCTCCTTCAACTTTTGATCAGCAACCTCGGCCAATAAATCCAAATTAGCAGAAGAACCCATTCTTCCCAAATCAGAACCTTTATGCTTTTCGTCTTCTTTTTCCTCAAAAAAATCGATTTTGATGGTATATGAAAGCAAGCAAAGAGTGAGCTTGCAAACTGAAAGAGTAGAAATTTCTTTGCAAAAAAGAAACTTGGAGAAGTGGTAGAATCTGTTTTTGCTTATTATATAGGAATTCATTAGGATAATCCATATTATATTGGAATTCATTAGGATAATCCTTATTATATTGGAATTCATTCGGGTAATCCTTGGTGAATCAGGTTTCCGACCGTTAGAAGTCACAGTTGACGCGCCTTAGAGCGGGATTCAAAAACAAAGAACTCTGACTTACTTTGGCGCCTTGGGACCTAGGTTTTTGCCTTGATTTTTTTTATTTCTTGAATATAAAGTAATAAATAATAACTGTATAAGCAAAAGATTACTTTATCTGTATTTGAATGTGATTAATTAATGCTTCATTTATTGTTTATTACTTGAGCTGTAAGTAAAACATATATATTGTTTTATTTGCCTTTCCATTAGATTGTGAAGCTCTTCTTATCAATATTGATCTCATAGCTCCTTCAAATTTGACACCTTGAGCATTCCGGCCATAAGTCAAATTGATCTCTAGCTCCTTCAATTGTTTTTCGTTTGATTCTATAAGTCAAATCCTTGCTTATTTTGATTATTTTTCCCCTTAAGCTCCTAAATTTGAAAGAATAAAACTCCATAAATAAACTATAGCATGAAATGGAATCTATCTATCAAAAATTGGATTCCTCTTCTTCTCTTTTCTTTTTTTTCCTTTTCTAAAGTCACATTTTAGACGCTGGATATCCCACAAATAACATTTGACAACGTGAACATGTTAGGATCCTTAGCTCATCATTTAAACTAATTTTGATAATTTTTCCTTTAAACCGCTAACATTGAGTTTATAGACCTAACTAAACTATCACATGAAGTACAAACCGAGTATTAGAATTATATTCTGTTAGTTCATAAAAGTCACTTTTGATGACAAGATTGTGCTAGCGAGCTCTTCGTTTACAATAATTTTGTCAGTATTTTCTTTTTTGGAAAGTCACTTTTGACAACATGATTGTGCTAGCCTTGGAATCACCTCGTAATATTTGCAATCTGCTCTGTCAATTGAAGAAAATAAAGACGCAGTCATTGGTTGGTCCCTAGATTTGTATTTCCTGTCCATAGCCTTGATATGCACTTTTGTCCCCCCGTCTTAGACTCATCATCACTATCTTTGCGAATCTACTATGTCAATTAAAGAAAACATAGACGTGTCCTTGGCTAGTCCCAGATTTGTATCTCTGTCCATTGCCTTGAGCTCACTTGTCCATGGGATGCTCTTGGCTAGTTTGGGATATACACTTCTAGTCCCTGGTCTTCGATTCACTGTTACCATATTTAAAGACTGATTTTGAAGGGATCCTAACATCAATAAAGCATTGTGCATAACAATAACTTGTTTGTCATAAATTTTTTTTTTTTTTGGTCGTAAATATGGATAAATAACATAAACATATACATATACTCTATCACGTCTTCATTTTTTTTTTCATGTTTTTGAACTTAGTAATAACTAAGTTGCCTACGTGCCCAAAAAAGGATCAAGTCAAAACGTAGTTTAGGGCACATATTTATCTCAAGTTGTACACAATTTATATATACTCATGTTGACAAAGAGTAGAAAAAATAATTATTTTTTTAAAAGCAATTTCAGTTCGTGCCTAGAAAATGTTTGAGAATTTGAAACAGATTGATAGCATGCCGAGGAACTTTGAAGTTTTGAAACAACTTCATGTATTGTCTATATGTAATTGACATGTAAACTATTTTAAATATGTGACATCTTGTGTTGTTTTTATTTAACGCCACATGTTATGTTCTCATTAGTCATGTTCTCATTAGTCATCATTATTACACATGAGAACATTGATGTGATATAGGGCACTTTGCAATTTATGATTTTGACGCCTTGTAGGTGTCGCCATGACAAATTATTATAGGAACAAAATTATTTATTCTACAGTCACACTTAAAAAAGGGGAAAACTACACATAAATCATCTATTATTTATACTATCCTTTATATCCAAAATAACGAGGCACAGAATTCTGCAGTAAGCATAGAATAAGTTGGTCAGAATTTTAAATCCAGGAAAGTGAGCCAGGTTTAGAAGAGCTTGTAGCTATAGAATATATTGAGAGTGCAACTACGCCATAATAACATGCATCATTGTGATTTGAGAAATCAAAGAACAATAACATGCCCTCAGATGTCCTGAGCTCTCCAAGTAATGGTGCAGAGACTAGAACGAGTGCAATTGAGATGCGGCGAACAATATAAGAGGAAGACCGTGTTACGTTGGATGAAGTGACATTCAAAGGGAGTGACTGGCTTAATCATAGGCCCTCATGGATCACCAGCATATCTTGAGAAACACATCTGCCAGGTAGGAGATGTCTTTTGGGTAAAACAGTATGGAAGATGGGATTCAATTATCATTCAGCATGAACTAGGAGGATGAGAAGAAAAGCTATAGTACAGAAATAGGATGTTGGAATCTGTGTTAGGATAAACATATTTGGTGTTCATGGGACCTGTGGATAGCTCGTGTATGGTCATGAGAACAGAAATACTAGCTGTTTTCTAAGGAAAAGCCTACCAGAGAGAACTTGTTACATATTTATGTACTTACGCAGAGTCTTTCTTCCTTCTCTAAATATCATAAGACTGGAGAAATTATCTATTCAAATATATCAAAATTATAAAGAATACGCTACTAATGTTGCCACAGTGGATCCTTAAATCCTTTGGTCAATGTTCTCCAAATGCATGTGCTTCCTTTCAATTTCGTCGGAGAGAATTAATCTAGCGTCAATGCCATGTTCAATTCATCCATTCACTAAGCCAATACCAATGGGTTTCAGACAAATGATTTTTACTACAAGTAATCACAACTATGCAGCTTAAATATTATCAACTGAGAAAATTTTTAAATGATCAACACGTTTTATGATTTTCTATTTCATTCAGAATACTTCAAAGAGAGAATTACATATGCAGATGAAGAAATATATCTCTAATAATAGTGAACATTACAAGAATTCTATAAAATATTGAAATCTACATGTAGTTGCTCACTTGTACTCAAGAACTCACTATCTTACCATAAAAGTTACATCTCCACAAACAGTTGAACAAAATCTGTGTGACTGCGTACGTGTGTGTACACCTATATGTCTAAATCTAGAAATCAAGGAAAAGTATCATTGACCAAAATTGTAAGAAGTTAGATTTCTGCCCAATTTCCTTAGACCTTGACCAGAGCAAAACAGAGCTGATTAGTGTTACTTCTTCTGAAGCACCAGAGTTGCACTAGATCATGGAGACACAGATTGCTTTTATTTCCCCTCAGAATTTCGTTCCATTTATACGTCAAATTATAAACATCAGTTGTCTCCATCTTCCACTTTTTCAAGTGCAGATTGAATTCCACAAGTCTTGGATCCAACACCAATACATCCAAACCGCAAAGCCTTCCTTGATTGTTTCTTTGACATTGATCCAGGAATGCCATTTCACTTTCAGTCAGAAACTCCGCTAGAATTTGGGTTTGCGGGATTGATAACCGACCATTATTTGGGTTTAAATCAGTCCCAAACAATTCCTTCTGGATCACCAATTTGATTTCAGAACCACCCAATTCCTCAATCTTATTCCTGAATTCAACGGGTAACTCTGGTTGGGATTCAAGATCAATAACCCTTCTCTGTTTCTTTTTTATTGGACTGGCAATTGTTGTTTCCCCTTCTTTATATTTTTCCTGGCTTGGAAAATACCTTTTACTGCTCTTGTTAAGCCCTCTGAAGTGAAAATTCTTCAAACCCAGAGACAGAACGGCCACCAATTTCCAGCCCTTTCCTCAGAGTCACCGACCTCTTCTTTCTGGGTATTAACCGAACTGGGAAAATAAATCCAGCAGTACTCTTGTCCTTCAAAGACGATAAATTCTCATTCTGGGTTTTCTTATAAGCACAAAACCTAATGAATTCCAAAAGCACCGTCTCTGTGTCAAGATAATCTTTTTTCTCTCTCTCACTTGGGTGTGACTGAAACCGTGACAGAGAGAGACAGTTAGGAATAAGAGAATTCTCCTCCGAAGATATGAACTTTAACCCTTGTTTATCCTTTCTCTCAGTGTCAGCCCTTCCCTCCTCCAACTTTTGAGCAGCAACCTCGGCCAATAAATCCAAATTAGCAGAAGAACCCATTCTTCCCAAATCAGAACCTTTATGCTTTTTGTCTTCTTTTTCCTCAAAAAAATGGGATTTGATGGTATACGAAAGCAAGCAAGAGTGATCTTGAAACAGAACGAGTAGAAATTTGTATGAAAAAGGAAACTTGCAGAAGTGGAAAACCAGAGAGCAAGTAAACAAAGTGGTCTGTGTGGCTGGAGTTGTCCTTATTATATAGGAATTCATTAGGGTAATCCTTGGCAAGCTTAGGAATTCCGACCGTTGGCAGTCATAGTTGACGCGCGTTCAAGCGGGTTAACGTCATATCTCAGATTCAAAAATCTAAAACACCGACTTACTTGGCGCCTTAAAGTGTTTTTTTTTTTTTTTTTTAGTAAATATAATAATAATACTAATAACTAAATCTTTTTTCATCACAAATATATTACCGTATCTTGTGTTTGTATGTGGCAAAATAGTCATTTATGAGGTTAATTAATGCTTCATTTATTGATAAAATAGTTGCAATAAATTACTTGAGCAGTAAGTAACGCAAATGCTACACTAACTCAAATCGTTCTATAGTAATTTTCTTTTCTTTCTTATACATGATTTTGTTATCAGAGTCACACTAGTCTACATTCTAATATTTTCTTTATCTTTGTATTATAAAAGTTTTACACTATTGTTAATAATATTATAATGAGCAGCCCCCTCTATCTCATGAAAACTGAAGCAAGTGATTCTCATCTTCACCCACTTGAAGAAATTAAGTTCTGATATTTATATCTTAAATTTGCTTTTGGCCTCCTATGAATAAATTTCTGCCTTCAGGATAGAGCAGTCAGTGCCTCTACTATGAAGACTAAGAAGCAAACAGTTGATGTCCAATTTCAGAAGCATGGAAAGAGTTATGGGGATAAGAAAGGGGGAGATAAATAAAACATTAAATTGATTAGTAAAACTACTCTTATATTCACTGTACATTTTTCATATTAAATTCAAGCCTATACAGAAACAATTTTACATATGCAGCTAGACACAATAGTTACCCAGCTTTACAACTACAGGTACTAGACCAACTTCTGTTGGTTCATAACAAGAGTGGCCCCTTCTATAGAGTCAGAAATATATCTTTCCTATCACTATCTCCATTCAGTATTAGCTCAATCTTACAATGTGCCCCCAAATGTTTTAAACCCTGATAGAAGAGCCATTTTGCATCCTATGCTATGACAGGTGGAACTGCTTGACTACTTCCAAGGAACTGGCTTGCAAGGCTGCAAGGGTAGGGCTCTGCATTCCTGTGCATAACGATATCTCCTTGATACTTCTTCTTGCCTGTTGCAAAAATATCATTATATCAGATATTTTGGGAAAATACCAATGAAATTCTGTAAGTAGATAGGAGATGGACAAATGACTCTAATGAAATACTCAAGGTTGTTCAATGTAGACACATTAAGCAAATGGAACCTGCAGTTATGTAAGGTTTTACTTGGGATAGCTAGGGGCTCCACCACTATTTGCTATTCAATCAATATGGCTGGAGGCTCGCTTCGTCTCTGCACTAAAACATTTGACAGTTGAATCCAAAACAGTATTTTTTATTACTTTCTGTTAGGGAATAATATAACCTTTTATAATATATCTATATATATATATATATATATATATATATATATATTGATCCATTGAAAGACCTGGCTATTCTGCCACTACAAGTGTGTATCCTTCTTTTTCTTTGAAAATGATTCTATCAACTTCTAAGTACTGACACAAAAGTACAAAGGTGAAAGACTGCTGAAGTATGGTACAGAATTTCACTCATTTTAGTAATTTCATCACTCAAATTAGTTGTGAGGCTTTCTGTACCATGAATGTTTTTGTACTTCAGATTCAACTTTCCTCACATTGTCAACAATGACTTGAATTTTTCCTGACAGATCCTCGGTTTGCTCCTCAACATTATTCATGAAACTATATAGCTTTTCTCGATAAGCAGCACAAAGTTCTTCAATTTTCTTGTCTTTGTCCTCCTGAAAGTAGTTGTGAAAAATTTGATCATTTGTAAGCTGAAAGCGAAGAGATCCAAGCAGCATATTTATATTATATATATATATATATATATATATATATCTATAGAAGCACGAATCCTGTGTAAAAACTTTTGATTTCCATGTAACCTTCATTGTCTTTGGGTGCACGATGCACTTGCACAAACATTTCCCCAAAAGAACCAGGTTGAATTCCAACCATCTCCTTAAACTCAAACTATCAACCTTGCCAGCTACACAACAATCCATCGACAACAAGATGAATTCATTAACTAAACCAGCCAAAAGGATTTTCCTCCAGCTGGTTAGTAACCAAACGAATCATAACCAACAAATACTTGAATAAGGTTGAAAAACAGTTCATATACTTGGTGGAAGTAACCAGGTCCCCTTCCTATGAATATTGCTTCTTATACCTAATAGCAAAAAGTTTGGAAAATAGGAAAATTCAATCAGGGTCCTCAATTAATCTGCATGGCTTAAAAATAAACCTCACCACCAACTCTCTCAAGCTCACTTTCCCCATGTGAACTCCAGCATACTAACAGACTCAAATTCAATTCAGGAACAAAAAAATCAGACTTAGCAGAAATAAAAATGAAATATCAACCTTCTCCTGTGATAAAAATCATCTTAAACTGACAAATTACCTTCCACGTCTAAAAGTTGTGCTACTCTAAGCCTCCACCACTCAGAATAAAAAGGAAAACGAGATCACCTTGACTAATTTCCTTTGACTACTCAATGTACCATGACAAAGGACGTCCAATGATGAGCAACAAAAAACACCAGTGAATGGTGAAAAGCCTTCAACTACTGAATATACCCAGGCTCAGTTACTCGGACTCAACATTAACCCCCTCAGTTACTCAGACTCTCCATTAAGGAGTTACTCAGACCCTCCATTAAAAGTACAAGTGTTAACACAGTATGAAACTGGTGCAGGTGTGAAACCTGAGTCAGATCCTTGAATGCCACTGTCAGGGAAACCTCTCAATCACCAGATCAAGGGCTTTCAACCCTAACTGGAATCAGATTAAGTGAGTTCCAAGCACTCTCTAATTCTTCTCTCGATCTGTCCATTTCTTGAAGTACACCTGCAGTCGTGTCCAAGATGCTTTTTGACACGTCTAGGTAATGTAGTACCCAGACATCCCACCTTGAGCACCAATAGACAAACAGTAAAAACGGCAAGTAGGTATCCACTTGCCTAATTCCATGTGCTCCAGAACATGCAACAGAATATGAGGGAACATGGGATTAACCCTTCACAACATCTAGCGAATAAATCAGCCTCGCATGGATAGAAATTAATCTTTGATCCATTAAATCAAAACCCAAAACAAGAAATTGCAAAATTCATCGAAAACAAGGCAGCCTGTTAAACTGACAAAATGCAAGACCTGTTTGAGCTATCTGGATAGTACTGTGGTCAAAAACCTTATTAGGCAGCAGACGTTTAAGTCTAAGAAACTTCTTTCCCTAGGTACCAAAACTATCAAGGGAACTGAAAATCTATATGCAGAAACCTAAAGAAAAAGGTAAGATAAACACTTTGAAATTACAACGAAATTTTGCCAGACTCGCACTACAGGAATCACTCATAGAAATTAATATATTTAACTGAAAGAATACTTAATAACAACATACTTAAAGAATAATAGCAATCACATGCTTATTTAAATCTTCTAATACTTAACATTTAACTATGGTGACCATTAACCCTAATCATCAACACCAATCCTTTAAAAAAATACATACTAAGGTGTGTTGACCCACATTGACTCTTTTAAACCATGACATATTATGCCAAAAAAATGGAAACTTAATTTCCAGATAAAGGTTCTTTTAAAGCTTCCTACTCAGAAATTAATAATTTCCTAGAAACTTCACTGAGACATCAAGATTAGCAAGAAAAAGAAAATCATTCAATCAGAGTATCTTCTTTGACTTCTTTTCTTCTAAAAACAACGAGCAACCATTTAAAGAAGGCATGAATATCAGCACTTCCGCAATGAAATGAGCAACCTTTAAGTTCACAGGCCTCATCCCCATCATCCCCCACCCCCCAAAACCTACCACAGAGACAGACACAAACACATTAAAGAAGGCATGAATATTGTTGCTTTAAAATTTACAGGCTTCATAGTCAATATTGTACGAGAAAACATAAATGAATAATCTAAGAGTTATTCAAGCCATCAAGGAAGCTCACTGCTGTGCTGAATCCACTGGCAGTAACAATTAGAGGATGATTGTGATCCTTTACAAATCTTGAAACAACCCATTTTCCTGACTTTTCCATCTTGACCAAAATAGTTGCATTGCAACCTTCTCGTGCACTAGGTCGTGGCTTCTTATCAGGTCCAAATGTGCCCTTATGATTTGGAGAGAAACCTTGTTTGCTTCATCCGAGTCGACGAGCAAGAGTTCTTCCATCAATCCCTGAACGTCGACGCTGCATAATACGTACAACGAATCCTGCCCGTCTGGCATAATCAATATAAAATTTCCTGGCCATTTCTTCAGATTCAAATTCCATTCCCGCATAAGGCTCTAGGATGTCAACCCCATCTTCAAAAAAGCTCTGTTTTGCTCCATTTCGCTTGTCCACATCCACAATCACAAAATCAATAGAAGTATTCCCGTTTGTATTGTTAAAATACATAAATTCAAAATGTGGGTGGTTTTTAAATATATAACAATTGTAACATTATACAATGCATCATCCATTGAAAAGAAAGTAACAGTATTTTCAAACTAAATTACGAGCATCAGCCTTGGGGTACTATATATTTCATCTCCAAACTGCTTCTGAACAATTAAAAATCAACTAAATACTTCAAATTATTAAGAAAATCAATATTCTTAATGGACTACAAATAATCAATAGGCATGCATCCTTTCAACCAGATATCTTGTTGTAATGGAGGGAAATCATGAGGAGCAAGCTTGAGAACCTAAATTATTCTCCATGGTCAACATATTTATCAAAGGCACTTGAGGTAGTCACTAACTTCTAATTCACAATTAAATTACATAGCATCCAATGAAACCCTATTTCAGTAAATCAAACCAAAGCAAGAAAGACAGGAGAGAATAAAGAACAATATATGGCAGTGATATATAAAGAGTTACAGTACCAGGGTAAAGCCTCATCAAAGGGAGGTCTTTTATGTCCCTTCCGGTCAGTATACTTACTTTATTATGGACAGGTACGACTAGATCAAATCCATGGTCATGTTTTGAATGGATAAAAGAAAGTAGCTTTTGACTTATCAAGTTATTATGAGAAGTTAAACGTTTTCGCAACACAGTACTCTAAAAGAGGTCTTCCCATTTCTTCCCCTTAAGAACCTTAGGCTTCAATGGAAGGTTGAATTTGAACTATGCTTCTATCTCCCTGCGCTCTCAATTCCATCAAGTGGTATCAGTGCCAACAACATGCATCAATGCAAATCACAAGAGAATTGGAAGAAATTGAATCTCCAGGGAAACAGGTTTCTCAACTACTTGATCATGGTAGTTTCAGAAGGAAAGTATGAATCTTCAGATAAACCAGAAGACTATCTTGAAGAGAAGAAACTTAAAGAAACTAGTTCAATAGAATGGGATTCTTCATGAATCTATGATGCTTACCCCGATGATGTGAGCAGCCAAGAACTATATGATGGACTGCCATTAACATCCTAAGAATAATTATTTTGATTTGCAAGTCCAACAACCTATTCTCCATCTAACTGCCTTATTGGTGTTAGATGACAGCGCAGACAGAGATAGTGACAACAATGATGAGGTCAACATATTGCTTACATGATCAATTGAAGAAAATCAAGACACTTGCCAGTGTCACATAATTCAATGTCTCCCCCTATTTTATTTATACTTTTCAGAGTAGTACCTATAGCTCCAAAATTTTATCCAAAACACTTAAAATCTATGTTTCCTTCAGGGGAAAGAACAAAAGGAATATTTCGCAGTGCAGTATGTTTTTAATTTTTTTGTTTTTAGCATAGTGAAAAAAAGAAATAAAATTGTTTCCCATATAAAGCTAGCATTGAATGCAATTCTCCCATAATCAGACTTCAACTTTCTTTATAGCTGTTATAAAGGTAGGTTATAATGGAATCATATCCAGCAAAGATAATGGATGGTGAATTTGTTCCCCTTCTAATTTGGAAGTACCCACTATCTGATCCTAGTCTCACTAATAATTGTCATGTCATTTATTTTGGGGGTTACATTTCAGGATGAGACCAACCATTATGAAAATGATTAAGACTTTCCCCTGACTGTTAGATTCTTACTAAAAGCTTTTATTTGGGAGGGGAAAAAGGTACTGTAAGGTTTTTCTACATGTGACTTTTAGGATTAAATTAAGGTTGGGCTCTTTGCTTGATCAATTCTTTGCTCGAAGATGAGAAAATAGAGAAAGTGATCCGCTGAGGTAGGACTGGAAGCTCGTTTCCCATAAACAGTGCCAGACAGATGTAGGACAACATGAAGAGAGATCCCAAAGATTAAGTTGGTAGTAAAACATGGAGAAGAAACACATATTTGGATTTAGCGGATAGCTGATAAAATTAGAGTAGAGGATAAATTGGAATAATTCAATCTTGAAATGTTTGAACCTTGACAGCTGTCCAATTACAGGGACAACATAAAGCATCAGTTTGAAATTTAAGCTGCAAGGGTGTAGTCTATAGGGGTTTCAACAGAGATAAGGTTTTGATTATGGAAATTAAGCAGGAGCGAGCTTTAATATATAGACTCTGAATTACAATACATATGAAAACTCAAGATGCCTTTTCAGGGGGCAGTAAACAATACCTGACTTCTCAACAGTGAATCAGTGAACAATACCCTATTACTCTAGGAAGTTGAAATAGTTATTGTAATAAAAATAAAATAAACATAAGCTCCTTACTGATCCTAATCTTAAAAAACTATCAGCCTTCATTATTCATAATAGCCTAAATAGTAACATCAATCTAAAAATTAAAGGACGATTGTGCAGTAAGATAGCCTATGGCCAGTAGTCCGTAACACTTAATAGCAAAAATTATCAGCTTCCTAATAGCAAATATGATTTAAAGAGTAAAATGTATATAAATAGTTCATACAGGGTCTACATTTCAACCATGCCATTTAAATTCTCAAGAATGAAGAATTAAATTCAAAAACACGAATTAAGAATCTTTAACTCTTGAGGAGACAATAAAAACTCATTCTGATCATAAACTATGAAACGAACAGTGAAATACCAATCCCCCCCCCCCCCCCCCCAAAAAAAAGGAAAGGAAACAGGCCCCCTTTTCTCCCAAAAAAAAAAAAAAAGAATATTTTAATTTAAATGGCACAAAAGGCAAAATGTTAATTGATCTAGCACAGCAAAAAGTGATGATATATAGCTTATGAACACGAATTTATTAAAACAGCAAAATATGAAGATTTCATTTGCTAACTTCCAAGACATGGAAACAACAGAATTAAAAAAACGTTTGAAGATAAAACACACACACACACACACACATATATATATATATACTTAGACACGATCTGCTCTCTGAAAATAGAATTATATTTCAAATAGGATCTCCACTTATAAAACCTACTACTCTACAAAGGAAATCTATATATAGGACAGTAAGATAGATTTCTAAAAACTAAATAAATTTTTTCGATGGAAAACTAGATTTAGCAGGGGCACATTATAAATAACATATTAGCCATTGCCAACCCCAACTAGTTTGATATTTAAGCCTTAATTGAGTTGAGTTGACATTATATTGCCATACACTATAACTGATACCACCCAAGAAGTTGGAAAGTATGCATGGCAGCTAAATTAAGGTCAGTAATACGTATCTCATTTGTTTCTTAAAAGATGTTTGAATTAGGGATGTTTCCTTTATGGCACTTTATCCTGGAGGACTTAGACTTTATCATCTCTCTTCTCTCCACCTTGCTCAAATATCTTCCTTTTATGTTCGAGAGGGTGAGGGTATCTCTTGGAACTTTCATTTCTTTGGAAATCTTGATGGAAAGGAAACTAATGAACTAGTTTTCTGGTTATTCTTTCACAGGACCACTGCCCTCAAAATCCAGATAGTGTAGAGGGTCTCTTGATTAGTCTGGTTCCTTCTCAAGCAAATCTATTTCTAGAGTCAATACGAATAACTTTGTTGCAGGTGTAGAGACCCTCAAAAGCCTTGTCCCATGATGTTCGCGTTATGTGCTGGCAAAGTAGTGAGACCAATGGAAACCTTTTTCTTCATTGTTTTTTGAGTTGGGTCAATTTGGTGCAAAATTTTTGCTACTTCTGGTATGGTATGTGTTCAGGTGTGTCCAAATTCGTGGTTCGATTAATTGATGACTAGTTTTAGGGGGCTTTGGTAGGAACAAGGCTGCCAAGTGTTCATGCAATTATACCTTTTCAGAAGTAATTTGGGGGGTTTATTTTGGAGAGGAATGCAAAGTTTTCCAAAAGTCTTATAACCCAGTTCCTCTTGTTCGGGATAAGATTGTTTTTTCCGGCTTCTCTTTGTCATAGTTTTCTAGGAGCATTTCAGTGTGCTTCTTTGACTGATTTGCATCATGATTGACTAACACTTTTATATTAGCTTGGTTTCTGTTTTTGTTCTTTTTGTCATAGTTTAGAAGGACCTCAGTCATTGTACATCTTTCTCTCTTAAATAAAAAATTTCCTTTCATATAGAAAAACGAACGATGATAAAAAATTTATGGGGAGCTTGTTTTGAAGTAAAATTGTCTTAAAATTGTCATAGGGCCCAATAACAACAACAAAAACATCTATGTGTATGACTAAAGATTATCCTGTGAGATTAAAGGAGAAAGGCAAGCAAAGTGCAATGAAGTATAATAGTAATACTGAAGTTTTCAACAAATAGAATATAAATTATTGTCCCTAAGCTGATGAGGCAGTTGCCCCAACATAGACAACATGTAAAGTGCAGATCTAAGATCTGGGCATGTCTAGTTTTGTGTACCGGAAAGAATTACCAAAAATAAACACACGAAATCTTACTGTGAAGGGAAGCGGCAGATGACTTTCAAACTTGGCGTTGTCGATTGTCGTTCTGCTAGAATTAGAGAAGTTGAAGTGAGTGTAAGTGTTAGTGTTAGTGTTAGTGTGACTGTGAGAAAGCACCTTCTGTGGAAATACTCATATCAGAGGACTACAGAGAGGGTGACCAAGGTGAAAGGAAATGGGGAAGATGACGTTTCGTTATTTTTTCGTTTTCATTTTCTCCTTTCGGCGCGTAGGAGGCACCGTCCCTCCTAAAACATCTTGGCTAATTATAGTTTTCTTCTTGGTACATAAGAAATAAAAATAGTAAGGTTTTTCGGAGATTAGAGGCAGAGTCGCATTGACTTGAATGGAGTCATTTTGACAATTTATTTAAATTTATCTAGAATTTATGAAACATGCTTATTGACCCTACAAAATTTGACAATAAATTAGATTAATTAAACAACTATAAATTTTATTATATTAGCATATAATATTAAATCGATAACATTATATGAAAACAAACATAAAACTAAATTAGAATCTAGTTTAAATATTAAGACATATAGATTCTCTCATTTCATTTCCTTTTGTTCTTTGATAGTATTTTTTTTTTTTTTGGAAATTTTTAATAATTTAAAACCATTTATGTTATTTATAGTTAGACATTTTTAAGTGATTTTTAATGAGTTCAATTCTAACTAAAAATAAGTAATTCATCAATAAAATAACTTTAATTTTCTTTATATTTTACAATAATTTAATATTTCACTCTATGGAAAACTTCCCAAATCAGGGACCCCGGAGGTGAACTAGTGCGGAGCAAGCCCTTGCCCTGCACAGGGCGTCAATTGGTAGAAAAGCTCTTCTTGAAGAAGTTGCCAATGGTGCCATTGTCATATCTTACTTCTTCTTAATCCTATACTTAAGTTAATTAATGTGCCCAAATTAATTAGTAATTTCTCCTTAATTACCAAAGAGACTAAGACTTTTTTTTTTACTAATTCCTTTTGACCGAAACTCTGCCAGAGGTTACTCTGCCGGTCCCAAGCCCGGATAAAGGAGGAGGGTTGTGATAGGTTGACGGCCAGCGTAAAACTAGTCAAACCCTATGATGATGAATCCTACCGAGTATTCGTTGGGGCGTAACCCTCTTAGCGACGCGCTGCATCGGATCCCGGGTGTAGTGAGAAATGAGCAAGGGCTGGGTCGTCACATCCTTAGTGGCGCGCCACATCGGCGCCCGGGTGTGGTGCAAAATGAGCAAGGGTTCTCGCATCGAGGGCGGGTGCGGGTAAAGAAGCTAGTCCAGGGTAAGATTCGCGTAGCTACTTGGAACATAGGGACTCTTACTGGTAAATTGAGAGAGCTTGTAGATACTATGAGTAGAAGGAGGATTAATATTGCTTGTTTGCAAGAAAATAAGTGGGTAGGAGAAAAGGCTAGAGAGATAGAGAGAACAGGATTCAAGATGTGGTATACCGGTAAGACTAGAAATAGGAATGGAGTGGCGATTATTGTTGATGGAAATTTGAAGGACGAGGTTGTAGAAATCAAGAGGAAAAGTGATAGAATAATTTTAGTAAAATTGATGATAGATGAGGAGACATTTAATATTATTAGCGCCTATGCTCCCCAAATAGGATTGGATGAATCTACTAAGAAGGCTTTTTGGGAAGATTTAGAGGAGATAGTTCAAGAAATACCCTTAGGTGAGAAATTGTTTATTGGTGCTGATTTGAATGGTCATGTAGGAAGTACTAATGAGGGCTTTGAGCACGTACATGGAGGATATGGTTATGACGTTAAGAATGAGGGTGGAGAGTCTATTTTAGATTTTGCAGTTGCGTATGACCTGATTTTAGCTAACACGTTCTTTAAGAAACGAGAGTCGTACTTAATCACCTTTAGTAGCGGGCCGAATAAGAGCCAAATAGATTTTGTTATGACTAGAAAGGTTGATAGAGCTGTTTGTAAGGATTGTAAGGTTTTACCCGGCGAGTGTTTAGTGTCTCAGCATAAACTTATGGTTGTGGATGTTGGCGTTAAGTGGCGGAAGCAAAAGTATAGAAGTAATAAGTGTATTAAGACTAGATGGTGGAATTTGAATGGAGGGAAGATGGCTCTTTTTAAAGATAAAATGTTACAGGGTGATCATTGGAGGGTGGAGGGTGAGCCTAACATGATTTGGGATGAGATGGCGAGTCGTATCAGGAATACGGCTAGAGAGGTGTTAGGAGAAAGTAAAGGACGTGGACCTTCGACTAAGGAGACATGGTGGTGGAATGAAGAAGTTCAACAAGCTATTAAAGCTAAAAAAGAGTGTTATAAAAGATTACACAAGTGTAGAAATGAAGATAATTATAAATGTTTTAGACAAGCTAGGAAAGATGCTAAGAAAGCGGTTAGGGAAGCCAGAGGCAAGGCTTGCGAAGGACTTTACCAAAAGTTAGAGACAAAGGATGGAGAGAAAGATATCTATAGGATTGCCAAGCAAAGGGAAAGACGAACTAAAGACCTAATTCGTATTAAGTGCATTAAGGATGAGGCTGATAGGGTTTTAGTTAAGGAAGATGAGATTAATGAGAGATGGCAAACTTATTTCGATACTTTATTTAATGAAGAGTTAAGGGGTGATTTTGGAGACCTTGATGTCACCTTTGATGATACGAACCGGCGATTTGTTCGTCGGATTAGAGCTCAGGAGGTTAAAGAAGCTATGCATAAGATGAAGAATGGTAAGGCTTTGGGCCCAGATGATATTCCAATAGAAGTTTGGAGATGCCTAGGAGATATTGGAGTAACTTGGCTTACAAATCTTTTTAACAAGATTTTAGTAACCAAGAAAATGCCAGATGAGTGGAGGAAGAGTACATTAATCCCTATTTATAAGAATAAAGGAGATATTCAAAGTTGTTCGAATTATCGAGGTATAAAACTTATTAGCCATACAATGAAACTGTGGGAGAGAGTGATTGAGCGTAGGCTTAGGAATGAGACAGTAGTTTCTGAGAATCAATTTGGTTTTATGCCTGGAAGATCTACAATGGAGGCTATTTTTCTACTTAGGAGATTAATGGAGAAATATAGAGAAAAGAAAAAGGATTTTCATATGGTCTTTATTGATCTAGAAAAAGCGTATGATAAGGTGCCAAAACAAGTCTTGTGGTGGGTACTCGAGAAGAAAAAGGTCCCAACTAAATATGTAGAAGTTATTAAAGATATGTATGAAGGAGTATTGACTAGGGTGCGGACTGTAGATGGTATGACTGGAGAGTTCCCGATCACGATAGGTGTTCACCAAGGTTCATCCTTAAGTCCTTACCTATTTTCGTTAGTCATGGATGAACTCACCTATAATATCCAAGATAGGGCTCCTTGGTGCATGTTGTTTGCCGATGATATTGTGTTGGTAGACGAAACTAGGGAAGGTTTAAATTCTAAACTAGGAATGTGGCGGAACGCGTTAGAATCTAAAGGCCTTAGATTGAGTCGGACAAAAACTGAATATATGGAGTGCAATTTCAGTAAAACTAGAGGAGGCCCGAATGATATAATTTTAGACGGTCAGACAATCCCTACCAAGGATGTGTTTAAGTATTTAGGGTCATTTATACAAAAAGATGGTGCAATTGAGCATGATGTAAACCATAGGATTAAGGCAGGGTGGGTGAAGTGGCGGAGTGCTTCGGGAGTTTTATGTGATCCTAAAATCCTGAATAGATTGAAAGGGAAATTTTATAAGTCGGCAGTGAGACCAGCTATGTTGTATGGTACCGAATGTTGGGCAGTTAAGAAGCAACATTCGCATAAGATGAGAGTAACCGAAATGAGAATGTTAAGATGGATGATAGGACATACAAGAAATGATAGAATAAGAAATGAGGAGATTCGTAGGAAGGTGGAAGTAGCACCTATTGAGGAGAAAATGAGGGAGAATCGTCTACGTTGGTTTGGACACATCCAACGTCGGCCAATGGACGCAGTAGTTAAGCAAGGTGACATGGTCTAGGTGCCAGGTGTTGACGGGGAAAGGGGAGACCGAAACTTACATGGGGGACAGTCATCGAGAAAGATATGGCTGTACTAGGAATTAATGAAAATCTTGTCTTGGATCGATGCGAATGGAGGAAAAGGATTCATATAGCCGACCCCAACTAGTTTGGGATTTTAAGGCTTAGTTGAGTTAAGTTGAGTAATTCCTTTTGACCGACCTGTTTCCTTCCATTTTCTTCTTTTGCCGAATTCAACTATGCTTGATTAAGTGATATTTCAATCTTTACTTTCTACAAGAGAACATGTTATATTGATTTCCTTCTTAATTAATTGATTCTCTTAATGTTACCTAGTACAAGACACACTTTAAATAATTTTCTTATTTAATTCACCTTCTTCAACGCTTAGATTAATTCATTTACCTAGGTTCTTATTAATTTCCCTTCTGTTATAACTTTTATAACCCAATAACGAAAAATTGAGTTTTAAGAAAAAATGTATAAATTTACATTATAAAATAAACAAAATAAATAAATACATAGGTATATGAGTATAATTGAGAAATTGTTTATATCACAAACTTAGACTTTGATGAGTTAAATGTTTGTGAGAATAAAACAAATTAGAAATTAAAGATAATATATATATATATATATATATTATAGAATAAAATTTACACCACAAATATAATTGAGGGGTACTTTGACCATATTAATGACTATCACTTTGTTCTTTTTATTCTATTTTGCCATTCACCTCACATTTGGGTCGGTGCATCCTTTATTTCCCGAGTCTTCTTCCCTTGTCCCTCTCTGTTTTCTTCTTTGCCGAGTGAACTCTTTTCTTTGGCTGGTAGCGAGTGTACTCCTTTTCTTTGCTTGTCTGGCTGACCCTTCATGCCTAAGACTCTTTAGTGTGTGTGAGAGCTGAAATTCAAATTTGGAGATAGCAACAGGAGGATGCAGGAACGGTAAGTGTAGCTGCCTTGTTTTGGAGTAATCTTTTCTTATTTTTGTTTGTTTTGAACTCGATTCAGTGTGAGTTCTAGACTTCCCCCTCCTTGAATTTCTATTTTCCTACTCTAATTAATTAGGTTACATAGTTGAATATATGATGTTTGTTCCAAAGATTTGGAAAGCCTTGTCTTTTAAATGGGAGATAATGAACATTAGAAACCAATTTATAGAGGAGTTTCGAAGACTCCTTAAAAAAAATATACTAGTAGAAAACCTTTTTTCCATTTTTTTTGTAGTGACCGATGGTATTTGAACTTAAAAATACATATGGAACATGGAAAACTTTTCTCCATAACTAAACTAGGTTAGAGGTTTTCCTTTCTAATGAAACTTTTGAGATATTACATCTGGTCATTAGTGACTAATTATCATTTGAACAGATCAATATTTTTCCTAGTAACAAAGCTATTGACTTCGATTGAGGAGAACTGTTTGAATTGTCATAACTGGTGGCTTCAATGTTAAGTGCTCTAAATATTACTCTGTCTTTATTAATCTTATTAAACCCCATGTCACAAATTATATGTTGGCTTATCTGCTAGCTAGTAAATAGTATACAGTTCAGATTCTATTGGACAACTAAAATAGAGTTATGCTTCTTAAAATAGGACTTCAATATTATAGTGAATTTTAAACAATATTAAAACTTTTCTTTAAGGTATTCTTGTTATAAATAAAGCTATTAATGCATGATAGAACAAGGTTCTGGTGTGTCATGGGATTGCTTTTCTTTTTCCTTCCCTATCGGCTGCTGTGTTGTTTCAGATTTCATAATCTCATAATTTCTTTGTGCTGGACATGCGAGTTTATAAAAATACATGTTTATAAAAAAAGTTTTTGAATTGAGTCACTAGTTGTAGATTTATTTGTTTTAAAGCAGGGGCGAGATTAGTATATCCGAAAAAACATTAACTACAACTTTACATTTTTTTCTATTAGTTTGTTTAATAGCTTTCTAATATCTTCTTTGAAGTTAGGGTAAATTACAATTTATTTTCTTGAGCTCTTCTAGCTTATTCTCTTAGAAACTTGGTGCAGCTTCAGGAATGATAAAGTTTGTATATGAAAATTTATGTGTCTCTGAGTAATATGTATTAAGAACGGTATGGCCTAAATTAAAGGAAAAAAATCTCAACCTTAGATCTATTTTTGATCTTATGTGACTTGGATACATTATGATCCTTAGCCTTTATGGATGAATATTTGAGAGTAGTAATTACTTGTTTAGTTAAGCCGAGACAAAAAATAAGAGGGATTATGATTAACTAAAGAGTTGCCTAATTAATGGTGGAAAGAGCAATCTAAACTACCATCAAACCCAATTGTTTTCTTGTTGTATTGATGTTAGTTTTAATTTTTCTTTATAGGTGGAAACTTTGATGTAGGGTTATAGTTAGTTATAAATGGGAGTTAAGAAAGTAAGAAACATACAAAGAGGAATATGTGAATTAGAAAGATAAGTTGGAAATTAATTATGTTAATGAAGGATAGATATAATTCAAGTTTTCATGGAGTTTAGATAATTAATTAAATCGACTTCAATAATTGAATTGTGAGTAATAAGAATCAATGGGATGGTATTAATTTTGTTGGAAGGTATACTTGTATATAAGAATACATACTCATGAATTAGGATAAACACATATATAAGATAGTTAACAAGTGCTTAAAAGAAATTAAATGTTATTATATATAGAAGTTAATTTATGTAGATTTTATTTATTACCTAGGTAACTAGAAAACATGAAGTCAAACTAAGTTAATATTAAAGAATTTGAATTAGTGAATAAGTTGAATTAATTAACTTTATTTTAAGAAATATGTTAGACATAATTATGTATGATTAAGAAATCATGGAATAAATTTTGAAATGATTATTATTAGTAGTATATGAATTTATTATATTTAGCTCTGGAGCGTGTGAAGGATATACCGATACTTTCACAGTCTAGACTGGGACGATGAGCGAAACCCGTGAACTGAGTGAGTGGTTAACTGTTATCTTTTGGGGCTAGATTATTATGTATATTTGAATATGTGTGCTATATGAAAAAAATAGCAAGTGCAGTATTTCCATAAGTTATTTGAATTATGTTTATTTGATATTACTTGTGGTTGATAAGGGCCAACAAAGTGAAATTTTATGAGAAATAATTTTTAATTCGAAAGTGAAATCCAGGTGTACCTAGGATGTTCTGATTTGAGATATTCTGATTCTGATAAATGTTTGAAAAATTTGAGTGCTCAGCCCCAGTGGAATGGATTATGTACGGATATTAATCTGTTGTGGAGGCGCCTAAATGCCCGATAAGAGGTGATACTGTTGTGCGGGGCTGGATTACTCGTTGTCCATTGTTTGCTTTGTATGTTGTGATTGCTCTAATTAATTAATAGTTCTATGAATCATGTAAGTTATGAATTTATGGCGATTACAAATGTGTATCTGTATTTTAAATTAAAGCATAAACATTGTTACATGATGTTATTATCTGTGTTATATACTTGTGTTGAGTGATGCTAGTACTCTTTGGGTACGATTTTTCACTCACGGAGTTTATAGATTTATGCATTTTCTGTGGTTATTCTTTTAATAATAGCATCTTGAAGAAAGCTATTCTCGATAATGGACTTTGCCGAGTGTTTAGCTACAAGGTAATTTTTCAAAATCTCAATCTTGAAGTTAAAGGGTGAAAGTTTGCAGTCACATTGGAGCTGTGGGGTGCTTGGTTTTATGAGGGATAATAGTCTAGTTGATTGTTATTATGATGAGTGACGGAGCAGAGCTTCTTGGTCTTGTTGTCTTTGTCTTTGTTTTTGTTGTATAAAAACAAGAATATGTATTGTTTATGTTTTGGGCATGTTTAACATTGTGTGGAGCCTGTGTCTAAAATTTTCAGTAAATATTATGTATTCAGTAAGAATTTTTTTTAAGTAAAGATTTTTCTAGTTTTAAATATAATTATTTCGAGAGTCATATGTGTTTAGTAGTGGTAAAGTCAAGGTTACGAAGGTTTGGTTATACAATCCTTTAGCCAACTATGCCTTCATGAGGGGTGTGACAAGTTGGTATCAGAGTTTAGGTTTAGTGGTTTGTGACTGCAAATAAGAGACTGATATTACTTTGTTTATGTACTTTTCCTGGGGCGTATGTAGACCTAATGACACGTTCTAAGTCATCCTGAAACTTTAAGTTATGATTCTTTAATATACTATCCTTGGCCGTATATGATAAATGAGCATGGAAGTCATTTATTTTTGTTTAGACATAATGACATGTAGTGGTCGTGTTGTTAGTTATGTGAGATACTAGAATATTGGCATCAATCAGGAGTTAATAAGATTTTAGACGTCTTTGATAAGAAATTAAGTTGTAAAGAACCATGAATAATTTAGTTGAAATTTTAAATTTCGCAATAGTAGCCCCTATAAGAAGCAAACCTTTCTGTTTAGTTTAACTAAACAAATAGTTATTTGTAAAACTATTATACTTCAGATTTAAATAAATTTAATGACCTTTAGTTAATGAACGATCAATCATTGTAAACTTGGATAGATTTTATTTATGACCTTTAGGGCCTTTTTCAAAGGATCAAAACTATTAGCTATTAATGTAAATTTATTTCTGGCTTTCTGTAGAGCATTTGTTGGGTGAAGATTTCCAAATATATTGTAGATTAAACCCATGATGTCAAATAACTAAACTGTAAAGAATAATAAGGGTATAGTAGTAGTATGAATAACCTAGTATCAAATACTAGTAATAATATTAGTACAAAAATGTTATCAGATGCTTTCAAATATGCCTAACTCTGCATATTTTGGTACAAGGAAATCACAATTGAATATTTATATCAATTATTTACACCAAAATGTTTTGTATCATAGAAACTATATGCTACGTATATCAATATCATGTAGTCGACTCATAAAAAGTAACAAAAAGAAATTAATAAATTGAATATAAGGGTTGGACTCTTATATCTATATAAATATATGTATGAGATAAATCATGGATATTTCTACCTCTCAATTTCCTTAAACTAGACTTTTAAGTCTTTTTATCAACTAGCTCAACCTTTCGAACATACATTCATTATTAGTACTTTGTTTATAAAAAATATGTAGATATTAGCAAAATTATAATTATTGTTATCAAGAAAAAAGTTCGCTTAAATACAAAAAACTAGTATAAATTTTAAATTTAAAGTAAATAGAAGTTAATATATTTCACTCATATAATTATTTAATTTAGTTTATCAATTGGAATATAAGTATTTAATTATCAGAGTGTCACAATAGAAGCATAATGGGCTTACAACCCACTATGTTCCAAGAAGTAAAAATGAATAAAAACCTAACTGTAACAAGTTTATTAATCTAACGTGTGAGAAGTAATTATTGATGAGTATATAATTAGACAAGTCCGTAAACTTTGATTAATTTTTGATGAAAGCTAAGAAACAAGAAACCATGTGGAGTCACATTGAAACAGTAACATTTACATTTGAATTAGTTAAACAATTTATCCGTATTATCTTTTTATTGAAATTCAGGACGAATTTATTTAAGGGGATATATTGTTATAACCCTCATATTTTCGGCGACGAAATATCGATTTTTAAGACACAATACGTAAATTTACATTATAAAATGAACAAACTAAGTAAATACATTGGTATATGAGTATAATTGAGAAATTGGTTATATCACAAACTTAAAATTTGATGAGTAAAATATTTATGAGAATAAAACAAATTAGAAATCAATGATAATATACAATTAGAAATCAATGATAATATATAATATATAATATTTATATATATTATAATTAGAATAAAATTTACACCACAAATTTAATCAAGGGGTACTTTGACCTTATTAATTACTATCACTTTGTTTTTTTTATTCTATTTTGCTATTCACCTCCCATTTGGGTTGGTGCATCCTTTCTTTCCCGAGTCTTCTTCCTTTGCCCCTCTCTGTTTTCTTCTTTGCCGAGTGAACGCTTTTCTTTGGCTGGTAGTGAGTGTACTCCTTTCCTTTGCTTGTCTGGTTGATCCTTCATGCCTAAGACTCTTTAGTGTGTGTGTGTGTGAGAGTTGAAATTCAAATTTGGAGGGCAGCAGCAGAGGTGCAGGAAAGGTAAGTTTAGCTGTCTTGTTTTGGAGTAATCTTTTTCTTTTTGTCTTCAACGCAATTCAATGTGAGTTCTAGACTTCCCTCTCCTTGAATTTCCATTTTCCTACACTAATTAATTAGGTTACATAGTTGAATAGTTGAATATATGATGTTTGTTCCAAAGATTTGGAAAGCCTTGTCTTTTAAATGGGAGATAATGAACATTAGAAACCAATTTATAGAGGAGTTTTGAAGCTCCTTAAAAAATATATAGTAGAAAACCTTTTTTCCATTTTTTTTGTAGTGACCGATGGTATTTGAACTTAAAAATACATATGGAACATGGAAAACTTTTCTCCATAACTAAACTAGGTTAGAGGTTTTCCTTTCTAATGAAACTTTTGAGATATTACATCTGGTTATTAGTGACTAATTATCATTTGAACAGATCAATATTTTTCCTATAACAAAGCTATTGACTTCGATTAAGGAGAACTGTTTGAATTGTCATAACAGGTGGCTTGAATGCTAAGTGCTCTAAATATTACTCCGTCTTTATTAATCTTATTAAACCCCATGTCACAAATTATATTTTGGCTTATCTGCTGGCCAATAAATAATACACAGTTTAGATTCTATTGGACAGCTAAAATAGTGTTATGCTTCTTAAAATAGGACTTCAATATTATACTAAATTTTAAACTATATTGAAACTTTTCTTTGAGGTATTCTTGTTATAAATAAAGCTATTAATGCAAGATAGAACAAGCTTCTGGTGTGTCACGGGATTGTTTTTCTTTTTCCTCCCAATCGGCTGCCGTGTTGTTTCAGATTTTACAATCTCAGAATTTCTTTGTGCTGGACATGTAAGTTTATGAAAATACATGTTTATAAAAAAAAATTTTGAATTGAGTCACTGGTTGTAGATTTATTTGTTTTAAAGCAGGGGCGAGATTAGCATATCCGGAAAACATTAACTACAACTTTACATTTTTTCTATTAGTTCGTTTAATAGCTGTCTAATATCTTCTTGAAGTCAGGGTAAATTTTAATTTATTTTCTTGAGTTCTTCTAGCTGATTCTCTTAGAAACTAGGTGTAGCTTTAAGAATGATAAAGTCTGTATATGAAAATTTATGTGTCTCTGAGTAATATGTATTAAGAACGGTATGGCCTAAATCAAAGGAAAAAAATCTCAACCTTAGATCTACTTTTAATCTTATGTGACTTGTATACATTATGATCCTTAGCCTTCGTGTAGTAATTACTTGTTTAGTTTAGTTGATACAAAGAATAAGAGGGATTATGATTAACTAAGGAGTTGCCTAATTAATGGTGGAAAGAGCAATCTAAACTACCATCAAACCCAATTGTTTTTTTTATTTATTTATTGTATTGATGTTAGTTTTAATTTTTCCTGTATAGGTTGAAACTTTGATGTAGGATTATAGTTAGTTATAAATGGGAGTTAAGAAAGTAAGAAACATACAAAGAGGAATATGTGAATAAGAAAGATAAGTTGGAAATTAATTATGCTAATGAAGGGTAGATATAATTCAAGTTTTCATGGAGTTTAAATAATTAATTTAAATCGACTTCAATAATTGAATTGTGAGTAATAAGAATCAATGGGATGGTATTAATTTTGTTGGAAGGTATACTTGTATACAAGAATACATACTCATGAATTATGATAAATACACATAAGATAGTTAACAAGTACTTAAAAGAAATTAAATGTTATTATATTTGGGAGTTAATTTTTGTAGATTTTATTTATTATCTAGGTAACTAGAAAACATGAAGTCAGACTAAGTTAATATTAAAGAATTTGAATTAATGAATAAGTTGAATTAATTAACTTTACTTTAAGAAATATGTTAGACATAATTACATATGATTAATAAATCATGGAACTAATTTTGAAATGATTATTATCATTAGTATATGAATTTATTATTTTCAGCCCTGGGGCATGTGAAGGATATACCGATACTTTCACAGTCTAGATGGGACAACGAGCAAAACCCGTGAACTGAGTGAGTGTTTAACTGTTACCTTTTGGGACTAGACTATTATGTATAATTATATGTGTATTTGAATATATATGCTATATGGAAAAAATAGCAAGTGCAGTATTTCAGTAAGTTATTTGAATTATGTTTGTTTGATATTACTTGTGGTTGATAAGGGCCAACAAAGTAATATTTTATGAGAAATGATTTTTAATTCGAAAGTGAAATCCAGGTGCACCTAGGATGTTTTGATTTTAGATATTCTAATTTTGATAAATGTTTGAAAATTTGAGTGCTCAGCTCCTGTGGGATGGATTATGTATGGAGATTAATCTGTTGTGCAGGCACGTTAATACCCGGTGGGAGGTGATACTGTTGTGCGGGGCTGGTTTGCTCATTGGCCCTTTATTTGCTTTGTATGTTGTGATTGATTTGATTAATTTATAGTTCTATTGATTATGCAAGTTATGAATTTATGACGATTATAAATGTGTACGTGTATTTTAAATTAAGACATGAACATTGTTACATGATGTTACTATTTGTGTTATAAACTTGTGTTGAGTGAAGATGAGTACCATTTGAGTATATTTTCTACTCACGGAGTCTATAAGACTCATCGCTCTTCTGTCGTTACTTTTTTAGTAATAGGATCTCGAGGATGGTTATTACCGATAATGGACTTTGCTAAGTGTTTAGCAGGCAAAATAATTTTTCAGAATCTCAATCTTCAAGTCAAAGGATAAAATTTTGCAATTACACTAAAGTTGTGGGGTGCCTTGGTCTTATATGGGGTAATAGTTTAGTTGATTGTTATTATAATGAGTAATGGAGAAAAGCTCCTTGGCCTTGTTGTATTTGTTGTATAAAAACAAGAATATGTATTGTTTATGTTTTGGGCATGTTTCACATTGTGTGGAACCTTTGCCCAAATTTTTTAGTAAATATTATGTATTCAGTAATAATTTTTTTTTTCAAGTAAAGATTTTCTTGGTTTTAAATATAATTATTTTGAGAGTCATATGTGTTTAGTAGTGGTAAAGTTAGGATTATAGTAAGTTTGGTTATCCAATCCTCGAGCCAGTAATGCCTTCGTGAAGAGTGTGACACATTCCTTGATTTAATTACTACCTTATTAGTTATTTCTTATTAAGACAACATACCAAATTACTCATTAGGATTATTATTGACTTTATTTGCAAATTTTAGTCTTCCATTGCCGATTAGTACTAGACCCCTTTAATCAATTCTTCCTAACTTGTATTCTACTATTTGTTTCATTTGTCCTATGTTAATAGTGATCTTCCTTTCTTGCCTTAGCCGAATAGACCATTTTCTTGCCTAAATCTCACTTAGCCGAATTAGACACTCCTTCTCCCTAAATAATTTTACTTGGCTGATTTTACCATATGGACAATTAAGAACTTACAAAAGAGACATAACCTTCTATTCCATTAATTTACATGGTTTATCTTATCTTCATGGATTTTATATTAAATTTGAACTAAAAGGAAACTATTACAAGTATTTTACAAGTTCTCCTTAAACAACTAAGTTAAGTCCAAACTAGATATATATTTATAACTATGGTCATTATTAGATTTTTTTTTACTTCACCTAGGACTCAATGACCATAACTCAAAATTACTAGGCCATTCTTCCACTTAGGTGGTGAGTGGAATCACACAAACGGCCATAAGAGGGCTATTCTCATCACCTTTTTCATACCACCAATCTAGCACTTGCTATCCTTCAGTAACATACATGATGCCATCCTCCAAAGAAGAACAAAGCATAGGGAAAGTTTGAACTATAAACATCTCCATTCAAGCTTAATTATCCTGCACATCAAGATGAAGGAAAAATAAGTCGAACCTCAATAAATATTCACACATAGCAATGAAGGATATCTTGATGGCAGTTTTAGAAATATAGGAATATGCAATGCAAACTTTATTCTTTTCTTCTTTTCCACTCCTTAATAACTATTCTTGAATGGTTCACGCAAACCCGAGGCTGACTTACAAGGACGTTAATGTACTATAGATACCAACCTCTCGTATACATGGCATCACCTCTCAATAGTAGGATCCATACTATGGTTTAAGTGTACTTCCTTTTGGGATACCTGGGAACTTTAGCTAATATGAACTCAAGACAAGTTACTAAAATTATTATTCTTTTCCTTTTCCTCTAAATTTCTCACAAAGGGAATCCTTTTTATTATTTTCATTTCATATGCATGAATGACATGAGAATATCATCGAGGAATATAAGAGTATCAAGGAAGTAAGTAGTGAAACAAAGATGAAATAGGCAAAGATGTGCATGAATACTTGCCTAATACCCTTAGTCTTTTTATTTTCTATCTCTTTTCCTTACGTCTCCTTCTCCTTTTTGTTTCGGTTTTCCTACTCCTTTCTTCTTCCTACAATTTTGCTCTTTCCTCATTTAGCTTATGTTTTCTTATTTTAGTTTTCTTTCTTTCTTTCTTTGGTTTACGGTTTTGGCTTTACTTTTCTTGTAGGTTAAGGTTTGGCTTTTTTAGTGTGTGTTTGTGTTTAAGGCTTGTTTTCTAGCTTGGTGGGTTTCATGGTCAATAAGGAAATGTGTGTGTCTGTGTGCAAATGGTGCATGGCCGGTTGATATAGGAATTCAATTCCTTTGGCTTCTTACTTCAATAATGTATGCTAATCATTTCTACTTTATATTCTCCACTAGTTTTTCTCCAAGTTTGCACCCTCATTTACACTTAGCTTCTTTCTCTTAGTTCTCTTCTAGTTGACTTACATTTGCCTTGCCATCTAGTCCTACATGTTTTTACACCTCACCTTGCATTTAATGAAACTTTCCTATCTATTCCCACATGTTTTTACACCTTATCCCTTGCATTTAATGAAACTTTTTCACTTATGTATTTCTAATTAACGCATTTCACACCCTTCATTCTTCATCCTACGGTTTTAGGTAAGCTTACTCTTCTTAGTTTAGTTCTTTTTTTGTTGCATCCTAATCATTCCTTAACTATTTAATTCCATGGATAACATATTTACATACTTGGAAGGGATGATGTCATGATGATGCAATGATGATGTCATGGTGATGTCATCCTAATGATGTTTCCATCCTTCAATCCTAACTAAACTAACTAAATAATGATGTCATCAAATTACATGATAATGTCACTGATGATGTCATATTTTCCAGATTTGGAAATTTACCTTAAAATTCCCTAAATTAAATTCATAGAATGAATGCATGAAAATTCCTACCGAATGCATGAATTAAACTAATTTCCTAACAGTTACCCGTTTAATCGTAACTAACACCTATTTAGTCTAATTAAACTAGATTAAGTTTTTTAGGGATGTTACATTACACCCATTCTCAAAAAGGAATTTTGTCCCTAAAATTCGTACTAACCTTATCAAACAAATGCAGGTAAGTTTGCCTTACTTCGTTTTAATCTTCCTACATTGCATCCTTTTCTTTGTATCCATTGCTTGCTACTTTCACTAATGGAACCATTTCCCCTATCTCGAACTTGGTCTTCCTAGCCACTATCCTTAGGGGTTCGACTTTAGCTTGGAGGTTACTTTCTATTCCTATGGGTTCATATTCTAAAATATAATCTGGACTCGATTTGTAATTCCTAAGTTGTGAAACATGGAAAACGTCATCACATTGTCCATGTTGGGTGGTAATGCTATTCGATATGCTACATTCCCTATCTTTTCTAGTACTTCATAAGGTCCTACATACCTTGGTCCAAGCTTTCCTGTTTTCCTAGTTCTCCCGAAACCGGTTGAAGGTGTAATCTTTAAGAATACGTGTTCCACTTCCTGAAATTCTAATGGTCTTCTCCTATCCGCATATTTCTTTTGCCTATCCTGAGTTACTTTTAACTTTTGTCTAATTTTCCTAGTGGCTTTATGGTTTTTTGAATTAGATCAGGTCTTAATAGTTATTTTTTGCCTACTTCATACCAACACAATGAAGACCTTACATTTTTTACCATATAACGCCTTATAAGGTGCCATTTGAAGACTTTGGTGGAAAGAGTTGTTGTAGGTGAATTCTAACTAAAGGTAGTGATTATCCCAGTTTCCCTTAAACTCTGAAATACAGGCTCTAACCATATCCTCTAAAGTTTGGATAGTCCTTTCAGATTGTTCAACGATTTGTGGATGATAGGCAGTGCTAAACTTAAGTTTAGTTCCTAAGGCTTGTTGTAAGGCTTGCCAAAGTTTTGAAGTAAATCTTGGATCCCTATCCGAAATAATGCTTCTAGGTATATCATGAAGTCTCACAATTTCCTTTATATAAATTTGCGCTAGCTTCTTAAGAGAATAATTTAACCTAATAGGAAGGAAATATGCCGACTTAGTAAGTCGATCTACAATCACCCAAATGCCATCATTCTCACTAGTAATCCTCGACACCCCTACTAGAAAATCCATGGTTAATTCATCCCATTTTCAAATCGGTAACTCTATAGGTTGTAATAATCCTACAGGCTTTTGGTGCTCTATTTTCACTTTTTGACACGTCAAACAGTTTGACACATATTCAGCGATTTCTCTTTTCATCCCATGCCACCAAAATTGAGTCTTTAAATCCTTATACATCTTTGAACTTCTGGGACGAATGGAATGTCTAGACTTATGGATTTCATCTAAGATCAATTTCTTAAGACTACTATCCTCAAGTACATAGAATCTATTTTGATACTCAAGCAACCCCTTATCATTCACCCTAAAATCTCTTAACTCTTTGGTTTGCATCTTAAGCCTAATCTCCTTTAAATAATCATCTTGATCTTGTCCTTCTTTTATCATTTGTTTCAAATTGGATTGCCACCTAAATCCTCGAAGTGCCATACATTTAGACTGCAATTCAATTAAGTCACAAGCATCTCTAAAATCCTCTAACAATTTATACTCTTGGATCATCAACCTAGACATGTGCCCAGACTTTCTACTTAAAGCATTAGCAACTACCTTACCACTAATCATATGTCCTAAAAAATCTCACCTCATCTAGCCAAAAATCACATTTACTAAACTTAGCGTATAATTGTTCATCCTCAAGTGTCTGTAATACTATCCTTAAATGTTTCTCATGCTCTCACCTTATTCCTCAAATATATCAAAATATCATCTATAAACACTATCACAAACCTATCAAGATAAGGTCTAAACACCCTATTCATCAAATCTATAAATTCCGCAGGGGCATTCATCACTCTAAAAGGCATAACCTACGAACTCGAAATCACCATATCTTGTCCTAAAAGCTGTTTTAAGAATATCCTCAGACTTAACCCTCAATTGATGGTATCTTGACCTCAAATCAATCTTAGAAAACACCGCAGCTCCTTGCAATTGATCTAACAAATCATCTATCCTAGGCAAAGGATATTTGCTCTTAATGGTAACCTTATTAAGTTGTCTATAGTCTATACATAACCTAAACGTCTCTTCTTTCTTCTTACTTCTTCTTCTTAACTGAATAATTAGCGACGCTTCATAGGGTGAAACACTAGGCCTTATGTAACCTTTATCAAGTAATTTCTCTAATTGCTTCTTAAGTTCTACAAGTTCTACCGGTGCCATTCTATATGAAGGTTGGGATATTGGAGTGGTACCTGGTATAGTTTCTATGGAAAATTCAATTTCTCTCTCAGGTGTAAACCAAATATATCCTCATGAAAATCTCTAACTATTAGGGATTTGGTTTAATTCCTTCTTTTCTTCCTTAACCTCGGTTAGGATAGCTAAGAACCCTATACAACCTTGCCACACTATTTTCCTAGCTTGTAAGGCTGAAATAAGCATTCGAGGTAGGTTTCGGTTTTGGTGAACAATTATGGATCAGGGCAAATGTTATCTTTTTATCCTTATAGTCTACTACCACTTGTTATTCTCCTAACTAATCCATTCCTAGGATCAAATCTAAGTCTCCTATAGGTAAGCAAACTAGAGTAGGATAACTTAACCTATTTTGTACTTCTAATTCTACTGACTTACACGCTTCACTCACACATAAGGGCTTGCTTGTCAGGGTTTCTATCGACAATCTACATGACATATTGGTTATTTCTAATCCCAATCTCCTAGTGCATTTGACAGAAATGAAAGAATGAGATGCTTTAGTGTCAAATAAGGTAAGTACATCATGACCAGTAGAATGACGTTATCATCCTATTGTGCCTCCATTTGACTCAGGGAAAACACTTCATCCGGGTGCCATTGGTTTCTTAGCGGCTTTTAGGGTTATTTAACTCCGGACAATAACTTAGCTATATGACCCTCCTTTCCATACTTAAAACAATTATCGGTACCCATTTGACATGGCCTACCAATATGAAGTCTCCCACACTTATTACACAATCCTTCCTCCCTCGGTTGAACCCTACTTGTTTCCCTCTATTTGGCCAATATGGTGGCCACCCAATTCTAGCTCTAGTTCCCCGTTTGTTACCCTTATTCCTCACCATCTCCCTAAACCTCTTAGAACTCTCATATCTCCTCTTTTTCTCCAATTCTTACACCCTACATATTCTCTTTACAATCTTATTTTTTCCTACTAATTGGGCAAAGTCTTCTATCTCTAAGGTTGCTATCTTACCCTTCACTTCAGGATTTAACCTTCGTTAGAATTTATCAGCCTTCCACCTATTGTAGTAATGGGTTTGCAGGTAGGTAGATAACTTAGATAGTTCTTCAAATTTATGTTCGTACTCTGCTACACTCATACTCCACTGTCTGAGTTGATTAAACTCAGCTTTAAGGTCCAACTTAATGCTATCGGGAAAGTATTTCCTAAACAAAACCTCCTTAAAACTCCTCCAATTCACTGCTACCCTCTAGTAGTAAGTAACCTTTCCACACTTTGCAACCGATATTCGACTTCACCCTCTAACATATACACTGCTAATACTAACTTATCATTCTCCTCACATCCCATTATCCTAAAAATCTTTTCTAATTGATGCATCCATCTCTCAGCGTTGGTATAATCACAACTCCTTGAAAAACTAGGTGGGTTAGCTCTCCTAAAATAGTTTATTAATGCCCCGACTTCCCTCAGCCTAGGTCCTTGTATTCGAGGCTCAACGTCTTCTCCTGCACCATTCATTCATGTCGTAGCATTAGCAGCAACATTGGTAGCCGCCATTGCAGCTTCTACAGTTGCACTTTGTGTATCTACTTGTTCTCTCATCATTCCCTACACACCCTCCAATATAGTGAGTATGTCTTCTAAGAGCTCATTTTAGGATCTTTTCTTAGGAGCTATCCTAGAATGCACACACAATTACACCTCTTAGTTTTTATTCCTAGTATGAGGTTTCCTAACATCCTAGTATGTCATGTTTTTTTTTTTTTTTTATTCTTTTCACTATGCATGCATGCCATGTTCTTTTCCCTCTACTTTGCATGAATGTCATGTTCATTTCCTTCTACTATGTATGAATGTCATATTCCTTTCCTTCTAATATGCATGTTACATTTAACATTTCCTTTCCTTTCTCCTTTTTTATTTTTTATTTTTTTATTTTTTTTATACATGTAATATTCAACATGTCCTTCCCTTTCCTCTTTTCATGCCATAATTAGCATGTCCTTTCCCTCCTTTCCTCATCAAATGGCATATATATGAAACACATAAACATATACATGCAAAACATGTAACATAAAGCACCTTGTCATATTAACAATTTGTAAACAATATTTCATATAATAGGCAACCAATATTTCATGTAATAGGCATAGCATCAAACAAGTAATACACAAACAAACCTTTGGAAAGAGCGATGTGTATGAAACCATGGTAAGTGGTCCTAGACTTCTCACCCCACCTTTTTGCCCAAATCATTGCTCTAATACCATAAATGTGACACCTTACTTTATGAATATTATATTTAAGTTAATTACGTGTCTTAATGCCTAAATTAATTAGTAATTGCTCCTTAATTACCAAAAAGACTAAAACTTTTTTTTGTATTCCTTTAGACCGACCTAGACAAGTTCTCTACCAAAATTTTTCTTTATCTTTTATTCTTCTAGGACCAAATTCATTAAATAAATTTACCAAGTTTCTTTCCATTTTCTTCTTTGGCCGAATTTAACTATGCTTGATTAAGTGATATTTCAATCTTTACTTGTTATAAGAGAACATGTTATATTGATTTCCTTCTTAATTAATTGATTCTCTTACCTAGTACAAGACACACTTTAACAAATTCTCTTATTTAATTCACCTTCTTCAAAACTTAGATTAAGTCATATATCTATGTTCTTTTTAGTTTCTCTTCCTTGATTTAATTACTACCTTATTAGTTATTTCTTATTAAGACTACATACTAAATTACCTATTAGGATTATTATTGACTTTATTTACAAATTTTAGTCTTCTATGGCCGATTAGTACTAGACCCCTTTAATCAATTCTTCCTAACTTGTATGCTACCATATGTTTCAGTTGTCCTATGTTAATAGTCATCTTCCTTTCTTGCCTTAGCCGAATTGGACCCTTTCCTTGCCTAAATCTCACTTAGCCGAATTAGACACTCCTTTTTCTAAAGAATTCTACTTGGTCGATTTTACCATATGGACAACTAAGAACTTACAAAGAGACATAGCCTTCTATTCCATTAATTTACATGGTACATTCTTATCTTCATGGATTTTATATTAAGTTTGGACCAAAAGGAATCTATTACAAGTATTTTACAAGTTCCCCTTAAACAACTAAGTTAAGTCCAAACTAGATATATATTTATAACTATGGTCATTATTAGATTTTTCTTTACTTCACCTAGGACCCAATGATCATAACTTGAAATTACTAGGTCATTCTTCCACTTTGGTGGTGAGTGGAATCACACAAACGGCCGTGAGAGGGCTATTCTCATAACCCTTTTTATACCACCACTCTAGCACTTGTCATCCTTCGGTAACATAAACGATGCCATCCTCCAAAGAAGAACAAAACACAGGGAAAGTTTGAACTATTAACACCTCCATTCAAGCTTAATTATCCTGCACATCAAGATGAAGGAAAAATAAGTCGAACCTCAACAAATATTCACACATAGCTAACGAAGGACTATCTTGATGGCAATTTTAGAAATATAGGAATATGCAATGCAAACTTTATTCTTTTCTTCTTTTCCACTCCTTAGTAACTATTCTTGAATGATTCATGCAAACCCGAGGCTGACTTTACAAGGATTTCAATGTACCATGGATACCAACCTCTCATATACATGGCATCACCTCTCAATAGTAAGATCCTATACTATGGTTTGAGTATCCTTCTTTTTGGGATACCTGGGAATTTTAGCCAACATGAACTCAAGACAAGTTACTAGAATTATTATCCTTTTCCTTTTTCCTTTAAATTTCCCACAAAGGGAATCCTTTTCATCATTTTCATTTTATATGCATAAAGGACATGAGAATATCATAAGGAATATAAGAGTATCAAGGAAGTAAGCAGTGAAACACATAGGCAAAGATATGGATGAATACTTACCTAATACCCTTAGCCTTTTTATTTTCTATCTATTTTCCTTACGTCTCCTTCTCCTCCTTGTTTCAATTTTCATCCTCCTTTCTTCTTCCTACAATTTTGCTCTTTCCTCCTTTAGCTTACGTTTTCTTGTTTTAGTTTTCTTTCTTTGGTTTACGGTTTTAGCTTTACTTTTCTTGTAGGTTAAGGTTTGGCTTTTTGGTGTGTGTTTGTGTTTAGGGCTTATTTTCTAGCTTGGTGGATTTCATGATCAACAAGGAAATGTGTGTGTGTGTATAAATGGTACAAGCCGTTTGATATAGGAATTCAATTCCTTTGGCTCTTACTTTATTAATGTATGCTAATCATTTCTACTTTACATTCTCCACTAATTTTTCTCCAAGTTTGCACCTTCCTTTACACTTGGACTTCTTTCTCTTGGTTCTCTTCTAGTTAACTTACATTTGACTTGCCACCAATTTCTACATGTTTTTACACCCCACCTTTGCATTTAATGAAACTTTCCACCTATTCTCACATATTATTACACCTCACCCCTTGCATTAAATGAAACTTTCTACCTATTTGCACATGTTTTTACACCTTATCCCTTGTATTTAATGAAACTTTCCACTTATGTATTTCTAATTAATGCATTCATACCCTTCATTCTTCATCCTACGGTTTTGGGTAAGCTTACTCTTCCTAGCTTAGTTCTTTTCTTGTTCCATCCTAATCATTCCTTAACTATTTAGTTCCATGGTAGCATGTTTCCATAATTAGAAGTGGTGATGTCATGATGATGCAATGATGATGTCATGGTGATAGTCATCCTAATGATGTTTCCACTCTTCAATCCTAACTAAACTAACTAAATGATGATGTCATGTTTTTCATATTTGGAAATTTACCTTCAAATTCCTAATATATGCATAGAATGAATGTATGAAAATTCCTACCGAATACATGAATTAGACTAATTTCCTAACACTTACATGTTTAACTGTAATTAACACCTATTTAGTCTAATTAAACTAGATTAAGTTTTTTAAGGTTGTTACAACCATCGTATTAGAACTAATTGGCTGATCTAATCTACCTCTACTAATGGGGCTTTCTTCTTTCTTTTTATTTTTTTATTTATAGATTAAGAGGTGAGTGAGAGCTTGCTTCTTAGCACTTCCAGGAAATTTTCCTGGATATCCTTTCCAAGAACAAAGGCCTAAGGTAGAGTGTCGATTGTCAAGGTAGCTTGCCTTTTGTTATAAGAATAAGGGCAGATAGCTTGGCACCTGGAAATATAAGTGTACTGCAGGGCTTACCAGATAAGGGGAGAAGCAACAGTTGAGCGACGCAACGATCAATGTCCATTAGCGAAAGAGGACACTAATCGATTCAAGGTCCTTTGTTGTTGCTAATATGAGAGATCTGTCATTGCTGAAGGTCTTTTCACCAATGAGCACTTGTTTGTTATATATATATATATATATTTGTGCACCTTGAATAATCTACCTCGTTGGTCTAATCTAAGATATGCCGCCATCCATGATAGAACTAAGAAGATTATAAAGATTTTATTCCCCATGGTCTCTCTTAGATATTCGAACCTAGGAAGCCAATAAAAGGAGCATGCCTTTTTAACCATTTGTTCAACCGTTTGGGATAAAGAAAATATAAATATATATAAAAAAAAACTAAACATTTATAAAATACTAAGCAATATTGGATAAAAAATATCCTTCACATCATATTAAGTAATGTAAAATTATATAAAATATAAAAACCAAAAACTTGTATGTAAAAATAAAAAATAAATCAATTCATTTTAGTCAAATGACTAAAAATACTTTCAATATTATACTAAATATTATAATTATAATTAATTAATATAAAATAAATAAATTAGTTAAGTAATTTAAAACTAAAATATTAATAATAAAAATAAAAATAAGACTAAGAAATAAAAAAAATAAAAAACTAATAAGAACTAATTACTTAATATAATTAAATTTATAGTATAAAATTATAAAATAAATTTTAAAAATTAAGAAATATATAAATTTGATAAATGATATTACATTTTTATTACTTTATCTATTTAGGGATAATTTTTTGTGTTTTAGTATAATTTTTATATCATTTCATGTTAGAAAAACATATAGTAAACAAACTAAATAAAATGAAATGACTGATTCCTCACTAACACTACCAAATAATAGAATGAATAATTATTCCATTTCACAGTATTCCATTATTATTTAAATTACACAAAAATCTTACATTTGTACCAAACTAGCTCTTAGGGGGTAGGATTTCTCATTCCTACTTCTATTGAATCGGTTTACTTTAGTTAAATGACAAAAATATTATTTTATCACATAAAATAAATAATTAAATAAAAATATGTACTTAATAAAATAATAATAAGCTAAATAAATAATAAGCTAAATAATAAATATATTTAGTTTAGTTAAATCACAAAAATACCCTTTATATCACATTAAATAATAAAAAACTCTTCATATCGCATTAAATAAAAAAAAAATTGTATTTAAAAATAATAATAAATCAATTCATTTTAGTCAAATGACAAAAATACCTTTCATATCATAGTAAATAATATAATTATAAATAAATAATTAATATAAAATAAATAAATAAATAAATAAATTAGTTAAATAATTTTAAATTAAATTATTATTATTAATAAATAATAAAAATAGTAAAAAGAATAAAATAAATGTAAGTAATAATAACAATAACAATAACAATAATAATTAATTAAATAAATAATAATATAAAAATTAAAAATAAATTAAGGAAATAAATAAATTTCATAAATTATGTTACATTTTTATTAACTTACTTATTTAGGGATATTTTTCTCATTTTTAAATATCTTTTATATCATTTCATGTCTGAAAATTGGCTATCATATAAACTAGTGTCCTTGCATGTGCTCTCAGATGTTTTATTTTTTATTTTTTTCATTTAGGATACACTATAAAGTTATTTTATTATATTAGCATCATCTCAGGTGGTTATATATATATATAGGAAAAATGTGTAAAATTCTTTCCATAGTATACTCCTGTGTCAGCATGTCAAATTCTTTTTGGGACGTGCTTCTCTATCAAGGTGTAATTTTTTCACTCTCATGCTTGTCCCTTATTAGCATGTAAAATTCTAGAGAACAAATTTTTAATTATTTAAATAATAGTACTCGTTATATGAATAGCTTGTCATCTCCAGAATTTTATAGGCTAACAGAGGATGTACGTGAAAGTGAATAATTTACACTCTGATAGAGGAGTACATCCCAGGAAGAACTTGACACATTAGCACAAGAGCGTGTAAGGATGCTATTATAATAAAAGAACTTTATAGTGTTTACCTTAAATGGAAAAAGAAAAAGAAAAAAAAAAAACATATAAGCACGCACAAAGCGCATGTGAGGATGCTAGTATTAAATTCTTTAATAACTTTTTTCTAAAAAAGATAAAGTATTTGAGTACCTGCGAGAGCGTTTGCAAGACTGGTAGTATAATAAAAGAGCTTTACAAGGCTTACCACAAAAAATAAAATAATAATAAACACATTTGAGCAATGTGCAAAAGTGGATGCGAAGGATGCTGATATAATAAAATAACTTCACATAACTTACTTCCTAAATAAATAAATAAAATAACAAAGGATATGAGCATGCACAACAGCTTATGCAAGAATGCTAGTATTAAAGAACATCACACTATTTTACTTTAAAAAAAAAATTATTTGAGAATGTGCGAGAATGCTAGTAATTAAAAAAGATCTTTACACCTGTCTCCTAAAATTTAAAAAAGAAAAAGAAAAGCATATGAGGTTTTGATTATTAAAAACAAAAATGAAGGGAAAATGAAAGGTCATTTTTGAAACAATGGTTTAAAGACAATAAAAAAAAATTCATTTATTTAACTAATTGTTTTAATTTAAATATAGTATATGTATATGGTTTGACAATACTATATTTGGATTTCTTACCCAAAAAAATCCAAATATCTTTTTGATTTTCTACCATCATTTTATTCATAAGAGATTTTGATTGTCACATTTATCTGTCATTTACAATCTTGAATGTTCTACTAAGGCAGTGCTTTCGGTCGACTTTGGAGCTTTCAATAACTGACCCACTGATATCGGTTATGCAAAAGTGTCAACCGATCAAACAATCGACTAAATCAGTTTTTGAAAATTATCAACCGTTGCAAATCTGGTCGGTTTCATTCAGATCATTGGTTGTTCGGTTGTTTCTCCGACATCCCTTAAATCCGACTTTTCAAACCCCAAAACATAAAAATGAACACCTAAATTTAGATAGAAAATACATAAATTTTACAAATTTCAGCATTCAATTATTAAATAATTACAAACTATCAATTAAATTTTACAAAAAGAGCATAGAAATTCATAAATTGAAGTTAAAAAAAGAGAAATAACACTAGATCTGAAAAAGGAGTACAATTTACAAAATTACAGAAGTTTACCAATCACTAATAAGCGAAACAACCAATGTATGGAGAAAGAGCCAACACAATTTAAAGGATGGAAGAACCATCGAATCACAAAGTAGAAGTTGTAAGTTGTTGAAGCAGGATTTCAGAAAAATAGCCATCGAAATCCTTAAAGAAGGTGAAGAGCAGAAGAAGTCGACAAGCCATAAAGTAGAAGATGCAAAGAGGAAACAAAAGATAGATGGGAATTTGAAGCATCATGATGATGGTGACTCTAGCGGCTGACTTAGTATGAGAAAGAATACATGTATACTTTAGGGTTTTCTTTTCACTTATATGAGTTTGAACTGGGTATTTGGTAAGAGGATTTTTGTTTTGAATAATAGGCTAGATTAGGAACATGTGAAGGACCTATTACATGGGAAACAAATATAACATATGTAATTCGATCGGGTTAGTTAACTGACCTACAAAATATGCAACCCTAAAAACTGAACTCGATTAACAGGATATCAAAAAATTTCAACTGACTTTTTACTATATATTTCTACCCAACTCAATTTCAGCCAATTTTGGGTGGGTTTGGTTGGTTTTTTTGTTAGTCGTGTCTTATGCTTAGCCTTATGTTCGGCCATGCACCTTTATAATCACAAAAAAATAAATAAATGTTACCATAAAATAATTTATGAAAATTATGTTAAATATTATAGTAAGTTTACCTTGTAATTATGAGGTTCAGTTCCTTATATATTTCTCTATTGATCAACTTTTGGCACTATGTAAATATAAGGGTTATGAAATATTGTGTGTTAAATATAAGATTTAAATATAAATAAATCATCACTAATAAATATTATGTAAGGTACCTGGAACGTACAAATTTCCTCTTAAGCAATTTTTTTCCATCTACATTTAAATAAATATTGTTATTGATTTCCATGTAAACCCTTATGATATGAATATAGTTGCAACATATAATTACATACATTTTCCATCCATCTTTTTTTCAACTGTGCCAATGTTGATTTTTTGTTCAGTCACGTTTAAAACAACATTATTGATGGTGATAAACTTAACTATTATGAATCATCTTTAGCTTACCTTTTTTGTTTAATCCAAGGCCTTTATGATGCATACTTGTGGTAGTTTATCCTAACTTGCACAATAATCTAAATTATATATATAACATTATGAAACTAAATATTATTAGTTAGTTTATTAATAATAGTTACAGTTGTAATATCACATTAAAACTTAGTGGTTGTTGCCTTCCTGTCAATAACATTTTACAATTAAATTAAATATTCATGTTTATTTTAATTGATTATCGAAATGTAAAAGAAAACAATACCTTATCTCCATTTTACATTAGAAATCTTTATTAACAATTTTCTGTAATTGTCTTAAGCTTTAATTGAGAATTTCTATCCAAAATTAAATATCTTGAATTGTCGAACCTATGAAGTGGTAAAGTTACTTTAATAAAAATATCTATACATGCATCATAACAAAAGTTGCCAAAAGATTATATATAATGTCTTTCGATCCATCACAATGGTTCAAGGAATAAACATATTATTCTTCTATACGTCCCTTGGATATTGATCATCATTTTGTAACTGTATAAAAAATGTACAAAATTCAAAAATAAGTTTAAAATGATCAATCTAAACTTTACAAGAATGTGGTTACTGCATTGAGATACATGATTATTAGGCTGATATTTTGTACATATATTTTTCAACTCTTTACATATTTCAAGTATTTTTTGAAAGTCTAAACACATAATAAGGATTGAAAATGTGAAAATATGTTGACAAAAAGAACATGAGAATTATTTATAAGCATACAATATACATAATACGCTACATATTTGTTACCTCTTAATGATCTCATTTTTTAATTTTTTATTTTTAAATTTTATAATGGTTGACATATAATGCTTGGTAGACATGTACATTTTGCATGCTAATGGCAATTGTGTTTTTCTGGTCAAGCATGATATGATTCATTATCTTGAATTGAAAATCTCCCAATAAAATTTCATAAACATAATCAATTTGTTATAACCCAATAGTTTAACGTACGTCTTAGAATGTGTGTATGTAATTTATCGTGACTAGGTGAATAAAATGTCATATAAAGTAAAATTTACGTAAATAAATACTTATATAAGTATGTATGTATGTAATGAAATAATTAATTTTCATCATATCATTGGAGTATGACTGGCTGGAGAAATGAATGATCATACTTCTGTTACCCTAGAAACTCAAGAACTGTACATCCATGGCTCTATAACACACTACAAGTATGACAATTAAAATATTATTGTTTTAAAATAAAATCTGGACTCAACTATTAAACATTAAATGATCACTGAAAATATCGACAGAGGTTTCCCGTAAGATGAAACATGCCCATAATACATAAAACCACCTGTTTATAAAATCGATAGTAACTCATAGTATCATAATATACAAAAGAGCTACACTCCTAACAAAACATGCAAATTACCATAATGAATTCAATATATCTAACAACAATGCATAACACATAAAGCGACTGTAAGTATGGTCCCATATGCTCCAAGTGTGCGATCTCCAAGATATACCTTGTTGCAGCAGAGTCGATAGGTAGCAAATTTTGTCACGACCTAATAGTAGTTCCTTGAAAACTAAAAAAAAAAAAAAATCACAAAGGAAAAATTGAGTCAAGAGAACTCAGTTAGCAAATCATGTATCCTAAGGGTACTAGCATCACACAACACATATATCATAGTTTAAACTTGTATTTAAATTTACTTATGCACATTCGTGATAATCATTACCATACGATCACAATTCACTTAGTTCCCAATTTCAACATATTAAACAAATCATACAAACAAACTAATAATTAAACAACTAATTAACAATCAAAGGGCCAACGAATAACTCAGTCCCGCACAATATTATTTCCCCCCACCGGACATTTACGGGCTCACATAACAAATTAATTTTTCGTTCACAAATCTATCCTACCGGGGCTGAGTACTCATTTTTTTTTTTATTTTTAAATAATTGTCAAAATTAGGATAACTCATATACACTGTCAAACTCAAATATCATATGTGCACTTGAATTTTTAACTTCAAAAATAAAAACCAATTTTTAGAAAATTTTATTTTTATTGGCCCTTATTAACCATACTCAATATCGAACAAATATAATGTTATAACCCGAGGATCCAACATACATGTTAGGAGGTTTTATAAAAATTTTGGCGATTTTATAAGTAATAGATTTTTTGTATTATTATTAGGTTTGAGTAAGTTTTTTTTTGTATAGGTTTAAGTAAATTAACGTGCATTTGTACATAACAAGTGTAAATTAAAGGTTTATATAGCTATCTACAAATATATATATATATATAAATAATCATATAAATAAAAGTGGAGAATGAATTAAAGCCACACAATTGAGTATGACTTTGACTTTGAAAGTAGATATTTGTCACTTTATTTTTTTATGCTTTCCTTCCTCCATCCGAAAAGGAGCACAATCTCATTTTGCCCAGTTGTTGTGCCGTGTAGAAGCTTACGATTCCTTTCTACTCTTATGGTTGCTGGTAGGTGAGGAAAGAAGGTGAATGGATTGGTTTAAAAATCATCTATTCTTGGCTAACTGACTTGGGGTTTCATTTCAAGGACATAGTGTTTGTGGATTCTAAGTTCTTTTTTTTTGTAGCCGTGGGTTGAAGCATGAAATTAGATGGGTTAGTGTTGCTCTCAGTCATGAATAAGAGTTTTGAAATTACCGAGCTTTGATTTCGCAAGTTAAAGAGACCCTGAGATGAGAATGAGGGAGAGAGTGATGAAGTTGAATAATTTTTGGGATTTTGGAAGGAAATCCACACTCTGAACTTTCATGAATAAAATTGGCAACTTGCTTGGCCTAGCTTGGAATTGAGGCCGCTTCTTTGCTTACACTCCTCTTCTTGATTTTCCTTCTGTCAACCCCTTATCATAGCCGTAGGAGTTGCTGTGGGTATTGGAATTGAAGGTGCAGGGGCAACTGCTAGTTGTCTTGCAATTTTCCCTTGCCGTGCGCCTCTTTGGGTTGCCAAGCCAACTGAAATCCTCGCTAGCAACACACCATAAGTTCTCTGCATTTCGGAGCTGGTGGGAGTGTGGATTAAGTGCTGGTTAAGGCCGTAAGGAGGTAAGAAAGCTAGCCTTAGAGTTGGTTAAGAACATGTTAAAAGGAAGTAAATTCTGTTTTTAGAAAAATTTATGGGTGAATAGTATGTATGAAACTTTTGTTCAGTAGTGATATATCTATGGGTTACAAGAGTTTGAAATTAATGTAAATAGAAACTTAGAATTTGTAGTAGAAATTGAAGAGATCTTGGAATTTGATCAGGTGTGTGTTAATCTTGAAAGGTATGTGCCATGGTACCTATAAATTAAAGAATTAATTAATTCAGTTAGTTGAAGTTTCTTCAAAATTGAGTGTGGAATATGAAATATGAATTAAGAGCGGGAAGTAAAAGCATGTTAACATTAAAAAGAGTTAGTTTAAATCCTTAATGTAAGCTAGGTAATTAGTTAATTTGAAATCGAGGAATGAAACATAAATGCTAGGATAAGTAATACTTAGGTTAATGGGAACATAAATTGAACTAAATGGATTTTAAGTGGTAGAAGTGAAAATAATGATCAAAATGGACTTAATTCTTAAGGAATGTTTTAATTTTAATTATATAGAATAAAGGAATCGTGAAACTAATTTTTGAATGAATGATTGTAGGTAATATATGATTGTTTTGATTTTCAGCTTCAGAATGTGTCGAGGACATTTCGACACCTTCGCAGAGTAGATGGACTGACGAGCCATGTCCATGAGTAGTGAGTGAATTACGTGCACTTTAGTTGCCAGATTATTATGTGCAAATTGTGTGTGTATTTGAATATATATGCTATATGGAAAAATAAACGAGTGCAATATTTTAGTGATTTATTTGAATTATATTTTTGTGACATTGTTTGTGGCCCGGTGAATCTGATAAATGTTTTAAAAGTAGAGTACTCAGTCCCGGTGAGATGGATTATGTACGGAGATTAATCTGTTGTGGGGGCGCGTAAATGCCCGGTAAGGGGTGATACTGAATAAATAAATAAATATATATATATATATATATATATATATATATATATATATATATATATATATATTTATATATATAACTAGGATGAATTTCCACCATCCATTGTAAATTTGGACTTTTGACTTGATTTTTATTATTTTATTTCTTTCATCCTTGTTTTATTGTGGATTGAATTTTTTCTTTTGGTACATCGTTCCTGTTTTCATTTCTTTCTCTGTTATCCTTCTCGATTCTTCTACTTCCTTTCCTCCCATCCATTTTTGTTCTCTTTTCTTGGAGCAGCAAAGATCAATTTCTCCCATCCATTTTCGTTCTCTTTTCTTGGAGCAGCCAAGATCAATTTCTCCCTTTTTTTATTCTATGTATGAAGGCAACAACTTAGTTGGATGTGTGGTAGTGCCTGAAGTTCAGTTGAGCTTCAAATTTTCTTCATCCTATTCATGCTGCTGCTCCTGAAAACTGTTTTAGCTGGTGTAGAATAGCCTAGGATTAGGTTGTGGATCCATATCAGCCCTCACTCACCATGGCAGCTAGTGGAAAAGCCAAAAAGTGGCCTCTAAGGGGCCATTCATCTCCTGTTTTAGGCAGCAACCGAATTACTCTTTTCTTTCCTTCCCTTGCCACCCAGTTGGGGTGAATAAAAGGGTAATTGCTGGTAAGTTAAGGAAGCAGGGCAGCAAGGAGTCATGATTTTTGCTGTAAGTTTTCAATTTGATTGATAATTCTTAAACTTATAGTGTTGATTTTTCTATTAGGGATTAGAAATAAGGAATTAAAAATACAACTTAAATTATAAAAGGAAAAGAAACGTTGAAACAAATTGTAGTAGTATTGAATTTAAGTATAAATTAAGCTTTAGGAGTACTTTGATTAACTAAATCAATTTCAAGTTTGCTGATTGAATATAAGTAACATGAGAATTAATGAAATTGTGTTAGCTAGTTGGGGTATGTATAGATATAGTATACATACACAAACTAATGAAAGGAAATCATGCATTCAAGATATTTGATAAAATATTTACAAGAAAATAATTATAGCTTAATGAGTAAAATTTGGTTAGATTGATATTGGAAAGTGACAATTTAAGTTCTTGATTGATTTTAAATCACTAATACAATCTTGAATTTAATTGGATTAGTAGTAATGTTAATGAATTAGTGAGAGTATGAATTGGAGCTTGAAAGTGGTAGAAAATGAGAGTTAAATAAGTTTCAAAAGGGATGCAGGGGCAAATTTTGTGGGTGAAAAAAATTCATTATTTTGAGTGTCTTCGGAGCTGAATTAAATTAAGAATTCAAAAGATAAAATGTAGGTTAAGGTCTAAAAATGTTGTCTACAAAATTTCGTAGCTTGATTCCAAGTATATTTGTCGGTAGATCTTTTAGACTACAACTAGGTCAATACAGGATTGTTAGTGCAGCTTAAGTCAGTCCGAGAGTCCTTGTCGAGTGTTAGGGTTAGAATTAGTGTAGGACCTCTAAATAAAAGTTTTTCCTAGAATACTAAAGAGAAAAATTGGAATTGTGTAGGTTTTAATTATTTATTCTAAATATTTTGGAGATGGTGGAAGTCAGGGTTAGGATTTTCAAGTATGTGTTGAACCTGTTTTAGTGTAACTGACTTTAGAGAGTCTTACAAGATGAATTAGGAGAAGAGTGCTGAAAATGAAATATTTTTAACATCTTTAAATATTATACTGGAAAGTTTCATTATTTAGTTCTTAAGTATAAGAATTCTACAAGCATTAGAGTCAGCATCATGAAATCAGAATGTTAGGTATGCCCTGTTTTGGTTCATGTAAGGAATTGAGTGGGTTCAAGACTAATTTTAGGAAAATTTATAAATAATAAAGATATGTATACTTGTCTATTAATTAACTCAACAAACGGAATTGGATTTCAATTTTTTTAGGAAAAGTTATGTTTAATTAATAAAAGTAAGGTTAGAGCTGTCAAAATCCTGAGTTTTACAGAATTTGATGCCACTTCAAAGAATAAACTGTATTGATATACTAATCCAAAAATTACAAATGATATACAATTATAAAATACAGGTGTCTAGTATTTTATAAATTTTATGAAACTAGATTCGGAATCTTCTAGAGAAAGATATGGGAGTTAAAGTGGATACTGGTCCAAACCCTAAGTTTGGACAATTTCAACATCTCTAACTCTAGTGCTTTTTATCTTTGCTAATAGTTCATTCTGCTTTATGCATTGTTAAGACATTTAAAATGCCTCTTTATTATTAACCTTATCACATAAAGTCCAATTCATATTAAATGACATATAATAGCTTAATGAAAATTTTTCATAAGGAAACTTATACAAGTTCAGATATAAGCTTAGCAATTAAAAGATTATAACAATAACGTTTATGAACTAAGTATTATTTGGGAATATTAATTTCAATTCCGGATTCTAATGTGGACCTAATGAGATGCATAGAGGCAAGTGTGAGTGACGAATGGAATCGGTTACGGGTGAGTGGTTAATTATTGTCTTTAGGAGCTAGATTATTATGTTCAATTGTATGTGTATTTAAATAAATGTGCCAATACAATATTTTAGTGAGATATTTGAATCATGCTTGTTTGAAATTGTCTGTGGTTGATAAGGGTCAACACATATAAAACCTTATGAGAAATGATTTTTATCTCCGAAAATGAGATCCAGGTGCACCTAGGATATTCTGATTTAAAATCATAAGAAAGCCTGATTTTGATAAATATTTTTTTTTTTAAAATTAAGTACCTAGCCCCGGTGGGATATATTATGTATGGAGATTAATTTGTTATACAGGCGTGCAAATGCTCGGCAGAGGGTGATGCTATTGTGTGGGGCTGGGTTACTCGTTGGCCCATTGGTTGCTTTGTTTAGTATCATTGCTCTGATAAATTTGGGATCTTGTGTATCATGTAAATTATGAATTTATAATGATTACAATATATACATGTAATGTGAATTAAGATATGAATAATTTTACATGATGTTATTACATATGTTATACACTTGTGTTGTATGATGCTAGTACTCTTTGTGTGTTGCTAGTACCCTTTGAATGATGAGCCACTTGGCCTATGAGAAGTAAACCCTGTATTTCTTCACATGCTAGGTTGCACGTCATAGTGAGGAATAGATCTAGCTTTTCAAAATTTCTAACTAAAGCCATTGCATCTTGATATCTTTGATACATGTCACCATCAACTCCCAACAAAAGAAGAAGACAATATTGTTTTGCTTCCCACATTTCCAATTTAATAATAAACATTATGGTTACATAGCTATACTATACAAAAAAAAGAAAAAAAGAAAAGAATGGTAGATATGTAAAGGATAAATATTCATAATTGCATTATCGATCCCAGTATCCAATGCATCATGAAGTCCTTATCATATTTCTTTATGAATATTACTTTGATTAAAGCATAACCATCTTAGTTTTTGTATCTCAATATTAACATAATTATTAACCACTTATTGTTGGAATAATCGTCCTACTTGAAGAAGAATTGACTCATTGTCATTTTGCATTTAACAATAAATATAATAATGATTAATCAAATTTCTAATTATCAAATGGTAGTTTTATTAAGTTACTTGTAACATGTATGAATAATAGTCACAACATGTAATCTTTGTACCATTAATATTATGAGTATTTTCATCTCATTCATAAGTTCTACATGGTAACAACAATGGATATTGGAGTGAGATATTATAATTAGCCAACTCTGAGACATTCATGAGTCAACCAGTTAGTGTTTGAACAATAATATCTTTTTCATGTAGTTGGCCTACTTCTTCAGCTCTAAGAATTATTGCTACAATTTCAGATAATATTGGTAAGTTAAATTACTGTTGATTTCAATGTTGTTCTCTATAATTAACCAACAATTATGTATATCATTCCGTTAAGCTAATTGACCAAAAATATGTACAAAAGTATTATGCATATCCAATACTTGCTGGATTTTATTCACCAAGTTAGCATCTATTATATTATTCTCAGTCATTAACTTTTATATCTCATGATTAGTATCATAAATGTAAAATTGTAGAAATCAAGATCTTTGTCATTCAATTGGTAATAGTCTACCAATCTTGTGATATATTGCATCTTGTGCATAAAATGTGTATAAACTATTTCTTGATGAAGCCAAATTTTTATCCAAGTGAACTCCCATTAATGTGAATGTCATTGCTTGATTGTACTTGTCTATGTTGTGTCTAAAGTTTATACCTTTCGCACTTTGATCTTGACAAATATTTAACAACTCTAAAGGAAAAATGACTACTTGTAATAAAATCTATCAATTGGAACAACATATATTTAATGATTCAGGATGTAGAAAGACGTGCACTATAATGTCTACATGTTCTTGGAGGTGGTAAAAAATGTCTTGTAAATCCTATACACTCGTGAAAGTCTCTTGAACAATTATGAAATCTCCTATTGCGTATTTTGTTTTGATTTAGAGGTAGATACATTTGTATATGGACATTACTTGATGCATTCTCCAGTTTTAAAAGTTAGCAGAATATTAGTTTTTTGTCTAAAAATCTATATGTATTATATTTGAAATGTATGTAGTTTAGCAAATGAGTATAGTACCATGAGTGAATATATTCTCAGATATGTTTTTGTATGAATTTGCTCTTTAAATTCATGTTGTTTATTGGAACATTAAAAGAACAATGTTATAACCAAATTAAGCCATGTCCTAATTTACTCACATCATTGATATATTTATGTAAATGAGGTTACATGTGTATTGAAAAGTAGCACATGTAATTGTAATTTATGTAAACATATTTACGTAGATTAGTAATAATATTAATTGAAAAGTATAAATTTACTCACCATCTGCATGTTGTATTCTTATTATATGGGCTATTCGTCTAACTTAATTGAGTTTTAATATACCACTTGTCTCATTGATATTCATCGAATTAAGTACAACTGCATCACCACTGGACATATCAAGATTAGTATTTACAAAGTTCCTTTCAACATTATCATTGATAGTGGTTCAGCCAATTGGACCCTTCAGTCCAATTCAATTTTTAAAACACTGTCTATGATTGACTCCATCAACCCTAGCTCGCTAATATATAAACTCATCATAAGCGTCTGCTTTCTTACATTAGCCTCCTAATTTCTCTTCCTAGAAAGCCCTATACCCCTATTCTAATCTCTTTGTTTTAACTCCATTGAAAAGAATTAATCTATCTTTTAGGATACAACTTTACTGTACATTTAACGAGTTCCTCATAAAGGAAGGTTTTAAGGGTCATTACATAAAAGCATATATATAAGGGTAGGCTTTAAGGTTCCTCACCAATTTCGATATGTATATACCTCATAATCTGTGATACCATGAATAGTCGTATTAATCCAATGTTATCATTATCCATTAATTTACCAACCAATCAAGATAAGATTGGTACAAGGTAGGGAGGGTGACAATCCATATACATACAAGTAAGCATGACAACACATTATGTATACGAAACTAGTTGGGGCTTTTGGGATTTCTTGCAGTAATGCAAATCATTCATAAAGTAGACAAATGACACACACATGTCAAGTAGATGCAAGAAATTTATATCAATTGGTAAAATAGTTTCCTTATATACTTTCCCCATTTAATCTGTTTAATCAGTTCCCTTATTGTTAGTCTTTATTTAGGTTGTATGATAGTTGACTTAGCTTGTACATCACACATTTATATAATATAAATACATCATCAATGTGAAGGCTATACTCACTGATTTTAACTCATAAATACCTTGGTTTTCTCTTTCTCTCTCTATCTCTCATATAATAGCAAAGTAAGGTTAGAGAAACTCAAATTTTTCTTGTTGTGCCTTTTTCTAGCAATGCCTTTCTTTCTTTTTCTCGCTATGCCTAATTTTAGTGATAAATCCTATTATTATTTGGTGAACAGGGTTGTGGCATTATTTCTTATACTACCCAGCCTTGTTTGTTGACACCACCTATACCATCATAAGCAGAATCTCCTGATCTATCTTCTACCAGAATCTAGACCTCACTGGATCTCTCATGTGCCCTCATACGTTGCTTAGCAAGCAACTTGCTATGTGCCACCAGCTGCTTTGACCAAACACCTAGTCCCGGTCCTTCTAGTGCTATCTAAGCACCCATCCGAGGTTAGCATAACTGTGGTTTGGCTCTGGCAACTTGGTTCTTTGACTTTTTCTAGGTATTCTATTGGGTTTTGTACTATTTTCATATTCTAGACTTATTTCTCATCGCTAAGTAAGTAAGTTTACCTCTAAAGATTCTCTTACTGTCTCCAAATCTCATATTTTTACATCTGCCCTTTTTGGATACCCTGTTATCACTATTGAATCTTCCAAACCATGATATTTTCTCTTGTAGTACCACTAGTTGAGACTCCACTCCCTGATTACTTTATCCTATTCTCCTAATTTTCACATCGTGAAGGATAAAGGTATCGAGGAGGTAGTGGATAACATAATTAGTGTACTTATTGTAACAAGATTTGTCATACCAAGGAGCATTGTACAAGTTGCATAGTTGACCATCCCTTACATCTAAAATAGTTTAAACTGAGAGGCATACATCTCCTGAGGGAAATCATTGAATGTTTCACTGTCAGCAATCAATTATAAAGAATTTTTACAATACCAGGCTATCACACAGTTTATCTCAACTCCTGATGGTAATTCTATCCCATGCTACACTCAACACACATCATGTAGAAATTAGATACTCGACTTTGGTTAATCTGATAATATCTCTGGTAACACTAACATTTTCTCTTGTATTACTAATTCTTCATCATTACCTACTATCATTTTAGCTATTGGGTCTAGAGTAGTTGCCAAAGGCATATGTCAGGCTTCACTATTGTCATCTTTACCTTTAAATTTCGACCTCTTTAATCTGGAATCCCCTTTTAACTTAATATATGTCAGTAAATTAACTATTTCTCTCAATTGTTCCAGTTTATTTTTCAACAATTTTATGCTGAAATTAAAACTCACTTTGGTGTGCATATTTGCATTTTACATAATGATATGCTCGTAAATATTTTTCTCAATTTTTTTAAAGATTTTATGACATTACAATGTATGCTCTATCAATTCTCATATGATCATACTTTGTAACAAAATGGAGTTACTGAGAGTAAAAATAGGCACTTAATTGAAACAGCCTATACTTTGTTGTTTCATAAGAATGTGTCATTCTGTTTTTGGGGTGATGTTGTTCTTACTGCATGCTAGTTAATTAATCGTATATTGTCCTCGATTTTACATAATAAAATTTCACATGCTATTTTATTTCCAAATCATTCTTTGTATTCCCTTCACATATTTTATATTGTACTTGTTTTGACCTTGTTCTAACACTTGGGCATGATAAGTTTTTTGCTAAATCCATTAAATATGTCATTTAAGGCGATTCTCGTCTTCAAAAAAGATATAAGTGCTATTCTCTAGAAAATCATCGATATTCACCTCTGCTGATGTCACTTTTTTTAATGAGTCTTCATTTTTCTCATCAACTTCTATTGACTGTCATATTGTCTTAGATGTTCTCCTGGTTCCTTACATTGGACTATCTCTACAGCTCATCCTTTGTAGGTTTATCATTGTCATCCTCTGACTCATTCTGCTATAAACTCTATGTTGTTGTACCTGATAACTCACTCCTTGCTCCAACTTCTAATTGTTCGTAAAGATATTTTTTCTGCTCAAAATCCTTATTATTTTCTTAGTTATCGTCGATTATCTTCACCCTATTACGCATTTGCTTCCTTTTTTCCTTTTATCATTGTTCCTAGGACAACTAGTGATGCACTTGCCCATCTGGGGTGATGACATGCCATGATTGATGAGATGGATGCCTTACATGACAATGCACTTGGGACCTAATTACATTACCCACCGATAAGTCTACTATCGAATGTCATTGGGTATATACTATAAAAGTTCATCCTGATTGCTCTCTTGAAAGCTCAACTTGTAGCAAAAGGTTACACAGATTTATAATGTGGATTTCTATGAAACTTTTCGCCAGTTGCTAAAATCACCATAGTTAGAGTTCTTATCTTTCTTACTGCTATCTTTGATTAGCCTCCGTATTAGTTGGACATCAAAAATGCCTTTCTTCATGGTAGCATGAATAAAGAAGTTTCTATAGAGCAACCTCTTAGATTTTTTGCTCAGGGGCAAAGTAACTTGGTTTGTCATGTGAAGAAATCTTTGTCGAGTTTGAAACAATCTCCTAAAGCCTGGTTTGGAAGATTGAATGAAGTTGTTATTAATTTTGGGCTTTAGCAATGTTTTGTTTATCACTTAGTCTTCTACAATCATACTCCATGTTACTCAATCTAATGAATTATGTATGTTGATGATATTATGATCACCGGTGATAATAGTTCTAAAATTCAATAGTTAAAGTTTTTCTTACACTCCAAGTTTCAGACCAAAGACTTGGGACAATTGAAGTATTTCTTAGGCATTGAAGATGCTAGATCATAGTTAGTATCTATTTCTCTTAGAGAAAATATTGTCTTCATGTGTTGAGATACAATATTGTTAGACTCAAAACTTATTGATTCTCCTATAGATCTTGATGTTAAACTTGTACCCAACGAATGTGACAAATCCTGAATAATACAGATGTTTGGTTGGTAAGACAAATTACCTCACAGTAACCATACCAGATATTGCATTTGTTACCATTGTGATTAGTCAGATTCTTGCTCAACCACGCACTTCTCGTTAGGCTGCAGGTATCCGTATTCTGTGATATCTTAAAACTGCACCTGGAAATGGGCTATTTTATGAAAATCATGGCCATACCTTGGTTCAAAGACATGGTCGTGGTCACAATTTGGGTAAGAGATATGACTCATTTATGTTCAAGGTTATAATGATGCAAATTGGGCTAACTTTTCATTTGATATAACATCCACTATAGGATCTTGTGTCTTTTTAGGATGAAATCATATTTAATGGAAAAGTACAAAGTAAACAATTTTTACAAGATCCAGTGCTGAATATGAATATAGAGCCATGACACATACTTCTGCTGAGTTGGTTTAGCTAGAGAACTTGTTAGAATAAATTAGGTTTTAGAACTCACAGGCTATGGAACTAATATGGGATAATCAAGCTGCTCTACATATTGCCTCTAATCCAGTTTTCCATGAGAGAACAAAACATATAAAGATTGATTTTTATTTTGCTCAAGAGAAACTCCTTTAAGATAATATAATTAAAGCAGTCTATGTGAAGTTCGAAAACATAGATTTGTTTACTAAGTCCTTAAGGGGTAACCAACTTCGATACATTTGTAACAAAAGCTTGGTACATATAAACTATATACTCCAACTTGATGGAGGATATTAGAATAATTTTCTTATATAGTTTATTTATTTAGTCTGTTTAGCCAATGTGAAGATGGCTATAGTAATCGATTTTCACTCATAAATACCTGAGTTTTCTCTTTCTCTCTCTAACTCTCACATCATTTAAGAAATTTAAAGCATATAGCTCAACGCAAGTATTTATGGAGCATAGTTTACAAAATTCCATAATAGAGTTGCCAAACTGGGGACACTTTACAAGGTTCTTTAAAAACAAAAAAAAGAGTAGACATCCTACTTTTTGATGGAAATAAAGAAAAACAAAGAACAAATTTTCTCAAAAAAGGCTGAAGTAGCTCATTCATGAGTGAGTGAAAGGTTGAAAGTGCATTAGTGAGAGCCGAATAGAAATTGAAATTCTCTTGGTGAGCTTTGAATGCTGTCTTTTCAATATCAAATGGGTGGACTTGTATTTGATGATAGCCTGAGCGTAAATCCAACTTTGAGAAAACTTTAGCCCTATGCAACTCATCAAGAAGCTCATCAATTATAGGAATAGGAAACTTATCCTTTACTGTTATCTGATTTATAGCTCAATAATCTACACACATACGCCACAAGCCATCTTGTTTTTTCACCAAGTAGACTGGAGATGAGTAAGGGCTGTTACTAGGTTGAACAATGCCACAAGCAAGCATTTCCATAGCCAGTTTCTCAATCTTTGATTTCTGGTTTAAGGATATCGATAGGGCTTTACAGAGACCGGTCCTTTTCCTTCAAGCAATAGGATCCTATGATCATGAGCTCTTCTAGGCGGAAGTTTATTTGGCTTTGTCATTACCTGTTTGAATTGGTTGAGTAATTGCAGCACTTCAAAAGGAATTTGAGAATATTCATTTTGTATTTATGGGTCATCAAGATGATATAGCTGCACTATGGCTTCTCGATTCTATCTTGTTACACGTTCCATTCTGTGGCTGGATAAAAACTTACTCTTAGGAATAGGTAACCCCTGTAGTGAGACATCTTTGCCGTGCATTTTGAACATCATGTGTAACTTAGAGAAATCACAAACAATAGGTCCTAGTGTGCTCAACCATTGAGTCCCTAAAACCACATCATATCCCTCTAATGGTAATATATAGAAATTAACAATTATAGGGACTTTTTGCAGCTAAAGTAAAACATGTAAGCATTTACCTGAGCTAACCATTTTCTTACCTGAAGCAACCATTACCTCAACTTGGCCCCTTTATTTGGGTTTTAATCCAGCCATCTCTGCTAGCTCTTTAGTCACCAAATTATGAGTGCTCCCTGAATATATCAAAACAGTAACAGCTCCTTCACCAAGTTTTCCATGCACTCTCATGGTGTTTGGTTCACAACTTCCAATAATTGCATGAAGAGAAATTTCTGGGGTCTCCACTAAATGATTACCAGATCCATCATCAACCTCCATCTCAATATTATCATCACCGTCTTCTTAATATACCTGAATAAGGAAAAGTCTCTTGCAGTGGTGCCCTGGATTGTACTTGTCATTACATTGGAAACAAAGCCTTTTCCTCTGTCTTTCTTGAATTTCTTTAGGCATCAACTTCTTTATAGAAGAAATGGGAGAACTAGATAATGCTGAAGAGCGTGATTGAATGATTTCCTTGGAAGAAGGAAATGCTGTTACCCATTTGCATTGAACATTATTACGTCCTTCAATTAGGCGTGCCAACCCGATTGTAGATGAGAAGGTAGTGGGCTGGTTTGCTTGCACATCTGCTCGAATGAAATATGCTAACCCACTGATGAAACAACTAACCTGTTAAGCTTGAGATTGGGTACCGACCTTGGCCAGTAACTTTTCAAATTTGGTTTGATAATCTCATACAATTCCAGCTTGCTGTAATTTAGTAAGTTCGCCAAAAGAATCATTAAACTAGTTTAGATTGTATCGCGCATGAAGCCTTTCCTTAAATTCTTCACAGGTGATAAATGCTATCTCCTGCTTCAGAATTTGATACCAAAGTTAGGCATCATTTTCCAAATGGAATGATGTAATTACTACACATTCCATTAATGGTGTCTCATGAAGGAGGAAAAAATTGTTCTACCTTGCACAGCCAACTAGTAGGCTTCCTCACCATTGTAGTGAGGAAAGTAAAGTTTCATTTTATTGGGGGCAAAAGCAGCATTTAGAAATGTATTGTTGTAGAGCATGCCTTTAGGTTGAGCAGTGGAAATATCTGCTTCATCATAAGTTGATAAACTTTTCATTCTAACACTGAGCTTATCAAATAACTCATTCATGTAATTCATAATGTCATTCTTTATTTCAGCTTGTCCTAATGTGTGTGATGCCATATTTTTCTCAATTTGCTCCACACACTGTTCCATGCCTGATGCTCTGATACCAACTAGTACTAATGTTTTGTAGTTAAGACAATAAACTTAATAATTTGGATTTAGAAATCTACAGGAAATAAATAAGAGTAGAAATGAGTTAATTCGAGGAAACTTGAGTGTAGAAAAATAGTTAAGGGAAAAAGTGTTTGAAAGAAAGAAACAATGTCAAGTATTCAATCAATACAAGTAAAAGACCTAATCAACTTTCATGAAGCCATAAATTCAACATAGTAAGAGCGAAGTCACCCAGAACTAGCAGAAATAAGAAAAGCACACTGGTTATCTAGGCTTTGGCTTGATATTTACATTACCTTTGTAGAAGCTATAGAAGCCTACGATGAGGCTGCTGAAAATTATTTTTGTATTATACAATATCAAAATAATGCCTACATTATACAATTTGAATTTAAGACAACTATTAAGTAATTAAGAAGTAACTAACTATATAGGTTGAAGATTTTAATCCTAGAAAGCTTACAACAAGGTAATTTTCCAATCTTTAAATTAAAGACTATAACTAATTTTATTTTTTTTATGACCTAAAACTGAGTTATTTATTCGCCTAACTCTTGTTTGAGAGACTAAAATAAACAAGCATAGTTTACAGTTATACAAAAGAAAATAAGTTAAACACAATACAAACAAGTAATTGTAAATGTGATCTCTTTTTTTTTTTTTTTTATCAAAAGATATTGTACTAAATGCACCATTATATTTCTTCTTCATTCCTTTATTTAGCAGGAAACAAAAAAGATTCAAGAAAAAAAAATGGTTTGCATTGAAAGATAAGCAAAACATGTAAAATTGATTAGAATTTCAAACAATGTAGACATATATAGAAAAATATAGAAACACCATATTGGTTTCTCAAAATACATTCCTTCAATTAATTGATTAAATTATTGTTCAAAAGTCTGATTAGTACCCAAATCATTATGTGTTATGCCCAACAATCTGGTTTGGGTTGTAGAAGAAATGAGGTGGTGGAGCACAATGGACCGCGGCGGTCTTCCTCAACTGTGGCACAATGGCAAAGGGTAGACGATAACAGTAGGTCTGGATGGAGAGGGTGGAGGAATTAGGGCCAACTTTCAAAAATGGAGGAAGAGAGGGAAAGAAAATTTGTGGGTTAGGAATTTAACTGTTGAAAGTATTTGTGTATATGCCCCTACAGATGCAGGTACATTGAGTGGCATACGCATATACCTAATTATTTTGTTCAATTTTAGGAGAATGAAATCCTCTTATCAATTACAAGGAGGTCAAGGCCCTTTATATACAAGTTACACAATATGTCTTTCCCTCACAAGGAAGAATTTACAATCAATTTACTCAATCACAAAGTCACATGACTTGGGATGAGTATTACAACAGAGCAAATATATAAAAGTTTGGTTGTTTGTTAATGATAATGTGAAAGTTGAAGTTCATAGAAGATATTGATTTTTCTTCTTCTATTTGTGCTCCTTCCTCATTTGTGGTGATCTCTCACACTTTGATTTTCATCAGAGCTCTTAGTTTCTTTCATAAAAATAGATTTTACTTTAAGAATTTGCCTGTTTATAATTAAGAATACATCTGTGGGATAAAGTTTTGCTGTTGTTTTATAAAAGGTTTGTTCACGTGTCAATATTCAATTTGGTTGATTGCTCATGGTAGCGGTCAAATTAGTTGATTCTTAAATATTATAAGGGCGAACTTAATATTTTATAAATTATAAAAAGAATCTGACTTTGAGAGAAAAATTAAATATGGAACATAAAACTATAAACTATCTCCTCTAACACAAACCCATTTAAGCATCTAGTACTCTGTTTGTCACCACATTTTATTTTCTTGTATTAAGCTGAGGAGCTAAAACTATAAACTTATCAAAATTAAAAATAATTATCCTATAAATGAAAATTTATTAAAAAAATTGTATCCAATTATACCCATAAAATTAAATTGGATAATTTTTTCTTGAATCTGCTAGAATTCGACGAAAAAACTAATATTTATACATAGATCACGGTCTGTAATTATTGTTTACAAACAAACCTCTAAATCAAAATCATCCAAATAACAAAAAATAATAAGATGTAAGAAACAAATACAAATTTACTTATTTCAATAAAAGTTGCTTTATTTATGACGCAATGCAATTAATGTAATATGTTGTTTGGGTACAATAATATTTGAATACAATCAATATGCTACCTTGGAGCAACTAAGCTTTTAACTCAGTCTCCATCAAAACTTCGCTTACTAATGACTTTATATCTTCATTTGAAGGATACTGCAAAAGCAACAATAAAGTCAGGATTTCAAATGAATATGATAGAAAATTATTTAACAATTAATTAAACACGTCACACACACATATATATATATATATAAAATAAAAAATTATGTAAATAATTTAATATTGTTAAATTCCAAAAAAAAAAAAAAAGCGTAAAATAAATAAAATTATAAATTAGCCAGCAAATTTATACCTTTTTGGTCTCTGCAAGTTGTTTGAAACGCCAAAAAATTTCATCCATTTTCTTTTCATCAACATTATAACCAAGCTAAAAGAAATGATGTTATAAAATAGTCAGAATATGTATATTATTCGTTTGGAAAAAAATATATATTATAAAATAATATAAAAAATAAAATACCTCAACAAGGCGAGATTTTAATGCGTGGCGACCACTGTGAGAGAACAGAAAATATGATTATTTAATTTATTATAATTCCTTAACTAAGAAGTCAAATGACAAAAAGAAGAAATTTAAGCAAAAATAAAATTGAAAACTAAATGAGAATGTTGTAAACAAACTAATTTATTTCTAAACCTGTGCTTTCCAAGGACGATACCACTGTCATTGGATTGGAATAATCCAATATCTTCGGGTGACATTATTTGATAGGTACTCTTGTTTTTTAGGATTCCATCCTATATATGATGAATTCACTAAAATGTAAAGTTAAAATTAAAAAAAATAATGCGTGCACGTAATTCTCATTCTTTAAAATATAAAAAAATAAAATAAAATAACCTGATGTATGCCACTGGCATGAGAGAAGACATGTGCCCCAACAACAGCTTTATTTTTTTGTATTGACAGTCCTGTAAATTCTTCGATCTGTATATAACATTTAATTTTAAAATATTGATTGTAGTTTTAAAAATTTTAAAAATAATTGTATATACAAATACCATTTTGCTAGCTTTACTGATTTGCTCTGGATTGATTCCTGTACGTAGTCCTCCCAGAACGTCATGACAACGACACTTGATTGCCATTACAAACTTCATTCGAAATTGGAAACAAGTGAGAAATAGAAAATAGTAACACAAGGCATTGACAATAAGATCTGGTAGATATGATATTATTGATAAGTAATATTTTTTATTCATAGATTCCATAAATATTAACATATTAAGTATTGTTATTATTATTTAAAAGTAAAGTGTGTCTGTATTAATTTACACATAATTCGACATCTAGATTAAAATATTTAAATTTTTTTTTTACATTTTACGATCTCCCTAAAAAGATTAAGATTCAAAAAATCAAATAAAAGAATACATTTATTTGATCATGCCAATCTCTTATCCGTAAAATATTAATTCTTTAACATAAAACCCATAATGCAGTTTATAAAGTACCTCCTCCAGGGCAGCATTTCCTGCCCTTTCGCCAATACCATTGATTGTAACATCTACTTGTCTCGCACCAGCATGTGCACCCTAAAATTTTTCATTATTAGAAAAAAAAAAATAAAAAAAAATTAGTATTTTGATGTATATAGATTCTATATTAAATAGGGTAATATTTTATTTATTAATAAAGGGGAAGAAAATCAGTAACATACTGCTATTGTATTGGCATTTGCTAGTCCAAGATCATCATGACAATGAACTGATATAATTGCATTTTCAATTCCATGTATATTTGCTTTCATATCAGTAATAAACTCAGCCACTTCACTAGGAAAGTTGTACCCAACAGTGTCTGTAAATGTTATTGTTGTTGCCCCTGCTTTGATGGCTTCTCCATAAACTTGATAAAGAAATTCCTTATCAGATCTGTGCAAAAAAATATACATTATCATATAATTAAAGAATAAGTTGTTAATGGTTGATTAATTAAAAAAATATATATATATATATATATATATATATGATGCTTCAAATTTACATTACCTTACATTAAATGCTTAATAGTAGTTGCCATTAATAAAAAGATTTGTGTCTTTGTAAGAAGAAGCTTACGTATCAAATTAAGAAATTCAATAATTATGTCACTGCTTTTATGGGATTTTTTTTTTTTAAACATTTGGATATTTTTATTGCTATCTTTTCAAAAGTCAATACCTATAACAATGATTTATGATTTATCCTTGTGACACAATTATTGACGAACTAAAATTTACAATTTGTAAACAAACACGAGTTCGAATTTCTTAAAATATAGTGAGCCGAGTCAAGCCAAATTTTGGTCACAATTGGACTCGAGCTCGTCTCATCACAATTTCATCCACCAATAAATTAATATATTGAATAAACACGTGATAACAGGATTTGACTGTGACATTTTAAAAGATATCAAACATGAATTAATTTCGAAAGACAAAGATAGAAGTAGTACTGACCTTCCTGCATCCTCACAAATGAAACCTATGTCCACACAACCAAGGCTCTTGACAAAACTCACAGAATCCTTGGCAAGCTTTAAAACCTCCTGAGGTGTCTTATTCAACTTATACTTCATGTGAATCTCACTTGTGATATGAACACATCCACTCTTGGACGCTTTGCATATTTCAATGCCTCCCAAGCAGCATCAATATCACTCTTAACACACCTAGCACAGGCAGCGATCACAGGCGCATAACCCGTTTCATTGTCAACAAGATTACCAACTTCTTTGGCTATTATTTTTACTGCTTCAAAATCATCCTTAGAAGAAGCAGGAAATCCAACCTCCATAATATCGACACCCAGTTTTGCTAGTTGATGAGCAACTGCTAGTTTCTCGGATCTTGTCATGGCGGCACCGGGGGCTTGTTCGCCATCCCGGAGTGTTTGATCCAGAATTCTAACGTAGGAGTCATGATTGTTAGGGATTTTGTTGGGGATGTATTCAGGTCGTTGGTTGTAGTTGTGTGAGGAAGAGCAACGTATGTATGAATGTGAAAATGGAAAGGATTTTTGCAACAAGAATGTGATGTTGTTAAAGGTGTTGTTGGGTTTGATGGATTTTAGAGTTAGAATTGCCGATGAAGGGGTGTTGAGGTTTGTGGTGGAGAAAGCCATGGAGAGGAGAGGTGAAAATCCCCAAGAATCAAGATGTACTAATGCCTAACTAGCAATAGCAATCTTTATAATAGAATTTTTTTTCTTTTTCATTTATTTTTCTAATTTATTTTTTCATTTTTCTGAGATCTAATTTAATTTCTAGAACTTTGTTATCACAATTATTGCTGAATTATATAAATAGGTTCCAAGGTGTTATGTAGAGAAATTACGTAAGTCACCTTATAATATCAGGTTCAATTATTATGTTTTGGGGTACAATGTTGGGTACAATGTTGGGTTAAATTATTGCTGAGCCCTTTTCATATCACAAAAGTTAATTTGATTTGACTGGACAAAGGCATGTGAGCACCCCTGCACAAGGATTTCTTTTTTTTCTCTTTTTTTTCGTTGTTTGGAATTTAGTAGGAAATTATCTAATATATAAATCCACGTGATAAATTGAATTTGACATAAATTTTATTTGATTTGATAAAATTAAATTAGTAAAAATTTAACTTAATTTTCAAAGTCAAGTTATAAAAAATTACACCCAATTCAAATTTGGGTAAATTAATTAGACTGATATGGTTAAACTTTTCATTTATTAAGCACTGTGATAGAATGTTTTCAAATCTAATTAGTTGTCCAAAACAATAATAAGAAATTTAAGTATTATAATATTTGAACTTTTTTGTTTCTAATTTTCCTCTCCTCCAGTAACAGAGATTTCTCTTTGCCTTTCCTCACTTCCACCATTGTTTAAATGCTTGCTTTTTACCTTCTCTGTAACTCTGCTGCAATCTATCTTTCTCACTCACCAATTTCTCTAATCAAGCTTTACAATTACAAAATTTAGCATATTCTTAGTTTTAATATTTTGGAGTTAGAGCTAGAATCAAGAATCAAGAATCAAGAATCAAGAATCAAGATGTACTTATAGTAATTTAATTTCTTTTTCATTTTTCTGAGATCTGATTTTATTTCTATTACTCTGTTATCACAATTGTTGCTCAATTATACGGATAGGTCCCAAAGTACGTAGTGGGGAGGGGGTGTGAGATGATATATAATTGGTCTGTATAATGTCAGACTACATTATTATTCTTAGTTGGGCTACTTTCAACCCACAAAAGTTTATTTAATTTGACCTGCACGAATTAGGCATGTGAGCACGGTAAGGATTTTCTTCTTTTTTATTTTTTAGTTTGGAATTAAGTAGGGACTAACCTACTTGTGCAGCAAGCGGGTAAATCGGGTTTAATATAGATCTCATATGATCCAATTAAGATAGATTGGTAAAAATTCACACAAGTATTAGTTCAAATTTGGTGGAATGGTCGGGTTGTTTGAGTTAGACTTATTTGTCGAACACTAATGTAAAATGATTTAATACTTATTTTTAACAAATAATAAGATCTAAAATAATAATACTCAACTCAACTAAGACTTAAAATTTCAAATTAGTTGGGGTCGGCTATATGAATCATTTTCTTCCATTCGCATCGATCCAATACAACATTTTCATTAATTCCTAGCACAGCCATATCTTTCTTGATGACTGTGCCCCTATGTAAGTTTCGGTCTCCCCTTTCTCCATCTAACACCTGGCACCTAAACGGAGTCACCTTACTTAACTACTGCGTCCATTGGCTGATGTTGGATGTGTCCAAACCAACGTAGACGATTCTACCTCATTTTCTCCTCAATAGGTGCTACTTCCACTTTTTTACGAATGTCTTCATTTCTTATTCTATCCTTTCTTGTATGTCCTGTCATCTATCTCAATATTCTCATTTCGGCTACTCCCATCTTATGCGAATGTTGCTTCTTAACTGCCCAACATTCGGTACCATACATCATAGCCTGGTTTCACTGTCGACTTATAAAATTTTCCTTTCAATCTATTCGGGATTTTAGGATCACATAAAACTCTCGAAGCACTCCGCCAATTCACCCATCCTACCTTGATCCTATGGTTTACATCATGCTCAATTGTACCATCTTTTTGTATAAATGACCTTAAATACTTAAACACATCATTTGCAGGAATTGTCTAATCGTCTAAAATTATATCATTCAGGCCTCCTCTAGTTTCACTGAAATTGCATTCCACATATTCAGTTTTTGTCTGACTCAATCTAAGGGTTTTAGATTCTAAGGCGTTCCTCCACATTTCTATTTTAGAATTTAAACCTTCCTATAGTTTCGTTTACCAACACGATAGAGTCGGCAAACAACATGTACCATAGAGCCCTAACTTGAATATTATAGGTAAGTTCATCCATGACTAAACCAAATAGGTAAGGATTTAAGGATGAACCTTGGTGAACACCTATCGTGATATGGAAACTCTCCAATCATACCATCTATGGTTCGCACCCTAGTCATTACTCCCTCATACATATCTTTAATAACTTCTACATATTTAGTTGGGACATTTTTCTTCTCGAGTACCCACCACAAGACTTGTCTTGGCATTTTATCATACTTTTTTTCTAAATCAATAAAGACCATGTGAAGATCCTTTTTCTTTTTTTTATATTTCTCCATTAATCTCCTAAGTAAAAAATAGCCTCTATTGTAGATCTTCTTGGCATAAAGCCAAATTGATTCTTAGAAACTAAAGTCTCATTCCTAAGCCTACGCTTAATTACTCTCTCCCATAGTTTCATTATATGGCTAATAAGTTTTATTTTTCGATAATTCGAACAACTTTGAATATCTCCTTTATCTTTATAAATAAGGATCAACATACTCTTCCTCCACTCATCTGACATTTTCTTAGTTACTAAAATCTTGTTAAAAAAAATTGTAAGCCAAGTTATTCCAATATCTCCTAGGTATTTCCAAACTTCTATTGGAATATCATATGGGCCTAATGCCTTACCATTCTTCATCTTATGCATAGCTTCTTTAACCTCTTGTGCTCTAATCCGACAAATAAATCAGGTAGTTCGTATCATCAAAGGTGTCATCAAGATCTCTAAAATCACCTATTGACTCTCCATTAAATAAAGTATAGAAATAAGTTCGCCATCTCTTATTAATCTAGTGAAACTAAAACCCTATCAGCCTCATCCTTAATGTACTTAATACGAATTAGGTCTTTAGTTCATCTTTCCCTTTGCTTGGCAATCCTATAAATATCATTCTCTCCATCCTTTGTCTCTAACTTTTGGTAAAGTCCTTCACAAGCCTTGCCTCTAGCTTCCCTAACTGCTTTCTTAGCATCTTTTCTAGCTTGTCTAAAACATTTATAATTATCTTCTTTTCTACACTTGTGTAATCTTTTGTAACACTCTTTTTTAACTTTAATAGCTTCTTGAACTTTTTCATTCCACCACCATGTCTTTTTAGTCAGAGGTCCACGTCCTCTACTTTCTCCTAACACCTCTCTAGCTGTATTCCTGATATGACTCACCATCTCATCCCTAAATCATGTTAGGCTCACCCTCTACCCTCCAAGGATCACCTTGTAACATTTTATCTTTAAAAAGAGCCATCTTCCCTCTATTCAAATTCCATCATCTAGTCTTAATTACACTTATTACTTCTATACTTTTACTTCCGCCGCTTAACGCCAACATTCATAACCATAAGTTTGTGCTGAGATACTAAACACTCGCTGGGTATAACTTTACAATCCTTACAAACCTGCTCTATCAACCTTTTCTAGTCAACACAAAATCTATTTGGCTCTTATTCGGCCTGCTACTAAAGGTGACTAAATGTGACTCTCATTTCATAAAAAACGTATTAGCTAAAATCAAGTTATACGCAATTGCAAAATCTAAAATAGACTCTCCACCCTTATTCCTAACTCCATAACCATATCCTCCATGTACTGCACTCAAAACTACTTGTTAGTACTTCCTACATGACCGTTTAAATCAGTACCAATAAACAGTTTCTCACCTAATGGTACTCCTTGAACTATCTCCTCTAAATCATCCCAAAAAGCCTTCTTAGTAGATTCTTTCCAATCCTATTTGTGAAGCATAGGTGCTAATGATATTAAAGGCCTCCTCGTCTATCATCAATTTCACTAAAATTATTCAATCACTTTTCCTCTTGATTTTAACAACCTCGTCCTTTAAATTTCCATCTATAATAATTGCCACTCCATTCCTATTTCTAGTCTTACTGGTATACCACATCTTGAATTCTGTTCTCTTTATCTATCTAGCCTTTTCTCTTACCCACTTAGTTTCTTGCAAATAAGCAATATTAATTATCCTTCTACTCATAGTATCTACAAGCTCTCTCAATTCACCAGTAAGAATCCCTATATTCTAAGTAGCTATGCGAATCTTATCGTGGACTAGCTTCTTTACCCGCACCTGCCCTCGATGCGAGAACCCTTACTTATTTTGTACCACACCCAGTCACCGATGTGGTACGCCACTAAGGATGTGATGACCCAACCCTTGCTTATTTCTCACTATACCCGGGATTCGATGCAGCGCTGTCGTTAAGAGGGTTACGCCCCGAAGAATATTCGGGTAGGATTCATTGTCATAGGGTTTGACTAGTTTTACGCTGGCCGTCAACCTATCGCAATCCCTCCTCCTTTATCCAAGCTTGGGACTAGCAGAGTAACCTCTGGCGGAGTTATCTAAAATAATAATAAAATTTCTAAATTATATAATTTTTGAAATATATATAAAAAGGCAACCAACTTAATATGGGGTTTAAATTTTCATCTTCACCATCTCCATAGCTTTGATAGACTTCATCTTCGTAATTTCCTTCTTTTTTCTAATTTGTCCTTTTCACTAGTATTAAAGAGATCTCTTTGCTTGTCCTCGCTTCCAGCTTCTCTTTAATGCTTGCCTTTCACTTTCACTTTTAGTGTAACTGTTTGCGAAATATTTTTTTATGGAGATCAGCAGAAGTGACTTGGCTAATTTCATAAATTTTGATTCCTACGTTCAAGCGATTTGGCTAAGAAAGAGACTCTATTTCTTAGACAATGGGTTTCTAGGATACTAAAGAAAGCTTCTAGTGGTTTAGTACAATTGAAATGTAATTATTGGGCATGAATTTGTTAATGAAAGCGATAAATAAAGCCGATAAAGCATGTAAAGAAATGATGCAAATAAAGTAATAAAAGCCGAACTTAAAATAGGAATTGAATTGAAGTTGGATTGTTGTTCCTTGACGTTTGAGTGTTGTATAATTGATAACTCTAGTCTTATTTGTACAAGAAAAACTAATCGAACCCCCTAAGCCTATCTATCACATTCTCTCTTAATTTTCTAACCAAGTATCCAACAATGTAAGAGCATAGCTAACAACCAGAGTGAGTTATAGCCCCCTGTCAACTGACTTGCTTGGATTTTTAGCAACTGATTTCTGCCTCAGCTAGTCTAAATAACAATTTTTTGGTGCCCCATATCTCCATTATCCCTTAGAAATAGGGTTTGACATTGAATGTAGTCTAGATGCACCAAACTACCATTGACTTGGTCCAACTTCGGCAGACCCAATAACTCTACTCAGCTAACTGACCCAATTTTGCATCAATGAGTCCATAAGCCCAATAAGTGTCTAAGCTTATTGAAAGACCAAATTTGAACCAGTTTGAATAGGTCTTATCTTTATCTTCACTTCTGAACCGTTTCCAACAGCTTTATCCTTTCAACTGAGATCCTAACCGAAAATCCTTATTTCAAAGGGATTTGAAACCACGCAATTATCCTTTATTATTTTTGAATAAGAATACTGGATATGACTTGATTTTAGTAACTAAGTGGCCTACTAAATTGGTTTTAACCTAGTTGACATAATTTGAATTAAGCCTAAATTCAATTAGCCGACCTAGTCCATTAGCTGAGTTAGCGCTTAGCTAATCAAAAATCATCAAATAAGCCCAAATGAATTCATCCCACACCATGCATAATTTTTTGTATTAACACTTTGCCCCCTACATCATTTAGGTATAAGTGCACAAAATACCTGAATCAATGCATCATATCCCTTTTTCAAATTCGAATTCTCCACTACCTTAATAAATTCTATTCACCAGCCTTTTCATTTGTCCAAGGGATGACGTAGAGCTCTTCAATCTATGATTTGAATTCAAATTTTCGTGATGAACCTGGCTTCTTTCTAATTATATGACTTGAAGAATTACTTTTCACCTTGCAACTTCTATTTGCTTCCAAATTCTCTAAGATTCCTTCTCTAAACCCCAAATTCACTACCTCTGCTATTTGCTTCCATGGCCTTTATGTGTAAACCTTCAAAGAAACCCTAGAGGTATCAAGGATGGAAATGTTAGGAGACTTACTCAATAGTCTTCTCATGCCCCCCCGATCCCTGCTCCTAGAGCAAAATGTCAAAGATCGTTAATCGAGCCTGAGCCTTTGACTAAGATATTTTTTGAAGAATCTCGTTTTTATTACTTAACAAATTCGGCCAACTGATCCTTTTTCTTTGTTTTTGCAGAAAAAAAAACTTAAAACTTATGCGTCTGAATCTGCCAAGACCCTCAGAATTCCAAAAGTGGCACTTCCAATTGCATCTTCATCCGCTACATCCCTATGTAATCTCTGATAAAGTTCTCAATTGGTATTTCAAATCTCCTAACCCCTTTTTCTAGCCCCATAATAAGAGACACATCTTGCATCTATATGCATTTGGAATTTGTTGAAAACCTAGTTTCTGGAAGATTTACTTTCCGATCCTAAAATAGCTGAAGCCCTTAAAGTGTCGATGTACAAGGTGGTTATGTTTGTTGATACTTCTTTAGTGTCTCCCTCTATGAAGGTAATCTTCAACCAAATGGCCTTGCTTTTCAACAATATTGCCTTTACTTACAAAGTTAACAAATAGCAAAAAGAGACCAGCATTTCTTAGTTAATGCAGTTAGTCGATCTTGAGGCTAGAAAGAGCACATTTCAAACTCAGTATGAAGTTTTTGAGAAGGATTGGCAAGAAAATCTTCTTGAAGAAGCTAGGATTACAAATAAATTGGAGGATTTGAAAAAAAAAGCTGGCTCGGATTCAAATTGAAATTTCTTCTTTTTAGCCTCAGCTAAAGTCAGGTATCGGCCAAGCTTAAAACTAGCACGAATGTAAGAATCAACTTATACAACAAAAACACTTCCCTGGATTCTAAGATTGCTTATATGATGCAAAAGAAGACTCTTTTGGAAAACGATCTAAGTGTTGGTGAAGCTAGTTTAGGTGAAGCCGAGAAATCATGGGCTCAACTGAAGGAAATGTTAGTTGAGGAGAAGAAGGAACAAATAGAAATTGTTTCTGATCCTACTATTGCACCCCAAAGCAAAGCCGATAGAGACCTTTCAGCTGAAGATCTTTCAATTATTAAAGATGTCAATCTTTTAGCAATAATTCTTCCATCGCCAAAGTGAAAAGACCTAGCCTTTCCTCGAAAAAACTTATGAATTATTTTTATTTTCCTAGGCTAAGACTCAGGTTTTATTCAGCTACATTAAGTTACTTTTTTTATTCAAGCTAAGTAGCTAGCTTGTGGCTACATTTTGGACTCATTTTAAAGTATCCCTTCCCAGATTGAAGGATGATAAAACTTTAAGTATTTTCTCATTGATGCTTCTGCTTAATTCTCCTATTTACATTTAACTAACTGATAAGCATCATCTATAATAACTTGATTAATAAAGGGTCCTTCCCAATTTGGTTATCATTTACTAAATTTAGGGATCTTTAGTTCCAATTGGTAAAATGATTTTTCAAACAAGGTCGCCTTCTATAAACCTCTTTGCCTTGACATGTTTATTGGCCACTTTTTTATTTATAACAGAAACAATATTAGAAAGTCATTCTACATATTTAGCATTGCATATGAATCCACCTTTCAAAAGCCTCTTTATTTGCTCTTTGATCTGTGATATCAATTTAGGATTATACCTTCTAGCTGGCTATTTATGAGGCTTAAAGTCTTCTTTTATCAGTAATTGATGCTCAACCAATTGTCTAGGTAACCCTGGCATTTCATAGTATTCTCAAGCAAAACAATCTTTGTTTTGTTTGATGAGCTCGATTAGCTGATATTTATCTGATTTTGCTAACAGGCTACTGACTCTTGTCATTCTCGGCTCTTTTTCAATACCCAAATTGACATCAATTAAAGGATCTTGAGCTTCAAAGCTGGGCTTCTCTTTTATAAATGGAGCCTTCAACTCTTATTCTTTTTGCATTTGATTTGTTAGCTGATCATGCTCTTCCTCATGTATCCCAAGCGTGATAAGGTTTGGATCCTCACTCCTAGTTTCATCTGAGAGCATAGTAAGCTGTTGTAGGATGTTCTTGACTAATTTATGGTTTTGGTCCATTAAAACCTTATAAGAAAGGTCGTGAATCAGCTTCAACTACTGACTGAATCTTTATCTGGAAACCCTTGGTTCGCGTACACTGGCTGGTTAGGAGTAATAGGTGGATGATGACCTAATGGCTAACTTACTCCATAACCTCATGGTATTTTGTACTGAGTTCCCTAAAATTCGGTTATTGGATATGGCAATTGAGTTGCAGCCAAACCTGGTTGTGGCATAGCACTAAACAATTATTGGGTTAGAAACAGTTAGTATAGATGGTAATCCAAGAGTACATGACACAGTTGGTGGTCTTCTAGCCAGTTGAATTTAGCTGTATTGAGGAATCGGTTGTGCCACAGTGGTTGATAGGTTTAATAACCACTTACCCTTTAGGTGTAACTAAGAAATGGACTATCTGTGGCTGCTGAACTGATTGCCCTCTGCTGAAAGAGGTTGCAGAATACTCTTTTAGTTGTTAGGAAGTCCTTTGAAGTTACTCTCGGACATTGTACACCTCATTGTGGATCATCGGCTTCACAATCTGGGCTAATTGTTTTGATATCTGGTACATCAAATCATTGAGTCCCAAATCTATCTGTTAACAGATAAAAGAAGTGGTCATCACTGTAGGCTAGGTAGACTTTCCTTCTCCTTCTACAGTTGGTGTAACAGTCCTCAGCTGAGGAGATGATACTCCTTCCACAAGCTGGTGTAATGGTCTTCAGTTAAGGAGATGGTGCTACCGAAGTAGGAATTTCCGTAGGTTGTGACACATGAGGATTGTCTTGTTTTCAGCCATCATTCTTCCTAGCTCTTGGTTGGAAAGTGTCCATATTAGATAAACTCTTCCTATAATGCAATTGCATGCGCCAATAAAAGTCATGACCAATAGTGAATCTCTTTAGAGATTAGTCGTTTTGGTCCCATCAGGTGTGCCAGAAAATATGTTTAAGAAATATTTTTCTATAAAGATCAGCCTTCAGCTAACTTCACAAATTTTGATTCTTACATTCAAGCAATTGGCTAAGAAAGAGAGTCTATTTCTTACACAATGGGTTCCTACGACTAATTAAAGCTCCTAATGGTATGGTACGATTGAAATGTAAGTATTGGGCATGAATTTGTAAATAAAGCGATAATAAAGGCGATAAAGCATGTAAAGAAATGATAAAAATAAAGCATGTAAAAAAATACTGCAAATAAAGTAATAAAGGTTGAATGTAAAATAGGAATTGAATTGAAGTTGGATTATTGTTGTTTGATGTAGGAGTGTTTTACAATTGATAACTCTAATCCTATTTATATAAGAAAAACTAGCTATTAACCCACTAAGCATATCTGCCATGTTCTCCTTTAACTTTCTAACTAAATATCCACCAATGTAGGAGCAACTGATTTTTAGTAACTAATTTCTGCTTTAGCAAGTCCAAATAACGATTTTCTAGTACCCCATATCTCCATTATCTTTTAAAAATAGGGTTTAACATTGAATGTGGTCTAGATGCACCAAACTACCATTAACTTGGTCCAACTTGGCAAATTTAATAACTTTACTTAACTGACTGACCTAATTTGTTTCAATGAGTCCATAAGCCCAATAAGTGTTCAGGCTTGTTGAAAGACCAAATTTGATCTGTTTTTTGCGCACTATAATACTTCATGATCTGTTTTTCATTATATGTTGACAAAAACCCCCAATTTGAACCCGAAGTTCTTTCTTCTTTCCCTTATTTGAATTCTTTTATCTATATCATTCTCACGAACTCCCTCTTGCCCATTCTCTTGCCTCTGTTCCTTGCTCTACCTCTATTGAGGTTTGTGTTAGCAAGATATTTCTTTAAATGATAGTTTGGGGTTACTACTTGAAATGTCTTTTCTTGCTATTTGAATTTTGCCTACTAGCTAAATAGTTTTTCCATATGGTGTGGTTGTTTGTCAAATCATTAAGTTACAGCTCTAACGGATATATAAGAGCTATGCTTGTATTTTACTTTTTATGCAAAAATCTAGTGGAGTCTTCTCCTCTATTCTCTTTCTTCTTTCTTTTCTCTTTTAAATAATCTAAAAAACCGTTTCCAATTGTTAAGACCTAACAATTTGGAATCAGAGCTTTGATCTTAGCCACCATGGTTAATCCTAGTAACCAAGCATTATAGCAATAGCTAAGCCAATAACTAGAAGAGCAACAGAGATTGGGTAAGCATAGGGCTATTGTCGACAGATGAATGTTGAATCAAGTAACCCAAGCTAGACTAATTGACTAAACGGTTGTACTAGATATGATAGATTATAGGAAGGATTTTAGAACCTTAATCGTAGATTGGACGACTTGTTCAATCAAATTCCACCTCAAACTAAAGCATCCACCTCAAACCCATATTATCAACCCTAACCATAAAACTTCCAAAATCACCTAATACCTGAACTCATTAAATGTAACACCCAAAAGAATGATTAAATTCTTCCAGATAACCTACCTTCAAGCTTGGAATGAACCTTGTCGCCATGGAAGATGCTTAAAATATGCTTACTCGACAACCTCGAATTAATCTCCCCAAGTTTGATGGAAAGAATTTCTCTAATTGGCTCTATAAGATCGAATAATTCTTTGAGGTGGATCAAAAACTGAATCAAGCTAAGGTGCTTTTGGCCTCTATTAACATGGAAGGAAGGGCCTTACAATGGTATAAGGCCTACATGATGGTAGTACCTGGAGGGAGGGTGTTGTGGAGACATTATATTGCAAACATATCACTGAGGTCTAGAAAATCCATTGATGGGGATCCTTTATCCAAATTAGTCAAACTCAAGCAGCTCAGATACTTCAAGATTACCTGGAATAATTCGAATACTTACTAAATAAGGTAACCTTACCTAAATTCCAAGCTGTTATTTTTATTTATTTATTTATTTTTAAGTGGATTGAATGAGGAAATCAAAAGTGCAGTTAGATGTTTTGAACCCAAACCCTGAATAAAACTACAAATTACATAAAACCACATAGTCCCTAAATAGTAGATATACTTTTCAAATTAAACCATGTAATCTCCTCTCGGCTTCCAAGCTTCCACCATTATTACTTGCATCCAAGTAGTACATTGTAAGGAGGTTCTAGTAACTCTATGGATCCAATAAAACCACAATACCCAAGCACACCTAGAACCAATTCTACAGTTAAGCTTATTAAGAGTTTATCTCAAAGGGAATGGGAGGAAAAAAAAGGCCATAGATTTATACGATAAGTGTGATGAAAAATTCACCCTAAGTTACAGGTGCAAGAAAGCTCAATTATTTCAGGTTTTGATTGATTTTGATATTAAGGAAGGTAAGGAATTAGATGAGCATAGTCATCTAATAAGTTAGGGAGGACTCTTACATGACCAGCTGAAAGAATGATAAAGGCATGGAATCTGTTGTAGGAGACCCTAACATTTCTTTCTATGCTATGCTGGGACTGGGAGATTGTAAAACCTTGAAACTACATACCCAGATTAAAAAAGCAAGCTGTAGTCATGCTGTTGGATATGGGTAGTACCCACAATTTTATTAATGTAACCACTACTAGATAGTTAGAGTGTAAATTGCAATCTATTTCTAAAATGAAGGTGATGGTGGAAATGGAGATGCAATTAGTGCTTAGGCCAGATGTATGTGTTTAAGCTGGCAACTTCAAGCTAAGAGATTCACAGTTGACTTTATAGCAATGCCTTTAAGGGGTTATGATGTTGTTTTGGGTATGCAGTGGTAATTTACTACACAAAAGAAAATCCTATGGGATTATGATAAAAGGCAACTAGAGTTTTAAAGGGGTCACAAAAAGGTTCTCTTAAAAGCAATATAAGAGTATTAAGGAGAGTTAAGTCAATGGAAGAGGATATCCAAACTAGTGCATCGGAGTTCACCTGTTGTAGTAGCAAAAACTACATAGCACAAGACCAAATCACTTAAAACTGGGTAGCTTGTTAAGTTATTGTAACATGGAGTAAGTCACAAATGAAGAGGTTAGGGGCCACCAACTTAAAGCACTATTGACTAAATTGTAGGTCATCTTTGCAGAACCTAAAGAGCTTTCCCTTACCAGATCCCATGATCCCATGATCACTCTTAAGGATGAATTTTAACCAGTCCAAATTAGATTCCTACAGATACTCTATAATCTAGAAAGATGATATTGAAAAACAAATTGATGGAATACTAAAGTCTGGAATAATAAGGAACTACACCAATTCTTTCTCTTCCCCAATTATGATGGTAAAAAAAAGGATGAGATTAGAAGGTTGTGTGTAAATTGCAGATAGTTGAATCAACTAACCATCAAGGATAAATTTCTTAGTGGTAGAAGAATTGATTAATGAGTTGCATGGAGTTGCATTATTTACCAAGCTAGAATAAGATCTGGATACCACTATATCAGCATGCACTCAAGAACTTCACAAGACTCCTTTCAGGTCATGCAATAGCAACCATGAATTTTTAGTAATGCCATTTGGGCTTACGAATGCTCCATCAACTTTTCAAAGCTTACTGAATGATGTATTTAAGGGTGAACTGAGAAAATTCATACTAATATTCTTTGTTGACATCCTAATCTACAATTAGATTGGAATTCACACTTGAGACATTTGATAAACACTTTCTAACTTTTGAGGAAACACTAGTTATATGTATGAAATAGAGTAAGTGCTCATTTGAGGCACATAAGGTTACTACAAGAAATTACAATATTTATGTTTGCCTTTCTGCATCTAGTAACCTAACACTGATTCTAAAGGCCAATAACTATTGAAAAAATATCAGATGTCTGAAGAAGTGCAGACATCGATAAGCAGAAGCAATACTATTTATGTCTATAATGCAGACGTAGAAAATGCAGGCCCAATTACTTAAAATGAAGAAGTAAATAGCTAATGCAAGATACTTAAAATGAAGATGTAGTTGCAAAAAGAATTATTTTTTAATATATATATTTTTAATTTTGTAATTTATACTAGTAAATACCTTATCAAAAGCATAATTTATATTTAAAAACAAACTTGTATATAAATAAAATATTAATTTATTGAAAATCATTCTAACATTTTTTACAATTTATCAAATATATAGTAAATTGATTTAAAAATCATTGCCTAATCCTAAATTTTTGTCATCTTGCTGACTAAAGTGTGAAGGGCCAGATGTGAGAGGTGTAATATGAAATAATTCAAATAAATATGTATAAGTTATACTTAACATGATATGAGTTTAACTTAAAAATTAAGAGAACTCTAATTAACTTGACCATTTTGTCTCTTGAACCCTATTTTACAAAGCTTTTATCTTGAAACTCTAACTTGGACATAAAATCCTCCAAACAGCATTCTGTTGCATTCTACAGGTCTTATTCATCCCTACAGTCATTCTAATATGCCTGAAAATCCCTAAAAGGACTTGTAAATGACTGTTTTACACCCCAAATTCTATTTTACAAAATTTTTGCTTTGAAACTCTAATTTGGATATAAAATCATAACTGTTGGTCCAAATGATATTTAGTTTTTTTCTCACAAGTCTTATTCATCATCATGGTCATGACCGGTACTTTTAAAATCCAAAAAGACTTATAAATAACAGTTTTTTTCCCACGACCATGCTAATACTTCTGAAATCTCGAAAAGACTTGAACTTGATTGCTTTACCCCCTAAACCCATTTTGCAAAGTTTTTGTTTTAAAATTTGTAATTTGGGCATAAAATCTTAATCATTGATCCAAATGGCATTACGTTTCTTCTTTCAGGTCTTATTCGTTACCATGGTCGGGATTGGTACTCCCAAAATCCCAAAAGGACTAGCCAATGATAATTTTTTCCCCTAAATCCTATTTTGCAAAACTTTTGCTTTAAAGCTCTAACTTGGACATAAAATCTTAACCATTGATCCAAACGCATTCTGTTTCTTTCTATATGTCTTATTTATTCTTACAATTATGCTAGTACTGTCAGAATCGTAAAGGACTTGTAATGTTTGCTTCCTAAACTCAATTTTGTAACGTTTTTGGTTTAAAACTTTAACTTGTGTATAAAATCCTGACTATTGATCCAAGTGGTATTCTATTTCTTCTTACAAGTCTTAATCATCCTACAGTCGTACTAGTCCTCCTGAGATCCTAAACTTGTAAATGACCATTTTGGCCCCCCAAACCCTAAAAATGCTAAATTTTAAGCACATAACACATTAACTTGCATAGTTTTTCCTTTGATCATCAAAATAGTGTTTTATTTTTTCCTACAAGTCTTATTAACACTATAAATGTTGTGGTATGGTCGTCTCATCCTAAGGACTTATAAATTACCTATTTTGGCCCCTCAAACCCTAAAAATATCATAACTTAGTTACACAACATATTAACTTGCATTATTTTTCATTGGTCATCCAAATGACATTATTTTTCTTCCTACAAGTCTTATTTGACACTACAGATGCTGCAATATGGTCGTCTCATCCTAAGGACTTATAAATGACTATTTTACTTCCCCGAACCTTAAAAAAGACTATGTTTTACACATATAACACATTAACTTGCATTGTCTGAAGTAGTGAACGACCATGTTAAGACTAGTTAAGATGTGGCAAGAAGCCTATACATGCATCAATTTTAATATTGATAATTAGTAGCCCTTATTCATCAATAACACACACTTTTTCATTTACGAGAAGCCATTGAACTTAATACCAACTATACCTCTCCTTTCTTGTTGATTTAGTATATGATTCCCAGCACAAAGGTCTAGTAATTATCTTTCTTTCAGTAAAGAATATCAAACTAGCATCAGTTCTGCCTATTTAATATAACACACAGAGTAAAATTCAAGTTCCTAACTCACCAAATAAAAGCTAAGTATAAAAACAGAAACACATGATACAACTTTTAATTGTATAGACAGTTTCTGGATTCTTATATGAGAATATCTTATGAAATGGGAATAAGCCATGCAACAGAACATTCCAATCTGTAAAAGTTATAGTTTTATATTTTTGAACTTTTTCTCCATATATAGGACTCATAATTATGTACAAATCTCCCTTCTTACCAACCAAAATGAGGGGATAATTTTCATTAAAATGTCCTTATTGCATAAAAAATCTATGTTTGAAACCTCTCTTCTTATCATTCATTCTTAGTAACATTAACTCTTACATCCCTTTATTGATCAATTTCACATAGTCTCAGTACTCAATATCAATCTATCTGAACACAAAAGTACCTTTCAGGTTCAAGCACTTCAACTCTACAAACTACTTAGTTTACATAAGAAATGAATTTAAAGTTTATACAATTACATCTCATTACCCTAAACATCAGGACATTTCCTTGAACTTCATACCTATCTCTCTAGTTATTCATATGACTCTACAAAATAACAAAGGGAAATCAAAAGAAAATAGCTAATGTCGTTTTACAAAAAGAAGCATTTTGAAATTCATTGCAATTTCTAGCTTTGCAATATCCATCTTAGCAAAACAATTCTAGCTACTACATTAAACCTGTTAGGAGGATTTGCAGTTTAAATCAGTAAAGTTTTAACTAGGATTTTGTCTTTTAATCTAATTATAGCTTTATATCAGAACTTCAACTTCGCAACTACTCTGAGTCACATTGAAACTAAAAACAAGCTATAACTCAATTAAAAACATTAGCAACAAAAAGAACAAGATATACCTGAGGGGCTTAGATGAAGGGGAGGACAAAGCTTGGGATCGAGGGGGCGTTGGATAATGGCTCAAATAGGTCTAGGGGAAGGTAAAGAGGTCAACAAAGCTCAAAATCAGCAATGGATGAAAGAAAAGAAAGAGAGGGAAAGGAGCACGATCTGGGGATTTAACAGGGAGATGCAAATACCAATTATTTAATAAAACATTATTGTTCATTTATGTCTGCAACTCCAAGCTCATATAAGGGTGGGAAATTTGGTGCCAAAATTTAAACAATTTATTCATCTGTGTTATACTTTTCAATATCTACATTAAATTTTTTAATTTTTAATTTTTTTACATTCTATCTGTGTCTACAACATTGCAGACGTAGACAGTAAAAGTGCAAACACTGATAATAGTTATTTGTGTTTGCATTTTCTAAGTTGGTATAATAATTGACGCAAATAGAAAATTTTCTTATATTGGATGGAATACTTGAGGCATATTATATCTTGCAATGAAGTACCTTAAATTGTCAAGGAACTGAGGGGGTTTATGGGGTTAACATGCTACTATAAGATGTTTATAATAAATTTTAGTAAAATAGCTAGACCCTTAACTGAGCTACTCAAGCATAAGTTTGGGTGGATAGTTATTTGTGCAACACCTGTTTTGGCAAGGCCAGATTTTAGAAAATCGTTCTATGTTGAAACATGTGCTTCAGCTCAAGGAATATGAGCAATACTGGGACAATTTAGGAAACCATTAGCTTATATTAGCAAACCATTGTCCCTCAAATATCAACAACTGTGTGTTTATGAAAAATAAATGTTGATTATAATATTTGCTGTTACAAAATGGAATTCATATCTGTCTAACATACGTTTCATTATCAAAACATACCACCATAGTACGAAATACTTGCTAGAACTAACTACTCTAGCCTAGCAGGATTGACTAGCCAAGATGATGGGGTATAAATAGGAGATAAGAAATTGGAAGAGGAGTACAAATAAAGCTGCAAATATTATCAAGAAGGCTTGTAGGGGAAGTGAAAGAAGAGGTAGCGTTGATGGCAATTAGTGGCCACCACTAAGTTACTACATTTGGTCCAAAAGACTAGAGACAAAGACCCCTGGTTGTAGAAATAATTCTAGATAAGCAACAATAGAGACCCAACTATCCAAATTTTACTTAGGAAAACAACAAACTCATAAGGAAGGGCAAGTTGGTAGTTGGAGCATACCTACACTTGAGAAAGGAACTTCTAAGATACTTCCATGATAGTGGCTTAGCAGAGTATTCAAGGTTACAATCCACAATAAGCAGGTTGCAAGCAATGTTTTATTAGAAAGGTATAAGGAAAGACATTAGACAACATTTAAGGGATACTTAATATGTCAAAAATTTAAATATGTTCACTCTACTACCCCTGATTTATTATGGCCTCTTCCTATTTCAACAAAAATCCAGTTCAATTTAGCTATAGAGTTTGTAGAAGGATTCCCCAAATTTCAAGGAAAAAAAGTTATATGGTTAGTCATTGACAGACTTAGCAAGTATGTACACTTTATTCCCATTTCTCATCCCTATACTATCATTACTGTAGCTCAGCTTTTCCTTGATAATGTGTTTAAATTTGCTTGAGTCTATTATATTTGATTGAGAAAAGGTGTTTATGAGTAAATTCTAGGGAGAATTGATGTCCAAATTAGGGGTGAAGCTCAAGATGTCCACTGCATACCATCCACAGATAGATGGTTAATCAGAAGTCCTTAATAAGTGCTTAGAAACTTAGGTGTATGATTGCGCTAACAAACTTAATAATTGGATGAACTAGTTAACCTTAGCTTAATGCTTATATATTACCAACTACTATTCAAGTATACATTCTACCCTTTATAAAGTAGTATATGACTAGTCACCCCTTTTGCACTTGCCCTACATTCTAGGTGATTCTATTAATGAAACGGTGGACATATCTCTTACTGCCATAGAATCCATTTTGAGACTATTGAAATACAATCTCAAAAGAGCTCAAGATAGAATGAAAGCTCAAGTTGACAAGCACATATCTGATAAGGAGTTTGATGAGGTTTCTTAGGTTTACTTGCAGCTGCAGCCATATAGGCAAATGTCTGTTGCTAAGAGGCCATTTTACAAACTGGCCTATAGATATTTTGGACTCTTTCAGGTGATTAGGAAAGTTGGCAAGGTCACTTATCAACTTGATCTACTAACCACTATGAAGATTCACACTATATGTCGTGTATCCTAGTTCAGACAACACATAGGTAACTTGCTAGTGCAGTATGAGTTACCTCAGTTCAGTGAAGAAGAGGCCATTGTATTACAACTAGTATCAGTGTTAGACAAAAGGTTTATTAAGAAGAAGAACAACAAGGCTATCACTTAGGTATTGGTGCATTGGGCCCATTCATTTCTAGAGGATGCAACTTTGGGAGATTATGCTAGGTTCTCTCAACAATTTCTTGACTTTGTTCTTAACAATTAAGGACATGTGTTATTTGTCAAGGGTAACTATTAGCAGCATATTTCTTTAGGTAGTTTTGGGTTATCACTTGTAAGTGAGGAGTGAATTTTCTTTTCTTGTTATTGGAATTATATCTGTTAGCTAAACGGTTTTGTCACTTGATCTGGTGGTTACCCAGATTATTTTAGTTACAGCTCCAACTGATATGTAGGAGTCTATGCTTGTATTTCATTTTTATGCAAAAATGAATCTTCTCCTCTATTTTCCTTCTTTTTTTTCTTCTCTAGTCAAATATCTAAATAACCATTTGCAATTGTTAAGACCTAACAGTTTTCCACCACTGCTCAAGTCTTTCTTCTCTTGTTACCACCAACAAGTAAGTTCAAGGGTGTACTATATCTAGTTCAATTCGAAATGTTTTGTTTGTTTTTGTTTCTAGTTTATTCTTCTAAATTCTTATATTTTTATGCAAATTATGTGCCATTCTTTATTGGTCTTTCATTACAGGCGAGTAAATGGTTTGTCACCCAATTAACAAGGGATTTAGAGTCTCTCTCTGATCCATCTCTAATTAGTCGAGGATTAGAGAAGAATTTTTCCCTTGCTAAATTACATAAATAAATTATCATTTTCTTGTAGTGGCATATCAAACCTAGATGTGTTTTTGTAATTTGGTATGGTTTTTAGTTTACTTTTTTAATTTTTATAATTTATTTTTAAGGTTAAATTATACTTTTAGTTCATATATTTTAAAATTTGAGTTAACTTTCAATTAAGTACTTTAAAATCAAAAATGCGAAGCTTTGTTCATTTCTTTACAAAGAAAAAAAAAATGATGGATTGAATTAGTAAATCATAAATTCAACACTTCAGAAGCTCTTTTTACCTTCAAGTTAGATTTTAAGTCTAATATTGGACAAAAACTTTATTGGGATGGAAAACAAAAATATTTATAGCAAAATAAACATAGATTAGAAAAGCTCCTTAAGAAATAAAAAAGAAAGAAATTTCTTTTCATCTATATTTTCTAGATGCAAGTGTGAAAATTACATCATCGGATTCCACTTTACAAAAGAAAACAATTCAAGAGTGGTACAAGAAAATATTCTCCCTAAGAACAATTACAGAAGAAAAAAAAAATATAAAAAACCTGATGTCATGGAACATGCCTATCAAAGAAATAATTAATGTATGATAAGGGCTTACAATTATAGTCATATGAGATCGTCCAGCCTAAGGGAAGTCAGTTCTTCCTGCAATCTTAAACTACTTTCCTAAGCTAATATTTTTTTTTTTTTCAAGGCTGAATTAAACTTTTAGGAAAAAGAGACAATATATATTAAAAATTAAAAAAACTTAAAGTTCCTCTCTTCTCTCTCCCCACTACCACCATCACCAATAGGGCACTTCCAAGAACCTTTATTTACCTCAGAACCAGGCTGAATTAAAATTTAAAAAAAAAAAATATATATATATATATTATATTATATTAAAAATTAAAAAAGAAAAGAAAAAAAGAAAGTGCCTCTATTCTCTCTCCTCACCACCACCATCACAGGACATTTCCAAGAACTTTTATTTACCTCTAGATAACACACATCTGATTAGATCATTATTAAACTAACGATTGTGTTAGACAAAACATAATTAATTTACCTTTAATAAATTACAAGTATTAAGAGAATAAATTAACATCCAAAACAAAACAAAAACCATGTAGGTTTGATTTGCCACTACAAGAAAACGGTAGGTTAACCATGTAAGTTAGTGAGGGACAAAATATTCTCTATTCTTCGACTAATTAGAGAAGGATTAGAGAGAAACTAGTTACGTTGGTAGCTACAACATTTGATGAATTTGAAAAATTGAACAATGATTGACATGAGTTGTCTTTGTCCTTAAGATTTCTATTACCCTTACCGTAAAGGTTTGTTAAAGGTTACAGGCAATACGTCTCCAGGATATATGTTGAAACATAGAAAAACAAGTTTTCTATGATAATAATTCACAGAAGAAATCTCAGAAAAACTTCTGTGTGGAGGTTGAAAAACAAGATAAGAGAAGGATATACTTTTTTGCACATCTAAAAAATGTAGAGACTTTTCATATTATTTAAAAAACCATCAGTTATAGAAAACTGTCTGTAACATATTTAATTTTGTAATTATTTTGAGAATAATAATAGTCTCAGACATTATTTTCTATTAAGTGCATATGAATTCTTTTGTAATTGCAGAATAAATTAAAAGAGCCTTCCCTTTAATTCCACAAGTAATTATGAGATGCAACATTTATGCTAATATCGATCTTATCAATGTAGAACAAATAAAAATTAGTCTTGCAAACTATACATCTCTACTGATGTGGATATTACCTACGCAAGCGCATATATCATCTTCAAGTAATATAAAGTAAGTAGAGATCATTCCCAGAAGGATTTTTCAAATATTATGCTAAGTAAAAAAATTAGCAATTCCAATTTTATTTAAACAATTGAGACTTGGGTAGATTATGAACTAATTATAAATTAAAATCAAATTAACCAAAAAAAAAAATCAGAGATAAACCTAGAACTACAAATTCCCTCAACAATTCACTTGAATTATTATTGTCGTGTCTTGCTTAGTTATGGCAAAGAATTATTAACCCAGGATTCTCATTCAATTATAAGCATATTTCTATGTCTTATAAATATATCTTACATAATCAATTCATTATATTTCTATGTGAATTAAACTAAACAAGTCATTAAGACATGACTTGATTTGGCTACATAAGGCATATAGGTATATTCCTATCCTATACACAAATCAAACTCAACAACATGTATTGAATTTAGATAAGTTCTAATTCATTCAAGGTTCAAACTAAATTTCCCTTTCCAAGTTTCCTAATTCAATCTAAAAGATGGCCAGTCAATTAAAAGCATTAAGCACAAAATGAATTAGATAAATCATATACCTAAAACCTAAATAATCCATACATAACATAATATCAAGCTACTTATTGAGTTCTAATTGCAATTCTAGAAAGGAAACTACTCCATACTACTTAGGGTAAACATGGATTCAACAATAATAAACATCAAAAGAATACAATAAAAGTAAAGAAGGAGTAGAAATTGAGAAAGCTATGAAGATTGTCGATCTTGAAGCTCATATGATCGTTGCCCCTCTTGCTTTCGTTCACATTTGACAAGCTCTCATACTCTAGAAAAGCATTGCTAACTTCTGTCTCTAATTGTGTATAGTCCCTCTTTTATAGGCTTAAAAACTCTCAATTTCACTTCAATTAGGACTAAGAATTGAACCAGCGCGGCAGCCTTAAAAATCGATGAGTTTTGGACCTTGGCAAGGGTTTAGCGCCGTAGCCTCGAAAATCGATGAGTTTTGGACCCTTAGAAGTGGGCTTAGTGCCGTGGCCTTATCTTTCTAGCGCCTTAACGTAAGGGGCTTTTGGTAGTAACATGCTATTTTGCGATTTTGAGCCTGAATTCACTTCCAATTTGACTTTCAATAGGGACTCTTTTTAAAATTAAATCTCCAAAACACACAAACTAAGTTATTATAAGTTAGAATTCATATAAAACACCTAAACAAAGCCTAAATCAACTATGATTCATCATCCTAATACGATAAGGACTTTAATTAAGATTTGACTAATAACTAAGCAAAAACCAACTAAAGCTCTAGAACATAGCTAAATTAATGAGTAAAAGAATGTAAAACAACTTAATTTTCAAGAGTTATCACACCCCTAAACTTAAAGTTTGCTCGTCCTTGAGCAAAAGAAAAACAAAAACACAAACCAAAATCTAATAGCCCAAAAGATGATCACATTAACATAATGAAATCCCAATCATGCTCTCAAAAGTTTCACATGAACTTGACTAAATGTCAACCATAAGTATGACTCAAATTCATGATTCAATTTAAAATCAAGTATCAAATTCAAATGGATTTCTACTATGTGTGTTATAATCTTTAACAAAGGAATGCATGCAATCCAAATAAGTTTATGTCTAAGTAAATCCATTTAGCATTCAAACCTATAAGTGTACTTTTCAACTCTCTCTCCACTTATGTAGACTCCACTAAGTCAAGGATTAATAGGTCTTTATTAAATGCTAGGGTAATGATATGATAAAAGAAATTTTAAGGCTCAAAATCACCTTAAGCACATTATTCATTCTAAGACCTTTGTTGAACTTTCTTCACATCCCAATACACCCATACTTGGCTTCCACTTTTCTTTTATCTCCCATATATTCACAATTTTTGTTCAGCTCTTTCCTTTCTTCTTTATTTTTTTATTTTTATTTTTTTTTCATAATTTGATAGAATTTTGATCATAATTCAAAAGAATTCTCATACCCCCAAACTTAAAGTTAACATTGTCCTCAATGTTACAATAAAGAGCATGAGGTATGGAAAACATCCTTTATACTTGGAGCACACATTCCCTTCTTAACAACTCCATGACACACCCATAACTTTTTTCATTCTATTATGAAGAATGAGGTGAACTTGGAATACAAATTAACTTTGTTTTTTCTTCTTTTAACTTCACCCTTTCACTTCTTTTTTTTTTTTCCTTCTTTTTTATCATCATATGAAGTCCATAATCTTCCTAGAAAGATCAACATACATAGAGGTGAAGGGTGAAAAGGAAATTAAAAAGGGATTGGAAAAAGTTAATGTGGTTGAACAAGAAAATATCAAATTAGGCTCAATAGGGTAAACTAGGGATACAATATATTAAGGTTGACATGAAAAGCTCAAACGGTCCAAATATGGCCTAAATCGTATCCCTAACTTAGCTTTGTCTAGGATTTTGTCTCAAGAGAGAATCAAATAAATTTATAAGGTTCCTAACTAAATAGGAACTTCCTAATCATAAATGGTCTCTAAATAGGCAAAAAAATTCCCAAGAAAAATATCAAGTGCATAAAAATGTTTGAAATCACATCCTACAATGCTACTAACTCATAAATTTAACATGAATGTCAAGAGCATGTGAAAATTAACATATTATCATAGGATAAGGGATTTCATCATAAAAGAATGTTACCATCTTAGCTAACTAAACAACCTAAGAAAAACTACAAGCATCAAACATCAAAACATAACAACCTAACACCCCTAAACTTACGATGAACATTGTATTCAATGTTAAAAATATTCAAATGAATAAGGATAGAAATACTCCCTAAAATTTAAGCAAGATAGAAAGAATATAATTCCTTATTCACATTGTACTTGAAGTGTCCAAGCTTAAAAGGGAGTTGTATGGGGTCAAAAAGGAAAAACGGGCTTGCTGAGGTACTGGTTGTAACACCCCCAAAATTAATACCTAGAATAATTATAAGATAAGTAATTATCTTATGAGTTAAATAGGATTAAAATTTAATTACATATTATTTCATGTATAGGAATAGTACTTGTAAGTATAAAATACGTATAAAAAATATGTATAGGATACGTATTAGAATAAGAATAGTATATACATATAAAAATACATATAGGATATGAGTACTATATATGTATAAAATACACTTAAATACATGAACGTATATACATATACATACATGTATATACGCATATAAAAAGTAAGGACACGTGTAGGCATTGGAACAAAGATAGAAAAATGTTACATGGTGGTATAGAAAGAAGAAGATAAAATAATAAAATATAGGTTTCTTGCTGAAAAAGGAAATGTGATTGATTAGGTGTAAGAAGGAGATTATGTGTGGTGATTTGTAATTAATGAAGGGACTTAGTTGTAAGAAGGAGGAGAAATGTGGAAAAGTTGTAATAATTAGGAGGTCATGTGGAAGAAAGTTAGGACATAAAGTGGACAAGTAATAATTAAATAATCTAAACTATGGAATAGGAGGAAAACAAGTGTTAGGAAGAAAATACACATGTCAATTTAGAGAATGACTTGTAAGTAGTTGTAATTTTAGAGAACTAAAAAGGTAAAATAGGAAATGAAAAATTTTCTCCTAAATCTTAAACCTTGGCCATGCACTATATATAGGAGGGGGGAGGTAGTGACTGAAAGGCATAGGAAAAAGTGTGCACTAAAGTGAGAGAAAATAAGAGAAAAAGTAAGAAAGTAGAGAAAGTGAGAGAAAAAGTGAGGAAGTAGAGAAAAAGTGAGAAAAAAAAAGAAAATGAGAGAAATAGTAAGAAATAAAAGAAAAAGGCAAACCGTGAGCTAGGAAGGTGAAGGAGAAAACCGAGAGGAAATATGAAGAATGAGGCATAGGAGAAAAAGAAAGAAAATAAGGCTAAGGGTATCTGGCAAGTATTCTTGCATTTCTTTGTTTTATCATTGCTTTGAAAGCTACTTCCTTGTTACTCTTATATTCTTCAAGCTACTATTGCATCTTTCATGCATATGAAATGGCATGTTTTATGAGAAAATAAGTTATGTGTAACCAAAGAAAATAAAAGGTGTGGAATTTGCATGGTTTTGGCACTTGTAGTCTATCTTGATATTATATTGCTCAAACTAAAGAATGGATCCTATCTAGAGATAGTACAATGATGTGCCGAAAGTCTTGTAGGGCGATGTCTCATGAGATGGCACTCAGATGTGCTGTAAGTCTTGAAAGGCGATGTCTCATGAGATAGTACAATAATGTGCCTGTAAGTCTAGAAGACGATGTCTCTTGTATCTAGAAGAGGTAGTACAATGATGTGCCGAAAGTCTCGCAGGGCGATGTCTCATAGGATAGCACTGAGATGTGCCGTAAGTCTTGTAAGGCGATGCCTCGCTTTGCATATTGGCAAGAAAGGTCTACAATGGGAAATGAGGAAATGAGGAAAAAGGCTAATTTGCATTACACATTCCTATATTTCTAAAACTGCCATCATGAATCCTTCGTTGTCATATATGAATGATTGTTAAGGTTTGACTCACTTTCCTTCATCTTGATGTGCAGATTAATTAGTACTATGGATGCGTATTGTTTTCCTTGGAGAAAGGCAACTATACAGCCTTAAATAATCTTCTGCACAAACACAAAAAAAATTATATGAGGTGAAGGTTACTGCATGTTCTTTCTTGCGTCTAGATGTATCCTCAAATTGTCAATTGTGTTTGTATTCGTACAATTTGCATCTGCATAGGATAGATGCAGATAAAGCCATTTCTTGTAGTGAAACTGGCCCAGTCTGAAGTCTGAAGTCCCAAACCCTTACAATTTCTTTCTTCTATCCTAGAATAATAAGTAAACATGATCTTCTGGGTCCTTATCTAATTCAAATAATTTTGTTCTCAACTACTGATCAGTAGCAGCATAGCGTACCATGTACAAATTATAATAACCTTAATCTTCAACAAGGTGTCATCCCCTATATTTATATCTCATCTACATGTTTTAGATCATAAAAATAAGCACACCTTTGCTTTTAGAATTCCGTTCTCGAAGAAAAATAATAATAATAAGTAAAGCAAGATTGAACCTTATAACTTAATAGAACAAGATTGAAAAGAAGAATGTGTTGCATTCGAATAGGAATGTCCAAGAAAAATTGAAGATTTGAAGGATACATAATTACGATGTAGTAAGTATTTAATAAATTAAATATTTTATCATTAAAATATATGAAAATCTCAAATACAAAATTATTGCAATTACTGAATGGGCCCTAAGATGAACTTAATAAAAAAAAAAAACTTTGACGCAAGTCTGAACTAAGTACCATAGCTTATGGTCCAAAAAGATCGTCTTATTTCAGCCGCATCCTCTTATTTCAGTCGAGTCCAACCGAGCTTTTATGAATTCTAGACACGTGAACTCGGTATTTCATTATGTAATGCAGGAGTACGATACTAATTATTGTTTTTAAGAAACTGTTTAAAATTAGATAATAAATCATCTTGCAAAAATCACCCTGTAATAGCCTAATAGGCCCACTCTACTGTTTTTAAGAAACTTCCACTTTCTTAGGAAGCATTCCAAGTCTAATTCCTCTAACCAGTGCAGCTACTCATTAGACCCATTTTTTTATTTCAATAATCTTGCAATTTATCCCAATAATCTTGCAACAGGAAGCCAAGAAACAAATTAGACCCACTTTTTAACTTCAATAGCTCCTCCCTTTGATTTTTTGCAACAGTAACCTATAACAAGCAATGCAGTTACCAAACACTATACCCTACCGTAATTAGAGAAATAAAGAGAAACCTAGGCTAAAGAGAAACTACCTTTTAAGATACATTCTTCCAATTCAGCACTCAATTGTTGTGTATTTAAACTAAATTAAACATAAGTTAACTAGGGCTTGGAAGAATTGGGTAAAATTGAAATACATATTTGAAATGGAGCAAGGAGCTGGACGGATTTGAAGGAAGAGCACGGCAGTTATGGGCTAGCTAGATGACGGCAGTAAGCAGGATGGCGATGGCAGCTGAGGTACGACCTCTGCTAGACAGAGTTTGGGAACGAAGAAAGAAATAGAGGAAGCAGAGAAGGAAAAACTGCAATATAGGATTTAAACATGGAAAGTTATATGCGTCTGTACATGCAAACGAATGTGCATTAATATGCAGACGTGAATACAACTTTTTTTTATAACATTAACGTTATCATATCTACGTCTGCCATTAGCAGACAGGAAAACAAATAGATAATTGCTTTTGTCAATATAGACGTTGAAAATAAAATTGCAAACACATAAAAGTTCATTGAATATGACATCAAAATTAATCAGTTTTAATGTCTGCATTAACGTTATCACCGTCTGAAATTTAATTATTTCCGCTATTATTTAAGTCTGTAATCTTCAAGACATAGATAGTACATTTACAGATTATCTGAGTCTATCATAAAACAGATGCAAATATGATAAATTCTTATAGTGCCTGCTAGAGTTCAACCAAAAAAGTAATATTTATACATAGATCACAAACAAACCTATAAATCTAAATTATCCAAATAACTAAAAAAGATAAGATTTAAGAAACAAATACAAATTTATTTATTTCAATAAAAGTTACAATCTATTTATGACATTATAATTACAATTTATTTATGAGGTAATACAATTAATGTAATATACTGTTTGGGTACATTAATATGAATAAGCTATCACGGAGCAACTATGCTTTTAACTCAGTCTCCATCAAAAGTTCGCTTACTAATGACTTTATATCTCCATTTGATGGATACTGTAAAAGCAATAACAAAGTCAGGTTTCAAATGAATATGATAGAAATTATTTAACATATATGTAACAATTAATTAAACGTAATATATATATATATATATATATAGTCTTATTGCCCAGGCTTACATCATGTGCTTAGGGGGCTCTTTTCTTTTTTAATAAAATATAATATAATTTTTATAATTAATTACATAAAAATTTATCAAGTATTTTAATTCATTTGATTTAAAACAAAATTGATTTAGAAGTTCAAGCGAGAGAGAATGTGAAGGTATTTATTTATTTTTTATTTTTTTTACTTATTTATTTTTTTATGGTTGCATAGAGAAAATAATTGTCCGGAATTTTACTTTATTTAGAGGAGAGAAATAAATTGATAGTTATTAAGAAGTTAGTTTATTTTTTTTTTTATTTAATTAAAGTTAATAAAAAAATTTAATGAGATATTATAAGATGAGAACACAAGGGATTACCCCCTTTAATAATAGTATATATATATATATATATATATACAATAAAATATGTACATAATTTAATATTATTAAATTTCAAAAAGAAAATTAAAAACTGATAGAAATTCAATTATAAATTAGTCAGAATTATACCTTTTTCGTCTCTGCAAGTTGTTTGAAACGCCAAAAAATTTCATCGATTTTCTTTTCGTCAAAATTATAACCAAGCTAAAAGAAATAAAAGTATAAATTAGTCAAAAGGTATATATTATTCATTTAAAAAGCAAACATTATATATTATAAAATAAATATAATTATTAACATACCTCAACAAGGCGAGATTTTAATGCGTGGCGACCACTGTGAGAGAAAAGAAAATATAATTATTTAATTCATTTTAATTCTCCAAACTGAGAAGTCAAATGAAATAAGAAAAGATTTAAGAAAAAAAATGAGAATGTTGTAAACAAACAAATTTATTTCTAAACCTGTGCTTTCCAAGGACGATGCCACCGTCATTGGATTGGAATAATCCAATATCTTCAGGTGACATTATTTGATACGTACTCTTGTTTTTTAGGATCCCATCCTACAAATGCATACACCAAAAATTCACTAATAAATGCAAGTGAAGTTTATATGCAAATATATATATATATATATATAAAATCACCTGATGTATGCCACTGGCATGAGAAAAGACATGTGCACCAACAACAGCTTTATTTTTTTGTATAGACAGTCCTGTAAATTCTTCAACCTATATAAAAATAATATGATTTCATTTTAAATTATTGAGAGGAGTTGTAAAAAAATTGAAAATAATATTATATATTTACCATTTTGCTAGTTTTACTGATATGCTCTGGATTGATTCCTGTATGTAGTCCTCCCAGTACGTCATGACCACGACACTTGATTGCCATTACAAACTTCATTCGAAATTGTAAGCAATGAGAAATAGAAAATAATAAAAATAATTTACGATAAAATATGTTTAAATAGTGAAAAAATTATGATTTTACACCATTAAAGTCACTTTTATGATTTACTCATTTATAATTAGTTTGATTATAAGATATAGTCAACTATCAAGGAGCATAAATATGCAAGTTTTTTCTGTGTAATCAAATTATTTCACTCACATAATACAAAATTATTATTTAATTCAAGTTGATATATGAGCTTAGGTTACTAAAAAAATTCTATATATAAATGCTTATATATTGCCGATGAGGTGGAGGTTGGGTTGACACCAAGGGGGAAAGGTGGTAACTCTTTAAGAAAAAGATGTGAGAATCTATCTTAACCTCATTATCAATTAGCCTTCTTCTAGCTATTTACTTCTTTCTTTTATATTTATTTTGCATATTTTCCTTCTCTACCTTGCCTTCTATTGCAGAGCATGTTTGATTACATAACGAATTCAAGAAGAAGGAAAAAAAAAAAACACCTAAATTATGAAATTATTCAAGATTTAAGCTCAATATTAGCTTACCTTATCTCACCACCCCAATCAATCAACCGATCTCATTATCTTCCTTTCAACAAAAAAACTCAAGTTTTTTATTTTTTTTATTTTTTATATGTCCCTAAGTACGTACTCGAAAAACCTTGCATAATATGTCCATGAGCACGGTCTTAGGAAGTACAATCTGTTACTTGTTATACGTCACCTCACACATACTCTTCATATGTCCCTAAGCACCCTAAGCACATACTTGGACTGCACTACGTGAGATGCCTAAACACGGTCAAGGGAAATACAACCCCCTACCCGTTACATGTCACCACGTACTAGAACAAGTATATCTATGGGTGACGCTTATCAATTTGGTTTCCAAACTCAAACTAATTTTGAGTTAACCATCTCGAGTTTGAAAAGTGGTATTAGAGTAAATCGCTCTTCTTGATTTACTATTTTATAATTAGCTTGATTATAAGAGAGATTTACTCTACTATCTTTAGCTGTATTCTAGGTCAGATTCGTTATGTAGTCAACTATCAAGTAGCTATATATATATATATAGGCTTTTTCCATGTAATCAAATCATCTCATTTACATATAATACAAAATCATTATTTGATTCAAGTTACACAAATAAGATTTTGGTAGATATGATATTATTGATAGGTAATTTTTTTTTATTTGTAGATTTTATAATATAAATATTAGCATATTATATATTAATTTTCCTTATTTAGTGGTCAGTGTGTCTAAGGTCGCACATCAAGAAATTATCTCGGAAAAACCCATCAAAATGGACCACTTTTAAAACTAAAATTGGAAATTGACCAAAATTGGTACTTCGTGGATTGAACCTGAGAAGTATGCCAACTCATCTTGTCACATCCTCAAGTCTAGCAGAAGAAAAAAAAATGAACAGTAACTTCGTGGTATGGTGTCACAATCCAAGCTTGTCTAATGCATGTCGCACATGATCACTTGTCTTGTGATGGGCACCATTATGGGTAGCCAGGCATGTGTCATGACATGGTGGTATTTTTGTAAATAAGTCAGTTCAGGCAACTAGGAAAAATGATGTCTCCTCCTGTCCATAAGGACTATGGCTAAAAAAACTCTTTAGGGGGAGGGTGTAATGTGAGAAAATTCAAAGTTGTAACATGAGCCTGTCAGATGATTGTCAAAGGTCATGGTGTTGCTTATAATTCCCCCTACACCAAGCCATTTGCCCATGTCGTTGCCATGTCGAGGACATGTTGTTCGTATTTTGCTAGCATTGTAATTTGATAGTTTTTCAATTAATAAGAAGTTGAAGCATTTTCTTGCAAACAGTGTTATATTTGCTTTCCTACTACATTTTGCTTACATCATTGTGCACTAGCCTTGCGGGTTGACACCCAAGGGGTATTGGAGAAGCTGACTTGCTACCCACGAGGGGTTAGCAAGTGCTACACTAACGTCTTTGCATGCTAGCAAAGTCGGCTCATGTCAGTTGGTATCAGAGCTAAGTTCTGAACCGCTAAGGAAGTAGCAGTTGATTGTTATCATGATGAAAAGTATGATGAATCAATAGAAGTTTGATTGGATTGACTCGCGGCTGGGCAAGCTTGCTAGAGTGTCTGACTCCATGATAGAGATACGGGCATTATTGAAAGAGTTTGACTTACCCCAATTGATTAAAAGGGTGACTACTCTTTAAGGACTTGTCAGTAGCGTGCGGGCACTCAAGGGGAGTAAGAATGTCCAAGGCACGGGTGACAATGCTACTAGGCTTGAGAAGTGAGTTAGTAGTATTGACCAAGCCCAAGCACAACTAGAGGGTGTAGTCCACACTATGCATGTTGAATTTTTGGATGATATAGCCATCATGAAAGATGAACTTGGTGAGCTGAACACCAAGGTCAACATCACCATGAGAGCGGTGGGTAATGACAACCATAACCCATATGCTGAGGGTGTAAGGCAACGTCAAATGAAAGTTCCTAAGCCTCCGGCTTTTGGATGGGCATGAGATGCAAAGGAGTTGAAAAACTTTCTATTTGACATGGAATAGTACTTTCAAACAATGAGAATGGATTCAAAAGAAACAAAGGTGACAACAGCTATTATGTACCTTTCTGGAGATGCAAAACTCTGGTAGAGGACCAAATATGTTAACATACAAGATGGTAAGTGTGTAATTGACACCTTGAAAGATTTGAGACAAGAACTAAAGGCCCAATTCTTTCCTGAGAACGTCAAGTACATTACTCGGCTCAACTTAAGGGAGTTGAAATAGACAGGGACTATCTGTGAGTATGTGAAGAAATTTGCGAGCTGATATTAGATATTCATGACATGCCAAAGAAGGATAAGATGTTTTCTTTCCTTGAAGGGTTAAAGCCATGGGCAAGGGCCAAACTTCAACGATAGCAGGTCCAGGATTTGGCCACAGCTCAGGCGACAACTGAGCGCTTGACAAACTACGCTCTTGAAAGCTCTGCTAGTAAGAAACCACAATAATCTTCTAATGGAGGTAGTGGTAGACAGTTTGGCAAGCCAAGAAAAAGCAAAAGTAGGGGAGGGGATCAGAGGAAACCTTCCTACCCCACTAACAGTGCATAGTTGTCATGAGGGTCTATCTCAACCTCCAAACCAAAGACAATCTCTTGCTACTTGTGTAATGGACTGCATAGAGTTGCGGAGTGTCCACAGAAAACTGCACTCAATTCTTTGCAAGCTTCAGTTCGTAAAGCACCTTCAAAGTCATGCTGATGAGGATAAGGATAAGGATGAGGAACGAGTCTAATGAAGATCAGCCCAAGATAGGGGCATTACTGTTTATTGAGGCACTCAATAAGCATGCTGAGAGTTATAAGAAGAGTGGGGATAAGGGTCTTATGTTTGTAAAGGGCCATCTTAGTGGGAAGCTGGCTACAAGTGTCATGCTGGACACTGGAGCTACCAGTAACTTTGCTTCTGAAGCGGAGGACCAAGAAGATAAGCCTAAAGTTGAAAAAGGACTTAGGCCGGATGAAAGCTGTGAATTCTAAATACTTGCCTACTGAAGGGCAAGCCAAGCAAGTGTATGTAAAGCTTGGGACATGGGAAGGCTGTGTTGATTTTATGGTAGCTAAGATTGATAACTTTGATGTTGTCCTCGGGATGGAATTCATGCTTACTCACAAAAGCAATTCCAATCCATGCTGCTAGTTCTCTTATGATAATGGGAGAGCAGGCAGTCATGTTGCCAGTAGTGATCAAATAACTTGGTGAGACCAAGCATCTGTTGGCTCTTCAGTTCAAGAAGGGAGTGAAGCGACATGAACCTACTTTTGTGGCAGTACCCTTGGTTACTGAGGGTCAAGGGGATGGAGAGCCAGTGCCACTAGCCATACAATGAGTTTTGAAAGAATATGAAGGAGTCATGCCTGAAAAACTTCCACAAACCTTGCCGTCGCACAGGGGTATTGATCATGAAGATTGAGCTAATGCTAGGCATTAAGCCACCTGTAAGGGCTTTTTACATAATGGCACCACTTAAATTGGCTGAGCTCAGAAAATAGCTAAATGAACTACTAGAGTTAGGGTTCATAAAACCTTAGAATGCAAAGTTTGGAGCACCGATGTTATTTCAGAAGAAGTAGGATAGGATGCCTGCGAATGTATGTTGATTATCAAGCACTAAACAAGGTCACAGTGCAGAACAGTTATCCTATACCACTAATTGCTGATCTTTTTGACTAACTAAATGGTGCTAAGTACTTCACAAAGATGGACTTGAGGTCTAGGGTATTACCAAGTTAGAATTGCAGAGGGGGACAAGCCAAAGATGACTTGTGTCACTTGATATAGTGCATTTGAGTTCTTGGTGATGCCATTTGGGTTGACGAATGCACTAGCCACATTTTACACTTTCATGAATCAAGTTTTTCACTAGTACTTAGACAAGTTCGTCATGGTTTACTTGGATGACATTGTGATCTATAACTCCACTCTGGAAGATCATAAAAAGCACTTACAACTGGTTTTCGACAGGTTGAGAAAGAATCAGTTGTTCGTAAAAAGGGAGAAGTGTTCTTTCGCGCAAAAGCGGATCAAGTTTCTTGGCCACATTATTGAGCAAGGTCATGTCTGAATGGATTTGGACAAGGTGAGAGATATCCAATAGTGGAAGACTCCCACTAGCGTGACTAAACTGTGCTCTTTCCTTGGTTTAGCAAACTACTATAGGCTGTTTGTAGAAGACTATTCAAGGAGAGCTGCACCCCTTACATAGTTATTGAAAAAGGGCATAGTTTGCATTAGGGTGACCCATGTCAAATTGAGTTTAAGGACATGAAGTTGGCTATGATTAATGATCATGTTTTAGCCTTGCCAGATATCTAGAAGCCTTTTGAAGTTCAAACTAATGCATCTAATTATGCCCTTGGGGGAGTCTTGCTTCAAGAGAATCATCATATTGCTTATGAGAGTCATAAGTTATCCCAAACCGAAAGGAGGTATACGGCTCATGAGAAGGAGATGCTTGCTGTTATTCATAGCTTATAGATGTGGAGACATTACTTGTTTGGGTCAAAGTTCATTGTGAAGAATGACAACACAAGAGTTAGTCATTTCTTTACACAGCCGAAGTTGACACCCAAGCAGGGCTGTTAGCATGAGTTTCTAGCAGAATTTGATTTTGAGTTTAAGCACAAGGCAGGGAAAAGTAATAAGGCAGCTGATACCCTTAGTCGCAAGGCTGAGCTTGTGACAATGACCTACGTAGCACGCATATCGGCTAGTCATGTTGCTACTTTAATGCTAAAGCGCATTCGAGAGAACTTAGATAAAGATCTAATTGCTCAAGCTATCATAAACCTAGTCAAAAAAAGGGAAAACTCGTCAATTCCGGGTTAAGGATGGACTACTGATGGCGAAGGGAAGCCGATTGTTCATTCCCAAAGTAAGGGACCTGCGAAGGACCCTTATGAATGAGTGTCATGACACTTTGTAGGCTGGTCACCCAAGTTGGTAGAGAACTTATGCCCTTATGAAACAGGGATATTGCTAGCCTTAGATGAGAAAGGATGCAGTTAACTACTCCAAAATGTGTCTTTTCTGCCAACAAGACAAAGTTGAGTAGACGAAGATTGCAGGGCTACTAAAGTCGCTGCCAGTGCTGACTCGTCCATGGAAAAGGGTATCTCTAGACTTCATCACCAATCTCTCAAAAGTGAGGGATTTGTCTACTATCTTGGTTGTAGTGGATTAGTTTTTGAAGTATGCCATATTCCTCCCAGCACCAAATTATTGCTCGGTAGAAGACACAGTACAATTGTTCTTTAAATATGTTGTCAAATGTTGGAGTGTGCCCAAGAACATTGTCAGTGATCGAATTATTCAACCTACTCGGTTCACAACTTAACATCTCATCTAGCTATCATCCACAAACTAATGGCTAGACTGAGAGATTCAATGGCATGATTGAAGAATACTTGGGCTATTTTGCCAGTGCCAACCAGAGGAATTGGCCAAAGCTACTAGATACTGCTCTATTTTGCTTTAATGCTCAGAAGAGTTATGTGAAAAACAAGAGTCATTTTAAGATTGTTATAGGGCAGTAGTCGCTCTTCCCACACACACTTGATGGGCATTATATAAGAAAAAGTCCTAAAGCACATCACTTTACTAAAGACTGGAAGCATAACATTGAAATTGACCGAGCATACTTAGAAAAAGCTTCTAAGAGAATGAAGAAATGGCCAGACAAGGGATGTTGACAACTAGAATTCTAAGTTGGAGATCTTGTAATGGTCAAGCTCACGAAGAAACAACTAAAAGGATTGAGGGGGCAAGATCACAAGCTTATTTGTAAGTATGAAGGTCCACTTCCAATTGTTTCTAAGGTTGGAAAAGTTGCCTACAAGATTGACCTTCCACCTTGGATGAAGATACATCTAGTGATTTATATTTGCAACCTGAAACCGTATCATCCTAATCTAGAAGATCCAACATGTAACCAATCAACTAGGCCAACAATCAACCTCAAGAAGCCACCAAGCAGAGTAGCAGAGGAAATTCTAGCTGAAAGGAGAGTAATTATCAGAAGACACCCTCCCCTTGAGTTCTTAGTCAAGTGGAAAGGTCTTGGAGACGAAGAAATTAGTTGGCAGAAAGCTGAAGATCTATCAGAGTTCCAGTAGAAGATTGAAGACTTTCAAGCAGCTAAGTCAACGAGGACGTCAACCAATTAAGTAGGGGAGAATGTCACAATCCAAGCTTGTCCAGCGTATGTCACACATAGCCACTTGCCTTATGATGGGCACTATTATGGGTAGCTAGGCATATGTCATGACATGATAGCATTTTTGTAAATAAGTTAGTGTAGACAACTAGGAAAAATGATGTCTCCTCTTGCCAGAGGGACTTTGGCGCAAAAAGCTCTTTAGGGGGGTGTAATATGAGAAAATTCAAAGTTGTACATGAGCTTGTTGGATGATTATCAAAGGCCTTGGTGTTGCTTGTAACTCTCCTTACACCAAGCCATTTGCCCATGTTGTAGCCATGTCGTTCACATTTTGCTAGCATTGTAATTTGATCGTTTTTCAATTAATTAGAAGTTGAAGCCTTTTCTTGCAAACAATGTTACATTTGCTTTCCTGCTACATTTTGCTTACATCGTTGTGCACTAGCCTTACAGGTTGACACCCGAGGGGCATTGGAGAAGCTAACTTGCTACTCACCAGAGGCTAGCAAGTGCTATACCGGCGTCTTTGGGTGCTAGCAAAGTCAGCTCATGACACACGGGCTTACAAAGTTACTGTTCATTTTTATTTTTTTTTTCCTGTAAATGTATGATTTTATTTATTATTTCTTTTAAATTTCTTCCTTATAATTTTTTTTTTCCTTGTTCAGCTGAAGAAAAATATATATATATATATAAAGAACAGTAAATTTACATCTGTCCAAAAATAAATAAATAAAAATTTGAACAGTAACTTCGTGAGCCCAAGCCATAAAGTTACTATTCAAAATTTATTTTTTTAAGATTTTTTTTTTTATATTTCGTGTACCATGCATGTTGGCCACATAAAATTAATGCTTACATTGTTTTCATAGATGCAGTTACTGCATTGTTTACAACATTTTTGAAGGTTGAATGCTTTAAGCCTTTCAATTGTATTCCCATGAACAATAATTGTAGGCATTTAATAATTTAAGCGCTAGATTTTTTATAATATTTCTTTGTTATTTATTATTTTTAATTAACACACACACATATATATATATATATATATATATATATATTAACTTCGTGAGCCAAGCCACGAAATTACAGTTCTTTTATTTTTTTTCTTCTATTGGGCTTGAGGATGTGGCGAGGTGAGTTGGCACACTTCTTGGGTTCAACCCACGAAATACCAATTTTGGTCCATTCCTAATTTTTTTAGTTTTAAAAGTAGTCTATTTTAAATATATGTTTGAGAAAATAGTCCATTTGATGGGTTTCTCCAATTATCTCTCTAATTTAGTCCAAATATATAAGCCATCTACATAGACTTTAAAAAATTTACAAAAATTTTATTCACTACGATATCTCTAAAAAGAGTACACCTATTTGACCATACCAACATCTTAAGGTAAAATATTAATTCTTTAACATAAAGCCCTTGTAGTTCTCATATTAATCAATGCAGAGTTTATAAAGTACCTCTTCTAGGGAAGTATTTCCAGCCCTTTCACCAATACCATTGATTGTAACTTCAACTTGTTTGGCACCTGCTTGTGCAGCCTAAAATTTTCAATTGCAAAAACAAAAAATTAGTCTTTTGATGTATAACACTAACAATTTGCAAGAGTTGTTAGATATAAATATTAATAGGGCAAAATGGATAAAATTTTATTTTAGATAAAGGGAAGAAAATCAATGACATACTGCTATTGAATTGGCATTTGCTAGTCCAAGATCATCATGACAATGAACTGATATAATTGCATTTTCAATTCCATGTATATTTGCTTTCATATCAGTAATAAACTCAGCCACTTCACTAGGAAAGTTGTACCCAACAGTGTCTGTAAATGTTATTGTTGTTGCCCCTGCTTTGATGGCTTCTCCATAAACTTGATAAAGAAATTCCTTATCAGATCTGTGCAAAAAAATATACATTATCATATAATTAAAGAATAAGTTGCTGGTTGATTAATTAAATATATATATAACTTTTCTTAACAGTTGGCTTGCCCACGTCAAGCATATAGGATACTTCCAACAATGCATCTTGATTAAATGGACAATAGTAGTATATGCCAATAAGAAAAGATACTTTTGGATTGTTATCTTTCATGACTCGGCAAAAATAAAATAATAATTTTTTTTGATTGCAGTTGACACCATGGAGATCATGTGAATAATGGTTTAATATATATTTAATTATGCTAAATTTATTAGTATTTTATTTTTCACTATTTATGGTAAGAAAATTCAAACTCAAAAATCGACGAAATGAATACATTTTATAAACAACAGATCAAGTACCTTAAATTATTTTTATAATGCATGTTGATAACTTAAAAAATAAAAAATAAAAAAATTGCGTCATTGTAAGCAAGAAGCTTGTGTATCAATGACATTCAATAATTATGCCACTGTTTTTTTTTGAGGAAAAAGTTTTTTTTTTTTTTTTTTTCTTTCTAATATTTGGATATTTTTAGTGCTATCTTGTTAAAAGTTAATATTTCTATAGATGATTTACAGTGTATTTGAAATACTTAAAAATATATATAGTTTAGTTTATTATAAATAAATTTTAACCTTTTTATGTTTGGAGCAAATGATATAATTTTGATTTTAAATAAAATTTATTTAAATTTATATTTTATTTAATTATAAATTTCACACTAAATAGGTTGAATTTCATATTAAGAAATTCATTTGAAATATTTTATTATTTTATTCATCTCAAATGACATTTTTATCTTTGATATTACACATATTTTTCATTTAGATAAATCGATAAATAGTCACAACCACTTTATCTCAAATGTTAATATAACAAACTATAAGTTTTTTATTCTTATTTTTTTTTTTAATTGAACAAAAATTAATCTCTCTATTTTTAAATTTTAATTATTCAATGCTAGTTTTAATTAAAAATTTTAAGAATAACATAAAAAAAATATTAAATTATTTGTTTTAAATAAGAGAATTAAATTTAATATTATAATATAATTTTCATTCAAAGAATTCATTTACATGAATTGAACAGTAAAATATAATAAATTTTATTTTTTATTTTATTCTAAATACAGTATTTTAATAATTTATTTTTGTGACATAACTATAGTACGAACTTATATCCGCGATCGAAAAACTAACACGAACTGAGTCGAACTCGTTAAAATACAACGAGTCGAGTCAAGTCAATTTTGTCACAGTTGGACTCGAGCCCATGTCGTCACAATTTCACCCATCAATAAATTTTAACATTTAAATAAACTGTGATAATAGCGGTTGTTTTGTCTGTGACACTGTCAAAAAAAGAATTAATTGATTAAGAAAGACATAGATAGAAGTAGTACTGACCTTCCTGCATCCTCACAAATGAAACTTATGTCCACACAACCAAGGCTCTTGACATAACTCACAGAATCCTTGGCAAGCTTTAAAACCTCCTGAGGTGTCTTATTCAACTTATACTTCATGTGAATCTCACTTGTTGATATAAACACATTCAGTCTTGGACGCTTTGCATATTTCAAAGCCTCCCAAGCAGCATCAATATCACTCCTAACACACCTAGCACAGGCAGCGATTACAGGCACATAACCCGTTTCATCGTCAACAAGATTCCCAACTTCTTTGGCTATTATTTTCACTGCTTCAAGATCATCCTTAGAGGAAGCAGGAAAACCAACCTCCATAACATCGACACCAAGTTTTGCTAGTTGATGAGCAATTGCTAGTTTCTCGGATCTTGTCATGGCGGCACCGGGGGCTTGTTCGCCATCCCGGAGTGTTTGATCCAGAATTCTAATGTAGGAGTCATGATTGTTGGGGATTTTGTTTGGGATGTATTCAGGTCTTTGGTTGTAATTGTGTGAGGAGGAGCAACTTATGTTTAAATGTGCAAAGGGAAAGGATTTTGGCAACAAGAATGTTGAGTTGTTAAAGGTGTTGCTGGGTTTGATGGATTTTAAAGTTAGAATTGAAGATGAAAGGGTATTGAGGTTTGTAGTGGAGAAAGCCATGGAGAAGAGAGGAAGAAAATCCCCAATAATCAAGATGTACTTATGCCTAACTAGCAATAGCAATCTTTATAAGAGATTTTTTTTTTCTTTTTTATTTGTTTTCTATTTTTTTTTTTTTTCTGAGACCTAATTAATTTCTAGAACTTTGTTACCACAATTATTGCTGAATTCTATAAATAGGTTTCAAGGTGTTGGGTAGAGAAATTATATATAATTGACCTATATTATATCAGGTTCAATTATTATGTTTTGGGGTACAATGTTGGGTTAAATTATTGCTGAGCCATTTTCATACCACAAAAGTTAATTTGATTTGACAGGACAGAGGCATGTGAGCACCGTACGCAAGGATTTTCTTCTTTTTTATTTTTATTTTTTGTTTTGAATTTAGTAGGGAATTATCTAATTTTACAAAGTGAAAGTGGTAAAAATTTTACACAACATTTAAAGTCAAGTTATAAAAAAGTTACACTCAATTTAAATTTGGTTAAATCAGTTAGATTGATCTAGTTAAACTTTTTATTTGTTGAATATTATTGTCAAATAATTTTAAACTTAATTATTTGTCCAAAACAATACTAAGAAATTTAAGTATTATAATATTTAAACTTTTTTATTTCTAATTTTCTTTTCTCTAGTAGTAGAGATTTTTCTTTGCCTTTCCTCACTTCCACCATTGTTTAAATGCTTGTTTTTTACATTCACTGCTATAATCAAGCTTTACAAGTAAAAAATTTAGCATATTCTTAGTTTTAGTATTTTAGAGTTAGAGCTAAATTTAAAAATTAATGAATTTTGAATAATTAATTTTTGATTTATGAAACTCGTGGAATATGAATAGACAAATATTTAGTGGGTGTTAGTGTGAGGGAATTATTCTTGTTGATTTTTTGAATAAGAAAGGACCTTCAGATAACGACGTGAAGGAGAAAAAAAGGACAGAGTTGTTTATTCTTTGTTTTCTTTACATTTGACAGCCTGTTAACCAATATGCGTGTACCCAGATTTTGGAGAGTGGAAATCGAGTTCCCAAAAAAATCAATTTTCAAATACAAATTATCTCCACACCCTGACATATGAATTGTGTAGCCTGAACATGTTTTGAACATGGAAGAGGGTACAGTCGTACAGAGGCTTTCAATTTGTTACGAGGTAGAGAGGTGAATGTTGAGATAAAGTGGGCCTACGAGAAATTAAAATCGGTGGAAGAAAATATTTAATATATTTGTGGTTAATATATGTTTAAATTTAGTGATTGAGTAATTGTTTTAATATCAGATATTTTAATATATAAAAAAATAGTTATGAGAGGGGTAATTATAAATTTTAAAAAAAATTATATTTATACCCAAAAAATATAAGATATTCATGAAAAATTAAAAAATAATATTTTAATTAAAAAAAAAAAAACTGAAGTCATTAATTAGATTTGTGATCAATAGAATTTGATTAAAAGCAGTAAGAATACCTTTAAATTAGAGTATTAATATGTGGACTACAAAAAAATATTAGGTGCACTACAAGAGACCTAAAAGACAAAAAAAATAAATATTATCTACCTTACTTGTAATTCAAGTATAAATTTAAAATAGTACACATAACACTGCCCTTAAATTAACTAACAGTCTTTCGTATATAATGAATTTCCTATAATAATCAAGATATATTTATGGGTGCATATTATATAGTATAAATTACATAATATAAAAATTTTGTTATATTATTATCATATTTTTCTATTTTTTAATATATATAGCTTCTTATAGGTAGGTCCTATCATGTGGAGAAATTGTATATGGTAAAAAAAATAGGTGGCTAATATGTAGTTAGATTATGTGGAACGAATTGCATGAAAGACCTAACTCACATATTTTATTTCTTTCTCTTTCCTCAATTTCTTTGTGGGTGCAATATAATATTATAGCCCATTGTATTTTTCTGACACTTTGTTATCTGTCAGCTCACGTAGGTGACGTGTATATATATATATATATTATTTATTTATTATTGACTTGTTAAACAAACTAATTATTGACGTAGCGAAACAAAAAAAAAAACTAATTATTGTGAGAATTGAAAATATGACAATATCAAATCACATTAGAAATCTTATATCGGTAAGCATACCTGGGTTTACGGGTTATTGTTATTGTCTTGTTTGCTATGGTGAGAGATGAGCATGGTCACCACATAGATTGGTGCTCTCTGAGACTCTTGACTCTCCAAGAATATGGTTGGTGAGGGTGAGTTATCGAGTTAACTCAGTTGAAGATATTATAACATGAACAAAAAATATATAATTGGGATGTAATCAGGAAAACAGAATAAATTAGGTTGTGAATTAAAAATAATTATACTCCACTACTTTTCCATAGATAAAAAGGTTATAATAATAAAATAATTATTTAAAACATATTATAATCTCATCTAATTTCAATAGCTTGTAGTTGTAGCTCATATCACAAAACATAATCAACGTAGCAGTTGGTAGGTGTATTCTATCACGTGGGTTTCACCAACCATTCCTTGATTTGTCAATAATTAATAATTCAAATTTTTTTTTCCAACTACTTTTCCTTTTCTATAATTTAAATAAAAACCTATGTTATATATAATTGTCAATTTATAAATTAATACTGAAAATTAAATATATCAAAACATTCAAATAATATTGTCAATAATTACTAAATTAGTTAATTAACATAATGCAAAATGATTAAATAGTATAATATTTATCCATTAATATGAAAAAAAAGTAAAAATTAGATAAAAATATTTGTGAAAATTTTCATATTGCTCCTGCTCATCTTTGACCTCTAGAGAAGGCCCCACACATGCCTGTAAAATAAAAATAAAATAATTAATTAACATATCATAAGGGACAATATTGAGTGTCTAATTAATCATTGTGAACCCAAAAAAAAAAAAGCATTGTAGAGATGGGAGAGTACTATACAAGTGAAGAATAAGTTTGAATAAAGTGTCTCCTTATCAACTAACTGGCAGAACAAAAAAATATATTGTAGTTAATACTATCAAATATAATAAAGTTACAATAAAATACAGTATCGACAGTTAAGCATTAAACGAGTACGAAAATTTGAACAGAAATTTCCCATAACGGAAGACATACCCATAATATGACACCTGGTTATATAGTCAATAAATCAAATTGAAATATTAGCATATATAGAGGGAGCGCCCGCTCCCAACAAACATTGTATCACCGTGGTAGACGCAATATGTAGCTAACTGTATAACACTTGAAGTGACTGCAAATATCGTCCTTACAATCCAAGTGTGTGATTTCTGAAATATGACTTGTCGTAGCAGAGTTGCAAGTAGCAACTCTAACAGTGACTAATTAGCAGTTTCCTGGAACTAAAAAAAAACACAACCACAAAGAAAAGGTTGAGTTACAAGGATTAAGTGAGCAAATTCAGGTACTCTAAGGATAGACCAGCATTAACAACACAATATATCATAATTTAAAACTCATAATAAATCTATTGATGCACGTAACGTGAATTGATCATGATCACAAATACAGTTAACTTAATTCACAATCTCAAAATAGAAAGCAAATCATACAAGTTAATCAACAATTAACTAACCAATTAAACAATCAAAGGGCCAACAAATAACTCAGCCCCGCACAATAAGTGATTCTCGGTACACAAATTCATCCCATCGGGGCTGAGCACTCCAATTGTTTTCAAAACAATTGTTAGAATCAGAATAACTCATATAAACTTTCAGATTTAAATAACCTAGGTGCACCTAGACTTTAATTTCAAAAGTGAAAACCATTTTTCAAAACAATTTCACGTTGTTAGCCCTTGTCAATCATAGTCAATGTCAAACACATATTATCCAACTTAAATCACTCATTTGCTTAATTTTATTATAACAAATTAATTCAAATATACACATAATTGCACACAATAATCTAGTAACCATAAAGCACATAATTCACTCACTAGTTCAAGGTTGTGATTCGTCAATCTGTTTGGTCTACAAAGGTGTCGGGGTATCCTTGACATGATCCCAAGCTGAAAATCACCATTTTATATATTCTTTAACACATCTATTTCATGATTAATTCTAAAATTGTAAATTCACTATTTCTACATATGTTTATTTGGGAAAAAAATAGGTGAGGGATGAGCATGGTCACCAAATAGATTGGTGCTCTCTGAGAATCTGACTCTCCAAGAATATGGCTGGTAAGGGTGAGTTATCGATCGAGTTAACTCAGTTGAAGATATCATAACATGAACAAAAAGAAAAAACTGGGATGTAATAAGGAGAACAGAATAATAAGGGTGTGAATTAAAAATATTTATACTCCACTACTTTTTCATAGATAAAAAGGTTATAATAATAAAATAATTATTTAAAACATATTATAATCTCATCTAATTTCAATAGCTTGTAATTGTAGCTTATATGACACAGTATAAACATGATCAACGTAGCAGTTGGTGGGTGTATTCTATCACGTGGGTTTCACCAACCATTCCTCGATTGGTCAATAATTAATAATTCAAAATTTTTTTTTCCAACTTCTTCTCCGTTTCTATAATTTAAATAAAAACCTATGTTATATATAATTGTCAATTTATAAATTAATACTAAAAATTAATTATATCAAAATATTCAAATAATATTGTCAATAATTACTAAATTAGTTAATTAACACAATGCAAAATGATTAAATAGTATAATATTTATCCATTAATATGAAAGAAAAGTAAAAATTAGATAAAAATATTTGTGAAAATTCTCATATTGCTCCTGATCATCTTTGACGTCTAGAGAAGACCCCACACATGCCTGTAAAATAAAATAATTAATTAATTAACATATCATAGGGACAATATTGAGTATCTAATTAATCTTTGTTCAAAAAAAAAAAAAAATTTAAAAAGGAATATAAGCATTGTAGAGAAGGGGAGGATGGAAAAAACTATAGAATGGTCTACTTTTTTAAACATAAATTTAAAATGGACCACTTTTGACGCTAATATTGAAAATGGATCAAATTTGCCACCTCATTTGCTACGTCATTTAGCCACATTAGTCAGAAAAAAAAAAAAAAAAAAGGAAGTATACAGTAACTTCGTTAGCCAACTCACGAAGTTACTATATATATTTTTTTTAAGTGAGGAGAAAAAATTATTTTTATCTTTTCTCAAAATTAAAAAATAAGAATATATGACACGAAGTTACTATTTCATTCTTTTTCCTATTTTTTATTTTTATCTTGATAAAATTTTGTGAGTATTTTGTATTTTTATCTTGAAAAAATTTATCCCAATATTACAACCAGGTGGTGATGAGACAGATGACCTAGGTCATGTCACACAACAAAACATGTCGGGTGATATAGCTCCAAGAAGGAATCCTGCAAGAAATAGGAGACCCCTGCCTTGTTGTACTCATTCACGATGGAGATGAAATTAATATAAAATATTGTACATCTCACAACATAGTTTGGATACTTTTATTTCCTAATTTTATTATAATTTGGATAGTTTAATTTCTTAATAATTCAATCTTCGATGAAATTAAATTTGCAAAACAATACTATTTTTTTTAATAATTTAAGGATTAAATGCATCTATTATTAAAAAAAATCATACACTAATTACTTTACCCCAAAAATTGTGAATTTATATATAAAATTAATTAATTTGATAAAAGGAAAGAAAAAAAATACACTCACTGACAAAGGGAATATGATTTTACCAAGAAATAGTTTTATTAAGAAAAAATTATTAATTCATCCATTATTGTCTTACCCTAAAATTACAACCATAAAAAAATAAAAATGAACACAAACTTCGTGATCCCAACTCACGAAGTTACTGTTGTTTGTTTTGTAATTTTTTTTCAGTCGATTTAAAAATTTTACCATGTTTCCAAAAAAAAAAAAAAAAAATTAAAAAAAACACATAAACAATTACTTTGTGAGCCCAACACAAGAAGTTACTATTTATTTATTTTTATTTTATTTTCTCCCTTGTATTTTTTTAATCTATATATTTAGCAAGACAATAATGGATGAATTATAATTTTTTCTTGATAAAACAATTTCTTGGTAAAATCATATTCAAAAGGATTTTTTTCTAATACGACCCTTTGAAGTAAAAGGTAAAATATATTAAAAGGAAGTGTATAAAAATTTGAATAATATTAGTAATGTGAAAAAAAAAATCAGAAAAAATTATATCACTAAGCCATATACATCCAGCTCTTTAATTATTAACAAGAGGACCTTGATCCAAATTATAATATAAAGATTCATACTTGACAAATATCAAAACTTCCTATGCATTCCAAACAGATCTGAAGCAAGTCTCTTGCAACACCCACATAAAACAGAGAAAAAAAAAAATTTCTATAACAAAATCAAAAACCTAGAAAATCCAAACAACCTTAGCAGGGGAGAAAGAAAAAGAAAATCAAGTTGAATATTAATTCAAACGAATCTAAAAACCATAAAGTTGTAGCTAACTAATCGATAAAGGGAAAATAAAAAATATAACTTGAGGGATTGAAAATTCAGAAAGAGAGGCTATGAATTGAAAACAATATTGCACCTCAGAGAAGCTCCAAAAGTGGAGAGGCATACATTCAACATGACATGAAAGAAAGGAACACAGACTATGAGTGGTAAAATATCATTTCACAAATGTGAAAAGAAAGTTACACTTACTGAAGATGACGATATAAGAGTGCTGAGGTCTACGCCTACCTTTGCTACCAGCATGTTCACAAGATCTTTCATTTCATTTACTTTTCACACGCATAAATACGGGAAACAAAAGAAAGCCATGAATAGCGGGGTTTGTGTCAAGGGGAGTATTTATAAGGGAATGTGAACTTTGATTTTTATGGCATGTTGACAGAAATAATACAGCTGAGCTATATGAGAATAAACAATGTTGTGATTTTATTCAAATGTCAATGGTATGACTTTACAAAACTTGTTTAAGAGCTGATCCAAAACATGGGATAGTGGAAATTAAATATAAATTGAGATTAAACTCAAATGAACCATTTGTGTTGGTGTCACAAGTATACAATACACCATATCTGTACATTAAAAAAAAAGGAGCAACTTGATTAGTGGGTAGTTTGCGAAACCAAGGTAAGAGAAAATCTTAATGCAAGTTATAATGAATCTCACAATGACAATGATGTGCCTCTGTTTTCAAATTACTTTCAAGAAGATGAATCGACCCTAATATTTGATGTAATAATGACAATGAAATAGATACACTTAAGTTTAGATATCCATATGGTGTTTTAGAAGAAGTTAATGTGGCCAAGATAAATACTCATGCAAAATGATATTGAAAAAGTAAAAGTGGAAGAAGTTGAAGAAGAAAAAGATCAATTTGAGAAAACTGATAAAGAAAAAGAAGAAGAACTTGAGAATTATATCTAAGACAATCAAGAATAAGATTATAATTCTGAAATGGACTTTGATCAGTAAGTGGAAAATAATAAAATATGATTTTTTTTTCTTCTTCTATTAATATTAATATTTTAATATTCTATTAAATCTCTAAAAATATAATTGTTTAGGAAGATGGGTTAAGAAGGTTAGTTTTAGAGGCTGAGGAACTTGATAAGTTGCTTATGGACTATGTAGGTCAGTGCTTTGATGATTGAACACAAACTACAAGGGTATGTAGAAAGCACATAGAAGTTTTAATTAATTATAATGAGTTATATATCATTATTAATTATAACATAGTCATATTTTCATTTAATTAATTATAGGAAAATAATGATCAACAGTTCAAATAGAAGTACTCCCAGGACAACAGTTCATCAAAAGTGCCAAAGGCCGTGGACAAAGATCTATGGTTGAAAACTTCTAGTGATTTAGAAAAGTGATATTTCTATAGGTTCGGTAACAATATGGATGATTATCCTACCTAGCATAGTGCATGTTTAACACATCCACAGTCGCACCACAACATATGAAATATTGTAAGCCTCTTGCATGACAGGATGCACATATAGTGTAGATGATAAAAATAGCACAAGTGGCTATGTCTTTTGTATGGGATCAAAGGCCCTCTTATGATTATCAAAGAAACAGATCGTGGCACTTTCATCAGCTAAAGCAAACTACATGGCAACAACGAGTGCAACAATATGTTGTATACCATTATTAATTATAACATAGTCATATTTTCATTTAATTAATTATAGGTAAATTATGATCAACAATTCCAAGAGAAGTACTCTAACAACAATAGTTCATCACAAGTGCCAAAAGCCATGGACAAAGATCTATGGTTGAAAGCTTCTAGTGATTAAAAAAAAAAAAATGATATATCTACGAGTTCGATAACAAGTATGGATGCTCGATCGATCTACTTAGTATAATGCTTGCTCAACACATCCATACCCGCGCCACAACAAATGGATGTGGATCTTGCTATGCAAGAGTTCATGAGTCGGATGATAGCAAAAGCTACACTAAAAGTGACACATGATATTGAAATATTGTAAGCATTTTGCATGACATGATATACATGTAACATAGATGATCAAAAGAGCACAAATGGCTATGTCTTCTGACTAGGAACAAAAGCCATCTCATGATCATCAAAGAAGCAGAAGATCGTAGCACTTTCATAAGCTAAAATATACTACATGGCAACAGGTACAACATGTGAAGTAGTATCGCTGAGAAGAATCCTAGAATATCTACAATATAATCTAGAGTCTCCAACAATAATTTACTATAATAACATGTCAACATGAATAACTACGACCAAGAATCTGGTATTTCATAACTGGATAAAGCATATTGAAATTTGACACCTTTTTATTCGAGCACTCGTGGATAAATGAGAAATTGTGATGCAGTTTTACAAAACTGAAAGAGTAGCACACAGACATCTTTACGAAGCTGATTACAATAGAAAAATTCATATAATTCAGAGAAAGACTTAGAGTCCAAGGTTTTTCAAATTAAAGGGAGCGTTAAAATTGGAGTAATCTAGAAAAATCTAAGGACTTGTACCTAAATGTAGTTAGTATAAACTATCTAGGAAATTTTAGATTTAGCATTAAATTCAAGGAAAAAAATCTAATAAAAATTCTACCTTAGCATGGAGGTGGATTAGATGCATAGTGGTGGATTTCTATCATTTTCCACAACCTATAAATACATGTGAAGGGGTCTAGTTGAAGTAAATTGCAAAACCAAAGCCAAAAAATCTTATTATAATTCTCCTCATATACTTAATAAAAGTATATTTTTGTCTTTCAATTTATTCTACATTTCATTTATAGCCTCCATTATAAATTATCCAATTATCCATCATATATATGCATTGTTGTCAAGATCACAATTTAGCTCATAAGATCGTATAATCTTAGGATCTAACACATGCCAAACTTGCCCAATCGTGTCCAAAATTGTAATTTAGTTGGATCATTTGCAAGATTGTAAGATCGAATTATTGACTGCGATCTTAGCGATCAATGTAAAAGTCATGAATTTACCCTAAATCTTTAAGTTTCGGGCTCTGAACTCTAAGCCATGCCATCGTTTATACTAATTCCAACCAAATTTTATAAAACCCCAAATCATTTATATACCTTAACTTTCTAAATCAAAAAGTAGAAGATCTTAGTTTCATTCTAAAGAGTTCGAGATTCAAAAAAAATTGTGATGAACTTAGAAAAACCCAGTCCTAAATCGAGTCTTTCTCTGCGATCAATTGGCCATATCCTCTGGAATCCAAGTCTCCGACAAAATAAAGATAGCTTAATTGCTTTGTGTCCTTTCTGTCTTTCTCTCCCAACACTTAGTTTCAGTCCTAACTCGTGGGCTTCCAGCCATTGTTTAATGAGAAAGATTGTGGACAACCTCTTGTTTAATTCTATTTTTGTTTTATGTGGAAATTACCCATAATACATTAACATACACATGTGGGTATTTATTATTTATTTTACTCTTATGTTTAAGATTATGACTTGACTTTATTACAAGTATATGCATATTTTAAGGTATTTGGTAAAATTTGTAGGGTCTACGATTTGATCTTACTATTTTATATTGTATACCATCAACGATCCAAGTTATGATCTCAATCTTAACAACCTTGGTTACCACCCTCGCCTCTGCACCCTTTAGAAAGAGACTCTTTCACAAAAACCCTTCAAGCGCACGCCTAGTGTAACACCCCCAAAATTAATACCTAGATTAATTGTAGGATAAGTAATTATCTTATGAGTTAAGTAGGATTAAAATTTAGTTACGTATTATTTCATGTAAAGGAATAGTACATGTGCTTATAAAAATACGTATAGGATACATATTAGTATAAGAATAGTATTATAAAAATACATATAACTACATGTACTTAAATACGTATAAATACATGTATATACGTATATGGAAAAAAAAAATACATGTGCATGAATAGAAAATATGGACAAGTGCGTTGGAACAAGGATGGAAAAATGTTACATGGTGGCGTTGGAAGAAGAAGAGAAAATAATAAAATAGAGCTTACTTGCTAGAAAAGGAAATATGATGAATTAGGTGTAAGAAGAAGATTAAATGTGGCATTTTGTAATAAATGAAGTGGTCTATGTGTAAGAAGGAGAATTAGTGTAACAATTTGCAATTAATGAAGGGACTTAGGTGTAAGAAGGAGAATAAATATGGCAACTTGCAATTAATGAAGGGGCTTAGTTGTAAGAAGGAGGAAAAAAGATAGAAATGTTGTAATAATTAAGGGGCATGTGGAAGAAAGTTAGGACATAAGGTGGCAAGTAATAATTAACATAGAAAGGTGGCAAGTAATAATTAACATAGAAAGGTGGCTAGACAAGTAGAAGGCAAGAAAAACACTAGGTGGCCATAAAATGATTAAGTAGGACATGTGTAATGAATTAAGGAAACAAGGTGACCATGAAATGATTATGGTAGATATGTGTAGAGATTTAAGGAAGCAAGGTGTACATGAAATGATTAACAAGACATGTGTAAAGATTTAAGATAACTAGGTGGCTTACTAATGATGAAAGAATCTAAACTAGGAAATAGGAGAAACATAAGTGTTAAGAAGAAAATGCACATGTTAATTTTAGAGAATAGCAAATGGAAGGTTGTAATTTTAGAGAACTAAAAGGTAAAATAGGAAATTAAACTTTCTCCTAAATCAAAACCTTAGCCGTGCACTATAAATAGGAGGGAGGAGGTGACCGAAAATACATGGGCACATGACCAAGTAGCAATTCACTAAGGATGTATAAAAAGAAGAATCAAGAATATAAAGTTATAAATCAATCTTAGTTCAATGAATCAATAAAGAATTAATTGAAGATATAAGTTTAAGTCTTATAGGTAATAAATTAGTTAAGTAATGTTCAAGGTAAATATTTAAGTAAGAAAGTTTAAGGAAACTAATTAGGATGTTCCTTTGTAGTAAGCAAAATAAAAAGTAAAATGAATTTAAAGTAATTTGATTTTAAAAGAATAAAAGTAAAGGTAATTTTGATGTCCTAATGATTAATGAGTAATTATTCTTCAATTAAAGCACTAATTAAGTTAAGTAAAGGATTAAGGAAAGTAGAGTGTTACAATGGCAACTTGTGGTTAAGCTAAATTTATGCTTTTTGTACGGTTTCAGAGAAGAGTTTCCTTGTTTGTCAAAAAATTCCATGCTTTGTTCGATAACAGAATAGGCCAACTATATCACATCTCTGCCCTAGATTGTAAAACCTACGCTACAAGAAATATAACTTTTGAAAAATCTACTTAATAATGGTAAAACCTCCTCCTCAACCTAACATGAAATTACATGTAGGAAAGTTTAGTAAGTTTTCAAGAGACTTTGTAGTTAAGATTGTTAAAAGACTTAAAAATCTAGGATTAAATGAAAAAAAATGTTAATGTCCTAGAGAAATCCAAAGAATCAGAAGAAGATTATTATGATAATCTTCATAAGATTTTGTTAGTTCCTAAACTAGTGTTCCCTAAATAAATAAATTCAATTTAAGAAAATGACCCAAACTACTCTCACAAAAAATTATTATCCTAGACCTACCCCCATATATTTGTAGTTTGAAGAAAATCATCATTATAATTATGTTAAATTTGATGGTTCTTCCATTATAGAATGTAATATTGACGGACTAGCTGAATATCAAATATTGAACATTATGAACTATATGATGATGTATGCCACTGCAACTAGATTGAAAGGAACAACAGATGATAATATAGCCAAGGTTATTGTCTCAGGGTTTGTAGGCCAACTTAAAGGTTGGTGGGACTTCTCATTGTTAGATGAGGAAAAAATGGAAATCTTTATTGCTATAAAACGTGAAAATAATGAATTTCAGGCCGATGCCATTAACACCTTAATCCTTACCATTACTCATCATTTTATAGGGATTAATATGCTCCAATTAGACAAAACACAAGAATAACTCATGAATTTAAGATGTCCAGATTTGTCTTATTTTAAGTGGTATAAAGATGTTTCTTTCAAAAATCTTCACTCGTGAAGATTGTAATGCTGATTTTTGGAAAGAAATTTTTTTAGCTGGGTTACCTTTCTTGTTTGTGAATAAAATTTGCAATAGATTGAAAATAAAACATTAGGGGGGGGGGGGGGGGGAGGTAATCCCGTATAGCCAATATACATATGAAGAATTGGCAATAGAAGTGGTTATTGAAGGAATTACTCTTTGCAAAGACATCAAACTTAAAAAGCATATAGAGAGAGATAAGATGTCAAGAAAACATGCATTAGGAGATTTTTGCAAGCAAGTAGGGTATGCTCTGATAAAATCTAAGGCTTCTTATACTAAAAGAAGAGAAAAGGTAAAAAATTATTCAAAAAATAAATTGTGGAGATAAAATTCTCTACCAACAGGAAGATTAGGATAAATCCAGATGATTTCTAGAGCTCCTTCTAGAGTCATGTTTGGTAGGATGTCTACCTTTTCTATCCCTTTAACTGAAACAGAGAAAATCAAATTAGAAGGGATAAGAAAAAGTGAAGAACAGGTTAGTAAACCTCAGTATACTATAGAGACACCTTTCTTTACTAGGAAGCCCGAATCATTAACAATGTCTGAAATGGGTTATAAGGTTCTTGTTTTAATAAAAAAGATGAATTAAAGAAAAAGTGGTTTTTCTTAGTTTTAATAGAGAATGAGAGATATTATTGGTATAAAATGTATGATCAATATGTAAGAAAAAGAAATCTTTTCAGAAAATCCCTCATAATCATCCTTTCTCCAAGTCCTCAAAATCTTCTTCTAAGAAAAAAGGAAAATCCAAACAATTACATGTGTGTTACAAATGTGAAAAAGTTGAAACATTATGTTAATAAATGAAGGGTAAAATCAAAGATTGAACTTCATATAGATGAAGGATTAAAAAGAACTTTGTATTATATTCTTGTGCGAGACACTGATTCTGAAAGGAAAGAGTTAACAGTTAATGTTCTTACAGAGAAATCATTTAATTCAGACGTTTTTGAAAAATCTGATAACTTTGAATCTAAAAAATCGGACAAGGAATAAGAAAAAGAAGGAGAATGTAAGGTGGATAGAGTTTTCCTTGTTATAAATGTGATCCTAGGTTAGCTTTCCATAGGATCAATAATTTAAGTCTAAATGTAATAACAAAAGAAGAAAAGTTTAATTTTAGATTTGATAGATAGAATTAAAGATTTTCAAAAGTAATAATAATAATAATTAGAGTAATACTATTGAAAACAAAATGTCTCAAGAAGCTTATAGCTTTAAAAATGTCCTTGATAGAATTCAAGTCTAACAATTCCAAATTGACCTAGTAGGTGAACTAAAGGTTGAGATCTCAGAAGTGAATAAAGAAATAGTTCAGTTGAGAAATAAAGTAATTACTCTAGAAATTGATAGAGATGTTTATACCTAATTTAACACCAAGGAGATAATGGCTCTGAAGCTGATTTGCGAGACTTAATGGAAAGAAAATAGAGAATATATCGAAACCCTAAACTGATCAACCTAAGGATGATTCTATAGACATCACCCCTGGTAATAAGAGTGTTGACTAGGGAACAAATTAGAAATATGAAATGGATAAATCTTATAGATCAATTGATTACCCAAAAGTGGTATCCTAGGGTAACAATATTAGTCAATAGAGAATATAGTTTTCAGACAGAAGTTCTAGTTCACTCAGGAGCTGATCTATCTTGCATCAATGAGGAGTTGGTGCCATCAAAATATTTTTCTAAAACCACAGAAGTCGTAAGTACTGCAAGTTGTAAAAAGATGCTTATAGATTATAAGCTTTCTAATGCTGCAAGTATGCAATAGCGGAGTGTGTTTTGAAATGCCCTTTTTAATGGTAAAAGATCTTTCTCAAGTAGTAATTTTAGGAAATCTATTTTTATATATGTTCTTTCCTATCACCAAAGTGGATGAATCAGGAATTATTTCTAATATACGAGGCTATAAGGTTAAATTTGACTTTATAGTTCCCTCTCAATAACTTGAAGTTATTGTTTTTAAAAACAACTTAACTTTAAAGGAAAATTTCCTATGCTCTTTAAAAGAGGAAGTTTATTTTAAACAAATAGATGAGAAAATTCAAAGTCCAAATCTTCAAAAGAAAGTACAAGAATTTCCAAAAATGCTTGAAAACGAAGTTTGAACTGAAATTCCTAATGTTTTTTGGCATAGAAAACAACATATAGTAAACCTGCCTTATGAAGATGACTTTGATGAGAAGAACATTCCAACTAAGGCTAGATCAATTGCTATGGGTCCAAGGCACTTAGAAATATGCAAAAAAGAAATAGATGAACTCCTTAGAAAGGGGTTAATTAGAAAAAAGTTATAGCCTTTGGAGTTGTCCTACATTTTATGTAAAATATATTGCAGAAATAGAAAGAGAAGTTCCTATATTAGTTATTAACTATAAACTGTTTAATAAAGCATTTAAATGGATTAGATATCTAATTCCAAATAAGAAAGATCTGCTTAATAGGCTTTTCCAAGCGAAAGTATTCTCAAAATTAGATATGAAATCAAGGATATTGGTAGATCCAGATCAATGAAAAGATAAATATAAAACAAGCTTTTACTATTTCCTTTGGACATTATGAATAGAATGCAATGTCATTTAGATTGAAAAACGCTCCTTCCGAATTTCAAAATATAATGAATGATATATTTAATCCTTATACGGATTTTATAATTGTATATTGGTGATATGTTTGTCTTCTCTAATTCCATATATTAGCATTTTAGACACTTAAGAATTTTTCTTAAGATTGTCAAAAACGTAGGATTGGTGGTCTCCCCTAAAAAGATCAAGATTTTTCAAATTGATATTAAGTTTCTAGGTCATAATATTACAAAAGGAATTGTTGTTCCCATAGATAGTTCAATTTACTGATTAGTTTTCAAATATTATAAAAGATAAAAAACAACTATAAAGATTTGTAGGAAGCCCAAACTATATTGCTAATTTTTACAAAGATCTAGCGAAAGATGTTAACCTTTATTTCAATGGTTAAAAAAGAATCCTCCAGAATGATTTAAAGAGCATTCTGATGCAATAAAAAAAGATAAAGTTAAGAGCTAAAAGGCTCCCTTGTTTAGCAATTCTAAACACAAAAGCCTTTAAAGTTGTGAAAACAGATGTTTCTTAGATAGGATATGGAGGAATTCTTAAAACAAATAATACAAGATAAAGAACAATTAGTGAGATTCACTTCTAGAACCTAGAAATCAGCCCAACAAAATTATTCAATAGGTAAAAAGAAATTTTATCAATAGTTTTATGTATTATCAAATTAGAATCAGATTTAAAAAATCAAAAGTTTTTGGTTAGGGTTGATTGTAAGTTTGTTAAAGATATTCTTTTCAAGGGTACGAAAAATCTCGCATCTAAACAAATATTTGCTAGATGGCAAGGAATATTATTTGTATTTGATTTTAATATAGAATATATTAAAGGAGAATTAAATTCTCTTCTAGATTTTTTAACAATGAGAATTTTTGCAGGAATCGCAGAAAATTCAAGAGACTTTGAACAACTCAAGAAGTAATTAGAAGTCCGGTCAAAAAATCTCTTCCATCATCCTTTCAAAATACACCTTAGGATGATGACCTGAAATCTTTTCAGCTCTTACAAGGAAATAAAGATAAGATTGCTTTCTGACAGAAAAAGATTAGATTCCATATGGTTCGTTCACTCCCCCAAATGAGACAAGTCGACTGTCGGGTCATCCACCGTTTTAATGCTTTGCTACGCTCTTTAATGCCTTCTTCAAGGTCCGATACACTCTATTGCTTTCTTCCCTCAAATTTAGGTGCAACTTAACCTAAATTTATTCTTTTTGTACAGTTGTGGAGAGTAGTTGCCATGTTTGTTAAAAAATTTCACACTTACTAAATATATAGAATGGGCTAACCACATCTTGCCTCAGCTTAAACTTTTTTACTTTGCATTCCTACAATTGAAGCTCACCATACAATTCAATTTACCTGTAACTCACAGCAACTACTACTATAAAACTCCATTCCAAACTCAGAATTTTATCTTGGTAAGTTACTTAATCTATAAAGATAAACTAGTTCCAGTTACTTACACTATAGATATACACCCCTAAATACCTCACCACCCACATTATTCATGGAGCATTACATGAGCAGGTGAGAGTTGATGGCAACTTGTGGTTAGGCTGAATTTGGTTGCATAACCATCGTATCCTATTTTATTGCTTAATTAGAGTTGAAATAGAAGGACACCACAAAATCTCCTTCCTGTTCAGTAGTAACATGATTGCTTTCTCCAACAAACAAGGAGAATGTCTGCATTAATTTAATGCTTAGTTATGCTCTCCCATGCCTTCTTCTAGGTCCCATTCATAAATTTAATGCATTGCTACTCTCTCTCTTGCCTTCTTCTAGGTCTCATGCATTATATTGTTTCTTACCTTAAATTTGGCTGTAACATGACCCAAATTTATGCTTTTTGTATGGTTGTAAAGAAGAGTTGCCTTGTTTTTCAAAAAATTCCATGCTTTGTTTGATAGCAAAATAAGCCAACCATATCACATCTCTACCTAAACTATTTTGCTCAGCATTCTTATAATTGAAGCTTACCAAACTATTCAATTTACCTTCGATTCATGGCAATCCTTGCTGTAGACCTCCATCCCAAACTCAGAATTTTATCCTGGTAAGTTACTTGATCTATAAAGATATACTAAGTGCCAGTTAATTGCTCTGCATATCTACACCCCAAAATACCTTACTATTCACACTCAAGGAGAATTAAATGAGCATGTGAGAGTTCATGGCTACTTGAGGTTGGGCTGAACTATTTTGTTGCTTAATTAGAGTTGAAAAGGAAGAATGACTCCACAAAATCTCCTTCCCATTTGACAATACTTTTCAATTTACTTGCAATTCATGGCAACTGCAGCTGTAGGCCTCCATTCCAAACTTAGAATTTTATCTTGGTAAGTTGCTTAATCTATAAAGAAATACTAAGTGTAAGTTACTTGGACTGTGGATCTACAACCCCAAATACCTCACTATTCACAATATTCATAGAGCATTAAATGAGTAGGTGAGAGTTGATGGCTGCTTATGGTTGGGCTGAATTTTCCCTTCATAACTCTTATCTTCTATTTTGTTGCTTTATTGGAGTTGAAAAAGAAGAAAGACACAACAAAATCTCTTTCCTATTCGACGGTGTCTTGATTACAATCTCCAACAAACAAGAGAATGTCTGCATCAATTTAATACTTTGTTATGCTCTTCCATGCCTTCTTCAAGGTCTCATCCGCCAATACAATGCTTTTCTATGCTTTCTCTTGCCTTCTTCTAGGTCTCATACACTATATTGCTTTTTTTTTTCAAATTTAATTGAAACTTGTGCCAAATTTATGCTATTCATACAGTTGCAGAGAGGAGTTATCATGTTTATCAAAAAAATCCACGCTTTGACTGATTTGAGAATGGGCTAACAATATCTCGCTTCTACCCAAACTTTTTTGCTTTACATTCCTGTAATTGAAGCTCACTATACTATTTACTTTACCTACAATTCATGGTAACTACTGCTGTGGACCTTCATTACAATCTTAGAATTCTATCTTAGTAAATTACATAATCTATAAAGATATACTAAGTGTTAGTTACTAACATTGTAGATCTATATCCTCAAATGCCTCATTGTTCACCCTATTCATGGAGTATTAATTGAGTAGGTGAGAGTTGATGGTTACTTGTGGTTGGGCTGAATTGGCCCTGCATAACCCTCATTTCCAATTTTGATGCTTAATTGGAGTTGAAAGAGAAGAATGACACCACAAAATCTCCTTCCCGTTCTGCGGTGACCTGTTTCCTGTCTTCAGCAAAGAAGGAGAATGTCAACACCTACTTAATGCTTTTCTGTAGTCTCCCATGCCTTCTTCAAGGTCCCATCCACCACTATAATGCTTTTATACGCTCTCTCTGACCTTCTTCTCGGTCTTATACACTATTGCTTTCTTCTCCTAAATTTAGTTGCAACTTCACCCAAATTTATGCTTTTCATACGGTTGAAAAAAGAGTTACCACGTTTGTCAAAAAATTTCACGCTTTGAATAGAATGGGGTCAACCACATCTCGCCTCTGCCCAAACTTTTTTTCTTTGCGTTCCTGCAATTCAAGCTCACCATACTATTCAATTTACTTGCAATTCACAAAAACTACTGTTGCAGACTTCATTCCAAACTCAGAATTTTATCTTGGTAAATTACTTAATCTATAATGATATACTAAGTGTCAGTTACATGCACTATAGATCTAAACCCCCAAGTACCTCACTCTTCACACTATTCATGGAGTATTAAATGAGCAGGTGAGATTGATGGACTCTTGTGGTTGGGCTGAATTTGTACTACATAATCCTCTCTCCCATTTTTTTGCTAGAGTTGAAAAGGTAGGACACCATAAAATCTCCTTTCCGTACAGCAGTGACCTAATTTCTATCTCCAACAAACAAGGAGAATATCTGCATTAATTTATTGCTTTTTTGTTCTTTCTCATGCCATCCACCAATTTAATGCTTTGCTACGATCTCTTATGCATTCTTTTATGTCTCATACACTTTATTTCTATCTTTCCATAAATTTAGGTCTTTCCATAAATTCATCTACAGCTTGACCTAAATTTATGCTCTTCGTATGGTTGCAGAGAGGAGTTGTCATGTTTGTTAAATAATTCCATGATTTGACTGGTTACAGAATGGGCCAACAACGTCTCACCTCAACCCAAATTTTTTGCATTACATTCTCACAATTTAAAATCCCCATGCTATTCAATTTACCTGCAATTCACGGCAACCACTGGTGCAGACCTTCATTCCAAATACAAAATTTTATCTTGGCAAGTTACTTAATCTATAAAGATATACTAAGTACCAGTTACTTGCACTGTAGATCTACACCCCTAAATACTTCACTCTTCACACTATTCATGGAGCATTAAATGATCAGGTGAAAGTTGATGGCTACTTGTGATTTGGGCTAAATTTGCACTGCATAACTCTCTTTTCCCATTTTGTTGCTTAATTGGAGTTGAAAAAGTAGGACACCACAAAATCTCCTTCTCGTTAGGTGATGACCTGATTACTGCCTCCAGCTAATAAGGAGAATGTCTGCATCATTTTAATGCTTTGTTGTGCTTTCACATGTCTTCTTCTAGGTCTCATTCACCAATTTAACGCTCTGCAATGCTATACCTTCTTCTAGATCTCATATACTCTATTTCTTTCTTCCTCTAAATTTATCTGCAACTTGACCCAAATTTATGCTTTTCATACAGCTATAGGAAAGAGTTGTTGTGTTTGTTAAAAAATTTCACGCTTCAACTGATTACCTAATGGGCTAACCGTATCTCACCTCTACCCAAACTTTTTTACTTTACATTCCTGCAACTTAAGCTCACCATACTATTCAATTTACATGCAATTCGTGGCAACTGTTGCTATAGATCTCTATTCTAAACTCAAAATTTTATCTTGGTAAGTTACTTAATCTATAAAGATATACCAAGTGCCAGTTATTTGCACTGTAGATCTACAAACCCAAATACCTCACTGTTCACACTATTCATAAAGCATTAAATGAGCAGGTAAGAGTTGATGGTTGCTTGTGGTTAGGATGATTTTGCGTTGTATAATCCTCCTTTCCCATTTTGTTACTTAATTGAGGTTGAAAAAGATGAAGGAGACCAAAAAATTTCATTCCTGCTCGACTGTGACCTGATTGCTATCTCCAGCGAATAAGGAGAAGTTATGCATTTATTTAATACTTTGTTGTGCTTTCCATGCCTTGTTCTAGGTCCAGTCCACCAATTGAATGCTCTGCTATACTCGTTCATGCCTTCTTCTAAGTCTCATACACTCTATTGCTTTCTTCCCCCAAATTTAGCTGTAACTTGACCCAAATTTATGTTCTTTGTATGGTTGCAAAAATGAGTAGTCATGTTTGTCAAAAAAATCCACTCTTTGACTGATTACAGAATGAGCTAACCACATCTCGCCTCTACTCAAACATTTTTGTTTTGCATTCCTGCAATTGAAGCGCACCATACTATTCAATTTACCTATAATTCAAGGTAATCGCTGCTGCAGACCTCCATTCTAAGCTTAGAATTTTATCTTGGTAAGTTACTTAATCATGGAACTCTTTCTATTTTTGGTTGATTTTGTAACTCCTAGTCTGATAAGAGAAAGAAAATAATTGGGGATTGCTCAATATTATGTTTACTTGTTGTTCTAGAATCAAGCTAATGAAATTGAATTTTTTTTCTTCTAGGAATTTCATACTGAAATCACATGTTCTCTACTTCTCCTACCATATCAGTGCTCCAAAATCTAGGATGAAAGCGAAGCATAATGGAACAAGGTTGGGTGCCTGAGGATCAAAGAAGAGGATCCCTACATTTGTGGGGATTTTGGCATAACCAACTAGTGACGACGGTAAGGATTCCATTGTTTTTTCTTTCTTTGTTCTTGAATCATATCTTTCAATTCCAATTTTTAAAAATATGTGATGATATTTGAGGGGTTTCGTTTTCTCTCTTGAGAATGTTTTGTTTTGATTTTTTTTTTTTTTATAACATTCAAAATAACTTTTGGATCTGATTGAGATCTAACAGAGGAAAAAGAACACAGAAACAGTCTCACCTTGTGGAAAGCAAGAAGGGCATCTAATTTAGGTAATTCTTTATAGTTAGATTTTTTTTTTCTTTTGTTCTTAATCTTTGAAATTCCTAATTTTTCAAGAAAATAATAATCTTCTTAAACATATTCTGTCTTTTTGGATTGTGTTGTACTGACAATTTACTTATTATGCATATTCCTCCCTACCTCCATTTTCCTCCACTTTCTTTTGGACTCGTGGATAATCTTATTTGCAGTGTTCATACATTTGGATTTTCATTAATCCATGTTTTGATAGTTGATATTTATTACCTCTGTAGTCTCTATGGACATTCTGATAGGTTATTTTCAATGGAATTTGATCTTTTACTGAAGGTCTTTTTTCATCTTTTCTTTTTAAATAAAAAAAATTAAGATGTTGGTGGATCTTTTGGCAGAGATGCAGCTTCTTAAATAGGTGTACTTTTTGAGACAAACGCTGTGCTCAATGAGTATGGATGGAAGGACCATCACTGGACAAGGATTTCTCGTACAGGTTTTTATTCTACCTTCTATATTAATGTATTTAATTTAGGCTTGCAATCTTGGATTGAGTTGTGAACTGAAGTAGCATGGAAAATTGACAAGATAATGTTTTTAATGAGAAATTAATACTTTTTCTTTTTTTTTGAATTGTAATGTAGCCTATAAGAAAGGAATTAGGTTGAGCATGATGGTTTAATTCCCCAAGTTGAATGCAAAAAAAATATAATTGTGAACTGAAGTATGCCATCAACTTTATTGAAAATGCTGTTGCTATTACTTATGCTTGTAAAATAAAGGGAGATAGGGTGAGAGTGAGAGAGGATGGGCAATTGAGTTGCTACTCTTAGTCAAAACTTAAGACAAGTAAAAACAAAACAAAGTTATTATCAAAATCGCCTAATTGATTTGGTCCATTAAATAGTTCAATACTTAAATTCAAAAGAAATGAATTCACAACTAGATCTTCGTTCTACTTCTTTCTTGCTTCAAGCTACTACTCACTAATACTGTTAAACAAGGAACTAATTGTCCATTAAACTGTGTTTAGAGCCACTTATTGAGAATTTGATTATCTCTATTTAACAATGAAGTGCTTAATTAATATGGGCTCGTTTGGTGTATCGTATAAAATTGCATAGTATAAGCTATGTAATGTATTAGACAATATTAACCTTATACGATGTATAAGATATCTATACTATATTGTGTTTGGTCGTGATAGGATAACAAACATGATAAGATAAAAATATACTATCAACTGTTTGGAGAAAAACATGATAGGATAATTTTTTAACATTTTGACAAAATTAGCCTTGTATTCTATTCATTGTTTGGCACTTCAAATTAGATAGGAAATGATAGATTAAACAAAGAAAATAAAAATTCATATCCATATCTATAAGTTTTATTTATTTATTATTAAATCTATTTTATATTAGTGCAAAGTTACATAATCAAGATTCAGATGCTAAACAAAAAATATAGAACGCATCACAAAAAAATAGAACATCCAACATGACCTATAACATGAAAAATACATAGTCTAATATAAGTTCAAATGCATGATCCAAACCACATCATCAATGTGTTACAACACAAAAACTATAATAACAAAAGCAAATAAAGATTTCTTAATAAACTAAACCTAGCTATGAATTCAATTGTCAAGCAGTTTTTTGACAAATGTTAAACTACTCTCAAAGGTAAAGCTCCAAAAAAGCTTCACATAATTCTTATTGTTTGAAAGTTTCATTGCTACGTTGACAATTTCATCTTTAATCAAAGAAATATTGGATAACTCTTCCAAAATTGGTTGTTCATCAATAGTGGTGGTTATAATTTCTTTTACTATCTTGGTAAACTCATTAATCTTTACACAAATTGGATCGAAACTTTTTTTACTTGCTTTTCTCTTCTTAGAAGATTTCCTTTCATCACTCCCAATATCAGATTGAATATCAGAACTGTGTTAAAACCTCCAAATCATCCAAACTCATCTCCACTTCTTTATCTAAGGCCTCAACAATATCAATAGGTGCCTTTGCACCTAAGCTAGTAGCACGATCATTTCCAAATACATATCCCAATCTATGAAAAATAAGGATAGAAGTGTTCAAATAGCCCTTCACAATTACAAATCTCTGCATAAAAAATTACATCAATCAATGTCAATATTAACACTTAAAATAACAAACAAACTAAGATATATATATATATATATTAAAAAAATTAATCAACCTGAAAATATGCCTCCCAAACATCATCACTATCTACCTCAACACATCTCTTCTCATCATTCCAACCAAATCCACTTGTGTTCAACATGTCTGATATAGTGGCATACAATGTCTTAAGTCGCCTCATTGTTGACTCAATATGAGGCTTAACTCTAAAGTTTGAGTTAGGAAACTTCTCCCTTAAAATTGGCTCAACCACTAAAAGCGTTCCACATTTAAAGGTTCCATTCTGACACCTTTTCCCCTTTGTAACTTGATCTTCAAGGCATTCAACTAAGGCAAGCTCTTCAGCATTAGACCAACTTCTATGCTTTCTCTTGGATTTTTTGGATTGTTGTGAGCTAGATTCCAATCCATAATCCATGTCTAAAATAATCGATAAGTATATTGAGAAAAATGGACATAATATTTAGATCAACAATTAAAAGAAGGGAGTAATATTTAACACAAATAAGACATGCATTACAAATATAAATAATTGTAAGAAGTTATCATAATTGTAAGATTACTCAAATATATTCATTACATAATAGTCTTAAAGTTGAAAGATTGTTCAAAACTTTCATGGCAAACTATTCTTAAACTACAAAAGTTATTATAATAATATATTACTAGACGAATTCGTCCCGTACGATGCACGAGGTATTTTATTTTATGAGATTATAAATTTATAATATTTTTATTTTATTTATTTAGTTTTTTGTGTTGTATATATCTTTATATATTTTATTTTTACAAAATTGTTATAAAATTATTTCTTTCTAAATGCTCTCGACACATACAATGAACATGTTATTTTGTTTATATTTTATTTACTTATTACTTAAAATTATCACTTGTCTCTATTAAAGAAGTAAAGTTTGTTTATATTTTATATTTTATTTGTTTATATTTCGACACATTTTATATATTTTTCATTTTTAGTTTTAAAAAGATGAAGAAATAAAGTTTGTAATGCATCAAATATTAGTTAAGTGTATAGTTTGAGGATAAATGTTGTCTAATTTTTGGTTTAGGAGTTGAATTTCTTTTATATATTTTTTCAAGTACTCCAAACAAATAATTTTGTTGTCATTCATTCATACATACATGTCAAGTTAGTGTATATGCGCGTTTTTAATAAAATTAGTAATCAATAACAACTAACAAAATATTATAATAATTAGGTAATAATATGAAGTATCATTAATTCATCTGTAATTTGTGTCAATTTATTGTTTTCCTGAAAATTTTCTTCTTCCATAACATTTTCCTTCCTTATATATATTAATCATATTTTATTGCCACTAACTACTAATAATTCATACAATAATTAGCATAATGCATAACTCAATACTCAATTAATTTACTCCCTATATTAATTATCTTTATATATATATATAGTGTAACTACTCATTTCTAATTCATCCGTAACTTACTACTATTAATTTGTCACAATTAATTGCCTATATCAATTACATTTTTAAAAATAAAAAACCTAGCGTAACTGCTCATTTCTAACTCATCAGCAACATACTACTATTAATTTATCTTAATTAATTTATTGGTAATTTGTGCCACTAATTTTTGCCTGAAATTTTCTTTTTCGTATGTTTTCATTCATTACATTAATCATATTTTACTGTATCATTAACTATTAATAATTACTACAATAATTAGGTCAATGCATGACCTATTTTTAATTTCATTCATAATGTGTACAATTAATTTATTCTCTATATTAATTATTTTTAAAATAATATTTATTAGATACAATTACAATTTTGAGAGGTTATAGGCATTACCTGAAAAATTTAATAGATACGAAAAATCATCACCAAATTAAGATGTAGAGATTTTGAGAGGTTTGAATTTTTAGAATAACATTTATAGATATGATTACAATTTTGAGAGATTTTAGTAGTTACCTAGAAAAATTTAATAGATACAAAAATATCTATAGAAAAGTTTGAATGGTTTTTATGTAATTGGAAATTAATGTATATTTATTAAATATGATTTGGATTTTAAAAAGTTTTAGGAGTTACATGAAATTTTTTAATAAATAAGAGAAAATTATTACCAACTTAAGTTATGAATTTACTTCAATATAGAATCGTTTGGTTTTTATTTTATTTTTTTATTTTTTAAGGTTTTAATTGTTAATCATAGAGTATTTTATGATTTAATTTTTTGTTAAAATTTTTAATTTCAAAGTATTTTTAAATAAATGAGATTATAACATTAATAAAATTAAAGTGTGTTTTTTTCATTTTATTTATTAATATTTTTTATGTTGTAGGTATTTTTATATATTTTATTTTAACATAACAAATCTTAAATTTATTTTTAGAAAGAATAATGATGAGAGTATAAATCATTTTTATAGTCTTGACTTTTAAATAAATTCAAGTGATGGATGAAAATTTTGAACCAAACTTGTTTTAAGGAGAAATGAAGCAAAAAGTTCATGTGAAAAATATTTAAATAAAATTTTTAGTACAGATAAAATATATGGATCACTTTTACTCTTTTCACAATACATAAATATACTAACAAATCTCAATAGTATGATCTTAAATGCTTGTCTGTTGTCCAATCTGTTATGATTTCTGGTCGTCGTTTCTGATATTCTTTTCAATTGTTATTATAGGAAATAATTTATAGTTCAATCCCTCTAACCAGATATGAGAAACCCAAAAACTACCACCTCCTCTTCTTTCATCTTGCTTTTCCTTAAGCTTGGCCATTGAAAATTTTGAGGTATGACATGTTACTAATCATAACCATAATTATTAGGCATTCCTCTGAGTTAACAACTTTCACTCTTCTTCTGTACCATTGCTACTAATACCATCTTAACAACTACCATGCATATGTAGAGTTATATTGGCATAAAAGTAGAGATGTCCATATTTATATTGTTCAATATATGTTCATGAAGACAAATAGTCAAGTAATGAGAAGAGATTTGAGAAAAATAGAGTGGTATAACAACATTTCTTATTAAAATTGATAGAGGCATAAGTTTAGATAACTGTAATTGACAATTAATGAAAAATAAATAATTGATTTGAGAAGAAATAATAAGAAGACATGAATGATTTCTATTTTTTTTTTTTTTTTAATTTTTTCCTTACTTTTGCCCAAAAGCTTATGTGTTGTCCTTATAGAATCTTATGTGGTATAAAATTCACAGGTAAAGAAGAAGGGAAAGGAATCAATCATTTTTAATTTTTTTCAAAAGCTGACTTGGCATAATACTACAATCCTACGTGTCAACATTATATTTCTTCAATTCTTAAGTATCAATTTTATTATATACTATAGAAGTTTCGATTGAAACTACCCAGCCTACAAGCAACATATCATTATACATTTGAGTTGCCAAAGTGTCTCTCCAATTAGTCCATGCCTTAGTTGGTTCAATTGTTTGAATATGGTCCTTATTGTCAAAATCAGGCTCATCGTCTAATTCAAAGTCTGATGATGATAAAGACACATATTCATGCTCAATTTTGTCAAAGGGCATTTCTTTTCTAATTAGATTGGGAAGTAAACAACATGCTGTAATTATACGTGTTTGAGTCTTGATAGGATAAAATGAACATTCTCTAATTATACCTTAACGAAATTTTAATAACCCAAAACATCTTTCAATGATATTTCTTGCACGACATGTCTCAAATTGTAAAGCTCCTGAGAATTTTCTGGAGGAGGCCCTTTGTTTAGGGGTGTGCAAAAAAACAGGCAATTTGCCAAACTCGACCCAACCCGATCCAACTCATCTAAACCCAAACGACCCAACAAGAATCGATTTTATGATTGGGTGACTTTTTATTTTTTTATTCCAGGTTGAGAATTTTTGAAATCGGGTAGACCCAACCCACCCAACATTATATTATAATATTTATTATATTATTTATATATGTAAATATTAAGTCTAAATTTATAATTTTAGTATGAAAATATTAGATTTTATATTATTATTGAATATACATCATTATTTCATTTTTTGATTTTATTTTGTAATATTAAACATTTTTAAATTTATATTAATTTAGTTTTAAAAAGTCATAATTTAATAAAAAAAATCATTTTAAAATGGAATTTCAAGCCACTCAACTTTTATACTAGGTGAAAATTTTGATCACCAGGTTTCTCGACTTTTAAAGTTGGGTGGGATTTTTTGTTACTCGAATTGGTCGGGTTGGGTGACATTTTACCTCCACCCAGACCGACCTATCGGGTTGCACACCCCTACCTGTGTTATATTCACTCAAGTGATATCGTGTCCTTCTATACAGTTCAAGAAACCTTGGACCATTGCTATATCCTCCATCCACCAGATAATAGAAACCTAAATACATACATATTGAAGTTTAGCTTTAAAAAATGTTATATCTATAATTTAGAAAATAACCTAACTAAAAAGTAAACATCTATCTCACCAGTTGGAACAAATAAGCCATTTCTTCTACCAAAATAGCATCTCGTAACACCCTAGAGTCTGATACTGATCTCTCAAATCTAGGTAGAACATATATAAACTTCATATCTCTGAAACAAACTCCTAGAACATTTGTATCTATATCTCTTTTTTGTGTTATGTGTCTTGGTTTATCAATCTCAGATACATGCACCTTCACATAGGTGCCATTTAGTGCACCGATGCAATTTTAGCATGTAGATGAAAGGAAATAAAAATCCTGTAAGGGGAATAATTAACTTGAACTATAGAACTCAAACACAAAAATCATACCTTGAACCACTTCCATCTCTCATTCGTACAATTGTTAAGAATTGGTCAAGTGCTCTCAATAATGTCCTTTGAAAATGCAACATGGCATTCAACACAAGGTTGAAGTACCTACTAACTATTTCCCTAGATCTACGAAACTTAAACTTGATAACACGATTCTTACTATGATATGATAACACATATAGAAACTTAGTAACTTGCTCCTCAATGGATAGTAGCCCATTATCTTTAATCTACCATCATTACGAACAAGTCCACAGAGTACATTAAATGTAGAATGTTCATTCATAATTGTTTAATACAAGATATATCATCCATATGAAGCATTCTATCTAAGACATCTAATCTTGCCTCATCCTTAGACCTGATCGTATATTTTATAGTATCTTTCTCATCATAATACAAAAAAGTATGACGAATAACCTAAAGAAATGTAGTGCAAGCAGCCAAAAATTTCTTTTGTAATTTCTGATTCATACCAATATACAAATTTATTTCAATTACTATCATCAAAATACAATAAAACTAATATAAAAAAAAAGTACGTAAAACTTGTTTTTCACACAGACTACATGCATTCATCTCAAAAATTGAAACTTTCTTTGAATTATGTAATAAAATTGAAAAATATCTAATTTATTCTCTTCATTTTTCATTTATTTTTTGTTATTCTATCGAATTGATTTTTCTATTTTAGAACATGAAAAATATTTTGTATCGTTAAGAGGATGTGCTAAGAACCATTAATACCATCAAAATATAACAAACTACATACTCTTGTGAAATAAAATGAAAAAGTAAAGATGCACACCAACACTGAAAATACAATCTTCAAAAGTAGTTCAACAAAAAAAAATTTAAAAACAAAAAAAGAAGGCAAAATGGCATATAATGAACTTTTTGCTTGAGTACCTAATTCATATAACCCCATTATTACAAGGAACCCCATGCATGTATAATGAGCTTGCGAAATGCATAACATAGTTCAATTTATTATATTTTCATTAAGCAAATAGCTTTTGAGAACCATTGTTTTAAGTTTATGTTAGAATATCTCTAGATCATCATCCATCTATAATCACCACATCAAACGTACAATTTATGGGAAAAAAAGATAATTAGAATCAAATAAATTGAAAATTACATTAATGGAACAAGTCCTTCTTAGGCTTATAATAAGAAATTTACCAAAGATCTAATTGAAACATTAATGGAACAAGTTCCTTCTGGTGTGGCTTATTGTTATGTTTCCTATTTAATTATGTTATATTCCTGTTAGCTTCTAAAAAGAATTATAAATATGCCCACTAATCGAAACTAGTCATACAAATTGATTTTATATTATCTGTTAAAGCTCACTAATATGTCTAAAAACTTCATATTCATTGAATTACTTTTCTTTGTGACCCTTGGTTCAATATTTTAGTTATTTTGTTAATGGGATTTTATTGTCAGTATCTTAGCTTTCCTTTCAATGATTGTCCAAATTTTTATTTCAAGCATAGTTCCTCAATTTTATTTGGACCAGTATATTCATTTTTACATCTAATTCTCAAATTTTCTTTATTGGTATCATAACCTATCATTTTTTTCATTACTATGGACAAGCAAATTTAGTAATTGCATACTTAATTCATTGAAGTCAACAATTTTTTTAAAACCCAGAATCAATCAGACCTCGGTTAATTAATAACAAAAGACAAAGAAAAAAAATATATAAAAATATTTCAAATACCCGCCAACAAATTTTTATTAAAAACACAAATATGCTTGAAGGTTGAAATAAATAGATAGGTTAAACTCAAAAAATTGAATCAAAGCTCTAAAATGGTAAATTTTTAAACAAAATAAAATAATAATAATAATAATGAAGAGGAAGAAGACGTATAAGGAGAACATACCAAGAGGGTATAGTTGAAAAAAGGAAATATAAAGTGACAGTAGGAGATGGCAAGGATTTTTTGTTGATCACAGTGCACAACCAATGAAAAAGAATGATGGGTGATAGAGATGAAGACATGGTGGCCACGAGGACTGAGATGAGAAAACAAAGGTATCCAACGAAAGTAGGGTGTTGTAGGCAACTAGTGTTAGAATGGGCTTATGGGTGTTTAATTATTTATACGATTGTGTTATCCTTTCCATCTCATAAGATAGTGTATTACGATCAAGAATGTATAAGGGATAGTTAATAGTATAAGCTTATACAATCATGTCATTGCTAAACAATGTATTAGAACCCTAAAGGGGTTAGGGTGGACGAAAATGTGGTGTGTAAGCTGTTTTGTTTTAATTACAATATATATTGAAGCTTAATGCTCTGGCTAATGTCTTATCCAAGAAACAGTGTTGTCACGAGTACAGGAGGCGCCCGCCTAGGCGTTCAGGTGAGGTGAGGAGGAGACACGCCGCCTGAAGACCCCTCAGGAGAGTCAGAAAAGTAAAGGCGTGCTCTTTTGCCGCCTTCGGAGCTGCCTGAGTCAAGTCAAAAAGCGGCAAAGGCGAGCACCTGCAGATCTGAAAATATGGCAACCTTTGCTTTTTGTTATGGTTTGAAATCCCCACATGGAGTTGAGAATAATGAAGCTGAGAAAGCCTGCAAAAGTTTCCGGAATCATAAACTAGTTGCAACATTGATAGACACAGCAATATATGACATTATGATCACACTTTTTTATCAAGCTGCTGTGTCTATTTATTTGATCCCAGCTTGATAAACCGGAGAGAACAACATTGATACACTGTTATGTCTATTTATTTGCCGGAATCAGATAAGTTAGATGAATCTAAGTTGCAGAAGAAGACGGAGTGGAGAAGATGACGCCTTTTTACTTTTTTTTATTTTTTATTTATTATTATTATTATTATAATTCACACTTTTTACTTTTCTTTTTATTTTTATTTTTTCTTTTATTATTGTAATTCACACTTTCCAATATCTAGCAAATAAATAATAAAAAAAATATTTGGTTGATAAATTGGCCAAAAAGTCTTAATGTAATGGTCTAAATTAATTAAAAAGAGGATAATTATGACTTTTTCATTAAATAAAGAATCCCTACTTTGTTTTTTTAGCCTATTTAAGTTTGCCTCTTGGTAGTAGTAGTAGAGTATAATACAACATATGTATTATCGCCTATTTAAATTAATTTAAAATTTAACTACATATGAGGATTTTGATAGATTGGAATGATGTGTATTTCTTTAATTTTAAATTATTAATATTTATTATGTCGAGTTGAATTATTCATTCAAATATTGATCCTTTATTTATTTAAAATTTATATAATCACTTGTTATGTATTCTAATTTATTATTTTTTAGATTAGTATTCATACTGGTATATCTAGTAGAATTTTGATAATTATCATCTCGTTTCACTCAGGCTATCGCCTTTTTAACACCTCTCACCTCAGGCTATTTTGGAATTTATCGCCTTAGAGGTGCCTTTCGCCTATGACAACATTGGCAAGAAACTTGGTCATGGTCTATATGCCTTTTTTTTTTTTTTTTTTTTTTTTTTTAGAATTATCATAACATAAATTTCCTTTTGCCTGTGATTATCCATATTGAACTCTAACTCTTGCTTCCCTTTGTTTGTTCCTTTTTTTATTTTTTTTCCTCAGATGTAGCGGAAGAATTACCAAGGAGGTGGTGGGTTGCTTTTTTTAAGATTATCATTGATAATTTTAAAATAAATAAATTATTCACTCCACTGGTAATCTTTCACTTTCTTTACAATTCTTAACAATGCTAAGTCATGCTAAAATAATAATTTTTCTTTATTGTAAACTCAAAACATTGTATGACAGAGCAATGGGTGGCTTGTGGTACTAAGCCATATCTAGCACAAGTTGGAAGAGGTTTTGCTTGGTTCATGTTCATCAGCTTGTACAAATGATACCCTTGAGTAAGTTTTGAATTCTGATGAGAATTTCATTGTCTATATATTATATTGTTTGTCTCTTAATTGCCTTTACTTTAAAACTTTGATGATAAATTGCATATGAGTATCATCTGGGAATGAAACGCAGCAATAGAGAGACACGCGAAATTTGGATTTCAGTAACAGCATCATTAACACAGTTGAATCAGAAGTAATGATGCAATAGTGAGAACTACATTCTTAGAAAGATAAAAATAAAAAATTTGGATTATGTTAGCTAAAACTGTTCTGTCTTATATATATTATTATTATTATAAAAACAAATAGATTGTACGTGCAGGACTTAAGGATTTCCTATTGAGAATCAATTCCTAATTCCTTTGTACAAGATCATCTCTATCTATTTGCAATTTAATTTGCTTATTTACCATCCATTTTTTCTTTTATTCTCTAATACAAAAATAAAAAAGAATTCTTGAAAGATAATAGTATGAGATATGTAGTCCAACAATGTGCCAAATAAGACCACAAAAATAAACAGGTCATATAGGCGAGTTTGCTGGACTGGAAATTTCAATTACTATTGCAAACGAAGAAATTGCCTCAAGACAATTCGTGCCAAACACGGTCTAGGGACAGAGTGCGTTTGCTTTTAATTTATAAATTCAGAAACAAAATTACTAAAGACCCAAATAAAAAAATTAAAAATAGAACAAAATCTGAGAGAAATATGTCAGCGTATAAAGGGCCTCAGAAATCAAGAGGATCAAACTCAGGCGAGTGACACTGACGAATTTGATATCGCAAGTTTGTAAACATGATTGACTGGACCCTGATTTTCGATCTGATCCAATCAAGAAGCTAACCTTGCTTTTTTTATCAAAATTTTCTTCTCATCCAAACAGAAATTGGCCAGAAAAAAGATGGAAAATGAAACTCAATCAAATGAAGAAATATTAAAGAAGATTGATTGCAGCTACTCACAGATTTAGGTTTCTGATTTCTGAAGCGGATTGAGCGAAGAAGAGGCAGAGATTGTTAAAGACTGTGGGCGGTCATACGGTATTTATAAAGAAGAAGATTCAGAAATTAGGGTTTCTGAAAACAGTGGGCTTTTAATCAAAAGCCCATCTACTGAATCTTAAGCTTTGTAATTATCGTAAATATGAGCTCGGCCCCAATTTTAGAAACTCGGCTCATGAAGTCCAATTACTCTTTTCTTTTCTTTTTTTCTTTTTTCTTTTGGTAAGAAAAGTCCAATTACTCTTCTCTGTAAAAAAAAAAAAAACTATTAGAATATAATTTAACCTGTTTATTTTGGGCTATATAATTTACCCAGTTTATTTTGGGCATCGTAAAAAATGATAGGGTAATACAGGATTATTAATTTTTTTAATTGACTTTTATACTATGTTGGACAAGATTATTTATTTGTTAATTTATTTTTATTACATGTGGTTAGTATATATATATTTATATAAAAGTAAGAGAATTCTAACATATACCAATATAGGTGTAAATTATCAATATCCCACTTATAATTAGACAAAAGAATAATTATTTATTTATTAAAATTAATTAGGCACTAAAGAATATTTTAGTATTTTAAAAATAAAACCCATTTAATGATGAATATTATTTCTCTTTCATCAATGATTAATATTTTTTTATTGCTATCATCTAACTCCATTAATGGCCCATATAACTCAACTGTGTAGTAGTTGAAAGATCCTCTTACAATGGAACCAAATTTCAATCTCACTTAGGCTTTGAATGTGGATGAGAGTTTCTCCTATTTGATTAGATTCCTTCATTCCACCCGCCTGTCTAGATGTGGCACTTTTTTCCATTATCATCTTCTGCCTTTTCTTTCCTCCCAATTTTACATGTTAGGCGTAGCTGGTGTATTCGATGGTACTTCTGTAATATTGTGAGCAAGAGCTTTAATGAGTTATACTTCAATATGTATATCATTGGGATGATGGGTGTTTCGACTATAAATTTCTCTACGCAAATGAAAGGTCTAGTAACTGCCTTTTGCATAAATTTTGTGCTCAATGTATCTACCATCAGAAACAGTTCCATTATGAAGATGCAATTCTTAAGATGTGTGAAAACTGTCATTGATGGAATTATATTGATCGTGAAAGAAATTTTTTTTTTTTTTTGTAAAAAAAAAAATAATTCTAGCTTCAGGAGAGAAAAATAGATAAATAATCAGTAATTAACGAAGAGAAAAATATTATTCAACATTAAATGTGTCTTATATTTAAAATACTAAAATATCATTTAATGCTTAATTAGTTTTAACAAGTAAATGATAGTTTTTTTTGTCGACTTAAAAAGTAAATTTTGATAACTCACACTTGCATTGGTGTATATATATATATATATATATATTTATATATGGGACGGTTAAGTTTCGAAAGAGTGGGAGAGGATCATGAGGGTAGTTAAGTAAGGAAGCAGCAGGACTGCTATGTGTCTATGCTATATAATGCATAAAATTAAATACTATAAATTAAAAACAGAAATTAAATTGCATAAAATAAAAGGGAAGGCAAACTGATGGTAGTCCACGAGCTAAGCTAAGGAAGAGGAGATGCAAGAAATGGAAAATGTCACTGAAATAATATTGAAATCGGTTAGTAACTACAAGAACACAAAGTAATGGAAGAAAGCTCTAAACGTTACCTAGGGAGATTTCTCTAAAACTCTACTTAAGAGCTCTAACTCAAAACTTGGATCCAAATGAGAGAACAACTCTATATAATTGCTACAGTAAACTATGAACAGTGCTCCACATGGTAACAATCATCTGCTAAGCTGATGCCATAATAGTCATCCTCATTTTCCTGAGCAAAATCATTTGAATTATTTCTAGATGCTCTAGATGAGGAACTGGAAGCTGATTTTTTCTTAGGATTTTGTGTTGCAGAAATAGTGTCATCTTTAGATAACAGTGTGCATATTTTTGAAGATACTGAAGATATTTCTGTCTAGTTGTATTAGAGGCAAGTTTTGTAGAAATTTGGAACTCTGTTGTAAAATTGAGTTCTTCATAAGAGGCTTCTTGAGAAACTTATGATTCTTTTGGAACTAATGTTTGATGGCTGGAATTAAGGCTTTACCTGCATTGAACTCTGACCACCATTTTGCAGAGCCTTGTTTGAGGAGAACAGACCAAATATTTTGAGACTTCATGTTATTTTTATAATCTTTTGAATACTTGTATTGCCAAACATATACCCATGTCAAAATCGAATTTTGATCTTCAAGAAATGTAACAAAATCAAATTTTGATCTTCAAGACTGAAGTGCTTGTTGAAATAAGATAATCTTTCAACAACATCATTTGAAGAATTTTTGTACAAGGATCATGCAAATTCCACCATCATTTGAACTAGTGAGAGAATTTATATTAAAATTATTTTTGAAATATATAAGCTAGGAGTGCTTATAACTTCTATTTTGAAAATAAAAAGTATTGTACTAGGCTTCTTGATAATCCCAGTAGTTGTAAGAGATTGGGTCGAAAGGTTGGGAAAATTTGCGAGGTTTGGATAATGGAGATTTCTAGTAAGAATGATTGAGGATTTTTAAGATTTGCAGGGTTAAATGCATTACAAAAGTAGCATCCGTTTTTTACTTATAATGTTTAATAGCAACAGAATCACTATCAACCGAAATAAATTCATAATATTTTTGATTTTTTGAAAGATTGGTTGGTAGGAAATGCTAATTAGGGAAAAAAAAAAAACCTTATGATGGACATTTTGAGAAACATCTGTCTAAAATTCTGGCTCCTTTTGGAGAATGGTTTAGGGTATATTAATCGGGACATGAAAGGTTTGTGATTTTTGTGAAGAGATTGGAGAAATTTGAGGAACAAGAGCCTTACCTGAGACTGCCATGGTTGATTAAGCTGGCTTAGAAATAGCTTGCTGAATATCTTGAGGATTTAGATAGAAGCATTCTTTGGATAAAGCAATCTACTTAGATTATTCTTCTTTGACTAGATCAGTCCAAATCTGTTTTATGAAGGTAAGGGGTTTTTTTTATTGTAATTCTGTTTATATTGCCAGCAAGATTTCTATTGGGAATGCATAATATTTCTTCTATTGTTTTTAGGTAATTTTTGAGGAGGAGCTAGAGGGTTCCTCTTTCTGGGAATTTGGGGTTTTAGAGGTTCATCTTCTTTTTCTTTCTTTTTTTCTAGGCATTTTGCTATTTTCCTTGTAGAAATTCACGGCTAAGATAGTCTGGTATAAAGTTGGAACTTCCTTTGATATACTCAATATCAAAATCAAAGGCAGATAAAATTGTTGGCCACTTAGCAAAAATTTGTTTTGAGGCAAGGTTTTTAACATCTTTTTCTAACACCTTTTACATATTTGCAATCAATTTTAACCAAAAACTTTTGATTAAGCAAAATACTTTGAAATTTGGAAATGCATAAAATAATTGCTAAAATTTCTTTTTCTATAGTAGAATAATTTTGTTATGCATAATTTCAATATTTTAATGCATATACAATGATATGCTATTTTCCATTAATGAAATGTTTGAGAATGCTATCATAACCTATATCAGAGACATCAATTTCAACTATTTTGAAAGTTTGAGAATCATAAAGATACAAACATGGGACAATTAAGTCTCGGAAGAATGGGAGAAGATCATGGAGATACAAAAATGGGAAGTGATTGACCCTTAGCTAAATTTGCTTGACAATGTTGGTATGATTGTTAAACCAAGGAGGATAACTGGCCGTTAGTCTGTCATGAAAGGGTTTTGATAAGATTACTAAATATGGGATGAAATAAGAAATATAATTGAGACATCCAAGAAATTTTTTAAATTTAGTTTTGTCAATAATATGATCAGGGAACTTATCAGCAAACTAAATAGCCCGATCAATTAGTGTGATAGTTCCATGATGGATATTATTACCAAGAAACCTAATTGTGATTTGGAAAAAAGACTGAACTTAGTTCTAGACATAGATAAGCCAATTTTATTTTATTTTGGTTATTTCAAAGAAAATATTTAGATATTTGAAATGTTCATCAATATTTTAGAAAAAGATTAAAACATTATCAATGTAGACAATGATAAATTTTGTATAAGGATTGAAAATGTCATTCATAATTTTTTGGAATTCAAAAAAAACATTCTTTTAGTCTAAAAGGCATAACATTCCATTCATATTGATTGAAAAGAACTATAAATGCAGTTTTGTATATGTCAAATTTTTTTATCTGAAAATGCCAGAATCTAGATTTTATATAAAATTTTGAAATTATCTTTGAAGAGTAAAGATGATTGAGAATGTCCTTTTTGTTAGGAATAGAATACCTAATTCATTGAAGAGCTTGATTAGGAGGTTTGTAATTGATAACTAACTGAGGAGTTTCATTATCTATTTCAGCATTTTTGTTGACATAAAATGCATAACAAGACTAAGGGTTCTTGCTTTTGCGAATTATACCTTTGAAAGAAGATCCTTAATTTTCTTTTGACAAAATTCAAGTATCTCTTGATTCATTTGGATTGTATGAGCTTATGTAAGAATTTGTTTTTCATGAAAATCTTTTTCATATGAAAGATCAACCATATGTTATTTTCTTTTTTTAAAAAGCATTTGGATGATTTGGACAAATCTGTTTTTGAATTTTTTTTGCAAAATTTTCAATTTTGTTTTTAATGATAGAATCATTAATTTAGTTTTCAATTCTTTTAAAAGGTATTTCATTGAAAAGAAAATTGATTTGTTTTTGCTTATTTTCAAGAAGATTAACATTTCTGAAAATAGGATTTTTAAGAAATGGAAAAGATAAAGTCTGACCCATAACTTCCTTGTGTATTCCATTATTGACCCAAAATGGATCAAATTGAAAAATAAAATCTGAACCTAGAATAACTCGATTTATGATATATTTTGCAAGAAGGAAAACTATAGAAATTTGTAAAGGAGAATTATTGATTATAACATTTGAACATTTGTAATGAAAGATTATTTCTTAGCTATTAGCAGAAGTTAATCTTTTAGAAGTTTTCTCATAATGTTTTGTGGGTACTTGACCTTCTTAAATACAGCTAAAATCTGTGCCAGTGTCAAACAATGTTATAGTGTCAAGAATAAAAGTTTTCCAATGATTAATTTGATTGAAATATACCATTTTTTATGAGGCATTTGTGTAATAAGATTAAGGAAATTTTCTTCAAAAATTCTATTGGTTTTCATCAAAAGAGGAGTCAAAAGAATTTTGTATAAAAATTTTCTTTTTGCCCTTTTGAAAACTTTGATTTGTAGAAATATTTTCTTCTTGTTGAAGTTTAAGTTTTTTCTTAAGTTTGAAACTTCATATTGTAAATCGTAGAGGGTAAAAAGTTGAGGTTTTACAGAATTGAATCTAAATAAAAACATTTTTTAACTTGAAAGAGTTTGCTATTATAAGAAGATTTAGAATAGGCTTATTTGATTTTTCTAGGACATCTAGACTTTTTTTTAATTTTTGTAAATAATTTTTCTTGCCTTCATCACAAGGAAGACTTGTAATGACTTCAAAGAGAAGGTCTTATTCTCTAGTGAGAACATTAAATTCAAGAGTTTATTAAGAGGTTTTTGAAGAAACATCATTGTTTGAAATTGGTTGACTTCTTCATTATCAGAGGAAGGTGGAGCTTCACTTTCAGATGAATCTTCTATTAGAAGAATATCAAGTTTGAGCTAAAAGACTTTCATCCATATTTAAAGTTTTTATTTTTCTTGTAATTCCACAATATTTACAATTTAACATGGTTTATTACATTTGTAACAAACAACATTAAATTTATTTGTATTTTGAAAATATTGAGGAGCACATTTGTGTTTATGTTTGTATATTTTTTTACCAGCTTGATTTTTTGAAGATTTTTGTCATAATATTAGGGGGTTTTAGAAACATTTTTCTTTTTATGTTTTAAAGAATTAGGACGACAATCTAAGTCATATTGAGTCCAAAAGCTTCATAAATCCTTTCGGTCTAGGGATATTTCTTTTGCCAATTATCTTTAAATTTTATCCTCCTTACAGATTTTTAACACGATTTTCTGGACATAGCTGTAAAGCTGTCCATAAGTTAATTGATCATAAAGGATGTTTGCTTCATTGATATTACGTATTTTTTTCTCTAACTTTGTCTCCTATAGAATGAGGAAGATCAGCTAGAAATTTTTCTTTCCAGAAAGGTTAATTGCTATTAGACCTAGTAAAAACTCTGGTGAAGAATGTATCTTTATACCACCTAAATTTTTCTTTCCATAATGTTGTTTGATCATCCATATTCTACTCATAGATATTATTTGCACTAAAAGAATTGTTGATTATCTGGGGTTTTTCTTTTGCAAGTGAATCAAGAGGAGAAGCCCTAGGGTGGTATAATTTTTGTGTTTTATGCTAATTGGTACATTGTATAGGATTGAGTTGTTTATTGGAATTTTCTTAGAATGCTTGGATTCAACATTTTATTAAAGGACTTTGTCAAGTTGGAGACTTTGGGACAATATTTTTTTCAATTTTAGCAATTTGTTGGGAAATTTTATTAAGGAAATCTTATTTTGAAGAATTTAAGTTTGATCGTAATTCTTTTATAATTTTTGTTCGAACTTGGTAAAGTGAGAAAGTATGGTTCTTACTTTGTTTGGGAGACTGGCAAGAAGATTGGCTTAAATTAGAATCGGAGAAATGATCTCCTAAAGCTTGAAGATAAATATTGGTATAATTATTTTGTTCATAAAGAGATTGAATATCTTTAAAAGTAAGTGTTCAATTAAGTCTTTATTTTTGAAAGGGGTTGCATAGATTGGAACATTTTTTCCCAAAGCATTTTGTGTAGGAATTTTTAATCCCTTTTTAGGAGGAAGGATGGAATTAATTACTTTATCTTTTTGTGTTATCCATTGTTTAGAAGTTTTGTTGTTAACACTAGCGGAATTACAAAAAAGGTAATGACAACTAGTTTCTTTTGCATAAACTTCAAACCATTCAAAGAAAGGAATATGAATTTTATGTTTGTCCATAAAATTGTAGTAATAAATTTGTATTTTTTTTGTCTTTTAGAACTAGTAAAATTTTAAAAAAACCAAGTTCTAGCAATTTTATTTTTCTCATGAAAAAAATCTTTTCGGAGAAATTCAATTTGTAGATGCAATATAACCATTTATAAGTCTATTTTGTTGCAAATGTAAATGTGGTAATTTCTTGCAGTGTTAGTAGGAATATGCTCTATCTTTATATGCATCATGTCAACGATTTCCCTAATTAGGTGACGCTATCTTAGTAGATGTTTAGATTTCGGGTGAGACCTTTTATTTTATGCAACAATCCTATTGTTATCACAATATAACAATTTAAAAATGTTAGTATCCACCCCAAGTTCAGTTATGAACCTTTTTTTTTTTTTAATCCAAATAACCTCTTTAGCTACTTCAAAAACAGCTATATGCTCAGATTTCGTTGTAGAATCTATCATGGTTTATTGCTTGAAACTTTTCCAGCTAATAGCTACATCACTGAGTATGAATATGAATCTAGACTACAATTTGCAATCATCCCTATCGGTTTGAAAGCTTGCATCGACATATTCATGAATTTTCAATTTTTCAGTTCCTTCATGTCATATCCCCCAAAATAGAGGTATGACTGGCTGGAGAAATGGGTGTCCATACCTCCGTAACCCTAAATATTCAAGTAATATGCATCACAACTTAGAAACACTTTATAGTTAAGACTACTAAAATATTATAGAGTTAAAATAGAATCCAGTATCGATAATTAAATAAAAGGATTACTGAAAATTTTGGCAGATATTCCTTGTACGGTGGAACATACCCATCACATATATAATCAACCTGGTCACAAAGTCAATAGTAAAATTATAATATCAGAATATACAAGGGAGCTCAACTCTTGACAAAACATATAATCACCATGGTAAACTCAATATATATATATATCCGTTATGCTCCAAGTATACGATATCCAAGTATCATCTGTTATGCTCCAAGTATACGATATCCAAGATATACCTGGCTGTTGCGAAGTCGACAAGTAGCATTAACGGTTTAGTGAAAACTAAAAAAAATAACCACAAAGGAAAGAGTGAGTTATAAAGACTCAGCAAACCAAATCGTGTACCCTAAGAGTACTAGCATCACACATCACATATATCATAGTTTAAACCCATAATTGAATTACTTATGCATGTACGAAATCAAGACTTTCATACAATCACAAGTTACAACATATCATTCAAACCATTCAACCAACTAAACAATCAACAAACAATTTAACAAATAAAGCGCCAACGAGTAACTCAGCCCTGCACAACCATATCTCCCCCCACCAAGCATTTATGCGCCCACACAGCAAGTGAATCTCAGTACACAAATCCATCCTACCAGGATTGAACACTCCAATTGTTTTCAAAACAATTGTCAAAATCAGAATAACTCATATCAACTTTCAAATTCAAATTGCCCAGTTGCAACTGGACTTTAATTTCAGTAATGAAAACCATTTTGCAAAAAAATTTCACGTTGTTGGCCCTTATCAACCATTGTCAATATCAATCACATATCATCCAATTAAATCACTAAAATCATTCATTTGCTTAGTTTTTAGTATAACTCATTAAATTCAAGTATACACATAATTGCACACAATAAACTAGTAACCATAAAGCACAAAATTCACTCACAACTCAAGTATGTGGTTCGTCAGTTCGTCTAGGCTGTGATGTTGTCGAAATATCCTCGACACGCTCTAAAGCTGAAAATCATGAATTCATGTATTATTTAAAGTAATTATTTCATAACTAATTCCTTGAATTTCAACTTATTATTTCTAAGGATATTTATGTAATCAATTTTTATATTTATAATAATATCTAAATTTCCTTAAAAAAAATTTATTCAAAAATATATTTTCCTCCTAATTCCTATGATTTATCACTATTCCTTATTTTCTTAACTTTTATCCATCCTCCAAGTTTTTATTCAAATGCTCCCTAACTTAACTTACTAATTATTCATAACTCGAGTCATATATGGAAATTAAGCTAATAAGATGCTCCATGGTTAGGTTTAACCTTTTTAACTCATCATATATAAACTATTTGATTAAAAATCTTTACTCCAGTGTTCTAATTTAATTTAATAACATGCAATTATATAACTTAATTTAATTGAGGTTTAACTAATTACCTAAGTAATTCTAACATACTCACTTTATATAGATTTCCTTGCATATTGAAATTTTCCATATGCAACCTACCAAGTATTTCTTTTTTACTAAATCACTATGATTAAGCATAAACAGTAATACCGTTTATTCATTTAAGCCATTAGTTTGTTTCACCATAATTGCCCAACATTAATCATTCAATAGCCTTCAAATTATCCATTATCCTTAAACATAAAATAAGAGTAACAGAGAAGGATTTGTTGCAAATTTAACTCATACAAGAAATTGATTTCCTACTACCTAAAGAAGGAAAATTCTCGGCCAGCAACCCCACGTCTCCTAGCTGCTGTCCCCTTATTGCCTTCAATCTTGGTTCTTTCGTGGTGTGAATGGTGAATTTGGCTAACAGTCAAAGTGGTATAGTAGGCCAACTAAAACGGCAGTCCTGCTCAGTATCTATGGCAACCCCTACTACACCTCCATCACCCCCTACTTCTCATAGCCACCACGATTCCATACGTCTTGCTGGCTATCAAAACTTTAACACCCACTGCCCAGCCAAAACAGGGGATTATTGGTTGCCAACCTCTTCTTTAATTCCTCCACAATCTTAATTGCCTAAGATACAACAAACACAAGAAAGAAAAAAAAAAAGATGAAACTCTTGAGCACATAAAGGCTCGGTTGGACCAAAAAGAATGGAAGAAAATTCTAGGTGTTCCTATGGCGGCGGAGGAGGAAGAACCATGTGGATGTCAAACACTCCCAGGAAGAAAACAGAAAGCACCTAACAAAGATCAAAAGAAAGACCAGATAAAATAATAGTAAAAGAAAAATATGTGCCATAAATTGCCCTGGATATTTATATCATTATATATATATATTCCACCTTTCATTTTGTATATCCATATCATTCACATCACTAAAGTTGTATTTAAATCAAATCTATATATACTATTCTTAGTGCAAATAAATTCAACATTAATAATATATATATATATATATATATATATATATATATAACAATTACATATGAAGATTTTAACGTACACTTTGAGTTATCGGGTTATGACACTTCATATATTAAGAATGTATCCTTAGTTCTTCCCAACTACTTGAAGATTTTCTTAAATGCTTTCCAGTGCTCTTTGTCTAAAAAATATGGTATCTGCTTGTAACACTTACAACATACAATATGTCAAAGCTCGTACATAACATGACATATATGATTAAACCAATTCCAAAACATATGATATTTCATTCAAGCGATATCTTTCCAATTCTGTTTTAGGAGACATAGTCTTTGAACAATGTATACCATATACCGTAGGCCAGAACAGTTTCTTCAACTTATACATGCAAAATCTTTTAAGCATCTTGTCAATGTATGTGGATTATAATAATCCAAGTAACTTTTTAGATTTAACTCGATAGATCCTTATACATATAGGTTGATTCACCTATATCTTTTATGGAGAAATTTGTTAACCCCACACGGAGGAATGAATGACTGGAGAAATGGGTAACCAAACCTCATTAATCCTGACTTCAAAACAAAAGAAATCAATATGACTCTTAACTAAACCAAAAAATAGAAGTAAAATTTATAAGACACAAGTTAATTATAAAATGTTTATTTACTAAAATACTTAATAATTTACTAAATTTTTTTGAAAGAGGTTCTCTGTACACTGGAACATGCTTAAAATGCAACCATATAATTCCTGGTTACATTCAACCAGATTACACAACATCAATATACATAGGGAGCTCCACTCCTACCATATCATAAACAATAACCATTAAACTATTACATAAAATCAAACATGACATTCAAAACCCTAATGTGACTGCAAGGTTCCATCCTTTGGCTTCAACAATGAGATTCCGAAGAATGACCTTGCCGCACACTATCAGCAAGTCACGAGGTCAGCAAAGAAATATACTAAATTGTGTTACTAAAAAAATTAACAAAAGATTAGGGAGTCCCACGAACTTAGTGAGTGAAGAAAACATACCAAAGGGTACTAGTATCAACCAAAGCATAAAATCAATGGTACACATACGTACATATAAAATCAATAATCTCATATAGACATTTTTCATATTTAAATTCAATTGAACACATACATACATATAATTATTAGAAAATCAATTAACCAAAAGTTTAGTAATACATAAGATGAATAAATCAATCAAAATATTCAAAACTCACAATTCAAACAAAGCAATCAAAACAATCAAAATACACAAAGAGCCAATAGAGTAACTTAACCCCGAACACCAAATATCTCCCACCAGGTAGTTTGCTCCCGTACACTAAATAGAAATATATATGAAATTATTGAAATACAGAATCACTGAAATACGAAATTACTAAAATCTTCATACCTCCTCACAAATCCACCACCAAGACTGAGTTACTCGAATATTTTTAATCAATGTTAAAAAATCAAATCAAAATATCCTAGTTGCACCTGGATTCTATTTCTGAAATAAAAATCATTTTAGAAGAAAAACACTTTTATTGGCCCTTATCAAACACAAATAAAGTCATAAGTCAAGCACAATTCAAATAGCTCAATGAAATACTAGACATGCTTATGCTTCCATATAAACATATCTATTCAAATATACATAACAAATACACATATTAATATAGCAACCAAAAGGTAGCATTTAACCACTCACCATTTACCTATTTTACTCATCATTTCCTCTTGTTTTCAAGCACGTCATTGGCTCAACCACAAGTTCCGAAGCTACAATTAATTTTTTCCAGTATTACGTAGTTTGTCAATTTTATAGGTTATAACTTTTAATTACGAAAATCTATAGATATTAAGTTTCATATATTTATTTAAAATTAACCCTTCCTTAGGCATTTTCAAAATCATCTTAAAGATATATTTGATTTCAACTTATATACTTAACCAAATTCAATAAAACTAAGTTTAAACATTTTCTTTTTTATTTAGAAACTTCTTTGAAAATTAGTCTTGAACTCACTCAAATCCTCACATAAACACGAATAGGGCACTCAAACAGTTTCTAGTTGCCAACATTAGATTCCATTACTTAAAAAATTCTCATACTCGTGATTTAAATTATGAAACTTTCTAGTATAGTTTATCAATATGTTAGGAACAATTCATCTTGAGCAGCCGTCTCCTAATTCATTCTTTACCCATCAAAACCAATTACACCAAAACAGACTCATTCAATTCTGAAAATCACAACAATGACTTCCAACACCTCCAAAATATACATAACATGAAATTAAAACTTTAAAAGCTCCATATTTGTCCTTTAATATATTGAAAACAATTATTATTCAGAAGTCCTAAACTAATTCAAACCAAAATCCCCGAAAAAGTCCTCTGGACTGACTGAAGCTCACCTAAAATCCTGCAAGAACCTAGTTGTAGTCCAACAATTCTAACGATAAATATATTTCGAATCAAGTTAAGAAACTTTCCAGATATCATTCTAAGACTATAATCTACATTATCTCTTTAGAATGCTTAAAAGTAATTCAGTTCGTAAAACACTACAAATATTAGATTTCTTTAGCCTATAAAATCTGAACCTTGCTCCCCTTCCACTCCTTAACCATCAAATCCACACTCCTTGTTCTTAGACATTTTATCAGATATCTTGAAGGCATAATTCATTCCATTTCATGTATGTATATATTATATATATACCAAGAAATCAATATTTCCTCATGTTTTCAATTATTAAATTCAACTTAAGTTAATTATCTAAAATTAATCAAGAACATTAAATTATATATTTCCACCATGAACGTAGTTAATTTCAAACTTCTTTCATTCAATTCACATAATCCTCCTCTATGTTTCTTATTTTCCTTAACTTTTATTCATATTCAACTAATACCTTACATCCAATTTCTAACTAACGCACCAATTATCTAGAATTCCATGCATACACAATAAGTAAACTAATCAAATTCCTAAAAAAAAAAAAAAAACTAGACTTGATTATCCTGACTAAAACCATTTCAAGTTTTTTATTTTATTTTTTTATTTTTTTTAAGCTTCATTACCTTGCTGCTTTAAATCAAAAGGCTACTAAGACCATACACCAATAAATTGCATGCTTAAATGGAAAACAACTTATGGTTAGGAGGATTTCTTGTTGCTGCCAACCCTCTTCACCTAACCAAGGTTGCTGCGGTTTCCTAGGAGCTGCAAGACTAACACACAATTGGAAGGACCTTGGGTACGACTGTCTTGTAGTGGTTACACCTAATACAAGGCTGCTGCCAAACAATAGCTGCAAGGGCATGCAAACTAAGGCTAGTCTCACGGCTTAAGCTGAAACAAAAATAAATAAGGTACACCAAGCCAGCTTAAGGTTGCAAGGGTGTGATTACAAACAAAGAAGCAAGGAATAAGCACACCAAATCCTATGCTAACCAAGAGAAGAAAAGGTAGCCACTCACCCCAAAAATAGACACACGAAATAGGGCAAAAACATAGTGATATAGGTGGAGAACATAAGAAGGAATATCGAATCATGAAAGGATAAAACAAGGGAGAGAAGAGAAAAAAAAAATATATATATATATATATATAAAAAGTCAAATACTCAAGTTTTGAGTATGTGATGTATATAAATTCTTAATTTATATATTTATATATATATTCAATTAAATTTTCTTTGTTTTTATATTATGTTCACACTTAGCTACAAGTTTACATAGGATAAAGTCAAGAAAATTAAAATTAAATTCAAACTTACTTATGGTACATATTTAATCTTATTTTATTCAAATATATATATATATATATATGAATATTTATTCACTTTAGCTTTATTTTATTTATTTTTATTTCACCTATATTAAAAGTTATATGTAAGATTTCTAGAACAAGATATTATTATACCGAGTTATAACAAAATTCTAGGATAACCAAACTTTGACCTATTGTAACATAGGTATATCATTACCTAGGAAGAGTATGTCATCTATATGTAGTACCAAGAATATTATTGCGCTCCCACTAACTTTCTTGTACACAAGTGGTTCATCTTTGTTGTTAATGAAATCATAAGGTTTTATGGTTTCATCAAAATAAATATTCTAGCTTCTTAAAGCCTGCTTAAGTCCATAAATGGACATTTGTAGCTTGTAGATTTTATTATGATGACTTTTGGATTCAAAACCCTTAGGTTGTGAAATTTACACACTTATAACCATTTAGGAAAACGATTTTTGACATCCATTTATCATATTTCATAATCATTATATACAACTATTATAAGTAACATCCCAATTGACTTTATCATGTTGTTTTTGCCTTTAACATTTTGGCACTAATCTTACTTTGAAGGTTTATACATTGCCATTTGTATCAGCTCTTTTCTTATAGACCCATTTACACCTAATGGGATTAGCCCATTCAGGTGGATTAACCAAAGTTCATACTTTGTTGTTGGACTTCATAGCATCTTGCCACTTTGAGAAATTAATATCCATGATTGCTTCCTCATAACTAGTAGGCTCGTCATCCTCTATGAGAAGAATGTCTTTCTGATCTCCTATCAGAAATTCATAACTTATTGAAGGTTGACTTAGCACCACCAAGACTTTTCTAAAAGCAAATCCCTTAATAATAATTTTGTCAAATAATGGCTTATTTTTTAAACAAACTTGAATCTTGAATGGTTGTATCAGAGTAGTTGTTTAAGCAGTACTATCTTTAAGTATTTCAAGGTCTTCATCTTCATCATTACTATCGTGATAATCTTCATAATCATACATCATTAACTCTTCATCATCATCAAATTCATCATGAGAAGGGACATCATCAACTCTATTTCTTTTTTCAAAAATCATGTTTCTGACTAAATGTATGATTTTATAGTTGTATTATTACAGTTGTATAAAAGTTTCTTTTATATTGAGAGAAGAGAAACTATTCATTTGGGTACCATTTTACTAAATATTTTTATTTTATTATTATTATTATTTATGAAGAAACGTTGCTTGGTGAGCAAGCACCTTAACCTTTTATAATTTCCTTAGTTTATATATATATTTTTTTAAAAGACACTATTTTTTTTTTTTCAAAAGAGGAATAATTTATTATAATTAGGGTTGTTAAAAAATATAGTATCATTAAGATTTTATTTTGATGAGGTTTTAAATTTGGAATAAAATTTTTTTATGTAACCAACTAATTTAAGGACAAAAAAATCAACTGATCTACTTTACATAAAATAAGAATAGGAGTCCTAATTCCTAATTCTTCAGTAAATAAACTTCCCACCATGCATAAACATTTGGAATCGTCTTTGCGTTTTGCACATTCAGCCACCATTTTCTTTCTTTCTTTTCCTCCCTACAACTCACTCAAAAGTTAGATTCATCCAAGTTCATCTCTCCTTCCTTGATTGTGGTTGTCTACCTCTCTTTTTGCGAGATTAGAATTGCATGTCTACCATTCTTCTTGCTAAAGAAAATAGAAGGAGCAACATGGTGCATTACAAATAGCCTTTGATAATTTATTATTATTTTTTTTTTGTCAATTATGTTCTTGAATTCTCCTCTAATGCCTTTGCAGAGTTTATTATTGGAATGTCTGGATTGCTAGAAGTGTTGTACCAGATTAAAAGTGATCTTTTGTCGCACCTTTCACGAAGGCATGACTGGTTAGAAGATTAGCTAACCAAACCTCCGTAACCCTAACTTACCACAACTGAACACATATGAATCTTACTAAACCAATACATAAAAACAAATTTTATAGATTAGAAATTAACTGTAAAAGTTTATTTACTGACACATATAACAATTTACTGAGAATTTTGGCATAGGTTCCTTACAATATGCAACATGCCTTAAAATACCAACAAGTACACTTGCTTATATATAATCAAATCACAATAGGTATAGAATTACATAGAAGAGCTCCACTCTAGTCATATCACAATTAACAAATAACTAGACTATTACATAACATGAAAATAGATAACCCATAGCTCTAGTGTGACTGCAAACTTTCATCATTTACTTTAAGTATGAGATTTCGAATATGCCTTGCTGCCAAACACTTGACAAGTGCAATATCAATAATTGTCGTCCTTTAAAATCCTGTTACTAAGAAAAAGAAAAAAAAAAGTTAACAAAGAGGGGTGAGTTCTACATACTTAATGAGTGAAAAATTGTACCCAAAGGGTACTAGCATCACTTAACACGTATATAATATGTATTTAATTAATATCAACATATCATAAATTTCAAAACCACTAAGGTTACATGTACATGATTATGGAAACAAAAACTTAACAAGCATAGTTCAAATAGTACTCTGTATAATTTAATCAAAATAATTAAAGCAATCAAAGCACATAAATTATACAAAACATATAAAGGGCCAACTAGTAACTCAACCCCACATATTACTCCCACTAGGTAGTTTTGCGCCAGCACATCAAACAGAATTACTGAATCTCCTTCTCCAAATTGACTCATCGGGGCTGAGCACTCAAATATCTTTTTAAAAAAGTTTATCAAAATCAGAATATTAAATCAAAACATCCTAGGCGCGCCAGAATTTTATTTCATAAGTAAAAATCATTTCGAAAACAAAACCATTTCATTGGCCCTTATCAATCACAAACAATTTCAAATGTCAACATAATTTAAATAGTCAATCATAACAATATAATCCTTATTTGCCACTATATAACATATATATATATATATACACTAGAGAATCAAGCACATTAATATAGCAACCAAATGGTAGCAATTAATCACGTATTGTGAACCAATATTGATCGTTACTCCCCACTTGAGTTCCCTCGTGTCATTAGCTTAACCACAAATTTTGAAGTTGCAATTAAAATTTTCAAATATTGTTAGTTTGTTAATTTATATGTTATGAAAATCTAGAATTACTTAGTTTCAAGTATTTATTTAAAGTTTACTCTTTTTAGGCATTTTCACAACTCCCTTAGATTTATGTTTATTATCAACTTACTTACTTAACCAAATTTAATAAAACCAAGTTGAAATATAACTTTAAAAAGTTTGTTATTTCCTTACTTAGGAACTTTTCCTAAAATTAGTCTCAAACTCACTCAATTTCTTACATAAACAAAAATAAGGCACTCATATAATTTCTGGTTATCTGACCTGGATTCAAATGCTTGTAAACTTCTCATACTTGGGAATTAAATTAAGAAACTTTCTAGTATAGCTTATCAAGATGTTAGGAACATTTAATCTTCATGAATTTGCTCCTAATTCATCCATTAAGATCCCCTAACATCAATTACATCAAAATAAGTTCACTAATGATCCGAAAATCATAACCATGACTTCTAATACCTCCAAAATACACATAACATGAAATTAAGATCTGAACTAGTCCAAATTTATCCCTTAATATGTTAAAAGTCTCATTCAAAGGTCTTAACCTAATTCCAATTACAATCCTCATCAAATTCTCTTGAACTGACTGAAACTCACTACAAATCCTACATGAACCTAACCGTAGTCCAAAAAGTCTAACAAAAAATATTTTGGGAATCAGGTTAGGAAATTTTTCAGATATCATCTCAAGACCCTAAGCTATGTTTTCTCTTTAGAATTCTTAATTTAATTTAGTTCTGAAAATACCTGAAATCCAAGATTTTTCTAACCCACGAAATTTGGCTTTGCATCCCTTCAAAAACCTTTTAACTCTCATTTTTCAATACTTTACCTACAACTAACTCTCCTTTGTTCATACCCATTACTCACTTTCATTAACTCCCTAACCCACATCATTAACCAACCATTCTCTATTATTGTTTATGAATTTTTTCTTCAAATTCTAACGACAACTAACCACCAAGAATTAACTCTACCAAGTTTTTATTCATAAGGTTATAACTAATTTCTTGTAAGATACTACTTGATTCCATATCTTGTATAAATATTTTATATATATAAATATACTTATGAAAAAATTAATATTAACTCATATTTTCAACATTTTCATTTTTTACATACTCCTGCTTCATAATTTAATTGGTACATCTTAGTTAATTTAACTTGCATACATATATTAATATATACTTCCTCTTAAACCTTTTATTGAATACTTTGGAAGGCATATTTAAATTTCATTGATGTGCATATATTTATGTCTATACACTTATCAATAATCCAATAAAACTCCTTAGTTTCTTGCTACTCATATATTAAATATTGAATTCTAAATTAACTCATTACTTAGAATCTATTAAACTTACAACATTCAAATTCTAAACTTTCCTGCTTGAATCTTATATTTCTTATTTCAATAACTATGTATAACCCTCTTATGTATTCATCATTTTTCTTAAGTTTTTATTTAAAATTCACACCTCCATTTAGTACATATTCTTAACAACACATCTAATTTAGAATTTCTTTTTTCAAAGTGATTTCAACCATTCACCTAATTCAAGTCATATGACATTGAAGAATTTCTGCCTTGTTTTCTCTTCCAACCCATGCCTTCCTAGGGTTAAATTATCCTCCAATTCAACCTTGATGACCAAAAGAGGAAGGAATTCTTTGATTAAGTTAATGTCCAAAACAGGGGATAGCAAATTAGAATTATTAAAATTCATTTACTTACTTTGATAGCCGAATAAGTCTGAGTGGAAGCTGTCCAAATGGCTCCTCCAACCTTGCTCTATCTCACGCTTGAATTGGTGAGGTTGGCTGGCAGTAAAGTAGTGTGTCCACCAATTAAATAGGGCAGCTTCTTCCCTTTAACTCCACAACTACCTCTGGTTGCACAAAAGCACACCAACACACATACCACCTTCACTTCTTAGCACTTACTGCACTTAAGGAAGCTATCCAATTGGCTCCTCCAATCTTGATTGTTTTCAAAACTAAAGCACTTACTGCCTTGTTAAATTGGGATAAATTAGCTGCCAAATAGCTCCTAAATCCTCCCACAGAGCTAACCAACAACAGTACAATAAGCACATGAAAGGAAAAAGGTAAAAGTTCTCAAATGCATAAACTTTCGGCTGAATAAGAAAGAAGTTTCAGAAATTTATAGACTCTCTTATGGTGGTGGAGGAAGAGAGGGGAAAAGGGATAAGGTCGGCCACAAGAGAAAAAAAATATATGAAGAAATTAAAAAATATATATAAAAGAAAAAGACTTAATAAAATAATAGGTCACAGTGCACATGCTAAATATTGTGGCTCTTATTTACTTAGAGTTATAAATATAAATAAATAAATATATATATAAATTCAATCATTAAATCTTAATATATATACCTCCATTAATTGTTCACTCAACTTGAATTTACTTGATCACAATATTATTTACTTTACTGAAGCAAAAATAATTTTTAACATGTATACTAATTTTACACTAAGATATCGAATTATAACATGTTTAACTATACTATTATTTAATAAATTTTTTCATTTGATAATGTAAATTTACACATTGTGTATAACTCGATTTTACCTTATCGAGTTATGAGGGTTATAATATCCTTCTTTTGGATAGAACGTTCTAATTTGGAGATTGCTACTTGGGTAACAATCTTTGGTAATAGATATAAACTCTAGTCTAGTCAAGTAAGATTCCTAATGTCAAAGAGCTTGAATCACAACATACAATTCGGGCTCATACAAAGACCATTTTTTACATGATTAGCTCAACTTCTCATTGAAAAAGGCAATTGGTCTACCCTCTGATGATAAAACTGCTCTAATGCCAACACCATTAACATCATATTCAACTTGAAACACCTTTTCCAGTTAGGCAATGGTAAAACTAGTATAGTTGTTATCTTTTCCTTGATCTCTATGAAAATCTTGTCTGCTTCCTCACTCCACTGACAATAAAATTTCTTTTTTTCAAGCAATTGTTAATGAGACTCTGAACCATTGCCAAAGGAAGCGAAAATGCTAGAATCGTTCTAGCAGACGACCTTGATAAAGGAACTACAATTCTAAGCATACTAGAATTAAATAATTAAAATAATTAAATTTGAAATTTTATAAATGATAAGATGAGATTACATCCAAAGGGATAACTTATATTTATATAGGTTCCAAGGCTCCTACTCTTCCTATCTAAGCAATGTGGGAGTAAAATAAAACTCCTTGTTTATACTAATCCTAAAGCATAACTACTCCTTTTATTTCTCATGTGGGATTAAAAGTAAACAAGAAGTAAAAAAACTTAGCTAGCCTATTTTATTTTGTGTTAGCTTAATTAAGTTTTTCCATAAATTCTTGGACAATATACTCCACATTAATTTCATTACCAAACAAAAAGAGATTTTAACAAGAATTTATAATTAATAAAATGCAAAGCATCAAGACATACAATTAATGATAATCACATGACAGTGAGTCATATCAAAAGTTGAAACCATAGCAGAAACAATAAGATTATAAGAAGTTCTTAGTCCTAAAATTTTGAAAACTGATTTCCACTAAACATTGTGTTTTAAAAACAGAGCAACTTACATTTAAAAGGTAATGAAAAAAGAAAGAATGAGTTGCACTCGTAAGTTTGCAAAGAAATAGATTAAAATTTTGGAAAACATTATATGCACTAAATTTTTTAAGGAAAACAGTAATAAGATAAATACATTTATAATTCCCAATCCAACAAAAGTACCCTCAAATTTTGTCACACTCCACACAGAGGTATGACTAGTTAGAGTAATGGGTAACCAAACCTGCATAACCCTGATTTCAAAACAAATAAACAAATATGACTCTTCACTAAACCAAATAATTAAAGTTTTAGAAAACATAAATGAACTTCAAACGTTTATTTACTGAAATATATACAAATTTGCTAACAATTTTAGCAGAAGTTTCCTGTACACTGGAACATGCCCATTATAAACACATATAACCTGGACACATTCAACCAAGTAACACTAGTAACAGTACACATACAAGGAACTCCACTATGTTCACATTGTAAACAATAACAATTTGACTCTTATACAAACAAATCACAATAACACAAAAATCCAAATGTGACTGCAAACTTTCATGATTTGGTCTCAAGTATTAGATCCTAACAAATACCTTGCCACAAGCTATCAGTAAGTCACAAACTCAATGATGATGTATACGAAAATCTTGTTACTAAAAAAAAAAAAAAAAATCAACAGGAGAGTGGTGAGTCCTACAGACTCAATAAGTAGAAAAAACGTATACAAAAGGTACTAGCATCAACCAAAGCATAACAAACAAGTATAAATTAAATAATCTCATTTAGCCTTGTTTTATATCTTAATTCAATGGTACACTTACGTACATATAATTATCGTAAAATTAATTAATCACAATTTACGTAGTACACAAGACAAATAAATCAATCGGAATATTTATAACTCACAATTCCAACAAAGCAATCAAAATATTCAAAAGGCCAATAGAGTAAATTAGCACCCATATACCACATATCTCCCCACCGAGCAATCTTGCTTTGCACACCAAATAGAAATATATACAAAATTACTAAATCTTCATAGCTCCTCATAAATCCACTCCCAGGGCTAAGTTACTCTAATATTTTTAATCAGTATTAAATACTCAAATCAAAATATCCTAGGTGCACCCATATTCTATTTCAGAAATAAAAATCATTTCGGAGGCCCTTATCAAACACAAATAAAGTCACAAGTCAAGTATAATTCAAATAACTCAATTAAACACAACACATGCTTATGATTTCATATAAACATATCTATTCAAATATACATAACAATTACACATACTAATCTAGCAAATAAAAGTAGCATTTATCCACTAACCGTTTACTGATCTTGCTTGTCAATTCCTCTTGTGTTCACCCATGTTACAAGTTAAACAACATATTTTGGAGTTGCAGTTAAAATTTTTCAAGTATTATTTAGTTTTTCAATTTTATATTTTATAACCTTTTAGTTACGAAAATCTATAGATACTAAGTTTCATGCATATATTTAAAATTTACTCCTTTTAGGCATTTCTATAACCACCTAAGAATATGTTTGATTTCAACTCACATACTTAACCAATTTCAACAAAACCAAGTTTAAATGTTATCTTTAAGAAGTTAGCTATCTTTCTTATTTAGAAACTTCTCCTAAAATTAGTTTTATCTCACTCAAATGCTCACATGAACACAAACAGGGCACTCACACAATTTTTGGTTATCAAACTTGGATTCCAGTGCTTATAGAAATCTCATACTTGGAAATTAAATTATGAAACTTTTTAGTATAGTTTATCACGTTGTTAGAAACAATTCATCTTCAATACCCTACTCTAATTTATTCTTTAAGACCTTCCAAAACTAGTTACACCAAAATAGGTTCAATCAAGACCTAAAAATCACAAACATAACTTCTAACACCTTTAAATACACATAACATGAAACATGAAAAGCTCCAAAATTTCCCTTAATATGTTAGGAACAATTTTTGTTTAGTGGTCCTAAGCTAATTTAAGCCACAATCCCTGACAAAGTCCTTCAAACTGATTGAAACTTACTAAAAATCCTGTACGAACCTAGTTACATTCCAACAGCTCTAATGATAAGTATACCTTCAATCAAGTTACAAAACTTTCTAGATATTATCCTAAGACTATAAGCTACACTTTCTTTATAGAACTCCTAAACTATTTCAGTCCATAAAACACCTGAAATATCAAGATTTTTCTAACCAATGAATTCTGACTCTACTTCCCTTTCATTAATTACCCAACCACCATTTATCATCACCTTCAAACTTACATTCCTATACTTTTGTCCACACCTAACTTAAATTTTATCACTAATCCTTAAACAAAACACAAGCAATGATAATTTACTCAAGGAAAAATATGAATTCAATAGAAGCAAAGTAAATTGGATTACCAAGATACGAATTCTTTACCCCAACACTTGATTGACTATATTACAATTAGTTTCCTTGAGGCTTTTTAACAAACACCTTAAGGGCATTCCTTTCATTACTTAAGTATGTGTGTGTGTATATATATATATACATACTCATATATATACTCAATATCTTCCTGAATTCCATTTTACTCAAGTTCCAAACATTTGTTTTAGAGTTAAATTCATTATTTAAGAGCCACCAACAACTTGGATTTTGGAAGTTTAACAACAACCAATATCAAATCCACCATTAACATGGTTACCAAGCTTGTTATCACCCTTACAACTAATCTTTTATTTAACACCCTTAACATATAACCCATTTATCCTTTGATTACTACAACCTTTTTCATTCACAACTCATTACTTTCCTACACTAACTCATTAAACAGAAATTAAAAGACTTCAACTCAAAGGATTATTAAGAAAAATCAGCAAGTGAAGGCAGCCAACCTACCAAGAGTGAATGTCTAGTAGTTGTTGAAGGTAGCAGAATAGTTATCACGGTCCATTGAGTGTTGGAACTTGACTAAATAGCCACTGGAAAAAGGATCATGACTAGAAGGTCTCGTTTCTCTACTATCCAGCCACCTACAACAGCTTTAGAGCTCATGGCCATGGCTGCTGCCATGGCCAAACACGAACTAGAGGAGTAGGTGAGGTGAATGGCAAGGAAGGAGGAAGGTTTTGCTGCAAAAGAAAGCTATGGATCTTAGTTGAAAGGAAAACTTGGTCAAATAAAAATAGGGGAAAGAAGCTTCCAAAAGAATCGTGAAAAATAGAGGGGAATAGACAGGCTAAAGAGAAAGAAAATAAAAGGAAATAAGAAGAAGAAAAAAAAAAAAAAAGATAATGGGAAAATATGGAACAAAATCTAAAAGTGAGATCAAAGTCAAAAAGAAATGTGTGGTTTATATTCGTTCTTGGTTGTGTGTGTATATATATATATATACTTATTGTAAATATGTACTAGTTTATTTTGATTATCTATTTGTTTCACTTATTAATAAAATTACGTAAGACAAGGTCAAGATTCAAATTAGCCAAGTTTAAATTAATTGTGTATATATTTTACATATACATGTAGGTATAATGTTTATTTATTTATTTATTATTATTATATATATACTAGTAAAAGTGGCACATGAGTTACACATTAATGGTATTTACAACATCATATATATTACTTAAAAATAATAAATAATTAAGTTATAAAATTATTAAAAGTTTATAAATTTAAACAATCCTTCCATACATTAAAAATTTAAATAATTCATCCAATAATATAAAGTTTAAATCATAATATGAATCTACAACATATGTTTAATAATTTTTAAAATTTTCAAGTTTTATCTTCTTCAATTTTGAAGTTGTTGGTTGATATTCTTCTTCAATAATAATGACATCCTCATTTTGACTTTCTTGTGCAATAATCATTCCTCTTGCTTGATCATTTTCAGTTCTCTTATTGATCTTCATAAGAAATATATATTCATTTTGTAAACAAGAAAACACATTTTTGTAGTAATTGTTGTGATATTTATCTCAACTCTGCAAAAAATAAACATACATTAATTTAAGATATTAGTTTTGTTTTTTTTAATTTAACATTATAATTTTGCATTAACTTCTAGTTGTACATAAGTATATATTACCTTATTAATTGAATTGACATATTCAATAGCTGAGCATCCAATTAGAAATTCTGCTTCATTAAATAAAGTAACATATGCTTTGTTTTCATCATTGGAGACATTTATTCTCAAGCAATACCTATATAATATTATTATTATATATCAATACATACATACATACATATATACATACATATATATATATATATATATATATATATATAGGGTAGTGCTATGTGCACTACCCATTTTTTATAGGTAAACGAAAATATGGAAAAGGCAGGTGTATTTATTTTGTCTTCTAGTCTAACTTTCGTCCACCTATACACTTTTGTTGTCTACTTAACATCACCCTATATATATTACATTATAAATGTAATATTGTGTTTGAATGTTTGTACCTTTTAATTTTTTCATGTGCTTTTCCACAATGTAAGCATCCATCATTGTTGTGGATTGATTGGCATGGTTGTAATTGGTGTAGTAGAAAGTTGAAAATCACTTATACATTTACATATAATATCAATATTATATTATTTAAAATAAATAACATAATATTTAGATGAAAGAAATACATACCATTATATGTTGAGCATTTATCCTATGATAATGTGATTATAGGTTTTTCTAATACTTTCTCTTGAAGCATCTCTCCTTTAATTATTGCAAAATTTGCCCATAGAGTTAAGGTCATTGTTTCTAATATGTGTTTTATATATATTATGGATAAAAATAAAAATTATAAATAGTATATTATGTTTAAATTAATTTTTTTTCAAATCAAAATGCAATATTTATATTATGCATAAATATAAACATTGTAACTAATATATTATGTTGAAAATGAAAGTTACTTACTTTGCATCTGTCACACCCCTTATGGAGGCAAGACTGACCAAAGGATTGGTTAACCAATCCACCGTAACCCTGACTTCTAAACAAAGTAACAAACCTAACTCGTGACCTAACTAAAGAATAAAAGTAGCTTTTCTAAAACTGAATTTCACTGTAAAAGTTTACTTCCTGTAATAATTAACAAGTTACTAAAAATTTTGGCAAAGGTTCCTTGCAATATGGAACATGCCTCAAAATACATATACATATGCTCATGATTTCACACAACAATAACATAAAGATAATAAGGAGCTCCGCTTCATTCTATCATAAACAAGATAAATAACTAAACGCTTACATCATTCAAAATTAGACACCTCATAGCTTTAGTGTGACTGCAAACTTTCATCCTTTAATTTCAAATATGAGATCTTGGAATTACCTTGCTACACTCAATTGGCAAGTCACAAGCTTTGCGATGCCATGTACAGAACTCCTGTTACTAAAAAAAAAATCACAAGAGAGAGGTGAGTCTTATGGACTCTGTGAGTGAAAAATAGTACCCAAAGGGTACTAGCATCACCCAACACAAACGTATAACATATATAATAACCTCATGTAACATTGTTCATATCTTAATTTACATTGCATGTATACATTATAGTCATCATAAATTTATAATTTACATAAAACATAGGATCACAAATTAATCAAAGCAATAATATCAACTAAAATAACCAAAAGGCCAACGAGTGACCCAGTCCCGCACAAAATTATCACCCCTACAGGGCATTTACATGCCCGCACAACAAATTAATCTCCGTACATAATCCATCTTACCAGGGCTGAGCACTTAATTTTAAAAAAAAATAAAAAATTATCAGAATCAAAATTTCTCATGATTTTAAATCAGAATATCCTAGGTGCACCTAAATCTTAATTTCGGAGATAAAAAACATTTCTCAGAAAAACATTCATGTGTTGGCCGTTATCAACCACAGACAATTTCAAACAAGAATGATTCAACTAACCAACTAAAATATTGTACTAGCACATTTATTTAAATACACATATAATTGAATATAATAATCTAGCCCCTGAGGGCAATAATCTAGCCCCTGAGGGCAACAATTAACTACTCACCAATAACCGATTCCATTTGTCACTCACACTTGCGTCCATGTGTCTTATCAGGTCTACATTAGAATTCGGAATTTCATTTTGGGATAACTTAATTCATGACTGGCCTTCTTGCCAATGGCAACTGTTGGCGGCAGTATTGTTACCATAGATGAAGTTGCTGCAACCATCAAGGGCAGCTGCTTCTAGCTTTACGGGTTCAGTGGCAGTCTTCCATTGTTGCAAGATAAGAACAAGGAAGGTTGAGCCAAACAAAACTGCTGCCTCCCACCAACTTCCTGTCCATCTTCTAGCTAACTTCGCAACACTAATAAAAAGCAAGCACGACTAGAACGAAGGTGGAGTTGAGATGTTGGAAGCAGGAAACACTCATGACAAAAAAGGCTAAACATGAGCAACAAAAAGGAGGCTAGTGTAAAGTTGCTATAGCTACGAAGAAAAAGAGATATGACTGTCCAAGGAGGAAAAAGAAAAGAAACGAGCTGCTATCCTTCTGTCAGCTGCAACTAGAATCAAGTAGAGAATTGTAGTGCCAATTATGGTGGTGGAAGGAAAAATGAGGAAGGTTCGACTAAGATAAGGAGAGAAAGTAAAGTGAAGGAAGAAGAGAGAAAAAATCTCCAATTTCAAGTCAAAGTCACATTTTAAAACATGTGATGGTCATTAAATTGTATATGCATGTGTATATATATATATTTATATTATATTTGTTTTCTTGTCATTTGTATATGTTACACAGCTTATAAAATTTTCACCATATCAAGTCAACGGTTAATTTCATTGTACACACTTATATACTTTATTTACTTGAAATACTTGCATTTATTTTTACAATCATGAGTTACCCCAAATTTTTCAAATTTCTTATTTTAATATCGGCTTGTATCATGTTCAATTATAATATTATTATTATTTTTTTCATAAATATATCTTATTCATGCATATTAATTTTGTTTATGTATTTATTATTTTGTAACTAAAATATATACATTATGTATGAAACTCGATGTGGCGACATCGGGTTATAACAGTCTCTTCCCTTTAAAAGAAATTTGTCCCAAATTTCAACAAAAATGGAGTACGTATAAATTGTTTACTTAAATCGGATGTAGCTATTGTTATTTCATTGTAATCACAATTGCTCACGTGGTTTCTTGTTCTTTGGTTTTCATCGAAAGATTAGTCGAAGTTTACGAACTTATCTATTTCTACTCACCACTGATCACTTCTCACATATTAAGTTTTTCATTCATTTTTACTTCTCAGAATATGTGGTTTATTGGCCTACTAGGCCTCCGCTGTGCCATTCCAATAATTACACACCTAAATCACAATCCACGTTCAGTATCATATTATATTCCTTATTAAAAATTCATATTGGCGAACTAAATCATATAATTATGTGATATCTATGGACTTTTTAATTTTTCGTATTTCCTTTAAATAATATATGCATGTTCTAAAGGTTAAATTTGTTGATTAAAGGACTTGAAATATCTAGGACTTATTTGATACATATTACAATGGAATCATTAACAAAACGTAAACCCTCGATTTATTAATATTACAATGGAGTCATCAACGAATTTGATAAATCTTTTTAGGCGACCTCATGGACTATAAATAAAACCAATACTAGTTCATATAACAATTAGATATCAACAATGTAGTTTATTCAACGTTAAACCCAAAGGAATGAAATACTTAATTACATTGTACCCATCTTTACTGGCTTTGTTATTTACTATTTTATTTTCAATTAAGAAAAGAAAAGAGAATAACAAATACATCATCAAAATCCATTAGGAAGGACATCATTTTATTGTACTATTAAAATTATTTGAAACAAAAATCCAGGTCCAAGTCAACTTTAAATTATCTATATGTATATATTTTATATTCTTATAGGTATAATGCTTATTTATTTTATTTATTCTTGCTCTTATCATTATAATCGAGACATCGTATTATTCTAATTTCATAATTTAAGATCTTATTATAACAGTTAGTTAAGTTTGCGATTGATATCTATTACGATTATACATTTATAAAATTTTATATATATATACTTAATTTATAATATTTATCGATTCAATTTCTTTTATACTCATGTTATTTATTACCACCTCTATAGTACTTGAATGAACTAAATTTCTAAATGAAAACGAAAAAAAACTCTACGGAATACCTAGATTTCTTACAAAGAATTTTTATAAATCTTGAACTTAATTTTTTACTCCATATCACAATGATCCCACTACACTCAATAAATTTTGAACTTCAAACTCGTTAAAAAAAAAATTATACTGGAAAGATTGATCACTGACCTTATTTTAATTATTTATTTATTTATTGAAAACTATACAAAAATACTTCACATGTTACTCTTTATTTCTTTCTTTTTTAAAAAAATTATAAAATTGGCAAAACCTTAAAGAAATTCAAAAAGTATAACCAAGAACTTATTATATATGAAAATTATATGCCTAAGAAGATCGAAACTTATTCATGGGTTTCACTTAAGCTTATGTTTTAGACTAAAATGTTTCTATGATATTGTATTAAAGTTTCTTTAATCAAATTTCCAATGAGATGAACTTAGAAATACTAATTTAAAAATCTTATGTTTAAATGAAATCAAAGAGAAGAAGAAAGTAAAAACATAAACAATATCCTATAGAACCTATAAGGATTTATTATTATTATTATTATTATTATTTGAGTTACTAAAGAATGGAGGGGAAATACCAATTTAATTATGCATGAATTATTTTAGAGTAAATCCAAGACTAAAGACAGAAAATAAAGTCAAACCCCTACCTACTAGCTCACATTATCTTAAAGAAGTGATGGAGCCTCGTAAGTGAAAAGAATAATTTTTGGTTAAGCATGAAATATTCGAAATGAGAAAAAGTCTAATTAGTCTTCTTGGGCAATATCATTGGTTGAAGAGTACAAAAAGGAACCCTAATTTGTTGAAAAAAAATGAAAACTTGGTTGATAGGGTAAGACATGAATTAGAACCACACTTATAGAAAACTCTACTAGTAGACCTCAAGATCCACCAGGAAAACTTCATTAAATTCAAATTAAACAGGTAATTTGACTCAATCTGCCGCTACACCAACACCTACTTCCACTCATCCGCTACATTATGTAACTAACAACTAACTAAATCCTTTATCCAAACAAAATCAAATCCAAGAGTCCCAGATAACTCATCAACTCATTCAAGGAAAAACAAATCTCAAGCAAGGTTTACATTTAAGAAGCAAGACAATTGCATTTGCCTGAAACCACTCAATAACAATTATTCAAGTGCTTTACCCTATCAATTTAGTAAGGAGTGCATATAAATTGTGGTTGGAAGTTATCGCGCATGGACTTAAAATGATTTAGACTTTATTCTTTTAGTCAATGAGTGTGTTGACTCTAGGTCTCGATATTTAGTATCGAGATTAGTTTGCAAACTTAACATTGGAAAGAAAAAAACCTTTTATATCTCTTGGAAAGAATATTTTGATGCCTCTTAGAAGGAAGTTAATGGACTATATCTGTATGTGCATTTACATGATTCATTTCTCTATAATAAACATAGGTTTAAGGTAGGTTCTTTGAAAATTCATACAGTCTATGTCAAACAGGTCTCTTATCTCCTTTGCTTTCTATTATTATTATAAAAGTCTTAAGTATATTAATCTCAAATAGCTGGTTGATTTGTTAAGCTAAACTGGAGGGTTTGCCTCTTGCAGAGGCTACTATTACTAAACTGAGATTTTAGCTAAGTTACCTGGATTCTTCTACAATCTGAATTTCATGTCAAAGACATTTGAGGGCTGGTTAATTCCTGATCATAGCCGATATTTCATTATCTCACATGACTCATAACACGATAACCACACATTATCATGTCCAAACAAACACAACTAAATTTAAGGCATACTTATTATATAAGGTCAAGAATGGTATGTTAGAGGATCACAACTTAAAGTTTTAGGATGAATTAGAACGTATTACTAAGTCTACATACGCTCCGAGTAATGTACGTAAACAAAGCAACAACGTCCAATATTTGCAGCCACAAACCTCTAAACCCAGGCTCCGATACCAACTTGTCACACCCCTTACGGAGGCATGACTAACAGGAGGATTAGGTAACCAATCCATCATAACCCTGACTTTGAAACAAAGTAACAAACCTGACTCATGACCCAACTAAAGAATAAAAGCAATTTTTCTAAAACCGAAGTTCACTGTAAAAGTTTACTTATGTAATAATTAACAAGTTATTGAAAATTTTGGTAGAGGTTCCCTGCAATATGGAACATGCCACAAAATACATATACATATGCTCATGATTTCACACAACAGTAACATAAAGATAATAAGGACCTCTGTTCCATTCACATCATAAAATAAGACAAATAACTAGATGCTTACATCATTCAAAATTAGACACCCTATAATTCTAATGTGACTGCAAACTTTCATCATTTAACTTTAAGTCTGAGATCCTAGAATTACCTTGCCATACTCAATCGGCAAGTCACAAGCTCAACGACGCCATGTATCAAACTCCTGTTACTAAAAAAAATCCACAAGAAATAGGTGAGTCTTATGAACTCCGTGAGTGGAAAATCGTATCAAAAGGGTACTAGCATCACCTAGCACAAACATATAACATATATAATAACCTCATGTAACATTGTTCATACCTTAATTCACATTACACATATATATTATAGTCATTATAAATTCATAATTTACATGAAACACAGGATCACAAATTAATCAAAGTAATAATATCAACCAAAGCAACCGAAGGGCCAACTAGTGACCCAGCCTTACACAACATTATCACTCCCTACCCGGCATTTACGCACCCGCACAACAAATTGATCTTCGTACATAATTCATCCCACCGAGGCTGAGCAGTCAATTTAAAAAAAAAAAAAAAAAAACATTTATCAGAATCAGAATTTCTTATGATTTTAAATCAGAATATCTTAGGTGTACCTGGATTTTAATTTCGGAGATAAAAATCATTTCTCATAAAAACTTATATGTGTTGGCCCTTATCAACCACATACAATTTCAAACAAGAATGATTCAACTAAGTCACTAAAATATTGTACTAGCACATTTATTTAAATACACATACAATTGAACATAATAATCTAGCTCCTAAGGGCAACAACTAACCACTCACCCATAACCGATTTCATTCATCACTCACACTTGTGTTCACACATCTCATTAGGTCCACATTAAAACCAGGAATTTCATTTTAGGATAGCTTAATTCATGACTGTCCTTCTTATTGATGGCTACTATTGGTAACAGTATTATTGCCACGGATGAAGTTGTTGCAAACCATCAAGGGCTGTTGCCTCTAGCTTTACAAGTCCAGTAGTAGTCTTCCATTGCTACAAGACAAGAACAAGGTAGGTTGAGCCAAACAAAACTGCTGCCTCCCACCAACTTCCTGTCCATCTTCTAGCTAACTTTACAACACCAATAGGAAGCAAGCACGGCTAGAACGAAGGTGGAGTTAAGCTACTGCAAGCAGGAAACACTCATGGCAGAAAAGGCTAAATAGGAGCAACAAAAAGGAAGCCGGTGTAAAGTTGCTATAGCTACGAAGAAGAAGAGCTATGACTGTCCAAGGAGGAAAAAGAAAAGAAACAGACTACTATCCTTCTGTCAGCTGCAACTAGAATCAAGCAGAGAATTGCAATGCCAATTATGGTGGTGGAAGGAAAAATGAGGAAGGTTCGGCTAAGATAAGGAGAGAAAGTAAAGTAAAGGAAGAAGAGAAAAATCTCTAATTTCAAGTCAAAGTCACATTTTAAAACATGTGATGGTCATTAAATTGTATATGCATGTGTATATTTATTTATTTTTATTATATTTGTTTTCTTTTCATTTGCACATGTTACACACCACATAAAATTTTCACCATATCAAGTCAATGGTTAATTTAATTGTACACACTTATATACTTTATTTACTTGAAATACTTGCATTTATTTTTACAATCATGAGTTATGCCAGATTGTTCAAACTTCTTATTTTAATATCGGCTTATATCATGTTCAATTATAATATTTCATAAATATACCTTGTTCATGCATATTAATTTTGTTTATGTATTTATTATTTTATAACTAAAATTTATACATTATGTATGAAACTCGACATGACGATATTGAGTTATAACAGTGTATAGTTAATTCTGTTTTCATCAAGGTACCGAAGCTTCCCTTTTTGATATTGTATATTTGTTTAATACTTATTACATCTTCAAAAGTATCTATTTTGATAATAAGAAAATAAAAATATCAAAAATGAAGTGAGACACATTGAACATTATTAAAATATGATTGAAAAAGTACTTTTCAATCTTTTATAGCATACTTGCATCTTCTACTGGAGTTAACTTTTTAATTTGCTTAAAAGTTAAAAGCTCTCACAGCGGATATTTGTAACCATATTGTTTTCTGAAATTTCGGTAACTCTTGTTTGTTCATTGAATACCAATTCAATTTCTTGATTGACATTCAGATATCTTTTATCAATTGCTTTAACCTTTCCATTGACAATGAATAAAGTCTTCTTTGTCTTGAAATGTGAACTTAGTTTTTCCACAACTTCATTGAACATAACTGCTTTTATTTTTGTATCCTAAATACGAATTAAATTTAAAGGTAAATAGTTATGTAAAAATAAATTATAAATAAAACATCTAAATTTAGAAACAATAAACCTGATCGTCTATCAAGATAAATTTTTGAATTTTTCTAGATCCTTTATGATTGTTGTATGATTCAATAGAACCAACTCTTAGAGCCATGACTTTGATCACCTATTCTTCTTGTAAGATTTCCAGCTCTTGCATAGGAATATATTTTTCTATAAGCTTCTCTTCGGTAAGCATTTCTAAATCATTTAGAAAATAAATTATTATAAAATTAATAATATATAAATAAATATATTCTACACACTTATCATACAGTAAAAAGAACATACCAGATATTTCTCCATTAGACTCCATGTTATTGTTAAATGATTCATGAAAAAACAATATTTGTAAAAATATATAAATATAAGAGAATAAAGAATTATAAAGTCTTCCAAGTCTATAGTTCCATTACATTACATAACCAACGTAACCTCTCCCTCCTTTCTTTACTAAACACAATACAATTTATATACTTTTGAAACTCTTAGATTTTTGATGGTTTTAGTCCCATAAAGGGTAGTAGGCGACAGGTGCTAGCAATATTCTTCATATTTTCTGTTGCTTATGTGGGACTACCTGTCAAATTTGTGGGGCTACATCCAATACCCCATGAAAAATTATTTATTAACGGTAAGAAAAGGGTGTGCCATATAGAAAAAAGTTTTCACCTCTGTAATTTGAAGTTAGATAATAGGGTTCCAAACTTCCAGTACGATCAATGTCACCCGATTCTGAAATTTTATTGGTTTTCTCCGTTTCTGATATGTTTTCTCAATATGACATCCAATTGCAATTAAAATTTTATAAACTGTAACTCAAATTCAAAAGAACTATCAAAACATACTAATAAAACAATATTTTCACAATAATTTCTAATAAAATATATGTATGTCAACTCTTTTGCACTTTGCCTAACTGGAGCGCAATAACAAGATCATACAAATCAAAACATAAGAGAGTAATGACTGGAAGAGTAGAGAAAAGCAAGTGCAAGAGTAAACTAACCGATTATAAATGAAGGAAGAATTCACAAAAAATTAATAGTTTTAACTTGATAGTTATTATTATGCCACCAATACTTGCTTATATATATAATTAAATTAGACAGTTCAGAAAGTAGTAGAATTCAATATTACTTGAACTTGTTTTTGAAAAAATTAAAAATAGAATCTTATTAGTATTAAAATTTATTTCTTATGAGTTTTCTTAGGATTACAAATATAATTAGTATACTAATTACGATTTTAAAAAAAATTAATTAGCATTAAATTATATCCATCATTTATATATTAATATTAATTTTTTATTTGAATTAATATTAAATTATTATATAAAACATATGCAAAGTGAGTAATGAACTAAAAGACTCTAAGGATAATATGATAAAGGGAGAGAGAAGTTTGAATTATTTCTCTCTTTCTTTTTATTAAAAAAATCAAAAAAATCTAAAACTATTAAAATTTAATATTATTTCAACTTGTTTAAAAGATTTTAAGAATAGAATCATATTCGTATTAGAATTTATTTCTTATGAGTTTTCTTAGGATTACAAGTACAATTAGGATATTATTAGAATTTATTCCTTATGAGTTTTCTTAGGATTACAAATACAATTAGTATCCTAATTAGGATTTTTTAAACAAATTTAATTAATATTAAATTATTATTAGAAAACATATGAAAAGTGAGTAATGAACTAAAAGACCCTAAGTATATATTGATACAAACATTAAAAGATTATCATCGTCAAATAAATGTGCTTTACAAAAGAAAGGATTATTTTTTTTCCTTATCCTGAGTCATGATCAGCGATAGAACTTAGGTTGTAAGAGTGCTGGAAAAGAAAATTTTTGGTTATTATATATGTTGCTTGATGCTTAAATTTTCTGCATAGCCATCATGTAGTCGTGCAATGGAGAGGCTAAGGTGATATCATTACATGGGACTATTTGGACACAATAGTTGTAGGAACAAAATCTAAGCAATTAAACTTTTATTCATAAACTTTCTACAGAGAAGGAATGTGTTATTATATATTTTGAAATTTTACTACAAAAATAAATTCAACAAAATGCCTAATATTATATATAATACAATAAATTCATGCAATGTAAGTTTGCAAACCTATCACCTGAATTCCTAACAATAATGAATCACGAAGACTTAAATGTGATTGCCTTCACACCTGTTAAAAGTCTTGTTAGCCACATGGCACACATATAGGACAATCTTACTCTCAAATACACTATCTAGTTTAGTTAACTATTTAAACTCAGCTCTGAGACCAACTGTGCTAACAAATTTTAATTCCTAGAATTGCAAAGACCATCAAATGGTGGATTCCTGCTTCTCTCGGCACTAAATGTTTGATTGCTTTGCTTATCAATTGAGTTTTTTCTAGTGTGTTGTGAGCCTTGATAGAAACTTGACAACAAACTTAATTATGAGATTTCCATTCTTGCTGGGTCCTTTGAATTGAGCATTCCTTCCATCTAGAGTTGTAAATTTCAGAGACTTTCCTGTGGGAGAATCAAGGTTGTCTATTGAAAAATTCAGAGAAAATCAATTGTTAATATTGACTTTAAACTCGAGTAATTGTCTTACCTCATAAATTTTCAAATTAGGATCCGGTAATATTACATTCCTGCCATTAAAAGAAACCAAAGCTTACTAAATTCTAAAAAATCAGTGCCAAAAATAAAATAAAAATACTGTGTAGGTTCTTGATCGATAACCCGACTGAAGCAAAATAATCAGATTAGGATCCGATGATATTACAGTCCTGCCAGTGGCTTGTGACGTTGCATTTCATATCGGACACCACGAACATCACTGTTTATGAACTGTGCAACCTCAAGTTGAAGATGATTCCATGTATTCTAAATCAAAAGAGTGAACAGAATTACATCATAATTAGACCCTGCAGTAAGAAGAAAAACACTATGTTGATTTGTCAGATTGCGTTACATGGGAGAAAAGAAGTAGAATGAAGTCAAGGCCCTAATATTAAAATGCTAGATTGAAATAAATGGCACTAAATATAGATGAATTCATAACTTCCAGCAAAGAAAAAGTAAATAGTAAATAGCAAGAGAGCCATAGCCATAAAACATCTAAAAACTTTTGACAACCAAGATATGGATGTACATCTACAATGTGAGCACATAGGACACTGACATATAGCAAAAAAAAAAATAATAATAATTAATAAATAAAAACAAAATCACCACTACAAGCATTATGATCCATCTTTATAGAATATACCTGTCCATTTACTTATTGAAACATAGAAACCAACCAACTTAATCCCACTTTGAGAATGCACAAACAGAAAGACAAAAAATTATTGTTTATATCAAAAATACTAACAAAGTCATAGACTTACCTAAGGCATTTCTCAAATGATCAAAACCATAGAAATTGTATTTAGAAACCCAGTACTAAATCCAACTTAAGCCTATTGAAGTGCATGATGGCCAAACTAATCAGGAATGTAAAATTGAAGTGATAATAACTCTTTTGTAAAATCCAATTGGGCATCACTGCAAGAGTACAATTATAGATAGTATTATAAATATAACTGACTTACGATAATCAAAACCTACTAAGTTAAACAAAAAACACTTTATAAATATTGTATGAATTAAATTAAAAGGAAATACCTTTTAGTAAGCAATACTTCTTTGTATACTACATTTTTTGTGTATGTATGTTTACTTTTGTTGTGCTTACTTGGTTTAACTAACACTTTTGTAGTAGACATAGAAATTCCTTTTGATAAAGTGACATAAGATTGTCCATGTGAAAATACATCTTGAGGTAGTTACTCTACTACATAGGGTATTGTTTGCCCTTGTGCCTTATTGATTGTCATTGTAAAACATAGACATATTGGACATTGCTTTCTTTTCAAATGAAATGGATAACCTTCATTTTTAGTAGGTGAAAGAGGATTCTAGGAAGAAAGACTTCTTTTTCAGCATGTTGTCCAACTGTTATTTCCACATGAATTATATTATGTTCGAACCCTTTACATACCATTCTTGTTCCATGGCACAACCCATTAGATGGATCCAAATTTCTAAGAAGCATAACGGGACAATTTATTTTAAGTACCAATTATGAGTGGAGGACCATTTGGTAACAATGTATTTTGAAACTCCTCTTGTTAGTAGTTATTGGTATTATCAACTGCTTCATCAAAACTAAAAAAATATTTTACTGTCACTTGAAAATAATGAGATTAATTTCTCATTAAGTTTATCAACACATTAATTTGTTGCTAAAATAGCTCATTTTGTCATGTATTTGGTTGATGCAGCATTTTCATTAAGAGCTGGGTAAATGGCATCAATTAATGCCTTTTCTGAAATATCATCATTTTCATACCTTACAACTATATCTTCTGGAAGAATGATCATGTCACCGCTTATAGAAGGTTCATCTCCATTTCCTATTCTTAGTAAGAACTCACTAAAATTTGAATATGTTTTTGCTCTTATATTCTTTTTCAAACTCATTTTTATCATTTTTTTTCCATAGGTATGACTTCTCAAGGCTTGTTTCAACAGTTTCTAGTCTTGTACCACCAGAAACAATAGGTAATACTTGCCTAAAATCTCCGCCAAACACTATTACCTTTGCACCAAATAACTTTGCATTACTCATTAAGTCTCTTAGGCTCCTATCCACGGTTTCAATTGCAAAATGTTTTGCTATCAGTGCTTCATCCCATATAATTAATTTTCATATGCGTAGTAATTCAGCAAGGCCACTTTGTTTATAAATATTGCACATTGATGATTCAGTAGAACTTATTGGTATCTTGAAACACGAGTGAGCAGTTCGACCACTAGGCATAATGGATGATGCTACACTTGATGTTGTAGTTGCAAGAGCAATCATTCCCTTTGATCTTACATGTGCAAGTAATGATCGATAAAGGAATGTCTTTCCTATTCCTCCCGGCCCATCTATAAAGAATATTGCATTTTTCTAAGATTCATAGATGTCATTATGGCATTATAAGTAGCTTTTTGTTATGGATTCAATTTTAACATTGCGTTATAATCTTCTTTTGGAATTTCTACATTCATTTTCATCAATAATCTCCCTAGACATTGAGCATACACTTAGAGTGGAGTTTGGGGATATTGCTAGTAAGTCATAATCTCTAATATTTTTTCCATACTTTCAAGAAAGTAACTTCTACTTTTAAGAGTGCAATGTATTTGGTTTTTCAAACAATCTTCATGAATTCTTCTGAAATCATCTAATAGAGGCTCCAAGTATAATTCCCATAATTTTCTAATATCTATAGGTTCGCAGCAAAGCATAATGGTTACAAAGAGCCTTCGAAATGCATTTGGCATTTTGAATGAAGCCGCCTCACTAAGGTATTGTGATATACTTATATTTGATTCTAGTAGTTCCTTTTTAACTGCCGCTTCTTTAAAAGTTGGGTAACATATGTCTTCAACAGTCATCAAATCTTGAATGATTTCTACCCTCTAACATGACTCAACAATCATCTCAAGTAATATCTTTCCCCTTCAGAAGGATTTGCTACATTAACTAATCCAATTACTTGGTCTCTTTTTCGAGGTAACCAACATTTTCTTGTATTATCCTAAACATAAGGTTTTGGAAATTTCCTGTATAAAAATTCATTTGCACTTGGATGTTTAGCACAAATAGAAAAAAATTCTGTGAACTTTAATCTTGATAGATGATCCCACTAAACTATATCTTGTAAGTCTTGATTTTCCCAATATGACACATATTGCTTATCAGGTAAATCTAATTGCAAGTTAACGAGAGAATACATTTCATTCAAATGATACACATTGCTTCTTGTAGATATATCCACCTCGTATATTGAAACATTTTTATCTCATCTACCAAATTTTCTTGTTCATCATGAGCAACATATACATCAATTTTGTCACGTCTTTTACAAATATATTTATAAAGATACTTCACTGCCTTTAAACCAGAGCGAATCTCCACATTGATATGACAATTATATCTTGTGAGAAGATATAGATTGTAAGGGACAACCCATTAATTATTCAAATTTGCATTTTGAACTCTAATCTATAATTGAAAAATATTTTCGTAAGTTTATATTGTTGACTAAAATATATAGAATTTTAAATAAAATTTAATAAAACTGGTATTTGAAATTACCTCCATTCCATCTCTTTTTCTCTATATATTGGATATGAATCTTTTCATTGTATTATTTTTAAGGAGAATAGTCTTGGATAACAATTTTTGCATTTCCTATTTACCATGCAAGGATTGTTTTTGTTCATCTCTCCACAAGGTCCATGCATCATATGCCTTCCACCATCTCATGAATTACATGATGCTTATTTTTATTAGGAATCTCAAAATAAACAAATCTATCATATTGATCTAGGTTCAAGATTTTAGATTATGGTTTCAATTTAACAAAATATGAGCATGCGAAAGACCTCGTTTTTGAAACTTAACCACATGAACATGTATTGCAATTTTACCAAAAGCTTCTTTCTTGAAAAGTTGATCCTTGAGATCTTGTAGTTTTGCCCGAAATACTCTAGCAGTAAGATCAGGTCTATCTTAAGGCTACTACCCAGGGAATAGACTTTCCCTGATTTCTTTCCAATCAGGATTACATGTCATTATGATAAAGAGATAAGGTTTTCCTAATATTTATACTAAACACATAGCGTCCATATAATGACGTCTCATATCTCTAGGTCTTCCAATAAAAGAAGTAGGAAGCACAATTCTTTGGCCTACTTGATTTTCTTTTTTCTTTCCTACCTTGATGCTTTCAATAATTCCTTGGTAAAATTCACCTATAATTTTTTATTGGTTTTTCTTGTAATATTCAAGTCTTGTTATTTCAAGTTTTATGTACATGTCTACAAACTGTTGCAATAGTCTTCCTGCTGGTAAAATGTCTAGTTATCAAGTTCTCATTTGAACGTTATAACAATAGTACTCTCGACATAAGACTCTGGCTGCACTTCCACATTGTACATCTACATTGAAAATATTTGACTAATTTATTTCTTAATGAAATATACTTAAAACAATTAAAAAAATTACGATTTATTATAGAATACCTTGACATTCATGAACAAACACGTCTTCTAGAAAGCTAAAATTTGTTGTATGCTTATTCATATTAGGATTACTTCTCATGATATCTTGGTGCCATCCAACATCTCCTCAGGGAAGTAATAAAGGATACTACAACGGATCATAGCAACTGAAGTAGTGTTTAACTCTATATGTTGGACCAGATTGAACATGAATAATTATTTCTCTCTATAGGACCATGATAATTATTCCTTTCAATCCAAATAGTAGTGACTTAATCAGCTGAAGGTGAATTATAAACTCGTTGGTCTAGCTTCACATTGACTGATATATGAATTTGAATATTTTGGAAAGAATCCCAATCTTTGACTCTACGTATTACTTGAGCATATGGATTTTCTTTCATGGACTCTAACAATATTGTGACAATATTCTCGATAAGGTTGACATTAGGCAATACATTCATTCAATTGTGTAGTTCATTTTCAGTGTCATAAAAATACAACTGCAAGTAAGATAGAGTTTCTCGCATTGGTACCATGGATGGAAGATTATGATACACTTGACCTTAAGCTTGAAATGTATAAACACCTTGCCTTGACGAAGCAAGCTCCTTATCAAAATAAACTCCAAATGATGTAAATGACAAAATACTATTATATGCTCGAACGTTTATCCTCGAATGTTCTTCAAGAAATGCTTCACTTCCTCCATATGAGACGTAAATAAGTCTAGTGTTTCAGGTGGAATACTAGGAAGAGCAAGTTTTTCTCTCGTTTACTACAACAAAAAGTTGGCAGATCATATTCAAATCTCATGGCACTGCAATATACACAAGAAGAGACCTGCTCTAATTCATGTAAATTTGAGTAGGTAGGATCAAAAGTCGTATCATCTAAAAGAAATTTAAAATTAGTTGATAATAATATTATCTTCAATTTGAATATCTAAAAAACAAATGCTACCTAAAATTCGTTTATAAATTTTTTACCAAGAGCACGTACCTTTGTCCATATAAGCATTTGATAAAGCTTTTCAACCAATTAGTTCTTTCTCTTATAGAACTTCTTACATTATTAGAACTTGAAGATGCTCTAATTCTATTTGAAGTACTATATCTTTCTATTATGTCCCTTCTCTGTTCAAGTCATAAGTCCATATATTTTTTTCTTTCACAACATGCTTTTCTTTTCCTTGAAGAAAAAAAAAAATCGAATAAACCCAAAAAAAATAAATCAACCCAATAAAACACAACATATTAGCTAGCAGAACCTATTTTACATAGAATTGATAAGCTTTGAATATGTAGCAGACTGTTTTACAAAGACTACTAGTAAAACTTCAAAGGCATTTAGCTTAAGTCAACACATGAAAAAAATTCCACAGAATAGACGTTCCATTGTCAATGCATAATAAGCTTACGTTTTGAGTCCCAAATAAAACGAAACATACTAAATCCAAAAGAACACACTACACAGATCAAATCTATATCATTAGTTAATCAATGGGAGCTGTTTTGGAACTAACCCGAAAAATATGCATTTCTTTACTACTATATCTTAAATTCAGTTTCAGACAATCTATGTACATATAACTATTGGTTCCTACACTTCAATTCTTGTCACCCATAAATGACATGCGAATCAATTCTTGGTTGAACTCCAAAGAAGAAATATCAGTGCCAAAGCTTCTTTCCTGTGAGTAATCTGAGAATCAATTTATGTAAATCAATGAATGACCAAGATGTCGTATTACTTTCCAAAAGACTGCTTCCCAATTGATTCCATTCACAGTAATAATGAATTTCCCATTTTAGATCAAAGCAGGTTGTTTTTGCTTAAACTTAGAAAATAATGACAGTGAGATGAAATTCAAAAAATAAAGTCACTTCACTTTCCACCGCACTTCATTTTCATGATTAGCTTCTCACTTTGAGTTTTGTTCCCTTGGTAGCTTAATGGAATTTTTGAACTATATTAATGACTGCATAGTTTGATAATGTGAATAGGCTGTTTTAATGTTGGATTCACAGTAATCTTATTATTCCTCGGAATGGAGAATATAATTTGCTTTTATAGCTCATAGACCCAAAATAATATTACAAGAGCGCTCATTGTATATTAAGAATAATAATTATACAAAGCTCAAAAGTTTGATCTCTAACTTGGGATTTTATCCTTTAAAATGTTTATTTGGGTACTACGTAAGAATATTTATTGAAGTGTAACATTGGAAAAGAAAAGAAAAGAGAAGGAGTACAGGCATAAACCAACAAAGCTTTTCTAAACCACTAACAGCAAGGATCGATTCAGTCAATAGATATATAGAGAAATCTGCAAGTTATGTACTCTACACTTTTGCAAACAAAAGTCAAATACTATAACGAAGCACATAAATTTCTATCAAAAACCCATAAGAGTATTTATTGAAGTTTGACATTGGAAAAGAAAAGAGAAGTAGTACAGGCAGACGGTTTACCTTAAGAGCCAAAAGCAAACAAGCAAAAATGAAATATCCGATTGTTGAAACAGCTCATAGCTCCAAAGTAACCAACAAACAATTACTGGAAGGCATTAGAGCTTTCATCGTTCAATTTAAGACTGAAATTGAAGCAATTTGAGAACCCCTCCTTCAACTTATCGTTTAAGACAAGATGATAAAGACTTTGGGAGCTCAAAATTCAAACTTGGATATCAGAAATAGATCAATTTGCAGAGCTCCGAATTGGTAAAACGTAGTGTATTAGGCATTAAAAATTGGGTAGAGAGAAAATATACTTGCTACAAGAACTAAGAAACTCTAAAAGGTAAAAAGTAAAAATCAAGATCATACCTGGATCGAGGGCAAAAGCAGAGGAATCCGTATATGAATGAGTTAGCATGCAATTGATAATCACCTTGATGATAGGAAAAATCATTGACATTATGACTCTGAGACACGATAGAGAAATTCATTAGTATTGGAACTCTCAGACACGGTAAAGGGTAAGAGTTCGATGAAGGAAAAACCAGAAAATTGAAAAGGTGAAAAGGGTATTTAGGGAAGCGGAGAATAAGTATGGAAAATAGAAAAATTTTAAGGGTATAAAAGAAAATAAAAAATGTATGCCTCTAACCCTCTTTTATATATATATATATATATTTCATATGCTTACATTTTATTAAGAATTATATCTAATTGTTCAAATTTCATGTTTTAAGATCAGGTTATGACAAATTTAAACTATTGAATATTAAAAATTTAAGGATCAATCACGAGCGGTGTGAAAATTGGATATTAAAGATCTGAATCTCAATATAGTCTCAATTTGCAACTGAGTTCCTGTCAATTGATTTAGTTTCCATAATTATTCTTAGTGTCTAAGAAAAAAACAAATATTTTACAAAAAAAAAAAAAAAAGGAAGAAGAAGAAGATTTATCAAAGAAAACAAGGAGAGAAACATGGACATAATACTAGGGTTGTGCAAGAAACCTGGGATAACCGAATATCTAAACTAAATCGATAATTCAGTTCGGTTAAATTCGAATATTTTTCTTATTTGGTTCGGTTCGGGTAGTTAAATTTAATACCTGTTATTTTCGGTTCGGTTACGGGTAATGAGGTAAAGTGCATATGGGTACCCGTGGTTACCGGAAAATTAAAATATATAATTTTTTTTGTTATTTTTAATGTATTGTTGTATTAATTTATAATTTTATATTTTTATTTGTGTTGAATATGTTAATATATTATGTTTTTTGTATTTTTCTTTTATAATAACTAATGAATTTAAAAATTATGAGGTTCAAAAAATATATATATAATTTTTAAATTAATTTTAGTGAAATATTGATAAATTTCGGGTAACCGAATACCCGAACCGAACTACTCATATTTTTTCGGTTCGGGTAATTTCAGGTAATTCTTATTTTCGGTTTTGTTTGGTTTATAAATTTTACTATCCAAGAATTTCGGTTAGGTTTAAAATTTTATCACTATCCGGACCGAACCGACCCGTGCACACCCCTACATAATACCTTTCATTTCAAAAATTGGACTTAAGATAGATAAATGTCTCTAGAAATAGCAACAACAGCCCTTCCATAATTTATTTTCTATGTCTGAGATTCGAAATAAAAATTCAAATATTCTACAAATTAAAATTAGCAAATCAGACTATTCAAATAGAAAAGTGGAGATAAACATATATTACCTTTCAGGTCAAAAATTGGGCTTTAGATCCTTGTAGATGTCTATGAAAATCCCAATAATTCTATAATTTCTTATACAATTGGTCTTCTTGTTATTGAAATTCAAAAAAAAAAATAAAATAAATAAATAAATAAAAAACAAAATCAAACTTCTTTTAAAATAAAATCAGGAAATCAAATTTTTAAAAAGAGAAATGAAAAGAAGTGGAGGAGTGATAGATTACCTAAAGACTTTCAGTTCAAAGATGGATCTTGAGATCCACCAAAATGTATCTGTAAAAATTTCACAACCTCCTCCATATTTCATCTTCTACTTTTGAGATATAATCGAATTTGTAAAAAGTCAAAAACAGAGGAGCTAGAGGAGAAATGGAAGTCTGGGTAGTGAGAACTAATTGCTTCCCTAAAATTCCACATAATCGAGCAAATCTATGCCTATTGTAAATCTTCACCATTGCTTCTCAGTCACCAGCTGCTATGGTTTGGAGTTTCTGGTATTTGTTTGCTGTTGCAAGTTGCGATGCTATGAAATTTCATATTGGAATTTCTCTCTCATTTCTATGTTCCGTTTCTCCTCCACATCAAATAATATCATCTCCTCATTAAGGATGTCGAAATTTGGTCATGGATAATCGCTATATACAAGTCATTTAATCTATGATCATCAACATTATTAGGTTAATCTATGGTTAAGTTATTTCCTCTACCAATTTCCTCTACCAATTTCCTCATTTGCTTCTGGCATATAATTAGAATTTGCAACACACCAATCTAACTCCTTATCTTATTCAACAGTTATACTAATATAGTTGTGTAATGCCATAATTGCAACCACCAATTTTGTTTGCCTAATGATTTGATAACTAGTAATTATCAATTATATTTGCCTTTTTTTCTTACAAACTCCAAATGTTCACTGTATCACATTCCTAACAGATGTATGTGCTTGACTGAAGACAACCCGACTTCCTCTAGTTAGGTGGCCTGTCAAAGTTAAACTGACTTTGATTATACCTATGTGCTTTGTTTGGTGCCAAGTATCCTTTCACGTTAGGATATCCAACATCAACAACATAATTCTTTCATCATGATGGATGTGAGAATGTGTCTATATAATCTTAGAGTCTTCTAGCAAAAGTTCTAGTGTCATGCATTGAACGAGACCACCTTGTCATAACAAAAATCAATGAAAAACATATCAAGTGTGTTATTGGTTGATTCGGAATTTGATTTTTTTTTCATTTTCTTGTATAAATTTTACTAAATGAATTATATGTGTAAACTAAAGCAATTGGAAAAGTAATAATTAATGGGTAAAAATATATATACATAGACATCTATATTCTATTATCACCATAAATTAGTTATACTTTGACCTTAAAATTACTTTTGTTTTTTTTACTTTATTTTCCACCGCCCTTCTTTCTCTAGAAAACCCTTGGTTGAGTCTCTAATTTCCCTCTTCCATTTTTATTCTTTGGCTGGACTGTGAGGGTACCGTCTTGCAGTAGCATATCTCCACCTCCCTTAAAACTGTGCTAGTCTTATTCTTGGGGCATGACAGCAGTGAGCGGTGAAATAAAGTTGGTTGGGACAGTAGCTGAAATAACCACCTGTGCCCTGTTTCTGCTCTTCATCCACCCCTGCTTTGTTTGGTTGCCACTTTAGTTTTCTTTCCTTCTTTCCAACTACTATGATAGCCATAAAAAAACCTGCAGTAGTCAAGAGGGATTGAGGCTTGCTTGGTGTTTTAGCCGTGTGAGGAGAAAAATAAGAGACAGCAACTCTGCCTTTGTTGGATTTGTATGTTCTTGCCTTGTTCAATTCTTGTTAACCATTGAATAAATTAATTAAGCAGCAAGGATAAAGAATCATTAGTTCAACGTTAGATAGGGTAATTGATTTTTGATTCTAAGGTTTCTTATGTGGGTTGCTTTTGGAGTTTAGGAATTTGGATGATTGGCGATTTAATTTATGGACTAGATAAATTGAGTTAAAATTATGAATAAAAGGAGCAAGAATACTTATGGTAGTTTCTAAAACTTAGCATATTGATTCTTTTAAAGTTATTAATAGATTAGTAATTGGACTTGAGAATAAGTGGTATGGTAAATAAAAGCTTATAAAACAAAGAATCAAGATAGTAGTTAGATGAATTGGAAAAGGAGAATTTAACACTTAATGACTAGTGGTAGAAGTGTATAGTTTAAATTATTGATTTATCTTAAGTTTTGATGAATTTCCAATAAGAAGTTTAAATTGGAAATTCAACGTTGAATATGAATACCATAAAAAGTTTACAGTTAAATTAATTTAACTCACTAAGTGAAACATATATAATATAAAAGCTTATGAGATGATATTGATTAGTGGAAAAGAAAATATATGAATGGAGAATAAGGATTAACCTTGTATGATAAGAATTGATAAAATGCTTATGTGGAATTGAATGTAAAATATCTATAGCAATTATTTCCCAAGTAATATGTAAAATGAATATATATATATATATATACACACACAACATATTTAGGAATCCTAGAATTTATAATGCAACGATTACAGAGAGTAATGTATGAATTTATGATTTTCAGCTGTAGATCGTGTTGAGGATATAGCGGCACCATCAAATGCTAAACAGAACAGCGAATTGAGTTCTTGAGCTTGTGAGTGAATTATGTGCATATTGGTTGCCAGATTATTATGTGTAATTGTATGTGTATGTGAATAGACACGCTATATAGAAAAATAAGCAAGTGCAAGTGTTTCAGTGGTTTATTTGAATTACATTCGTTTGATATTACTTGTGGTTGATAAGGGCCAACAAAATAAAGTTTTCTGACAAATGTTTTTATTTTTGAAAGTGAAATCTAGCTGCACCTAGGATATTCTGATTTGATATTATGAGATATGTAATTCTGATAAATGTTTTAAAAGAATAGAGTTCTTAGCACCGAAGGGATAATTATGTATGAAGATTAATTTGTTGTGTAGGGGTGTCAATACCCTCTAAAGGGTGATAATTGTTGTGTGGGGTTAAGTTACTTGGTTGGCTCTTTGCATGCTCTATATGTTTTGATTTCGTGGTTTAGAATGGTAAACTCTGGATATTTAGATTGATTTATATATATATCGTGAAACATGTGAATCGTGACTTTATTATGATTAATACATGAGATTAAATAGGGATATGTGTTATTCATAGTTTGCTCACTTAATCCTTGCGACTCACACCCTTATTGCTTTTTTTTTTAGTATCAGGAAAACATAATTTACTGAGTCAGGATTTGCTACCTGCCGACACTGTTGCGACAAGATATATCTCAGAGTCATATACTTGAAGCTGATAAGGTGACACTTGCAGTCACTTTAGATATTATGCTTTGTTGTGTATATTGAGTTAACTATGGTAACTTGATGTGCTATAGGAGCAAAGCTCCTCTGTGTACTTTGATACTATGGTTTACTGTTGACTTGTAACTAGGTTATCTATGTATGTATTACGGGGCATGTTCCATTATATGGGAAACCTTTGCCGAATTTTTAGTAATTTTCTTATGTTTAATAACTAGTCATGAGTTTATTTTGATTCAATTAAGTTTTCTTAGTTTAATTGTAATTTGTTCAAGAGTCATTTGTGTTCAGTAAATCAGAATTTAAGGTTATAGGGGTTTGGTTATTTATTCCTCCGGCCAATAATACCTTTATTTGAGGGTGTGACAACAACCATTACATTTTTCATTGGATACCCTTTTCTTCATAAGTATGGAATTCAACTTTCTCCTCTCTTATATAGGTTCCATTTATACATCAACATACATTAGTCAAAATGAGTTCAATATCTATTGTCATTTCTACTATGATTGGGAACTATAGAAAATGTTAGATTAGGTGAATTCACAATATTAATAGATAAATGACATAATGAATCTCACCAACTACTAATCATCCCACCAAAATGTTTGTACCTATTTTGGATATTGCAATTACCTTTAGAAAGATGCATATACCATAAGAACATCTTTAATGCTTTATCTATCTGCATATCTCTAATCGATTCCAATATGTGGTAAGTTGTTAAATTTTTTTAAAATAAATCAAAGATGGCCAGCTTTATCCTAAACATCTTGCATAATTCACCTATGTCTCTAACAACCATTGACACCTAGTCAATATGGAAGTCCTATATCCATGTTTTTAGCTAATTTGTAGTGATATTGAATACAAATGACAACACTAGCTCTAGCCAATGATAACACTCTCCCTGTATCAATCATGCCTCTTAGGTTCATCCTCTTCATCCGTTTTCTCTTACAAATTATTTGTTACACCCTCAAATAAAAGTATGATTGGTCAGAGGAGTGGATAACCAAACTCCGGTAACCCTAAGTAATTGTTTACAATGCACCACTAACTCTTAAACAAATTATAGTTAAGACTAAGAAAACTTTACTAAATAAAAATAAAATCATGAACCGATAATTAGACATATAATATTTATTGGAAATTCAGTAGAGGTTCCCTGTAAATAGAGTATGCCCCCATAACATGTACAAATAAACCTGTTTACAATTTACTAATAGACAACAATATCACAATATACAGTTGTCACACCCCTCTTGGAGACATGACTGGCTAGAGAATTGAATAACCAAACCTTCATAACCCTGACTTTACCACAACTGAACACATAAGACTCTCAAACAATTATATTCAAAATCAAGAAAAACTTTATTGAATCAAATGAAAAATATAGACTTGATACTAAGTATATCACATTTACTGAAAATTTCGACAGAGATTTCCCATAAAGTGGAACATGCATATATAATAAAAACAACATATACTTCTGTGTTTACATAATGACAACAACAACAACAAAGACAATAAGAAAGCTCCATTATGATAAAATCATAAATAGTAACAAATTGACTTTCATTCAAACAACTCATAATAACCCAACACTCTAATTATAACTGCAAATTTTCATTCTTTGGCTTCAAGTATGAGATCCAGGAAAATACCTTACCGTATTCTGCCGGCAGGTCATGATATCGACAACACCATATACTGAACTCCTAGTACTGAAAAAAAATCCACAAGAGAGGGGTGAGTCCTACGGACTCCGTGAATGAAAAATCATATCTAAAGGGTACTAGTATTACTTAACACAAGTAAAATATTATATAAATATAGTCATTTAATATATCAGCATATCACAAATTACAAAATCACTAAGGTTACACTTACACAGCTACAAAAACATAACAATTAACGAGGATAGTTCAATTAGTACACTATATATTCTAATTAAAATAATCAAGGCAATCAAAGCATACAAAGCAAGCAAAAGGCCAATAGAGTACCTCAGCGCCGCACACCACCTCCCACTAGGCATTTGGTGCCCGCATACCAAATAGAATCATAAACAGAATCACTGAATAAACAGAATCACTAAATATCTTTCTCCAAATCCACCCACTTAGGCTGAGCACTCAATTCTTTTAAAAAAAATACTTATCAGAATCAATAAATCTCAGAATCTAAAATCAGAACATCCTAGGTGCACCTGGATTTCATTTTCAGAAATAAAACCATTTTGAAAAAAAAATTCAATTCTTTGGCTCTTATCAACCATAAAATAATTTCAAACATCAAACATAATTCACATAACTCAATCATGTCAATACATTTCTTATTCACGTTTATATAACATATATATACATATATATATTTACATAAATATATCAAGCAATCAAATACAATAATCTAACAACCATATGGTATCAATTAACCACTCATTGGTTTACAATTCATGTTCACTACTTCCTCTTGCGCTCATGCTTCTCATCAGGTCTCCATTAGGATCCGGAACTGAAATTCATATATACGCATAATACTTAATTTATAAATGTTATAATTATAATCTTTTAATTACTAAACTTATATATAAACTTATATAGGTTTTCTTTGTGAGAGTTTTCTAGTAAGCCATTTACATGTCAAATAGTATGAATTGTACTTTATGTAATAATGTTGATATTGAAGAGACATTTTAGTTGTCTAAGCAATGCATATGGCAGAAGGAAACAATTAGAAAAGATAGAAAACACTAGTCAGTTAAAGATGTTGAAATTATCCAAACTTATGGTTTGGACCAGCATTCACTTTAATAGTCATGTTTTCCTCTAGGAAATTCCAAATCTAATGTTGTAAAATTTATTAAATACCAGACACATATACCTTTATAATGATATATCATTTATAATTTTTAGATTTATATATTAATACAGTTTATTCTTTGAAGTTACATCAAATTCTGTAAAATGCAGGGTTTTGGCAGCTTTGACCTTATATTAGTTAATTGAACATAACTTTCTCTAAGAGGAAATCTAATTTTGTTTGTTGGATTTATTAATAGACAAATATATATTTCTAGATAGGTATCATATGTATTATTTGGATGCATATATTAGTATAGTTAATTATTTAAAATTTACTCATTTTAGGCATTTGACAACCTCTTTGGATATATTTTTATTTTCACATACATACTTAATCAAATTTAATAAAACAAAATTGAAACATTAATTTTAGAAAGTTAGATAGCTTTTTATTTAGAAACTTTCCTTAAAATCAGCCTTGAACTCACTCGATTCTTCATAAACAAAAACAAAGCACTTGTAAAAATTCTAGTTGCCAACCTTTGATTCCGATGATTATAGAATTCTCATACTTGAGAATTAAATTACGAAACTTTTTGGTCTAGTGTTTTAAGATATTAGAAACAACTTTTATTTTGAGGTCCTAAACTAATTCTATCAACAACCTTTGACAAAGTCTTCTAGATTGACTGAGATTCACTGAAAATCCTATATAATCTAGTTACAGTCCAACAACTCTACCAATATATATACATAAAAACAGGTTACAAAATTTTGTAGACTACATCCCAAGACCCTAAGCTACACTTTCTCTTTTGAACTCTTAATTTAATTCGGCCCCCAAGGCACCCAAAATACAAGATTTCTCCAACTCACGAAATCTTGCCCTGCACCCCTTCAAGAACTCCTTTACTATCATTTTCCAACACTTTACTTATAACTAACCCTCCCTTATTCATATCTATTACTCACTTTCATTAACTCTTTAACAACCACTATTTATTCTTGTTTATGAACTTTTTATTCAAATTCTTATAACAACCAACTACCAAGAACTAAATCTACCTAGATTAACTCATTTTATTACAACTAGTTTCATTTAGACATTTTATCAACCATCTTGAGTACATAAAGTCCTTTCATTGATATATAAATATAAATATAAATATAAATATAAATAAATAAAATATATATATATATATATATATATATATTCATACACCAAGAAAGTAACATATGTTCATCAATTCACATTTTAATTACATTCTAACATTGAATTTAAGTTAACTAATTATTTAATTTTCATCAAAAACTTAAACTAACTTTCTAGTATCAACATGTTCTAAATTTCAAAACTTCCTCCTCTAATATCACCTCTTTATCAACCATTCCAACTCTTAATTCATCTCTCTAACCTCCCTATATTCAAACTTTTAAATAAGATAACAAGGATAACATTTACAACAAAAACTTATTAAACTTAACTAAGTTAAACTACCTTAATTCCATAAAAGGTTAATGGCAAGACATTGGAAATTTCCTGCAACCCATTTTCCTTGTTGCCATGCCATCTTACAGTCAAAATCAACTCTTAATCTAGCCACTAAAATCAGCCATTTGGGAGGAAAGAGCAACCAAGTTGTTGTCCCAAAACAGGGGACAATAACTTGGTTGTTTAGCTGCTAACCATGGTTGCCCAACTCTCTCTTTCACACACACACACCCCTATATGACACACAAGGACTAAGCTCACGACTAACCATTAACCCCACACCCACACTTACCTAAAGTTGGAGTTTTTTTTTTTTTGTTGCTACGATAAACAGAGCAACTACACACCAACAAGAACATAAACTCACGTACACACCAAAGAAGGAGAGGAGTTCTACGTGGCAAGGAGGAAAGAAAAAAAAGTTCCTTATGCTTCCTCCTCGGCTGCACAAAATATAAGCAGAAAATTATAGAACAAGAGCAAGTTAATGAAAGGAAAAAAATTGAATCAGGGGAGGTTGGCCAAGTGAGCAAGAATAGGAGGAAAATAAAACGAGGAAAAGACAAAAATCCCAAATGTATGTCAAAGTCAAAGAAATTAGTGGTAGAAATTCCTCCTTTAATTATATACATATATATACACATGTTTAATTGTATTATTTATTAATTTACTTTACTTATGTATTTAGTTATTTTTCACAACTACAAGTTATTCATAATATCAAAAATTTAATTTTTATGATATCGAGTTATAACAGTTGGTTAAAATTTATGGTTTATATTTATTCTTATTATACATAAGTTCATTCATATATGTACTAAATATTTACTTACTCAAATTCAAAATATTATTGGTTTAATTCTTTTTTATACTTATGCTATTTACCACCACTTCTCAACATACACCTCAATATTTAATTATTCTTATGACTAAAATTTCATGCTACCACAAACTTAAGGTTATTGCATCAAATACTCATAATATTACTCCAATTTATTCTAATTTCACATTTTCAATATCGAGTTATAACATTCTCCCCCTTGAAAGAAATTCATCCTGAATTTCAATAAAAAGGATATAGATAAATTATTTACCTAAATCGGATGTAGTTGTGGTTTCACTGCAACTCTGGTTTCCACGTAATCACTTATTTCTTATAATACTGCTGAATAATTTTTAAAGGAAGTTTATGAACTTCTCATATTTACACTCGCCACTAAATACTTCTCACACGTTAAGTTCTTATTCATTTTTACTTCCTAACTCCATCGATCTTGAAATTTGTGGGTTATGGCCCCACCATGCTTCAGCTGCACCATTCTGAAAAATAAACACTTAAACCCCAATCCATACTTAAAATCATAGCATATTTCAATTTAATTCAATATTTAAAAAGATTATATAACTCTCAGGCTTAACTTTTCATTCAACATCAAAAGACACTCAAATTTACTATGGAAAGTATCGTAAAAATGTCGTATATTTCTTCATATTAGAAGAACATATATTGAGGATACTATTGTTGAAACCAATATTCCATTGTCTCACATGACTTGCAATACGATCCCTGCTTCTCATGTGTCTAAAATAAGCACAAACGAGTTCTATACACACTTATTGTATAAATACGAGAATAGTACATTAGAGAATCACAACTTAAAGTTTCAAGATGAACTAAAACGTATCCTAAGTCCACATACGTCCCGGGTAACATATGTAAACAAAGTAACAATGTCACAGCATCACACAATACATACACACACATATCACTAATTAATCTCCTCTCTAAATTTAATTATGCACGTACGTACTTGTAATTATCATGTAGTCATGATTCACATATTTTACAACATATATAAATCAATTCCAACATCTAAAGTTCACAATTCCAAATGAAACAATCAAAGCATACAAAGCAAACAAAGGGCCAATGAGGAACTTAGCCTCGCATAATAGTATCAACCCTCACCTGGCATTTACACTCCTGTACAACAGATTAATCTCAGTACATAATCCATTCCACCGAGGTTGAGCACTCAATTTTTTTTTTTTAAAACACTTATCAGAATCGTAATGTCTTAGAGTATCAAATTAGACTATTCTAGGTGCACTTGGATTTCAATTTGAAAAAAAAAAAAAACGCTTCTCATAATATTTTACTTATTAGTCCTTATCAATCACAAGCAATGTCAAACAACACAATTCAAATACACACATATAATTGCACATAATAATGGCAGCCAAAGATTATTCACTCACAAAATTCAAAGAAGTAGTTTGTCAGTCTGCCTCATCTGTGAAGATGTCAGAACGTCCTCTACATGACTTGAAGCTGAAAGATCATAAATTCGTATATTACTCTTTATAATAATTGCATTATACATTCTAAGATTACTAAATTCTTTATGTATCCATTTAACTTTCTACTTAGAAATTATTTACTATAAATAGTTTACATTCAATTCCTCATAAGCACTTTATTAATTCTTATCATATATAGTTGATTCTTATCCTTTTTTCATACATATATACATATATATATATATATATATATATATATTTTTTTTTCCAATTGAATTTCTTATTAAAAATTCACTAATATTTTAAAGTAAATCAATAATTTAGATCATCTTGATTCCTTATGCTCAAGCTTTTGTTAAATGAACCAGTATTAATCTTAACATGAGAAAATCCCATGTTCCTAATTATCTATCAGTTTCATTTTTTTTTTTTTTAAAACTAAAAAAATTTCTAATACTTTACTTAACTAGAAAGACTACCACATTTAGTTTAACATAAGTAACTTAACTAAATTAAGGTTCCACTATGCCTATATTCCTTTTGAAATAGAAACACTTTAGAGTCAAAACTAGTTTCCAATACCAATATTATTTTTTTTTCTACTTGAATTAAGGCTTAACTTAAGCTCCCACAAAGCACATAACAAGGTTATTGATCTACTATATTGCAGCCATGAGGTAGCATCCAAGGTAAGCCAAGAAAACTTAAAACCCAAAATAAGAATGGCTGATTTCAACCCCCACCCTTATAGCTCCAACCCCCCAAAACAGGGCAAACCAATAACTTAAATTGCTATAACCTACAACTTTAATTTTCCTCACTTATACAAAAACTACATAGCCTAACTTTTTTTCTAACTCCTTTACCATTTGTTGCCTTGAACTGCCAAGCAACCACCATCAAAACCAGCTACTTGGTGGAAGGAATTCCACTTTGGTTGCCACTAATCACCCCCCCCCCCCCTTTCTATGCCACTAAAACTGTTGTAGGTTGAGTTAATTATGGTAGAAGGAAAGGAGTCATGGCTGGCTGAGTTTAAGCAAAGCAACCTACCTTCATCATACTTCCAAAAAAGCATAACTCCCTATATTTTACAAGGCTACTGCTACCCCTTTTAGTTTGATTAAAAAGAGAAGGAAACTTTCTAAACTTGGCCACAATAAGATGGAAAACGATACCAAAAACTGGAAAACTCTTCGCAAGATAAAGAAAACCCAAAAGCAGAGCATGAGATAAAGGAAAATGACAAGATATAACAGTAAGTCGCTGGTGAGAATGAGCAAAAAGGGTAAAAAAAAACAAAACTAAATGATAGCTATAAGTAGTAAAAGTGCAAGTTCACTTTACACTTGTGGTGAAAATCCATCCTTAAATTTCTTGCACATATATATATCTATATATAAATAATTACTAATAAATTTCATATAATTACTTGTCTCACTTCTTAATTGAATTTTGTATAAATGAATTTCAACTTCCAAATAAATCAATAGTATGATCAAAATTAATTCTTGTACCACATGTATATATATATATATATATACACACACACATAAATATTCTTTAATTTTAATATTACTATGTTTAATATATTATTATTATTATTATTATTTGATCATGATAAATTACATACGACACTCTAAAGTATGTATTAAAATATCGATAGCAAAATAAGGACATATTGGTTATCACTTTATTGCTAAGACACTCATTTGTTTCCATGCACCTGTACATCACATGCTAATCATTTAATAACCAAGCAAAATTTGCCACACCAACACAATAGAATCAATAAGAATTAGTACACATTCAATGAATAACATAGCAATTTGTTAATACAATGTTTATATAACGTTTTTTAGTAAGAGGAAAAATTAAAATAGTTATTGTATGAAAAAATAAGTAAATGAAGACAAAAAAAAAAAAAAGACTCAAAGGGTTAGTATATAAAAGGCTCAAACTTCCTACGTCCTTCTATAATTTCATTCCCTTATCTCTACACTTGTGATTTCAAATCTCATGAACCCATATCAACATCACCAAACAAAGAGGGGAGAAGAAAGAAGGATTGATAGAGAAGCAAGAAAGGAAATTAATGGAGAATGAAGTCATAGGATTTATGATGTATAATCTGCTAGTGTATCTAAAATATGTAATATTAAAATTAAGGATAAACTAATAGTATTTTAGTATTATTCGGAGTTATTAATTTACTTTTTATTATAATTCTTGATTTATATTTATATATTTTAGAGTTTAATTTTTATTAGGATTTTAGAATTACCTTTTATGTTATTAGGGTTTATCATAGAGTTTATATAATGATCCTTAATGCTAAATTGTTAAGAATCTTTTAATGAATTAACGTATTGTTGCCTTTGATTTGTCCCTTTCGATTTATTATGTGTTGGTAGGCTCTCATCTCATCAAAAAATATATATCTATCCTTATTTTTCACTAACCACCCCCAGCAAATTCACCACCAAAACCTAAAAGCTCCATTGAAATCATTTAATCATCCCTAAACAACTCACTACCATAAAAATAAAAATAAAAAAGGAAAAAAAGAAAGAAAGAGAGAGAGAGGACTGAAGTCTAATAGTTACAGAGCCTAGATTTGTAAAAGGACACTACTTAGGCCCAATTTTTGTTCCAGACTTGATTAGGTCATTCTTAACAGGATTTTTGACAAGTCATACTAGTTTCTAAAGTATGTCAACGTCTTGAATACATTTTCAAGGCTCATTTAATCACATTTTGCTCAGAAATATGTGTTTAGATCTTGTATGCTCTCTTGTATACTTAATTTATTACTCTATTTCGTCCTTTTGACCTTAAATCGAAGGCCACAATATAATAATTAATCAAAAGATAGCATTAAGGAACATTATATAGACTTCTTGGAAAAATCCTAATAGCACAAAAGGTAATTCTAAAATTCTAATAAAAAAAAAAACTATAATAAAGTAAAGATAAATCTAGAATTCTTTTTATTTTTATTTTTTTATTTTTTTTTAAAGGAAAGATTTCATATTTGTAAATTAAGCAAATTCATAACACAATATCTTCTCCTCTCAAATGTAACATCCCTTAAAAGTTATGCATGGAGTATTAAGTATATAACTAACTTTAAATGTACCGAGACAGAAAATCCACATGAGATTTATTGTGAAAGCAGTAAAATGGTATTTATGCATTTTAAAATGGAAACTTTTATGTACGATTATAATTATATTATTTAGTGAAGGAAAGTAATATAAGAACGAAAAAGATACCGTTATATTTAAAATTAGATGATTAAGTGATATATATATATATATATTGGAATAAATTAATTAGTATATTGAATTAATGAAAAATTTATTGCATTAAAATTTTTAAGGATAACTAACAAAGTAGCTAATCTCTTGAATAATAAAATATGATAGAAATATTGAAAAAATAGACATAAATTTAATATATATATACCAAATAGAGGACGGGTGGAGGCCCTAAGAGCAGGGGAAGATCACAGGGGTAGTGAAGTAGGGAGCAGCAGGACTGCTAAGGGAATTATGCTATGCAATGCATAAATTAAGGACAAAAATATAAGATTGAAATTTAAAAGAAGGAGAAGTGATGATAGTCCGCACGCTAATTCGAGGAAGGGAAATGTATAAATTAAAAAGGAAGGAGAAGTGGTGGTAATCCGCTTGCTAATTCAAGAAAGGAAAATGCAGAAATTAAAGGCAGGAAAATGTCATTGGTATATTTCAAATCAGAATTTTACAAGTAAAGGACAGCTCCGGAGGAATACATAAGGAAACTCTCAGACTAACTCTTAGAATTCTCTGAAATGAAAAACTTGCTTGAATAAGATATGCAACTCTCTTTAAATAGAAAATTGAAATTTACTGTTTTGAACAGTAGCAGCTACAGTAAAAAGCTATTGTAAAATACTTCAGTGCTCCATGTTGTAACAGTAATCTGTCACAAATTGCTACAGTGTTTGCTACAGTGATTCATTGAAAATTGTAAAAAATTTAACTGTTTTAGTCATCTTCAAGATTGATACCCTAACAGTCATCTTCATTGGATTGGGCACAGTTAGTAGAACCATTTTCTAAAGTCTGGAAGAGGAACTAGAAATTGGTTTTTTATTAACTTTTTGGGGGCCAAAGGAGCTTCATCATCCGCATGTTCTTCTGCTTGTAATAGTTGAACCATAGTTTTGAGATTCTAAAGATATTCTTGTTTGTTTTGAACAAGAAGCTAGCTTAGCTGAAATTTGGGATTTCTACTATAAAAATTGAGTGACTTTTAGAGGAGATTTTTTTAGAAATTAGGGATTTTGTTGAAACTAATTTTTGATTGAAGTGGTATAAGCTTTTGAGGCTTTAAAACTTGTCCATATTTTGTTAAGTCTTGCTTGAGAATGGGAAGCAATTTTTACAAAAGACCCTGATGACCACGGAAGTCTTTGGGGTGCTTGTATTACCATACATAAATCCATGCTAGTGCAAATTTTGAGAAGAAATGCAGTAGAATGGGATTATTGTCAGGTATATTGAAATATTTATCAAAATAAAGTAAACTATTGACTACTTCATTTGGAAGGTTTTTTGCACAAGGACCATGTAGAGACTACCACTAGGAGAACCAATGAGGAAAGTTAAAATAAAGTTTAAAAAAAAAAAATAAAATTAAAAGCCATGAATGCTTATAATCACTATTTTGAAAATTAAAAATATTTTACCAAGCAGTTTGATAATTCCAGTAATTATAGCCAATAGGATCAAATGGCTGGGAGAAATTTTGTGTTTTGAAAAGATCAATTTTCTAGTCTTAAGAACGGATTACCTTTAAGATTTGGATTATGGAATGCGTGATGAAATTAGCATTCGATTTTCACTTATAATATTTGATAACAACAGAATCATTATCAACCAAAATAAATTCATAATATTTTTGGGTTTTTGAAATGTCAATGGGCATAAAATGCCAATTTAGTAGAAAAACTATTCAATGAACTAATTGAGGATTATTAGTAAAAAATTGAGATTCCAATTGAAGGATAGTTTAGGCCAGAGAAATTGGCACATAGAAAGATTATGGTTTTTGAGAAGAGATTGGAGAAGTTTAAGAGACAAGTTATTGTAACCCTCATAAGTTGATAACGAAAAATCAAGTTTAGACTTAATGGTTAAATTTACATTATAAAATAAATAAGTTAATTAAATAAAAGTATAGTTAAATACTATAATTTGATACTTTAGTATAATCTGAGCTTATGTTTTAAGGTTTTTTTTTTCGCAAAGTAAATAACATTTGGACCTAACAAATCCAAGTGAAGGTACTAATTAATGCATAGGTATGACTGTATTAAGATTTAATTTTTATCACAAGCTAATTTAAACAAGTGAACAATAAAATTGAAACATGTGGGTATATATATATATGAAAAAAATTAATAAATAAAATTTATTAACACATGTTTAAAGACATGTGACTTTGACTAGGAGATTTTTATTTCTTTCTTACTTTATTTTATTCTTTTTCTTCACTTGGATGGAGCTTTCCTTGTTCTTTTCCCCTTCATTGCCATAGCCCTGTTTCTAAATCTCTTTACTCCTTGCCGTTGCCTGTTGGAGAGTTCCTTCCTTGTAGCCGATTGAAGCCTTCTTATTTGCAATCAAACTTTCCCCCTCATTCTCTTGTTATCCTCAGGTGTACTCGACCTCATCTTGACAGTAATAGTTAAGGATCTTGGTTAGTGGCCTGGTTGATTTCTCACTTCCTTGTGGGGATATGCTTGCGTGTGGCTGTGAAGGCCAAGACTAGCCGTGATAGCAACCTCCAGTTTCCATCTTTCCTTTTTAGACCATGAAGGATTGCAGTTACAGTGTTGGCCGTGACAACCTTAATTGCCTGTACATCTTTCCCTCTTACTCTGCTCTTGAGAAACTTTGTTGTTTGCCGAGTACACTTCCATTTTTTTAGTATGGTAATTTAGCTTTTTGGTTCCTAAGTTTGTGTGCATGTGTGGTGGTGAACTGGAGGCAGTTTATTAGAGGGACCAAGAGCTGTCGAGAAGTGCATGTGGTGCAGCTCCTTAGTGGCCATATGTCTAGCGTTTACCTACATCTTGTAAGTGTTAAAACTTCTTGTTTTTTTCCTGGTCTTGAGGTGAGTGAAAGGAGCAGCCAGCTACTGTTTTATTCAAATTGTTCATTATCATATATTAAATATTGTATACCTTATGTTTTCCCTGAAATTATAGAGATTGATTTGTGGTGCAATTTGGGTAATTGAAATTAAACATTTTAGGATGTAAGATACTAGATTTAGAGAGTTGTAAATTTGTGAACAAAGAACATGAAAAGTAAGGGGTTGAAGGAATAATTAGAATATGAGTGATATATGGGTTACTGAGATTTTGTTGGTTTTATTGGAAGGCATATATATACATATATGCACATACATATAAACTAGAGTAAATCTTCCATTCAAGATATTTGATAAAATGTCTACAAGAAAATAATTCTAGCTTAATAAGTAAAAATTGGTTTGATTGATATTAGAAAGTGACAACTTAAGTTCTTGACTGATTCTAAATCACTAATATAATCTTGAATTTAATTAGATTAGGATTGATGTTAGTGAATTAGTATTGAAGTGAGAAGTATGAATTGGAGCTTGAAAGTGGTGGAAAATGAGAGTTAAGTGGGTTTTGAAGGGGGTGTAGGGGCAGGTTCATGGATGAAAGAAATTCTAGGTTTCAGGTTCTTTTAGAGCTGACTTAAATTAAGGGTTTAAAAGAGAAAGTGTCGCTTAGGATTTTGGGATGTTGTCTACAAAATTCAAAATTTAGTAGCTTAGTTCCAAGTATATAGTGAGCTTAAAGCTGTTAGACTCCAGATAGTTCACGCAAGATTTTAGTGCTCTGTTTTCAATTCATGTAAGGAATTGAGTGGGTTCAAGACTAATCTTAAGAAAAGTTTCGAAATAAGAAAGATAGATATATTTTTCTGTTAATAAACCCAACAAATGGAACTGGATTTTGTTTTTCCTAGAGAAAGTTATGTTTAATTAACTAAGGTTAGATCAAAGATGTCAAAATCATTACGTTTTGCAAAATTTGATGCAAATTCAAAAACTTTATTGATATACAAATCTAAAAATTACAAATGATATACCATTATAAAGATACATGTGTTTAGTATTTTATAAATTTTATGAAACTAGATTTGGAATTTCCTAGAGAAAGATATGGCCATTACAGTCGACACTAGTCCAAACCCTAAGTTTGGACAGTTTCAACATCTCTAACTCACTAAGTGCTTTCTATATTTCTAATAGTTTCTTCTACCCTATGTATTGTCAAGACATTTAAAATGTCTCTTCATTATTAATCCTATCACATAAAGTGCAATTCATATTAATCAACATGTAATAGCTTAATGGAAAACTTTCATAAAGAAACCTATACAAGTTGAGATAGAACCTTAGTAATTAAAAGATTATAACACTAACGTTTTTGAACTAAGTATTATTTGGGAATATGAAATTCAGTTCCGGATTCTAATGTGGACCTGATAAGACGTGTGGACACAAATGTGAATGACGAATGAAATCAATTACGGGTGAGTGGTTAATTGTTGCCTCTAGGAGCTAGATTATTATGTTCAATTGTATGTGCATTTAAATAAATGTGTTAGTACAATGTTTTAGTGAATTAGTTGAATCATTCTTGTTTGAAATTGTCTGTGGTTAGTAAAAGCCAACACATGGAAGTTTTTCTGAGAAATGATTTTATCCCGAAATTAAGATCCAGGTGCACCTAAGATATTCTAATTTAAAATGATGAGAAATTCTGATTCTGATAAATATTTTTTTAAATTGAGTGCTAAACCCCTGTAGGATGGATTGTGTACAGAGATTAATTTGTTGTGCGGGCGCGTAAATGTCCAGTGAGGGATGATAATGTTGTGTGGGGCTGAGTCACTCGTTGGCCCTTTGGTTACTTTGTTTGATATTACTACTCCGATTAATTTGTGATCTTGTGTTTTATGTAAAGTTTGAATTTATGACTATTATAATGTATACGTGTAATGTGAATTAAGATATGAACAATGTTACATAAAGTTGTTATATATGTTATACGTTTGTGTTGGGAGATGCTAGTACCCTTTAGGTACAATTTTCCACTCACGGAGTCCATAAGACTCACCCCTCTCTTGTGAATTTTTCTTAGTAATAGGAGTTTCGTACATGGGGTTGCCGAGCTTGTGACTTGCCGATTGAGTACAACAAGGTAATTCCAAGATCTCAGATTTGAAGTTAAAAGATAAAAGTTTGTAGCCACACTAGAATTGTGGGGTGTCTAATTCTGAATGATGTAAGCATCTAGTTATTTGTCTGGTTTATAATGTAAATGGAGCAGAGCTCTTTGTTATCTTTATAATATTGTTATGTGAAATCATGAGCATATGTATTTGTATTTTGAAGCATGTTTCATATTGCTGGGAACTTTCTGCAAAAATTTCAGTAACTTGTTAATTATTACAGGAAGTAAACTTTTATGGTGAACTTTGATTTTAGAAAAGCTACTTTTATTCTTTAGTTCGGTCATGAGTCAGGTTTGTTACTTTGTTTTGAAGTCAGGGTTACGGTGGATTGGTTACCCAATTCTCTAGCCAGTCATGCCTCCGTGAGGGGTGTGCCACATGTTCCTTACTTGATGGTATCATTGTCATCGGTTGGGCTAGTTGGATGATAGCCTAAGCTAGATTTTCTTGATTGAACTGGATATAATTTTTTGAATTGGGATAGGCAACTAACTTGGATTGTTATTTATCAGCAAGGTCTGCCTAAGATTGCTTCGGAAGGACTAGAGGTTTTTGGATTGATCTCTAGATTGCAAAAAGGGTCCTTATGGGAAATGCATAAGACTATTTGGATTGCTTTTGAATTGATTAGGGCTGAGGAATTGGATGGTCCCTCTTTTGATTAGGTTTTTGATTTTGGAGAAGGTTCAACATCTTTTTCTTTCTTTTTTCAAGACATATTATCTACCCTACAAGAATTCTCGAGTAAGATAATCAAGAATAGAATTGGAGATGTATTCAATCTCAAAATCAAAAGCAGATAAAAGTGCTTACCAGCGGGTAAAAATTTATTTTGATGCTAGATTTTTAATACCTTTTTGTAAAGTTTCTTTTGCAGATTTGCAATCGATTTTAACAAAAAAATTTTGATTTAATAAATCACTTTGAAATTTGAAAATGCACAAAATAATTGCTAAAATCTCATTTTTGGTAGTAGAATAGTTTTGTTTATAGAATTTTAATGTTTTGATGCATATGTAATGATATGCTATTTGCCATTGATAGATTGCTTAAGAATGCTACCATAACCAATGTCTGAGGCATCAATTTCAACAATTTTGATATTTTTAGGATAAAAAAGATATAAGCATGGAAAATGCTTAACCTTAAACTTAATTTGCTTGACAATATTAGTATGAATGTCAGATTAGGGAGGAGGATCAATCCTAAGTTTGTCATCTAAAGGTTTGATAAGATTACTGACTCTTGGAAAGAAATCAGAAATATAATTGAGGCAACCTAAAAATCTTTGCAACTGAGTTTTGTCAATAATGTGATCAAAAAACTTGTCAGCAAATTGGATAGCTAGATCGATTTGAGTAATAGTTCCGTGGTGAATGTTATGACCAAGAAATTTGATTGTTATTTGAAAAAGACTGAATTTTGTCTTGGAAATAGCCAAACTAATTTGTTTTGTAATATTATAGAAAATATTAAGATGTTTGAAATGTTCATCAATATTTTGTGAGAAGATTAAAATATCATCAATATAAACAATGATAAATTTTGTATAAGGATTAAAAATATCGTTCATGATTCTTTGAAATTCAGAAAGAATATTTTTTTAATTAAAAGCATTACATTTCATTCATATTAACCAAAAGGAACTGTAAATGTAGTTTTGTATCTGTCAAATTCTTTGATTTGAATTTGCAAGAAACCTGATTTTAGATCAAATTTTGAAAACAGTTTTGAAGAGTATAAATGTTTGAGAAGATCTTTCTTATTAAGAATAGCATACCTAATCTATTGGAGAGCTTGAGTGAGTAGTTTATAATTGATAACTAGATGAGGAGTTTCACGTTTAATCTCTACATTTTTATTCACATAAAAAGCAGAACAGGACCAAGGACTCTTATTCTTGTGAATTATTCATTTCGAAAAAAGATCGTTAATTTCTTTTTGACAAAAATCAAGTATATTTGGATTTATTTGTATTTGACGAGCTTTTGTAGGAATTTGTCTTTCATGAAAATCTTTTTCATAAAAAAGATCTACCATATGTTGTTTTCTTCTTCAGAAAGTATTTGGAAGATCAGAACATATTTGCATTTGAATTTTTCTTCAAAAATTTTTATTTTATTTTTTATGATCGAATCATTGAGTTGAGTTTCAATTCTTTTGAAAGAAATTTTATCAGAAAGAAAATTGATTTATTTTTGTTTATTTTCAATAAGATTGAGATTCCTACTTTTTAAGGAAAAGGAAAAAAACAGTTTGACTTATAACTTCTTTCAATATTCCTTTGTTTACCCAAAAAGGATCTAGTTGCGTAATAAAATCAGTACTAGGTTGACTAGATTTGTGACATTTCTAGCAAGAAGAAATGTTGTTGAAATTTGTAAAGGAAAATTTTCAATTGTTACATTAGAACATTTGTAATGGATTATGATTTCAGAACTATTAGCACGAAGTTAATCGTTTAGAAGTTTTTTCATAAAATTTTGTTAGAACATATCCTTCTAGGATACAGCTTGAATCTGCACCTATATAAAATAAGACAACTATTTTGAGGACAAATGATTTTCTAATGATAAGTTTGATTGTGATTTACCATTTCTGATATGAAACCTGAGTGATTAGATTGAGAAAATTATCACCAGAAATATCTAAGTTTTCTTCCAAAGAGGAAGACTTAGAATGTTTTTATGAAGATGTCTTAAAAGACGGATTTTTTTTTTTTTTTTGAGGAGTTATATTGCTGAAGTATTTTCTTGTTGTTGATTTTGAGATATTTGACTTCAGTTTTAAGTTTTGAAACTTTATGTTGAAGATTTTGAAAAATTACAAGTTTTTTCTCAGAGTTGAATCTGGATAAAGCATCTTTTAGATTGAAAAAATTAGCAACTATTGGAAGATTGTGAGGAGGTCTTGCTTTTTCTGAAGGTTTTAGGATTTCTTTGAGTTTGTAAAGATAATTTTTCTTATCTTCATCATTTGGAAGATTAGTAATGATTTCAAAGAGAATATCTTGTTCTCAAGTGAGGAGATTACATTTAAGAGGTATGGGAGATGAATCTGAAGTGGCTTCGTCATCATTTTAGATTTGGTTAATTTCTTCATTATTAGAAGAGGCATAAGCTTCACTATCAAATGAATCTTCAATTAGAAGACAATCAAGTTGAGATGGAAGACTTTCATCGATTTTTAAAGCTTTGATTTTCTTTATAATTCTACTAGTATTATGCAATATGACTTGATTTGTTGCATTTAAAACGAACAACATGTCATTCATCTTTATTTTAAAAATCTTAATAAGCTCTTTTGTGATTCTATGTTTGTGAATTCTTTTGCCAGCTTTTTTTTGGGAGGATTTTTCGTAAGTTTTAGGTGGTTCAAAATGATGTTTCTTTTTTAGTTTGGATGAACTTTGAGGATAATCAAAACCATATTGAGAATAGAAACTCCCTAAATCTTTACAATTAAGAGATCTTTCTTTGGCTAATTGTCTTTGAATTTTGTTATCTTGACAAATTTTTAATGTAACTTTCTGGACATAACTGCAAAGTTGTCCATAAACTAATTGTTCATATAGGATAACTCTATTGTTAATATTTCGTATCTTTTCTCTAACATTATCTCCTAAAGAATGAGGAAGACTAGCTATAAATCTTTCTTTCCAAAAAGGTTGATTACTATCAGACCTAGAGAAGACTCGGGTGAAGAAGGTATCTTTATACCATCTAAAGTCGGTAGTGGTAACACTTAAGATTTGAAAGGAGTTCAGCGAATTTGTCATGCTATATAGATGGATCTCTGATGAAATATTTTGTGATAGCATAAATAAAAGTATTTACGAAATCATAAATTTGATTTCTTTGTTCATTAAGGAAATGATTTCCTTCAATATCAATTTTAATGGCTAAGTTTATTTGGCTCCGCTCATCTTTAATAAGGTGTTCATCCCACCACCCTTTTAATTGACCGGTAAAACCGACTATTAAAATATTAAGTATAGATTGGTCAGAACAATTGTGAGATATTTGATAAGCAGTACTGACCATAGTTATTTGCTATAACATATTAAGACTATTGTATTCAGATTGGCCATTTATGTTCCATTCATAAATATTGCTTGCACCGAAAGAATTATTTATTATCTGAAGTTTTTCTTCTGTGACTAAGTCAGGAGGAGAAATCCTAGGATAATACAATTTTTATATTTTTCGCCAATTAGTATTTTGAATCGGATTAATTTCTTTTTTAGAAATTTTCCTAGAATTATCAGTTTGTTCAGGTACAAAATCTTCATCACTTAAATTATTAATCGTAAGAAAGGAATTAGTTTGTTAAGGAATGTCATGAACAATATTTCTCTTTATTTGGATAATTTTTTTAAAGATTTTATTAAGAAGTACATGTTAAGAAGAGGATCTCGTACTAGAACCAAATTCTTTTTTAATCTTTGTGAGAATCTAGTAAGGAGTAAAAACAAAATTTTCATTTTGCATATTAGGTTTGAATTTAGAGAGATGGTCTCTTATAGCTTGAAGATAATAATTAGTGTAATTATTTTTTTCATAAAGAGATTGAATGTCTTTAGAATTAACTATTTCAGTTAAATCTTTATTTTTAAAAAGAATTGCAGGTACAAAAACCATTTTTCCAACAGGATTTTAGGCGTGAATTTTTAAGGAATTATGAGGAGAAAAACTGAATTTATAATTTCATCCTTGTAAGTTATCCAATGTCTTGTTTTTTGAGTATTAACATTTATGGATTTGGAGAAAGGATAATTGATACATTTTTTCTTTGTGTAAACTTCAAACAATTCAAAGAAGGGAATATGAACTTTATGAGTTTTCATAAATTTGTAATAAAGATTTTGGATTTTTTGTCTTCTAGAACCAGTAATTTTTTTTAAAAAACCAAGTTCTTTCAAGATTGTGATTTTCTTGATAAAAATCTTTTCTAAGGGAATCTTTATCAATTTGAAAAATAGTTTGAATTGTATTGATTTCCAGATTATCATTTAAAGATAAAAAAGTAGGAGAATGAGGTTTTTCATATTGATTATCATCTTCTTTAGTATATAAAGCTCTAGAAATCCTAAATATGTTTTCTCGACCTTAACGATGAATTGTTGAAAGGAATGAATAATAAGAGTATCTAGATGAACAGGAATTTATTACTGAATCTTGATAAGTTGATCCAAAATTTCTTTGACTGTTTGTTCTATTAAAAGAGATTTCTATTTTACCTGTAGGGTATTGAGTAATTTCAGAAATAGAGGAGGGTTTTTAATCTGAACAGGTGTAGCCTTATCATGATGTTGTCTAGAAAACCATAAACTAACACCACAGATTTGATTTGGCTTAGCTTCTTCAAGAAACTAAGACCATGCATGCTTGGTGTAATCAAAATTGGATGTATATGGTTATATCTTGAACTATGTAGGTGAATTGTAATGTTTACGTGAAGTTGTTAACTTGGCCAAGAATGAGTTAGAGGAAGAATTATTGATTTGTATTAAATACTTTGTTAATTAAGAAGGGATTTTGGTGTTATAGTTTATATATATGTTGAATGTTATGGTTGGAGATAGTTAAAAATCTGTATGCATTTTAGCGGTGTATTTTGATGTTGGCCATGAAGGTGCAAGTGTAGAGAATTTTATTTTGTTAATGTATATTAATTTGGTGAATATATGGATTTCTTTTATATTTAATTGATATATGAAAAATTGTAATCTTTAGAATAATGTGAATTAATAAACTTTAATTGAGAATTTAAATATCTGAAAGCTAAAGCTTGATAGCTTGGAATGCAAGCAAGCATTTTGGAAATCCTAAACTTTTGGAGTGACTGTGGGCAGTTGGACAAATACCTAAACTTGTTTGACTTGGACCCTAAAACATTGGACTGGAACCCAAGGACATTAGAATTGGACTGAGGACAATTGACGGACTTGTGGAACTAAGGACTAAATTTGGACTATAGACAAACTATAGAACTGTAAATTGAAATTCCAAAATTCGACTAACATGTGTATCTATATCCAAAAAATGTGATTTTAAGTGTGCACGAGTATATACTGTCAATTTTGCTCCTAAAAAACTTTACCTAGTCATGCATTTGATCATGTGTGTAATTTTTGAGAAATTATGATAAAAATCCATGCTTGGTATTTCTTGTGAAATTAAATGGTTTTGTGACTGACGATAAATTATAAAATGTGATATTGGATTAGTTGGTATGAACCGATGTACACTTGTGTCACGAAAGAGCCAGTGCTATGCTTTTGTGATAAAGTAACCAGTGCATCAAAGGTATGATTATGTATTGTACCTATAGTGTGAAATCCAAGACAAATAAGAGGTCAGATCACTTAAGTACTCAGTAGCCCTGATTTGACTGTGGATATTCCTTGACAGGCTAGCCCAATATGTGGATAGTCCATAGCATTCATAATTGTTTTGCATGCATACACTGCATATATTTGGTTTTGATAAAACTGAGCATCTATCCATGTTTTTACAATTATATGTACATGTATATATCTGCTGAGATTTGTGTCTTAATTATTTTAAACTGATGTCTCAAATTGACTATGTATAAAGATGTTACACTATCTTTCTGGTAGTACTTTGTGGTGGTTAATAACAATAAAACTAATAAACAAGTACATTAGTTAGATTATATTACCAATGTCTAGCAGTTGCTTTTTTGTCTGGTGAATATGTGTACAATGGATTAGTTATAAAAGACTTTCCTATGGAGGATGTTGTGGATAAGGAGGTACTTGAGTAGCAAACTCCTTGAGCTAGAGTGGCTATAAAGGAGATAGAAGAGGAGCCAATGGAGGAGATTCCTATAGTAGAGCTAGTCATAGAGAAGGTTGTAGAGTAGGACCAGGAGATTATGAAGGAGGATCCATTTTGGGATGACTACTTGATGCAGAGCGATGTAATGGATCTCGATGTAGACATGGTGGACTAAGCCATCATAAGGATATTTTGGAATTAGTCTCTAGTGAGACTATGATTACAATTTTGTTTTTGTCAAGTCTACTTGATAGATCTGACTAGGTTGTTATTATAGTATTGTGATATGTAGGATTGCAGGTTGAGTAGTAGTTATATATTGTTTTGTTTGGATCCAAGAATCTCTTAGTATAGTTTCCCTAATCCTATATTTCTAACTCATAATTTACTATTACTGATATCTAAATGTTAGTATTTTGTATATAACTTAGATTAAGACAGTTTAGTTGTACATGTGTTTAGTGATATATAATCAGGTGCATATATCTATGATCATGTGTAAATAGTTATGTTGTTATGGCCAAGAAGGGCATTTCGCAATAACTACATAATATTTTTCCACTGTATATCTCTGAACATTTGGAGTTTTATTATACTTTTCCCACAACTGATTTTATTATTGTGTTCAGTCTGGAGTTGGTAAGTGTAATGTTTCCTATATATCATTTGATAATTGGTGACATTATTGATAGTTATATTTTGAGTAAATATTTCATTAGCTATTTAAGGAATCTAAATAATATCTTTAAACTCATGTACCTTATGTAGGAGGCTTGTTCAAATCTTTGTCCAATTTAGCCATCTAAAAATCAAATGGTGGTGGCTGGTTAAGATCAAAATGAAATTTGATCATAGGCTGAACCAGAGGTTAAGGTTGACATTGGACAGCTTTTCTTTCAACCAAGTGATTGATCCTACTTTTCTCTTACGTCACACAATCTGGAATGTGGTCACACAGCAAGGTATGTTTCTCATACACCTTGACACATCAATGATATTTGTGTGGCCCACCCTTCTTGTTAAGAGTTCTTTTGACATTGGATTGATTTCTTATATGACTCATCTTAGTGAAATACTAGACTGCCTCTGAAATAAGGATACACATTAAATATAGAATTAAAATTTGGGCTTTTCCCTATAACTACATGATATTTTTCTACTGTATGTCTCTAAACATTTGGTGTTTTATTATACTTTGTCCATAACTGATTCTATTATTGTGTTAGGTATAGAGTTGGTAAGTGTAACATTTCTTGTATATTGTTAGATAATTGATAACATTGTTAATAGTTATGTTTCGAGTAAATGTTTTCTTAGCTAAATCTAAAAAATATCTTTAAACTCATGTGCCTCAAGAGAAGGCTTGTTCAAATCTTTGTCGAACTCAGCCATTTGAAATTCAAATAGTGGTAGATGGTTAAGATCATATTGAAATTTGATCATAAATTGAGGCTGAGATTGAGGATAAGGTTGGACAACTCTTTTTTCAGCCAATTAATTGGTCCTACTTTTCTCTTACCTCACATGATTGACATATGGTCACCCAACAAGATATGTTTCGATAAATCTTGTCATAATAATGACTTTTGTATGAACCACCCTTCTTATTAAGAGTTCTTTTGACATTGGATTGATTTCTTCTATAATTCATCTCAGTGGGGTGTAAGATTGCTTTTGAAATAAGGATACACGTTAGATATATAATAAAAATTAGGGCTTTTCGCTATAACTACAGGATATTTTTTCGTTGTAAATCTCTGAATATTTGGAGTTTTATTATAATTTGACCAAAAATGATTCTATTATTTTGTTAGGTCTTGAGTTGGTAAGTTTAATGTTTCCTATATATTATTTGATAATTGATGATATTGTTAATAGTTACGTTTCTAGTAAATGTTTCCTTAAGAAAGAGGCTTGTTCAAATCTTTGTCTAACTTAGTTATCTAAAATTCAAATGGTGATGGTTGGTTAAGATCAAATGGAAAGAATGAGGTTGGATAGTACTTCTTTCAACTAATTGACTGATCCTACTTTTCTCTTACCTCACATGACTTGACATGCGATCACCCGGTGAGGTATGTTTCTCATACACTTTGTCACATCAATGATATTTCTATGACCCGCCTTTCTTGTTAGGAGTTCTTTTGACATTGGATTAATTTCTTTTACGATTCATCTCAGTTGGAAGCTAGATTGCCTCTGAAATAAGGACAATGAAATATAAAATTAAATTTAGTGTTTTTTGCTATAACTACATGATATTTTTCTGCTATATATCTCTAAACATTTGGAGTTTTATTATACTTTAGTCATAATTGATTCTATTATTGTATTACGTCTGGAGTTGGTAGGTGTAATGTTTCTTGTGTATTATTTGATAATTGGTGACATTGTTAATAGTTATGTTTTGAGTAATTATTTTCTTAGCTATTTAAGAAACCTAAATAACATCTTTAAACTCATGTGCCTCAAGAGGAGGCTTGTTCAAATCTTTGTCCAACTTAGCCATCTGAAATTCAAATGGTGGAGATTAGTTAAGATTAAATTGAAATTTGATCAAAGGTTGAGGCTAAGGTTAAAGTTGAGGTTGGGCAACTTTTCTTTCAAAAAATCAATTGATCCTACTTTTCTCTTAACTCACACGACTTAGCATGTGGTCATCCAGTGTGATATGTTTCTCATAAACTTTGTCACATTAATGACATTTGTATAACCCACCCTTTTTGTTAGGAGTTCTTTTGACATTGGATTGATTTGTTGTGCAATTCATCTTAGAGGAATGCTAGATTGCCTCTGAAATAATGACACACATTAAATATAGAGTTAAAATTAGGGCTTTTCACTATAACTACATGATATTTTTTCGCTAAATATCTCTGAATATTTGGAGTTTTCTTATACTTTGGCCATAATTGATTCTATTATCGTGTTAGGTCTGGAATTGGTAAGTGTAATATTTCCTGTATATTATTTGATAATTGGTGATAATATTAATAGTTATGTTTCAAATAAATGCTTCCTTAGCTATTTAAGGAATCTAAATAACATCTTTAAACACATATGCCTCAAGAGAAGGCTTGTTCAAATTTTAGTCTAACTTAGCCATCTGAAATTCAAATGGTGGTGGCTGGTTAAGATCAAATTGAAATTTGATTACAGGTTGAGGTTGAGTTTGAAGCTGGCAACTTTTCTTTTAGCTAATTGATTGATCCTTCTTTTCTCTTACCTTACATGACCTGACATGTGGTTACTCAGTGAGGTATGTTTCTCATATAACTTATCACTATAATGACATTTTTATACCCACCCTTCTTGTTAGGAGTTCTTTTGACATTAGATTGATTTCTTCTACGATTCATCTCAGTGAGATGTTAGATTGCCTCTGAAATTAGGACGCACATTAAATATAAAATTAAAATTAAAGGCTTTTTGTTATATCTACGTGATATTTTTCTGCTATATATCTTTGAACATGTGTAGTTATATTATACTCTGTCCATAACTGATTCTATTGTTATGTTAGTCCTGGAATTGGTAAGTGTAATATTTCCTGTATATTATTTAATAATTGGTGACATTGTTAATAGTTATGTTTCAAATAAATGTTTCTTTAGCTATTTAAGGAATCTAAATAACATCTTTAAATGTATGTATCACACCCCTTTTGGAGGTATAGCTGACCAGAAGAATGGATAATCCAACCTCCGTAACCCTGATTCCAAAACAAAAAAAAATAACTATAAGCTTTGACCAAACCCATAAAAGTAAAAACTTATAAAACAAAATTTTTTTTGTAAGAGTTTGTTCTTTGAAATAAATAATAATTTACTGAAAATTTTGGCAGAGGTTCCTCGTAAAGTGGAACATGCCCATATAATTTAAAAACACATTCCTGTTATTATATAATAACAACTATAACAACAAAGACAACATGGAGCTTCGCTCCAATTCTCATCATAATAACAACTAACTAGACTATTACACAATATAAGACCCGCACCTCACAGCTCTAGCGTGACTGCAAATTTTCACCTTTTGACTTCAAGATTGAGATTCCAAAAAATTATCTTGCTGCCAAACACTTAGCAAAGTTCCTTATCAGTAATAGTTGTCTGTGAGATCCTGTTACTAAAACAAAAAAAAAGGATAAAAGATGGGTGAGTCTTATGGACTTAATGAGTGGAAAATAGTACTTAAAGAGTACTAGTATTGTTCAACACAAGTAATATAGTATAATACATGTATATAATCATTTAATATATCAGCATATTCTAAATCACAAAATCACTAATGTTGCACTTACACAGTTACGAAAACATAACACTTAACGAATGCAATTCATTTTAAAACAATCAAGGCAGTCAAAACAAACAAAGCAGACAAAGGGCCAACAAAGTAACTTAGCCCTGCACAACAGTATCTCCCTCTACTGGGCATTTACGAGCTAGCACAACAAATTAATTCTCTGTATACAATCCATCCCACCATAGTTGAGCACTCATTTCTTTTAAAACCATTGTTAGAATCAGAGTATCTCATACCAAAATATCAAATCAAAATATCCTAGGTGCACCTAGATTTCATCTTTAGAAATAAAAGTGTTTTCTTAGAAAAATCTCACTTTGTTAACCCTTATCAACCATAACCAATACCACATAAACATAATTCAAATAAATCACTGAAATAATGTACTTTCTTATTTTCCATATCATATTTATTTAAATACACATATAATCACACATAATATCTAGCCTCTAAAGATAACGGTTAACCACTCACCTTTAATTCATATTCCCAAATAATTAGTTCATAAATGTTATTATTGTAATCTTTTAATTATTAAGTTTATATCTAAACTTATATAGGTTGCTTTATGAAAGTTTTCTATTAAGCTATTACATGTCAAGTAATATCAATTGTACTTTATGTGATAGGGTTAATAATAAAGAGATATTTTAAATGTCTTGACAATGCATAGGGTAGAAAGAAACCACTAGAAAAGATAGAAAGCACTAGTGAGTTAGAGATGTTGAAACTGTCCAAACTCGAGGTTTGGACAAATGTTCACAATAACGGTCATATCGTCCTCTTAGAAATTCCGAATCCAATTTCATAAATTTTCTTAAATATAAGACACATGTAGCTTTATAATGGTATATATTTGAAATTTTTAGATTTGTATATCAATATAGTTAATTGAACTTAACTTTCTCTAGGAAAAACAAAATCCAATTCTATTTGTCAGGTTTATTAATAGACAAGTATATATATCTTTCTTATTTAGAAACTTTTCCTAAAATTAGTCTTGAACCTACTTAATTCCTTACATGAACCAAAAATAGGGCACCTGTAACATTCTGTTTCCCTAACATTGATTCTAATGCTTGTAGAATTCTCATACTTACGAAATAAATTATGAAAATTTCCAGTATAGTATTTCAAGATGTTAGGAACATTTCATTTTTAGCACTCTTCTCCTAATTCATCTTGTAAGACCCCCTAAAGTCAATTACACTAAAAAAGGTTCAACAAATACCCGAAAATCATACCCTGATTTCCCCCAACCTCCACAACTCAAGATTTTCTAATTCCAACCACAAACCCGATGAAGTCTCCCCAGCTAACTAAAGGTCACTAAAAATCCTACATGGACCTAGCCTTAGTCCAGCAGCTCTGACGATCAATATACTTGGAATCATATTACAAAATTTTTCAAACATTAACTTAAAACCCTATGCTACACTTTCTCTTTTGGAATCTTTATTTAATTCAGCTCCAAAGGCACCTGAAACCCAGGATTTGTTTCATCCAGGAATCTGCCCCTACACCACCTTCAAAACCTACTTAACTCTCATTTTCCACCGCTTTCAAGCTCCAATTCATACTCCTCACTTCAACACTAATTCACTAACATTACTCCTAATCCAACTAAATTCAAGATTGTATTAGTGATTTAGAATCAATCAAGAACTTAAGTTGTTACTTTTGAATATCAATCCAACCAAGTTTTACTCCTTAAGCTACAATTATTTTCTTGTAGATATTTTATCAAATATCTTGAATGCATGATTTCCTTTCATTTGTATCTGTATGTATATTATATCTATACATACCCTAAACTAGTTAACACAATTTCATTAATTCTTATGTTACCTATATTCTAACATCAACCTTGAAATTGGTTTAGTTAATCAAAGTACTCCTTAAAGCTTAATTTATATTTAAATTCAACACTACTACAATCTGTTTCAGCTTTTCTTTTACCTTTATAATTTAAGTTCTACTTTAATTCCTTATTCCTAATCCTTAGTATTTAAAATTCTCTTCCTCCCTAATACTAAATTATCAACTAACAACAATATCAAAAATTAACACTATAAGTTCTAGAATTATCAACCAAATTGAAAAATTACATAAAAAACCATGACTCCTTGCTGCCCTGCTTCCTTATCTCACTAACAATTACCCTTCACTTCACCATAAACTAGATGTCAAGGGAAGGAAAGAAAAAAGTAATTTAGTTGCTGCCCAAAACAGGGGATGGATGGCTTCTTAGTGGTTGCTTGTAGCTAGAATGTGACTGATGTTTGGCTTTTCCACTAGCTGCCATGGTGAATGAGGGCTGATATGGATCCACAACTTGATCCTAGGCTATTCTACACCAGCTAAAATGGTTTGGGGGAGTAGTAGCATGAACAAGACGAAGAAAATTTGAAGCTCAATTGAATTTCACGCACCATCACACATCCGACTAGATTGCTGTCTTCATATGTGGAATGGTAAAGGGAGAAATTGATCTTGGCTACTCCAAGAAAAGAGAAAGAAAATGCAAGTTTCCTCCCTATAGGCAGAGCAGTTGCTGAAATAAGAATAGCAGGGCAGCAACTGATTGGAAGGGATCACCACCCTATAACTTGTCTTAACAGCAACAAAGGAAGGCTGTAACACAGAAGATGAGTAGAGAAAACACCCAATAATCAACTATTGAACTATGGAACCTATTCAGCAGGGATGATGAACCAAAAAATTGCCTGCAAGAGAAATGGTTTTACATGACTGCAGGACTACTCACGGCTGCCAACAAGAACAAGAACAAGGGAAGGAAAACTAAGTCAGTCGAGCAGCAAAACTAGGAAGAAAATGAGGAGCAAGGTTAGTGCAAGTAGGAGGAAAGGAAGTAGAAGAATTGAGAAGGATACAAGGGAAAGAAAAGGGAAAGAAAAGAAAGTAGGAATGGTGTACCAAAAGAAAAAAAAAATAGTTCAAAATAAAACAAGGATGAAAGAAATAAAATAATAAAAATCAAGTCAGGGGTCCAAGTTTTATAATGGATGGTGGAAATTCATCCTAGTTACATATATATATATATATATATATATATATTCAGTATACTTTTGTTTTCTAATTCATTGTTTACGTCCCCTAGTTTTACTTGTTACTACAATTTACATAAAGTGAAAATTCAAAGTTCAAGTCAATCTACAATGTCATGTAAAACTAATTCTCTAATTCACATGTATATTCATTCAATTTTAATTTTTCCTAATCAAAATAAATTACACCCCAACTCCTAAGGCGTACGTTAGGCTATCAAATTATAACATGTTCCATTGTATTATTTTTATTATTTAATTAATTAATTTTTTTTAATAATGAAAGTTTACGCATTGCCTTAAAACTCAATTTTACGTTATTGGGTTATAACAACATGTGCCTCAAGAGAAGGCTTGTTCAAATTTTAGTCTAACTTAGCCATCTGAAATTCAAATGGTGGTGGCTGGTTAAGATCAAATTGAAACTTGATAACAGGTTGAGGCTGAGTTTGAAGGCGAGGTTGGATAACTTTTCTTTCCGTCAATTGATTGATCTAACTTTTCTCTTACCTCACATGATCTGACATGTGGTTACTCAGAAAGGTATGTTTTTCATATGACTTGTCACTGTAATGACATTTGTACAGTCCACTCTTCTTGTTAGGAGTTCTTTTGACATTGGATTGATTTCTTCTACGATTTATCTCAGTGGGATATTAGATTGCCTCTGAAATAAGGACACACATTAAATATAATATTAAAATTAACGCTTTTTGTTATATCTACATCATATTTTTTCTCACTGTATATCTTTGAACATTTGTAGTTTTATTATACTTTGTCCATAATTGATTCTATTATTATGTTAGTCCTGGAGGTTGTAAGTGTAATGTTTCCAGTATATTATTTGATAATTGGTGACATTGTTAATAGTTACATTTCAAGTAAATATTTCCTTAGCTATTTAAGGAATCTAAATAACATCTTTAAACTCATGTACTTCAAGAGAAGGCTTGTTCAAGTCTTTGTCCAACTTAGCCATCTGAAATTCAAATGGTGGTGGCTGGTTAAGATCAAATAATATTTAAACACAGGTTGAGGCTGAGGTTGGTGGGAAGGAATTATTAGAAAAGATAGAAAACGATAATAAGTTAGAAACACTAAAACTGTCCAAACTTGACTGTTTGGACCAGTGTTTGCTCTAATGGTCATATTTTTCTTTAGAAAATTCCAAATCCAATTTAATAAAATTTATTAAATACTATACACATGTAGCTTTATAAAAGTATATCATTTCCAATTTTTAGATTTATATATCAATACAGCTTATTTTTTGAAGTTGCATTAAATTTTGCAAAATGCATGATTTTGACAGCTCTAACTTTACCTTAGTTAATTAAACATAACCTTCTCTCGGAAAATGGAAATCCAATTTCGTTTTGTTGGGTTTATTAATAGATAAGTATATCTATCTTTTGTATTTAGAAACGTTTCCTAAAATTAGTCTTAAACCCACCCAAATCCTTACATGAACCAAAAACAGGGCATTAAAAATCCTACAGGACCTAGCTGCAATCTAACAGCTCTAACTAACAACATACTTGGAACCAAGCTACGAAATTTTTTACATAACATCTTAAGATCTCACACTTTCTCTTTTGAACCCTTAATTTAATTCAGCCCCGAAGGCACTTGAAACACATGATTTTTCTAATCCACGAAATCTGGCCCTACAACCCTTCACAAGCCACTTAACTCTCATTTTCCAACACTTCCAAGCTCCAATTCATACTCCTCACATCAATACTACTTCACTAACATTACTCATAATTCGATTAAATTCAAGATTGTATTAGTGATTTTGCATTAATTAAGAACTTAATTTTTCATTTTCCAATATTCATCAAACCAATTTTTTTTTTTTACTCATTAAGCTACAATTATTTTCTTGTAGACAATTTATCAACTACCTTATATGCATGCTTTTGTTCTAGCTTATAAGCAAGTATTTGTATATATACTCACCATGAGACTTATAGAATTCCATCAAATTATATCTTATTCATATTACACATTTGTTTTAAGTTAACTTAATCATTTAAAAGCTACTACTCATTTATATCAATTTGATTTACCAATAACTCACATCAACCCTCCCATGTTCAGCCTTATTAACCATCACTTTTCTTATTTCTTATTCAAGATTCTAAATTCAATTTCAAATAAACTTTCCACCACCACATTAATCCACATTAAATTAACATTACCAATCATTTAAATTTTAGTTTTTACGATTCATTTAATTATTCAAGAATTACTTAAGAGACAACAAACAGAGCTTATCAATTCAACAATAATTAAATCAATTCTCATGTTATACCTCCTCTAACACCCATAATCCATAATCTATTCATCTCTAATCCCTAACTAATCTTTCCTTTTCCTTATACCATTTATTCAGTATTCTACCTAAATTTACATTAACTAGCTTCCTATATTTCATCAAAGCTTGAATCATACAATTGTATTATTAATATCTTCAATTTCCACTATCATACATATTTCTTAATTCAAATTTTTATTGGCAAACTCTTAAATCCTACCCTCAGTCCATCAATTTATTTTAAGAACCAACATTACATAGTATAGAATTATCAACCAAATCAAAGAGGGCTACCTTCCAACATCCTCCTCATATCAGGATAACAAAGCTGTGAGGAGTTCCCACTATCTCGGTCATAAGCTAAATAGGGAATACTTGGAAATTCAACAACTACTACCACATTCACCCAACTACTACCTTACGTTTAACGAGGAACCCACACACCAAAGCCAAAAAAAAAAGGGGATGTAGCAAGAAGGAGTAACTCATAGCCAGCTTGGTTGCTAAAGCTAAAATTTTCAAGTTGACAAAGGCAGCTCAAGCAACAAAGAAAAGAGGAAAATTAATTATCATAGAAGAAAGTAGCACATAGCGATAAGCCTAGGATTTTATCATGGTTATAGCAAGGGGAGCATGGGAAGGAAAGGTAGAGTTTGGCTGCTGTCCTACTGGTTTTCAACCCCAAACTCACCTAAACGAAAGACTAAAGAAAAGGATCAACTCACACTCAAAGAAGGAAAGAAGGAAGAATCGGCCAGTCAAAGAAAGTAAGGCCGGTGTACAAGAAGAAAATCAGTCCAAAATAGACAAAAATGAAAGAAATAGAATAAGAGAAGGTCAAGTAAAAAATCCAAGTTTTAGGATGTATGGTGGAAATTCATCATATATATATATATATATATTCACTATACATCATTGTTTACATCCATTAGTTTTACTTGTTACCACAATTTACAAAAAAGTGAAAATTTAAAATTCAAGTCAACTTACAATGTGGTATAAGACTAATTCTCTAATCACATGTATATACATATTCATTTATTTTAATTTTTCCTAGCCAAAAAAAATTACATACCAACATCCTAAGGCTTACATTAAGCTATCAAATTATAACATGTTCCATTGTATTATTATTATTTAATTAATTTGTTTGTTTTTATAATGAAAGTTTACACATTGTGCCTTAAAATTCGATTTTTATGTTATCGGATTATAACAATCTCCCACCCTTAAAAAAAAATCGTCCTGAATTTCATCAAAGAGGGAATGCGGATATATCGTTTACCCAACTTAGTCAAATGAATGCAAATATTATTGTTTTATCACATTCTCAAATCCTTAAGTGATCTTCACCAAAGATTTAGTCAGGGTTTATAGACTTGTCTACTTATACTCGTTACTGACTATTTCTCACACATTAGGCTCTTATCCATTTTAGTTTCCTAAAACTTGTGGGTTATGTGTCCCTTACATTTCCGTTGCATCATTCTTATAGTTTAAAACCTAACCCTAATTTAAGTTCAAGATCATATCATTTTTTTATTTTATTTAAAATTCTGATTGATGAATTAAATCAAATAATTACAGTAGTAAAATAAATTAGCTTTTATTTACTTTCAGTTTTTAATCATTTTCCTTGGTTAACAATAAAATTTTTAAAATGTAAACAAGAGGTATTTATATCTTTTAAAAGTTAAATTAGTTGATTACAAGACTTGAAATTTTGAGGACTTATCTTATATATATATATTACAATTAAGTCATTTACACAATATTGCCATACGTGACATGAAATTTTTTAATTTTTTTATACAAACTTCTGCTACTGTTATTATTGATATGCGATACTAATTTATTTTTAGCATTACTATACCTTCCTTATTGCAAATTGATTATTATCAATACAGATGTAACTACGATATATTTGAAAATCGTTATCTAAATGAGTAATACATACTGTTTCTTTATTTATTTATTTATCTAAACGAGTAATATATTTGAAAGTTGACCATAGATTCTATAAACAATTGCTCATATAAATAAATCTATACTAGGTCATATAATAAGTGGTTGTTCACAGTGTAGCAATACATACTGTTTTTTTATTTATTTTTTTTTTTTTAAAATTGATTTTAGGAACATAGTTTATTCAACGATAAACCAAAGGAATGAAATGTTGGACTACATTTCACCCATCTCTTCTGAGTTTATTATTTACTATTTTATTTTCTAATTATCCTTTCATTTAAAAAAAAAAAATCAAATATATCGTCAAATTTCTGTTGTTCCCTTCGGAAAGATATCACTTCATAATTATTTATAACTGATTATATCTCTAACATGAATATCATACTACTTATTTATTTTATCTATACGAGCCCCTAATTTTATAATCACGACTTACATCGTATTATTCTAATTTTATAAATTAATATCATATTATAATAGTTAGTTAAGTTTGCGGTTGATACTTATTTTGATTATACATACATAAAATTGTATATAAATATTATTTATCCTAATTAGCAATATTTATCGATTCAATTTCTTTTATACTCAAGTTAGTTGTTGTCACCTCTTAGTATAGACATCAATACTCATTCATCTTACTAATTAAAATTTTCATGCTATTCAAACTTAACATCTTTAAGTCAACTTTCCTAATATTATCATGCTAGATTATAACACTCTGTTAACAAATAACTGCTACTATCGTAAGAATTTTCTCTTTGAATGATAAATAATGTAACTGATGTTACCAAAATCAGTTAAATTGATATAAAGGGCGTTAAATGAGAATATAAGAACTTAACAAAAAATCTCGCATCCGTTAAAGAAGTTCTATGATATCTACAAAAAATTTATAAGTTCAAAAGACATGACTCAAAATTATTATACTTTCGTCTAGTACGAAAAACAATTATCAGGACATCACTCTTTATGATTCATAATCGGTGATATTCCAGATGTACATTAAGTCTTGGAAGGATTTTGAGCCTCAAATAAATCATTAATATTAGGGAAGAGAACTTCATTTAACCATCAACTATCATCATACCATTGGAATAATTTAACAAAAGGATTAGAGCATCATAAGAAAACCTATTAAAAAAAAAAAAACTTTTTGTCTACACAGTTTTACATCCGTATTTGAGCTTTCAAAAAGAAAGCGTTCAATGAAAGTTTCATTAAATTCAAACCAACCAATGAATTTGGTGTAATTCGTCACTGAAGTACACCTTATACTACTCATATGTCACGTTATATAATTATATTTAGCTATCACCTCTGCCTAATCACCACCTAAAACCAAGCACAACCGATCCAACTCCTTAAGAACGTATACAGATCTTAAATAGTGTCTATATTCAAAATCCTAAATAGCTACATTTTCCTAAAACCATATAGTAACAAACATCAAAGTGTCTTACCGATGAGCATACACAAAATTATGATGATTTAGATTTTATTCTTTTAACCAATATGTGTGTTGATTCCAAGATTCGATATTCAATATTGGGATTAGCTTGCAAACTTAACATCAAAAAAAGAAACTTCTCATAGTTTTTAAGAAGAAAGTTAAGAAGGAATTGGATAAACTACACATATATCTATGTTTTCACTATCTAGTTCAAGAAAAATAAATATGTTTGAAATGGGTTTTTTTAATAATTCGTCTAGTCTGCATAAAACATATTTTTTATTTCCTTTGCTTTTCATTGTTCCTATCTAAATCTTAAATATAATAGTTTTGCAAATAATTATCTATTTAGTTAAACTAAACTAAAAGGTTTACCTTTTATAGAGGTTACTATTGCTAAATTTTAAATTTTAATTAATTTACTCATGACTCTTTATAACTTAGTTTCTCGTCAAAGACGTCTAAAATTTGATTTACTACAGATCATTGCCAATGTTCTATCATCTCACATAACTCATATCACGACCACTCATAACATGAAAATTATGTGTTATTATGTCTACATCAATATAAACTAATTCAAGGCATGTTTTATCATATAAGGCCAAGTATGGTATGTTAAAGAATCACAACTTGAAGTTTTAGGATGAATTAGAATGTATCACTAAGTCCACATACACCCCCGGTAATGTACGCAAACAAAGTAACATGTTACTCATTTGCAGTCACGGACCTCTAAACCCAAGCACTGATACCAACTTGTCACATCCCTTATAGAAGCATGACTGGCCGGAGGAATGGTAACCAAACCTCCGTAACCATGACTCAAATAAAAAAATGACCATGACTCTTGACCAACCAATAAATAAAACCAAGAATTTATAACATAAAAGTTAACATTAAAAGTTTCGTTGATCAAAACAAATCACAACATACTAAAAGTTTTGGCAGAGGTTCCTTGCAAAATAGAACATGCTTTAAAATACAATCCTATAAACTCTTTTCTTATACAACATAACACAAATACAATAAAGAGCTCCACTCTATTTGCATCATCAAGAAGATAAATACCAGAATATTACATCATACTAAATTTGACACCCACAGTTTTATTGTGACTGGAAACTTTCATCCTTGACTCCAAGTATGAGATTTCGAGGAATACCTTGTCATCAAATCCTCAGCAAAGCCTAGTATAAGTGATTAACTTCCTTTCAGGTCTTGTTACTAAAAAAAAAAATATTGACAAAAGAGGGGTGAGTCCTACGGACTCCGTGAGTGGAAAATTGTACCCAAAGAGTACTAGCATCACTCAACACAAGTATATAACATATATAGTAACATAATAATTTAATTCAAACTACATGTATATTTTTGTAATCGTCATAAATTCACCACTCATATGATTTACAAGTTCACAAACTAATCAAAGCAATCATAACATACAAAGCAAATAAATGGCTAACGAGTAAAATCATTTTTCATAAAATCCTGGATTTTTAATAGATAATTTCACCCCCTATTAGGTATTTACATGTCCCTATAATAGATAAATATTTATACATGATCTAACCAACTAGGGCTGAGCACTCAGACTTTTTAAAACCATTTATCAGAATCAAGATATCTTGGGATTTTAAACAAGAATATCCTAGGTGCACCTAGATTTTTAGTTTCAAAGATAAAATCATTTTTCATAAAAACCTCACTTTGTTGGCCCTTATCAACCACAACCAATATTAAACAAACATAATTCAAATACATAATTCAAATACTGTAATTACTTATTTTTTATATATCACCTATACTCAAGTGCACATATAATCACATAATAATCTAGCCTCTAAAGACAGCAATTGACTAATCATCTTAATTGATTTCATTTGTCACTTACATTGGCGTTCACATACCTCCTCAGGTTCATATTAGGATCCAAAACTAAAATGCATATTTTCAAATAGTACTTAGCTTATAAGCGTTATCGTTAAAATCTTTAATTACTAAGCTTATACACCAACTTGTATAATTTTCTTATGAAAGTTTTCTATGAAGTTATCACACATTAAGTAGTACAAATTGGATTTTATCTAGTAAGGTTTATGATAAAGAGACATTTTAGATATCTTGACATGCATAGGGTGGGAAGGAATTATTAGAAAAGACAGAAAATGGTAATAAGTTAGAAATAGTAAAAATGTCCAAACTTGAGATTTGGACCAGTATTAGTTCTAATGGTCATATCTTCCTCTACGAAATTCTAAATCCAGTTTCATATAATTTATTAAATACTAGATGCATGTAGCTTTATAACGGTATATCATTTGTGATTTTTAGATTTGTATATCAATACAGTTTATTTTTTGAAGTTGCATTAAATTCTACAAAATGCATAATTTTCACGGCTCTAACCTTACGTTAGTTAATTGAACATAACTTTCTCTAGGAAAATGGCAATCCAATTTCGTTTTGTTAGGATTATTAATAGATAAGTATAACTATCTTTTGTATTTAGGAAAAGTTAGAAACATCTTATTAAGCTACAATTATTTTCTTGTAGACATTTTATTAACTACCTTATATGAATTTTTTTGTTCTAGCTTATGAGCAAGTATCTGTATATATACTCACCGTGAGACTTATATAAGTCCATCAAATTACATCTTATTCATATTCCACATTTGTTTTAAGTTAACTTAATCATTTAAAAGCTACTACTTATTTATATCAATTTGATATACTAATAACTCACATCAACCCTCCAATGTTCAGCCTTATTAACACATCATTTTTCTTTTTTCTTATTCAAGATTCTAAATTCAATTTCATATAACCTTTCCACCACCACATTAATCCACATTAATTTAACATTACCAATCATTTATATTTTAGTTTTTAAGATTCATTTAATTATTCAAGAATTACTTAAGAGACAACCAACATAGCTTATCAATTCAACAATAATTAAATCAATTCTCATGTTATACCTCCTCCAACACCCTTAATCCATAATCTATTCATCTTTAATCCCTAACTAATCTTTCCTTTTCCTTATACCATTTATTCGTATTCTATCTAAATTTACATTAACTTGCTTCCTATATTTCATCAAAGCTTGAATCATACAATTGTATTATTAATATCTTCAATTTCCAACATCAAATTTCCACCATCATATAACTATCTTACATATTTCTTAATTCAAATTTTTATTGACAAACTCTTAAATCCTACCCTTAATCCATCAATTTATTTTAAGAACCAACATTACAAAGTCTAGAATTATCATCCAAAACAAAGAGGGCTACCTTCCAACAGCCTCCTTATGGCTAGACAACAAAGCTGTGAGAAGTTCCCACTCTCTCAATCATAAGCTGAATAAGGAATACTTGGAAATTTAGCAACTACTGCCACCTTCACCCAACTACTGTCCTACGTTCAACAAGGAACCCACACGCCCAAGCAAAAAAAAAAAAAAAACAGGGAACTCATAGCTAGATTGGTTGCTAAAGCTAAAATTTTAAAGTTGATAAAGGTAGCTTAAGCAACAAAGGAAAGAGGAAAACTAACTATCATAGAAGAAAGTAGCACACAACCATAAGCTTGGGATTTTATCGTTGCTAGAGCAGGGGGAGCACGGGAAGGAAGGGCAGAATTTGGCTACTATCCTACTAGTTTTCAACCTCAAACTCACCCAAACAGAAGACTAAAGAAAAGGATCAACTCACATGCAAAGAAAGGAAGAAAGAAGAATCGGCCATTCAAGAGAAATGATGATTTCTCTAGAACTAGCTCAGTCGAAGAAAGTAAGGTCGGTGTACAAGAAGAAAATCAGTCCAAAATAGATAAAAATGAAAAAAATAGAATAAGAGAAAGTCAAGTCAAAAATCCAAGTTTTAGGATGTATGGTGGAAATTCATCCTAGTTATATATATATATTCACTATACATATTGTTTACATCCACTAGTTTTACTTGGTACCACAATTTACAAAAAGTGAAAATTTAAAATTCAAATCAACCTACAATGTGGTGTGAGACTAATTCTCTAATCACCTATATATACATATTCATTTATTTTAATTTTTCCTATCCAAAATAAACTACATACCAACATCCTAAGGCGTACGTTAAGTTATCAAATTATAACATGTTCCATTGTATTATTATTATTATTATTTAATTAATTTGTTTATTTTTATAATGAAAGTTTAAACTCGATTTTTATGTTATCGAGTCATAACAGCGGTGCGGTACATGTGAGGGTTGGACTATGCATGTATAGGGAATTAGTCAATGTAAGGCACCATATTCCCTATTATTAAAGGAAAAAAACAAAGCCTTAATTTATTAACAATAATACTCTCTTTAAATTATACAGGAAAGTTAGAATCACCACATTGGTTATATATAGGAAACTAAGTGCTATTCCCAACACCATGCTATACTCCTTTTCAGCTACACAAGTTCTATTTATGAGAATGGGATGGGACATTTGCTTACCAACAGAATTGTACTTTTTTCTATTTGTGACTTGGAAATAATTACATATGCGAAAAACTAATATATATATCTATATACTTATACCTTTCAATTATATTACAATATGTGTATTAGTTTTTTGACAAAATACTTAGGAGAAATCAAATATACCTCCAATATTGATGTGAAAATAACTAAAGAGTTAACTTTAATTAAATACTTAAAAACTAAGTAACTCTAGATTTTCGTTACTAAAAGGTTATAACTTAAAAATTGTCAAACTAAGTAACACTTGGAAAATGTAATTGCAGCTTTGGAAAGAGTGGTTGAATCAACAACGTGCACGATCGCAAATGTGAGTGACGAATAAAATTGGTTAGTGAGTGATTAATTGTTGCTTTTAGGGGCTAGATTATTATATGTAATTATGTGTGTAATTAAATAAATATGCAAGTGCAATGTTTTAGTGAGTTATTTGAATCATGCTTGCTTGAAATTGTTTGTGGTTGATAAGGGCTAACAAATTGAGATTTTTCTGAAAAATAATAATTTTATTTCTGATATTAAGGTCCAGGTTCACCTGGGACATTCTGAATTGAAATTCTGATTTTGATTTTGATCAATGTTTTCAAAATTAAGTACTCAGCCCTAGTGGGATGGATTATGTCTGGAGAATTAATCTGTTGTGTGGGTGCGTAAATATCTGGTAGGTGGTAATGCTATTGTTCTGGACTAGGTTACTCGTTGGCCTTTTGTTTGCTTTGTATGCTGTGAGTGGTCTGATTCATTTATGATGTTATGAATTATGTAAGTTACGAATTTATGATGATTACCAATGCATATGTGTATTTTGAATTACATCATGATTTTATGATATACGCTATATACTTGTTTTGAGTGATGTTAGTACTTTTTGGGTACGATTTTTCACTCACAGAGTCCGTAGGACTCATTCTTCTTATGAAATTTTTTGTTTTTTAGTAACATAAGTTCAATATATTGTATCACCAAGCTCGTGACCTATAGACTGAGTACGACAAGTTGTTTTCCAGGATCTCAGATTTGAAGTTAAGGATGAAAGTTTGTAGTTACACTAAAACTATGGAGTGTCTAATTTTGTATGATATAATGGTCTAGTTATTTAATTTTGTATTGTTGTGTAAAATTAGGAACACATGTGATTGTATTTTAGAGGCATCTTTCATAAATTTTCAGTAAATTGTTATTTGTTTCGCAAACAAACCTTTACAGTGAATTTATGTTTTATGAAATTTATTTTATGTTTATTTTTTTTTTTTTTTAGAGTCGTGTTTTGTCACTTTGTTTTAAAGTTAGGGTTACGGAGGATTGGTTATCCAATCCTCCAGCTAGTCATGTCTTCGTGAGGAGTATGACAAGTTAGTATCAAACCTTGGGTCTAGAGGTATGTTACTACAAATACGGGACTTTTTTTTCTTTGTTTGCGTACGTTACCCGGGGCATATGTGAACTTAGTGATACATTCTAATTCATCCTGAAATTTTAAGTTTTGATCATCTAACGCATTATCTTTGGTCCTTATATGATACATAAGCATTTGTTTAAGCATGGTGACACATTGTGGCCGTGTTATAAGTTACATGAGATACTAGAATATTAACTTCGATCAAGAGCTAATTAAATCTTAGATGTCATTAATAAGAAATTAAGTTGTAAAGAATTATGTGTGATTTAGATGAAATCTTAGTTTTAGAAATAGTAGCCTTGTAAGAGATGAACCCTTCAGTTTAATTAAAACAACCAAGAGTAAAGGAAATAAAGTGTCTATTTTTTTTACTATATGAACTATAGAAAAAACTCACTTCATACCTATTTACTATTACTGTGAAACGGATTATGGAAATTCATTTATATGTGTGCAGTTAATTCATTTCCTCCTAAACTTTCTCCTTAAGAGATATGAAAAGTTACTTTTTAGTGTTAAGTTGCAGGCTAATCCCGACATTGAATATCGAATCTTAAAATCAATGCACTTATTAGGTAAAAGAATGAAATTTAAATCACTTTAATTATGTGTGTGTAATAACCCTCATCCACAATTTATATGCACACCTTATTAAAGTGGTAAGGTAAGACACTTCAATATTCGTTACTGTATGGTTTCAAGAAAATGTAGATGTTTGGGTTTTCGAGTATAGACTTTATTTAAAGATCCATCTATTTCCTTAAAGGAGTTGGATTAGTTGTGTGTGTGGTTTTAGGATATGATATTGTGCGGGTAAAGGAGTTAGTTAACTATTAATTATATAACGTGACGTATAAGTAGTATAAGGTGTAATTCCGTGATGAGTTAAACCAAATCCGCTTGTTGGTAAGAATTTAACGAAGTTTTACTAAACGTCTTCTATCATGCTGATGTAAGATTTGTTATGCAAGGAGTTTATTGGTTTTAATAGGTTTCCTTGAGATACCCTAGTTCTTTTTTAATTCATTCTTACTCTGTAATAATAATAATGGGTGGTTGAATAAAGTTCTTTTCCTTAATATTAATGATTTATTTAATTAGTTATACTGAGCTCAAAATTCTTACAAGACATAATGTACGTTTGGAATATCACCAATTCTGAATCATAGAGAATGATGTTCTGAGAATTGTTTTCTATACTATGAAAGTACGGTAAATTCTAAATCATATCTTTTGAACTCATAATATTTGCGTAACTTTCATAGACTTTAAAAGCAAGAGGTAGGAAATAACATGCGAAATATTTTGTAGAATGTTCTGAGAAATATTTTTGAGCTAAATATTTCGAGTGAGAAATTTTGATAAAATATATCAAGAATCTAAAATTTATTAAGTTTAGTTGGTATTATAGAAGAATTTTTTTTAAAAAAATTCCCCTCATATGATTGGACTTTAACTCAGTGGATTCAATGAAAGTGTTAACCTTATTGATGCTTCTGATACGGGAAAATATACGACGTTTTATAATATTTTCCATATTAGACTAGAGTATGCTTAAGGTCAAGATTCATAAAACTTTTTTTTAGTTAATTGGAGGCATTCCATTGAATTCTTATGTTTTTATTTAATCTAGTTGTCTGAGCACTGCAGGATGAACCTGATTCGGAATATAAACCCAGTAGAGACTAATATGTATCATAGTTTTATAATTGGAATTCAGTATATCATGGGATAAACTACATTGTATTGCCCGTTTATGAACAAACAATTACTGTATAAATTTGGATAGGTTTCATTTATAGTCAATGGAGTTACTTAAAAAGGTTTATCATGATCAATTGTTAATAGAGATTATTATTAGTCTTCTGCAAATTACTTGTTTAGACAAAGATTTTCAATTATATCGTAAACTAAATCTGTACTGATAGATGACTAACTTGTAACAAAAAAGGAAGTCCAGTAATGCTATAAATAAATTAGTATCATATACTGATAATGGTAATAGCAAAAGAATATCACTTTGTACTTCTAGGTATGTTTAACTTTGTATATTATGGCACAAGGAAATGATAATTAAAATATTTATTCCATTTATTACATAAAATGTTTTACATCATGAAAGCTACAGAAGAAAAATTAATAAATTGAATATGAAATAAATGTAAAGGAAGGATAAGGAAGTCGATCTTTATTGATAATATATAGGAGATAAATCTTGGATATTCTCACCTATCAATTCCTAGAGATTAGAATTTTAAGTTTTTCAATTAACTAGTCTAAATTTTAGACACTGTAGTATCTACATTCCTTGTTTATATATTTGAATTTTTATGTACATAGAAAATATATACTTATACATTTTTTTAGAGGAATAAGAAAATTAAGAAATCCGTGGAAGGAATTATTGTTAACCAAGGAAAATAATTAGATTGAATCAGAAAAACTTGATAAATTTTAAATTTAAAGGAAGTAGAAGTTAACTTATTTAGTTCATTGATTTGAATTTTAAATAAGAAATATGATATGATTTTATGTATGGATTGGAGTTTAGGTGTTTAATTATCAGAGTGGCACAGCGAAAGCGTGGTGGGCTTATAACCCACAAGTTCCAGGAAATAAAAGTGGATAAGAACCTAACGTGTAAAAACTAGTTAGTGATGAGTGCAAATAGACAAGCTCGTAAACTTTCATTAGTGAAAAATTATTCGGTAGCATTACAAGAAACAAGAAACTATGTGAAAAACCAGTATCGTAGTGAAACAATTTATCTGTATCTCTTTTTTGTTGAAATTCAGGGCGAATTTCTTTTAAGGGGAGGAGAAAATGTTATAACCCGATATTGTAACGTTTAGAACATTGGATGTAATAATGTTAAATTTAAGGTAATGTGTAAATTTTAATTATAAAATAATCATAAGTAAACAAATTAATTAAATAATAATAATACCATCAAACATGTTATACCGATATTTTAGTGTGTTTTAAAATTTTGTGTACAACTTATTGATCAAAAGTAGATAAAATTATGATCAAGTAAATTAAAGTGATGAAATGATAAATACACTTATATATATATATAAGCACTTTTATTTTATAATCCTTGACTTTGATAAACTAAATTGAATAAATGAATATCTATATTTATATATAATTCAAGTGTAAACACACACCACACAATTAAACTTTAATATTAAATTTGTCTTATGTAAATTTTAACTAAGTGTGAGATGGTAAAGAGAGTTAATTATAAAAGTGTGTATATATATATATATACACATATAAAGTAAGGAAATTTTTATATTACAATTTCTTAATGTTGACTCTTTGACTATCAATTTTTATTTGTTTGTCTTCTTTTTCGTTTCAGTCCACCGCCTCCTCATTCTTCTTCATTTTTCTACCTGAGATCCTTTTGGGTGTAATAACTCGAGAGTTTAACGTATGTGTTAGGACATTGTATGTGAATGATTGCAACCAAGTGAACAACAATTTTTTTAAAGTGAATTAAAATAAATAAATAAATATTGGTATATATATATATATATATACATGTAAGTTTATTTCCATCATCCAATTGGTTAATTTAGAGTTGACAATTAATTGTGTAATTTTTTGTTTATAAGTAGAATAAAGGTGTAAACCATTTAAACTTTTAGAAAATATATATATATATAACACTTGCAACTAAGAGTAATTTATAACCACAATTTTTACATGTTGATTTTGACTTAATTTTTTTTTAATTATATCTTCTTGCTTTCTTAAGCTTTCTATTTCTTTTTCTTTTCTTGCTGGTGGCTGACTTTCTTTCCTTCTTCCTCTTCCTTCGCCATTATAGAAGACCTTAGAATTCTCTGCACTTTTCCCTTGCTTAGCCAAGAATTCAAGTACTCAAGAGTTACCACCTTTTCTCCTTCATTATGATAGTTGTACCTTAGTTATTCAACCTTGTAGGAGGGTTATAAAGGAGCTTTTGACAGCTAACTTTGCCCTGTTCCAGCTTGTGTTGTCGACCATAGGGCTACTGTCTAGTGCAAGGTATAGTTTACAAATCATCAAACCCCCAATCCACATGAACATATAAAAAGCATGAGTGTGGTATTATTAGGAGTAAGTGACCAGATTTTATTAGAATTGTTCTATTTTTCCTCCATGTATCTTACTAGTCGTGCCTTATTTCTTCCTTCTCTGTTTTGCTTTGTGCTGGCCGTGAAACCTTCCTCCTTTGTAATCGAATTCAAAAGCTTGGTGAATAGCATCCTAGTGACATCTCCTTCATGTTTTATAATTTTTATGTTTATGAAGTCTATTTGCTTAGAAATAAGAAACTAGAGTCTCTAATATATACAACAATTCTACTTAGAAGTATACTTAAATTCACAATTGAAAACAGGGAAATAAAATTACATAATAAAACTTATAGACAACATTAATCAATATGTGTATTGATAAAACAGTTGCCATATCTCCCTTACATGTTTCTATGAAGGCATATCAAGCTTTCTGACGCATTTCATGCATTTTTAGAGTGATACAATTTGGAATATATCTTTTATCAAGATGCTATTGTAAAAATGTTATGTGATTGTCAGTGAGCTTTAATTATAGAAGTCTCTGGGCAGTTTCTCCTTTCTTTAAGGTTGAAGGACCATGCATTTGCAAAAATGTGTTAAATTCTGATCTTGCTACCTTAATATGCTTTATAGTTAATCAAAACTTAGGTAAGTACTTTAGATGGTTAGAAAATAAATTACATTTAGCATGAATCTGGACATTAGGTTACCAAGTTAATATATTAATGCCAAACCTCAAGAAAGGTAGGTCCAAAGTTCTTTACTCCACCTCAATATTGATCCTATTAGCTAAATGTTAAGTCTTGACTCTTGATTAGTAACTGTGCGGTGCATGTGGGTGTTGGACTATACATGTATGGGGAATTAGTCAATGTAAAACACCATATTCCCCATTATTAAAGGGAAAAAAAAATAGATAAGCCTTAATTTATTAACAATAATACTCTCTTTAAATTGTACGGAAAAGTTAGAATCACCACATTGGTTATATATAGGGAACTAAGTGCTATTCTCAACACCATACAAGTTCTATTTATGGGAATGAGATGGCACATTTGCTTACCAACAGAATGGTACTTTTTCCTCTTTGTGACTTGGAAATAATTACATATGCGGGAAACTAATTTATATATATACTCGTACCTTTCAATTATACTACAATATGCATATTAGATGTTTGACAAAATGCTTAGGGAAAATCAAATATACCTCCAAGATTGATGTGAAAATAACTAAAGAAGAGTTAACTTTAATTAAATACTTAAAAACTGAGTAACTCTAGATTTTCGTAACTAAAAGGTTATAACTTAAAATTGTCAAATTAATTAACACTTGGAAAATGCAATTGCAGCTTTAGGAAGTGTGGTTGAATCAATGACATGCACGATTGCAAGTGTGAGTAACAAATGAAATTGGTTAAAAGTGGTGGTTAATTATTGCCTTTAGGGGCTAGATTATTATGCTTAATTAAATAAATATGCAAGTGCAACGTTTTAATAAGTTATTTGAATCATGCTTGCTTGAAATTGTTTGTGGTTGATAAGGGCCAACAAATTGAAATTTTTCTGAAAAATAATAATTTTATTTCTGACATTAAGGTCCAAGTGCACCTAAGACATTCTGAATTGAACTTCTGAGATATTCTAATTCTGATTTTGATCAATGTTTTCAAAATTGAGTACTCGGCCTCGTTAGGATGGATTATGTCAGGAGAATTAATCTGTTATGCGAGCACATAAATGCTCGGTGGGGTGGTGATACTGTTGTGCGGGCTGGGTTACTCATTGACCCTTTGTTTGCTTTGTATGCTGTGAGTGCTATGATTCATTTGTGATGTTATGAATTATGTAAGTTGTGAATTTTTGACGATTACAAATGCGTATGTATATTTTGAATTACATCATGATATGATATACATTATATACTTGTTTTGAGTGTGCTAGTAACTTTTGGGTACAATTTTCCAAGGAGTCCTACAAACTCATTCCTCTTGTAAAAATTTTTTTTTAGTAACAGGAGTTCAGTATATTACGTCGTCGAGCTTGCGACCTACCGACAGAGTTCAACAAGTTATTTTCTAGGATCTCAGACTTGAAGTTATGGATGAAAGTTTGTAGTCTTACTAGAACTGTGAGGTGTCTAATTTTGTATGATGTAATGGTCTAGTTACTTAATTTTGTGTTGTGTGAAATCAGGAATACATGTGCTTGTATTTTAGAGGCATGTTTTATAATTTTTAGTAAATTGTTATTTGTTCCACAAACAAACTTTTACAGTGAATTTCTGTTTTATAAAATTTATTTTTTATTTTTTTTAGAGTTGTGTTTGTTACTTTGTTTTAAGTTAGGATTACGGAGAATTAGTTATCTAATCCTCCGGCCAGTCATGCCTTTATGAGGGGTATGACAACATTAACCTCACCTAGCCGCCAAAATTATTGTTAATGGACTGATCGTCATGCTTGACATCTTGAGTTTACATTAGCACATCGTCCGAGGCATTGTGGTATGTTACCTTTACTAGGGCGCCATAGTTGCCGTTAATGGACTTATTGCCATGCTTGACATCTTGGGACTATTTTTGGAATGTCATCGGAGGCACTATGGTACGTTACCCTCACTCGATTGCCATATTTTTAGTTAATGGACTTATCGCCTTGCTTGACATTTTGAGTTTACATTAGCATTGTAATATGTTCCTCTCACTTAGCCGCCACAGTTATCATTATTGGACTAATCACCATGCTTGACATCTTGCATTTACTTTGGCATGAAATTTGGTTTGGAACTTTTGTCACTTCAGTAATAACATAGCATAGAAACAACCATACATTCATTTTATTTGGCCCCATTATTCTTGTTCTTTCTCTTTTTTTATTTTCTCATGCAGGCATAGAAAAGATTTGTGACAGTCTGATTGTCTCACACTGTCAGGATAGTAGAGTGATGAATACAAGGAACACATTTTTCTCAGAAACAGTTGTACATGACAAGGGGGTTGAACACAATGTTCTCTCAATTCAACATGACTTATCAAAGAGCGAGGACAAAGCCACCGACTATCTTTGTCATACAGCTATCATCTGAAGTTGAGCAAAAGAATAGGCAAATACTTCCACTAATCCCTATCACTTGCTAGATTAGACAAGAGAGAAAAATGATAATGTGTTATCTTATACCTCCAAATCGATCTTGAAAGGAAACTACAAAAAAGTGTGCAAACTTTTGTCTAGCCATCATACTAAAGAAAGAACAACTGGCATTTTGACCACGCTTTGTCAATGTACATTATAGCTTTAAGTGTGTTAGGAAGGTTTAGAGACACATAGTCGTTTTTGTCATTTTTTGGCTATGGGAGTGGGCCATACTTATACCTAGAAGAAAAGGAAGGGTCTTAATAATGTTGGTTTGCATGATGTTGTATCGGCTTCACTGTTTGTCTACGAAAATAGCTCTCATATAGTCAAAGCTTTTTGTGAATCGTGGTGCCCCACTACTAACACTATACATATTTTCGGTGGTGAGATGTCTATCTCATTATTAGATGTATTATGTTTGGGAGGCCTTCCTATTATTGGAGAATTTCATTACAAGGTTACCTTTAGTTTGGATGAAATCACCGGTCTTTACAAGACTCAAACATTAGTTTTTCCTTTGAGTTGCAGAAATATTTTCCTTGCTTATCACATCCTCAGACCATAGGATCAAGAATTGTTATCTATGAATTGGCATCGTGTGACTGTATAGTCATTGATTAAGTTTTGGTATAATGGAATGTTGTTTTAAGATAATCCTTTTTTGTTACAGGAAACTGAGCATTAACCATGACAACTATAGACCACATGTTCCTTCATGTACAAGGATTCAATATGATTCAAGAACTTCGGCAGAGGATGAAGTTTTTGGCATTCTCCTGGTTGATAGCTGTGACAAGAACAAGAGGCATTTGAAAGCCTTCCTAGTAGCTTGGTTTTGTTCTTTTGTTTTGCCTAACAATCGTGGGAATATTATTCAATTGGAAACCTTCAATGTAGTTGGCTTGATGGCAAAGGGGATCCGTTTTAGTATTGCTATACTCGTTCTTGCTAGCATTTATAATGAACTTAATCATATACTTACTAACAAATATGGTCTTAGGGTATGCCCAGTTGTTCCTCCTTAGCATTAGTGTTTATCACGAATTGAAGAATAACCTAAAAATACCCAGCATGTGTATTTATGATAGTTATGGAAAACATGGGAGGACTGATAAAGTGAGTAGCCGTTGTAGAATTCAATTCCTCACTTTTGTTTCTTGGCAAGCTACAAGGACAGGTGAGCTTCAACCTATTTATCTTGTTGATGATGCAAATAAACCTTTGAGGAGAGATAATTTTGAGTATCTAGTGAGTCTATGTTCTTGCTATCTGATGCTAAGAAGAGATAACTTTTACTTGATTGAACTATATAGTCCGCAAAGGTTTGTAAAATAGTTCAGTTATTGCCAAAACCTTCCTAGATGGCTGACAGAGGGCATTCGTAAAATTACTCTTTGAAAGTGTAGCTTATCTAGATCTACTCCTTGTAATGTGCATATCCTTGCGTCGGGTAGGCACCCGAATAAAATGGATGAAAATCTATTTGTCTCAAGGACTTTTATTTCTTGGTGGCATAATGTAGTTGCTGAGTATTTTAACTGAAGCATTGATGTTTTAAAGCATAACAGTCAAGATGTTTATTTTGCCCTTTATAGTTAGCAGAAATCGATAATCGAGTGTCCTCTATTTTGATAGAGACTTTTCATAGTACTTATGGGGGAATTGATGATGATTATGAGTCAGTAGGAATCATAATGGACAAGTCGACAATATTTATGACAACTATCCTAGTGAGCCCTTGTCTTACTATCACTAAGGAGGATATTTGATCAAAATTATATTCTATTAAGAATTAAACTTTTGAGAACCGAATGACTATTGATTTTGACCACAGTGATCAGGATAATGATCGTTGCAAACTAAGATGAAAAAAGAAGTGTGAACCATTATAGAAAAAAATACAAGTCTTTGAAAAAGGTAGCAAATAGGAATGAGAATAAGGTTATCAAAATTGTTTCTAAACTCAACCATCACTTCCAAGATCTATTCGTCAAAGAGTTAATCAAAACAGAGAACTTCCTGTCTTACTAGCGATTGTTTCAACCTCATCAAATTATAATAATGACACCGTTCTGCTTAGAAAAATTATTAAAGTGTAGAAGAAAGGCTAAGTTGACCTTAGAGTGATTGAAGAAAGGCCTTTTGTTAGTGAAGAGTCTGTAATGGACTCTGGCCGTTCATTTTTCAGGAATTTAACCACTTATTAATCCTCTTATAAAGCTTGCAGTTCTTCCACCATTAGGTATATTATATTAAGCATTTATGCTAGTAATTTGATTCTATCAAGTAGACATTGCCTCTGATTTTATTTTTTTCTTTCTTTTTATTTATTTACTTTTAAGATCTTAACACCCTCGCATTGACTATTTAGATGTTAATTTTGTGTATCAAAGTAAACAACATAATGCTTTATTAGATGTTTCGCAGCCCTAATATCGTATTGGACAATAAACCACAAGAAATTTTGACAAGGTCACTCATGAGATGGGTGCACAATTTTTTATAGCTTGAAGATTGTTCCTCTGAAAAGTGTTAGAAAAATATATAAGGCTCCCACCATCTATAATGGCATTAACTAACTTCAGGGCAATCCAACTTTGTTGAAGAATATAGTTGATTTTTACATGGTTATCATGGATGTTTTGCTTCATGTAAGAAGTGAGATTGGTGGATTAATTGTGTCAGAGGAATTGAAGGTGAAGAAAGCAGAAGCAAACTCCAATTTTTTTGCAAGTGAGTCGTCTTTCATTTCTTCACAAAGAGCGTCGTGCTTATAATTTAAAAAAACTTACTTCCATTTGTGAATAAGCGTTCATCGAGGATTTGTCATCCATCAGATCTGGTTTTTATTGTAAATTAGAGAAACAAATTTGTGATAAAAATCAGTTTCTATTGCAAATGGTTCTACATTGCCTATTCAAAGTAATCGTACAATTAAGTTTTTTTTTCCTTCTAAATATCAATGCTCTAATGTTCTTTATATTCCTTTATTTCCTTCAAACTTATAGTCAATAAATAAAATCACTAAACAATTAAATTGTAATGTTTTATTTATTCTAAATTATGTGATCTTCAGAATTAAATTACAATGAGGAAGATTGGTGAAGGAATGTATTGTCAAGAACTTTTCTCATCAATGAAGAAAATAAAGCATTTATTGCCAAATTAAAAGGAAAAACGATTCTTATTTGTGCCACTTGAGGATGGGTCATCAATCAAATCTGGTTGTAAATATTTTAATGTCATCATTAATAATATATTTACATGCATGTGAAACATGTAACTTTTTTAAACAAACTAGACACTACAAGAAATCAAGGCATCAAAGACAGAGAAAATTTAAGAAATTCTATCTCTACTAGTCATTAGAGACAAACTTCTATCTCTGAAGTGTCTGTCTTTATTGGCTTTATAGTTAAAACATATTAGAGACAAAAAATCTCTATATTTGAAAATAAAAGTTTATGTCTCTGAATTGTCTATCATATATTATACAAACTAATATTTTTGAAAACATATAACATCGACCCAAAATTGAACATTGACAAATTATCTAAAACATCTCATAAGCATTAGTCCGAAATACAAATATTATAACAATATCTAAAACATCTCATGACATAAAGTTAAGTTTTGAAGCATAATCAAAGTTCACAATATCAAAGTTAAAGTAAAAAGCAAAAAGTTAATGCTTAAACTTCCAACAATCACAACTCACTTAAGTTGGTGTTATTTTGCCTACTAGACAATGTAGGTGCATGTTTTGAAATTAATTACAAACCACAATATAATACAAAATAAAGAAAAATGAACATATACCAATCTTTATTATCTTAATTTAACATACAAAGAATAACATGAGTAATAAGATATTACAATTTTAATCAATATATATGCTAATGCTCTGTATTACTTCATCAATATATAAAAAGTCATAACATAGTATGATAAAAGTTGGAATTAAAACTTCTTAATTAGAAATCAATTAAATAAAACTTACACAATATAATCACTATATATATGAAACAAAACAAAAATTTTCAAGATAATTAAGTCCAAAACTAAGTTCAATGTATCCTATTATTCAATATCTTAATCCAAAAGAATCATCTAATACCCAAATATCATGCATAAAAACAAGCAATGACTTATAATATAATGAGTATTTATATAATATTTACACATAGAAAAACATGTCTTTAAAGAACAAAAGGATTTTAAAATAAATGTCATTGAATACTTATAGTAAAATTTGGAGATATTATAATGCCTGCAAGTTGAAGTCTATTTTCAAGATTCTGTTTCGCCTTCAGTGTAAAATTAGCTATCATTTAACTCGTTACCCCTTCATAGCAAGATTCACATTCATATCTTGTGGTGCTGTTATGGTGTGATTGAACATGCACTATATTGAGTAGAACAAGCATCTTTATTGTTGCCAAACCTATAGATATATCCCTTTCTCGAACCACCGGAAGCTTTCAACCATATTTCTTTGTACAAGACTTTTAGCACTTGTGATGAACTGTTGCCATTGGAGTATTTCTCTTGGACTTGTTGATCATAATTTTCCTATAATCAATTAGATGAAAACATGATTATGTTATAATTTGGTATATAACTCATCACAATTAATTTTAAGTTTGATTAATTATCACCATACTGACTATCCTTGTCCATATGCAGCTTATCGAATACTTCAGTCTCTGAAATTGACCTTTCTAACTCAGCTTTCTGCACAATTATAGTTTTGCAGACTTAATAAAATATAAAATTAGTATTTTTCCATTTTCTCTTGTGATCACCAATACTAATAAATCTTTCATGATTGCACATTAGCCCTATCTCTTTATTGACATGCCTATTCTTTGTAGTTATTTTTGAGTATTTCGTCCAATCTTCATTTACAAACTTTTCACATATTTCATCCTAGTAGTCCTGATGCATCCAAGGCCCACTCCATCCTCTCCATCCTAATGAAGTTTCACTCTTTGTTTGCATCACATCATTATCATGCAATTTATACATGTTATTAGTTGTCCCTTCCATAGCTATGGTGTTGAAAGCATAATAACCAATGTGTGTTTTTTTAACTATCTCAAACTTATAATGAACCTACAAAGCATTGTAATAATCCTTGTTACCAAATTAACTAAGTTAATATAAATTAATAACAAAAAGAAAAATTATAATGGATCTTACCATAAACTCATCCAAATAAACATCCTTGTAGGATTGTAATGTTTCTCCCAAGTAATTTACAGGCCTGGCAAAAAATTATTTTTTATTGTATTGATAAATTGTGACATACTAGAACCTAAACTAAATTACCTTAAATAACATACTTAATAGTTAAACATAGCAAATTTATTTCAATTATACCATAACAAATTTTTTTTTTTTTTAAAACATAACGCTAGCATACTTAAAGCCTATTATTTATATCAATACAAGATCCAGATGGTTGATAGGAGTAGGAAGAAGTTTATTAGGTCCTTTCCTTTTTCAAACAATCGGCTTATTGTTTGTCTTTTCTCCATTTGTTCATATGATGTTGTTAAGTTCGTTATTCCCATATGCAGAGGGTGTGACATTGAAAATTTGTTACTCACACTTGGATTACTCCTATCAATAGCAAATTCGTTATTCCCACCTGAAGTATAAGTAATTAGAAAATATTTTAGCTGGACATATAAAAACAAATATAATATTTTTTTTTATTACTAAATGATGAAACAATATTAATCAATGGTGTCCATCTCCATTTACAACGTAGCCCTTTAACCACCCTCTAATTTAGAATTTGAATCTTCTCTTGATTGCCTTCAATATGCTTCTAAAGTTCTTAATCTTCACCTTAGTCAGTTTTGTCAAATTGACTTCTTCTTCTTCTTCTTCCATATCTTCAACTTCTTCAACTTTTCTACTTGCATAAGTATTTATCTTGGCCACATTAACTTCTAAAACATTGGGTGAATGTCTAAACTCGAGTATACCTATTTCATTATCATCATTAACATTAACTATTAGGGTCAATTCATCTTCTTGAATGTAATCAAAGAACATATGTGCATAATTATTATAACTCACATTAATGTTTCCTCTTGTCTTAATCTTGTAAACTACCTTCCAATCAAGTCACTCCTTTTTTTTTTTTTTTTTTTATATATATATATGTGTGTGTGGATTTGGTGTATAGTATACTTGTGTTGCTTATGTCACTTATGTCGCTAAAACAAAATGTTCATTTGAGTGTAATCTTAATTGATATTTATTTCTACTATCTCATGTTTTAGATCAACTTTTAAACTATTTATTGTAGAGATATACTAATGGCATTTGAATAAGATCACAACATTGTTTATTACTATATACATCAGCCCTCTGATTCTTGTTAACATGCCACAAAAATCAAGTTCACATTCTTTATAAACAACCCCTTTAACACAAATATTGCTATTAATGGTTTTTTGATGTTCCCCATATTTATGTGTGTGGAACCTAAAGCCATTAATGTTGTATGCGTTATAACAATTGACATGCGAAAAGGACCAAACTATAAATCTCTTATACGTGGATCAATGTTGTAGTCGCATAAGACCTATTCAAGAAATTTATTATATAAGAATATATTAATACATATCATCATATATATAGGATTTTTAAGCCATTTGGCGAACATAGAATTTATCAAAAAAACTTACACTATGTATGACTCAATCTCTGGACAGTTCAAAATAATGCACATCTTGGTCACCTTCTTTTAATCATTTATCAATTCTTCTGAATCATCATTACCAAACGCACGATATGAATACCAAAAGATTGAAAGTCGATCATTTGGATCGCCACCCCTCCATCCTTATTGCGAGATACCTTATTCAACCAGTTTCGGCACTTGGCTTGAAATATTGAGCTAAAAAATTTAATATTTCTATAATATATGCCTTAGCAATTTAACCTTCAATGTGAGCTTTGTTCTCAACCTTTCTCTTTAGCCTTTGCAAGCATCTAATTTAAACAAATAGAGCATGCAATGTTACATATATATCAATTTTTTGAATTCTTACATAGGAAAAATATCACACATGTACCTTCTAAATGGTATATCAACCGTAAATGCACTAGGCCACCAACCATGTCTTCGTATGATAAGTGAATCGTCAAATTTCCATTGAGTTGAAAAAATTGGGAACTAAACTCTTTTCCATCTTACATAGATAAAGCATGGCATTGTTTAACTGCACTTCTTGTTATACACATCTTCTTGTTTTCTTTTTCTTTTTCTTTATTCTTAGGAGGATATCATGTCCTTCCTTTTCTACTTATTTTTCTTCTATTACCTACTTATATCTCTTCTTCCACAAAAAAAAAATTAAAAATAATAAAATGAGAGCACCATTTTGCACAATAGCCTTCTAGAATATGAAGGAACCCATAATCAGAATATCATGAAGCATATAGCCAAAATACTAAGAAAACTGAAAAAAGAGACGAAGAAAGAATAACCACTAGTCCCATAAATTTAAGTCCACTAAATTTTCCATCCTATTGTACAAATATGGCATTGTCTTTTAGAAAAATTGAAAACCAAAATTATAAAGAATCTTTGGGCAGTATGAAAACGAACTAATATTATCCACATTTAGTATTAGTGAAGCATTTTCTCAAAACTAGTATAGCATGGACAAAAAATGTATACAAAGATTAGCATATATATGGAAGAAACTCTACAGTTTACACCACAAAATGATTATATACTTTTAAAGCAATAACAAATTGATTGTTATTTAACCCTTAAAAATTAAAACGGGAGAAAGGAATGAGTATCTGGATGCCATTAGATCAAGTGTCTAAACTTCTTAAGCCAAGCCAAGAGGAGTAAACAATATATGTTTTCTAAAACTAAATTTAAATTCCAATTTGAAGGGTACGACAAGCTAAGAGAGATGGTCTTCAAAGTTCAAACCAAAAAGCCAATTTTTTTTATTTTTTTTGGCCGTTAATTTTTCTCTAGGCTGCTAGCCAAGTTTTAGAATAGTAAAAGCCAAATATATCCAGAGCAACTAGTACCAGAATCTAAAATTCAAAGACCAATTCAACAATTTCAATCAAATCAAAAACAAATGAGTCAATAAGAAAAATAATGCAAATATGAGATGTCTTTAAAATCATTCTTTCTCACCACCTTTACTCTATTATCTATTTGTTTCATGAATTTCTTTCATCATTTATCCTTTATTTAGACATAGATTCAAATAAAACCTGTCAGCCCAGACTATTTATTTAAATGGTAGAACATTAAAGAACCATATAGAAAAAGGACCATTTATTAAACGAAGATAATGTAATTTAAGTAATATCTAAGATAAATTTTCAAATGCATTAAATATAAATCATGTAAGTTTTAACTTCAATATCTCATATTCATCTACCCTTACTTCCTCAAGAACTGAAGTTCATATTTCTTGTTCAATCAAATTCCAAAAATAATACTTTACATAAATCAAGGTTTCTTTTTCTAAACAAAATACTTTATAAAAGAAAACCAAATATGTTGCAAAGACACTAAATTAGACATCTTATTTTTCTTTTGACACATATTTTTCTTTCAATAACTATTATATTCAAATAATGCTGCAATCTATTATTAAAAATTATAAAATTCTAGCTTCAATCTCCACATTCTTAGTAAAACCAAATCCTAGTTCTATTTTCATTTCTTTCATTCATACACCTTTTAAGCAATAATGGGATTTGTTAATTAAAATATATAATCTGTAGTTCATTCTCATTCATTTCAAACACATAGCATAAATATTATTTGGTAGAATCAATACCATGGTGCCAAGATAACACCAATCGATGGCTTTCTTTCCGTGCTCATGCTCCAATTCATGGGAAAACATTTTCAGGTTGTCTTGTTAGTTAACCATATTCGTCCACCTCCTCTTTCTCAGCAACCTCTGTAAAGTACATACAGAAAACATCTTTAAGATGTTAAAAATCTTTGCTAACAACTTTTTTGTCAAAATGACCACTAATTGAACTATTTCATGAATAGATAATCATATTTCTCATCAATGATTCAATGCAAATTATTGTCCTAACATATATATATGTATATATATATATAGGAAATCCTAATATATACTAATTTAGGTATAAATTATCAATGTCCACTTTTTTAATTTGACAAAACAAATCACTATTTAATTGTTACAGGGTACTGATATGTGGACTATAAAAAAATGTTAAGTGCACTACAAGAGAACTAAAAGACAAAAAAATAAAACATCATCTTCCTTACTTTTAGTTCACATATAAATTTGGGATAGTGCACATAGCACTACCCTTGTTAAAACTAATTAGGCATTAAAGTACATTTTAGTATTTTAAAAATAAGACACAAGGTGAAAGATTCATCTAATTTTCATTTATGAAGGCTCTGTAGTTAGAATAGTCTTATTACTCCAAAAAAAATAAAAATAAAAATAAAAATAAAAAATTCTATCTTTACTTTTGCAAATTAAAAAAGTAATCTATTCTATTTTTGTCTCCTAACTCCATCAATAACCAATATAACTCAACTGGAAAGCAGATGAAAGATCCTATTATGATGGAATTAAATTTCAATCTCAGTTGGGTTTTGAATGTGGAGGATAGTTACTCCTATTTAATTAGATTGTACTTTTGTGATACTATAAGCAAGAGCTTTAATGAGTAATACTTGAATGCATATATCAATGGGATGATGAACGTTTTGTCTATAAACCTTTCCATGAAAACCAAAGGTCTAGCAACTGCCTTTTGCAAAGATTTTATGCTCAATGCATCTGCCATCATAAGTAGTTCCATAATGAGGAATCCAATTCTTTGTGTCAAAACTACCATTGATGGAATTATATTGACCATGAAAGATAAATTTTTTTAAAAACAAATGTAGCTTTAGGTGAGAGAAATAGAGAAATAATTAATCATTAATGGAGAGAGAAACATTATTAAAGATTAAATGTATCTTATATTTTTAATACTAAAATACTCTTTAATACTTAATCAATTTTAACAAGTAAATAATGATTTTTTTTTGGTCCATTTAAAAGAGTTGACATTGATAACTTACACTTATATTAGTGTATGTTAGGATTCCCCATATATATATATATATATATATATAAATATAATTGAGAGATACTTGTGCCAAAGGCACAAGATGTTTAGAAATTAATAGCAAATAGATGAATTTTATTTTACATAATAAAAAAGATAAAAGATAAATCCATAATATTGATTATTTTTTAACTTCTATCTACAAAAAAGTTAAGATTTGATTAAACTTAACTTTATGCATTACCTTCTTTGCTATGATTTTTAGGCCAGTTAAAAAGCAGTTGATGCAACTCTCCAAGAACAATACAACGGAAATGAAACATAATATAACATTGTCAATGCTTAACTGTTTAAAAAATGTCTTAGAGCATAAAATATTGTAGTTGTGAAAAAAAAATATAAACTCAAGTATATACCACAAGCATATCAAGTACAGCCTTTTTTAAAGCATGTTTTTAGTATATTCTATTATTTCTCTTGTCACACTTCACACGGGGTATGATTGGCTGAAAGATTAGATAAGTAACCCTGACACCAAAAAAAAAAAAAAAAACAAATACGATTATTGACTAAACCAATGCATAAAATTAAATTTTATCAAACATAAATTAATTGTAAAAGTTTGTTTATTGAAACATATAACAATTTACTAAAAATTTTGGCAAAAGTTTCCTGTAATACGGAACATGTCCAACATACAATCATTTAAATTCTTGGTTACATTCAACCAAATAACAACAAAGACATTATATTTAAAGAAGTTCTGCTCTGTTAATATCATAAAGAGTATCAAATTGACTTTTATGCAATATTAACATACACTTGGAGCTTTGCTCCAATTCTCATCACAACAACAAATAACTAGACAATTACACAATTGGAATCAGAATATCAAATCAGAATATCCTAGGTGCTCTTGGATTTCAATTTCGGAAGTAAAACGTCATTTTAGAGAAATTTCACTTTGTTGGCCTTCTCAAACACAAACAATTTCAAATAGCAAACATAAGTTCAAATATCAAATTCATAATTATCTAGCAACCAAAGTACACATAATTTACTCACTGTACACCAACATTACTCGTCACCTTATCTTGCTTTCAAGTGTGTAGTTAACTCAACAACATTTTTTCGGAGATGCAATTAAATTAGTGTTATTTAGTTTGTCCAATTTATAAATTGTTACTTTTTAATTAAGAAAATCTATAGATACTAAGTTTCAAGTATTTATTTAAAGTTTACTTCTTTTAGGCATTTTCACACTATGTTGAAGATATAATTTGGTTTCTACTAATATATTTAGCTAAATTTAATAAAACCAAGTTTAAACATTATCTTTAGAAAGTTAAATATCTTTCTTATTTAGGCATTTCTCCTAAAATTAGTCTTGAACTCACTCAAATCCTCATATGTACACAAATAGGGCACATACAAATTCCTGGTTGTCAGAATCGGATTCTAATGCTTATAAAATTCTCATACTTAGGAATTAAATTATGAAACTTTCCATTCTAGTTTATCAAGATGTTAAGAACAATTATATTCAGCATTCTACTTCTAGTGCAACCTTTAAGATCCTTCAAACTCAGTTACACTAAAACAGTTTTAGTTAAGACCCGAAATTATAATCATGAATTCCAACACCTCCAAAATACACCTAACATGGAATTAAGACATGCACCACTCCATAATTATCTCTTAATATGTTAGATATAATTCTTATTCAAAGGTCCTAAGCTACTTCAAATTATAACCCCATACAAAGTCCTTCGGACTGACTGAAGCTTATCCAAAATCCTGCACGAACCCAATTGTAGTTCAATAGCTCTAACAATAAATATACCTAGAATTGATTTATAAAACTTTCCATATATCATCCAAAGATCATATGTTACACTTTCTCTTTAGAACTCCTAAATTAATTCAATTTATAGAATACCCAAAATATCCGAATTTTTTAACTTATAAAATATGCCCCTGCTTCCTTTTCATTGACCACTCAACTCTCATTTCCATCACTTTACTAACAACTAATTACCTTTCTACTCATTTTCATTAACTACTTAACTCACAATGTTAATCAACTATTCTCTACTCCTGTTTATGAACTTTTATTCAAAGTAACTAGTTATTACATTTTCCTGTGCTTCATTATCTTCTATAGGATTCTATGCTTATCTTTAATTGCTTAATAAATTACTTACAGTTACAGAATAAGAGGATATTTTCGTTTGGCATATTCCATACTATTAAAGTCCCTAAATCTTTATGAGGACAATGAATATTTTTTTTCTTTGATTATCATATCAGAATCTGATCATATGGATGTAAAAACAAGTACAGGTCATCCTAGGAATTCAATTTGCTGTCAAATTAATGAAATTTGGAAGTATACGTAAAGTAATCATCCCTCCAACTGAAGGATATCAAAGCACATCACAAGAGTCCATTCCACCTAATGTGTGAAGTTTTCTTGGTTCCATATATTTAGCAAAGAAAAAATCAATGATGCTTTATCTTTATTATTTGGATGTATATCTCAGTTCTTTCTTGTTTCAAAAGAATAATTGTATATCTCAAATTGGAAAAAATTATTGTTGCTAGATTTTAGAGATAAACCCCAGCTATGATTGTTGCATTACTAGAATAATTGGTGATAGAAGGTGTGCTTCTAGTGAACCAGTACTAAATAAGACTAGAGGGTATCGCTCAATAATAGATATATATATAGGGTTGTTGGTGAAAGAAATATAAAGATCCTGATAAACACAGTATATTTTAAGGTTTTATGAACTTATTGTTCAAATTTTTTACATTTCTTTTACCATCCTCTATTTCTATTTCTCCTATTTTTACCTTATGAATACACTTGCACCCTGGGTTGGATATGCTAGGATAGTGTCGAGGCACGATTAGGAATCACTGGGTTAGTAAAATTTTGAAAACTAAGGATGGGAGTAACATCATAGTATAAATAAATAGGGGTTTATCTAATAAGAAATATTGAATCATATAAAATGTAGACTGTAGCATATAAGCGAGTTATCCCATTTTTGGAGTTCTGTCTAAGAGGTTGAATAGAATGGTAAGGTAAATCACTTACAGACAAGGGGAAAGAGGAAGGAAGAAAGTTGTTTACCTTGAACGTAGCTTAAGCAAGATGAACGTTAGGATTTCTTAAGCTGGAGAACAAGAACTATGAACTATTTCAAAAGCAAAAAACAGGGGAGCTCAGCAAAATAAACCACAAGAGTGAGGCGATGCTCCAAGCAAGAAAGGAGGAAAGAAATAAATAAAAAAATAAAAATCTAAAGTCAAAGGTCAAAAGGTTTAATTTGTGGTGTAAAATTTTTTGTTAACTTATAATTATATACATACATGCATAGATACATACATATTATATATTTATATAATATAATTTTCTTTAGTTACACTATATTTTACACTTAGAAAAATCTGACATAAGACAAAGTTTCAAAAAAAAAATTGAAGTCAAAGTCAAGCCAACACCTTGTGTGTAGTTATTATTATTTTATATATGTATTTATATATATATACATATAGATATGTGAATATTTATTCACTTTAATTTTATTTATTTACTATTGTTTTACCTGTATACAAAATTTCTAAAATAGAATACTAACGTATCGAGTTATAACAAGTCTTCCCCTAAAAGAAATTCATCTTGAATAAATATAAAGGATACAGAAAAATTATTTCTCTGTAACTCCAGTTTCTTATGTGGCTTCTTGTTTTTTTATTTTCACCAAAGAATTAATCAAAGTTTATGCTCTCATATTAGGTTCTTATTCACTTTTATTTCCTAGACTCATAACCCATAAAACTTTTCTAATACCAGATATACACTGACATAAATTAAATAAGCTTGATTCAATTAACTATCTAACTTAAATAGCCGAAATAAAATTATAGGAAATTTTAATCTGATTTTCTTGAAAACAAAGTCAGTCTCTTAGAAGCACTAAACTTAATATTTTTATTACAACACTCCACCACACTTCCGCTGCACCACTCTAATAATTAAGTACCTGAATCCTAATCTATGCTTAGAATCATATTATATTCCTTGTTTAAAATTTAGATTGATGAACTAAATCAGATATTTATATGAATGAAATAAATTAGCTTCTATTTACTTTAAATTTAAAGTTTATGCAGTTCTTTTTTTCTTTTTCTTTTTTTCTGATTCAAGTGAACTATTTTCCTTAGTTAACAATAATTATAATTTTTCCAATATTTAGAGATTTCTTAATTTTCTTATTTCCTCTAAAGAATATATAAATATATTTTCTATGTACATAAAATTCAAATATGTAAACAAATTGTGTAAAGACTACTATGTTCCCTCTCATTTCAATAGAGTACTAATACTCTATGCATGTTCAAAAATTAAAATTAGTTGATTGAAGACTTAAAAGACTAGTCTAAGGGAATTGAGAGGTAGAAATATCTGGGACTTATCCCATACATATTACAATTGAGTCCGACCTTCATATTAAATTTATTAATTTCTCTTGTCATTTTTAGGAGTTGTCTACATGATATTGATATATGTGACATATAGTTTCCATGATACCAAACATTTTGTGCAAATATATGAAATAAATATTTTAACTATGATTTTCTTGTACTAGAATATACAAGGTTACACTATCTGGAAGTGCAAAATAACTTTCTTTCGCTACTACTATTACCGGCATGTGATACTAATTTATTCATAATATTATTGTACTTTCCTTATTTATTGCAAGTTGGTTATTTATCAATACAGATTTAACTTATGATATATTTGAAAGTCCTCGCCTAAACAAGTAATTTATAAAAAAGCCGACAATGAATTCTATTAACAATTGGTCATTTTTATCTTTTAAAACAAATCAATGAATTTAGTAAATCTTTTTAAGAGAATCCATTGACTATAAATAGAACCTATACTAGTTCATACAATAATTAGTTATTCATGGATTAACGATATGTACCGTTTCTTTTTATAATCAATATTAGCAATATAGTTCATCCAACAATGAACCTAATCTCAATTATGGAGCTACAACACAATCAAATCTAAATGAACAAAATATTGAATTAAATGATACCCATCTATACTGGGTTTATTATTTGTTGTTTTATTTTTCAATTATCTTTTCAATTAAGAAAAGGAAAAAGAATACCAAGTATATCATTGAAATTCTATTATTCTATTCAGAATAATATCATTTCATAATTATCTATAACTATTTACATCCCTAGCATGAGTATCACTTCATTTATCACTAAAATAACATGAAACAAAATCAAGATCCAAATCAATTTTAAATTACTTGTGTACATACATTTTATATCTATATAGGTATAACTTTCATTTATTTTATCTATACTTGTCCTTGTTTCTATAATTGAGACTTACATTATATTATTCTAATTTCACAGTTTAATATCATATTATAACAGTTAGTTAAATTTATGGTTGATACTTATTTTGATTATACATAAATAAAATCGTATCTATAAATATATATATATATATATTAAATATTATTTGCACTAATTCACAATATTTATCGATTTAATTCTTTTATACTCATGTTATTTATCACTACCTTTCAACATATGTATCAATACTCATTAATCTTATTAATTAAAAAATTTACGGTATCTCAAACTCAACTTTTTTATAGTCAATGTTCCTAAAATTGCCATACCAAATTCTAACACACTGTTAATAAATTACCGATATTACTGGAAGAATTTTGTTTTCAGATAATAGGTACTATAGCTGATGTTACCAAAATCGGTTTAATAGGTATGAAGTGATTTAAATGAAAACATAAAAACTCAACAGAAAGCCTCAAATCCGTTAAAGGAGTTCTATGAATCTAAAGCTTAACTTTTCATTAGGCATCAAAACATATCCTCTCAATCTAATAGATTTTAAAAACACATTTTATCAAAAATTCACACTTGGAAGAATTTAACACAAAGCCTATTTTTTCATTTAAATGTTTGCAAAATCACATAAAATATTTCACATATTACTCCTTACTTCTTGCTCTCAAGATTTATGAAAGATAATGAAACATTAATGCATTCAAAAGACATGACTAAGATCTCACTATACTCCATTAGGTACAGAAAACTGTTTTCAGAACATTATTCATTCTTAATTTAAACTTAATGATAGTCCGAATGTGAAATGAGTTTCAGTCTTTATAACTGATCAAATAAATTAATAATATTAGGGGAGGAGAAATTCAACTGCTTTAATTAATATATAGCTAGAATGAATCATTCTTTTCTTTTAACCAATAAGTGTGTTGATTTCATGATTTGATATTTAATATTAGATTTAGTTTGTAAGCTTGATGTTAAAAAGGAAGCTTTCATATCTGTTGAGAAGAAGGTTTAGGAGGAAATAGATAGACTATACATGTATATGCATTTCCATTATCCATTCCGCAAAAAAAAAAAAAAAAAGGTTCAAAATGGGTTTCTTCAATGTTCATATAGTCTAATAAAGTAAATCCTTTATTTTTTTTGCATCTCACTATTTTTATTTAAATCTTAAGTATAATAATTTTACAAACAACTGTCTATTTAGTTAAACTAAACTTAAGGGTTTACTTCTTAAGGAGGCTTCTATTGCTAAACTTAAGATTTCAACTAAGTTACTCTTGGTTCTTTATGATTTAGTTTCTTATCAAAGATGTTTAAAATTTGATCAACTCCTGGTCGAAGTCAATATTCTAATATCTCACACAACTCACAACACGACCACTACGTGTCATCATGTCTAAACAAACATAAACGAATTCCAAGCTTATTTATTGTATAAGGCCACAGATAATATATTAGAGAGTCTTAACTTGAAGTTTCAGGATAAATTAGAACGTATCACTAACTCCATATATGCCCTAGGTAACGTATGCAAACAAAGAAACAACATCCCACATTTGCAAGACCTCTAAATCCAAGTTCTGATACTAACTTGTCATATTGTGCACGGAGACATGACTATTCAGAGGTCAAGTAACCAACCTTCCATAACCTTGACTCAAAAAAAAAATATATATAATACTTCACTAATCCAATGCATAAAATTAAATTTTATAAAACAAAAAATTTATCTAGGGAGATAGAGCACTAGAGGAATGAAAGCAATATGTATACTAGGGGATTTTCAAATTCCAAATTCATTAGTTTGAATATAAATAAATCTCAAATTAAACTTTTGAAAAAAATTTGTCTAGGGAATCGTCTTCAACAGCTTGAAGCCAGAAAGACCACAGATCTACAACTTTGAACCATAAGAGAAATGCTTTCAACAAAGAATGGATTCCAAATTCCAATAAGTGAGTAAGCCTTCATGCTCTCGGGTAAGCCTAGTCCTTATAAACCCTAGATGAACATAGTTCATAGTAATGCTGGCTTCCTTGAGCCTTTGAGCAAGTTCTTATGCAATACGTATACAAGCTTGGAAAGTGCATAAGCACATGTAGCTTTGTAGGGAGGAAGAGCCATGAGTAATACTTCACCTGTGTGTAGCACAATAAAAGAGAAAGAGTGAGATTAAAGGGAGTTTCAATTGATGAGCACCATAATCTAAAATTTTCAACGTGGGGAAATGAACAAACAAGCACTAAATTTCATAGACGTTGATAATGAACAAACAGACACTAATACTTTCGCGAAAAATGGCATGACACTATCTTCATTATCAACTTCAATGAATTATTATTATTTTCAATATATCAGCATGCATTTCTGTTACGGACATTGATGAGTAAAAACAAGAACACTGATACTTATTATTAGTGTCCACTTTTCTGCTTTCACTTTTATGCAAATATTGATACTGTTTTTTCTTATAGTGGATGGTAATTTCCAATACTAGGCTTGTCTAGTGTTTGGAGATAAGTTAAATTCGGAATCTCATGATTAAAGCTAAAAGATGAAATTTGCAATCATAATTAAGGTGTTGGGTTACTATGAGTTATTTGTATAAAAATCATTTTGTTATTGTTTATGATTTTATCGGATCAGAGCTCCTTAGTTAAATTGTCTCTGCTATTACCTGGTAGAGTGTAGTCAGGAATTATTTATTTGTACTTTTTAGGCATGTTCTATATTGCAAGGAACCTTTGCTAAAATTTTTAGTAAATTGTTATTTGTTTCAGTAAAAAAAATTTTACGGTTAACTTCTGTTTTATAAAATTTGTTTTTATGTATTGGTTTAGTTAAAAGTCATATGTATTTAGTTGTGGTAAAGTCAGAGCTATAGAGGTTTGGTTATCCAATCCTTCGACTAGTCATGCCTTTATGAAAGGTGTGACAAGTTGGTATCAAAACTTAGGTTTAGAGGCTTATGACTGCAAATATGAGACTGTGTTACTTTGTTTGCGTATGTTACCCAAGGCGTATGTAGACTTAGTGACCTTCTAATTCATCCTAAAATTTCAAGTTATGATTCTTTAACGTACTATCCTTAGCCTTATACGATAAAAATCCATGACCAAAAATAATTAACAATATATCATAACAAAAACTAATAGGCCATAGTCTTGATGTTTCGGTTATACTCCTTTTGCCAATACTTAAGATCAAAGTAAAATACTAGTAAAAGAAACCAATAGTATATGAATGTACTAACAGAAGCAGGCAATAACTTTATTATTGCCAACAAAAATTTCAAATAAGCATTTCATCACATGAGAACAAAAAGTCAGTCCTTAACATTCATTTTCAATAAAATGAATCATTGGAGCAAGAAAACATGCCCTCCATGACATTCCACTCACACCAATAATACATAAGACAATCAATACATAATGTAACCAAAAACTTTACATATAAATCTTTTGCTTTACTAATATCATTCCTAACAAAAATCAAAAGTGAATGGTTAGAAACAAGACAGATGCAATAACAGAGATTCTTAATATGTAACAATATTACTAAAAGCAATTTCAGGAAAGTTTTTTTTGTTGTCTTATAGACTAACAAGCTTTTGTTAAGACTTTTTTTTTGGGGAAGAGGGCATAGGAATGGACAGAATGAAATACACCAAGAGTGTAACCATTGAGAATTTGCATAACATAAAATATTTCAACAATGAGAAACAGATGTCCAGCATATCTTATACAAATACAAATGATATAGTGACTTCACATAGTGAAGTTCAAATTAAGTACATCATGTTAATCCTAGCCAAAAAGTAAAAAATAAAAACAATAAATACATGCATAGAACAATTTATATTCCTTTCTTACAACTAACTTTTGCAGCAAAATGGCAACCTTGAAGGCAACATGATTATGCTATCAACGTGTATAACCTTATTCATGGTTCCCAATTTGAAAACTGATAATGATGAAAGTGTCACACCCTTCACAGAGGCATGACTGGCCAAAGGATTTGATAACCAAACCTTTGTAACCCTGATTTTACCACAACTGAAAACATGTTACTACAGTATACAAAAGGTTCTCCGCTCTATTTCTCATTACAATAACAAATAACTAAACTATTACACAATATAAGACCAGACATTCTACAGCTTTAGTAAGATTGTAAACTTTCATTCTTTGAGTTCAAGATTGAGATTCTGAAGAATTACCTTGCTGCCAAATATTTGACAAAGTCCATTATCGACAATAGCCATCCTCGAAATCCTGTTACTAAAAAAATAACCACAAAAGAGGGATAAATCTTACGGACTCCATGAGTGAAAAATTGTACCCAAAAAGTACTAGTATCACTCAACACACGTATATAATATATAACCAATTAATATCAACTTGTCATATATTCCAAAACTACTAAGATTACATATATACATATACAAAAATATAAAACTTAGCAAGGACAATTCAATTAGTACACTATATAATCTACTTAAAACAATCAAGGCAATCAAAACATACAAAGGAAGCAAAGGGCCAACAAAGTAATTTAGCCCCGCACATTACCTCTTACCGAGCAGTTTTTGCACCTATACACTAAACAAAATAAGAAATAGAATTAAAATTAGAGTCACTGAATCCCTTCTTCAAATCCACCCACAGGGAATGAGCACTTAATTTTTTTTAAAAACTGATCAGAATCAAAAAATCTAAAGACATCCTAGGTGCACCTAGATTTCAGTTTTGGAAATAAAATCATTTTGGAAAACATTTCACTTTGTTGGCCCTTATCAATTATAGACAATTTCAAACATTAAACACAATTCAATTAACTCAATGCAACGCTATACATGCTTATTTTTTTTCATATAACACATCTATTTAATTACACACGTAAATACACATAATAATCTAGCGATCAAAGGGCAATAATTAACTACTTACCTTTAACCGATTTCATTTATCACTTTCACTTGCAGTCATACATGTCTTTGATTCAGCCACACCTTTCAAAGTTGCATTTACATTTTCCAAGTGTTATTTGGTTTGACAATTCATACATTATAGCCTTTTAGTTACGAAAATTTAGAGTTACTCAGTTTCAAGTATTTATTTAAAGTTAACTCTTTTTAGTTATTTTCACAATGATCTTAGAGATATATTTGATTTCTATTCTTAACCAAATTTAACAAAACTAAGTTTAAACATTAACTTTAAGAAGTTATCTATAATTGGGGCCAAATCAGCCTTGAACTTACTTGATTCCTCACATGAATAAAAACAGGGCATTGCACAAATTTCTTGTTGCCAACCCCTGATTTCAATGCTTATAGAATTCTTATAATTGAGGGTTAAATTATAAAAACTTCTAGTCTAGTATTTAAAGATGTTAGGAACATTTTATCTTTATTACTCTTCTCCTAATTCAAAATAGGTACAATCAAGACTTGAAAATCATAGCCATGATTTCTAATGCCTCCAAAATACACAAAACATAGGCATCACTTTAGATTTACTATTTAGTATGTTAGGAACAACTTTTATTTAGAGGTCATAGGCTAATTCTGACTACAAGCCTGGACGAAGTCTCCCGGACTGACTGAAGCTCACTAAAAATCTTGCATGGACCTAGCCACAGTCCAACAGCTTTACCGATAATATACTTGGAGCTAGGTTACAAAATTTTCTAAATATTATCTTAGGACCCTATGCTATGCTTTCTTTTTAGAAGTCTTAATTTAATTCAATCTTGAAAATACTTTAAATACAAGATTTCTTTAACCTATGAAATCTGGCCTTGCATCCTTTCAAAATCTCTTAACTCTCATTTTCCAAAAGTTTACCCACAACTAATCCTCCTTTTCTCATACCCATTACTCACCTTATTTAAATCCTTAAATGACAACATTAATTGATAATTCTCTGCTCTTATTTATGAACTTTTATTCAAAAGAACTAGTTATTATATTTTCCACGTTTCAAATTCCAACTCTTAATTCATGTCTTTAACCTTTCTTTATTCATTTTATTTTCATCCTTTTCAAACTATATATTATCATCCTAACAATTTATTTTACTTAGAAATCTATATAATCAACCTTTATGCACATACTAACATTTGATTTCTCCTAAACATTTTGTCAAACATCTAATATGGATATTTTAGTATAATTCATAGATATGGGTTTATATGGATATTTTGTCAAACATCTAATATGGATATTTTAGTATAATTCATCTATTATTGTGTTAGGTTTGAAGTTAGTCTGTGTAATGTTTCATGTATATTATTTGATAATTGATGACATTGTTAATAGTTATGTTTCGAGAAAATGTTTCCTTAGCTATCTATTTAAGGAATCTAAATAATATCTTTAAACTCATGTCTCAAGAGGAGGCTTGTTCAAATCTTTGTCCAATTTAGCCATCTGAAATTCAAAGATTTGATTAAGATTAAGATCAAATTGAAATTTGATCACAGGTTGAGGGTGATGTTAAGGTTGAGGTTAGACAGCTCTTCTTTCAGCTAATTGATTAATCCTATTTTTCACTTTCCTCACACAAGGTCACTTAACAAGGTATGTTTCATGTACAACTTGTCACAGTAATGACATTTGTATGACCTACCATTCTTGTTAAGAATTCTTTTGACATTGGATTGATTTCTTATACGATTACTTATAGTGGGATGCTAGATTGCCTCTGCAATGAGGACACACATTAAATACAAAATTAAAATTACTGTTTTTTTCCATAACTATATTGTATTTTTTCGGCTATATATTTTTGAACAATTGGAGTTTTATTATACTTTGGCCATAACTAATTCTATTATTGTGCTAGGTCTGGAATTGGTAAGTTTAATATTTTTTGTATATTATTTGATAATTAGTGATATTGTTAATAGTTATTTTTTGAGTAACTATTTCCTTATCTATTTAAGGAATCTAAAAAACATCATTAAACTCATGCCACAAGAGAAGGCTTATTCAAATCTTAGTCCAATTTATCCATCTGAAATTCAAATGGTGATGATTGATTAAGATCAAATTGAAATTTGATCAAAGGTTGAGGCTGAGGCTAAAGTTGAGGTTGGACAACTCTTCTGTCAGCCAATTGATTTATCTTACTTTTCTCTTAACTTACATGACTTAACATGTGGTCACCCAACAAGATATTTTTCTCATAAACCTTGTCACAATAATGATATTTGTACAACCCACCATTCTTGCTAGGAGTTTTTTTGGTGTCAAATTGAAATGTTACATTTTTAGCAATCCAATATTCGATTAGTTAAAGGTTTTAACAAGCTACATTATATGTTTTTATATAAGTCAAATTAAAAACATAAGCATAAATGTTAGCCCCATAACTATACTATATCTGATTTTGATAATAATACGCTTACCTCACAAACTTTGATTAATAACATTCTTTGGTATAAATCTTGCAAATGTTACAATGTTTTTATCTATAACTACTTAAACCATTGATATATTTCACTTGATATTTTATGTAGCGTGTTATTCTTTCTATAATTTATCGAGATAAATTAATAATGATTAAATGCTTAATTTATTAAATTATTATTAATATCTAATTGATATTGATTTCGAAATTGCCTTTATTTAAAGTCAACACTTTGTGATTGATTTACTCTGAATTGAGCAAATTAGTATTTAATGTTAATTGTTATCATAGTTTGATTTTCCTATCACTCAAATTGAATCAACTAAATTTGAATTAAATATCTTTTGAGAAATATAATTTTATCTATTTTTAGACATTAATATTACAATTTATTGTGATTATATTTGATTGATACTAATTCTTGGTATTTCTCCAAGTACTTTCTCATGTCATATTTCTAAGATGTTAGTGAAGTTGTATTTGTAGCACACTAAAGTATTATCAACAGCATAAGAAATTAAGGATGAAACTGAAAATTCTTAAAACAAGAAAGTTAGAAACTTTAGCTTGAGTTCTTCATTGTTCAACAAGCTCAAAAGGAATAGGAGAACTTAACTGGTTGGTGTGCAAGTTTGAACTGGAACGAGTAGTAGTGATTCTAATAAACAAATAATACTATTATATAAATTTGGATTTAGCTCTACTATGGTGTTTTTATTGGATCAAATGATCTCCAACAAATGACAGCTTCTGAAGCAGTATTGTTATTTAGTTCACAATTGAATTTACATCTATAGTAGATTGATAGAGATGGTCATTATTGGCCACCATCTCCAGTTAATACAAAATGAATGAATATTATTGAAATATCTCAAACTCATTTGAATTGTGATTTATATTACGCTGTGTGCATAGAAACTTTCGAGCTTAGACATAAGGCTCTGGAAATCCCTTGCAATCACATTTACCATTTAGATTGCATTCTCCCACGGTTTTATTCGAACAATTCATGCTCGGTGTGCCATCAAGCTTTACCTGAGGTTTCATTCCCATTAGAAGAAGAGGTAGTGAATGTGATAATATGGAGATTACTAAGTGGTACAATTCTTAGGGAAATATTTTCTTTAGGCCGAAGAGGTGAAGTGGATAATTTACCTATTATATTTACACAATTTAATGACAAGTTTACTTTAAATTATCATCCAGCAAGATATCTGGTCAATACAAGATTATGATAGTACTTAAAATGTAATTGCATTATGGTCAATACCTGATTATAATAGTACTAAAAATGTAACTACGATAGTATGTGAGTGTTTTGGATTTCACAATTATTTCCGCAATATCATCTCATCTTGGAGAAGACGTAACTTTAGCTTGAGTTCTTTATTGTTCAACATGCTCAAAAGGAATAGGAGAACTTAATTGGCTGGTGCAAGTTTGAACTTGAACGAGTAGTAATGATTTTAATAGACAAATAGTACTATTATATAAATTTTGTTTTTTCTCTATTGTAGTGTTTTTATTAGATCAAATAATTTCAAACAAATGACAGCTTCTAAAGCATCATTGTTATTGAATTCACAATTGAATATATATCTAGAGGAGATTGTCCAGATTGATAGAGATGGTCATTACTATATCTTATTTTATATATAGGTCAAACTACATTATATGTTTATATATAGGTCAAAACATAAACATAAATGTTAGCATCATGAACATAAACATAAATGTTAGCCCTATGACTATACTATATCTTATTTTGATAATAATATGGCTCCCTCAAAAACTTTTATTGATAACATTTTTTGATATAAATCTTGAATGTTACAATGTTTTATCTATAACTACTTAAGCTATTGATATATTTCACTTGATATTTTATGTAGCTTGTTATTCTTTCTAATTTTAATAGATAAAAATATTATTATATAAATTTGGATTTAGCTCTACTGTGGTGTTTTTGATAGATCAAATATTCTCCAACAAGTGACAGCTTCTGAAGCAGCATTGTTATTCAGTTCACAATTGAATTTACATCTAGAAGAGATTGTCCAGATTGATAGAGATGGGCATTACTGGCCACCATCTCGACTTAACACAAAATCAATGAATATTATTGAAATATCTCAAACTCATGTGAATTCTGATTTACATTGCGTTTTGTGCACAGAAGCTTTTGAGCTTGGACATAAGGCTTTGGAAATGCCATGCAATCACATTTACTATTCAAATTGCATTCTCCCATGGCTTTATTCTAACAATTCATGCCCGTTGTGCCATCAAGCATTGCCTGAGGTGTCATTCCCATTAGAAGAAGAAGAGGTAGTGGAAGTGATAATATGGAGGTTACCAAGTGATACAATTCTTGTGGAAAGGTTTTCTTTAGGTCAAAGAGGTGAGGTGGATAATTTACCTATTATATTTACACAATTTGATGTTAAGTTTACTTTAAATTATCCTCCTAGTATGATATCTGGTCAATACCTGATTATGATAGTACTGATAATGTAACTGCAATATGATCAATACATGGTTATAATAGAACTAAAAATGTAACTACGATAGTACTAAGCATTCTAGATTTTACAATTATTTCTGCAATAAACACCTAACTTTAGCTTGAGTTCTTCATTGTTCAACAAGCTCAGAAGGAATAGGATAACTTAATTAGTTGGTGCAAGTTTGAACCGGAACGAGTTATAGTGATTCTAATAGACAAATAATACTATTATATAAATTTGGATTTATCTCTACTGTGGTGTTTTTGTTGGATCAAATAATCTCCAATAGACGGTAGCTTCTGAAGCAGCATTATTATTCAGTTAACAATTGAATTTACATCTAGAAAAGATTGTCCAGATTGATAGAGATGGGCATTACTGGCCACCATCTTGAGTTAACACAAAATCAATGAATATTATTGAAATATCTCAAACTCATGTGAATTTTGATTTACATTGTGCTGTGTGCACAGAAGCTTTCGAGCTTGGACAGAAGGCTCTGAAAATGTCATACAATCACATTTACTATTCAAATTGCATTCTCTCATGGCTTTATTCGAACAATTCATGCCCGGTGTGTCGTCAAGCTTTGCCTAAGTTGTCATTCCCATTAGAAGAAAAAGAGGTAGGGGCAGTGATAATATGGAGGTTACCAAGTGATACAATTCTTGTGAAAAGGTTTTCTTTAGTCCGAAGAGGTAAAGTGGATAATTTACCTATTATATTTACACAATTTGATGTTGGGTTTACTTTAAATTATCCTTCTCGCAAGATATCTGGTCAATGTCTGATTATGATAGTACTGAAAATGTAACTACGATATGGTCAATACCTCATTATAATAGAACTAAAAATAAAACTACGATATTATGTGAGCCTTTTGGATTTCACAATTATTTTTGCAATATCGTCTCATCTTGGAGAAGATGTAACTTTAGCTTAAGTACTTCATTATTCAAGAGACTCATAATGAATAAGGGAACTTAATTAATTTATGCAAGTTTGAACTGGAATGAGTTGTAGTGATTCTAATAGACAAATAATACTATTATATAAATTTGGATTTAGCTCTATTGTAGTGTTTTTATTGGATCAAATGATCTTTAACAAATGACAGCTTTTGAAGCAACGTTGTTATTCAGTTCACAATTAAATCTATATCTCGAGGAGATTGTCTAGATTGATAGAGATGGTCATTATTAGCCACCATCTCAAGTTAATTCAAAATCAATAAATATTATTGAAATATCTCAAACCCATATGAATTCTGATTTACATTGCGCTATGTGCATAGAAGCTTTCGAGCTCTGACAGAAGGCTCTGGAAATGCCATGCAATCACATTTACTATTCAAATTGCATTCTCCCATTAGAAGAAGAAAAGGTAGTGGCAGTGATAATATGGAGGTTACCAAGTGATACAATTCTTGTGGAAATAGTTTTCTTTAGGCTGAAAAGGTGAGGTGGATAGTTTACCTATTATATTTACACAATTTAATGCTGGATTTACTTTAAATTAACTGTGATAGTACTTGAGCGTTCTGGATTTCACAATTTTTTCTGCAATATTGTCACATCTTGGAGAAGAAATAACTTTAGCTTGAGTTCTTCTTTGTTCAACAGGCTCAGAAGGAACAGCAGAACTTAATTAGTTGGTGCAAGTTTGAACTAGAACGAGTTATAGTGATTCTAATGGACAAATAATACTATTATATAAATTTGGTTTTATCTCTACTGTAGTGTTTTTGTTGGATCAAATGATCTCTTATAAATGCCAACTTCTAAAGCAGTATTGTTATTCAATTAACAATTAAATCTACATCTAGAGGAGATTATCCAGATTGATAGAGATGGTTGTTATGGGCCACCATCTCAAGTTAATACAAAATCAATGAATATTATTGAAATATCTCAAACTCATGTGAATTCTGATTTACATTACAATGTGTGCATAGAAGCTTTCGAGCTTGGACAGAAAACTCTGGAAATGCCTTGCAACCACATTTACCATTCATATTGTATTCTTCCATGGTTTTATTCGAACAATTCATGCCTCGTGTGCTATCAAGCTTTGTCTGAGGTGTCATTCCCGTTAGAAGAAGAAGAGGTAATGGCAGTGATAATATGGAGGTTACCAAGTGAAATAATTCTTGTGAAATAGGTTTTCTTTAGGCCGAAGAGGTGAGGTGAATAATTTACCTATTATATTTACACAATTAGATGTTGGGTTTACTTTAAATTATCCTCCTTGCAGGATATCTGGTCAATACCTGATTATGATAGTACTAAAAATATAACTGCGATATGGTTAATACCTGATTATAATAGAACTAAAAATATAATTGCAATAATACATGAGCATTCTAGATTTTGCAATTATTTCTGCAATATCGTCTTACCTTGGAGAAGACGTAACTTTAGCTTGAGTTCTTCATTGTTTAACAAGCTCAGAAGGAATAGGAGAACTTAATTGATTGGTGTAAGTTTGAATTGGAACGAGTAGTAATGATTCTAATAGACAAATAATACTATTATAAAAATTTGGATTTAGCTCTAGTGGTTTATTATGTAACAGAATTTGTTTAGATGGAATTTTATCCTATGAATGACATTTGATTTCTAGATCAGAAAAAAAAAAAAAAAAAAAAACAAATGACAACAAAAAAATCTACACCATAATAAGTTCGTTTTTGGAACTCAAAATGTTTTTGCTTCTAACAAAAAACAAACGACAATAGCTTTCTCAAAATGATTTCTAGTTTTTGCTTCTCATTTAGGTATTATAGTAGCCAAATCTTTATAAAATTCCAAAAAACAGCAACTTGTCTGCAAACTTTTTTTTTTTTCAACTAGTTGGTAGAATATTCAGTGCCCTTACTTTTAATCACATTAGTAGCTATTTGGAAGTCTTCAAATTAGCTCCAACTTAATCAGGGACTGTGTTCCTCTTTTCCCTTTGCCTTTCAACATATCTATATACATATATTCGCCATCTTCATGCAAAAGTCAAGCCCGTACGTGTGCTTTGTCTACTTAGGATGCTCAGGCTTCAAATGCAGTGGTGTTAGGTAGATTACTTATCTGTTCAGTTATTGCTAAAGTACTATTTGATCCTGGAGCCACTTATTCCTTTATATGTCCATATTTTACCTCTTGTGTGAAAAGGGCATATGAGCCTTTGGAGGTTCCTTTAGCAGTTTCTACTCCGTTGGGGGAAATAAATTTGGCAAATAGGTACATTCATTCTTGTGAAGTCATAGTGGATAGTGGTGTATGCTTTGTAGACTTTATCATATTAGACATGTTGGAATATGAAGTGATTTTAGGCATGGATTGGTTGTCTAATCATCATGCTATGGTGGATTGTAGTGATAAAAGTGTCAAGTTTAACATTCCTGAGAAGCCAGTTTTTGTTTATCAAAAGGATCAAAGTGAAGATTTTGTAATTTTATTTTGATTATTCAAGCACGACAGCTAATCAGGAAGAAACATCAAGCTTATTTAGCTTATATCAGGGATACTCATCTAAATGTCCTTTAGAGCAAATTCCTATGGTAAAGGAATTCTGTGATGTGTTTTCGAAAGAATTTCCTGGACTTCCTCTTGAGTGGAAGATAGAGTTTGCTATTGAGTTGTTGCTTGTTACTCAACCGATCTCTATACCCCCATACAAGATGGCTCCTAATGAACTAAGGGAATTAAAGGTGTAGTTGCAAGATTTGCTGGAATAAAGATTTGTTCGTCCCAATTCGTCTTCTTGGGCTGCTCATGTTCTTTTTGTTAAAAAGAAAGATGGCTTGTTCTAACTATGTATTAACTACCAGAAACTAAATGAAGTCACAATGAATAACAAGTATCCCCTTTCCAGGATTGATGATTTATTTAATCAGTTACAAGGAGCTTAAAATTTTTCTAAAGATTGATCTTCGTTTAGGGTATCATCAACTCCAAATTAAGAAGGAGGACATTCCAAAGAATAATTTTGGCATCCGATATGGATATTATGAGTTTTTAGTCATGTCTTGGACTCATTAATGCTTTTGCATCATTCATGGACCTGATGAATAAGGTATTCAAGCCTTTATTGGATTAGTTTATCATTTTTTTCAGTGATGATATTTTAGTGTATTCTCAAAGTGAGTAGGAGTATGAAATGCATCTTCACATTGTCTTGCAGATACTTAGGCAAAACAAGCTTTATGCTAAATTCTCTAAGTGTGAATTATGGTTGAATCAAATAATATTTCTTAGGCATATGATTTATAAACAAGGAATTCGGGAGGATACCTAGAAAGTTGAAGCAATTCAGAATTGGTCTTGTCCAATAAATATGTCTAAAATTTAAAGTTTTCTAGGTTTAGGTGGATATTACAAGATATTTGCTTAAAACTTCTCTCATATTACTGTACCATTGACTCGGTTGAGTAAGAAAGAAGTTAAGTTTGTTTGGTTAAAGGCTAGTAAAGAAAGTTTTCAAAAGTTACAGACTTGTTTGACTTTAGCTTTAGTCCTTAGTCTTCCTTCTGATACGGGGAAGTATACAATGTTTTGTGATGCTTCTAATATCAGATTTTGATGTGTTTTGATACAGAATGGAAAAGTAATTGATTATAGCAAAAGAAACATGAGATGAATTATCTTACCTATGACTTGGAGATGGCTGCAATTATTTTTGCATTGAAGGTATGGAAACATCATTTGTATTGTGAAACTTGTGAGATTTTCACAGATCACAAGAGGCTTAAATGCATATTTGATCAAAAGGAATTGAACTGGAGACATTGTAAATGGATTGAGCTGTTAGAAGATTATGATTGTTCAATTTCTTATCATTTAAGGAAACCTAATGTGGTTGCAGATACTTTTAGTAGAAAGTTAGTGGGTACTCTATCCCATTTGACAACTGTTCGTAGTTAAGTTGTGAAAAATTTACAAAGGTGCATAGCTGGTGGAGTTAGGTTTGAAGTGTCTCCTAATTGGGTGTTGTTAGCTTATATGTAGATGAAATCTACTTTAATTGAAGCTATTAAAGCAGCAAAGGTAGCTAATTCTGAAGTGTGTGCTAAGAAAGCTAAATGTGACTAGTATGTCATCAGTGAGTTTAGGGTAGATATTAAAGGAGTGCTAAGGAATCATGGTCATGTAGTTGTGCCATTTAATCAAAAGTTGAGAAAAGAAATTCTTGAAATGGCTTACTATTCGTCCTATATGATAACTCCCAGTTCTTCCAATGTTATATCTCACAAAATTTTGTGCTAATATATAATATTATACATAATTATGGATTTAACACATTCAAGAACTCTAATTTCAAAGTCAAAAAAAAGAAATGCAGGCTTACAAGAGTAACATCCCTAACCATTGAAGATTTACATGATCATTATATTACATTATATATCTTTCAAATGAAATGACCAATAAGCAATCTTGATAATTCATTGAAGCTTATAAAAACACAAGACCACTTTGTCAAAATCTAAGTTAACCTTGATAGTATTATGAACTTAGTTCATGCAGATTGCATGAAAATAATCTTACAATTAGATTCATATCTCTTTAGTAGGAGGTGGAAAAGGAAAGAAAAATTGTAAATCTACGTTAAAAGCTAGATAGAAAATTTTGAAATGAAGTATTAAGTATTATTGAGATATTAAAGTAAATTTGAAACTTACAGTATAAATATCATCAAATAAATCAGTTATTGTATCAATAAAATGATTAAAATGATTAATTAACTTCTTGAAAACAAACATTTGTAGGTAATTCGATTCTTTGTATTTACTTTGTTAGGAGGCTCTACTTACTTAGGTAATGAATAACCTAAGCTCAATGGTAGAATCTTTTTCTTTTTCTTCCTCTGCAATCCCACCCCTTCATTGTCCATTGAAATCTACTATGATTTCCTCATCTTCGTTACAAAATTTTCTTCACACAAAGACAATTGTTCAAATTCAAAAGTCAAAACAGTACTTCAAGTAAGCGATTCATTTCCCAAAAAATTAAATAAATAAGATGTCATACAAATAACATGTTAACTAGCAAAGCTTTACAATTCACAGTTGACCTTTCAAATCTATAAGCAAACAATAGGGAATGTAAAACCAGATACATAATACAACGGTATTGATATTGCATATGAAGAACCAACTCAGTGGGAAATCTCACACAAAAGATTTACAAAATAAAATGAGTATTTGTCTTCTTAAGCTACCAATTTCAGGGCGACCTACTGAATCCGAAAAGGCTAAAATCTAGAAATATCAAATTCTATGGAATATCCCATGGTTTTGGCTCAGGGATGGCGATAACCATACCTTGAAGCTTAGAAGTTAGTACAACCTGGCATCTGAGACAAAAATGCTTGTTCAAAACCCTAGCCCTAGAGTTCCTCTTAAGCATATACTCTTCGTCATAAGAACGTGGAGGTAGCCTTTCTAGCCGCTCTTGAGTGATATTGACCTCGCACTCAGTAGAGCAAGTATTGATCTCTTTAAGATGATGAGAAACTGGGTCAATAAGTCTAGCATTAGCTAAGGCCTTCAGGAGAGTATGACTAGAGAGACCCACGACTTCACGCTTCTTGCCGACAAGATTGATGGCAAATAGCTTAATGATGTTGTCGGAGACCTTCTTGGAGGTTAAGGATGAGAAAGCTGATGAAGTAGAGGATCGAGAAATTAGGGATTAGGAGTAGAAAGAGAGAGACGAGGATGGTGGATTTGTGAAAAAAGTCTTTGCAGGTTTACCATAGCCATTGTTGTAAGAGAAGAAGATGGATTGTTCAATTAACAAGATAGAACAAAAATGTGCCCAAATCATACCAAAGATGAAAAATAGAATAATGCTTGGTCCTTAAAAAAGGTTTTTTTTACTTTTTTATATTTTATTTTTTTATTTTTTATTTTTTAGCTAAGAAAAAAGCAAGGGACAGCTAGCCCACCAGAGAGGTTCCAGTTCAACATAATTTTGGGTTCAACAATAGTTATCTAACTACTTTCAATGAAATACCAATTGAGTAATTGAGCTACCACCACAAACCCTAATTTGATGATTTTTAAAGAGAGATAATGAGAATAAGAATAAGAGAACATGCATGAGATAAGTATATATTCTTTTGCCACCTCAGCATACATAAGGCAAACAAATTATAATTTAAATCATGTCAACAATTTACACTCAAAATGTTACCGTTTTAGACTTGTGGAAAACATTAGAAATTGTTATAACCTGATATTGTAAATTCGAGTTTTAGATATAAAGTGCAAGTTTTAGTTATAAAATAGCCAATACAAATAAATTAAATAAATAACAATATAATTAGACATTTTATAATTCGATGTCTCAATGTACATTTTAAAAATTTTGTTGTGTATAACTTGTTGTAAAGTAAATGAAAATTGTAAACCAAATAAAGTAAAGTGGATAAATGAGTAATATATATATATAATTAAATTTTACTACAAATTTTGTTTGACTTTGACCCACTTTAGTATTTTTGTTTTCCTATTTATTTTATCATTTTTATTTTCCTTCCTTTTAATTTTCCACCTCCTCTTTCTTCTTTTACTCCTATTACTTCCTGACTCTTCTACTGTGATTGCTCTGCTTTTGTTTTCTTGCTTCTGCTGCTGGGTACCTTGAATTGCAGGCAATATATTTTCTTCATTCAATGGCCAAGTCTTTGGTAGTTCTCTATTGCATCAAGGCTCCTATGCAACAACTACATCATCACCGTTTGTTTTACAAATTGGTTCTTCCATTCCTTTTAGTGATAATTCTCACCAACAATTGAAGAATAAGAAACCCATTACTCTCCATATCTCCAATTCCGATCTCTTGATCTCTCTGTGAGTGTTTCCCTAGATTGATTGCCCATATCGAAGACTATTGAGGATGAGCTTCCCATATTTGATTCTTTCATGGTTGCTATTAAACACTCCCAAGCCAATTAAAAGAAAAGATGGGCTTTATTTAAGAAGTTGAGTTGTGTAGTTGAGTAATGCTTAGGTCTTAAAATTGCTCTGAATTTTAGGGAATTGAAGGTAGTTGTGAAGGAATGGTTCAATATCAGTAAGAAGTATTTGGAAGCTCTTCCATATACCTTTTACTTCTAGTCAGCTACATGTTATTTCAGAAATTATTTGGGATTTGAATAGGGCAGATGAATTGCCTCTTACAGGTTTTGCCTTATCGTGTCTTTATGGTCTATGGCCGTTATTGTTAGTTTCTAATTGCTATAGGTTTATATATTTCTAGCCATCAAGAGATTAGATTCTTGATTTCCTTTTCAATCATGTATAAATGTTGTACTTGCTAGAATCTAAGTACAGTCTTTTACCTTTGCTTAAAAATATTTATGCTAGAATTATTGTCTTTGTGTCACACCCTACACGGAGAAGTAACTGGTCAGAAAAGTAACCAATCCTTCATAACCCTAACTTCGAAACAAAGAAACAAACACGACTCTTGGCTAAACTAAAAAATAAAAGTAATTTTATAAAACATAAGTTAACTATAAAAGTTTGTTTACTGAAATAAATAACAATTTATTAAAAATTTGAGCAGAGAATCTCTTTAAAATGACACATGCTCATAAATATAAACAATATATATTCATATTTTTATACAATATATCAACAACAATAAAGGCAACAAAGAGCTCCACTTCATTTCTCATCACAAACTTTCATCTTTGACTTCAAGTATGAGATTCTGAATATACCTTCCTGTAAACACTCAGCAAGTCTAGTATCAATAATTACCATCCTTTGAGATCTTGCTACTAAAAAAAAAAAATCAACAAAAGATAGGTGAGTCCAATAGACTCAGTAAGTGGAAAAGCATACCTAAAAGGTACTAGCATCACTCAATACATGTATATAATATATAGTCAGTTCATATTAACATATTATAAATTTCAAGATAGCTAAGGTTATACGTACCCAATTACAGAAAACATAAAACTTAACAAGCAGAGTTCAAGTAATACTCTGTAATCAATTAAAACAATCAATGCAATCAAAGCACACAAAGCATACAAATTATACAAATTATACAAATTATACCTTACCCCAGCACACCACTCCCACTGGGTAGTTTTGCGCTCATATACCAAACAGAATTATAAACAGCATCATTGAATCTCCTTTTCCAAATCCACCTACTAAAGCTGATCACTCAAATATATTTTTAAAACAATTATCAAAATTAGAATATCTTAAAACATCATAAGCACACCAGGATTTTATTTCAAAAGTAAAAATCATTTTGAAAAGAAAAATATCTCATTGGCCTTTATCAACCACAAACAATTTCAAGCATCATCATAATTAAAACAGTCAATCATAGCAATATGATTCTTATTTACCACTATATCACACATTTGTCATATCCCACACAAAGACATGACTAGCTGGAAGATTAGGTTACCAATTCTCTATAACCCTGACTTCAAAACAAAGAATCAAATACAACTCTTAATCAGACCAAAGAATAAATATAGAATTTAAAAAAATCAAGTTAACTACAAATGTTTAATTACTGAAATACATAATAGTTTACACACAAAAAAATAAAAAAAATTGAAGGTAAAGGTTCCTTGTAAACTTGAACATGCCTAAAATACAAACATATAATTCCTAGTTATAGTCAATCAGCTAACAACAGTAACACTATAATCAATGAGCTTTGCTCTGTTATACCATAACAACTAATAAACTGAACTTTTACATAATACAAAATTTGATACCCAAAACCCTATTGTGACTGCAAACTCTCACCCTTTGACTTCAAGTATGAGATTCCGAAGAAATACCTTACCGCACACTATTTGCAAGTCACGAGCTTGGTGATGATATACACCGAAATCTTGTTACTAAAAAGAAAAAAAATATATTAACAAAAAGGGGTGAGTCCTACGAACTCGGTGAGTGGAAAATCGTATCTAAAAGATACTAGCATCACTTAATATATGTATATAGTCAATTAATATCAATGTATCATAAATTTCAAAACCACTAAGTTTACAGATATATGATTATAGAAACATAAAATTAACAAGCACAGTTTAAATAGTACTCTGTAAAATTCAACCAAAACAATCGAAGCAATCAAAGCACACAAATCATACAAAGGGCCAACTGAGTAACTCCTACTGGGCAGTTTTGTGCCCACACACCAAATTGAGTTATAAACAGAATTTTTGAAATCACTGAATCTCCTTCTCCAAAGCCATCCATCGGGGCTAAGCACTCAATTTTTTTAAAAACACTTATCAAAATCAGAATATCTCAAAACATCTTAGGTGCACCAGGATTTTATTTCAACAATAAAAAACATTTTGAAAAAAAAAAAAAAAACTTCGTTTACCCTTATCAATCACAAATAATTTCAAACATCAACATAATTCAAATAGTCAATCATAGCAATATGATTCTTATTTACCACTATATGAGATATATATATATATATATATATACACATAAATACATCAGACAATCAAAAACACTAATCCAGCAACCAAAGGTAGCAATTAACCATTCATCGGTTTACAAATCTTGTTCGTCACTTCCTCTTAAGCTCATGTGTATCATTGATTCAATAATACTTTCTGAAGCTACAATTAAATTCACCTAGTATTACTTCGTTTAAATAGGTTATAACCTTTTTATCAAGAAAATCTATAAGTACTAATTTTCATGCATCTATATTTAAAGTTAACTCATTTTAACCATTTTCATAATTCTTTCATTTTACATCCATTTACTTAACATGCTATTTGGCAACTACTTCCTTTTAAACCTTGACCTGATATCTAAGGTATGTTTCATTTCCTTAAATGTATACACTTGTATATTTATACATGTACTAAGAAATCTTGGACAACTTCTTAATTCAAATTTATCTGTACTCTACTTATTAATTTAAAATTTACCTAGTCAATTTCCATATTTCCTAATTAATATTTAACCAATAAAAATTATATAATTTAAGTTTTATGTATATATTCATATTTTGTTTTTCCTAAGCATTTTATAAAACACCTTATAGACATATTTATCTTAATTCATGTATATGTGTTCATGAATATATATATATATATATACTTCACAATACAATCAACAAAATTACAATAACTTTTATTTTACTCAAGTTCCATTATTAAATTCAATTTAAATCAATTATTTAAAGTTAATCAAGAACTCAAATCACACATTTCCACCATTAACCTAATTAATTTCAAACTTCCTATTTCAATAATTATATACAATTACCTTATGTTCTCATTGACATAAACATTGAAAATAAGTGTTTTCTTATATATATTTTTCATTATATTACTCTTATTTTAAAGATTCTGAGTCTTAATTCCTATAGCGTCATTCAGTAAGAGATTGTTTAAAGTAATAAAATATCTACGTTGTTCAACTGTGTCTTAGCTTTTAGTTAATTCATTAATATTTTAGATTGTTCATAAAGCTTTGGAGAAATGAGATGAACCTTAAATTTGTAATCTAGATGAGAACTATGTCAACTAATTATATTGAGGGTGGCTTGGTTGTGTGAAGCTCTTCGAAAAAATATTATTCATCAATTATAAAACCACCTGTATTTCTTATAATTCTTAATTTTTATTTGTAGAAATTAGGTCTAAATACCCTCCTAAATATATTTAGCAATTTTGAATATTTTATCTATGGAATTTTAAGTTCAGCAAAAAACGATGCTTGATTTTAAAAAAAAATTATGCCCTTCTTGTTGCTATGTAGTTCTTCTCAAATAGTAAGTTATAAAATCAAAATCTTTACACTAATATACTGCTAATTGTAGGGTTTCTTTTGGGCTCCGTTTGTGACACTTATCTAGGACTTATTATGAATCCTATAAACAGAAATATCAAGGTTGGATCACATCATATGCATATTTTATAAGGACTTTTTCTTAATTTTGTCATGTTATGAACTTTCTTTATGTTCAAATTTTACTAACACAATATACCTAACACTCAACTAAAAGGAGTTTCAATAATTCCCTAACAAGAAATCATACTACCTAATCTAGTTCAAGGGCATGGCAAGAGAGAATTTCTTGTATCCTTTCCCCTTTTGTCATAAAACAGTAGGCCAAACAAGGAGACAAAATGATCAAGCTACTGTCCAAAATAGGGGATAGTAGCTTGAGGTTATAGCAACTAACAATTCCCCTCTTGACTAGTCACTCACCTTGCTAACTACAAGAAAGGAAGAGCCACAAGCTAATATAGAAGAATTGCCCCTCTTTCACCACGGCCGCTTCTTCACAATAGCTGCAGTAAAAATCACACCAGCTGCCTTCACACCACCAAGACAACTCCCACGGCTAGCTAAGGACTCACTAACAAGTAAGCAAAGTGAAGCAAAGAAGGAAAGGAAAGGAGTTGGCTACATAGGTTTCTCTCTCATAGCTGGAACAAGGAACAAAACAAGGCATGGCACAAGAGCTTAGTTGCATAAATTTTTAAAGGAAAGAAGTCTGTGTACCACAAATGAGGGAAAGAAAGATTAATAAAATAACAAGAATGTATGGTCAAAGTTCACTTAATAAAACAATGTGGGACCTTTTTTTTCTTCTAGTATTATCTTGAAATGGCATCATAATTCTTACTATGACAATTAAAATTTAAAATATGTGGATAAGGAACTTCTATGAGTGTGGATAGGTTCTTAAAGTTCTATTAACTCCTTTTCTTAGTACCATTTATTAATGTTCTAGGAATTTCTTGGCTCGAATTCTATTATATGATATCTGATTCCATCTCCTAGACATCAACTGGAATAGGATTATTTGTGTTTACATATTTGTTTAATTACTTGCTGCCACAGGTTGACATCGATGGCTTGTTTAATTTTAAGAACTATCATTTGCATTTTTATTTTTTTTTAGGTTTGTCTACCCATTGCTAGGCATGGTATAAGTATACTTCATCACTTTCCTTAGTTAATATGACATGATTGGGCTAATATACGCCAATGGTAGGCAATTTGACAAAAAAAAAAAAAGCCAAGGAATCGCCTACAACAAGGAGATAAAATGGAATGATAAAGAAACATCAAGAGGAAAGAAAAAGGAGAAGTAAAGTTGGTGGATGAGTAAAAGAAAAAGAAAATTAAGACCAAAAAAATGAAAAAGATAAGCTAGTACAAAAGAATGATGAAGTTCAAAATCAAAATTTTGATTGTGTGGTCCAAAATTGACCTTGTTGTATATAATTATATATATACTTTCTAGTTTATGAATATGTGGTGCATAATTAATCTTAATATCTACACGCACGCGCACACACACTCACACACATATATATATCTATAATTGTATATTTGATCTTATTTACTTGATTCATACATGTGTTTTACTAAAAATTTACACAATATAAAGTCAAGCTTCAAATCAACCAAGATTTAGTTTAGCTGTATGTATATAATTCATTTACAATCAAAAGTTACACCAATTTTTTCTAATTCGTATTTTAATATCGGGTTATAATATATTCAATTACATTGTTACTTATTTAATTTTTTTATGTATTTATTACTTTATAGAAAAAAATTTCACATTGTGTCTAAAACTCGATTTTACGATATCGAGTTATGAGGGTTGTAACATTTTGCCTCCTCTTTTGTTTTTAGCTAAAACAAATATAATAGCTGGGAGCATGTTTGATAGGAGATGGGAAAAATTGATAAATAAAAAGAGGCAAGCCAGATATTGGCCTTTGGTTTCTTGTGAGCGACAAAAACTTGAAAATTGGTTTAATGGTTGTTGAATTTATAAGTTATGTTTTGTTAGCTCCTAAGTAAATCTTGAATGATTAAATTATTCTTAAAAATTAATGTTGAAATTATTAGTAATATTGAATTGATGAAATTGTGTTGATTAAATTGGGGTAGGTATATCTATACACATTCTTATGAACTAGAATAAATAAGTTGTTCTTAAGATGTTTGCCAAAATGCTTAAAAAAACTAGTTGTAATGTAATGAATAAAACTTGGTATATTCAAATATTTTTGGTTACGGATTACTTGAATTTGAATAAAAAGTTCAAGAACAATGAATAAAGAATTATTGGTTAAGTGGTTATTGAAGAGAAGTAGGGTCAGATTTTATAAGTTAAAGAAATCAGGTATTTCGGGTGTTTTATAGACTGAATTAATTTAGGAGTTCTAAAGAGAAAGTGTAGCTTATAGTCTTGGGATAGTATATGGAAAGTTTTGTAACTCGATTTGTGGTATATTTATAGCTAGAGTTCTTGGACTGTAGCTCATGCTGGATTTTAGGTAAGCTGTAGTCAGTCTATAGGACTTTGTCGGGAGTTGTGGTTTGAATTAGCTTATGACCTCTGAATAATTTTTTTTCCTAACATAGTAAGAGACAATTATGGAGCTTTTTAGATTTTAATTTCAAGTTATATATATTTTGAAGGTCATTGTTTTAATTTTTAGGCCTTAATTGTACCTATTTTAGTGTAATTGGTTTCGGAAGGTCTTCAAAAATGAATTAGGAGTGGGGTTCTGAAGAGAAAATTGTTCTTAACTTCTTAATAAACTATACTAGAAAGTTTCATAATTTAATTCCCAGCTATGAGAATTCTATAAGCATTGAAATCTAGGTTTTGGCAATCATAAATTGTGTGTGTGCCCTGTTTGTGTACGTATAGGAATTTGAGTGGTTCAATGTTGATTTTAGAAGAAGTTTCTAAATAAGAAAGGTAGTTAACATCCTAGAGAATTTTGTTGAATTTGGTTAAGTACATAAGTTGAAATAAAACATATCTCCAAGATGGTTGTGAAAATGTCTAAGAGGGGTTAACTTTAAATAAATGCATGAAACTTAGTATCTATGGATCTTCATAATTAAAAGATTATAACCAATGAATTGAAAAACTTAGCAATACTTGGAAAATTTAATTATAGCTCTGAAACATATTGTTAAACCAACAACATGCTTGAATGTAAGAGGAAGTGACGAGCAAAATCGGTAAACTATGAATTGATAAATGCTACCTTTTGGTTACTAGATTAGTATGTGTAATTGTTATGTATATTTGAATAGATATGTTTATATGAAAGCATAGGCATATGTAGTGTTTAATTAAGTTATTTGAATTATGCTTGACTTGTGACTTTGTTTGTGTTTTGATAAGAGCCAATAAAAGAGTTTTTTTTTTTTTCCCAAATGATTTTTACTTCCGAAATAGAATCCGGGTGTACCTAACATATTCTTATTTGATGTGTGATTTAAAATGTTTGAGTACTCAGCCTTGCTAGTATGAATTTGTACGGAGAATATATTTGGTGTGTGGGCGTAAAAATTACCCCATGAGAGGATATATGTTGTGCGGGATTAAGTTATTCTAAATAGCCCTCCGTATGCTTTTAGTAATTTGAATGTTCAATTTTTTTTTTTTTGTAAAATGTATTGCATGAAAGGTTTCTAATTAATTTTACGTTTTATATTACGTACATGTGAAATTTAATTGTTTTAGAATTGATACAATTTTGATATTACTTGAACTATGTATTTTATTTATGTTTGAGTGATGCTAGTACCATTTGGGCACAATTTTTTACTCACTGAGTCCGTGGGACTTACTACTCTCTGGTTGATTTTTTTTTTTTAATAACAAGATTTAGGTAAACATCATCGATAAGCTCACGACTTGCTGATATCATGTAGCAAGTTATTTCTTCAAGATCTCATATTTGAAGTCAAAGGATAAAAGTTTGCAGTCACATTAAAGTTTTGGGTTATTGAGATTTGTTTGTATATGAGTCAAATTGTTACTGTTTATGATATGAACAGAGCAAAGTTCTTTATATATATTGTTACTGTTGTTACCTGGTTGAATGTAGCTAAGTTTTCTATGTTTGTATTTTGGGCATGCTCTAATTTACAGGGAACCTCTATCGAAATTTTTAGTAAACTATTATATATTTCAGTAAACAAATATTTATAGTTAACTTATGTTTTATAAAATCTATTGCTATGATTTGGCTTGGTCAAGAGTTATAATTGTTTCCTTAAGTTGAAGTAAGGTTACAAAGATATGGTTATTCGTTTCTCTGGCTATTCATGCTTTCGTATAGGGTGTGACAAGTTGGTATCAGAGCTTGGGTTTAGAGCTCCGTGACTGCAAATGTGGGATGTTGTTGTTTTGTTTGCATACGTTAAATGAGACATCTGTGGACTTAGTGATACGTTCTAATTCATTCTGAAACTTCAAGTTATAATTCTCTAATGTACTATCCTTGGTCTTATACGTTATATACGTTAAGTATTCATAAATTTGTTTATGTTTATTTTAGACACAATGAGATGTAATGATCATATGTGAGTTGCAGGCAGTGTGATTTAATTAGTTATAGAGGGATCAAAACTCATCCAAGATCGATCTATGATCGGAATATTACCAATTTCGAATCAATAAGGATGATGTTTTAAAAACTGAGTTCCGTATCCGGTCATTCAAGAAAAATGATTTATTGAAGAGAAACATTATGGTTACTTAGTTTAAGTTAAGGACTTATTCATCTTAGTTCATTGTTTTAAAGTACTCTCATAATAAAAGAGTATTGATAAATAAGTTTGTAAATTTTAATTGAAGATTACTTCTTAAGTGAAAGTAATTTAGTAACATCATAATGAATAAGAAGCTATGGGAACTTGAAGCTACAATGAAGCAACCCTAAACTGGATAAAAGATTTATCTGTATCTTTTTTGTTAAAATTTGGGATAAATTATATATATTTATATATATACATATCTCACATAGAATTAAATTCTACCATAAATTATTTTTGACTTTGACCCATTTTAGTATTTTTGTTTTCCTTTTTATTTTATCAATTTTCTTTTCTTTCTCTTTAATTTTCCACTGCCTCTTTCTCCTTTTATTCCTGTTACTTCCTGACCCTTCTAGTGTGATTGCTCTGCTTTTATTTTCTTGCTTCTATCATTAGGTACCTTGAATTGTGGCCAAGATATTTTCTTTATTCAATGGCCAAGTTTTTAGTAGTTCTCTATTCTGTCAAGGCTCCAATGCAACAATCATATCATCACAGTTTTTTATACCAATTGGTTCTTCTATTCCTTTTAGTGATAACTCTGGCCCACAGTTGCAGAACTAGAATCCCATTACTCTCTCTGTCTTTAGTTTTGAGCTCTTTCTTTCTTTATGAGTGTTTCCCTAGACCTATTGCCCACATCGAAGACTATTGAGGACGAGCCTCCCATATCTAATTCTTTCATGGCTGCTATCAAATGATCCCAAGCTAATCAGAGAAGATGATGGACTTTAAAATTTAAGGAGTTGAGTCATGTGGCTGAGCAATGCTTGGGTCCCGGTATCGCTTTGAATTTAGGAAACTTAAGGTAGATGTGGAGGAATGGTTCAATATTAGTAAGAACTTTTGGAAACTCTTCCATATACTCTTTCTTCTAGTCTATTATGTGTTGTTTCAGAAATTATATAAAGAGGACAATTCAAATGAATCACCTCTTGCAGGTTTTGCCTTCATGTGTCTTTCTGTTCTATTGTCGTTAACTATACATTGTCAGTTTCTAGAGTTTCTAATTGCTATAGGTTTATATATTTCTAGCTATAAAGAGATTAGATTCTTAATTTCTCTTTCAATCATGTATATATGTTGTACTTGCTAAAATCTAAGTAAAGTCTTTCGCCCTTGCATAAAAATGTTTATGCTAGAATTATTGTCTTTGCCTCCTCTTTTTGTTTTTAGCTAAAACAAATATAATGGCTGGGAGCATGTTTGATACGAGATTAGCAGAATTGATAAATAAAAAGTGGCAAGCTGGATATTGGCCTTTGGTTTCTTATGAGCAACAAAACTTGGAAATTGGTTTAATGGTTGTTGAATTTATAAGCTATGTTTTGTTGGCTCAAGTAACTCTTGAATGATTAAATTAATCTTAAAAATTAATGTTGAATTGATAAAAATGTGTTGATTAAATTAGGGTAGGTATATGTATACATATACTCATGACCAAAAAAAAATTATTTTTTGGACGAAATTAATGAAAGTGTGTTAGTTTAGAGATCATATAAAAAGTCATTTTGCAATTACAAAATAATGACATTAAAAATTAAGATACTAAATTTTGAAACTTGGGGGAATATGACACTTTCCTCTCTTTTATGGATGAAAAACTAACTACATTGTATACTATTTTGAGAAAAATATTGAAATCCCTAAATTTATCATTAAAGTATCAAAATTTCTTTTTATTTTTATTATTTACAAATGAGTCATAAATACTTATTTTTTCTATATTACCACTTACTTTTAGTGTTTTTTTTTTTTTTTACTGACTAGAAATACATTTTAGCTCAAATTTTTTTTTTAAACTTTATTATATTGTTTTTAATAAAAAAAAATGTTTAGACATAGACAAGTAAATTTGAATTTCAATATTAATAAAATAGGCTTGAGTTGTTTCTTTATTTTATCATGATATTCTAAAATAAAAACTAGTATGAATTTAAAAGATAAATTCAAGCATTTGTAAATAAAAAATTAAAATAATTAAAATAATAATGTTAAACAAGTGATATATACAAATCTAGTCTTGCAATTAACATTTGTGAAATGGAAGGATACAAATATCTTCTAAATTTTTAATTTTATTAATAATTATGTAAAAATTTATTAGTTCTTTACATTTATATTATATGATTTTTAAATTAAAAAAATACTATTTAATTATTATCTTGAACCTAAACTATTTTTTAAAAAAATTACAAAAGTGAAGTGGTAAGAAAATATTTTATTTTAATATTTAAGACTTTTATTTGAAAGAAAGTCTTAAAATTATGAAATATTTTCCTTGTAAAGTGAAAAAACATGACTTTTTAGTGGTAGTATAATTTATATTTTATTTGAGATATCACTGGAAAAAAAAAAATACTAGTTTAGTTATATATATTTAAACTATTTTCTTTTCTATTTTATTATAAAAATAAAGTTTAACATATCGTAATACTATTAAGGAGAAAAAAAAGTAAAAATAAAGGGCAACATAAAATAAGTAAGGATTTATAATTCATTTGAAAATGACTAAATTTAAAATTGGACATTTTGGTATTTTGAAGAAAAAATTATAATGTTTTTAGTACTTTTCTTGAAATTATTTTCTGACACCATTAATTTTTAATTCATATAAGAGAGGAGAGTGTCATATTCTCTAAAATTTTCAAATTATTTCTTGCAACTTGGTAAAAACCTCCTAAAATGTGTACAAATATTTTAGAATTAGAAAATGCTGCTTATGTATCATTTATTCATGGGTCAAAATGAATTCAATGTCATTATTACTCCAAATTCTTTTAATGCTAAGTCATATTAAAATATATATATATATATATATATATATATATTTTTTTTTTTTTTTTTTTTTTTTTTTTTTTTTTTTTGTATACTCAGAAATGTTAGATGATGGAACCATGAACGGCTAAATACTAAAACATATGTAGCACTGGAAGAGGATTAGAGTGCTTAATTATGTTCATCAGCCTGCAAAAATGTTCCTCTTGAGTAAGCTTTCAATTCTGATGGATTTCATTTTGATATTATATATGTTGTTTTTCTCTTAATTGTTTGGTGTGTGATTACACTCAATTGACTATATTTGTTAAACTTTAGTTGAAAATTTTGATGCTAAATTGCCTCTGATATATATTGTTATTGAATTTGTGATAATACTTGTTAAGGTTAATATGTTGAATCATGTCTTTTACAGCTATAATCAAATTATTAAAGTTAAGTTTATTGTTGGGAGAAGTAATTAAGGAGTTTGGGAAGCAGTTTCTATTTCCATCTTCCCAAGAATCATGCAAGCAAAAAATTCAAAGGATGCATTCTTAAGCAAGAGTTTCAAGGAGATGTAAAGGTGAGAACTATTAAACTTCAATCTCTTATGAAGATTTATTGTGACTCTGTTGATATTCAAAGAATTGTTAAGAAAATTTTGATTAGCTTATCTCAAAAGTTTGATCCTATCATTGTTGTTATTGAAGAAACTAAAGATATTTCTCAGTTAAGTGTACAAGAGTTGATTGACTCTCTAAAATCCTATAAGCAAAGGTTGAAAAGCACTTAGAACCTTTCATTGAAAGTGCCTTTCAACCTAAGTTGTCAATAAATTCCAATAGCAATGATAAAAATTAATTCCCAGAGCAAAGAAAGTTTAACTCCTTTAGAGAAGGAAAAGGAGGAGGCAAAGGTAGAAGTTCAAAAGGAAGAGGTAGAGGTAGCTTTGAACGAAAGTTAGGTGATGGAGAAGCCTCAAAAGTGTGCAATCACTGCAAGAAACCTGGTCATGAAGAGAAAGCTGTTGGTTTAGAGGACAAGCACAAGCAAAAAGGCTGCAATGTGAAAGACAATCAGCAAGCAAGCTTTTCGTAGGAGAAAGAAGCTAAAGGTAATCTGCTTTGTGTGTCAAAAGGCTTCAGAAGAAAAAAAGGAAGTTTTGCACTTGGATAGCGAACGCAGCAATTACATGATAAGCAAGAAACAAGCTTTTATGAATGTTGGTTCATTCTACAACTCCAGGGTAATCTTAGGAAATGGAGAGGCAGTAGATATAAAAGGAAAAGGCAACTTTGGAGTTGAAACAAAAGAAGGAAACAAAGTCATTCAAGATGTTTATTATGTAGCAGACTTGACAGAAAATCTGCTTAGTATTGGACAACTCTTGAAGCATAACTATGCACTTCATCTTGAAAATTTTGAGTGCGTAGCTTATGACCAGCAAATGCATGATTATTGTAGTTGTCAATATGAATCAAAATACGTATTTTCCTCTCTCTCTAAACTATTTGAAGAACTCAGCTTGTATGGCAAAAAGGAGCGATGATTCATGGCAATGGCATAAGAGGTTTGGCCATCTGAGTTTTGGATGTCTCAAACTTCTATTCAAAAAGAATATGGTATTCGGACTGCCATAAATTGTTGAAAGACATGATGTATGTGAAGGTTGTGCACTTGGAAAGAATCATCGTAAACCATGTCCAAAAGAAATAGCATGGAGAGCAAAAGAAAAACTTAAGTTGGTTCATACCGACATGTGTAGACCAATGAGAGTTCCTTCCCAATCACAAAAAATAGGTATTTAATTCTTTTTATTGATGATTATACTCATATGACATGGGTGTATTTCATAAGAGAACATTCTTAAGTGTTTACTATCTTTATGAAATTCAAAGTTCTTGTTGAGAAGCAAAGTGGCAGGTTTTCAAAGTTTTGAGAAGTAACAAAGGAAAGGAGGACACTTCCAATGCTTTTGGCCAATTTTATAAAGATGAAGGAGTAGAAAGAAAAGTCATAGTTGTCTATACTACACAATGAAATGGAGTTTCTGAAAGAAAGAATCATGGAGATGGCAAAATCCATGTTATTTAAGAAGAGCTTGCCAAAAAAGTTTTTGGGCTGAAGCTATAAACACAGTTGTATACTTATGAAATAGAACAATAAAAGAAGTATGGAAAATGACTCCTTTTGAAGCATGGAGTGAAAGAAAACCATTTGTGAATTAGTTGATGGAGTTTGGCTGTGTATGCTATGCTCATGTTCCTAAAGAGCATCACAAACTAGATGAGACTAGTGAGAAATGTATCTTTGTTAGCTATAACTCTATTTCTAAGGTTTATCGGTTGTACAACTTAAAAAATCAGAAGATAATTATAAGTCGTGATGTGATATTTGATAAGAAAGTAACATGGAATTGGGAGGAGTGTGAACTTCATGAAAATCAGCTCTGCCTACTTTTATACAGCATATTCCAGCTTTAGAAGTTGGAATTGAAGCTAAAAATCAACAATCAGATTATTAGAGCTCCACAACATCTTCACTAAGCTCAACTCTAGTAAAATTAAGAAGGTTAAGTGATGTATATGTGAGGTGCAATTATACTGTGGTGGAACTTGAAAACTACAAAGAAGCGGCAAGGAAGGAAGTATGGAAGAAGGCAATGTAGGAGGAAATTGATGTAATTAAAAAAAAACCAAATATGGCAGCTGGTTGACAAGCCTAAAAACAAGGAATTGATAGGTGTAAAATGGGTTTATAAGGTGAAGCATAATCCAGATGGTTATGTGCAAAAGAATAAAGCAAGGCTAGTTGCTTAGGGTTATTCACAACAGCCAAGAATCGATTTTGAAGAAACATTTGCTCCGGTAGCAAGGTTGGATACGGTGATGATTCTTATTGTTCTTTTAGGTTATAAATGTTGGATGTTGTCTCAACTAGATGAAAAGTCTGCATTCTAGAATGGAGAATTAAATGAAAGGGTATACGTAATGTAGCCACAAGGTTTTGTGTTGAAAAGCAATGAAAGTAAGGTGTACAAGTTGTAAAAGGCATGGACTAAAATAAGCACCCAAGGCTTGGTATTGCCAAATTGATGTCTATTTCTTGAAGAAAGGCTTTATGAAAAGCATGAGTGAGCCTACTTTGTATGTCAAGTATCAAGGTAAGACTGATATTTTAATTGTTGCATTATATGTTGATTATTTAGTTTTTACTAGTAGTAATAAGAAAATGATTAAAGAATTTTGAAAGGACATGATGAAGGAATATGAGATGAATGATTTGGGATTGTTACATTATTTTCTTGGCATGGAAATTTATCAAGAATATGATTGAGTTTTTATTTATCCAAAGAAGTATGCAGAAAATATCTTGACGAAGTTTGGTATGTTTTGGTGTAAACCCATAGATGTTCCTCTAATTGAAATGAAGAATTAATGAAAGAAGATAGAGGTAACCAGTGGATGCAAGCTATTACAGAAGCCTGATTGGAAATTTGTTTTATCTTACAAATACTAGACTAGATATCATCTTTGTAGCAAGTTTGCTTTCAAGGTTCATGAAAAATCCAAGTCATATTCATTTGGGAGCTGCTAAGAGGGTGCTGAGTTATATTCAAGGAACCTTGGACTATGGAATCAAGTATGGCAGCAAAATGGAATCAAAATTAATTGGCTTTTGTGACAGTGATTGGACTGGTTGTGCAGATGACATGAAGAGCACTTCTAGTTATTTATTCTCATTAGTGTTAGGTGTATTTTCTTGGTGTTCAAAAAAGCAACAAACGGTGGCATTTTCTTCAGCGGAAGTAGAGTATGTATCAGCTAGACTAACAACTCAGCAAGCAATATGGTTGAAGAGAATTTTGGAAGACATTGATGAAAAGCAAGATTGAGGTGTAATGATTCATTGTGACAACAAATTAGTAATTGCTATGGCAAAGAATCCTATATTTCACAGCAAGAAAAGGCATACTGCTATCAAGCATCATTTTATTCAAGATGCTATTAAAGAAGGAGAAATATTGCTAAAGTATTATAGATCAAATTAGCAACTAGCTGATATTTTTATAAAGGCCTTGAGAAGGGACAAGTTCCAGCAATTCAGAGAATTTTTGTGAATTCAACCTCAGCATATTGAGGAGGATAATATTAAGGTTAATATGTTGAATTAAGTCTTTTACAACTATAATTATTAAAGTTAAGTTTATTGTTAGGAGAAGTAATTAATGAGTTTGGGCAATAGTTATTTGTTTAAGATAATGAGTTTGGGTAGTAGTTGGCTGTTTAAGTTAATGAGTTTTGGTTGAAATATATGATGCCATATTTTTCTTTAAGTTAGTATAAATGGTTATACATTCTAAATATTAGACCAAATGAAATCCTAAAAATCACTAGAAAATTCTAATGTTAATTTGACAGGTTTTATAATAATTTTGTGTATGTCTGAATTGTTAAGCTATCAATTTCTTTTCCATTGAAATTGGCTATTTATTTAATATATCTTTGCGAAAACTAACATGTCTTGAAATTTCATGCTTCTCTTCTATACGATTCTAAATATCAATAAAGAACTTTGTTATTTTGTAAGTTTTCTTGTAAGTCTTCTATATGAAGTTTCTTGATTTTGCAAATATAGTAATAACGTTCAAAAATAGGGTTAATTGCATTTTACCCCCTTAAACTACCTTATGAGTAGCAATATCCTTCTTTTTTCTATTCAAAAGTGCATTGGAGATGCCGTATGGGCAAGCATTCGGTGCGGATGAGATAAGGATGTTAGGGTGTATATGCAGAGATCATGGATCATTTTTCTCATTACAGCTTCTTGTTTGCTTCCCATCTATATTTGCTCACCTCCAATGTTACACTTCTTTAAAGAGTCTAATAAAATCTCTCGGGCTACTGGTCATTTTTTTTTCCCCATGTCATATCTACATGATCACAAACATTAATTACAATGAATAATAAAAAAGGCATTGAACCTTTATCATCTAGACCATGTTGGTTAACTAATGTAAGATTTTCTGGAACTAGATGCTAACGTAGATTTGTGATGCAGGAAAATTTGCCTTGTTGATGATTCCACAACTGCTTGCCTATGAACCCAATTTTCCAATTAAAAAATTCTTACAAGAATAGAGGAAGGTCTTAGTCATGGCCTGGATCTCAGCAATTGTATTGGTGCTTCATATATTTTTTAGCTAGTTGCTAATATTGAAGCTAGGTTGGAGGATAACCGGAGCAGCACTCACACTCAATATATCATGGTTGCTAATTGTTGTTGGATAATTGTTATACATTTTCATTACTAATTTAAGTAAGATAGTGCTTGGAGTGGATTCTCATGGCTAGCTTTTGAAGACTTGTTTGCCTTTGTAAAGTTTTCTTTCGCTTCTATTGTCATTGTGTCTCTTTCATTGTAGATTATTATTTTATAATTTTTTCATTTAGAAAAACATGTTAAAGTTGATGGTGATTTTAACAGGGTGGGTTATTTACAAGTTATTATAAAAAAATATGGATGTAATATGCTCAATTTGATTAAAAATGGTGACATTGCTACTCATAAGATAATTCAAAAATGAAAAATGCAATTGACCCCAAAATAATAATAATAATTCTCCTACACAGAAGGTAGTCATTTTTGGTGATGAGGCAAGCTTAACACATCCCTCCAATTAAATGAAAAGTATTATCCTTTGTTTTCTTTGCATATAATTATAAAAAAAAAGTTTCATTCTATTATCAACATTGTGACTAGAAACAATCGCAGAACCCATGGATCCATAATCCACGTACCATGTGATGTTTCGTGCATTTCCTCACGCATTCTGATGTTGTGAGGCACAAGTTCTTTGCTGCGTAATCGTTTGTGCCCAATTGACATGGATGCTTGCCTCCAACTGTTTTATACATATATATATATAAAGAAAAAAAAAAGTAAATGAAAGCTAAAATATGAATTTGTGGAAATATAATAGAAAAACAGAAAAAAAGAAAAAATAGATATATTGATAATAAAGAAAAATCCAGAACTAAAAATGAAAATATGATAATATATTGGCAAAAAAAAAAAAAAAAAAACGCACCAGTATTTATTGCAAGAATGAAAAGTATGAGGATGAGGAAGACAAATACAGATTGTGGAATTCTGGCCATGGTTTTTCTCATCTACTACAAACTAAGATAATTAGGGTTGATTTATAGAATAAATTTCTCATTTCATGGATGATTTAAGAGCAACAAAGCATAGTCTAAGTTTACTATATATATACAGTGTATGACCCTTGGGAAAAGATATAGGGAGATTTGACGAATAGGCTATTGAATGAGAAAGCTAATTAGGCCGTATACCTACTTAATGTGAATGTGTGATCCTAATTAGTTAATGAAACTAGCTTCAAAATCATATAACGTAACCATGCCAGCCGGAAAGAATGATCAAAGAGCAATCATGCAGGAGTTAATGGGAGTGAATAGAGAAAACGGTTATCTTTTTTTGTTAACCCAAACTTAAGTAGCTTAATTTTATTATTAAAACAAGGAAAACAAAAACTGGTGAGGACATAAACTAAAACTGAGGGACAGTCAACCCCGTACAAAGTAAACTAAACAGAAGCAAGCAATATGAAGAAAGATAATAAATAGGTAAGACTCTTCCTTTACAATTAAACAAGATAAAATAAATTAGGGAGGCTTTTCTTTTATATAGCATAAAAAATTATTGATAATGGGTAAATTAAGCAGGCCTTTAATGTTTCCTATCATCACTAGTATATTATATCATGCATACCCATAGAATAGCAGTCAGGCCTTTAATATTTGTTTCTCTTTAATAATAATTGAAGACGTAAACTTCTTTTTCTGTTAATAGATATTTGACCTATTAAGACTTGAATTTCATGTTTACAATTATGGATGGAAACAGTTTTCTTATTTTCAGGTATCCTTTTAATGGGTTTCATGTTCTATGAATTATTATTTCAAAGTTTGATATAGAAAAGAGACTAGCTGATTTTTTTATAAATATAAGTGAAACAGATAACGGGTTTTTAAAAGTTAAAACTAAATCAGATTTATATTGTTTTGCAATTGGTATTAATTGAAGCGGCAGTTTCAATGTGCCGAGACATCACAGAAAAGGTGGCGGTGCCTTTGAATGTAGGATAGTGCAAAAGGACCAGAATAACCGAATACCTGAATCAAACTGTTAATTCAGTTCAATTTAATTCGGATTTTCTTCAGTTCAATTTCAAATAGTTAAATTTAATACCTGATATTGTTAGTTCATTTATGAGTGATGAGGTAAAAGTCCTGCGGATACCTGAAAATCAAATTAACTATTTATATGATGGGCCTGTTTGGTGAAGCTATCACACCCCCAAATGGAGACATGACTAGCCGGAAAAATAGTAATCAATCCTCCGTAAGCCTGACTCCAAACAAAGAAAACAACTATAACTCCTGCCCAATCAGTAAGTAAAATTAAGAATTTGTCAAACCAAAAGTTAATAGTAAAAAAAAAATTTGTTGACTGAATCAAATCACAATTTATAACCTCATGTTTTTACACAACGACAATAAGAAGCTCTGTTCCGTCCATAACATAAACAAGACAAATACTAGATTATTAAACCACACAAAATTAGATAGCCCACAATTTTAATGTGACTATAAACTTTTATCCTTCACTTCAAGTATGAGATCCCAAAATCTTCCTCGTTGCCAAATTCTCTGCAAACCCCATATTAGTGGTTAACACCTTTTAAGATCTTGTTACTAAAAAAAATATCCATAAAAAAGGGGTGAGTCCCACAGACTCGGTGAGGAAACAACGTACCTAGAGGGTACCAGCATCAATTATCTATTCTATTTTGTTCATGTTTTATTATGAAATTCAAATTTTACTCTTATGTTTAAACTCAATTAGAACTTGAAACAACTATTTTCATCATCTTCATTGTCTACTTTACATGTCAAATTAGACTTAAAAGAATTATAATTAACTCTTATATACACACCGACATTAGTAAATTGATAAAATTGATTTAACTAAATCAAGATTTTAATTCAATAGAACTCTTATATTTAACTTCTATTGGGTATACTTTTCTAAGAATCAATTGATCTTGAGCTTTTATAAATATTCTAAATAATAGAATTTTTAAAAATAAAATTAATTACTTCCACTCATATAAAATTCTAATTCTTTGACTCTAACTTAACCTAATTAAATGCCGTGATTCCTAACTCACTACTAATTTCGTTAATTTCTTAATTAACTTAAAAGAACTTCTCAACAATTTCGTTAAACTAAGAAATTACAACTCCTACACTATCATATTTAGATTGTTAATTCCCCATTCCTAACATATAATTCACTTTTAATTATTTATTCATCAAGATTTGAATTCTTAACTTACAATTGTTAATTTCATAATTACATGGCCAATTTTCCCTTTTCCCCATTCATAAAATTATTACTTCCAATTCTTAGTTTACTTATTCTTTACTCACTTCTCAAATTTAGTACATTGAATCTTCAACTTAAATTACTAACTATCCAAATTTGATATATATCTAACCATTAAACTTATAAAAAATCTAGGGGTTATATTCGGCTAGCCTACTTGAATGAATAACTAAGTTGTCTTGCTGCACTTCTTATTCTACTACCTTACTCAAAAACTGTTCAAAGAACTAATTATAAATAGGACAAGATCATTAAATCTAAAACAATTACCATTTCTCCTAAACCACCTACACGGCCAACTTCCTAAAACAGGGCAATCATCCCCTCTCCACGACTGCAACAATTCATACGGTTTGCTTTGAACATTTTGTGGGCAAAGAAGAATACTAGAGTGGTTCGGTTTATTGGAAGTAGGCTGTAACATAGGATTTGCACACTATAAACTATGCTATCTCAAAATAGGGAGACATCCAAGATAACTCAGCAGCAACAACATACCTCACCCCCACAACTCTTGCAAGATGAGGTAACAAAGCAAAGTGAAAAGATAAGAGCTCACCTTGACCAACACAAGGAAGTACACGACAGATTAGAGGAAAATTGTAACCAAGACCCAAATTAAGCTGCCACGGCCAGAGTTGGAAGAACGAAAATTTAATGAACCCCACCAGTTGTGTCACGGCAAGGAGGATAAACTACAAGAATCCAACTACCTGAGTGTTTTACGCTCACTAATTTGCATTAACTTCAAGAGCAGGGAGGGAAGGAACTCGGAAGCTCAAGATTAATGGAGGAAGGAAGTCGGTGATGAAGTGAAAAGGAAGGGAAGAGAAAGAAACAAATAAAAAAAATTACGTCCAAAGTCAAAAGCTTCCATATGTGGAGTATGTTTATTCCTCTTATCTATATATATTATTATTATTATTCTCTTCTAGTTGGTTCACCTTCACACAACTATTTTAGCTTATCAATAATATTACACCCATAAATTCTAAGTTCCATAGATATAATAAAATTAATTCTTACACCACTTATATATATATATATATATATCATCATTATTATAACTATTATTTTCAAATATTCATTTGCATATATTTTACTTTGGGTGATGTCTAATTCATCTAATCACGACAATTTCATATAATTATTATAACATAATTATATATTTACTTTAGCTTTATTATTATTTATTGATTCACCAATATAATCAATTTACACACAAAGTTGTTAAAACGAAATATTAACGTACTAGGTTATGACAATCTCTTCCCCTTAAAAGAAATTTGAGACGAATTTTTACAATAAAGAATACAGATGAATTGTTTACCTAAATCAAATATAGACATTGTCATTTCACTACTACTTTAGTTTCCCACGTAATTTCTTATTTACCAAAGGAATGGTTTTAAATCGAAGTTTACTGATTTGTTTATTCATAATTACCACTAATTACTCTTCACCTGTTGAGTTCTTATCCACTTCTACTCCTTAGATTCGTAATATGTGAAACTTTTCCAATACTGAATGTACACTAACATAAATTAAATAAGCATGATTAAGTTAAATGTGTAACTTAAATAGCCAGAATTAGATTATAGGAAATTTTAATCTGATTCTCTTAAAAACGAAATTAGTCTTTTAGAAACATTAAACTTAATATTTTATCATGACTTTCCACCACGTTTCCGCTGTGCTACTCTGATAATTAAATACCTAAACCCCAATCCATGTTCGGAATCATATCTTATTTCCTATTTAAAATTTAGATTGATAAACTAAATTAAATAATTATATGAGTGAAATAAATTAACTTCTATTTCCTTTAAATTTGAAAATTTATACAGGTCTTTCTGATTCAAGTAAATTATTTTCCTTGGTTTCTATCTACAAATTTCTCAACTTTTCTTCTGTAACTTTTTGAGAGTCATCTATATGATATGGATATACGTGACACATAATTTTCATGGTTCTTAACTTTTATGCAATTAAATAAAATAAATATTTTAACTATGGTTTTCATGTACTAGAATATGCAAAGTTAGACATACCTGAAGTACAACATAACATTCTTTTACTAGTACCACTTTCAGTATGTGATATTAATTTATTTATAATACTATTGTACTTTCCTTATTTATTTCAGGTTAGTTATTTATCACTACAGATTTAACTTACAATATATTTAAAACTTCTTGTCTAAACAAGTAATTTACTATAAGCCGACAATGGATTCTATTAACAACTGGTTGTACAACTCCATGAACTTTGTAGATTTTTTTTTTAACTAAGAAAGGAATACCAATTATATCATCAAAACTCCTGTAACCCTATTCAGAAGGATATCACTTTCTAACTGATTATATTTCTAGCATGAGTATTAGTTCAGTTATCACTAAAATTATGTAAAACAAAATCAAGATCCAAATCATAGGTATAACGTCTATTTATTTTATCTATTCTGATCCATTTTTATTTTTTTTTATAATCGAGACTTTCATCGTATTATAATAGGTAGTTGAATTTACGATCAATATCTATTTTAATTGCACATACAAAATCATATATAAATAAAATTTTATTTACACTAATCCACAATATTTATTGATTTAATGTCTTTTGTACTCATGTTATTTATTACTACTTCTCAACATACATCTATTACTCATTGATCTTATTAGTAAAAAATTTCATTATCACACCAGTTTATAACACTCTGCTAGTAAATAACCGATACTATTAACAAATTTTCTCTTCTCGTAATAATTATTATAATGGGTGTTAGCAAAATTGATTTGGCTGTTATAGACTGAATTAAACAAGAGTACTTAAACTTAAAAGAAAGTTTCAAATCCCTATACGAATTCTATACCTCTTAGATTTAGCTTTTTATTAAGTATCAAAACATACCCATACAACCCAATAAATTCCAAACTTTAAACTCATTTTATAACAATTCATACTTAAAGAATTTAGTACAAAACTTGTTTTTCCTTCAACTGTTTGCAACAACACACAAATATTTCATATATTACTCCTTACTTCTTATTCTCACAATTTATGAAAGTCAATGAAACCTTCATGAATTCAAAAGGTATGACTAAAATCTCGTTATATTTCATTGGTTACAGAAAACAGTTTTCAGGACGTTATTCCTTCCTTAATGGTATTTCAAGTGTAAAAGAAATAGTTTGAGTTTTTATACCTCATCAAATAAATTTATAATACTAGGGAAAGGAAAAATTCATCTGTTGTTAATCATTACACAACCAAAACAAATCAAGACGTTTAGTAAAAACTTTGTTTACTTCTGACCCACAAGCAGATTCAGTTTAACTCACCACTGAACTACACTTTATACTACTCTTACACAATGTTATATAATTAATAATTATCTAACTCCCCTATCCGCATAGGGTCACATCCTAAAACCACACACAGCTAATCCAACTCCTTTACAAAAGTATACGGATCTTAAATAAAATCTATACTCGAAAACCTAAACACTTGTATTCTCCTGAAACCATACAATAACGAGTATTGAAGTGTCTTACCCTCTTAGTTCCATAAGGCGCACATAAAAATTTGTAGATTTAGGTTATTGCACACAAAAAATTAAGGTAATCTAGATTTCATTCTTTTCTTTTAATTGAAGAGTGCATTATTTCCAAGATTCGATATTTAATATTAAAATTAGTTTACAAGTGTGACATTAAAAAAAACTTTTTATGCTTTTTAAGACAAAGACTTAAGAGAAAATAGATGGGCTAGACATGTATATATATTTTCACGATCCATTTCACCATAAAATAAACAGGTTTGAGGTGGGTTTCTTCAATAGTTCATAACCACACATAAACTTAAGATGATTTAAACTTTATTCTTTTAGTCACTGAGTGTGTTGATTCTCGGCATTGATATTCAATATCGAGATTGGTCTGCAACTTAGCATTGGCAAAGGGAACCTTTCGTATCTTTTGGAAAGAAGTAAACGGTCTACAAATATATGTGCATTTCTACAGTTTGTTTCTCTGTGATAGCACATCGGTTCAAGATAGGTTCTTCAAAAATTCATAGCCTGTCAAATAAGCATCTTTTCTTCTTTGCTCTCTATTATTATTACAAAAATCTTAAGTATAACAACCTCATAGCTGGTTAGTTTATTGAACTAAACTGAAGAGTTTGCCTCTTACGAAGGCTATTATTACTAAATTAAGATTTCAGTTAAGTCACTCGTATTTTTCTATGATTTGAATTTCATATCAAAGACACCCAGAACTGGTTAATTCCTGATCAAAGCTGATATTTGATTATCTCACATGACTCATAACACGACAACCACACGTTATCGTGTCTAAGCAAACACTGCTGAATTTACGGCCTACTTATCATATAAGGTCAAGAATGGCACGTTAGAGGATCACAACTTGAAGTTTTAGGATGAATTAGAACATATCACTAAGCCTACATACGCCCCAGGTAACGTAAGTAAACAAAGCAACAACGTTCCACATTTGTAGTCATTGACCTCTAAACCCAAGCTTTGATACCAACTTGTCACACCCCCAAATGAGGTATGACTTGCCGGAGGAATGGTAATCAACCTTCCATAACCTTGACTCCAAAACAAAGAAAAAAACTATGACTCTTGCCCAATCAGTAAGTAAAATTAAGAATTTGTCAAACCAAAAGTTAACAATTAAAAAAAAAAAAATTTTGACTGAATCAAATCACAACTTATAAACTCATGTTTTTACACAACGACAACAAGGAGCTTTGCTCCGTCCATAACATAAACAAAACAAATACTAGATTATTACACCATACAAAATTAGATACCCTACAATGTTAATATGACTGCAAAATTTAATCCTTCACTTCAAGTATGAGATCCCAAAATCTTCCTTGTTGCCAAACTTTCAGCAAAGCCTATATCGGTGGTTAACATCTTTTAAAATCCTATTACTAAAAAAAATATCCATAAAAGAGGGGTGAGTCTCACGAACTCAATGAGCAAACAACGTAACCTGAGGGCATCAGCATCAATCAAAGCACATATATTACCATTTAATCTCAAGTAACAATATTCATGTCATAATTCCACAATACACGCACATACTTGTAGTTCTTATAAAACTATAATTCACATATTTCACAACATATATAAATCAATTCAAATATCCAGAGTTCACAATTCCAAACAAAGCAATCAAAACATTACAAAACAAGCAAAGGGCCAACGAGTAACTCAGTCCCGTACAATAGTATCACCCCCCACCGGGCATATACTCGCCCGCACAATAGATTAATCTTCGTGCTTAATCTATCTCACTGGGGTTGAGTACTCTACTTTTAAAGCATTTATCAAAATTAGAGTATTTTAGAAATTCAAATCAAAAAATCCTAACTGCACTTGGATTTCGATTTTGAAAATTAAAAAAATCGTTTCTCAGAAAAATCTCATTTAGTTCGCCCTTATCAACCACAACCAATATCAAATAACAAATATCAATCAATTATTCAAATTCAAATAATTTATTTCACACAATTATCCAATAACCAAAGTGCACATAATTCACTCACGGGGTTCAAGAACGAGACCTGTTGTTCTGTCCGGATTACGACAATATCAGAGTATCCTCGATATGATCAAAAACTGAAAATAATAAAATAAAATAAAATAAATCATATATTATTTGACGTAACCCTTTATAATTAAATTTCAAATTTCTTAATCATACATGTATTAAAGATATACCTATGTTCCTCGAACACAATATATATCTATATTTATATTAAGGAATTCTTTATCAATTATCTATTCTACTTTGTTCATGTTTTATTATGAAATTCAAATTTTACTCTTATGTTTAAACTCAATTAGAACATGAAACAACTATTTTCATCATCTTCATTATCTACTTTACATGTCAAATTAGACTTAAAAGAATTATAAATAACTCTTCTAGACAAACCAACAATTAGTAAATTGATAAAATTGATTTAACTAAATCAAGATTTTAATTCCATAGAACTCTTACATTTAACTTCTATTGGGTATACTATTCTAAGAATCAATTGATCTTGAGCTTTTATAAATATTCTAAATAATATAATTTTTAAAAATAAAATTAATTACTTCCACTCATATAAAATTCTAATTCTTTGACTCTAACTTAACCTGATTAAATGCCATGAACAATTTCGTTAAACTAAGAAATTACAACTCCTACACTATCATATTTAGATTGTTAATTCCCCATTCCTAACATATAATTCACTTTTAATTATTTATTCATCAAGATTTGAATTCTTGACTTCCAATTGTTAATTTCATAATTACTTGGCCAATTTTCCCTTTTCCCCATTCATAAAATTATTACTTCCAATTCTTACTCTACTAATTATTTACTCACTTCACAAATTTAATACACTGAATCCTTAACTTAAATTACTAACTATCCAAATTTGATATATATCTAACCATTAAACTTATAAAAATCTAGGGGTTATATTCGGCTAGCCTACTTCAATAAATAACTAAATTGTCTTGCTGCACTTCTTATTCCACTAATCTTACTCAAATATTGTTCAAAGAACTAATAATAACTGGGACAAGATCATTAAATCCAAAACAATTACCGTTTCTCCTAAACCACCTACATGGCCAACTTCCTAAAATAGGGCAATCATCCTCCCACCACGGCTGCAACAATTCATACGGCTTGCTTTGAACATTTTGTGGGCAAAGAAGAATACTAGAGTGGTTTGATTTATTGGAAGCAGACTGTAACATAGGATTTACATACTATAAACTATGCTATCTCAAACCAGGGAGACATCCAAGATAACTCAGCAGCAACAACATACCTCACCCCCACAACTCTTGCAAGATGAGGTAACAAAGCAAAGTGAAAAGATAAGAGCTCACCTTGACCAACACAAGGAAGTACACAGCAGATTAGAGGAAAATTGTAACCAAGCCCCAAACTAAGCTACCATGGCCAGAGTTGGAAGAACAAAAATTTAATGAACCCCACCATTTGTGTAACAGCAAGGAGGCTAAACTGCAAGAATCCAACTACCTAAGTGTTTTATGCTCACTAATTTGCATTAACTTCAAGAGCATAGGAGGGAAAGAACTCGATAGCTCAAGATTAAAGGAGGAAGGAAATCGGTGATGAAGTGAAAATGAAGGGACGAGAAAGAAACAAATAAAAAAAATAAAGTCCAAAGTCAGAAGCTTCCATATGTGGAGTATGTTTATTCCACTTATCTATATATATTATTATTATTATTCTCTTCTAGTTGGTTCACCTTCACACAACTATTTTAGCTTACCAATAATATTACACCCATAAATTCTAAGTTCCATACTAACCAATGATATAATAAAATTAATTCTTACACCACTTATATATATATATCATTATTATTATAACTATTATTTTCAAATATTCATTTGCATATATTTTACTTTGGGTGATGTCTAATTCATCTAATCATGACAATTTCATATAATTATTATAACATAAATATATATTTAATTTAGTTTTATTATTATTATAATTACTATTTATTAATTCACCAATATAACCAATTTTCACACAAACTTGTTAAAACAAAATATTAACGTACTAGGTTATAACATAAGCTATGTGTAAAAGCATTGTATATAAAAATACTTTTCAAGTAGAGCTATTTAAAAAGTGTTGTATAAAAAGCTAAAAAAGTGTTTCGATCAGTTAATGTAAAAGTGTTGTGAGATAAAAAAAAAAAATTTATTTTATTTTTTTTAAATGAATATTATGTATTAAAATTACTAAAAAGTTTAGTTTGACAAATATTATGATTATATTTTTTTCAAATAAAATAATTGTTAAAATTTATTTAAACTTCTCTTGTTTTATATACATTTCAAGAAGTTATTTTATTTTATTTTTTTTTTTTTTGCTTCAGCTTTTAGGACTCTAAAGCCTAAAAACACTTTTTCATGAAGCTTAAAAAATAAACTTCTATTACCAAACAACATTGTGGAAAAGCTTAAACTCAAAAGTTGTTTTAAAAGCTAAACTAAACAGGGGCAATATACTTTTTAAAGCATTTGTTATTCTTAATATATTTTTGTGTTAATTTATAATTTTATATTTTTATATTTGTTGAATATGTTGATATATATTTATTTTTTGTATTTTATTTTTATAGTAATTGATGAATTTAAAAAATGAGATTCAAATATATATATATATATATGTATTGAATTAATTTTAAAGAAATATTAACAAATTTTGGGTAAGATACTATTCAAATCGTACAGGTAAATTTTTTCTAGTTCGGGTAATGCTTATTTTCGCTTCAAAAGTTTTATTACCCGAAAATTTTGGTTCGGTTCAAAATTTTGTTAATAACCGGATCAAATCAAACTATGCGCACTACTATATGAAGGTTTCGAAGGATGGCGATGATGCTAGTTGAACAAGGATGATGCGATTTATCGATTGGCTAGGGCGGTGACATAAAATGAGCTAATTTCGAGCTAAAATATTTGACAATTTGAATCTGACTTTTGTAGAATAAACATAATATAAAATTAAAGAAAAAGAAATATTGAGCTTGTAAAAAAATAAGAAAGCTGATTTGAGACTCTAATACCAAGTTTAGACTCATGAGGAGGAATTTGAAATGTGTTGATTATTTGAAAATACAAAAGCAAGAGTGTTTATACAAGATGCACATGTTTATCTTAATGAGCCTAGACTAAATAATATGCTAAATATAATTACATGACTACATGACTAATGAGGGCCTAAATGTTAGGGCCTTGATTTATGCTAATAAGAAAGATGAGGCAGTTGGTATTTTTGACATAAAAAATTACATTATTGTTTTGTAAATACTTTATGTAAGTAACTACGATCAACATGGATTAGATCCCCTTCCTTATGAATAAAAAATTTAAAAGAGTATTGCTTGTCCTCTTCCTTGTATCTAATTATTTAGTTACTTCTGCTAATAAAAAATTTTCTTCTATTAAACGACAAAAATATTTGTCAAATAATGATGACAATTTATGGTATATTTGTTTTAACCTGATATCATAAAGTTAAGTTTTAGACATAGTGTATGAATGTTGGGTATAAAATTAATTAGTTAGATAAATAATAATACAATTAAATATGTTATAACCAATACGTTAGTACTTTGTTTTAGAAATTTTGTGTATAAAAAAAAAATTAATAATAAATAAATAAAAATAAAATAAATTAATATTTTAATGACATTTTAAAATGTTGTAGGTAAATTATCATGACAACATAAATAATAAGTTTGTATAAAGTAAATTAAAATAAGAGAGTATTTGGACATACACATATTAATTGAATTTTCACTACTTTAGTGATTGATCCAAGATATAAAATTTATTTGTACAATTATGTTATTGTGTATAACTAGTGAGCATTTAAAAATTGTAATAATAAATATATATATATATATATATATATACACCAAACTAAGAATGAACCTACACCACAAATCTATGTTGACCGTGACTTTTTCCTTCTCCTTTTCTTTTTCTTCTTTCTTTCCTCTTTCACTGGCCGAGAGAATCTTCTTCATTGTTCCATTTGCTTCCACCGCCTTTAACTTTCTTTCTCCCTGCTTTTGTTTTCCATGGAGAAGCCTTTTAAAGCATACAAATCAAGCTACTTGTCTTTTGATTTTCCCTACCCCTTACCGTGATAGGATTTTGCTTTTACCTTAAGTATTATTTCTCACCATTTCTGGCCAAGAAGTGTTTCGGTTTGTTGGCAGTAGGCTTGTCTTCTTGTAGTAGCGCATCCTGACTTTTGATAGGTAGCCTTTGGGTTTGGGATGTGTTAGTGTTGGAGAAGGAAATTGAAGTGAATTAAGGGCAGTAGCTGGAAGTGTAGCTGTGCCCTGTCTCGGACGTTCATTGGAGCAGCACTTCATTTCTTTTTCTTCTCTTTTGGTTGCCGTGGAGCATCCTTAGAAGAGGGCAGTAGCTGAAGGTGGGAAGCTGCTCTAGCAAATTTCAGCCGAGAGGAAGGGGGTGTGTAAGGCAGCAGCTTTGCCTTTGTGCCGAATTTGTTGCTGTGTGCCCTTTTGATTCAAGGGTAAACTACTCTAGTGAAGGAGCAAGGGTAAATGACTTTTTATATAACTTGATTATTGTTTAAGTAGGGTGACTGATTTTCTTTCACTTAAAAAGTTCATTGATTGAAGTGTGCTAGGATATTAGTAGTAGGATGATTAGTGATTTAGGTTCTGGAATTGATAAACGGAGTTGGATGGTAAATGAACGGAACAAGGAATACATATGTTAATATGTCTAACCTTAGCATCTTTATTTTTATAATGTTATTAATAATGCATTAGTTAGACTTAAGAATGAATTGTATGGAAGGTAAAAGTTTAGGATTAAGTTATGTTGGGTTAGATCGGTATAGTTAAACTATGGGATTATTATAAATTGTGATGAATTCTTAATTTAGGATTGAAAGTGAAATTCAATAATTGATTCATTTAAAATGGAAAACTATAGGCCTAAGGTAGATTAGCAATATATATAGAGATATCTATAATCATAAAGTAATTTACCTTTATAATTTGATAAGATGAGTAATAAAAGGTAAATGTTAATAGTTACGTGGAAGTTGACTTATGTGGGTGTTCGTTGTTGAATGTCTAATTAGGAAACATGAAAGTGGGCTAGTTTAGTGATAATTATATAAAGTGAATATATATATATATATATATTCACATGAACTATAATAAAACATGTTCTTAAAGTATTTGATAAAATGTCTACAAGAAAAATTAATTAGAGTATAATGAATAGAACTTGATAGATTTCATGGGTAACATAATTTTGGTATTCAGAGGGTCTTCGGGCAAGAATTAAATTAAGAGGTCAAAAGATAAAATGTAGCTTACAATCTTGAAATGTTGTCTACAAAATTTTGTAGCTTAATTGCAAACATGTTGTGAGTTATAGCTATTAGACTATGGCTAGGTCAGACAGGATTTGTAGTGTCCTGTTTTTGGTTCATGTAAGAAATTGAGTGGGTTCAATACTGATTTTAAGAAAAATTTCTAAATAATAAAGATAAATATACTTGTCTATTAATAAACCCAACAAACGGAAATAGATTTTGTTTTTCTTAGAGAAAGTTATGACTGTTAAAGTGGACACTGGTCCAAACCTCAAGTTTGGACAGCTTTAACATTTTAACTCGCTAAATGCTTTCTATTATTTTCTAATGATTCCTCCTACCATATGCTTTGTCAAGATATTTAAAATGTCTCTTCATTATTAGCCTTATCACCTAAAGTCTAATCCATATTAATTGACATGTAATAGTTTAAAGGAAAACTTACATAAATAAACCTATATAAGTTGAGATATAAGTTAGTAAGTAAAAGAGTATAACAATAACGTTTATGAACTAAATATTATTTGAAATTATGAATTTCAATTCCGGATTCTAAGGTGGACCTGATTAGACGCATGGATTCGAGAATTAAGTGAGGAATGTAATTCATAATACGGTGAGTGGTTAATTGCTGCCTTTAGGGGCTAGATTAGTATTTGTGATTTTATGTTTATTTGAATATGTATGATATATGGAAAACAAGCCAGTAGAGTACTTCAGTAATTTATTTGAATTATGTTTGTTTGAGATTTATGGTTGTGTTTGACATTGGTTGTGATTAATAAGGGCCAACAAAGTGAGATTTTTATAAAAAGTGATTTTTATCTCCAAAATTAAAAGTTCAGGTGCACCTAGGATACCCTGATTTAAAATCATGAGAAATTTTGATTATGATAAATTTTTTTTAAATTGAGTGCTCAGCCCTGGTGGGATGGATTGTGTACGGAGATTAATTTGTTGTGCGGGCGCGTAAATGCCCGGTAGGGGGTGATACTGTTGTGCGGGGCTGGGTCACTCGTTGGCCCTTTGGTTGTTTTGTTTGATATCATTGCTTTGATAAATTTGTGATCTTGTGTATCATGTAAATTATGAATTTATGACCGTTACAATGTATATGTGCAATGTGAATTAAGATATGAATAATGTTATGCAATGTTATTACATATGTTATATGTTTGTGTTATAATGTTAGTATCTTTTGGGTACGATTTTTCACTCACAGAGTCCCTATGACTCACCCCTTTCTTGTGAATATTTTTTTACACAGTGACAGGAGTTAGGTATATGGCATCACCGAGCTTATGACTTGCCAAATGAATATGGCTCGGTGTTTTTAGAATCCCATACTTGCAGCTAAGGATGAAAGTTTGCAGTCACACTAGAACTGTGAGGTGTCGAACTTTGGTATGATATAGGATAATTATTTTGCTTTGGTTAGGATGTGGTCGGAGCAGAGCTCCTTGTTGTATTGGTATTATGGTTGCATCAAGCATATAGGTTTGTATTTGAGGCATGTTCCTTATGGATGGGGATCTATGCTAATTTTTATTTTTATTTTCTTTTTAGTAAATTGTTAACTATTTCAACAAATAAAAGGTTTGCAATAAATGTTAGTTTTATAACAGTTACTTTTATCCTTTGGAGGGGTTAAGAGTTATGTTCGTCACTTTGTTTTGGAGTCAGGGTTACGGAAGTTGGTTTTCCAGTCCTCCGGCCAGTCATGCCTCCGTGAGGGTGTGACAATATTTAAACAACAAATGTAAGATGACACATGAAACACCAACGGTTTCAATGAAAAGGAAAAAAAGAAAAAGAAAAAAAAGAAGACAAAATAACATCTATTGTCCTTAAAATATCATATTTTTTATCAATTTTGTCCCAAAAATATTTTTTTGTTAATTTCATCCCAAAACTTTTAAAACATTTGCAATGTTATCCTCAGTCTAACACCATAAGAATTTAAAGTAAAATTCTTGATGTGACTTAAAATAGAAATTTTTTTGCCATATGTGTGCTAAGGTGACAAAAAATATATATTTCTATTATTCATGCCATGCATGCTCTCTTGTTCCTATTTTTATTTGCTATCCCTAAAAATCATGAAATTAGGGTTTATGAGGATTAAAACATTTTTAAAAAATTCAGCAATTGGATAATATATTTAAATATTTCAAGAGAGAAACACTACAAGAAAATGACTTATCCAGGAGGAGTGTCCTGGGGAACACTTGTTGCAGAAAGTGAAAAATCTCGTCTTGGATACATCCGAACAGTCCCCTATCTCAAGTGACATTGTCTTATTAACAATTGTCACTAATAATACTTATCTACGACGATCAAAAACCGTCAAGTAAAAACAATATCTAGGACATGCATAATAATATTATCAGTAAAAGGCTTACTCGTACTAGATAAATTCACATTATCTGGCACCAAAATTCTTTTAGGACCAAGTTTGCATTTTTCTCTACGGGTGTCTCATCGCGAATAAGTTTATGGAATTTGGCACTAAACTTATCTTGGACAAGTATTCTGTAGTGGATAAGTTCAAATTTTCGAGCCAAATTTATCCGGGACAAGGGTCTCGTTGAGGATAATGTGGTTTCTTATCATAGATAATCAAAAATATTATAGGTCTTCCTATTAAGGATAAGTATTAGGTATAGGTGTTCCATCACAAATACCTTCTTTTTTTCTTTTTCTTTTTTCTTTTTTCTTTTTTTTTTAAAAAAAAAACCTGAATTTGCCAAAAATTTACAACTTGTATACCCATTATTGTCACACCCCACATAGAGATATGACTGACTGGAGAAAGGATAACCAAACCTCCATAGCTCTGACTTTACTACAACTGAACACATATGACTATTGAAAAATTTCATTTAAAACCAAGAAAAAGTTTACTAAATTAAATTGTAAAGATAGACTTGTTATTGAACAAATAACATTTACTGAAAATTTTGGCAATGATCTCCCATAAAGTAGAACATGCCTATATAACACAGACAACATATATTCCTGTTTTTACATAATAATAAATTACCAAGTCTCGCAAGTCAAATTTCATAAACTAAGCCCTAAAGTTACTGCAAACTCTTCATCCCATGGCTTCAAGTAGGTGATTCTGAAAGAATACCTTGCCTCCAATCTCTCGGAAAGTCCATTATCAGTCGCTGACATTTACAGAGATCATGTTACTAAAAAAAATAACAACAAAAGAGAGGTGAGTCTATGAACTCGAAGAGTGGTGAGTCCCACGGGCTTAGTGAAGTGAAAAATCGTACACAAAATAATACTAGCATCAATCACAACATAAAGATCACATTTTAATTAATTAACCTCATGTAACCATATTCATATCTTGATTTAACGATATACGTACGTACATGTACTCATCTAGAATCACAATTCATAAATGGTTGATTTGATATACATGAATTATTTTTGCGAAATTGGAAAGGGAATGAGAATGGAATGCAGGCGGGATGGAATAATCATTCCATTCTATATATTTATTTTCTATATAGTTTTGAAACATGAAATAATATAAAAATTAGGCTAAAACAATATATATCACTCAGTATATAAAGTAATAAAAATGTAACATAATTTATGAAATATATATTTCTTTTCTTTTTAATTAATATTTTTTTAAATATATTACTTATTTATTATTAGTTAATTAATTGTATTATTATTTATATTTATTTTATTATAAATTATATTTTTTTTATTTTTTTAATTTCTTATTTCTATTATCTATTAATATTGATATTTTAATTTAAAATTACTTAACTAATTTATCTGGCCGGTCATATCTCCAAGTAAATAAGATGAGTGGCTTCATAGTTTTTTAATTTAATGGCAGTGTAACAATTTATTTGACTGATCTATTGATTTTTTAGATAGATGAGCGACCAACAAATAAGATGAGTGACTTTATAGTTTTTAACTTATGGCTAGTGTAATAATTCATATGAACATTTTGAAATTCACATGGTTTACAGAATTACATGTTTTAGACAATTAAAGATCCTATGATTTTAATTAGAAGAAAAAGAAAAGCATAATGATATAGCATTTTTGCAATTTGGAAGGAAAATTAATGCTCTTTTAACATATATAGATAAACACACATATATATATAAACACAAATTTAGTTATGGATACTATTCCTACCAACAGTTCAAGGTGGATGTCATTTTGCTTAATTTTTAATTGCATGGCTTAATTAAAATTTCTTAACCAATTACAAACTGAGTTAATCTCATATTCAAAATCTAATTTAGAGAAAAAAAAATCAATACAAATGACATGGTTCAAATAGTTTCCTAGTTGACAAACAAATTAATAAGATTTTAACAAATGGTTGTGCTAAATAAATAACAGATTTCTTTGTTCCATAAAATTAGAGTAATCTTTGAATTGTTGTACCTATATTTGGATGGAAAGGATATCACTACACATATGGATGGTAATGAACTAAACTAGCTCGTTAATAATATGTGTGCTACTTAATAAGATCTCAACTCAAGTATATTTTGTTTTTTAAAATAAATCAATCTTGAACCAAGTTATTTTTGAACTTGGTTAGTAAATGAGCTGCGAGCTCAATTTTTACAAAACTCAACTCGTAAACTCTCGAGCCCAATTATTTGGTATATTTTAATTATATTATTATTTTTTATATATAAATTTTTAATAAATATATTTATATTAAAAATATCATAAATCATAGTGCGGTTTAATTGTAATATATTGGTTCGCTCTCTTATTTGACTTGGGTTCCACCCTCTTATGCTACAAAAAAATTTGTTACAATTTTCAAGAGTCCTTAACGAGCCGCAAAGATCTAGTTTAGATCCAAGCTTGTATGTTTTTAAGGAGTTTGGGCTCATGTGTTTTTAATAATTACAAATTGAGTTCAAGTCAAGCGGAATTTTGCCAAATCTCATACTCAAACTTAACTTGTTGTTACCCCTAATTGTATCTATATACGCTTATGACTAGAAATGTTACTGAATATTGTTAAGCAGCATTGTTTAATAACAACATTAAGTGTTAGTTTCTATATTGTTTTGGTCCCTCAAGATTATATCATTTTCTATTTTAGTTCTTGAGAAATTAGAATAATCAAGTCCTTTAGGATTTAATTTTTTTCTATTATAGTCCTTCGTAATTTTTTAAGTTCTTAAACAATTCAAAATTATCAAATTGAGAAGGAAACTAACAAATCAACTAACATATTTCTAGGAGAGTATTGAAAAAATGAATATTAATGTATGAAAGGAAAATCACATGAACATTGATTTTGTTGTAACCCGATAATTAAATTTACACCTTAGAATAATTGTACGTATATTGTCATGACTAGTTGAATAAAATATTGCAAAAAGTAAAATTTGTGCAAACTAATACTCATAGGAATACGTATATATTAAGAATTAATTATTAATATATTATTGTTGGACTTGGAAATTGATTTTTTTTATCTTGTGTACATTTTAGTATGTAGGACATATGTATAAATTGGGCTAGTAAGTAATTATACATATAAAGGTATATACATATATATATATATATATATATATATATATATATATATCAAATTGATCTTGCAGCAAATGACGAAGCTTCTTCTGATTCATCTCAAAAAACTCTTGAATGTAATGTCCTTACTAGAGAACAAGATCTTCTCTTTGAAGTTATTACTAACCTTTCAAATGATGAAGAGAAGAAAAATTATCTCAAACTCAAAGAAACCCTGGAAACCCCAGAAAGATCAAATCAAAGAATCTGACATATATAAAACTGCATTTACTGTTCCTTTTGGACAATACGAATGGAATGAGATGCCTTTTGGATTAAAAAATGCTCCTTCTGAATTCCAAATAATCATGAACGATATTTTTAATCCCTATTCAAAATTTATCATAGTTTATATTGATGATGTTCTAACCTTTTCACAAAAATATTGATGAACACTTCCAACATCTCAATATTTTCTTTGATATTACAAAGCAAAATGGTTGGCTATTTCCATAACAAAATTCAGTCTTTTTCAAATAACAATAAGGTTTCTTGGTCACAATATTCACCACGGAACTATTACTCCAATCAATAGAGCTATCCAATTTCTGAAAAATTTCCTGATCAAATTATTGATAAAACTCAGTTATAAAGATTTATGGGTTGCCTCAATTATGTGTCTGATTTCTTTCCAGGTGTCAATAATCTTCGGGCAAGATAGATCCTCCTCCCTGGTCTAACATCCATACAAATATTGTTAAGCAAATTAAGCTTCGGGTCAAGCATTTACCATGTTTGTATCTAGGGGTGTGCACGGGTCGGTTCGGTCCGGGTAATGATAAATTTTTGAACCGAACCGAAATTTTCGGGTAATAAAATTTATGAACCGAACCGAACCGAAAATAGTTATTACCCGAATTTACCCGAACCGAAAAAATATGACTAGTTTGGTTCGGGTATTCAGTTACCCGAAATTTATCAATATTTTACTAAAATTAATGTAAAATTTTTTATTTTTTGTTTTTGAACCTCATATTTTTTAAATTCATTAGTTATTATAAAAGAAAAATACAAAAAACATAATATATTAACATATTCAACACAAATAAAAATATAAAATTATAAATTAATACAACAATACATTAAAAATAACAAAAAAAATTATATATTTTGATTTTCGGGTAACCACGGGTACCCGTTTGCATTATACTCCACTACCCGTAACCGAACCGAAAATAACGGGTATTAAATTTAACTACCCGAACCGAACCGAATAAGAAAAATACCCGAATTTAACCGAACCGAATTACCGGTTCGGTTCGGGTATTCGGTTTTTTCGGGTTCCTTGCACAGCCCTATTTTTATCTTCCTGATCCTACAGCATTCAAAATTGTTGAAATAGATGCCTCAGACAGTGGTTATGGTGACATTCTTAAGCTATCCATTAATGGAAAATTGCATATGCATCAAAACATTGGAATTCTGCTCAACAAAATTATTCTACCAACAAAAAAGAAATTTTAGCAATTGTTTTGTGCATTTCCAAATTTCAAAGTGATTTACTAAATCAAAAATTTTTGGTTAAAGTAGATTGCAAATTTGCAAAAGAAGTTTCACAAAAAAATGTTAAAAATTTAGAATCAAAACAAATTTTTGCTCAATGGTAAGTAATTTTATTTGCTTTTGATTTTGAAATTGAATATATCAAAGGTAACTTTGATTTGATCTTTCTGGGGTTTCTCTAGTAGCATACATACATATATATATATATATTTGCTCATATAACAAGGATTTAAGCTTAACAACGAGTAAGATAGACTTTGACTTTGCTTTTTGACAACTTTGTACTTTCTCATTTTCTTTTCCGATTTTCTTTTCATATTTTTTTCCTTTCTCTCTTCCACCGCCTCACCATATTGTTTTTATCCTTTGTCAACCAAGAGCTCTGTATTGTCTCTCTTGTTATCCCCTTGCTTTGGCCGAGAATCTCTACCTTTCAAATTTGAATTTGAAGTCGTTCCTTGTGTCCAAAACCTTTCTCCTCCTCCTTTACCACCACCTTGGTTAAATAAGCCATTAGTATGCTCACTTAAGAGCTGTTAGGAGCACCTGGTAGCCAAGCAATACTAGCCCTATTTTGGGCATAGGGCAACTGACTTAAGAGCTAGCCTTCCTTCCTTGCTTGTGGTTTGTTGTGTAGGTGGATGTGGATGTGGAGGTTTTGGAAGCCAAAACCTTAACTTTGGGCAGTTGTATTTGGCGTGGTGAGGGTGCCTTGTTTTCAGTCTTTGGTGGCTGAAAATTTGAGGTAAACGCACGCTCTTTGGTGTGGACAATTAAATGGCTGCCTATGTAGTCGTGAGGTGTTGGTTGTTTTTTTCCTTGTAAGATGGTTCAACAAGAAGAAAAAAAAATAAAAAAAAATAAAAAAAAAGGAGCTGGTGTTGAGTTCATGGCAACAGGGGAAGCAATTCTAGCTGCCTTCAATTGGCAGCCTATTTCCTTTACAGCAGCTACGGTGTTGATATAGGTAAGGATTGAATATGAACTCTTAAGTGTTTTGTTAGTGTTATTGCTTTAAATTGGTAAAATTTTATTGGTTGTTGTTATAGGTAGAAGAGAAACTGAATTTAGAATTAGGAAATAAGAGCATGAAAAAATGGAGTTGAGGGATTAATTGGAAAAGTAAATATTGGAATATAGTTGTGTTTATGTTGGAAATAGATAACTTAAGTGAACTTTAGATAATCTTTTTAATTTAAATTTAAATTTTGTGGTTGAGAGGTTTTATGAAATTGAATTAAAAATCTTGAACAGGAAAAAAGAAAAGTGAGGGGTTAAGGTTAAACAATGGAGGTTTGGTATGGGTTATTGTTAAATTTTTATGATCTAAGTAAGTTGTAGTTTCTAATTGATTAAGTTAACTTTAAAACTAATGTAGTGAATTGAGGATTTGATGAAAGTGAGTAATGGGTATCAACAAGTAGGGTTAGTTGTGGGTAAAGGTTGGAAAATGAGAGTTAAGAGATTTATAAGGGTTGCAGGGCCAGATTTTGTGGGTTAAAAAAATATTGTATTTCGGATATCTTCGGGACTGAATTAAATTAAGATTCTAAAGAGAAAGTGTAGCTTAGGGTCTTGAGATGATGTCGGTAAAATTTCGTAACCTAGTTCTAAGTATATTTATCATTAGAGCTATTAGACTGCGACTAGGTCCATGTAGGGTTTTTAGTGGGCTTAAGTCAACTAGGAGCCTTCGTCGGGGGTTGTGGCTTAGGACCTATAAATAAAAGATGCTCTAACCTCTTGAAAAACTAGACTGGAAATTTCATAATTCAATTCCCAAGTATGAGAATTCTATAAGCATCAGAATCAAAAGTTGGTAACCAAGAATTTTATGAGTGCTCTGTTTTTGTTTATGTGAAGAATCGAGTGAGTTCAAGGCTGATTTTAGGAAAATTTTCTAAATAAAAAAGATAGCTAACTTCCTAAAGATAATTTTTTAATTTGGTTTTATTAAATTTGGTTATGTAAGTGAAAATAAACATAAATTTAAGGGGGTTGTGACATATCTAAAAAAAGTAAATTTTAAATAATTAACTATACTAATATACTCATCCAAATAATACATATGATGCTTATATAGAAAGATATATTTGTCTATTAATAAATCCAACAAACGGAATTGGATTTCCTTTTTTCTAAGAAAAGTTATATTCAATTAACTAAGGTAAGAATAAACTATATTCATACATATAAAAATTATAAATGATATATTATTATAAAACTACATGTGTCTAATATTTAATAAATTTTACAAAACTAGATTTGAAATTTCTTAGAGGAAGATATGACTGTTAAAATGAACACTAGTCTAAACCCCAAGTTTAGACAATTTCAACATCTCTAACTCACTAGTTTTTATTATTTTTTCTAATTGTTTCATTCTACCTTATGCATTGTGAAGACATCTAAAATATCTCTTCATTATTAACCTTACCACATAAAATACAATTTGTACTACTTAACATGCAATGGCTTAATAGAAAACTTTCACAAACAACCCTATCTAAGTAATGATAAGAATGCATAGCTCAAATTTTTAATTAACTCTTAAGTAATGATTTTGATTTAAATTCAATGTTTGAAACATGACAAAAATGATAATTTATAAATTTATATTGACTTCTCGGTATAGGTATATAAATGTATATATAAATTTTAGAGACTAGAGAATTCTAATTTCGAAATTTATGAAGTAAGTAATACATAAAAATTTTAATTACAGCTCTTAATCCGTATTATTGTAAGTGGTTAACTCTTATCCTTTAATGGCTAGATTATTATGTGTGTGTATTGTGTATTTAAATAAATGTGTTATATGGAAAAATTAGCATGTGCAATGTTTTAATAAGTTATTTGAATTATGTTTGATGATTGAAATTGTTTGTGATTGATAAAGGCCAACAAAGTAAATTTTTCTCTGAAATGATTTTTATTTTTGAAATTAAAATTCAGGTGCTCCTAGGATATTTTGATATGAGATATTATGATTATGACAATTGTTTTAAAAGAATCGAGTGCTCAGCCTCGGAAGGATAGATTATGTAAGGAAAATTAATCTGTTGTGTGGGCACGTAAATATCCAGTGGGGGGAGATACTATTGTGTGGGGCTAAGTTACTTGCTGGCCCTTTGCTTGCTTTATATGTTGTGATTATTTTGATTGATTTGTTATCCTATAAATCATGTGAGTTGTGAAATTATGAATATTACAAAAGGTACGTGTATTTTGAATTTAGACATGAACATGATTACATGATATTAATTGGTTATATATTTTATATATTTGTGTTGAGTGATGCTAGTACCCTTTGGGTATGTTTTCCACTCACAGAGTTTATAGGACTCACCTTTCCTTTGTGAATTTTTTTTAGTAACAAGAGTTCAATATATAGCATCGTCGAGCTCATGACCTGTCAACAGAGTATGGCAAGGTATTTTTTAAGATCTCAGACTTGAAGTCAATGATGAAAGTTTACAGTGACACTAGAATTATGGAGTGCCTAATTTTGTATAATGTAAAAGGCTATTTATTTGTCTTGTTTATGATGTGGATAGAGCAGAGCTCTTTATTATCTTTGTGTTATTATTGTGTAAAAACAAAAATATATATGTTTTCCTTTTGAGGCTTATTCCATATTGCAGGGAACCTATGCTGAAATTTTTAGTAAATTGTCATCTGTTTCAATAAAAAAACTTTTACAGTTAACTTTTGTTTTATCAAATTTTACTTTTAATCTTTGGTTTAGTCAAGAGTCTTATTTGTTTCTTTGTCTAAAGTCAGGATTACGAAGCTTTGGTTATCCATTCCTCAAAACAGTCATGCTTCTGTGAGGGGTGTGACAGATTCATTCATTAGAAAATTTTATTTTCTCAAATTTCAACATTACACCAAATTTTTCATAGATTATAAAATTCTTTTCATGCATTCTTAATTATATCAATTAAATATGTAATGTTCCATCTAAATTTAATAATTTTCAATTGATTAAGAATTAGATTTTAAAAAAATTAAATCTAAGATGATCAAAATAGAAAAAATTGAATCTTAAAGGACTTGATTAATTAAAATAAAAAATCCTTAAAGATCAACATAGAAAACGATATAATTCTTAGGGACTAAAACAATACAAAATCCATAATAAGTATTTTATCATCATTATGTAATTGTATTTGATTAACATTGTCTAAATAAGATAATTTTGTTTTGTTACCCGACATCCATTGTATAATTGAATCTCATTTCATGCACATAAATTAAATCTGGAATTTCTTTTCAATTTAATCTCTCAAAAAATAAAAATAAAAGAAACAGACTGAGATTGCAAATCCATGTTTTGAAAAAATTTTAAAATTATCATATTTTTTATTTTTATAATTCTTACAATGAAATGATAAGGAGAAAAAGAGATTATGCATAGAAAAGAATAAATGGAGTGAACAATGTTCTTTTTATTTAAATAAGTTAGAAAGGTAAACCAATTATTTACATATTTTACAGAAAAATATTACACTCATATCACTACCAGTTGCTCAAGAGAAAGGATCAAGAAACTAGAACTCACAACATCAATCAAGATGGCCCCTTTTATATACTACCGATAAATCATCCATTATTAATCAAAATCTTCTCAAATAATCATATAATTAAGATTATTAATAATATTTTGAAAATTAGACGGGGCGATTATGTCATGGACCGGTCTGCCATCGGATCTGCGGTACATATCATTTTGCCAACAATTATCCAATTCTGTTAAATTGCATAGTCATCCCTTCGTACTGTACGTGGGACAGATTGATTAGTCAGCTTATTTTTTCTTTGACAAAATGTATTCATGAAGATTGTTACCCATGGACCCCTCCACCGAATCATCTCCAATAATTGATCGGCCTTCTAATTGTCTCTGTCCTCAAAGCTGGCACCCGTGCCACTGTCTCTCACTTCCAACTTCGCCATCTCTATCTTCCTCTTCCTCCTGCTCTTTGAAAATAAAAAAATCCTAAATCCTTATTCCTAAGTAACACGACCAATCGAAATTGGATTACTTTTAGCTTTAAAATCCAATGCTTTGACAAACCCAGATAAAGAAAAATGATTTCTATCACTTGCATTCGATTTGTGCTGCAATTATACATTTCATTCATTTCAATATCAATTAGAGCAACTTCTGCTTCGGATTCAAGCTCTGACCAACAATCTATTTATGAAGTTCTTCATGAACATGGGCTTCCCATGGGTTTGCTTCCAAAGGGTGTGAAGGAATTCAACGTTGACGTTGACGGTCAGTTCTGGGTACATCTGGATCAAGCTTGTAATGCGAAATTTGAGAGCGAATTGCATTATGATACAGACGTTTCTGGGAATTTGAGCTATGGACGAATCGGGGAGTTGTCGGGTATTGAAGCGCAGGATTTGTTTCTTTGGTTTCCCGTAAAGGGTATTCAGGTCGATATGCCGAGCTCTGGATTGATTTATTTCGATGTTGGTGTTGTTCGTAAGGAATTCTCCTTGTCTCTTTTCGAGACTCCACTGGATTGCGTTGTTGTTGGGTCTGAGAAGGCACCTGATTTCCGAGATGGGAGCTTTACGGCTGAAGCAGTTTCCAAGGTTTGAGTTAATTCCATTTCTTTGCTCTTCTTTTTATTGGATTCTTATTTGATTTTGAAATTACGTGGTAAGTTTTGTTGAGTTGCTGCTTAGATGATAGGATGACTTTAAACAACCTTTAATAGTTGTAGTTTAATGTTGGTGGACTATCCTGTTTTTAACTTTTCTTAATTTTGTATTCGTTTATTTGTTTGCTTAGTTTTTCTGATTGGGGACTGGGCAATATTGAAGAAAGAATGGTATGATGAGATTCAGGGTTATGACTTTTCCATTTTTCTTACTGATCAATTAGGGGATTAGGTGCTAGTGATTGGTGAACTTTACCTATTTTCTGCAATATGTTGGAACCTTATTTCATTAATGCAAAAAGTAAAAAATAAAATCAATTGAAGATCCTCATCTCATTGTGTTTTGCAGAATGTCTTTTTTGTTCTGCTTCTTTTCTTTTGCTCAATAAGCAATGGACTGTTGAATAATCAGAATCAAATGTTATTTGATGGGCATATTAGTTAATATGTCTAAATGTAACAACAAATTAGCTGTACTTTTAGAATTTATTGATGTATCATGTATCGTATTATATGCAGATTCAATCTGGACAGCTTCGGTATAAACTTGATCAGGGAAATTTTGCAAGGAATGTTATATAGACTGTGCAGAAAGAGGTAAATCAAGTTTCGCAAAAGCTCAATCAGCTCATGGTAGCTAGCAGGTGCTATGCTTTCAACCAGTTTGCTTGCTCGTGTTTTCTTTCCATGTTTCAGAGTCTGTGAACTATTGGAGCCATCTCCAACATGAGGATGCACATCTTGAGAGGAAATTTAGGTAATGCAGCAACAACATAATTGTTGAATTCTGAAGGAAGAAAAAGTTATTCAAGAGGAATTGGTTGTCAAGAATTCAGGTGATAGGTTTGCAAACTTACATTGCTATTGTATTATATATAATATTGGGTATTTTGTTGAATTTAATTTTGTAGTATAATTTCAAAATGGATAATAAATTATTAACGCATTCCTTCTCTGTAGAAAGATCATGAATAAAAGTTCAATTGCTTTGATTTTGTTCCTACAATTGTTCTCTCCAAATATTCCCATGTAATGATATCACCTTAGTCTCTCCATTGCACGGCTACATGATGGCTATTCTGATTTCTCTTATATTATATTTCTGAATTTTGGGTTATAACATCAACTTCTTGATGCTGGTTGAGGGATTAGGTGGAACTTGAGGGTACAAACAACTGTCTTCTTTTCTGACATTGATGTCTGCTAGTTGATTATGTTTCTTCGAGGAACTTATATTTCAATTGTTATGCTCAGGTGTATACTGATGGATGTTCACATTGTCAGAGTCTGAAACAAGGGTTTGTATAGTAATGGTCATGGAAGTATACATTTTCAGTATTTTTCTGTTTTGTTTGGTCTGGCGCTTTTTTCTCCTTGACAGTTTAATGCAATAGTTTTTGTTCATCCCACTTATCTTAGTACTGCAGCTAGGCAAGATTGAAAGAGTAGTAACTAAACAATTAAAAATGTATCCAACTAGTGCAGTCATGACACTTGTTTTTCTAAAGTTATACAAGCTTGTACTGATCTCACAAATGGTTTCTCTTTTTTGTTTCCAAAGTCTTGGATTTTGACAATTTAATGTTGGAAATATTGGTGTATTGGGGTGCTACATCATGTGCGAGCTTGGTAAGTACTGAAGGTGCAATAATGTAGCTTATGCATCTGCCAGATTGGCTGGTTTTCATAGGTGGATTAGAAGAGAAAGGCCAAGTGATTTTGTTGCCTTGGAAAATTGCACTGACCAGAGTAATCACCACTATACCAGTTTAATGCTATTTCCTGTCAAGACAATGCACAAGCAGAATAACAATAGTCTTATATCTGTGTATTGAATCTATTTGTTGTTGTTCTTTGACTGCGTTAGTGGAAATCTTTATATATCAGAATTTTAATCAAGAGATGGATTGGATTGTCCCCCCTCTTCCCAACACCCATTTCCGGTAACTGTTTTCTTTTCCAATGTTATATACTTTGCTTGTTCATGTCTGGGAAGAAATTAGTTTTGCATTGAAGAGGTAAAGAATGGAAAATTTAGATGAACTGGACTGACTTCTTTCCAAGAGTTGCATGTTATTGTATTTAATCTGCAACTCTTGTGGCTGTGGGTATTTGAGAGGGTTGTTCCAGTTTAGTGTTTCATGATCTTGTGAATTTTATCTCCACCATAAAGGAGGATGCAGTTCTTAAAAAAAACTGAAAAAAATGTCAAGATATTTGAAGACTTGAATTTAAATAGTTGGGAAAACAAAAGGGTCTTGTTTAGTTATGGAAAACATTTATTATTTTCCATGTGGAAATATAAATATTTGTGTTGAGAGATAAATAGTGTCAATGAGGTCTTATTAGTTCAAGGTTTTATGCAGTTATTGCTCTATTCAAGTCGTTTTTCTTTTTATATCTGATTAAGACTTGTTTGGTATTGCCTTTTTCTGGGCTTTCTAACTTGGTTGAGATTACCATGAAATTTGAATTAACCGTCACAAACCGATTCGGCTACCATGCAACACTCCACCCAAAAGGGAAATAAACCTTTTAAAAGTATAAACCAGAAAGTATTGGTTCATGGTGAAAAAAGAAAATTTTGAAGTACCAAATAAATAAAGAACAGAAGTTCATTCAAGTTTTAGAACTGAAGATACAAAATATTTTTTTGAAAATTATATAATTTTATCATTTACTATTATTTATTCTAGGTAAAGAGAAAAATAATTTGTAGAGTTTGTATGAGGAAAGAATTGAGGGAAACATTTTAGTCCAGCGGTTATTTTCGAAAGTCTATCTATAATAAATTAATGTTTTCATAATTTAAATTCTTATAAACTAATTTTTCATTATCTTTCACTTGTTGAACTTCAAATAGATGCTCAGAAATTTCATCTACAAGTTGATATGTCACCTGACTTAATCATGACTGTAATTGTAATCTCCTCCTATGTTTTTGCACAACTAAAAATTTGTTTGGCAGACCAGTTATTTATTTTGATATTTCACATTTTTATTATTAATAATGTGCATTTATCTATCACTAGTTGGATATGTTGTTTGATAGTCATACTATGTATATTTGTACTATAATAAAAGTAATATAATATACACCAAATTATATTATTATAAAAAATTTAATAATTAAATCACATCTCATCACTTAATAATTATTATTTATTTTGACTAAAAATATACTAACCCTATCCAAAATAGTAACCCACCTACTCTCCCACCTATAAAAATATTTTTTATCAAATTAAATTTATTTTAAAAAATTAAATAAATAATATGTACATAAAATACAAAAATATATCAACTTGACTTAACTAAAATAACAAATAAATAAAACAACCCACTTACAGTGAAGGAAAAATTAAAATAGGAATAAGTTTTATTTTTCTTTTAATATTTCAAATAAGTCCCATAATAAATTTACATTTTTAACAAGTTCTACTTTAACTATATTTTTCTTTTTCTTTCTAAATAAGCCTTAAATTTCAAATTGAAACATTTTATACCACTTTTATCCTTTTTATATTTAATTTTTAAGTTTAAAATATTAATTAAGTGAAACAATTATTGTATAAAATTAGAAAAGTAATAATTCGGGATATAATCATTACTAAAATAATAAAATATTTTAAACATTAATAAGAAATTGTCATTATTTCTTATCTCATATTTGTCTTAAAGAGAAAACAAAATTAGTATTTTCAATTTCATCTTGAAAATGATAAAAGTGGTATATGTTTTTAATTTAAAATTTAGAACTTATTTAGAAATAAATTTAAAAAGTTGGATTTATTAAAATATAAATTTATTGTAAAATTTATAGAATATTGAAAGAAAAATATGACTTATCTTTTTATCCCAGAAAAGACTACCCTCACCTGCACTTTCAATTTATTTATAAAAAAGAAAAAAAAAAAACTATAGGAACGATTTGATTTCATGTAGTATTAGGGTTACTTACTCCTCAAGTAATTAATTTGCAAGTACTTAAACAATAAATGAAGCATTAATTAACCTCATTCAAATATAGATACGGTAATATTTTTGTGATGAAAAAAGATTTAGTTATTATTATTTTATTAATTACTAAATAAAAGAAACAAGGCAAAAACCAGTTTAGGGCGCCAAGTAAGTCGGCGCTTTAGATTTTTGAATCTCAGATAGTGAGCGTTAACCCGCTTGAAGGCGCGTCAACTATGACTACCAACGGTCGGAATTTTTATTCTCCGAGAATCCGATGATACCAGAAACCTTATTCACCAAGGATGACCCTAATGAATTCCTATATAATAGGCAAAAACTGATTCACCACTTCTGCAAGTTTCGTTTTTCATACAAATTTCTACTCGTTCTGTTTCAAGCTCACTCTTGCTTGCTTACATATACCAATAAAATCGATTTTTTTGAGGAAAAAGAAGACGAATAGCTTAAAGATTCTGATTTGGGAAAGAATGGGTTCTTGTGCTAATTTGGAATTACTGGCTGACGTTGCTTCTCAAAATTTGGAGGAGGGAAGGGCTGAAGCCGAGAGAAAGGATAAACAAGGGTTAAAGTTCATATCTTTGGAGGAGGAGTCTCTTATTCCTAATCTCTCACTGTCACAGGTTTCAGTCAAACCTGAGTGAAAGAGAGAAAAAAGATTGTCTTGACACAGAGACGGTGCTTATGGAATTCATTAGGTTTTGTGCTTCTAAGAAAACCCAGAATGACAATTTGTCGTCTTTGAAGGCTAAGCGTACTGCTGGGTTTACTCTCCCAGTTGGGTTAATACCCAGAAAGAAGAGGTCAGTGACTCTGAGGAAAAGGTCAGAAATTGTCGGGCGCTCTGTCCCTGACTTTGAAGAATTTCACTTCAGAGCTCTTAATAAGAGCAGGAAAAGGTGTTTCACTAACCAGGAAAAATATAAAGAACGGGAAACAACAATTGCAAGTCCAATGAAAAAGAAACAGAGAAGGATTATTGATCTTGAATACCAACCAGAGTTACCAGTTGAATTCAGGAATAAGATTGAGGAGTTGGGTGGTTCTAACATCAAATTGGTGATCCAGAAGGAATTGTTTGGGACTGATTTAAACCCAAATAATGGTCGGTTCTCAATCCCGCAAACCCAAATTCTAGCAGAGTTTCTGAATGAAAGTGAAATGGCATTCCTGGATCAACGTCAAAGAAACAATCAAGGAAGGCTTTGCGGTTTGGATGTATTGGTGTTGGATCCAAGACTTGTGGAATTCAATCTGCACTTGAAGAAGTGGAAAATGGAGACAACTGATGTGTATAATTTGACCTATAAATGGAATGAAATTCTGAATGGAAATAGAAAAAATCTGTGTCTCCATGATGTAATGCAGCTATGGTCCTTCAGAAGAAGTAATACTAATCAGCTCTGTTTTGCTCTGGTCAAGGTCTAAAGAAATTGGGCAGAAATCTAACTTCTTCAATTTTAGTCCTGATACTTTTCCTTAATTTCTAGATTTAGACATATTAGATGTAGTCCACAGATTTTGTTCAACTTTTGTGGAGATTTTAACTTTTATGGTAAGATAGTGAGTTCTTGAGTGCAAGTGAGCAACTACACGTAGATTTCAATATTTTATAGAATTCTTGTAACGTTCACTATTGTTAGCGATATATTTCTGAGTCTGCATATGTTATTCTCTCTTTGAAGTATTCTCATTGAAATAGAAAGTCATAAAGCGTGTTGACCATTTTAATTGATAATATTTAAGCTGCATAGTTGTGATTACTTGTAGTAAAAATCATTTGTCTGAAACCCATTGGTATTGGCTTAGTGAATGGATGAACTGAACATGGCATCTGGAGAACATTATTGACCAAAGGATCCACTGTGGCAAAATTAATACCGTATTCTTTATAATTTGGTTATATTTGAATAGATAATTGCCCCAGTTTTATAATATTTAGAGAAGGATGAAAATCTCTGCAAAGTACTTAAATACGTAACAAGCTCCCTCTGGTAGCCCTTTCCTTAGAATACAGCTAGTATTTTTTGTTCTCATGATTTATGATCCATGATCTATGACCATACATGAGGTATCCACTGGTCCCATGAACACCAAATTGATGTTATCGTAACATAGATTCTAACATCCTATTTCTGCACTACAGTTTTTCTTCTCTTCTTCCTAGTTCATGCGGAATGACAATTGAATCCCATCTTCCTTACTGTTTTACCCAAAAGACATGTCCAAATTGTGGTTCTAGTTCCATAAATGTTACCTGCCTGGCAAATGTGTTACTCAAGAGATGACAGTGATCCATGAGGACCTATGATTAAACCAGCCACTCCCTTTCAATGTAACTTCATCCAAGTTATGGTCTTCCTCTTCTACGGTTCTCCGCATGTCAATTGCACTCCTTCTAGTCTCTGCACCATTACTTGGAGAGCTCAGGACATGTTGATAGAAAACAAGCACTCCAGTGTGCTAGTTGTGTTGACCCTTGTTGCACCTTTCTTGCTGGTGGGATGCCTTCAGCATATAAGATACGGCTTCCCAGTCCCAACTGTAAAGCCTTCAGAAGCATTACTTCACTTTGGTGTAGGATACTCTGCGGCGCACACTCCCATCTACCACAGAGATTCCGAATCACTCCCATCTGGCAGAGAGATTTTCGAATACTATCACAACTACCAGTTAACAGATAAAAGTGATGTTTGCAGTTATGTGATTGTTTTGCTTGAGCAGGTTACTAGATCACACAACCTGTTACAATTAATGACAACAGTTCACTGGTTAAATAAAGAAAATAACATCTTTGCTAAACTCATACTATATTTTGAATTGTTAGGTATATGCTTTCACGTAGAATCTGATATCCAATTCTTTGTATGGTTTCGTTACATTTCCCTTCCTATTATTATGGCTTAGTTTCACTTTCAGTATATTCTATAGCTATAATCTCTTCTAAACCTGGCTCACTTTCTTGGTTTTAAAATTCTGACCAACTTACTCTGTGCTTATTGCAGAATTCTGAGCCTCTTTAGTTTTTTGCGGTATGTCAAAGTTTATTTTGGAGATATAATTAAGACAAAACTTGAAGGAACTCAACGATTTGCAAATAGATACTTTTACATCTTGGCTATAATCTTCTTTTTGTTTACTATACAAGTAATAATAAGCAAATTATTAATATTTATTAGACAGAGGCAAGAGAGTTTGATTGAAGAATGAAAACCTGTAAATTGGATTTTGATCTCTTCCTATTGTTTGAATATTTAGATTCTGAAATAACATAAAATTCTGAGAGTTCCTAACATTGTTGTTGGCCATGTAGTTTTTTTTTTTTTTCTTGGTGAAGGAGAGATTAATTTGGTAATCGATATTTGAGTATTGATCAGATCATACTGAAAAGAAGTTTTAATTTAGTTATTCTGGTCTGGGAACAAAATTATGTACCAAAAAATCAAAAGGAAAAAAGAAAAATTGTTCATGGACTATTTATTGAATTTATTAAATGGAGTATTAGCAATATAAGATTACTTTGCTAACATAATTACTTATTTACCCCCACCCTCATAAAGGGTCCTAAGTATACGTCGGCGTTTAGAGTTTCTGAATATCTAAAGGCAGTATACATTTAGATTACATCAAAACTTATTACACAAAAGAAAACAAAAATAAAATTATCTATACAAAGTTCACAGTTGTTATATTGTTATTTATACTATTACATATACGTCCTGAGTTAGTTCACCATTCATGAATTCAAACTTGGACGTGTCCAAATTGGAGAATAACACGGCTCTTTAGACCATCCAAATCAAACAATGGTTGTTGAGTTAAGAGAATGCGCTGTCGTTTATGGATAGTCATCATTGTATTCCACACAAAAGTATCGAGTTACAAAAATTATGTACTTTCACTTTCATATAGGTATGGATTTATAAATCATTGACTTGATCATTGTATTTTTGAAAGAAATTATGATTTTTTTTTTTTTTATTTTAAACTGAACAACTAAAATTTCGGCAATATCATAATGGACAAAAAGAAGAAAAAAAATTTGACAACAGAGTATAGGAATATGAATTGATGATTGACAAAAAAAATTTTTTTGAAAAAATAAACATGAAAATTATAGTATATACAGAAGTATATAGAATATACAATTGATGACAAATGGTGTATTTGGATTGTAAGTGACACGCCGTTAGACCCAATGACATGCACCCAAGTAATAAACCCATTAAAACTATTGTTGGACAATTGAAATACCTAGATTGGTAGAAACACATTATTAGACCAAATGGTAGAAACTCCCGTAATAAAATTATTTAGACTAGATAACTGGTATTAAAATTGGAATTGACCAGCTCCACGTGGCTCATGAGCGGTCCTTGGGATCTAGGAAAACTCAGAAGATAGTAATAAGTTGAAAAGCTATAAAAGACTTTAGGTGTGAGAGAATAACCTATCTTATTTTGGGGTTTTGAGCATATAGGAGTTATGTTCGTTACAATATAATGATGTCTGTTATAATAATAATAGACGATAGTAATCTATATTATAATAGTAATGGACGATAATAGCTTATGTTATAATATTAATAAGAATTAATGATGATAGTTACAATTTGAATTAGTCTTTCATACCTTAACTATGTTATCTGTAATAATATTATTGGATTAGTACAGCCTTGTATTATCACTAATCCTTCTAAAAACAAGTTTAAGGAGATAGGGACTTAAACTAGTGGTTGCAGAAATCCCGATTAGAACATGTACTTAAAAATAAATGGACTATATATCTGGGTTGTGTTTTCAGTTTGCGGGATGCAACTATTATGCAAAAAAAATCTAGTGCTATCACTTATTTGATGTTATGCTGCTACTATCACTATTGTGACTCTTTTGTGACGCTTTTATCATTGTTGCGACGCTTTTATCACTGATGTGATGTCATACGTACACATGTTTGCTCTACCTTATATCTACTCTACCTTAATACTCTCACATTTTTTAGCACGAATGAAGAAGTTTGAGCTTGCCATGTAAAAGTTTATACTAAATTTTTACTTGCTAATAGGATATAAATATGCAGTTATATTTAAACTGTATTGAAATAAATATTATACCTTACTTTGATCAATATAGGTGAAAAAATGAGATTATTTAATGATGTCGTATCATTCTGGATGAAAACCCAAAATTGTTGATTATGTATTGGCTTCATAGCCAGTTGATTTGTCTGGATGCTTTACCCAGGCATTGACTTTCTAGCTTGTCCTACCTACCTCGAGTATAACTATAGGAATTTTACCCATGTGTCATCTCCTTGGGCTCTCTTTCCAAGTCAGTAAAAACCTAATACCTATGTTGATTTAGTATCCATAGGGTTCCGCTGAAAAAGTTGGGATAGCTGCCTCTCTTTGGGGTTAGGTTATTTTTCCCGGACCTTTACAGTTGCGAGGGGGGGCATATTTGATGCCACTCCTCCCAAGGATTGTCGTTAGTTGAAAAGCTATATGGAGCTCTTTTGAGCTGTTATGTCAGTGGGTGATATCGACAGTAGGTGATAGTGTCTTCCATGTTTAAAGGTGATGAGCTTATCTGATTTGGTGACTTTGTGCACAAAGATTGTCTTGCAATCTTTCTTACAATTATGACTGAAAAGCCAAACTCAACAGGAGATTCATTAAATTCACAATCGTAAAAATATCTTGATGGAGATAATACAATAATATTTTAAATATGTCTTATATAAACTCTTGTTTACCGTTTACAGAGTGCTGATAATTTGAGTTTAAGATTTAACCCTCATCAGTATGTAGCTTGTGATGTACGGAAGAAATATTTTTCTTTTGTGCTCATTACCTGACCTCTAGTTTTTTTTAACTTTTCCGTACTAAACTGTATGCTAAATCATTTGAAATATTTCTCAAGCAATAATAAATATGACTCAGTCGTCAGTTGACTCGAGTTTGAAATAATAAATAAGTTATTTTTATTGGCTGCAGTCAAAGCGAAAAATTAAATTTGCATCATTTATATAAACTCCAAATCATCAAACCATCCACCAAACACCAACTATCACAAATACGGTATACTTTCATATGAAAATAATTATTTGTAAGGGTCGGTTGTAAGGCCGTAAATTGATAAGGGCGTCAAAGCCAAGCATATTATAAATGAACTAATTATTGTAGGAAATCAATCCCCTTATTGAAATAATAATTTTATTTACAATCAAATTATAGTATCGTGTAAAAGTGATATTAGCCGATCCTGGTAATATCATTGTGCTTTAAATATTGGTGTCACTATATTAGTCTTCACTAATATGAACAATTATTTATGAATATATGTATGAAGCAAATTCAGGCCATTAGGTGACCTAAATCGAAATGAGGTAGAATTGAATATAAATCTAACATTCAATAACGTCTAAATGTGCAATATTCACCGAATCTAGATAAAAATTCATGTGCGTGCTTATTCCCATTTCGATAAGCAAAAAATTACAATCAACAAGCATTTTAAAATTATTTCAAAATGTTAGATGTAAACTATAAATTTAGGTAATAAAAATCCTAGCATGCCATAGAGCTACAAATTATTATAATCAAGTCCCAAAGGAGGCATAAACAAGTCGTACATGATGCTATCCGACTGCTTGTTATGCATATTGAACAAGTACTTAATATTTAATATTTGTGTCAAACCATAGCATGAATATGATTAAATAAAATAAATTGAAACCAGTATCTAACGTGGTTGAGCTTGGACTTGAGAAGTCCATCAAACAAGAAAGATGCTAATGCCTATGCCTCTGTCTTCTTCTTTTTCCTTTTATGATGTGAACATCATTGGACATGTAAAGGTCCAGATTCTAATCGTATAACTATTTAATTTATGAACTTTATTAATTCGTTCATGCAAATCAGGTACGGAAGATAATTTGGCAATCTATTTTCTTTTTCTTTTTCTTTTTCATACCTTTGTTGAGTCGACTGTTTAAGCAGAATCACTAATAAAAAGCCGAGTCGAGCCAAAAGTTTGAAGCCAAGCCGAGACTTTGGAGTTGGCCAGATAGAAGTGGATTGAGTTGTTTTCGAGTTTGGTCTCTAGGCATCTTTTTCATTTTCTTACGAGTACGATTTGATATTTGACTATATGTTTTGGTGTAGGGATCGAAAAACCTAAATCCTATAGGGTTTCTCATAGACCGCTACCAATGTTAAAACTTGATTTGACTAATTGACGTGCCCTACACGTGGCTCTCGAGCAGTCCTTGTAGCTTATTAAAAATCCTAACAATCAAGTTAGTATAATCAGAGTAGGTAAGTTGAAAAGCTGTAAAAAGATAATGTGTGAAAGGACAACCTATCTTGTTTTGAGGTTTGAGGCCTTTTAATAAGAGTTGTGTTAATTCCTAATAATAATGACATCCATTACAATAATAATATATAATAATGGTGTCCGTTATAATATTAATGGATGATAATGGTGTCTGTTATAATATTAAAAGGAAGTTAATAGTAATAGTAACGATGTTTGATTAGTTTGTTATACCTTAATCATGCCATGTGAAATAATATTATTGTATTGATATAATCTTATATTATCAATTGGCATTTTTAGAAACACATAACTAATGGTAGGCTCACGTAATTATCCCATTCAAACTATTTCTATATAATTGTCATTCTTAGATTGGTATACCTCAAATTTATGATTCACGTATCAACTTAATTAATTTTCACAAATAGCCTTACCGAAGTTGCAAATTTAAATTGGATTTGACATGTCAAAAATCTATTTTGACACAAATCATGACCATCGACGATATTAGAAACCTGATTTACCAACACATTTGATTAGTTTCTCTATCATACTCTGTTTGTGAAATTGCACTCTCGTTTAAGGGCAAAAATGAAGAAAATAAATCAAATCGACGAGATAAGCAACACATTTAAGATGTCAAACGTGACTTGTAGAAACAAACAAATTCAACTTAGATACACGAATCTCAGTTCACGTGATATTTTAACTTAGGAGTATAAACTTTCAATTAGTGGTTTAAAAGAGGGGAATGACGAAAGGACCAAAATCAGTCCAAACGTCGAACCAAAAATATTTAGGCTGCATTTGGATCCATTAGATTAGAAATAGAATTGGAATTAAAATTGTAAAAGCTAATTTCAATTCTACTAAAATTGAAATTGGTTAGGGTTAAATGGAATTGGGTTTTTTTCACATCTCACCGTAGTGTCCGGTTTGCTGGGAGACATACCAGCAAGCAATGACTGCGTTGTTTCATGATATGATTCACAAGAAAATGGCCTTAAAAGAGAGCATTTTCTCAAATGTTTAGTGCCCGCTTATTCATGAGCTTTCAATTTTGAATATCGAAGCGATAGTTCTCTGTTGGGCTCTTGGTATTGGATCCTTTTCTCTGGACTTTTAAAAATTCCAATTTATTCCGGATATTCACTCCCTTTATCCATTCCATCAATCCATCCAACACCAACACTTGCAGATATGACTACGACTCTGCGATATGACAGAACCATTCGTTATAGATGAAGACGAGTGTTTAAGTTGGCATAGGAGAAAGTAAAAAAAAAGGAAGCAGCTCAAGAGACCTGACTCCCGCGGGCAGGTTCACTAGCTCTTAGTACGGCTTTTACTTTTCTGATTCGGATGTGAAATGGCGCTAAAGCAGGTCCCATGACTATGAAAAATGACTGCTCAATCGAGACTTGAGTCACCTTGGAGTAAGTCAAGCCACATACTTATCAACGTCTCTGTCTGAATGGTGGAATCCCTAAATCGAAACACACTAGAATAACGTCAATCACTGGATCTGTAGATCTACGTGCCACGAGACATACTCCACATGAGTATGGTACATGAACCTTACAAACATAATTCATATTCGATGTCTGTTTGGCTTACAGTGGCTTCAACGGCTGAGCTGCTTAGGCGTGTAACAGAAAAGGGAAAGCAACTCGCAACACTATAATCTAAGAGTTTAGATCACATAAAATATTAAATTGTATTGTTTTTCAAGTATTTGGTAGTAGGTTGTTGTCGTCTTAAGAGCTTCTAATAATGGTTGCCTTCTTCTTCAATAGTGGGTCCCTTAGTCTTCAGTGGCTTATGGAGTTGACTTTCATCACCTCCTCCAACAGTAGTTGTTGTCATCTCTAGAGAATTTTAACAATAGTTGTTGCCATCTTTGATGAATTCTAATTACAATTTTTGTCATTTTGACAGATTTCAATGATGGTTGTTGTCATTTCATGTAAGTATTTATGGTGATTGTTGTCATCTTTAGTTGTCTTAATGGTGATTGGTGGTGGCGGTTGTGGTGGCGATGGTAAGTGGATGAAGTTGTAGGTGGGTAAGGATTGATGGTGGGTGATTGAGGTTGTCAGCGTTGGTTTTTGATGTTATAGTTTTGTGTTATCATAAGTAAGTAGCTGTCAAGAATTGTAAATTTTAAGCTCTACCTATAAGAACTAAAAATGATGTTTTGTAGTTTAATTGATTTGAAATTTTTATTTTTAATTCTAAAATATATGTCAAAAAAAAAAAAATTAGAATTAGACAGTCAAATTTCAATTTATTGCATCCAAACAGACCCCTAACATTTTTCAAGGTCAAATCTAAAAATAGGGGAAAAAATGGAGTTAAATTTGAGTAACATTCTGTCGAGCTAACAATTAGAGAGAAATCCCTAGTTTGAATAACTATATTAATTAGTACCATAAAACTGATCATATGTGCGGGTAGAGTTTTCTTTTATTAAATTAATTAGCTAATTAAACTAAGATCTCGTCTATGAAAGAGGTATTAATTGAATATTTGTAAATTGGATTTTGATTAGTTACATTGTTTGAATTTTTAGATTAAAATTTTTGAGTTCCTAGTTTTTATTTTTTGTTAAGGGCCGTGGTATTACTTTTTTATTATATAAATTGTTGTTTTCGTTGAAGGAGAAATTAATTGGATATTTGATTATTGAGACGATACCAATTGTAATTTTTAATGTAGTTAGTCTGGGATGGGAACAAAATTCTATACCAAAAAACCAAAAGAAAAATTTGTAATTGACTATTAATTATTGATTTTATTTCATAGACAAAGCAATACTGTTCTGAAAAACAAGAAGAACTTCACAATCTAATGGAAGATAATTAGTTAAAGTTACTTACTGCTCAAGTACTTTAACAATAGAGTCCTTTTCATGTTACCTTCAAGTGATATATAATTCAAAACGTTAAACTAAATTTCCTATAGTTTGAAAAAAAATTAAAATTCAACATGTTCATCCAAATTAATGGAATTAATGTATGTTCTTTTCCCATAATATAACTTTTTAAATTTCATGGTAAATTTTTTGAAGAATACAAAATATATACAGTGTATATAATTTGAAAATTAATTTTTTTTTTCATCTAAATTAGTGTCATATTGTGTCACACATATGGGCATTATATATACCCATGTTCATCTTCATATTGTGATTTGATTTTTTTTTTTTGGTATTTTACCCTCATTTCAGTTTGATTCCCAAGAATAATACGAAAGAATAACATTTTGTAAGGTGAGACCTTTTTCTTTTTTTATTTTTATTTTTCTTTTTTTGTACAATTAACTTTTATTTTTATTTTTCCTCACTTTATTATCTAAATGTCTTTATTAAAACTTTCAAAACTTGGTGTCTTTACACTTCTTCTGTCTTAACTACCATCTTAACTAGTTGAGTTAAAATTTTATTGACTAATCAGTTAATTTCAGCATGATTTTCTTTTATTTATTTTTCTTTTGACTTGGTATTATTTATAATCATATATTGTGTAAGATCATATGCACATGTAATAACACCATATTATTTATATTTTACAAAACAAGAGGCAAGAGACATTGATTGAAGATTTGGAATTTGGAGTTTGATTAGTTCCCATTGCATGAATATTAAGATCACCCTCTATCTATTGATTTTATTTGATGGACTATTAGCAATACGGTCTTAAATTCAAGAGCTAATTGAAGACAAATAAAATAATATATATAAGTTCACTTACAGCTCAAGTAATTAATAATAAATGAAGCATTAATTAATCACATTCAAATACAGATAAGGTAATCTTTTGTTGTTATACAGTTATTATTACTTTATATTCAAGAAATAAAAAAAGCAAGGCAAAAACCTAGGTCCCAAGGCGCCAAAGTAAGTCGGTGTTCTTTGTTTTTGAATCCCGCTCTAAGGCTCGTCAACTCTGACTTCTAACGGTCGGAAACCTGATTCACCAAGGATTACCCTTATGATTTCCTATATAATAAGGCAAAAACTGATTGACCACTTCTGCAAGTTTCGTTTTTCATACAAATTTCTACTCGTTCAGTTTCAAGCTCACTCTTTGCTTGCTTTCATATACCATCAAAATCCATTTTTTTGAGGAAAAAGATTCTAATTTGGGAAGAATGGGCTCTTCTGGTTTAGATTTATTGGCTGACGTTGCTGCTCAAAAGTTGGAGGAGGAGGGAAGGGCTGAGACTGAGAGAAAGGATAAACAAGGGTTAAAGTTCATATCTTTGGAGGAGAAGTCTCTTATCCCTAATTCTCTCTCGCTGTCACAGTTTCGTTCACACTCAAGTGAGAGTGAGAAAAAATATTATCTTGACACAGAGACGGTGCTTTTGGAGTTCATTAGGTTTTAGTGCTTTTAAGAAAACCCAGAATCAGAATTTATCGTCTTCGAAGGACAAGAGTACTGCTGGGTTTATTTTCCCAGTTGGGTTAATACCATGAAAGAAGAGGCCGGTGACTCATGATCTGAGTAAACGATCAGAAATTGGTGGGCGTTCTGTCTCTGGGTTTGAAGAATTTCACTTCAGAGGGCTTAACAAGAGCAGGAAAAGGTGTTTCCCTTTCCCAAGCCAGGAAAAATCTAAAGAAGGAGAAATTACAGTTACTAGTCCAATAAAAAAGAAACAGAGAAGGGTTATTGATCATGAATCCCAACCAGAGTTACCGGTTGAATTCAGAACTAAGATTGAAGAATTGGGTGGTTCTGAAATCAAATTGGTGATCCAGAAGGAATTGTTTGGGACTGATTTAAACCGAAATAACGGTCGGTTCTCTATCCCACAAACTCAAATTCTAGCAGGGTTTCTGACTGAAAGTGAAATGGCATTCCTGGATCAACGTCAAAGAAACAATCAAGGAAGGCTTTGCGGTTTGGATGTATTGGTGTTGGATCCAAGTCTTGTGGAATTCAATCTGCACTTGAAGAAGCGGAAGATGGAGAAAACGGATGTCTACAATTTAACACATAAATGAAATGAAATTCTGAGTAGAAATAAAAACAATCTGTTTCTCTATGATCTAGTGCAACTATGGTCATTCAGAAGAAGTAATACTAGTCAGCCCTGTTTTGCTCTGGTCAAGGTCTAAATTTCATGTCTTCAACTTTGGTCTCTGATAATTTACTTGATTTCTAGATTAGATATATAGATGTACACACACGTAGACACACATTCTGTTCACTTGTTTGTTGAGATATAATTTTTATGATAAGATAGTGAGTTCTTAGATTTTCAGTATCTAGCAGAATATGACTTTCTTACTGTTATGTACTTGCTTCTGTAAATTGAAATTTGAAAACTTGTACAGTTTCCTTCTTGAATGGCCTTAGCCTCATGCAAGATTTGTTTATCTGTACTAGAAGCTATCTGTACAGTTAAACCTGCAGTTAAGATAAAAGAAAGCACGAGAAATTTTACCTTCAACTGCCAAGCTAAGCTTCAGATCACTGTCTTGTAACTTTGAAACTGCCAAGCTAAACTTCTTAAATAACAACGTAAATTAAGATGGAAAAGGCTTAGATTTATGGAGACAGTTACAATGAAAATAGAAATTCACTAATACAATAGTAAAAAAAGGAAGCAAGAGAATTTTATCTATCTGAACAAACAATTCTTGTCCTGCTCTTCTGCCACAAATACGTTTCCACCTCCAGACTGAGCCTCTGCTTATATATCTAATACAGCGTGACCTAGCTACTGAGCCACAACCGATTTACTTAGGATAGTTTCATCTCTGGAAGCACTGGCTGTCAAATATATGAGCACAACTTTTTTGCTTCTAAATGAGGCCTATGCGGGAACTAATGAGTGTCTGAAGGCTTTGCAGCTTCATTCTCAATTTCTCTAACACTGTTCACAGCAGCAACAATTTTTGTCGCTAACTTTTCTGTCTGGTCCTCAACATTATCCAAAATTGAACATAGCAGCTCACGATATAGTTGGCATAAGCGATCTTGTCGCTCAAGCTTTATACTGAGTTCTTGGTTTTTCTTGTCCTTTTAATCCTATAAAAAGTCATAACAAATTGGCTTTTGAAATTCACAAGGAAGCATGTATATTTCAAATGCTGAATAAGTCTATATGGATACTTCTATACAAGCAATTTTACCAGGCAACGAGACAAATAATTTGAGGTTGGCGGAACCATTACACCAAGAAGGCCATACAGATATCTTAGTATATATAACTTACTGTATGTATAGCGAGTGGGTGTGGTCTTTATGCATATGTGAGATTCAAGAAGAGCTCCACAATCTAATGGAAGACAAATGAAACGATATATGCAAGTTTACTTACAGCTCAAGTAATTAACAATAAATGAAGCATTAATTAATCACATCCAAATACAGATACGTTAATCTTTTGTTATTATACAATTATTATTATTATTTTTTATTCAAGAAATAAAAAACAAGGCCAAAAAAATATAAATATTTTTAGAAATTATTAATAGTTATATCATAATTTGTAAATTTTCTAATTTTATATTATGTGATTTTTATTTAAAAAAGAAAAATAAAAAATGGTTCACATAACCAATATTTAAAATTTAAAATTAGACATAAAAGGGCAAAAGTGGTATAGTATGTACTAATTTAAAATTTAGAACTTATTTAGAAAGACATTTAAAAAGTAGGATTTATTAAAAATAGAAATTTATTATAGGATGTATTAAGAATATAAAAAGAAAAATAGGACTAATATTTTTTTATCCCAAAAAACTACCCAATATTTGATTTTATGTCGTATTAGGGTTACTTACTGCTCAATTAATTTTTTGCAGGTACTTAAACAATAAAGGAAGCAGTATATAATGATGTGTTTGGGACTGATTTAAACGCAAATAATGGTCGGTTCTCAAGCCCGCAAACCCAAATTCTAGCAGAGTTTCTGACTGAAAGTGAAATGGCATTCCTGGTTCAACGTCAAAGAAACGATCAAGGAAGGCTTTGCTGTTTGGATGTATTGGTGTTGGATCCAAGTCTTGTGGAAAATCTGCACTCGAAGAAGTGTATAATTTGACCCATAAATGGAATGAAATTCTGAATGGAAATAAAAACAATCTGTGTCTCCATGATCTAGAGCAGCTATGGTCCTTCAGAACATGTAATACTAATCAACTCGGTTTTGCTCTGGTCAAGGTCTAAGGAACTTGGGCAGAAATCCAACTTCTTCAATTTTGGTCACGGATACTTTTCTTTGATTTCTAGATTTCATATATTCTATTGTAATGATATACACACATAGTCACAAATATTTGTTCAATTGTTTGTTCAGATGTAATTTTTGTGGTCCGATATTCTTGAGTATAACTGCATATAAATTCCTGTTTTCTACATGCTTAGATTGTCAATATTTTATTAGAGTTATAGTTCTGCCTCTGGTTATGCCGCTGCATATATTCTCTCTTTAAAATTTTGTTATTTAAATAGAAAACCATTAATGTTACACATCTCATCTCTTTTAATTGTTCCTTAGTTGCAATGGCTAAAATTGGCCTTTGTCATGCCTCATTTCGGGGTAATGGCCTTAGGATTAGTGACATACTGTCATTGCATAGGATGCAAAATGGTTCTTCGATTCTGTGCATAAGAAGCAAAATTGTTCTGCTGTAAGGGCATAAAACATTTGAGGCACTAGTGAGCGTGACCTAATACTGATAGAAAATATGGATTTATGACTGTATAGAAGGGGCACTCATTTTATGAAACTACATATTCTGGTCTAGTAGCAATATTTTATACCAAGTTTCAGGAGCCAAAATCATATGTACTGGAACTCTGTTTTTAGCTATAGTTGTATAGTTGGCTGAACTATTGTGTCCAGCTGCACAAGTAAAATTGTTTCTGTATAATCCTAATTGTAAAATGAAAAATATATCCAAGAATATGTATTTTCTGGAATGTGCTTACATGTCTCACATCATAGGAGCGATTGTGGGTAACTAATATGTCTGTTTCAGATAGTATATCCCAGGATAGGAGATGTTACTAGGTTCTACAGTAGCCCGTGACTTAGTTTTCGAGAAGTGTCACGCACAGAAACCGTTCTTCTAAGATTATATCACAAGTTGATGGAGAGTACAATACAAGATGGAAACATGCATTGACAAAATAACATTCTGCAAAAGTTATATGCAGCATGAGATATATGACATGATGGAATGATTCTTAACGAGATTCAAGTACTGTAATGCTTAATCTATTGTTTTATATATAAATGATTTAAAAAAAAATAAACAAGAATAAATTGAAATATACCGAACAATACTGGAACACAATTTGAATTTTTAATTTTTTTTCTTATACTATATATACAATTTGCTCACCATATCACGAGCCATTAATTACATAGTATGACATAAAGAACTTTTCTTATGTTAATTAACAACAAAGTCTCCAACTTTAATTAATGTTTATACCCAAAGTACAAAAAATTGGTAGATAATTAATACTTGCACAATTTTTTTTTCCCTATAAAAATAATCCTTGCGCAGTTGACTGTATCCAACGGCAGAACAATATAATTGTTATTTAATTGATTTGAAAGCCTCTTAATTTGGAAGAATAAAATTTGTATAAACATTGATATATTTAGTAATTTCTATTAAAAAATTATAAGTATATGATGAATGATACCTTACAAGGGATATTTTATAATAGTATAATATATATATATATATATATAATTATGGATTAATATTATAATGAACAAGTAGTTAATTTGGTCATTAATTTAAAACTACAATATTGAAGCAATTAAAGAGTTAATGATTAAAAATTATAACTAGCTAGATATTACTTTTGGCATCTTTAGATAAACATTCATAGAAACCTCTCTATAACAATTCAGCTTAGCAAAGAGGCAAAACAATCTGAAATCACTTATACATAAATAACCATACATATATGAGGATTTCATCATGCTTAAAAGTGGATTGATCATAATTAATTAAAAGAATAATTTTTCAGAGTTCCTTCTTGGATTCAATTAGAAATTTTAAGATAACTTATTTATGTACTATAAATCAAAATTTTATTTTTCTCCATAAAATTCAAACATCAAAACATTTGAACCAAAACAAATTAAGAACATAGTTATGGATCCAAATGATATTATGATCAAAAAGTTTGCGTTAACATTTTTGATTTTGCGAATGTCTTCAAAAATTGTTGCACTTTTAGTGATAGCCTATGATGATTATGAAATCCTATTGCTCCTATTCCTTCTCCCCTTGAAGTTCCATCCCTCACTTATAGGCTTCATCTTTCACCAGATCTCTTGGAATTAGATAAAATTCACAAATCCTTAAATCTATTATGTATTAAACATTGTGGTGAGAAATGCACTAGAAAATATGAACATCCACTGTCTATAAGAGTCTGCTTTGAAGAATGTGTTATTCTCGATTGCTTTGGCCACGATACCTATGTCGCCGATCTCCATATGGAATTTGACATAAGTGTGTATTTAAAGTTCTCCTTTCTATCTTTAAACAAAAACTAATACAAGTAGAAGAAAGAAGTGATCGTAATTAAAACAATGATTTTTTTAATAGGTGTCTTAAGTTATAATAAATATAGATTTTGAAAATTGTGACTTTTGAAAAGTAGCAATTTATGTTTTAAATGATACTGAAATTATGATTAATTACTGTAATAAATATTACAAAAATTTTATTTATAGAATCTTAACAAATGTCCTTAAGACACTCATTAGTTAAATCCTTACAACAAAGACATCCGCTTACCATGACTACTTTCATATACACTGGTGTTACATATAGAGCCAACTTGGAGTAAAAAAAATTATGTGAAAGAATCTCACAATTATGAAAGTAGGATCATCGATCTATCTATTACTATACGCATTTGATCATCATTCTCTTTGTGTAATCTCAATGTGAGATTTAGCTGCACACATGGGGATTCAAACTCTTTCAGTTTTTTATATTTTTTATTTTTTTATTGTCATTTATATTAATGTTTATCATACAACTCAAATAACATGTTAGTTTCCTTCATTTATATTTATAACTTTTCATGAATTATATGAGTATGATTACTCTCTCTTTCTTTGTCTGTAGATGTGAACGTCGGCAACAAGAAAGCTTGCCACAAATGTAAGCAGAACTAGTCGTTTATGAGTAATACTCACCCATCGTACTTGGGGGAAGGGATGGATTCAAGTACTCGTTAATATTAATATATAGAAAATAAAATTGAATCCATATCTTGGCCTCTTGAGGCTATGGCGACCATTTTAACATTATATGCAATATGAAAATTAAAACTTTATTAAAGTTATTATTCTTTGTTATTTGTTTGTGATTTTTGTTTAATTCAAAAATGATAATCTCATGTTATTGCAAATACCAATGATATACTCATGTCTTCGGCGTTTCTTCATCAGCTCTGGGGGATCATCCTCTCTATCGTATAAACTCCTCTATATAGAGAGGATAACCATTGTATTATTATTATTTTAAAATTGATTATGGAATTCAATTTTTATTTAAATCCCATTTTAAGTTGATAGTAAAATGTCATTATTAATTCATGATTAATTTTGAAATTATTCTTTTATCATAATAGCAATATAGTAAGGACATTTTGAATATTTTATAGTAAATTATTTCAATCTCCCCTAAATTATTTTGAATTATACAACTGTCAGTATAACAAATGAAATAACTGATTCTGCCAATTGTAAATGCTGATGAATAGATGTAGATGCATTAGACGCAGATAATACTATTATCTGCCACGGCGAAGACACAGATGGTATGTCTATCTACATCTATAACATGGATGTCAATACTTCTCACCAATATTTTTAAATTTTTTTGCGTCTGAAATGCAAACACAAATAAATAGATGCATATCTAAATTGATATGTGTCTGAAAATCATACATAAATATAATTTATTTATTTTTGTTATTTCAATGTTAGCAATATGTAGACACTGGTACTTTATCTGCTGGCACATATGCTTCTTCTTCTTCTTTTTTTTAATAAATACTTGTACAATAAAAATTTTAATTCCAAAGTAAACTTTTATGAAAATATAATATTATTTAAAAAATAAGATAAATATGTAAAATATATTGGTATGACTGGTCGAAGGAATAAGTAACCATACCCCTGTAACCCTTAATGCACATGTACTGTGCCACTCTAACTTGTAGACACCTAATAGTTAAGAGTACTATAGTATTATGGAATAAAAATAAAATTCGGATCAGACTATTGAACATAAAACGATTACTAAAAATATTGGCAGTGATTCCTCGTAAATGGAACATGCCCATAATATATATAAACAACCTGTTTATAAAGTCAACATTAAATCATAATATCAGAAAATCCAGAGGAGCTCTGCTCCTAACAAAACATGAAATCACTATAATATTAAATATATATATATATATCTTTAACAATCATGCATAACACTTAAAGTGACAGCAAACGTCGTCCCTTACCTTCAAGTGTGTGATTTCGGAAATATGTCTTGCCATAGTAGAGTTAGCAGGTAGCTAATTCGGTCACGACCAATAGTGATTTCTTGGAAACTAGAAAAAAAAGGGCAACAAAGGAAGGAGTGAGACACAAGGACTCAATGAGCAAACCTATATACCTAAGGGTACCAGCATCACACAACACATATATTATAGCTTAAACTCTTATATAAATTTATTTATGCACATACGTAATTATAATTATCATACGATTACAATTCACTTAGTTCACAAATTTCAACATATGAAACAAATCATACAAAAACAATAACAATTAAACAATCAATTAAACAAACAAAGGACCAACGAGTAACTCAACCTCGTACAACATTCCCTCCACCGAGCATTTATGTACCTGCACAATAAATTAATTCTCCGTACACAATCCGTCCCACTGGAGCTGAGCACTCCATTTATTTTTAAAATAATTGTCAACATCAGAATAACTCATTTCAAATTCAAATATACCAAGGTGCACTTGGATTTTTAATTTCGAAAATAGAAACTATTTTTCAGAAAATTCTATTTTAGTTAGCCCTTATCAATCACACTCAATCTCAAACACCTATAACTCAATTAAATCACTGAAATAACTTATTTGCTTATTTCTCATTATAATGCATCAATTCCAATATACGTATAATTGCACATAATAATCTGGTAACCATAAGAACATAATTCACTCACAAGGCTTAAAGATGGGACTTGTCAGTTTGTTTAGCCTGCGAGAGTGTGAAAATATCCTCAACACGCTCTGGAGCTGAAAATCACCAATTAATATATTGCTTAGTTTAATTTTATTGTCACAGTTTTCTACTTAATAATTAAATAAATAACTCCTTGTTAATTAAACTTCAGAGGATTTATCGTTTACATACTTCAATTGAGAATCTACCAATATTTTATTTTATATTTCTAACTAAGCCTAAAATAATTTACAACAATTCCACCTAACTACTTCTTAACCCTAACCTAATCATGAATTTTACTTTCTTATGTCAATAATTACATGTAAATATCATACATATGTTCATTATTGTTAATTCTTAATTCATGATTTCACTAATTTATCAAGTTTTTTTTTACTAACATCCTAAACAAATATCTTCATTCTCACAATACCTAATTACCTTATATATATATACACATCAAGTTTAACAAAACTACCCTTAAACTACCCATACAACCCCACGGCTAGGACTTAAATTAGTCCTTTGGCCAAGCTTAACACACCCCCTACGGCATCCCCCTTTTGATTGCAACCTTCCAAGTTACATGTCTCAATTCTAGGAAATAAAATTCAAGAGTTTACACCTCATCAACTGCTGCCTGTACTCCACCACCTAAACCAAACTAACTCATCTCACATGCCTTCTTTTCTTCCACTGAAATCAGCCACAAAACAAAGAAAATAGGTTTTGTGGCTTGCCATCACCCACACAAAATAGGGCAGCAACAACTACCTTTCCTTCCCTTAATTTCACCAAACATCCATGCCAACATGGGACAAGTTTTAACAAGAAAATTGGAATCCAAAAGAATAAAACAGCGGCAATGATTCACTGCTAACCGGTGCCTAAGTAACTCAGTTTCAGCTCCTAATCTCCATTGTAACTTCGTTTTGTCCACAAAAAGGAAAAGAAAGACTTAAACTTGTTGCCCACGAGTTGCTAAGTTCACGGTTGGAAGAGAAAAGAAAGTTAAGGATGAAAAAAAATAAAAAATTAAAGTGAATGTAATAGGTAGAGCACAGCAAGGGCGTGAAAGAGAAGGAGGCACTAAGTCAGTCACCAAGGGTAATAAAAGACAAAGTTCATAAAATACTATAAACTAATGGCTTGACTTTGGTTTACTAGCTTGCGGTATGTATTAATTCACTTTAATATTAATCTTTATTCTTTATCTTCTTATCTATATATATATATATATATATATATACCAATTTCACCTATTAATATAACTATCATAGAACAAAATATAAATTCGATCAACCAATAAGGTGATAGATTTTAAATTCTAAGCTACATAAGCATTAAATCACCTCTATATCTATATATTTAATTACTATCTTATTTTGAACTTATGCTACTTAAATTTCATGATTTAATGTAATCATAATAATTTGTGTATAATATCCTAAAATATACCTTAGGTAATCGGGTTCTAACACTATCCTTGTTCTCTTATGAAGCACCAGATGAAGGTCCAATACCCTAAAATATATAAAATGAATAAGTTATAACTATCCTTTGATATACATACAAGTTCAAACAATAAGATAAGTTCAAATTCGCTTTGAAATGTAAACTTGTGTGCACAACATTCTAACTATAAAACCAAATTATATTCTACTTGTTACAATTTATATCAGTGAAATCGAGTTTTATATATAATGTGTGAATTTTAGTTATAAAATAATAAATAAGTAAACAAATTAATTAAATAATAATACAACGAAATATGTTATAATCCTATATTTTAGTATTTGTTTTACAATTTTGTATAATGTGTTGTTGTAAAGTAAATTAAGATAAAAGAATATTTGTATATATGAATATAAATATATGTACATGAAAATTAATTTACACCGTCTTATTGGTTAACTTGGAACTTGAAAGTAACATGTGTAATTTTATTGATGTGTGTAATATATATGAAAATATAAGAAGGAACTGGAAAACAATTTATATATATATCTACATATATATATATACATGAGATAAGATTAAATATGGATCATATCTTTGAGGCTTGACTTTGACCTTAGATTTTTTTTTTTTCCCCTCTTGTCTTTTCTCTCTTTCCTTTCATTTTTATTCCTTCCACCACCTTTGATTTTATTGTATTCCCTGCTTCCCGAAAGTTCCTTCTTATTGTTCTACCTTTGTCCTTTTTGGTTCAGTCCAAGAGAGCTTAGCTCCTGTTTTTTTCAACTAGCTCTTTCCTTTTCCTCCTTAGTCATTTGCCTTATTTTTCTCAATCCCAAGTTTCAACCATGTAGCAGTTGGTTGTTCCTTGTTGTCTATTTTTATTTTTATTTTCCTTTGTCTTTGCTAATGCGTTCTCCAAGTTCTACCATGCTTCCCTTCCTTTGTTATGCCGTTGTAACCAAGAAAGGAGTCTCAATTTTTAGCCCTGTATTTGCTCTTGTGCTAGCTGTGTACCTCTTGCTTGTTGAAGCTGAAGCTTGGAGAGATCTAACAGGTGGCCAACGAATTGCCTTGATGCTATCCTGTTTCAACTCATGTAGCAGTTGTCCAAGCCCTGTAGCTCTTGTCCTAGTTGAAATAGCCCATCCTTCCCTTGCCTTAAATCGTCTACTGCATGTGATAGCCAAAGGCAACAGTAGCTACACGTAAGTAGTGAGTTTAGGTAGTTTATTCTATCTTTAAAACTTAAATTTAATTTGTAATCTTGAAGCTTTAGCTTGATCTTCTCTCTTGTAGTGAGAATTGAATATAAGAGGTAGTTAATTGTGAATAAAAGTGTAGGAAACAAGTAAAACAATAGCAATTTTATGATATTGAAGAGGGAAGTTAGAAAGTTAATGATGTTGGTGATAAGAATATATAGCTTCAGTTCTAATTAATTTTAAGTAATGAATTTGATTTGAATTTAACACTTGAAATATAACAAAAGTGAGGATTTATGAATTTATGTTAATTTCTTGGTTTAGATATATACATGTATACATATACATGAACTAGAAGAAATCATGCCTATAAGATATTTGATAGAATGATTAGAAGAAACTTAATGTTAGTAGGAGTTGAAGTATATAAGCTTTATTAGTTAAATAATTAATTGAGCGATTAATGGAATGAATTTAACTCTAAAAGCTTATGTTTGGGAATTTAAATAAAGTCCATGAATAAGAGTAAAGAGTTGTTGGTTAAGGTTGTAATCTAAGGATTAAGGAAGTTGAGTAGTAGGTATGAACAAAGGATGTTTAGTTGAGGTTGAAGTGTTGTGAATGTGAGTTAAGTGGTTATTGAGAGGATGCAAAGTCAGATTTGATAAGTTAGGGAAATCTGGTGGTTCGGGTGTCTTATGGACTTAATTAGTTTAAGGGGTTCTAGAGATAAAGTGTAGCTTATGGTCTTCGGATGATATTTGAAAACTTTTGTGAACTAATTCCAGGTATATTAATTGTTAAAGCTGTTAGGACTACAACTATGTTCAGTGCAAGATTTTTTGGTGAGATTCAGTTAGTTCAGAGGACTTTGTCGGGGGTTGTGATTTGAATTAGCTTAGTACTTCTGAATAATAATTGTTCCTAACATATTAAGGGATCATTATGGAGATTTCAGGTTTTAATTTCATATTATGTGTATTTTGGAGGTGTTGAAGTCATTATTGTGATTTTCGGGTCCTGATTGTACCTATTTTGATGTTACTAATGTTAGGGGGATCTTAAAAGATGATTGAGGAGTAGCGCGATGAATATTAATTATTCCTCACATTTGATAAACTAGATTGGAAAGTTTTATAATTTAATTACCAAGTATGAGAATTTTATAAGCATTAGAATTCGATTCTGACAACTAGAAATTGTATGTGTCATGTTTGTGTTTATGTGGGAGAATTGAGTGGGTTTAAGACTGATTTTAGGTGAAGTTTCTAAATAAGAAAGATAGCTAACTTCCTAAAAATAATATTTGAACTTGTTTGTGTTGAAATTGGTTAAATAAGTAAGTTAAAATCAAATAGATTTCCAAAGTGGTTATGCAAATGTCTAAGGGGGTTTAATTTTAAGTATATGCATGGAATTTAGTATCTATAAATTTTTCATAATTAAAAGGATTAGAACCTATAAAATTGACAAACTAAGTAATACTGAAAAAATTTAATTGCAGTCTCGAAACTTGTGGTTAAGCCAACAATGATTGTGAACACAAGAAGGAGGGACGAGTAAAATTGGTAAACAGTTAATGGATAAGTGCTAATATATGTATTTGTTATGTGTACATAAATGAATATATTTATATGGAAGTATAAGCATTTGTAGTGTTTCATTGAGTTATTTGAATTATGCTTAACTTGTGATTTTGTGTGTGTTTGATAAGGGCTAATAAAAATGTTTTTCTTTACGAAATGATTTTTACTTCTGAAGTAGAATCTGGGTGCACCTAGGATATTCTGATTTGATATATGATTTAAAAGGATTGATACTCAGGCTCAATGGGATAGATTGTGTATGGAAAATAAATTTGGTGTGCGGGTGCAAAAACTACCATGTGGGAGGATATATGTTATGCTTGTACTATTGAATTAACATATAAAACATGACTACATAAGATTATTTAATTTATATGTGTTCATTATGCTTTGGTTGATACTAGTAACCTTTGGATATATTTTTTACTCACCAAGTCTGTAGGACATACCACCCTCCTGTTGATTTTTTTAGTAATAGGATTTCTGTACACATCATGGAAGAGTTCTGACTTTTCGATAGCTTAAGACAAGGTATGGATCTCATACGTGAAGCCAAAGGATGGTAGTTTGCAATCACAATAAGGTTATGAGTCATCATATTTTGTTTTGTGTGGTAGTCTATTTGTTATTATTTATGATATAGCTAGAGCGAAGCTCCCCTGTGTATACTATAGTCATTGTGGTCTGGTTGTATGTAAGTAGGATTATATTTTTGTATTTTTAGGGCATGTTCTAGTTTACAAGGAATCTCTGTTACAATTTTTATTAAGTTGTTATACATTTCAGCAAATAAACATTTGTAGTTAACTTGTGTTTTCTAAAATTGACGTTTATGATTTAGTCAAAAGTTGTATATGTTTTTTTTTTTGTCTTGAAGTCAGGGTTACTGAGGTTTGGTTACCCATTCTTCAAGCAAGTTATACCTCCTTGTGGTGTGTGACACCATTTGTTTATACGAGTCTTATTCACCCTCACAAACGTGATGGTACTTCCGGAACTCCAAATGGACGTGTCTTTGATGGTTTTTACCTCCCCCCAGTCCACTTGTTATAACCCTGATAATGAAAATTTGAGTTTTATGTGTAAGGTATTAATTTGCGTTGTCAAATAAATAAATTAATTAAATGACAGTATAATTAAACATGTTATAACTTGATATTTTAATATAAAATTTTAAAATGTTGTGTATTTATTATCAGTAGAGCAAATAACATTATGACCAAGTGAATTCAAGTAAGTGAGTAATTAATATATAGGCGTAAATAAATCAAGATTTAATATCCATCACAAGCAAATTAAATAAGTAAACAATACAAGTAATACATGTGTGTATATATATATATATACACAATTTTGAATAAATTTGAACCACACATTTAATATATATATATAACAAGAATTTATATACACTACATGTTAAGATTAAATCTCTACCACATGTTCTATTTTATGAGCTTTACTTTACTTTATGTAATTTTAATGATAAATAAAATTTATGTAATTAACACCACGAATTAGAAAACAACAAATTCAATATATATATACATATAAGTAAATTTAATTTACACAACATGTGTAAAAAGTTGACTCTACATTTAATCAATTATAATATTTTATTCTATTTTTCTTTCTTTTTCCTGTTTTATCCTACTTTTCTACCCTTGCTAACCAACTTTGATGTTGTTTTTCCTGGAAGTTGCTCGGTCCAAACCAACTTCAACTTTTATTTTTTTCTTTTCTTTTCCTTCCTTCACGAAAATTCTAGTTCTTTCTCCTTCTTCCTTCACGCTGCCAAGGCATCATCTTGCTAGAACCACAGTTTGGCTTTTCCTTGATTTGGGTATGGTCATTCTCTCACTTGGAGCATCCATAACTCTTCATCTTGGCCAATTTTTTTCCCTCTCCTGAAGTATCTTTCTTGTCCTTCTCCTTTGTTTTGGTTTTGGTAGTATGAAGCTTGTAGCTAAGAAATTACAACTAGGTAGCACTTAGTTGGTTCCTTGTCGTGAGTTAGGTCCTTGCCTAAGACATGATGATTCATTCCTCTGCTTTCTATGCCAAGTAGTTGCCTTGCTTAGCTCTTGGTTCAACATTGTGAGAAGCTGCCAATCCCTACCTTGTTTGGGGATCTACAATAGCCGAGTGTTATGCTTGCCTTGTAGTTAATTTCCATGTTATGCAGTAAATAGTGTGTGTGGGAGTGAGTTTGGGACAGACCTTGTATCAGTCAACCCCTGTCCTGCCTCTGCCTTGTGGCTCTTCCCTTTCTATAGCCAAGTCAAGATGCAAATGTGAGTTAGTTAGCCCTGGCTATTTGTCTTGCACAATGGACTGTATTTCCCTTCCTCCTCTTGCAATAGGTCATCAACTTCTTAAGATCATCATTCCTTGTTCAGCCTGTGAGTGGAGTCTAGGAGGGTAGCAAGTCTCCTCCTTGGTTATGGTAGTTCCTCTAACTCAATACTTTTAATGTATTGGTAATTTAATAAGTTAGGCCTATGAATTTAAGAGTTGTGTTGAAATTGCGAGATTTAAGTTTTATTATCATAATTGATGATTTCAATGTCAAGTTAGTATTTTGAATTATGTTGAGTTAGGGGAAAAGGGAAGTTTTGATTATAAAAGATTGATGGAATAAGTGAGTAAAATAAAAACTTGTGTTGAATTGTATAGGTATGTACATACCTATACATACATATGCATAGGAAGGAATGAGATGCTCTCAAGGTATTTGTTAAAAAGTCTCAAAGAAATTAGTATAGCATAATGAATGAAAGTTAGTTTACTTCAATTCGTAGGAGGTTAAATATTATTTGAGTTAGGAAAAAAAAAATTCATGAACTAGAGTAGAGGATGGAATGACTAATGTTGTGAGTGAAGTAATTAACTAAAATGAGTCAAGGGTTTGATCATAAAGGGTGGTTAGTGTAAGTAGATGATAGAAATGTGAGTTGAGTGGTAATTGAAAAGGATGCAGGGAACAGAATTTAGATGTTATAGGAATCTTGTGTTTCAGGATATTTTTGATGCTGAATTAAATTAAGAGTTCAAAAGCAAAAGTGTATCTTAGGATCTTGAGAGGTTGTCTACAAAATTTCATAGCTTGGTTCCAAATATGTTGTGAGTTATAGCTGTTAAACTCTGGCTAGGTCAGGCAGGATTCGTAGTGCCCTATTTTTAGTTCATGTAAGAAATTGAATGGGTTCAATACTGATTTTGGGAAAAGTTTCTAAACAATAAAGATATATATACTTGTCCTACTAATAAACACAATAAACAAAATTGGATTTTGTTTTTCCTAGAAAAATTTATGTTCAATTAATTAAAGTAAGGTCTAAAGTTGTCAAAATCCTGTTTGTTACAGAATTTGATTCAACTTCAAACAATAAACTGTATTGATATAAAAATCTAAAAATTACAAATGATCTACCATTATAAAGCTACATGTGTCTAGTATTTTATAAATTTTACAAAACTGGATTCGAACTTTCCTAGAGAAAGATATAACCGTTAAAGTAGGACACTGATCCAAACCTCAAGTTTGGGCAGTCTTAACATCTCTAACTCACTAGGTGCTTTTTATCTTTTCTAATAGTTTCTTCTACCCTATGCATTGTCAAGACATTTAAAATATCTCTTCATGATTGACCTTATCACATAAAGTATAATTCATATTAATTTACATGTAATAGCTTAATGAAAAACTTTCATAAAGAAACTTATACAAGTTGAGATATAAGCTTAGTAATTAAGAGATTATAATAATAATGTTCATGAACTAAGTATTATTTGGAATTATGAATTTCAGTTTCGGATTCTAATATAGACCTGACAAGACCCGTGAACGCAAGTGTGAGTGACGAGTGGATCGGTTACAGGTCAATGGTTAATTGCTGCCTTTATGGTCTAGATTAGTATGTGTAATTATATGTTTATTTGAATATATGTGATATAGGGAAAATAAGCAATTAGAGTATTTAAGTAATTTATTTAAATTATGTTTGTTTGACATTGGTTGTGGTTGATAAGGGCCTAATAAAGTGAGATTTTTTTTTTTTTTTAATGAAAGTGAATTTTTATCTTTGAAATTGAAGATCCAACTATACCTAGGATTTCCTAATTTAAAATCATAAGAAAATTTTGGTTCTGATAATTTTTTTTTTTTAAATTGAGTGCTCAGCCCGGTGGGATGGATTGTGTATAGAGATCAATTTGTTGTGCTGGCACGTAAATGCCCAGTAGAGGATGATAATGTTGTGTGGGGCTAGGTCACTCGTTGGCCCTTTGATTTCTTTTTATGATATTATTGCTCTAATTTAAATTGTGATCATGTGTATCATATAAAGTGTGAATTTGTGCAAGTTACCACGTACACATGTCATGTGAAATGTTACATGAACGATATTACATGATGTTACTATCTATGTGTTACCTACTTGTATTGTGTGATGCTAGTACCCTATGGGTACGATTTTCCACTCACGAAGTCCTTAGGACTCACCCCTTTTCATGGATTTTTTTTAGTGACAGAAGTTTGGTGTATGGCGTCGTCGAGTTTAGGACTTGCCAAATAAGTGTGGCACAATAATTTTAGGATCTCAGACTTGTAGTTAAGGATGGAAGTTTGCAGTCACATTAGAACTGTGGAGGTCAAATTTGGTATGATGAAATATTCTAGTATTTGTCTTGTTGAAGATTTGAAAGGAGCTGAGCTCCTTATTATCTTTGTGTTGTGTTGCGTAAGAAAAAGAGTCTACAGGATTGTATTTTAAGGCACGTTCCTTAGTGCAAGAAACCTCTGCCAATTTGTTTCAGTCAATAAACTTTGAATGTTAAATTTTGTGTTTATGAATTCTTGGTTTTGTTTTGATTGGTTGGTCAAGCATTATAGTCGATCCTATATTTGGTGAGTCAATGTTACGGAGGTTTGGTTACCATTCCTCCGGCCGATCATGCCTCTATGAAAGATGTGACACCACTTTTCAAAGGTTTTGCATTGAATTGCAAACTTTTGCAATGAATTGCAAACTTTTGCAAAATATCTTAACCATTGATCCAAATTTTATTTCATTTATTACTACAAGTTTTAATCGTCCACACGACATACCGGTACTTCCAAAATGCCAACCAAACGTTTATTTGATGGTTTTGCCCCTAAAAGCCCACTTTTCAAAGGTTGTGCTTTGAATTGTAAACTTTTTCCCAACATCTTAATTGATGATTCCAAATTCTATTCCGTTTGTTACTATGTATCGGTACTCTCGCAATGCCTAACAGATATGTCTTTGATGGTTTTGCCCCCCAAAGTCGACTTTTCAAATATTTTGCTTTCAAAGGAAAATTTTTACACAATAGCCTAAACGTTGATCTAAATTCTATTTTGTTTCTTCATACGAGTTTTATTCATTCCTCACAGATGTGTCAATACTCTTGAAACGCCGAACAGACATGTCTTTTACGATTTTGCCCCTTGAAACCCACTTTTCAAAAAAATTTATTTGAAATCCAAACTTTTGCATAACAACATAACCTTAGATCCAAATTGTATATTTCTACAAGTTTTATTCATTCCCATAAACGTGCCGATACTCCCAGCATAACCCTTAATTCGACATGTATTTGACAATTTTTTTTTTCCTTAAAGCCCACTTTGTAAAGGTTTTTAATAAACAAAAAGACATATTGATTTACACAAGTATATAAATTAATAAATTGGAATTTAAAAAGATATGTACGTCAAATGGATGAGATGGTGGTGTCTAAGGCAATTGCATCAAAGACAGTGGTTGAACCTCAACTTTCTCATGTTCTCTCCTAATAAGTTCTTGCAACAACAAAACCATCTTTGGTGTCAATTTAGGTGTTGGTAATACGTTAGATGTCCCTATGCTATCAACTGTGTTCGACCCAACTTCTTCAAGAACTTGTTAAGAGTAGATGCAACCACCAAAGTAGTAGAAGTACCCATTCTTCTTGTCGTCTGCCAGCTTCATGAACAAAGCACCTCCATCTTTGTAGCTTTAATTTTCCTACAAATGAACGTGAGTTAACTTGCAATTAATCAAACATGTAAATAATTCAAGTAAAGTAGTAATGGAAAACTTAAAAAAAATTGAACCAACAATGAAATTTTTTAACTTTGTGTCAACTGAATTCACATTTCCTCTTGTGAGTGCGATCGAATATTCTCTATTACCTTTGGTTTTTGACCCAATTCTCTCTCATATATGAAGAACATAAGACAATATTAGCCGAAAATTAATACAAAGCTCTAACTAAATGAAATTAAATAAATTATGAATTACCAGTCACTTCTCATGAACAACTGTATTAACAGAGCTAGAAGCATGTTGTACAAGCTTGCCACTCGCTCTCCTATTCTTTGACATTGTCCTCGATCGCCTTTGGAACGCATGGCTCACCCACTTCATCACACAACATTTTCCATTAACCCCATGGAATCTAAGATATTAGGGGACAGAGCTTTCTCTGATAGGGTGTTTCAAGCCTAAAGCGTTACTGCATGGCAAATAATAAGACAATTAATGATCAGTACTATTTTAACAACATAATCAGGTGAAATTAAAATGGTTGGATTAAGATAATAATGGTTGGTGTATGTTCATTTTTATATTTTTTGTACTTTATATTGTTTATGTATAATGTTAGTTTTTTTTATTTTATTTTTATTTCAAGAACATGTATCTATTTCGGCTAGTCAGCAAAATGACTTTAATCCCGATCTAAATGACACCAATTTCAATGAGTAGTGATTGTTGAAAGTTTAAGAATTAACTTTTTGTTTTGTATTTTAACTTTAACAATGTTTTGAAACTTAACTTTATGTTAGGAGATGTTTTGGATATTGTTAGAATATTTATATTTTGGACCAATGCTAATGAGATGTTTTAGATAATGTTGTCAATTTTGAGTTTTTGGCCAATATTATATGTTTGCATAAATTTATTTTGTAAAATGTATGATTTTTACATGTTTAATTAGGAATAAAATATAATCGGTCGAAAATATTGAAACAAATATAACATAGACGAAATATTATTATCTAATTCTGTCTCAAATAATACAAAATAGCATTAGGAGCTTCTTCTTTTTTCATTTTAAGAGACAGAAGCTCCATCTCATAAAATTAACAACTGAGTCAGATATCTTTCACAATAGAGACGACCATTCTATCTTTGATAATATTGCCACGTGGCAGTGGATTATTAGAAATAGAGGAATTCTAAATTAACTAAAACTTATTAGAGATGGCATTTTTCTATGACAAACATTTGTTGTCTCCAAAAAGTTTCAGTGACAATGGCTATTGAGATAGACACTTCAAAAACTGATGTCTGTATAGAATTTGGTACTATCCTGTCTCTGATGCCTTGTTTTCTTGTAGTGGTTCTGACCTTATCTACTTGTACTTTGCAAACTTGGTAAAGGTTGAAAATGCAATGGAAAGCCTAGTTTAGGGAAGACCATTACAATTTTTAAAGTCATTCTAAATGATCCTTTTAGTGTAACTCTTCATGGACAAGAAACTGAAGTTGAACCTACATTTATGACGGATCTAGCATACCCTACTGATAAAAACATTTCATGACAATAATGCATTTAAAATAGAACATGAAGTGTACCACTCGTTTATCACAAACAACATTAATCCCAGAGTAACCAACCTTACAACTATCTCTGCCAACATTGTTCCCAGAGTCACCAGTGTAACATCCGCTAAATTAATACCTAAGTTAATTATAGGATGAGTAATTATCTTAAAGGCTAAATAGGATTTAAAATTTAGTATCAAGATCATACATATTATTCCATGTATAAGAATAGTACAAATGCGTATAAATTACGTATAAAAATAAGTATAGGGATACGTATTAGTATAGGAATAGTATATATGTATAAAAATAAATATAAATACATGTACCTATATATATATATATATACACGTATATACGTGTAGGGGAAAAATATATGTGCATGAATAGAAAGACATAGACAAGTGTAGGCATTAGGAACAAGAATGGAAAAATATTACATGGTGGTGTTGGAAGAAGAAGGGAAAATAATAAAATATAGGCTACTTGCTAGAAAAGAAAATGTGATAAATTAGGTGTAAGAAGAAGATTAAATGTGGCAATTTCTAATAAATGAAGGGGTCGATGTGTAAGGAAGAGAATAAGTGTGGCAATTTATAATTAATGAGGGGACTTAGGTGTAAGAAGAAGAATTAGTATGGCAATTCGCAATTAATGAAGGAGCTTTGTTAGAAGGAGGAAAAAATGTGGAAAGGTTGAAATAATTAAGGGGGCATGTGGAAGAAAGTTAGGACAAAAGGTGGAAAGTAATAAGTAACATAGAAAGGTGGCAAGACAAGTGGAAAACAAGGAGAGCATTAAGTGCCCATGAAATGATTAAGTAGGACGTGTAAGGATTTAAGGAAACAAGGTGTACATAAAATTATTATAGTGGATATGTGTAGAGATTTAAGAAAACGAGGTGTACATGTAATGATTAACAAGACATGTGTAGAAATTTAAGGTAACTAGGTGTCTTACTAATGATGAAAGAATCTAAACTAGGAAATAAGAGGAAAACAAGTGTTAGGAAGAAAATGTTACATGTTAATTTAGAGAATGACAAATGGAAGGCTGTAATTTTAGAGAAATTAAAGGGTAAAATAAGAAACAAAACTTTCTCCTAAATCCTCACCTTGGCCGTTCAGTATAAATAGGAAGGGAAGGTGACTGGAAATGCATAGACAAGGTAAAAGTGCACTAAAGTGAGAGAAAAAGTGAGAAAGCAAAGAAAGTTAGAGAAAAATGAGAAATTAAAGGAAGGAAAGGGCAAATCGAAAACTAGGAGGAAGAAAAGGAGGACCATGAACTAGGCAGAAAGAAAAGGAAAACCGTGAGCTAGGAGAAAGTAGAAGGAAACTGAGAAGGAGAAGGAAAACAAGAAAAGGAAACAAAAACTAAGTTCACTAGGCAAGTATTCATGCATTCATTTGTTTTATTTTATCTTCACTTTGAAAATATATCTCCTTGTTACTCTTATACTCTTCCTATATGTGAAAGCATGCATGAATACCTTTGAAAAACTTAAAGGAAAATGAGGAAAAGGATAAATTGTTCTAGTAACTTGTCTTGAGTTCATGTTAGCCAAAGTTCATCAAAGTATCCCAAAGGAAGGATGCTCAAACCTTAGTATGAATCATACTATCAAAAAGCAGTGCCATGTATACGAGAGGTTAGTATCTATGGTACATCGAAGTCCTTGTAAGGCAACCTCAGGTTTACATGAACCGTTCAAGAAGGTTACTAGGGAGTGAAAATGAGGAAAAAGGATTAATTTTGCATTGAATATTCCTATATTTTAAAATTGCCATCAAGAATCCTTCATTGCTTATATATGAATGTTTATTGAGGTTCAACTCACTTTTTTTCATCTTGATGTGCAGATTAAGTAATGCCATGTAGGTGTATCGTTCTCCCTTGGATGAATGCATGGTCTATGTAACGGGAAAAGATGGCAAGTAGTGGACTATTGGTACCAAGGAAGTGAATTTTGGTATAATGGTTGTGGGGTTTAGGCATAAAAATGGACAATTTTTTTTATGTCCTTAATATATAAATATGTAATTAGAGTTTGTAGACTTAGTGTTTAAGAGGTAAACTAGTAAAACAGGGTTGCTTTTGTATAAAGTTATAGTTATGTTCTTAACAAGTTTACTTAGTAACTTTCAAAGGAAACCTAGTATTACTAAAATTTGCTCTTGTATAAATAATAGCTTGCAAATTGTGTCTCTAGAATATTAATTCACAAGTTACATTTCTTAAATAAATCTTAGTTAATTGAAGATTAAATAAATAGAGTAGCATGGACTTAAAGTCAATTGGAGGAAAAGATAAAATTTAAAACGAGAAATATAAGATCACTAATCATGGTCATATGGTATGAAATGAAATAAGAAGAATGTCCAAGAAAAATTATACAAGTATCACCATAGGAAGGAACTAAAGATATAGAAAATAAAAGTAACAAAGGTATTACCGATTAAATTGGCTTAAGAGTTTATTAGTAGTTAAGTATAGGATTAAGGAAGGAGGGTGTTACAAAAAACCCTTTCCAGCATCATTATCAACAAGATGCTAGGCATTACAAGGAGAAAGAACTTGGTGCTCTACTACTCAAGGTAACTTTTCAAAGTGCTTAGGCATTTTGGAGTGGAATTAAAGGCTGGCATAGAAGCCACCCTCTCAACTTTTGATTTTTTGTCATGCAAACATTAAGAGGATATTCTCAAAATGCGGACATGAGTTGGGTCAAGAAGGAACCCATTGATGCTCCTCCCAGACCCTATGTTCCAAAAGCTCCAAATCCTCCTTTGTTGGCTCCACCAAACAATTTTATTGTCTCTATCAGTGAATCCTCTACGATTTCAACTCTTTCATCTCCTCACCAGCAGGAAGTTGAATTCTTTTCTCCTTCTCCTTCCTCAAAATTGGAGCTCCAATAAGAGTAACTCCAAAAGCAGCTCCAGCCTACAATTTGTACCCTTCTAACTCCAACTACTCCTGCACTTCCTAAAGAGAGCATCTCTACTCCTACTCTTATAGTTCATGCTCTAGTTGCTCATGATAAACAAGACAAGCCTCCTCACGAGCAAGAAGTTGAATCCTCTTCTCCTCCACCTTCCTTAAAATTGGAGCTCCATCAAGACCAATAAGAACAGCACCAAAAGCAGCTCCAGCCTATAACTGATACCTTTCTAGCTCAAGATGCTCCTATAGTTCCTAAAGAAAGCACCTCTACTCCTACTCTTATAGTTCATGCTCTAGTTGCTCATAATTTTCTCTTAACTGCTGATGACAATCACTGCATCTAAACTATAAAATGTGCATCTTCCTTTTCATTTAAAAGACATGTGAGATGTGATGGACCTCTTAAAATATTTCTTGAGGACCATGCCAAAAAGAAGGAAATTCAATTTCTAATAAATATGCAAACTGCTCATCAGACGGACAAATGAGAGAAGGATGCATCAAAGCAAGAATATAGAGACTCTAGCTACAAGGGCTTACCTCATCCACTGAGATAAGAAGGCCAACACTTCTTCTTGATGAACAAGCCACTCTGAAAGAGAGAGTTAATGAGTTATACTCTTCCAAGCTTGTTGTAGTTACTGTTCCTTCCACTAGTGTAAGGCCTTATGTTGTATTCAAGGATCCTATTATGCCTCAGCATCCCAAGAAATCTAGTATTACTAAAGGCAAAATAAAATGCTAACTTCCAGTAGCTCCAGCCTTAATTAGCAAGAGAAAATCAAGACAAACTCAGATGATTTTCCAAAGTTCCTAAGATCAAGTGCTTGACTTCATTTCTAATCTTCAAGTTGATATGTAAATCTTTGAAGACTCAAATCATTAAGCATGACAAGGCATGAGAGATCAGCTAGAAGTGCTGCCACTGGTAATTTGTACATGGAAATCTTCTACAGATGCAACCATTTCTTTGGCCCCTTCCTCTGAGTTACACCATCTTGTAACTAAACGGCAAACAATTATAAGACAACTGCAGTTTCTAAGAGATACAATCAAGGACCTTGTAGACAAATCAATATAGAGCTCCCATGCATTTCATATCATATTTTTGTTATTTTGATTTTCTTGTATTGTCAATATTTATACAATTATATAGTATTATTCCCTTCTTGTCATTAACTATTATTCTACTATGTTGATTCTCTCTTTGCCCTGTTGATTCACATTTTGCATGATCACAAAAAAGGGTCAGAAAAACAAAAATTAACTATTTATCGAAGGGAAGTAGACTATGAACTAGTTAAAGGGGAAGAAGAACTTGAACTTTAAATTGAGCTTATACTCAAGGGGAGCTTAAAATGTTAAAACTTCTTATTTGCTAATCAATCAAAATAGGGGAATTGTTGGATTAAACAAGAAGCTAATCTAAAACATTTTAATTTAATCTAAATTTTGTCCTAAGTTTAGATTAATTATAAACTGATTTTTACATTTTTGTGCGAATTGTATGTACACTTGAAGAATGACACCTTGAGGCTATTCAATATGTGCTTCTTTAACTAGCTATTTGTTCAAAACTAAACAATAGCATTTCAATTAAAGGTCATACCCAACTGAACTCTAAAGAAGTAAACATCTTTTTAGTTGAAGATTTATTATTCCAGCTGTTATAAGTTTTGTAGTTGAATGACTAAGCGCAACATTTCATTAAAGTTGAATGTAGTTATCAAGAGTTGTTAATTAAGAGCTGAAAATAGAAGAACTATTATTTGAATTGCTAAAACTTCATGAGTTATTTGTTCCAAAGCACTGTTTCATTAAACATACAATTGCTCCTCGAGGCAAAAAATGTTAACTAAAGAGCTGAAGCTTCAAGAGTTGTTCTGCTTCAAATGCACCATTTTATTAAATAAAAAGCTGCTCCTCAAGGCAAGAGTTGATAACTAAGAGCTGTATTGAATATACCAAATACATCCTTCCTTAATTCTAAGTGCCGAGTTACAAGAGGTGAAGACATGAGAGCTAATCTTTTTTGAAGAGTTGAAGATTAGAGATGAACAAATCTGAAAAGCAGAAGACAAGACAGCTAAACATTTCTAAAGAGCTAAAATCAAAAAAGCTAATCTGTCAGATCTGTCCCAACAGCTGATCTTTCAGAGACATTAGTCCTTTTGCTCTTAAGTGCATATGAAGCCAATCTTTTTATACCTTCCTAGCACAATAGTACTCAAGGTGGTGTACTATCCTTTGTATAAGATGAAGAACACACCTCTCTCTCGAAAGCATAAGAAATAACGGCACTAGAGCATATAAAATTATTGCTGAGTTGCTTCTTGTCTCTCTCCAGTTAGAGTTTAAAAACTTACCCATTCTTTTTAATTCATGAATATATTATATATATTATTTTATTTTTTTTCGAATGATGTTACATTTATATGTAAGACTAACATTCTTAAACATTGACAAGACAAAGAGAAAGTTATACGGATAAAAAGATATTGAGATCTTTTAAGTTTTTAACCATGATGAAGTTGAAGGGAAGAAAATTAGAGAGCTTGTTAAATGTACAAGAGGAAGATGACGATAAGTTTGAATTAAGGGAAGACAATGATGTTTAATTAGTATTTTTATTTAGTAAATAAATATTGAACTCGAAATTGAAAGTATTTATGCTTTGATTAGTTATCTAATAGTATGATTAGTTTTGATTTTAGTTTACTTAGAACTTGGAGTATTTTTTTACTTTCTTTTCCACCCAATGACATATAATCATTCATTATGATAATAATATCTGGTTTTTTTACTTTCTTTTCCACCCAATGACATATAATCATTCATTATGATAATAATATCTGGTAAAAGAAGCAAAGGATTTATCTACCAATCCCTTTAGGGGAATTATTATGATAATAAATATCAAAATTTTATATCATTTATTATAAGAGTTAACTACAAAATTATCTAATATTTTTTTAATATTGTTGCTAATGAAATGTGCACAAAACACTTGTTTGTCAAACTCAAATATAATACAATATGTTATCTGATTTTTACATTTATACATGTTTCATATAATCTCATCTTTCTCCCTGTATGTAGATGTCAATTATTCTTTCATACTACCAATTATACCACTGATTCAAATTCAACTTACAGTTTTTTGTTGTATTCCTAAGCATGAAATAAAATAGATTAAAAAATGAATAAACGCTCAAATGTTGACTGTCAAAATAACTTCAATATTGAATCTTACAATCTGATTCATGATTCACAATTCTCCAAATAATGGTTTCAATTCTCAATTTGAATGATAAAATCTTTTAAGTTTTTTTGGCAGATAAAATTTTAATATAATAAAAACATGATTTATTTGAACAGTATATGATTAAGTGTGGAGAAAAAGTGTATATACTACGTGAGAAAAATAAAAAATTGAATTAAATATATTTTTGGGAGAACTTTTCCTATCTCACTCACAAGGATCTAAATCGACCCAGCAACATACTACTTACTACTATAAAAGATGAAAATCTATTGAAGATATTCGAACAAAGAAACATCCTTTGATGTATTCCAGGTCTCATAAGAATTTACATAATATATGACGTATCGTGTCACGCATGATTGTGAAAAAAAAAAAATCACAATCACATTAGCAGCGCATTAATTCAGAGATAATTGTGCAGGAAAAAAGAAAACAATGGGTAATCATGTAGACAACTACCAATCACGTTATGATTGTGTACCATAATCTATTTCCCTTCTATTGGTTGACTCTGACTTAGCTTTTTTTGTAAGATTCTCTGCTGGTGCTCAAAGGAAAAGAACTTGCCTATTCCATATGTCATGAGCTATCAGGGGAAAGGGGAAGAAAAAGAGAGGCTTATCAGTAATGAATTATACAACATTTGATGTCTGTCTATACATGTCTGCCCACTAGTTAGAAATAGTTGTAATTGATACCATGACAGTGGATTATGAACAAATAACTATCAATCTGTCAAGTAGACCACTCATAACAACAAATAAAATAGGACACGGACCACTCATAACAACAAATAAAATAGGACACGGGAAAGCATCTTCTAATGGCATTTCAATACAGCACCAGGAGAACTTGGTTTAAGAAACAGTGATAAAGAGGATAAATTATCTGGGTTAAGAAACCTGCAAGGCTCTGACTCGTGCAGTCAGTTCCCTAACTTGGCTCCTCAAACGCTCAGGATTGCAAAAGAAATCAACAAACACTCTCCTTTGAAGTCCAATTTCTTGTGAATGATGCTTAACAATCTGAAAGCCACAAATAGAAAAGGAAATTTTAAATATAACAAGTCGTCACATCATAAACAGGTTAGCATCAGTCTCCACAAAATTTCAGAGCTTGTCTACCAAATTGTATACACCATTGGAGAAATTCCTGAAGCCTCGGAGAGTCAAGAGCATAAACTCCAAGGCAGACCAATTTGCAGTAGCTAGCTAAGGTGAGTATTTTTCTTTCCCTTTAAATTAAACCCAAATGAAAACTAGTTTTCTTCACATCATACCTACAATTTATGGGTTGACAAGCATATCTATGCGTAACTAACATGAGCATGCACAATTGTATTGGTAAAAGAAAACAAAAAGTTAGGATCGATTGTACTTAAATCCCCATGAACTACCATGCCATTTGTATCTTCAAATTAGACACAAAACCCCCTTATTTGAGATGCAATTGGTCAATAACCCTGAATCATCCAAATCAGGGGTTAAGTCTTACGGTTCAAGCAACATGTGCAAACCCCATGACAATTGACATACCAAAAATACTAAAATACCCCTATTATAATACCCCATCCCCTTTCTTCATCTGCTAATAAGATTAAAAAAATTACCCGTAATCAGCTCAAACAGCACATTTAACAAAATCCAACTCAAACTATCCATTGTTCACAAAGACTCCTGCTCAAGTAACCACCATTCTGGTACATGAATTTTTCCCACCAAAATTGCATATCTTCAACTCAATTCTGATCAATTAAGATACATGAGCTTACATTCACATGGACTATCAGCAAACTGCAATAATCGTGGAGCAAAGCCCAGCCTCATGCTAGCCCAAGTGCAATGTCCTGGTGTTACCTAAAGTTTGTCATTTGACACACTAAAATTTTTTCCTTCTCTATACCAAATCCAATGAGGGACCAATTATTTTTTTTACTAAATCTACCCAAGCTCATTATTTTTGTTACAAATTGGTTTTTATCAAAATTTCAGAATCCTATATTTCTCTCTCCAAGCAAGAGTTAAGGGGTCCTGCATATGCAGAGGTAAAAAAGGAAAGAGACTATCAAAATTAAAAAATGGCAGTTTAGTCTTTCTAATAGTCCAGCAGTCATGTGATTTGCACGTGTTCCTTGAACCTTTAGACCGGGGAGCTATTGACCAATTGTATCTTAAATAAGGGGGAATTTTGCCTAATTTGATAAGATTGTGGAGGGTATTTACAAATGGCATGATCATTGGGGTTAAAGGCAATTGATCCAAAAGTTATTTTTTTTCCAGTTCAGTAGGCATCATAAGAGTTACACTGTTACATTACTTAACTAATTGCCCATAATTTGTTACTTCCAAAGTTCAATAATCAATCTCCAATAACCAAATAACTTCCTAGAATTAATTAACCAAACCAGATAATTAATTCGACAACCACATTGACTACATATATGGACCAGCTGCTGATTTATGCACTTCTAATTTTATTTTTTTAAAAACTAGATGCTTATGGAGGGATTCTGGTCTAGTACAAAAATAATTGAGCAGCATGGTGCATTAGATTGAACATGACAGCAGGAATACCTCATTCTTCTTGACATGCTCAAGTGTTACGTCTTCCATGGCAGCAGAAAGCTTTGCATTAATCTTTTCCATTTCATCCAGCTCTTTCATCAATGGCTGGAAAAGATGTCACGTTGCAGAGGACAAACATCAATCAGAATATGGAAGAAAAAGAAAATTACCATAAAGAATTTAACAGCATAATGTCCTTGTTCAAGCAAAATAAATACATGGGAGAAAAAGGAGATGAGAGAAGAGGGATAATAAGGCATTCTAGATTTGAGGCACTTGATAGGTAATTACAAACAAAAGATGTTTTCTGTAGAGAAACCATAAATTCTGGACACTATTTTTTTTTTGTCTTTCTTCAACTAGCAACACATGAGGATAAATGCACAAATCCTAGTATCTAATAAAATTTGGTCTGCAATATTTTCAGTTTTAGAGCCTAAGTTTTCAAAGATGAGTGGAAGTCAACACAAGCATAGCAAGTACCATCTGTCGTTGTTTATAATAATGTATTTAAGTGGAGCTGAAAATAAGAAAGAAAGGTGAAGAACAAAAACAAGATCATTTTAACAGGCTAACAGAAACCATAAGAAATGAATCTGGTGCTGCAAGTCGTACCCGAGGGGTCAATATTGGCTGAGCAGTAGTTGAAGAAGCAAATAGTAATTGCTGCAGACTTTGAATAAGTGTGCACCTAATATAGATAGGAGGAAGACATAAATTTTTTGATGAAGATTCATATTGTTTAATATTGTTACTTGTAAACAGGGATCTAAGAATATTCAAACTTTGTCACCGTAGGAAATCAGATAATGACTATATTACATTTAGGGCTACCTGGCTACAGCATGTTTACTTGAGAAATCATGCTTGTGATCTTGACAGTTATTATGAACATAGCCTGGACAGATGACTTTATAATGTAGTATCCACTTAAAAGTTATTAGCTATGGGCGGTAATCAGGCATAAGCTACCTAGCAACAACCATAAACATGAAGTGTAAGGATTATCTAAAAAACAGCAGAATTTCTGTTGATAATTAATGTAAAAATCTTAGTTCTGGAGAATTCTCTTTGCTTCATAAAATTGTAAACATAGAAGACTCATCAATTTCCATTGGACTAGAATACATCTCACAAGAGCATACAAACCATAAACTATTCAGCATCTATTGAGTTGCTGTTCTGTGTACTCTATAACATATGATTAAGAATTCATTATGACATAAATATAACAGCTGTACTTAAATATAAGAGAAGAAACTTTGACTAAAGATATCTTAACTTACAGCTCATTGATACACCTGTTTCTGTCTTCTGGAAGAGAATTCTCCAGATCCTGATTGAATGGTTAATAGATCTGATCGAAGAGCAGATATCTGCTGAACTATACCTGGAGCTGATACATATGTTGATAGTGTTGACTGAGCATCTAAGGAATGGGTGCAAGTAAGAAAAATAAGTAGAGGATTGTTAACCCAATAGAAAGTTATTACTTGAATAGATTATTTCTTTTGAAGAGTATGGTTATTACTTGAATATACTTTTAAAAGATCTCTAACAGCATGCAGAAAATGATCATTGTCATGTACCCCCCCTTGTTCTTGCACATCAGATGCAGCTTGAATTAATGCCAGGCAGCGACCCTACAGTAAATACCGAGCACCATCAAATTATGGGAGGTGTGTATAACCAGGGTTTCCACCAGGTCATCCAAAGCATGATATGTAGAATAAAATCCAAGGACTACAAAGAAAACAAACAGCTAGTCCTCACTAAGCATAGCATCAAAATGTTCAAGTTCAGCTGTTCAAGGTTTCAAAGAAACCACAAAAATGTCAATTTAAAGATCTTGTAGGTAAAGAACTAAAACAGAAAATTAAATATCTATACTTTTCTTTCCCACTTGCATAAAATTCAAGAGGAACTTCTTATACATGGATGCAAATGTCAACCACCAACCATCTTGAAGTGCAACCCGAAAGCCATGGAATATTTCTAAAATGGGTACAGTACGTGATACTACACAGTACCAGGTACAATGGTATGAAAATTTTTGGAACAATCTGGGATAGGGGGAGGCTAGGATACACTAAATTAAATAAATTTTACACGTCATTTTCCATTTGTAATAAATAAAATATAGTGACCATCAGTCAGTGATACTCGTCATTAACATGACTTATATGAGCCTATGGCATAACAGTAACATTGATTGAAGAACCAAACCTCAAAATCACTTGACTTCTAAGTTTCAAGTGCCATCAAAATAGAATACACAACAAATTCGATCCCATTATTTCAGTCACCAATTGATCCAGTCAAGCTAGCATGTCTTCTTTTTAGGAAGCCTAAGACGTAAAGCCATATGATATGATACCAGAATAAGTGTTTCTTGAGGAAGTAGCAAAGATTCAAATGCAGTGACAAACAGTACTCCTAGAACCTCAAACAAATAGATGTGCAACAAAGAAACAAAAAATTGGGTAAAAGAAAAAAAAAAACAATAAATATATACCACCCGGCCTTCAGTTGCTGACAGGTATGCTTGCAGCTCAGACTCGATCACTTTAATCAACGCATATGCTCCAAGCATGTTCTTCTTCTCCAACTCACATGCTATTTTTAAGAACTGGTGCCTGGCAAGATGATTGATAAGATGCTTTATGAACTGCAAAAAAGAATTATAAAATTCAATTACCCAGACATATAAATGCAGAAAATTCTAAATTTATGGTGCTAGGTCAGTACTAATTGATGATAACCAAAGCCAAGAGAATCTAAAAATTGAGCTGTATATGAATGTAATCCACAGGAACATGTCCCAAAAGTCAAAAGTATATTAAAGGCATTTGGATTTTCAATCAGCTAAGCTTACCGCTTTTTGCCGGTTAATATAGTACTCCTGGCGCATGACCTTTAAGTCATAATCTCCTAGAAAAGAATAAAGTAAAACCATAGCAAGATGTATGACAGGAGTTATCTGCACTAAACAAAATGAAAAGAAGAAATAGAAAGGATGTCTTCTCATGAAAAGTTAGATAGTACCTTGCAAAATGTATGTGTCTTGGAGTTGAGCTAGCTCCCAACAAAGATCTGGAATAGTCTAAAATAGGATGTAGAATTAGTAGTGCTCGTTAGATGATGGCACATGTAACCCAAAATACAATCAACAAGGCATGAGAGAAACCACTGAAAGAAAATAAAGGGGAAGCCATTTGGCTAGGAAGAAATACTTCAATATATTTCTGGACCCTTGATGACAGAATATCTGTTTCATGTGGTTATGTATATTCAATATCTTTCTTAATTACTTTTATTTTTTGTTTTCTCCCTTCTGCAGGTTAACCCAAACAATTGATAAGCTAAAGTTTCATTCTAGGAAAGTTCATACAGGGTAGATATGACAATAGTGAAAAATGACCAATATTTAAGGCTAGTCTTTCGTTTGGTACATATTTAGTCTCAAATTATTGATTCCATTGCGGCCATTCTATTTCATAAAAATAGAAATCATCAAACCCACCTAGGGGTGGTATTCCTCATTCATATTTCTATGGAATCAGTTCATTTTTCAGTCAAATGTCAAAAATCCTATCATATCACATAAAACAAATAATTAAATAAAAAGTTGTAGATAAATAAAATAATAATATATAATTAATTAATTAATTAATAATCTAAGTAATAAATATAATTAGTTTAGTCAGTTGAAAAAAATACCTTTCATTTCACATTAAATTATAAAAGCATAATATAAAATACTGAAATAAAAAAAAATTGTATATAAATATAATAGTAATTCAATTCATTTTAGTCAAACAATAAAAATGTCTTTCATATCATATTAAATAATGTAAATAATAAATAAGTGTTTAATATAAAAAAAATTAGTTTTATTAGTTAAACATTAATAAATAAATTAGTTAAGTAATATTAAACTAAAATATTAAATATCAATAAATATAAGAGTAAGAAATATAAGGATAAGAAATAATTAAATAAAGATAAGTAAAAAGTATAAGAAATAATATCTATAATTAATTAATAAATAATAATAATATAAAATTTTTAAAATTAATCAATAAAAAAAAAACTAAGAAATATATAAACTTTGATAAATTATGTTACATTTTTATTATTTGACCTAGAGTAAAGTATACATAACTCCCCTATGATATAGCTTATTACAAAAATCTTACATGTCTTTCATTTTGTCCAAAACCATCTCCCTATGCTTCGGATAAAATTGTCCTCTTGACGGAATATGTTACATTTAACCAATAAAGCACATGGGATGTGAGTAGATTGTTGCCTTCAACCTACTTTTTTTTCCTATCCAAACTTTGAAATCCCCAATTTCTTTCCCAAAACCTCAAATCCCTAAATCCCCAAACCGTTATATCCTCAAATCATTCTTAATCCACTACTTATTTCATCAATTCTTTATCACCTATTCCCCAAAATACCAAATCCCTGTTATGCATGTCTTGCTTTCTTGATTATTGAAGGTTACTTTCACCCGGCTGAAAGGAAATGTGGATCTAATGCCGTTGAAAATTGTATAGATCATTCTCAGGTCCAATGTAGTCCTAACCCATTAACTCATCAAATGAAGAAAGCAAACTGCCGCATGTGAGTCCACTACTACTGGCAAACGGAAATATCTTAAGTCAAATGCTGATGAGTCTAACACAACTGGGATACATCCTATTAATGAGATATTGTTGAGGCATATTGCTATCAAAGGAGAATTAGGTGAGATTGCAATAGAGAATGATTTGATAAAGTAAGGATTTGGAGATTTAGAGATTTGAGATTTTGGACAAGAGATGATGAAGAATTGATGAAAGAAGTGTGGATTAAGAATGACTTAAGGAAGTAGGGATTTAGGAATTTGCGATTTTGGGAAAGAAATTAGGGATTTCAAAGTTTGGGTAGGAAAAAACGTAGGTTAAGGCAAGTCTACTCACGTGCCATGCATGTAGCTGCTTTATTAGGAATAAGCTATACCACATGGGGATTATGTGTACTTTACTACTCTTACCTATTTAGGAATATTTGTCATTTAGCATAATTTTTATGTCAATTTCATGTTTAAAAATTGCATATCAAATAAATAAATTAAATGGAATTACTATTTTTCATTAATGCTACCAAGCAATAGAAATGAATGATCATTTCACTTCATTGCATTCCATTCTTACTCTCGTTCTCATTCCAATTCCAATTACGTAACAATCATTCCAACGTACCTAATTAGCCCTTACAAGTGCATTACCTCTCATCTTTACAAGAATAGATACGACATTAGGTTACATGGTCTTATAACTTTTCTTCTTTACATATCTACTAGTTGAGTAGTTCACAATGGTTTTATGGTTTAACAAATATCAATATAACCAATATGTCACAACAATCTTTGATACTTTCATGAACTTTTGCTCACTTTTCTTTGCTATTACCGCACAAGGTCAACAAAACTTACCATAATATGTTTTAAGGGCACTTGACCTCAAACAAGAATATAACAAATCATTGCTTCTCAATATTTAAGACTGACATACACCTACCTCTAAGTGGAGGTCCCTTGATTTCAAAACCAGGCCTTAAAATGGGTCAACTATAAGATTGACTAGTTAGACAATCCTCCAAGTCATTTCCCATGGCCCCAGCTAGAAAGGTTTAAGCAATAAGCGAACAACTACACACATATCGAGTATTGTATGGTAGTTAAAAGATGAAGCAAAACCATCGATGAAAGAAATTTTTTGGTAAGGTAGAATTGTAGATTTATATACCCAGGATTAGACCAAAAGGTGTGGCTATAGAATGGTACAGAGCTAGGTCCTTAATGATGCTCCACCTCTGCAACAGGGATGTAAAAGGAAAGAGAAGCAAGGAAAGGGGGGGGAGGCCATGAAGGAAAAGAAAGAAAAAAGAGAAGACTGAGTCTGGCAGTCGAAGTTTTTTTCTTTTTGGTAGTTCGTGGAGGAAGGCAGTTTGTAGAAGATGGAGTTTAGTGTGTGAAGAGCACACCAAATTGATGTTGTGTAGGTGGTAGCTTCATAACCCTGTGGATGAAGTAAGAATTTTGGTGAAACTAGCCATAAGGTGAGCGATTGAGTCGTCTTGTGTGCTAATGAGATTTGATCTTGGGAGACCATGGTAGTAAAGATGAAGCAAACCATCGATTAAGGAAAATTTTTGTTGAGGCCTTGAGGTGTATGATTTTGTAGAAACCCTAACCCAGTGATGAGACAATTGGCAAAGAGTGGTGGCTCTAATAGATATTAATTACAAGTATGTCATAAGTAACTTACCCATCTACCAAGCATATTTAAGTGATTTAAATCACAGCATTTTTTAAGAAAAAACCTCTGCCCTGACACTACTGCCCTCCCCCTCCAAAAAAAGAGAGAAAATAAAAACTTCCCTGTACTTCTGACACACAACACAAGTCTAATGTCAATTCAGAAGCCAGAAGTTCATGAACAAAGAATAGACCCACAATGGTGAAGAGGTAGTTTATACAACATACCCCAGAAAAATATTATTTTTGTTTTATCAATTCATTGCAGAAACAGATAATTTATATTTTCTTTGTATTTATCTAGACATATGACAGTAGAAGTGCACATGTAAACAAACATGTTGAGGTATTGTTACATAGTAAAATCTTCAGATCAAAGCGTTTCTCAAAGCCCTTATCATGAATATTCTAGGGTTTCGATTCAGAAAATAACAGTAGCAAAGCAGACAGAGACTCTTAACATGTAGAAATCACCATTTGTGCATTTGAAAGAGGAACTGTGAATCTCAGTGGGCAGAAAGAATATCAGTGACAGAATGCATACCATTGATATCTTGGAGACTTGGAGTGGTGTCAAAAGAATCAAACTTTTGGACAGATGGCGAAAGAAAACTAAGGCAACTTTCAAATGTCATAGATTAAATTTAGGTAAATTCTATATAATCCCACAGTAATCAAAAATAAATGTGACTGAGCATACAGGTTAAAAGATGTCGATAAAATGATGACATAGCAGCTAGCAGGAAGAAGTTAACTACAAACCTCGGACAGCAGCTTCTCTTCCCTGTAATGAAGACTTGAAAGTTCCCCCACCAGTTCAGAATGCTTTCTCCTGTGCATTATGAAATATAACAATACAATACAAGTATCTATCACAATTCACGCAATAAAGTGAAAAAAAGAAAACTCGAGTCTTGATTAATAATTATTGTTAGGTAAAGATGATTTTGGGACACAATAAAACCATACTTAAACGCTATGCTGCTCCAAGTAAGGTCTAAGTTTTGGGTATCCATTAGATCTAAGTGTTTGACTCCATATTACTAGTTTATATGTCACACATGTGATTCATATTTATGTCTTTTAAATTATATAAATATATATATATATATTTTTTAAAAGCTAATAAAAACTTAATATAATATTTTATTTTATTTTTTAATTTGGATTTATAAAACATTTTCTTTAATTTTTTTATTTTTTTTTTACTATGCATATATTTTTAATATTTTATTTATATATTTTTCTTTTTTCCATTTTATTATAATAAAAAACTTGTTAGCGACAAAACAAAGAGTCACAATATTACTTTGTAAAATTTCAAGTACCCAATCATGAATTACTTTAATTTATAATAACAAAGAAAATAATCAAAGTAATAGTATTTATCAAGATTCTGATTACTACTTTCTTTTCAATAAATGATCAGAAAAAAAAAAAATAATAATAATCACCTCTAAAGTCAATTAGGATTTATACTTTATAGTTGATTCAATTTAATTTTTATTAAAAACTTATTAAAATAAAATAAAAATAAATTACAATCCTTTAACTATTAAAAACCTTGTTAAATTCAGTTTCAACCAAAAGAATATCTTTCTTTTCCCATCCTCCTTAATTACTACTTAGAAGCCAATTACTTTATATCACAAATAATTTAAATTTATTTTGTCAAGCATTGATATTATCAAGACTTATTTTGTTAAATTTACTATCACAAACATATTACATTTCATTTCTATCAATAACTACAAAAAAAATATTTCTCAAAATGATCCAAAAACATTTCTTTAAATTTAAAAGTATCATTTTTTTTGTTTCCCTTAAGACCAACTAATTTAACAAAAAAATAACTTCTCTCAAATATTAAATTTATAAATAAGGGAAATTCTAACATACAACACTATAGGTGAATGTTATCAATGTTCATTATTTTAAGTAGACAACCATTTTAATTTTTTTATCAAAACTAAAATAGGAAGGGTACATAGGTAGTTTAATACAAAAAATCTCTCTCTTTAAAATGGAGATCACTCCTTCCCATTTCTCACTCTCCACAAATAAGAAATTAAACCCTCCTTACCATTAATGGTTTTAATTTTTAAGCATACCTTTTTTCTAATACAAAAAGTAAGGAATTCATACCTGACTTCAAATAAGAATTGCATGGATATTCTACTTAGCGAAAATGGAGAATAGATACATGTATAGTCAAGATTTTTCAACTTAATCAGTTGGATCTCAAGAATCATGTGATAAGTTTAGCCACTGATTTGAAGCTTTACAAGCTATTAAGTATTGGCTTGGTATTAGCCAAAGAATTAATACATAGTTATGCAACATCATTTCAAAAAGAATATTAAGTGTGCATTACTAACCCAGACTAAACAAGAATCTAGACTACAAAGTGTAGTTGGGATTTTCAATAATAATTTGAACTTGTTGTTCTTCAGTTATGCTATTTTCACAAAATTATTGCATATTTTAGGGTTATAAAATTACCAATCTAATTAGAATAGAGGGTTTCTCATAATTTGAAATGCAAGTTCCTTCTCGAGCTTTTCAAAACAAATTGGAACTCATTTACCATAAACAACAGGGGAGATTAGAGGACCAAACCTAGAAAAAAGAAAATTGGAGAAGAAATGATCTTCATTTTGAAGAGAGAGATAATTACATTGGGACTCAAAATTTGAGATTTGTAGTTTTTTTCATATATTACCTACAAGTGGGCTAGGCACGTGCATGAGGGGTTAAGTACGCACCTGAAGGGTCTAAGTTGAGCTTGAGTGAATAAGCCTCGCCTGAGGGATGTAGAGGCGAGAGGGCTAGAATCTCTCGCCTTTTGAGTCTAAGACACGCCTTTAATAACACTCATTCCCTTATAAATTTTGTGTGGATTTCTTGTTTTATAAACCTAATAAAGAAAAACAATTAATAGCATACATGTATATTATGTTGTTTATTTTTCTAAAACTTTTCAGCAAAACAACATACCAAAATTAGAGATTGAAAGTCCAAACGATCCCTATTTCGTTATTTTCCTAAACCTAAACTTGTGTCAGCTATTGTAAAGCCTAAGATTCCCTCCAAGAAGTCCCGTCAAATGTTTTGCAAGAAATTTTTGAGCAACTAGTTAAGCCAATTTCTCCAAGACCAGAGATTGACAATCTAAACAAAGCCAACTATACCACTTAGATGAAAACCAACATGAACTTGATAATTTTGATGAATTCTCAATCCCGGATGTGGAAATAGAAGCAAAAAATAGGTTGAAATTTAGAACTGAAAAATGAAAACAAGCAAAAGAAAGATCACAAGATGTATCAAGGGTCTGCTCAATCTAGCCTACATCCTCGTTGAAGAGATCAAAATTCACTATTCTGTTCTTGAAGAAAATACTAGTGTCTTGCTCAAAAAAAAACATATTAAAACCTTAAACCCAGTAGCCCTGTCTGTCTTCATCAATTTTTGTCTTATATAATTATTATATATTATATACCTTTTTTAATTAAAAGTTAACCCATTAGATATAGATATATCCATTTGTTGCATACTTTTATTAATTAAAAACTTAATTCATTAGATATAATTTATACATTTATACATGTCAAAAAAAAAAAAAAATTTGGTAATTAATTTTTCCAATTTAGTTTATTATATTTATTAATTAGAAACTTAATTCATTAAATATAACTTATATAATCATTTGTTTATACAATCTAGTTTAATTCTATATAATTTAGTACTATTTTGAGAATTATAGCCTTTCTTCACTCGAGCTATCACCTTTTTAGCACCTTTTGCCTTAGGCTACTTTGAAACCTTGCCTCAGAGGCGACTTTTGCCGGACAACATTGGTCATACACTTTCAAGGTTAGCCTATATATAGGCTACTTTGTACTCTTTTATTAACTTTTGATGAAATGAAAATTGAGACTCTTAGTACTTAGATTTGGAGTAATTTAGGTTTCTAATCCCTTTTCCTCCAATTCTCCCGTTATTCCCTATTTTCCTCCTCAATTCCCTTTTCTCATAAGTTGTCCAGCATCATGAGATAGGAAAAACCTGAAACGAGCTTACAAGCACTAGCATGAGAAATATGTGTACCAACATTGGCATCCCAACCATTCTGTTGGAGGCCAAACTCGCTTCTTACCACCTCATGGCAAAGAGAATTTGAATCCTGAGGAAAACGACATATAATCATATACTCAGCTAGAGAGTAAACTAGCAATACCCACCTATTCCAATTTAAGCTTGCAAAGTATGTTCTAACTAAGTGATCCCTCTTAGCCTCACCCTCCCACCATGACCAAAGAAAATTCATCCATCATAACACGCTCAATACTCTCAACCTGAATTGATAAAAGTTGTACTTGTACGACCCCTAAAGAAAAATAAGCCTTATTCCACCCATCTAATCTCTTAGACACTTTACAATCTACTATATCTGAAGATGATACAAACAAGGGATAGAAACCTAGAGGCACCCAAATAAGTTAGGGGAAATCCTGAATGATCTAGGGAAGAAGAATTACCAACATCTGCGACCTATCCTAGTTCATAGCACTCTTACCTATAATAATATGAAGATTAGGCATACGCTCAAACTCTTGAATTAGATCAATGACAATCAAACTATCAATATCCTCTTTTAGGAAATAAATGGTGTCATCAGCAAACTAGATAAGAGAAAATGAGAAAGAAGGCCACCTTTCCTAACAACCCTAGACCTAGAAAACTAAGTCATAGGTTTTCCATTAATTACAATTGACTTATCCGTGCAACGTGCTGTTGACGTGGAGACAATATAGCATTTTCATCCATAACTATCATTTCACAGGAGACTCATGATGGAGATAAGTATTTTTCAAGTTCCTAAATTGTAGCAAAGCACAACAAATGGATATTGAACAAAATCCTCAACAACAGAAGTAGTAAGTTAAAAGCATAAAGTTGTTATGCTCCTCAAGAAGAATATAATAGCAAACAAGCTACAAGTCGAAGCATGTACCTAAGTGAATGAAGATCAAGATGAATGTGAGCTTCATCTGATGATACTTGTGATTTAAGTGTCATCAAAATAGCCTGCTGCTTAGCATTCTCAACTTGGGCCTCCACCCATTGTCTTTCACTCGTTCCAAATCTGTTTTCAATTTTGAACAGACAATTAACAAAAAGAATATGACCCAGTCATCGTAATTAGAGTAGCATATTGCAAAAGTCTAGTATTCAGTACAAGGGAATCAAACATCCCATTGGATGCGCTCCTTATCTGTATCTTTCAAAACTCAAAAAAGCCATCAAATCAAATGGGACAGTACAATATAAAAAACCACAAGAGAAGTGGATCCACAGAAAAAGACAGGACCCTATCATCAAGAACCCAATAGGAACATAAAAAAGAAACAGTATCAATTTCCAAATACTAGAAATAGGATAAAGTTGTACAATCCCTTTCATATGCAGTGATCATTAACATCATGTCACCATGAATGTGTGTGAGAAAGCAGGTAAATCTAGGGGATAAGAGAAGGGTCATTAAGAGGGTAGATCACTAGAATAAGAAAAAGAAATGTTACTCAAGTTTTACAGAATATCAGCAGCATTTCTTATCTCCAAGCTACTAACTAGCTTTTAGACAGAAGTATAGCATAAGATTTTAGCTTTTGGCTAGAATTAAAAGCCAATTGGCATCGTTGATCACATTTTAAACGTTAGAAACTCATTAACCACACGTGTAGGACCTCCAATATTACAAATGAATTAATCATCTGGACACAGAAAAAAATTATCTCCAACATTCTAGAAAAGAGATACATACATGGAACGGAGCCGTTGCAATTCGGACACGCGTTGGTGATGGGATTTTTCTAAATCTGCTGCATTGTTGGAAAACATCAAAATATTACACTTTAATCATAGATTGACCAGAAAATAAAATTTCCCATTGATATTCTAGACAAGACATGAGGCATAAATTTATGAACAAACAACAAATAACTGCATCATGTAGTCCCCAAATGAACCTAGCATCCCTGGGCATAGCAGAAGCTGGGAATATCCCCCTTTCTCAATCTACACCCCTCCATCCCCCAGCCACTCCAAACCACTTGTCTCAATATATGCACAGTTCTCTTTGTACATTCAGCTTATAGTGAGACTAAGAATAACTTATTAGTATATTTGTATATGTGATTGGCAAGCCTTATTGTTTTAAGATTACATCTTTCTTCACTACTTTTGATACTTAGAAGGACTTCATGTCCACCCTTGTACTTCTTTATTTCTCAATAAAATTTTCTTTTCCTATCAAAATAACTTATGAATATATTTTTCCCATTTGATTTCTAATGGCAATCGGGAAGAAGGATCTTATTATCAGGAATACCTTTAGAAGAAAAAAGTCGGCATCCCCTGCAAATCAATTCTATGATATTCTCAGATGGAAGACAAAGGGCTCATTTTTTGCATTAACTCACATTGACCCCATTATACCAATTTATTTTTCAGAGTCAGTTGATGGTGGAAGCACTGTTGCTGGTGCCAAACTGCAGAATGTGCTTTCCTATTTTTAAGCAAAAATTAATGCTCATAAAGTTCCAATAAATCATATGGTCAGGCAAACAATCAATTTGATGACCTCGCAGGCTCCGGCAAGGATATTACCTCCAAACCCTTCCTCTACCTTAAGAAATGTGTAGATCCAAGTGATGCAATACTTATTACAACTACTTTTCTTCTGCTTCTTTTTTCTTTCTGATAGGAAGCAGAAGCAACAAAAAGTGCTGCAACTAGTGGAAAGAGGGAGGAGGTGGAGGGGGGTGGACTGGGATTGACTCGGGGTCAGGAAGCACGTTCTTGCATGTGCTATTTCTTTTAAAACTTGAGGGACCAAGAAATGCTAACAGAAAGCAAGATGGAGGTAACAGATTTTTCATCAAAACCACAAGGTACGGAGTAAGCTTTCCATAAAAAGATAAGTTCCATCATTCATTTTCCTTTGTTAAGTGTTTATGGCATTGTGGATTTTTCCCCCAGTTTGGGGTATTTGGTTGAGAATAAAGCCAGGATTTCCTGAGACTTTTTTTTCTTCTTTACCCCCCCCCCCCCCCCACCTCTTTTTTCTGACAAGAAAATAAATTTTATTGAGAAAAAAAGAAGTACAAGGAGGCCAAGAAGTCCTAGTATGCAAAAAGAAAAATGCAAGCTTAAAACAATAAGACTCTCCATCTTATTTGGGTTAGAATTTGACTTTACACCATCGCTTTGGAGCTCAGCTACATGGTCTTTTCAGGCTGATTCTTTATCTGATTTGCAGTGTGATTAGTGTGCACTTTTGTTTTAGCTTGCTGGTTTTTGTATTTCCTTTTCTTTCTTTATGAGGATATCTTGCCCTCCTTCATTATATTTCTCATCCTTCTAAGTAAAATTTCTTTCTCATTAAAAAAACTGTCAATAGAATATGTTTCAGGGGGAAATTGCCAAGGTAAGTACCACCGGGGTAAAGTGTTACTTCCATACAGGTTGCAAAGATTTCATCTTCTTGATGTCCCAAGCTTTAAATATCATACTTTAGCCCAATCTGTATATGTTGTTGCTCCAAAACAAAACAGATGAACAAATGGTAGGCCTAGTTCAATACATTATTTCCGTTGTGCTACCAGTTGATAAAGGGAGATTAAGTGAGTCCCAAGTTCATAAAGGATTCATGTCATATACCCTTTACAACTAGATGCTTAAATAGAATTGAATCCAGAAAAAAAATCATCTATTTACACTCCATTCTTCTCCTGCTTCATTAAAACCAAACAAGGCCCTGAGTCAAGCTCCAAATGCAGATACCAAAGAGCTTAAACTCCCAACCATGATCTTTATCATTCTACATGTGAAAAAGCAAAATTATCAAAACTGATAACTGATAAGTGAATACTACCTCCATTCCACTTAAGTGCCACTTTCCAATTTAGGATCTATCCCAGTCAAAATGTCACTCTTTGAATAGTTAAGCATAAAATTTACTAACTTTCCCACATTACCCTCTAATTCAAACCCAAATAAAACTTTATCAAATCCTTGGCATCAATTTCAACAACAAAAAATTATTTATCTCAGGGTAAAGTTGAAAAGATATTATCAAACATTATATCACTTAAACTCCACCTGAAGTTAGTAACTGACAAACTATGTGAGCAAGGGAGTCTATTCCCACAATTGGCTTGTATTTCTCGCCTACTCAACACCCACAGCTGCCCCCACCCAGTCAATTCATGAGACATAGAAACACACAAGACTATGCAACTTTTTCATTTGACCATAATAACCATGCAACAGCACATGATTGAAATGAAGAAGAAATCCTTATACTAATAATTGATGCTTTAAATAAAAATAAGAATTTATCTAGAAAGAAGAGGAAGAAACAGAAAATTCAAGTATACTGGGAGTGTAAAAGAGTGCCCCCAGAAGGAGGGAACAGGAGTCAATTGAAAGAATCTAAGAAAACTAATTTAAGAGCTGCAATGCAGAAAATTCATCTGATGGAATACAAGTGGTGATGTGTAAAACTTATATGTATAACAGGAAAATAGTAGTAAATTAAAATACCTCGTATGTAGACATTTGAGATGTCATCAAGACTAACCCAAGAACATTTAGATTTCCCCTCCTCAGCAACAAACCGGAAAGGACCCTGGTTTTAGATAATCAAATAATTAGACTACCAAGATCCCAGAATTTATTTCACATGCATATTTATTGGACATCCATCCCATCCAGGGTCTTCAGAAATTATTCACACAAAAATAAATGATGGCCTGTATATATTTCTCAATCAGAACCCATCTGCTAGAACTCCGCCATCAAGCTCACAAAAATTCCTATCGATATATAGATAGAAAATATGAGAAAGCCATATTGTAGTCCACTACTGGACAGCACAAAAAAGAACCATGGTTTTTTATCGATAGTTGGTATGAAAAAGTCTCAAGACAGCTCTAAACCCTTGAAATTAGAAGTTTAAAAGATAAACACTCATCATTGGTAGCTATGGGTGCCTGGACAGTAGTGTATTGTTGTAAGAATACAGGCAGGAAAGATATTACTTGATACGCAATTAAAGCACAGTTTCTATTTATGTTCATCCCTATAAGTTTATAAGGATCAGGTGGGCAGAGAAGTGTAGGGTTGATACATTAAGCAAATTTGGCCTCCTCAGCAAATGTACCTACCAGTATTTGAAAAATGAAAATTTTCATAAAATATACAGTGAACTTCTCCACCTAACTCTTGACAGGTAAAATATTCAACACCATGACACGTGATAGGTAATGCAAGAGGTTTACCATATATGAAGGAACAACAAAAAAAATAAAAAGCTGACTGATGGCAAAACATGTTAGTGGTAGATCAAAGAAAGCACAGTGGGTGATGAAACTTAGTGAATATCATTAAGTTAATTGTAATTGGGAATTAAGATTTGATTGTCAAATTAGAATTAGGGATTCATAATTTGTGAATTAGTGTTTAATTGGGGATTAGGATTATAATTAGGGACTTAGGGGTTATTTAGCAATTATTGTAGTAGGGGTTTTATTATAATTCGGAAGGAAGTCACTGCAAAAACTGATTATTCACCGATCTTTAGATCTAATGGGCCAAACTTCCCGTTCAAGATGTCATTAATATTCCCTGTTTTGGGGTTAACTGGCATTCTTTCATGAAAAAAGAAAAAAAGAAAAGAAATTTCTGAAAATAACCATTTGATGCACATACCGTATCCAATTGCTTAGCAAACCATTCATTTAGCTCCTTTAAACACGATGAGTCTCCAATCAAGTATGAATAGAAGTCAGAGTAAGCCAAATAAATCCCATTCTCTGCATGTTAAATTGTATTCAGATTCATGAAAAGAAGAATGAATAGACAAAATACCATCTAGGAAAAGGATTAAGAAAAAAGGAATGAAGATAAATGGATAAACCTTGACAGGAATAAGGAAAAAAAAAAACTATTCTGAATTATAATATGGAAAAATAAATAAACTAGATCTATGTGTTTTAAATATTGGTTAACCTGCATGATATATTAGGAAATTCCATCTAAGCCCAAACATTCCAGCCAATACACTCCTTCAAACATTTGCAATACTACCAATAGCGCTGCTATCTTCTCGCTCCCTCGACCACAAGTCCAAGTCAGCTTTAAAGCAGCATAAAAGTAAGACCTCACTCTCTCTCTCCCCTTCTAACTTTTTTAATTTGTCAATCTCCAGTTTGATCGAGGTGGTGGAGCCTGTTCTTCCCCCTTCTTTCCTTATTCTTTCAAACTAACCAAAAAAATCTAGAAGCAACAACTGACAATGACCACCTAACCCCCCAAATTGAAAGTTTATGAATGTGACTCTCAAGTATGCAGAAGAGTTACTGATTCCCCATCATGGAAAAAAAAATTAAATAATATTCAACTCAAACCCCACCAGTGAATATAGACATGAAAACAAAGTCATTTTTTTAATTCTTTCTGAATTCTGACTGCTATGCTAATAGTTCTCATGAGAACTAGATTTTGAGAGCAAAAGACAATATATTGAAGATATGCATGAAATTCCCAGAAAAGCAACGATGCCATATGCAGAAAATGCCTTTCCCTTATATTCTTCTTCAAACTGGTCACTGTAAGTTGTTTAATTTGGTTGAATCTACCTATCTATAGGTTTTTCATGAAGAAGGATCAACAAGTTAGAAGCTGAAAATGACTCTCCTCCATCCCACATTGGGATTCCATCTTTAATCATCCACATTACTATTACCACCGAATATTGGACGATTCATACAAATAAAAGAAAAAAGTTGAAATAACTCAATAAACTAAAAAAAATGCTAACATTGTATTTTCCCTCTCAAACCCAATCCACGATGTAAGACCTAAAACAGAGATTCCCCAAGTGTTTTGATGAATTTGATGAGAATTCCTTATACCAAGATAATATATTTATACTGCAAGATTATGTGGAGTACAAGTATTGAGTACAAGTAAGTCAACTATATATAAATAAGAAAACTAGAAATAAGGAAATTGACTCACTAACTAAGCTATCTATATTTATACTCTAACACTTCCACTCAAGTTGGAGCATATAGATTATATGTTCCAAGCATGTTGCATAGATATCGCAGCCGGTTTCACGCCAAAGACTTTGTGAATAAGTCTGCTAATTGATCTTCTGATTTTGTATATGTGGTCTTGATTGTATTATCTATAAAGCTTCTCACGAACAAAATAGCAATTAACTTCTATATGCTTTGTTCGTTCATGAAAGATTGGATTTGAGACAATATGTAATGCAACTTGATTATCACATACTAACTCCATAGGCTGTGAGTACTCAATGCGATATCTATGCAACAAGCTTAGAAGATATAATCTCTATGCTCCAGCTTGAGAGGGAGTGTTAGAGTGTAAATATAAATAGCTTAGTTAATGGGTCAATTTCCTTATTTATAGTTTCTTTATTTATATATAGTTGACTAAACTTACTTGTACTCCACACAATCTCGTAGTATAAATATATTATCTTGGTTTGAGGAATTCTCATCCAATTAATCAAAACACTTTGGGTATCTCTCTTTTAGGTCTTACACACGAAATGAACAAGTAACCTTTACATAGAAAACCTTAACCAGAGTTGAATTTTCAAGTTAGGTCTTTGCTGGAATTGATTAAAAAGGGGATGAATTTAACAATGTAGCCAATCAGAAAATCCTAAATAAGTAAAAGAATAAAATAGAAAATAGCAGAAAACAATACCATCTCCAGAATGATAAAGAGCCAACTCTTGTGCTGTAGAAGCAATCCTTCCAAGTACTGCATTCATCTAAACAACAACAAAGTAAGTTAAGAAAAAGATGTTCAAAGCACCAAAAAATGAGATGCTGCAAATGTGTTATGCATTAATGAAATAAAAGCACTTTCAGCTATGCGAAACTATGAGATTTCTGAAGAAGGTTTTTTTACTCCGATCTCTTTTGAGAAAATACAAACAAAAGTGGCAACTAAAAACAAGAGAGCTTGCCAATCCCATTGCACAATATACAAAGAAACGCCTTAAAAGAAACTAGCCTTCAAAGAGAAGGCAAGAAGACAATTCTATCCAAAGAAGATGATCTAACAAGAAGACAACTATTTTCTGAATTTTTAGTCCCATTGGAAGTTCATATAACATGGCACAAAACCCAATAAATGCCCAGCCTCAAATCAGATAAGCCATTGTAAGGCAAAAGTTTGTAAACAAGGCATGAAATTGATATAATACATGAAAAGAAAATAGAAATTGTTGTGTGCTCTAGGACACAATGTGGAAACTATATTTCCAACTACTATTTAAGAAAAAAAAATTGAGAGAAAAAGAAGTGTTATTAATCAAGGAAAGAAGAGAGTACATAGAAGAGGACAAGAAACCCTCCTAAATAAACAAAGTAAAAGGCTAAAGCAAAACTCTAGTCAACCCGAGAGAGTCCTGTTTTTCTTTCCCTTCTCTTCTTAAATGTATTATCAAGTAAACCCGCTAAAATTGCAAGCTCTCACCAAGAAAAAACTTGTGTGAAACACACTAATGTCATTCCAAATAGCTTTCTATATCGGGGAAAACATAAACCAGCTTAAAAATCGACCAATTAACAATCCCTCATCAGCTTCTAACTCCACCATTATTAACAGAAGATTTGTAATTTCTGCAATTCTCTTTCAACCTTGTCGTCTTTCTATTCAGTGGAATTGGAGAAACAACCTTAATATCTTGACGGGAAGCACTCATTATTTTCAGTTCCTAGAAATCCAATGGTAATTGAGGATCTCGATCATACCTCTCACCCCCTAGAGGAGATAAAAGCATTGTTATCTCTGATGACTGAAAAGAATGCCGTGATTGGGATTAACATCAAAAATAGCACTTGAATTCTCAACAACTTGTGACAGAGAAGGACATTCTAGCAATTCTTTATTATTATTATTATTAATCTGACTAGATAAAGGATTGTCTAACTGGTACATCCAAATCCACCACAAAAAATAAAAATAAAACGAATCAGCTAAGGAAACAATTCCATCCTGGATATCTTTACTACCAGATAATTCTGAACGTGACCGAAGTTCATCAATCAACACCCCCCCCCCCCTCTGTATCGAAGTTGCTTCAGTTCATCATCCTCAACTACTAATCCTCCTAGCTCTGTCTCAGCAAAGAATTTTCTGAGTCGGAAGAAACTGAAGCTACCTTGCCATAAGTAGAGCAAACATTACTCAGAGTCCGTAGAGCAAACATTACTCAGAGTCCTGTTCAGATTAGAAAATCCTCTTGAAACAGCAACTACTCTAACACTTTCCTTTGAGACAGATTTTGAGAAATTTAAATTCTTCCCTATGTCTTCTTCACTCATATCAGCTGTAGAAACTTATGAAAATAATTAAATAAGTATCATCAAATTTAAGGGTTTGGAATAATAGCATGTGGCCTACTCTAAATAACATGTTAGCTTTGAGATTATGTTTTATATAAATATGAATGCAATATGCCTAACCCTCAAGCAGATACTGTGTATGCAGTCAGCATTATCTAATAGCTTCCCTTTCCATCATTGTCAGGAAACTTACAGAACCATTCCTTTACCGCATTGAAAATCAATTATAACGGCAATTTAATTAATTAAGCATTAACTTTCAGTAAAGCACCTGCAAATTTCTGGCTGAAAGGCTATCATCAATTGCTGTAAGGTGTCCGCTGATGACAGATGTGGCAGCAACCCGTGTTCGCCTTCCCTGCATTAAAGTCGAAACCTGGCCAGTGAGCATATCAAATTGAGACTGCAGATGCCTAAGCTGTCTCTGCAAGTCTAAAGCTTCGGCTTTATATGCAAGAGTTGCATCCCTAAAGACAATAAGAAATACATAAGTACCAGAAGTACAGTACTACAATGCATAACTACCGACATTGACAAATAGGATTATGTACTATATTTTAAAGTGACTTCTGAAAGAAATTTTAACACTGTTTCAAAGTGCTGATCAACAAACAATCATAGACACCATAAGATAAAATCCAGATATGATCATGAGTCCTGACTCAATCCACAAAGTAAGTGAAATGCAATCGAAAAGAATTTTGATCATTGGGTTCATAATAATTCTGATGAGATTAGTGTAGCCAAACGCTCTAGGTGCTAGGCTAATGAAAACTGTTAAATAAAATAGAATAAGGAAAGGATTGTGGCCTTGATTGATATCTCAAAGCCTACACCCATAAGCTTTATTTATAGTAAATAATAAAACATAGACTTTCACATCTAAACAATGTGGGACTACACAATATAATAATATTATATTCCTAATACTCCCCCTCAAGATGGAGCTTATAATGCTCAATCTTGTACAAATAAAACCCAATTACCATTCTCAACACTCCCCTTTACTTACAACAATCTAGGTGAAGCTTCAATCCGTTAGATGAACATACTGGTACCTATGAATAGTACTCATGTTGGCTGGAAAGAGACACAGCCAGATTTTCCGGAAAAATATAAAGCACCGTTGAAAAAAACGAACAACGGGATTTTTCAGAAAAATAAAAGGAGCACCGCTGGAAAGAGACACAACGGGAAGTTCATGAAAGTACTGTTGAGCTGTCAAATTCTTTGAGCCGTCAAACCCTAAATAGGCTTGAAAAGAAAAGGGCATGAACCGTCTTTAGATGGTGAAACTTCAAGTGAATTGGTGATTTCAATTTTTTCAGAGGTAGACATACCGATGAACAATACCCCGATGAATAATAATCGTATTGCTGGAATGAAACGCAGTAATAGAAAGACAAGTTGGAATGAGGCGTGAATGGAAGAAACAACTAGGTATAATGATAGCTGGTGGCAAAGGACTTTTTTTTTTTTTTCTTCTTTTTCTTCATGTGGCAGCTAGATAAAAGAAAGAGAATATTAGAGTTTTTTTTGGAAATAGGGCCAAGATCAGGCTTGGGTTTCAAACCCGCTCTGATACCATGTTAAATAAAATAGAATAAGGAAATGATTGTGGCCTTGATTGATATCTCAAAGCCTACACCCATAAGCTTTATTTATAGTAAATAATAAAACATAGACTTCCACATCTAAACAATGTGGGACTACACAATATAATAATATTATATTCCTAATAAAAACAAAAACAAATTGCTACAAGCAAGAATTCCAAGCTTCCAGCAAGTAAAAACTAGCACCAATATGTTATGAAATAGTAAAAATCGAAAAAACAAAATAGCTATAGGCAAGAATTCCAACAAGTAAAAAGTAAAAACAGAAAAAATCTAGCTAAAGGAAAGAAGTCCAGCAATTACTGAGCAAATGATTAAGACAACAATAGCTAAACAACAATAAATTGCATGAATTATTCAGGATCAAGCTATAGAAAAGAAAATTAGGAATGAAAACATATATGATCATATGCATTACGTAAGTCTACCACCACAATAAGAAATCACGGCCACCCTTTACCCATGGTTATTTTTTGATGGAAAAAGAAATTTCATTAAGAAATAAAGGATTATAGGAGAGGACAAGCCCTTTACCCATGGTTTTTAGTTCCATTCTGTTTTTTTACAACCAAAACCCAACTCTATATTGACCAACATTTATAAAATTGAAACCTTAATTCCTACTCAAGATCAATTGCAAAGTCATGTAATCTATCAGTGATTGAATTCCACTTGCATGACTGAAAACTTCAACCAAATTGAAAATGCGCGGCTGCACACATGTCAGTATAACACACAAATACACATTATTATTTGCATATGTTTTCTCTGGATACGAACTCACACATACAGGAAGGTGCAGAAATGAACAGCAAGGGCCTTCCCCCCCTCAAAAAAAAAGAAAAAAAAGGAAAAAACAGGTGAGAAATGATCATGGACCTATGAAGCACCGATACAGATACGAGTATCGGATACGATACGTATCTGATGCAAAAATTCGTTGATTTTTAAAAATTAAAGATACGATACGTTAGAGATACATTTAATTAAATAATTTTAATTAGATTATATATATAATTTATAAAATAAAGTTGTCACAATTTATAACATCAAATAGTGTAACAAGTAAATTCATCATATAAAATTATCCAAAAACACATTTAAGCAAATTCATAATTTACAAAACAATATAAAAAACAAATATAGTAACACAAGACTAGATATGTGCATTTGAAACACTAATCAAAAAACAAAACCACAGTTGGAGCCATCAAGAAACAGCAAGCACATATCCAACAAGATGTCTAGAACACCCAAATTTTTTAGACACATTGAAGAGGAAGGGAGAAGGAAGCTTTGGAGGCCTCGAAGTTCACAGATCAGTCAAAGGTAGAAAGGAGAAAATGAAGAACAGAAGCTGCGAAAATCAACAAAGATGAAGAATTGAAGAAGCTCCGAAAATCTGAGGCAAATTCAACAAAAGATTGAACCCAGGACCAGCGAATCAGAAAATCCCTCAACGATCAAACCCATCCGGCGAATCAGCAATTATGAACGGAGAACTAAAGATCGAGATGAGCTTCAGGCTTCAGCCTTCGAAATCCCTAAGTCAGAGCTTTAGCCTTCGAATCCTAGTTTGAAGTTCGCAACTCGCAGAGAGAAAAGTAAACAAAATGCAGCATTCCGTGTAAGCTGTGTATGGGAGCCGCCTCCATCACAGACTCTTCTAGCACAAATCAAACTGTTGGCCTTCAGAGTTTGATTTTAAAACAAAAGTGCTTTAAAATCCAGCTCACTGTTTTTGTCTTTGGAAAAAGTTGATGACTGTTATCTTTCTTCTTGGCAGAGTTGCTGACTGCCTTGCCATTTAGTAGTCATTGTATTATACTTTGCCTTTGATATCTCTTACTTCCTGCTCTCAAAATTTCCTCCTTCTTTTTATATTCTGTGATTCTGTCCCTTATTCTTGTATATCTATGTCACTTCCCTCTTACTATAAATTTTCTTAACTACTTACTATGTATAAATTTGATTTGTCTATTTATTTTAGAAGTTGTGGAATGGGCACTATTTGACACGTGAGTAAAATCTCAAACTACAATAACAAAACAATTAATTAGACAAGGCAGTCAAGCACAAAGGCCAAAAGCGAAAGGATAACCGAAGGCTCCTTTATCCACTTCCACACTAGCCACCAAAAAATGCACACCACCCAAACAACGACAGACACAAATTTATTTAAACAAAAAGTATTATACAAACAACAACTTGCAAGTTATTTTTGATTTACTTTCTTATAGTATCTCATTTAATTCTAATGTAGTGATATTTCTATAGTCTTTGGAGAATTATAACTTAACAATAAAATACTTGTCAATGTTTTCTTATAGACATCTTTTTAATGTTTTACTTTGATCTTATTACTTACTCCATTACTTATCTTATGGTTTCAGTAGTATCACTTATCTTATTTGTTTTGGCATTGCATTTTTAGCATTTGGTTAGCTACACTTATGCTAATATTTTTCTTTTACTTCATACTTTACCTTGACTTTGAGATATCAAAAGTGCAAAGATAGAGGATGTTAGTAATACAATAGTAATGTATTATTAAGTCTCACATTGCTTAGATGTCGAAGTCTATGTTTTATTGTTTACTATAAATAAAAGGTTATAGGTGTAGGTTATAATTAACCAATTCAAGCGATAATCCCTTTCCTCATTATATTTTATTTAATATGGTATCAGAGCGGATTTGAAACCCAAGCCCAATTTTATCCCGATTTCCAACATCCCTAATCGTCTTTTTCTTTTCTCTAGTTGTACATGAAGAAAAGGAAGAGAAAAAAAAAAAATAGAGCTTTAGAGACAGCCATTTTTTTAAGCCTAGTTATTCTCACTTTTCTCTATCCCAAGTTATCTATTTTGTCTAAAGAACGTCTCATCTCCTTTCCTTTTCATGTTTTAGGCTTTGACGGCTCAAACAGTATCCATGTGAACTTTCCCGTTATGCCTCCTTCACCAGAAATGTGCTCTCCACTTTTCCGTTGTGCCTCTTTCTAACAATGCTTATTTTATTTTTCAGAAAAATTCTCTTGTGTCTCTTTCCAGAGGTGTTTTTTTATTTTTCCAGAAAATCCTCATGTGCATTGTTCACGTAACTGTTCATGAAAGTATTGTTCATGGTTATTGTTCACTAGTCCTATTCACCACATTTGTAAAACGGATTGAAGCTTGACCTATTATTCTTAGGTTGTAGTAAGTGAGGAAAGATATTAAGAGTGATAATTGGGTTTTATTTATACAAGATTGAGTATTATATGTTTCATCTTGAGAGAGAGTATTAGGATTATAATAATAATGTATTGCTAAGTCCTTCATTGCTTATATGTGGAAGTCTATGCAGTGTTGTCACAGGCAGTCCGAGCGAGCACCTAGGAGAGGCAAGGACCACCGCCTGACAGACCAACAAGCAAGTCGACTGTGGTTGGGCATTTGCCTTTTCTGCCTTTCAGCCACCTTGACAAAGGCGCAAGGCGATGCAAGCTAGCAAACTGAAAAATCTGAAACTCAAACTAAGGATTTCACAACCTAAATTTCAAAATTAGTCTCCGTGGCAGCAAAAGAAATCAATAGTTGACGGTTTTTGTTCACCAGATGAAGTCGACTCTGATTATGGCTTTATTTTCGGTTGCAATTGCCAGGTATACAACTACGACATCACATATGGTGATAGCGTCAAAAATCAAAACCAAACAAATGCCTTTTTTGTTTTTTTCTTTTAATTTTAAACTTCAGAAATCCAAAAGGGTCTTAATATAGTGGGCAAAAACATTCTTTTAATGAAGGGCAAAGAAGACCTTTTAAAAAAGAATAGAAACCTAAGTTTTTTGGCCTCTTCATAATAGGCAACAGCGGGAGTAGACCAGCCCACGTGCCTTCATCAATCTCAATGGTGTTTTTAAAACCTTTTCTACTATTCTTTTTTCAGTTGTCTGCAACTCTTTTCTATCATATAACCCATTCATTGCATGCTTCTATTAACCCATTGGATTAAAGTCTTAAAAAGAATTATTTTAATAATTAATTTTTATTAAAGTCTTTCTGTTTTAAAAAAGCGGTGGGCTTGATTAAGAGAAAATTAAAAGGTAATACAGAAAGGTTATGTATATCTTAGTCTGCAATTTCCAATATCTAATAGTATATAAATTGAGAATTGTCACCTCATTTCACTAGGGCTATCGCCTTTCTAGTGCCTCTCGCCTCGAGCTATTTTGGGACCTATCGCCTCAGAGGCGCCTTTTGCCCATGAAAATACTGAAGTCTATGTTTTATTGTTTATTATAAATAAAAGTTATAGGTGTAGGCTTTGATTAACCAATTCAAGCTATAATCATTTCCTCATCCTAAATTATTTACAGAGGACTTGATACATTTTGTTTGTATGGTATCACTATCTCTCTAGGTCCCTATTTGCCCATCAAACTGGTCTTCTTTCTTCTTATTTCTATTTAGAAGTGACTACATTTTAGTGAGGCATGACCCTTGTCACTCACTCACTTTTTGCATGGGTGGACTTGACTACAGACCTTCAGATGGGAGACAAAAATGCGCTTTTGCTGTACCTCACTATGTTTTTTTTTTCTTTTCTTCATCAAAAAGGGAATTATATTGAAGAAGAGGGTTCAACCTATTGTTACAACACAATTTTAGGAACCTCCCATTCAGATCAGCATAATAAGCTACAGACATGAATAAAGGGACATCATAATGGAGTACAAGTTCTTCATCTTGTATCTGGACTTTCTTAGCTAATACCTCCATGCATTAATTTGCTTTTTTGACTACATTGACAAGGAGTTGACAAGGAATCAAGAAAAAGACCTCATTCTAGGATGAATACAAATGCAATTTTGTATTGCACAATGCAAGCCTGCTATTGCTAAACTTCCAAGAAACCTTTGGGTCTAGTAACAATATAAATGACCAAAATACCCATAATAACTTTTGAAACAAAATACCCATATTATAGGGGTCCGCATCTACCTATCTTCTTAAAAAATTATTTTGTTTTCATATTGATTAAATCAATTGATAATTATTAAAGCAAAGCATAATGATCAAAATCTTATTTTTCTATAAGATATATTACCTTATATCTCTTAATCCTTCTTCAGTACCAAAAACTGCCTCCTGGTTATCTCTCCTGGTAGAAAAGGCCGAAATGCTATCATAGGCAAAGTCCAAATCTCCCCCCTGCTATGTAACAACAATTGTTTACTAGATAATTTAAGCAAAGGAATAATGATATCCAAACAAAATTTTGTTTGAGTTTGTTGTTGCATGTAGCAAGACATTCCTTGATTAACCTACCACTTCAAACCCATTTTCTCAATTAACTGCAGAATATTTTTTGATGGGTATCAACAAAAAAAAAATCTCAAGGGGGCATCACCCAATTAGACTCAAAATGATATTTCCCTTTACCCCAATTTACAAGCAGCAGAAGTTCAAGACACAAGCAAAGTAGCATCTACAACTTTCAGATGCATTTCACATGAATATTCATGAGAACTTTACCTCCAAGAGTTTCCCTTCTTGCAGAAACTGCTCATACCTGAAATGCATATGATATCAATCAGTAAAGTAGGAACAAGCAGTTTTACTCCAAATGAAATGCAACTTTAACAATAAGTTTCGAATTGTTTACATCAGAAGGTAACGTTGAGGAAAAGGAATTGCATTAACATAGGTTTCACAATAGAATAGAGAAATTACAAGTTGTTAAAAGCATTTAGTATTTTTTTTCCAATATAAAAGCAAGTACCATTGATGACATGATACAGATGAGAGAGGGCATTTGTTTCACAGCAAATCACCAAAAATGAGTCAATAACATATTCTCCCAATGCTAATGGAAACACACTTCTCATCACATAAGCAAGAGAATCTTTGCAAAATTAACCCAAATAAAACGGAATGTTAAGTTAAGAGGGTACTTGCTTCACAACTAGAAAAACACATTAAACATACATATGGAGACATTGCCCTCTTAGGCCTCAGAAAATGAAATAAGCCATTACTATTGATCTATCAAAAACCACAGTTTAAATAAAAGCCATAATCATTGAAGGACTTTTGGCTTTTTATGAAATTGGCAAGAGAGAAAGGATTAGACATGAGAAAATGAAGAAAGATTTGCAAGAAGAGGAGCCAGAACAAATACAGTCCAGATTGTCCTATTAAGCCTCCTCATGAAGGGATAAATAGTAAATGATTGGGTAAAAGAACTAAATCAGTAGCCTATTTCTCATTTAGATTTCTGTTAAAAAAATATAAGTTTCAAAAAACCAACAAAATCATAACAGGAAGCAAACTGGAGGGCGTATTAGGAAGGGTAGAAGTCAACAAAGGCAAGGAAAGGTGATATAAAATGAAAACTCCCACAAGTCTTCCAAGAAGCAAATAAGAGTGGCATCTCCCACCTTAAACCAAGTTTGTGGCTGCCCAACCACAATTAGTGAGAAAGCAGCAGATAATAGACAACCCAAAATCCAGTTCCCACCTGGACATAAATCCCTTCTTATCCAAACTTGCTCAAGAAAACCCCACTTCACATAAACATGAGCCTCTATAAAGTCCAGCTTAAAATAAGGCCCATCTTATTCTTCCTCCTAGCACTCCAATACTCCATTTGCAGTCAATTGCCAAAAGCATAACGCCATAACCAACCAGCTGGATAATACAAACCAGTAGAACAATAGAACACATAGACACAATATTGAGATCTAGTGTCTCTTAAATATATAAAGAGGAAAAAAATAGTAGTAACTTGGATGATTCCAAGACTACACAAAGACTATATATTTATAATAGAGCACTTACATAAGACTTGTTTATCTAAACAATGTAGAACTTAACACCCAATATAATTTAACACTAAACATACTCTAGCACTCCCCCTCAAGCTATATGCTTGAGCTTGTGCTAATACAATGCAAATATTAAGACTCTTGAATCTCAACACTCCCTTACATCAAGCTTCACTCGACTCTCTCCATGCCTGAACCTAATGAGAATAACACAAACAACATGTGCCTAAAGAGAATGACACAAACAACACGTGCCCCGTTGATTCACAAAATAAATGCTAATTGGCAACAACTACCATCGAGAACTTTTTTGGTCAAAAACAACATCAGGCAACTACAAAATCAGTGATGAAACCAAGTTGGGAATAGTGAAAACTCGCAAGAGGAAGATATAAAGAGGAAAACAACTACCAAGATTGAACTTGGGTTTAGATCAAACCCGCTTTAATACCATGTTAAAGATATAAAGAGGAAGAAATAGTAGTAACTTGGATGATTCCAAGACTACAACAAGGCCATAAATTTATAATAGAGCACTTACATGAGCCTTGTTTATTTAAACACAATGTGGGACTTAACACTCAACATGACTTGCACTAAACATACTCTAACAATATCAAAGTTTAATTTATGACACGAAAAAAAAAAAAAAACTACCAATACTCACTTAGTGAGACAAAAGTACAACCAATAAACAATTACTGATAAACAGATGTTTCTGACAGAGTATGCTAAAAATGCTTAGCTACTAGAGGAGCTTCCCTCAATAGATATGCATCTGCTTAGTATATTTTTTGCAGGACTACCAAAAAAATTTCCGATAAGAAAAGAAGATTCATTAAGATGGAAAAGAAAAAGACAAGACGGAAGAGAAGGAATCCTCCTACGAGAATGGAAGCAAAAAAAAAGAAACAAAAAATTTTAAATATGAGAAGCAAATCATTCTGTATGTTTGATAAGGAAACCCCATGGAAACCATCGACAGCTAAACGCCAAAGGGAAGTCAAAGAAAAGAAAAAAAAACGGGTTGGTCTCAAATCCCACAGAAGATGAGTTGATAAGAAAAAAAAAAAAAAAAAAAAAAAGCATCCAGCTGGTGTTGTGTTCTAACCATAAACACTAAATAATGGAAAAAATTGTGCAATGCAAAAGTTCCATTTTTCCTCCTGAAACAGTCAAAAGTATATCATCTAAGAAATGTAAACACACCCAATGCTCACCAAAAATACTAAAGAGCTCGTTTCAGATTCACCACATAAAAGTACAATTAACAAAAATATGAGCATCTGAATCACCACTTTAGTAACAGCAGTATATATTTCTTGCAATTGTAAAAACAAATACTACTATAAGCCTCCCAGAGATTTTCAACTCAGCTGCGTAAATCATTAACCAAACTATTTGGAATTCTAAGTATGAAATGAATCGTTAATAGTAAATCACTTCTAGCTACATTATTTTGATCTTCCACCTACCCTCTACTTGAACATAGTTACCTTATTTTTTATTTTATTTTTACTAAACACACAAAACATATGATGTAATAGAAAGAAGCATTACAAAACAAGGAAAAGAAATCTTTACAAATCTATGCTAGAGCAAACAAATCCATCCAAAAACATCAATTGCCTGAACAAACCTAGTTTTACATTCTTACTATCCAATTTTAATTTTCCCAAAAATCAAACTCACAAAAGTTTAAAGTTACATTTTTTTCACTATGAGATAAGTGCTAGTAATATCCAGTTGGGTTTTGGCTATAAAAATGGTGGTTTTGAAGAGAAACAAAGATATAAAGAGAAAAAACGTAACTGAGAAAGCTCGGAAAGGGAGAGGACATTGGAGGGACGGAGGCTGGAGCAGATCCAGTCGAGAATGGGGCGTGCGTCGTCGTATTGAAAGGGCCACTCGAAGCTATCTGGGTCCAATCCCTCAGCACCTTCGTACCCCAATTCCCCTAACAACGTGCACAGCCTTGCGCCTCTCATTTTGTTAATGCCTGTGAGGGTTGCTCGATCAGATCCACCTCTTCAATTTTCAAACCACAGTAAGCGAGATACAAGTATTTTTGGTTGTGTGCTTTGGCGCCGGCCTTTCCAAGTGACAGTGTAGATGAAGCATTCGTCGAGTTCGTTCAATTCAAAATGAGTGGGTACAGACGGGAAGTACTGATTTTTTTTTTTTTTTTTTTTTTTTTATTCCTTTTAGTAAATTACAATTTACCGTGTTTTGAACTGTTTTATTTGTTTTCGTATAATTCCTATTAACATCATAATTCAGAAAACTGAAACAATGCATGGGTAGGAAAGTATTGATTTCACTTCAGAAATTTAATAATTAAAAGTTTAAAATTTTACATTTTTTTCATCTATTTTCGTTAATAAAACACGTGTCAAGCACATGTTTTTGTTTACAAGGCAAAAAATAAATATGTTCTCTAAAAAAAAAAATTAAAAAATGTATTGGGCATAATTATGTTGGAAGAATTTTTCTTTTAAAATTTAAAAATTGATTAGTATTTTAAAACAATTAAAAACTAATCAATATTGATTATAATTTTCTTTTTTTATGACTCATTAATTAAATTTTTCTCAATGTTTTTTATAAAGTTATACCAAACAATTATATAAATTTAGGATAAAACGATATAAAAAAAATTGGCAATCTCTTAATTATAGATGGTTAAAAAATTAATTAAAATTTATTTTGACAACTTTTATTAATTATGCTTTAACGAAAATATTTTTTCAAGCAAAATTATTTATTCCCAACATTTGTTTTAAGGATTAATATTTTTTTTCTCTTAAAAGAAGAAGAAGGCATGGTTAGAACATGTTTTTCTGAAATGGATGAGAAATTACTATTTAAATCTCCGGTAAGCAAAGTGTGCATTTGAAAACCTAAAGTACAGAAAGTGGACAAAACACCAAACAACATATGGATCAAGTGTAAATTGCCCTATAAAATAACCAGAAGACAACATTTTGAACTCATTTGGCATTTTATATAAAGATATTAGGACAGTATAAGATTATCCAGACTTTTATACAACATTTAACAGTAATATATTAGTATAAACTTATAATATTGACATTTTCTAATATTACGTATGACAATATAAACTAATATAATAGGAAAAAGAATAATAAGATAGCAGTATAACTACATAATATAGTACATTTTATAATCCTATATTATACAATCATATCATAATGTGATATTTTTTCAAAATAATTAAAAGGCTTAACTATTATTTTAGCCACTCAAGATTATCTTAGTTCTTAATTTAGTTATTCAGAATTTTATTTTATTTTTAATTATGTATAAATTGACCATGATCTCTTGCACCTAATTAGTCGAAACCTTTCTACATTGTTCTTTGTCACAAAATACCATTTAATAAAGTAAGAAACCCACTTATTCATTACAGAAATGACCTTAGTAGTAACCGTAAGGGCATCATTACAAACACTAATTGAGTCTTATTGTGTTCAGCTAACCAATCTTTTGGTTGAACCAAGTGAAGTGGTACTTAGTTTTTCAAAGCAAATAGAGTATTTGTCATACCAATTAATTTTCTTCATTAAGTCTTGGTCAAATTATGCCCAAAGTAAGTACCTGAGAAACTTTTGAGAACATTCTTAGCAACTACACATAAGAAGCTTAACACTAAGATCATATTACTAGCAACTACTGTAGTTTCACATTAAGGCCAATTTGGTTTAGCATTTGAAAATCAATATTTTGTATAATTGATTTTGCTATTAGAAATTATAGAATAACTAATTTTAGCATAATTGGTTTTGTGTTTGGTTAGTTATCTACAAAATTAATCTTGAATCATAAGAATATTGAAAAATAATTTTGGAGAATTTTTGTCAAAAAATAATATAAAATTGTGTCTTATATTTTACTAGAAGTATGTTTTGAAAAAAGTTACACATAAATACTTAAAAATGAGTTAAAATTGTATTCGGTATTTGATCAAAAATAATTTCAGTTTAAACCAAATATGTTATTATACAAATTAAATATGATTTTCAACTATAAACTCCAAATACATGTTTCAAACACAACCAAACTAGCCCTAAGTAACACAATGATTGGTGCCAACGGTATGTAGGAGGAGAAGAATTTTTATTGTTTTCTTCCCAAAATGATTTCTCGGGAATCTATATGCATTGCATACCCAATGTTGAGTTACTTGGTAGCAACGTTTAGAACATAAGACTGTCAAACTGACAATTCATATGCTACTTTTTGAATTCAGCACAACTAGAACTCATTGCATGTTATATTATGTATGTATATATATATAAGGTACTTATAAGTATATTCACACACCACACAAAAAAAATCTTTAAATGAGATGATCCCATAAAACAAAAAATTAAATTAAAAAGTCAAATGGAAATGCCTAAATCAAATCTTGAACTATGACTCCTTCCACATTGATAGTATCTTGTTGACACAATGTAATCCCTAGTAAGAAAAACTACATTAAAAAAATAGAACTTGCAGACATAGCAAAGTAATTTTAACATCGGGCAGATATGAATTGAACCATTTTGTGGGTTTTGGAACTGGTTGGATATTAGCAACTGAGTTTTGTTTGTCATATCCACAAAAATATAATGAAAATTAAGTTTTATGTCACTTTCTTAGTTTCATTAAATAAATAAAAAAAATACACATTACCAGAAATGACTATAACTGTTCTCATCATCGATACATGTTCCGAATTAAACCATCTTCTAGATTTTTGAGGAGGTTGTGTGTTGGAATATGTGGATGATTGAATTTACCTCTTACCAATTTTCCTTATTGGCCGCCCATTCTTCTGCTAGCACCACTTCATGTACATTTTTACCCACATTATTGATTTCATTATTTGATTTATATTTTTGAATGAATTCAATATGTGTTCTATTTGATTAGATTATAAATTTTAAAAAAAAATTATTTATTTATTTTTCTTCATAGGTGTTTCTTATAATATGTGAATAATAATTTTTTTTTTCTAATTTTTATTTCAAAAATAAAAAAGTCAATACAATATAATTTGATAGAGTAAAATTTAGTTAAAACCTTGCTATAATATTACACTGTGATAATTACTATGCCAATAAATTAGAATAATAAACTATAAAAATGGAGAAAAATAAAAAGGAATAAATGATCTTTAACCCTTTACTAAAATATTTCTTATTTTTTTTCTTTTCCATAATTAATTTTCATTAATTACAGTAATTAATTTAAAATATTACTGCCAAAATAATTCACTCACATTATATCACCTCCCTAAATAACTCTTATAATTTTCTTTCTCGTTTGTGGGCAAGGAATTAGAAGACTACTCCAATTCAATTTTCAAATACAAATTCTCTCATTGAGCTAATGACAATTGAATCTAAATTTAACTATCTAGCTCATCAATGTAGGACATCTTCAATGGATGAGAAAATATTTGAAATCATCGACTGAAAAATTGAGAAGTATATGGACGAATGATTGAAATCTTCTCCTGAATAACAATAATCCTATTGGACAATAATAATTACTATACTAATAAATTGGAATACTAAACTATAAAAATGAAAAAAAAAAAAAAAAGAAGGAATAAATTATCTTTAACCCTTTATTAAATATCTTTTTTTTTTTCTCTTTCATAATTAATTTTCATTAACTAATGTAAGAACACACTCACATTCTATCAACTCCCCAAATACCTTTCATAGTTTCCTCTTCTTTAATTATCATATTTAAAATCTTTTCAATTTCCGTTGAATTCACAAAGACATGGGAAGAGTTAGCTAAGCTAAGTAAAGAAGAGAACATGTGAATAAGAAAAGGTGTATTTTTTTCTTGACTATGCTAATAAATTGAAATACTAAACTATGAAAATTGAGAAAAATAAGGAGGCATATATGATCTTTAATCATTTACTAAAATATCTCTTATTTTTTTCTCTTTCATAATTAATTTTCATTAATTATTGTTATTAATTAAAAGATTATTGCCATAAAAAATCACCTCCCAAATACCTCCCATAACAAAATCAACATTCTCAACAATAACAAATGTTGATGTGTCAATATTTTAAAAGCTGATGTGGCAGCCTGTAATGCTTTAAGATTAGTTTTATTATATACATAGATTCTCAGTCACTTGAATGTCATTACGGACAGCAACTTTAGCCTTGAAGTTGTTTGACTAAACTGAGTGTTTGATTGTTGATTTAATTTTTTCATTTTCTTACATGTCCTCCTATATATTGTGTTATGTTCTTATACATTTGGCACCAAACTTTCTTTTTGAATTAGTTTTGAAAAGAATGAAACTTTTTCTAAAATACTTTACTTATATTAGTGCTTTTTTATTTTTCATGGCTTCTTGCCAGATGTTTAACTTTGTACCACATATGTCTGCGAAAACAAAAGTGACAAGTTGATAGAAAAATTATTGTTTAGCCCAATGTAAATGTCTTTAGCTGATTGTTGAAGTCTAGCTAGAGATAAATGTCTTTAGCTGCCTATATAAAAAAAACTATAAACCCATCTTGGGTATATGTTGTATGAAAAATTATTTTATGCAAAAAATAAAATAAAATTAATCTGCAAGTTTGCTTTGTTTTTCTTGTTCTTTCTCTATTTCTAAATTTCCAACTTTGGGTTATTTCTCAATCACAATTGGCACAAGAGCTTTCAAGGATCTTAAGGGAGAATTTCAGTTTTTCAAAAGTTTTTTGTTTCTAATTTATTGGAGTATGGCTTCAACAAGTGTAAGTCTTCCAGCTGCTCCTGTCTTTGCAGGGAGAAATTATGATTTTTGTTCTGTAAAAAGGAAGGCTTTCTCGATAGCTTATGATTTATGGGACGTTGTAGAGAAAGAAGTTAAGACACCAACAAAAGGATCTCAACTCTCAGCTGAACGACAAAAGAAATTGAAGCATGAAGCAACTAAAAATTTCAGAGTTCTTACTTTCGTTATTTTTTCATATTGGAATCAATTTTTCCAAGGATCATTAGAGCTATTCCTATAAAACAAGCTTGGAATACCCTTAAGAAGGAGTTGAAATAGAGTTTAAAAGGTGAAGAGTTGTCAAACTTCAAACTTTTTGAAGAGAATTTGAGAATTTAAAAATGATAAATAATGAATCTGTCAAAGGTTATTCTTCCAAGTTGTTGGACTCAATTCTAGGCTAAATTGGTTCCTTAATTATAGGATGCTAATGTGTAGGTCAACATTTGGCATTCGTGCAATGCACAAATTATTGTATTATTTTGTAAGAATAATTAAAACTTTTAAAATTTTAAATTATTTCTCTTATTATCAGAAAGTTATTATTAACAACATTACTAACTTATATATTATTTTTATTTTGAGGCTTAGTTTGGTAATGTTGTAGCTTTTTGAGAGATGTTATGTTATTCTGACTCTCTTAGAGTTGTTTTTAAAAAGTTACAGTAGTAGTGTTTGATAAAATAATATAAAAACTACTTTTAATAAGTAGAAGCCACAAAATTAGGTTTTATTTTAGTAATGTTGTGGTTTTTAACTAAAAGTTAAGGATATATTAGTTTTTTAAAAATTTTGTAGGCAGAAGCTAACTTTTAAAAACACCATTTGAAATATAAGTATAAGCACCTACCCAAAGAATACTATCAAACCAAGCCTAAATGTATTAATTTAAAATATAAAATTAAGCTGACGTGACATCAAAATATTAATTGATGTGCTAGCTTATACTTTGTACATGTTACCGTGTTAGCATACTATTTTCTTAACAATTATATTATATATTATGATTGTTTAATTTTTAAAGAAACATTTTGTTACTTAAATTTTTAGTTATAGTTTTGAATATGCATATATCTTTTCCATTTATGCAAAAAGAAAAAAGAAAATAAAATTTTGCCATCATTACTAATTGATGATTTGATTTAAACACACATTTGCTCTAATTTTCTCATAATTGATCAGCTCTAATAAGTAATGAAAAAAATATTAATCATTTTATTTAAATTTTGATATTCTATTTTTTTAAAATTAATTCATTTTTGTTTATGAATTAAGATATATCAAATTAAGTATATTCATGTACCTATAAAGAGAGCGAGAATAAATTAAAAATTATTATTTATCAAAGTAGAACTTTTAACTAGAAATAATCTTAGATAAGAATGTACTTGCTTTTCAAAAATATTTGATTGCTCACAATAGAGAATTAGAAATTCAAAAATTTCTTCTCTCCCAATTGACAAATAATTTAGAAAAATAAGTGAAAATACAATTTGAAAATGTAATAGTTACAAATATGCACTCTTGGCTTTTTGAATGTATGTGTATCATATGATTATCTCATATTTTAACTACATGTATTTCGCAGAAAAAGGTAAGGATCAGTAAGTATAAGGATAAATTGTTTTCCTCTCCATGAGGCATGCATTTTTTCATTTCTTCTACCCTAGATCATCTATCCTATACCCAGTATCCCACTCACCCCTTCATCAAGGCCATCCCTGATTGCTGGTTTTAACCTTGCCTCTTACCTCACCAACCAAACACCTCCATCAAATACCATCAACCCATAATACATTTCTGCTTTAACCAACGACATACCTAAACTACTCACCCCTACATTCTATCCAGGAAATCAAATCAAAACCTCCATCTGCCCCCCACATTGCCAAATCTAGTACTAGAACTAATCCCTCAAATACACCCTAATGAAGAGGATCCTGTTATCGCCTTTGATGAAGTTGATATTGAGACCGCTGTTTAAGAATGTACTAAAACCCTAGTTGGAATTTTTTTTCAAACATGTTTAATGCTACAGGAACCATGCACAATGTTCTTATGAATGTTTTAGAGTAATCCCATAGAATTACACATAGTGGAATTGGGTGATCAACTATACTAATTCTTCTTTGAGGATGAAGTAGATTGTTGGAGAATTCGCAAGCGTAGTCCATGGCTATACAAGAACTAGTTGCTTCTCCTTCAAAGGTGGGACATGGACGTCGAGAGAATTAAGTCAAGCTTTACTCATGTTCTTCTGGGGTCTTCCTCCCTATTGTTGTACAAATAAAATGGGTTGGAAGCTTGGAGGCACTTTGGGTAATGTATCACAGGTAGAGATATTTCAAGTTAGAGGTGAGAAAGGAAGGATAATCAAATGTCTAGTGTAATGGGGGTAAAGCAATAAACTCCGAAAATCTATTACTGCAAAAGAAGGCTTTGGAGAGAATTATAAGGTTCAATTACAGTACAAAAAGCTCCCTACTTGCTCCTTCTTCTGTGGCATTATGGGGCATGATGAACAAAGCTACAAGGAGAAGATCATGGTTGAGATGCACGGGGAAGCTTACCATCTTAAGTATGACAACTCTTTACGTGTCAAACTAATGGGATGGCAACCCTCTCAAATAAGCACCAAAGCCCAAAAACAACCCAGCTTCATTGACTTTCCCTATCAACCGAAAATCTGGGTGCGGCGGCTGTCTGAGTTATCAATAGTGGAAGGTGGTATGAACATGTATCATGAGTTGATTGGACCATCAAATAAGGCTATGGAAATTCAAATATGCATGGCAATTATGGAGGTAACAATAATTCAAACCTTGATACCATCCCCTACTTCCCTAGCGACAAACAAGCTGAGATATACAATAAGATTTAAACATAAAGATAAGAATATCCACAATAAACCACAATAAAGAAGAGTATTGTAGAGAGGAAAGTGGTGTAATCAAAGAAGGACTCCAAGCAGTTGGGGAGTTTGCAACACTTGAAACACCTCCTAATCAAAACCACATATCCAACTCTAACTCTACGATTGTTACCTATTGTGGGATCACCAAATAACCAAAATACAAATCCTACCCTTATTCCACTCAGCTCTAATACTTCAACGGACAATAACAACCTGTCCCTACCTGAGACTACCTATACAGATCCAACTACCCCCATTCAGACACAACTAGAACCAAATACCTATCTATCAACCACTTTCATAATAGGACAAATGAGCTAACCAACTAAACTGTCACTTAAACAATTAGCTCGGCAACGGAAGGGAGGAAGTAGCATTGTTAGTAAGTCGACCATGAGTTCCAAGAAAAGAGCTAATAACAACTCTATGGAAGAATTACCAAATAAGGTATGCATTAGTCTGATGATACCAGAAAGGGGGGAGGCCAACCTTATCTAGCCTAAAGACAATTAATGAATATTTTATATTGGAACGTTCAGGGTATAGAGACTCCCCTCATGTTTTAACACCTCAAGGGAACCTTAAATTCACATTCCCCAGACTTAGTCTGCTTGGCTGAAACAAAAGCAGACAAAGATAAAATGAGCAAAAATTTTCAACATTATCGATTAAGTAGACATCACATTATAGCAGCAAATAGGTTATCAGGAGGGTTAGCTATGACATGGAATGATGATCTTGATGTGGAAATACTCATTTCTAAACAATTTCTCATCCACGACAAGGTGATGGATGAATCTACAAGATTGAATTGGGATCTATATTGCCTCTATCTAAGCTGTAGTGATAGTGAAAGCAGGTACGCCGAATTCCATAGGGTAATCATAGATTTCTTATTTATGGAGATTTCAATGTAATCCTTCATAACTCCCCAAAAAAAGGGGGATAATTCTCAACAACCCATTCAAATATAGGAATTCCGTGACTTTATCAACTCTGGAAGCATGTTAGACCTTGGATTCCAGGGATACCCTTTCACATAGAACAACCGATGGACGGGTGCTGGGAACATCCAGGAAAGATTGGATATATTCTTTAGATCCATTGACTGGCTCTTTGTATGCCCCCAGGCTACTGTACCCCACCATGATGAACTTGGTTCTGATCATGGGCTCGTATTATTTGATTCAAAGTCGATTGCTAAAGGAAAACAAAGGTTTTGTTTTGATGGTAGATGGTGTGAGTCGAATGAAGCTAGGGAAATGTTAAGTAGTTACGGGACACTAAATTTGCGGGAACTAAACTTTTCCAGGTCTTCACAAAACTTGAAAAGGTGAGGCATGGTCTAGTTAATTGAAGTAAAATGGGATCTTCAAATGCGAGGAGGTCCATATTGCAAATTCAAGAAGAGCTGGAGGCCCAGAAAAATTCTAATTACCCTTTTGATCGAAATAGAGTCATATGGAAAATGATTTAACTGAGCAGTGGCAAAGGGAAGAGGAATACTGGAAAGTTAAACTAAGGAAAAATTGGTTAAGACTAGGAGACCGGAATACCTCATTCTTTAACGCCTCAACTATTCAACGTACAAGGAAAAATTCAATTCAACAACTACTAGATGATTCAAGTAATACCTCCACCTCTAAAGAAGGAATTGTTAACATAGTTGTATCCTACTTTTCCAAATTATTCGAATCTTTTGGTGCTTCGGGCAAGGAAGCAATTTTGTCCAAGGTCAAGAAAAAGATAACGGCAGCAACTAATAAAAGACTTAGAAGGCCTGTTAGTGATAATGAAATTCGGGATGCTGCATTCTTTATCAATCCTTCTGGGGCACCGGGGGGTGATGGAATGGCAGGAAAATTCTTTTAGTACTATTGGAACATTGTTGGGAAGAACATTTGCTTGGCAATTAAGGATTTCTTTCAAACTAGTAAGATGCTAAAAAATTTCAACCATACAATAATATCCCTGATTCCAAAAATTAATCCACTAAGGCATATGACTCAAATCCAGCCTATTAGTCTTTGCTTTGTATTTTACAAGATAATATCCAAGGTTCTTGTATGTAGACTCAAACCAATAATGGGAAGCTTGATCAATCATAACCAAAGTGCCTTCCTACAGGGGCGCTTGATATCTGATAACAATTTGATAGCTTATGAACTGATGCACACCCTTAAATTTTGCAACAAAGGGCACCTATATAATATGGCAGTCAAAGTGGATATGAGTAAGGCATATGATAGTGGAGCTTTCTGTTAAGACCCAAATCTGGAATTTGGGATTTTCCCTAGAAACTAACACTATGCTACGGCTATACTAAGTGAAAAGAGAGAAAACTATTCATTCATCATATTCGTCTCCTTTTTTACAATATATTTTGACTCTACTTAAATTACTGAATTGAAGAACTAACAGCTGTCATAGCAGCTGGCCCTAATAGCTAGCCCTACCAAATCAACAGATTTCCTTCTTATCCAAACGGTGCCTTCCTACCCAACTTCACTCCTTTCCCATTGCTCACAAACGACATCGTTCCAATTGGGAGTGTAACAATTTCTTGAAGGCATGCTTGTAAGATTGGGTCTCAATCAATTATGGGTACAAGCTAATCATGGAATTAGTCTCTACGATCACCTATTCAATCTCAATCTCTGGTGAATCAGTTGTTTTTTTAAACCATCAAGAGGGCTTCATCAACGCGATCCTCTCTCTCCATGGCTATTCTTGATTTGAACGGAAGGATTATCTACATTGTTTAATGAAGTTGCAAATTCCAACTGTGTGGTTTGAAAATTTCTCCATCTTGCCCATCAATTACTCACTTGTTATTTGTTGATGATTCTATTTTCTTTTGCAAAGGCTTAATCATGGAATGTGAGAAAATTGTTGAGATTCTTAGAGTTTATAAAGTCACAGTAGACAACAGATAAATTTTCCTAAATCATCTCTATTCTTCAGCTGAAACACCCTTCAGGTTTTGCTGGACTCCTTATCAAATAGAATGGGGATTGCTAAAATGGGAGGCCAAGATAAATATGTTGGATTGCCTTCCATTGTCTCAAAATCTAAACGTATTACCTTTCAAGAAATTAGGGACAAAGTGGCTGCCAGGTTGCAAGGATGGAAATCTCAATGTCTTTCACCAGCAGGCAAAGAGGTACTGATTGAATCAATGGCCACAGATATTCTTATTTATACTATGGCTAATGCTTAAGGATATTTGGTAGGTACGACAACTAATTACAGGACAAAACCAATGGAATCAATCTCTTGTGCACTCAGTTTTTGAAGCTTCAGAGGCAACATTAGTTTTAAATATGCCACTCTAACAAATGAATGTGGATGATAAACTGATTTGGCATTAAACTCCATAAGGACTACACACGGTGTCTTCCGGTTATGCCATTGCCTCATTAGTACCAAGCAACAATGATTCTCAAACCTTTCCATGGTCTTCTATTTGGCAACTAGCTATTCCAAGCAAGATAAAGAATTTTCTCTGGCGGATGATCCATAACAGTTTGGCAGTTCAGTCTAACCTATGAAGGAGGAGTGCATTAGTGAAGGTTCTCTATCTTTTATAGGAACTACAGGGGAAATGACTTGTCATCTTTTTCTCTCATGTTCGGTAGTGATGTTGGTGTGGCATGAAAGACCTCCTGCCTTTGGAGGTTATGGAAGGCTTGGAATGATGTTGTTTTTAATAATAAATAATGGAGTCCCCTTGAAATCATGGTTAAAGCATTGGAAGATCATAAGGAATTCTCTCTAGCATTACTGCGACTAGTAGAGCATCACCAGCCTTCACTGGGTTCCTCAAGTGAGTCCAATTGGATTCCTCCGTCCCCTAATTGCATTAAGATCAATTTCGATGCTGGCAAGAATGCAAGAGAAGGCCGAGGTAGTATTGGTTTGGTGGAGAGGAATTATGAGGGGCAAGATCATGTTTGCTAGAGGAACTGTAATATTAGGTAACACATCTCCACAGTCATTGGAAACTCTAGCGCTAAGGGAAGCTAAGTTGGAATGCTTGAATAACTAGTTGCTCAAAGTGGGTACTGGAGGGTGATGCAAAAATGGTAATTGAAGAAGCCACTTGGACCTCCAATGGTAACCCTCCTATGAACGTCCTTATGAAAGACATTGCTCAGTTGACCTCTCAACTTGACCGTTCATTTCAAATTACTTACCATAAGAGTAACTGGGTAGCTTATTTAGTAGCGAAGCAAACCCTTATTGATCCGCGGACCCCCTACTTTGCAGAACTGGCTCCGGAATTTTTGTGAGATTCTATTATAATGAAGTTGCTATCTTTGTTTAAAAAAAAGCTATATAAACTTCAAATATTATTTTAAATATTACACTGTCCTTTTGCGAAAATACATGCTATCAAAAGTCATTTTATATTTATTATATATCAATGTTTGAAGACATCGTGACTCTAACCAAGAGACAAGAGTTGCCTCGAAATTTGCTATGAATTAAATTAAACTTATTTTTTACTAAGCTTTCCACTTTCAGAAACAAATTTTTGTTTGAAAATGCCATTTTAAATCAAATATTAACCATAATTTTTTTTATATATAAATATTAAGAGTACATGTAATATTTGCATATCCTATTTTCAAATAACAGATGAAATAGAAAAGTTACTGAATAATATAGCTCTATGGAGAAAAGTAGTGTTAAGGTGAAAATGGTAAGGATGATAATGTTCATCATACTTGTATTAGTTAAAGGGCAGGCTGATGACACCATCAATACTGATTCTCTCCACCCTTCTAATCAGCTTTCATCTCTCTCTTCTGAACTTTACACATTTTTTCTCACTGTCCATCTAGATGATGATATGTTGAACATTGGTCAAAATGATTGTATAGTTATATGTTTTAAAAGATGCATCAACCATTTCGACCCCTTCACAAATGCTTACTACCTTTGCTATGGAAAATGCCGCCAAGCAACATGTTCTGTTCTCTGTTGTGCCAAGTCAAGAACAAACCCATAGTATCATGCAATATTGACAATCAAATTCCCACTTTTGCACACATAAACTCTTTGTTCTTTTGACAAATTGTATAAGAATAACACAATATTATAAGATTATCCAATTTATTTTTATACAACTTTTGGCAGCAAAAAAAAATATACAAAATTATAGATTCATATTGTTGTCCTTATCTTCTAAATAATAAGGAAGAGAATAATAAAATAATAACATAGCAATAATATAACTATATAGCATATTAGGCTGTATATTTTTATTGTCGTTATAATGTTGCCTTATTCTTCCCTTTCTCATTATGTATCTTTAACTGTCAAACATAGTATAAGAAGATATTAATATTATAAGTCTATATTATCTTGTTGCTATCAAAATTTGTATAAGAGATAATTACTTAATCTTATATTATCATGTTATCTTCATATGATGCACCAAACGAGTTACTATACAATCCTGCCTGCCTAGTTAAATGTTAATTAATAGTCTTTCCATTGTATCTACCTATGCTACTTTCTTATCAAGAATGCATGTGATATAGTAATTAATATATATAGTGTTTATTTCTTATTAAACTATAAGTAAAAAAATGCATGTAGGCTTAACTCACAACATCATTTGAATAAATTCTATTTTACTCACGTACAGTTTAAAATATTTAAAAATTACTTCGCTCATATATGATTTATAAATCATATTGTTTCATTGACAATTTTAAATGACGTAAATAAATAAAGTAAGTAAAATCACAAGTAAGAAAATTATAACTTGTTGGATTCTAAACTAATTCGAAATGAGGTTGGGCTTCGAGTTTGAATTCAAATTTAGATATATCAATATTCAATTCAATATTTGATGAATTATTGATATTAGTATTCGAATTTGTCGAACTATATTCAAATATTATTTATAATATATTATTAGTATTTATAAATTATTGGAGTACTATTTGAGTATTACTTGAACTTGAATATGAATATTCGGTATTACTTTGAATTCAAATTCAAATATATATTTATATTCGTATTTTAGTAATTAATAGTATTCAAATAGTGCACTATTCAACATTATTTGATTTAAGTGCCAGCCTTATTTGGGACATCTCTTTACTGACCTATGTTACTTGCAAGTTGTTATGTGTTTGTAAATCCCTATGTGGCAATTAAAACAAAAAACAAAAAAAGGAAAAAAAGCACCCAGCCTAACTGGTGATGCCAAATCATGAGCAAAAGAATAACCACTAGCAAATTCATTCATCTAGTCATTTTAGTCCATATCTGTACTATTCTAAAAGCTAGAAAGTTATTTCATACTTTAGAATAAATATAGATTAATTCATTTAAATTAATTAAAAATATATAAAATTTAATTTCTCTCTCTTAATAACTATCAATTATTCTATTTACTCACTACATTAAATATTTTTTATTAATTTAAATTAATTAAAAATTAAAAATAATTATTTTCTTAATAACACTTACTCACACACTAATTCATATTTTATATTTTAAATAAGACTCAAAAACTTAAACTAACCATACTTTGTACTTAAAAAAATATATTTCGCATGTGCGTAAGCACGTAGATATGACTAGTATTGAAAATGGGGTAAAACTTTACTACCTAGGACAATAATTGACTAGCATATTTAAAATAATTGGATTTGATCATGGTTTACTAAAGGTTTTGTATTTTATCAAATATTAATCAATGCTCTGTTTTGTCACAACCTCAAATAGAGGTATGACTGGCTGGAGGAATGGGGAATCATACCCCTGTAACCCTTGAATATTCAAGTACTATGCATCTCTAACTTATAAAACACATTGTGGTTATTACTGCCAAACATTAATGAATTAAATTAAAACCCGGACTTGAATATTAAACATAAAACGATTATTGAAAATCATACCCTCGTAATATAAATAACAACATGTTTACAAAGTCGACAGTATCTCATAATATTATAATTTACAAAGGAGCAACGCTCCTAACAAAACATAAAATCACCGTGGTGAATTTAATATATATATCAACAACAATGCATAACACCTAAAGTAACTACAAGTGTCATCCCTTACGCTCCAAGTGTGCGATTTTCAAATACACCTTACCACAGCAGAGTCGGAGGGTAGCAAATCTTGTCACAGCTAAGGGTGGTTTCTTGGAAACTAAAAAAAAAAAAAAAACAACAACAAAAGAAAGAGTGAGTCTCAAGGACTCAGTGAGCAAACCATGTACCTTAAGGGTACTAGCATCACATAGCACATATACCATAGCTTAACTGATATTTAAATTACATAAGCACGCACGTAATTATAATTATCATACGATCTAATTCATGTAGTTCACAAATTTCAACCTATCAATCAAATCATACAATCAGACAAACAAATAAACAACCAATTAAACAAACAAAGGGCCAACGAGTAACTTAAACCCGCACAATATTATCTCCTCCCATCAAGCATTTATGTGCCTACACAACAAATTAATTCTCTATACACAATCCATCCCACTGGGGCTGAGCACTCCATTTGTTGTTAAAATAATTGTTAATGTTAGCATAACTCATATCAAATATCAAATCCAAATATCCTAGGTGCACTTGGATTTTTAATTTCGAAAATAGAAATCATTGCTCAGAAAATTTTACTTTGTTGGCTCTTATCAACCACACTCAATATCAAATACATATAATTCAATTAAGTCACTGAAATAACTTATTTGCTTATTTCTCATTATAACGCATCAATTCAAATATCCATATATAATTGCACACAATAATCTGGCAACCATAGAGGACATAATTCACTCATAAATTTAAGCGTGAGACTTATTGTTTTGCTTATCTTGGGATAGAGTTGGAATGTCCTCAACATGACCCAGAGCTGAAAATCACCAATTATATGTTATTTACAATAATCATTTCAAAGTTAATTCCTTAATTCGCTATTCTATATATTTATATATATATTTATGTATTTTTTCTTAAAAATTAATTTATCTTAAACACTTTCCAATATTCTAACGAATACAGTTAAAAATAACATTAATCAGTTCAAATTATTTAAAAATTTTAATTCTTTGATTCAAAGTTAACCTAGTATTCCATGATTCCTACCTAATTACTAATTTCCTTTTCTTAATTGAACAAAAAGGAATTCCCAACAATTCACATAAACTAAGAAATTACAATCCTTAAATTAACATGAATAATTAACTAAATTAAGGTTTAAAGGTAATAAAATTTCTGCACTTGACCGTCTTGCTATAATACTTGAATTAGGGATTAATATAATCTATATCAATTTCATAACATGCCTGTTAGCATAGTTGCTGCCTTGATTCATGCTACCACGAAAAAATATGGAGAAAAGCAAAGACATTTTGATATGACACAGGTTAGAGGTAGCTAGTTATGCCTCTCACCCTCACGATTTCAACATATCAACAAGTAAAGTATCATAGCAATCCATTGTTTCATCACTTACAGCCCCCCTCCCCCAATTCTTCACACACATCTCATTTTAACAATAGCTCATAAAGAGCTTTGAAGCTCATGATGGCTCTCTTTGCACGGATGGGCTAATTTCATGGCTATCCTCCCCAAAATAGAGCAATCATACCACAACCAAGGAGATCATAAACCCAACGAGAAAGAGAATACAGCCACCGTCAAGTGAAAAAAGAAAGAAGGTAGTTCTTTACCTTGAACTTAATTTGGTCAATATGAAATTTAGGAAATCTTAGGCTAAAAAAAAGGAGCTATGGATAGTTTTTCCCAAGTGTAGGGAGCAGGGGACTCGGCAATACAAATGAAAAAGTGAAGCGGTGCATCCAACTGAGATGAATTTCAGCTCCTTGTCTCCCTCTATCTCTAGTTTCACAGCCCTACTAGAAAGGAAAAACAAGGAATTTACTCAAGACCTGAACATAGATGACAAAAGAAAAGGATTCATGGTGTCCTCAACCTCCCAACGTTCCAGTAAGCAACCCACGGCAGAAAGAAAATAACATAGGTACGGTTTATGCCAAGAAAAGACAAAGACAATAACTTATAATAATATAATCCATGGCTACAATTTATTTTCTAATTTGTGGTGTATAATGAGTCTTCATATATATATAGATATTTGTATGTATGTACATATTTTATTTCATTAATTTTGATCAATAGATTTACACTAAAATAAATTAATCAATATTAGAATATAATTAAATTAATTCTAAGTACATGTAATATGTATATATATTATTTTTTTAATCCACCGAGTCACACCAATAACGTACATAAATATGCTAAATATCAATTTATAACACTTTTGTTCTTCTTACAGGGATGCATATCCAGCTCATTAAAAGAAATTTGATTATTACCGACTAATTTTTACGAACCAACTAATGTTGGTAGGCATTGACAATCAATTGTTACTAAAGTACTAGGAACTAACATTTTTTTTTTCTTTTTGATACTGACTTATAGGTTGGTAATTGAATTAGCGAGGAAATTTTTTTATTTATCTAGTTAGGTGATCGAATACGATAATATTAATCTAATAATATTATTACACGTGACATGGTTCAGGTATAACAAATTAATCCAAACTGTAACTGCCACAATTAATTCATAGTACTAGCCGATGCCATTAGCATCCATTATTATTGTAATAGACATAACTCATATATAAAGTGACTTCAAAACTCCCAAAACATGATAGGTTGTCCAAATCTTACTCTTTTATAACTTTTTCAACTTCTATTACTCTGTTCATAGATTGATTTTAGCATAAGAATTTTACAGGTCCTAAAAGACTCACTATTTTGCAGATCAGTCCACATGAAGAAACGTCTCTACTAGTGAAATCCAGTTTTAACATTGGCACTGTCAGTAAGAATCCACTTGATTTGGATTTCTGATCCCTATACCAAAACAAAATCTTAAACATGGTTGCTCTATTTTTTGCATTTTTAGACCAGCAATTACACCTCGTAGAATTAGAACAAAGAAACATTTATCTTTACCTCTTTTGCTTTAATTTGCTATGGTCAAAGGGTGTATAGGTACTTGATGGCTAATCTAAGTCAACCCTTTACACTTCAAAAGAATAGACAATAATCAATAAAGGATATTTTGGTATTATTTTCACTTGGAGGTTCGGACAACACAGAGAGAAAGTGAGGGTAACGACTGTAGATTTTCTGCATAAGGCATGCAAGGCCCAATCAGTTTCTAATGATATGGCTTTGCATGGGCTTGTTTCATTAAGCCCAATTCCTTGAGTTCACATTAATAGAAAAGATGCTAAAACTACTTATGTTGGATCAATAATCAGTCAAGAGGTGAGCTGACAAAGTCCTTGACAAAAAACTATTGTTACGAATCTTGAAGCAAGACATTTTTCATCTAGATCGACCTAAGTCCATTTACCATATTCAGTCCCAAATCCAGATTAGCCCAATCCCAAGTTTGCATAATTATTACTTGGTCCTTGACCTTTTATTTTTTTTGTATCTAACACAAATATTTTTTTATATTTACATAACTAGCCCCAAAATTTTAAATTTAAAATATTACCCAAATATTTATATATTTTCAATATTCTGTCTAAATTTTATATATATTTAATTTTAGGCCTTTTATTTTATTTTTTACAATTATGAAAATAGCCTAATACTTTACTAATTTACAAAGTTATCACAAACTCTTTTGTATTCTACAAATATACTAATGAGTTCATAATAATTGTCTAAATGCTTAGGATAATTGCATATAGACCCATGCTTTTATATTCTCCTATAAATGACCTATATGATTCTAGAAAATCACATATAGGCCTCTTGATTCTATATTTTCATATAGATTACCTTCAATAATTTTGGAATTTTATGAATATTTCTTTAATTTTATAATTTCAAAATCCTTATTAAGAAATAAGTAGAATTTATTATTTATGGCCTTTACAGTAGGTCTTCAAAACGGACTATTATTTGTTAAATGTTACTAATTTAATTTTTGGTTTTGACTGCGGCCAATAAAAATAAATTATTTATTATTTCAAACTCTAGTCAACTGACAATTAAGTAGTACTTATTATTTAGTGCTTGATAAATATTTCAAGTAATTTAGCACACAACTTAATATAGAAAAGCAAAAAATATGGAGGTCCAGTAACGACCACAAAAGAAAATATTCCTCCCCTACATCCATGCTATCTATAACTCGATGTCAAATTTCAAACTTAAACTGTTAACAGCTCAGTGAACGGTAAACCACAAGTTAGTACAATTTATGTGAAAAAAATATTATTGATTATTTTCAGAATTATTGTTTTAGAATGATATTCTCACATATTTGGATTATCAAATTTCTTGTTGAACTTGGTTTTTACAACCACAATTATAAATGTATTTAAGGAAAATTTTCGTGCACGAAGTCACTAACTCAAGATGAGCTCATTGCCTTCAAATATAGAATAGGCCATTGCCCGAGCTTATACATAGCTTTTCAGCTGATGACAATCCTTAGGAGGAGTGACATCTAATATATCCAGGGCAAAATAACTCGATCCCAAGGAAAGGCAATAAGTAGCTTTTCAGCTCTCCCAACTTTTGAGCAAGATCCTTTGGATACCAAATTGCCAAAAGTAAGGTTTTCACTTGACCTATAGAGAGAGCCCGAGAATATGTCACAGGCTAAAAAGCCAATGCTCAGGTAAAGCATCCAAACAAAATAAGTGGCTACAAAACCAGTACAACACAAAAAATCTCAAGATTTCACCCATATTGCTCAAAATAAATTATGATGTTTATTTAAGTATAGTTTAAATACAATTGCATATTAGTACCCCGTCAAAAGGTAAAATCTCAGTTTTTTACCCAAATTGCTACAACATTAGCAAACACTCTCGAGTTTTCACCCATATTACTCAAAGTAAAGTATGATGTTTATTTTAGTATAATTTAAATATAACTGCATATTAGTACCCCATCAGTGAACAAAAATTCAGTATAGATTAATATCACAGCAAACCCAAGCTTCTCAGTTTGCATAGAAAAATGTGAGAGTAATAAGGTGGAGTTAAATGCGGTAAGTTATAAGGTGGAATATAGCATAGTATCAACACTAGTAACAAAAATATCACAAAAATAAAGCATCACATTAGTGATAGCACCAAAAATTTTAGCACTAACACAACCCAGTTATATAGTCCACAACATCTAGTTTAAGTCCATACTCTCCTTAAACTCATTTTTGGGAGGATTAATGATAAAATAGGATTGTATCAATCCAATAATACTATTAAACATGCCATGGTTAAATTATAATGGACTAATCTGAACTGTAACAGCCACCATTAATTATATTAATATTATAATGGATGTCAGTAATCTCCATTATTATATATAACAGATGCAATTAGCATATATTATTATTGTAACAGACATTATTATTATTGTAATTAATATAACTCCTATACAAAGGGGCTAAAAACCCCAAAACGAGACATGTTGTCCTCTTAAAACTCTTCTAAAGTTTTTCAACTTCTATACTTTGATCATATATTGACTTTGGCATCAAAGTTTTTACAGGTCTAAAGGACCACTCCTTTGTAGGCTAGCCACATAGATGACACCTTAGCTGGTCAAATCTAGTTTTTACATGGTAATAAATTTAAGTTTATCAACAATTGAGTTGATTGGTATTATTGTTTCTTTTATATGAATTGCTTGAAATGGGTAATTATCATCTTCTCAACTACGCTTCTTATACTTTCTCTCTCACCTCTCATCTTGTTATTTCTTTTTCTCACTATCTTATAGCTGATCTCATTGTTCTTTCATGTATATTTGTTACACCAATACCTTATTATTTTTCGTTGTTTCTTTCCATTATTCATAATTTTTTTTAGTTCACTCGCTCTGTTAGGGCTTTAATACAATTTTGGGGTTTAAGAATTGGTTTAAAACAGTTGAGATTTACAAACTCTATTGCTTTATAACCTTATGGGAAATGTTGAAATCTATCATTCAAGGAAAATTCTGTTAGCTCTGGTGACAGAGCTAATGGAAAAATCACAAAATCTTAGAGAAAAGCTTAACTATAGCTATTAAAGAAGAGAAAAAACTAATTCATTATGCAATTTGATAAAATACAAAGAAGGTTCTATTACAATCCTTATAGGAATTTCTCTAACAAAATTCCTCAACCTCTCCTGATTTCTCATAAATCCACTAGCATGAGCTTGAGTTGGCTAGAGAGCTATTGAACCACTTAAAGGATGAAAACACCCCTCCTCATTACATTGAACTCAAAACAAAAAACATTGCATGAAAGGAAATACAAACTTTATTAGCTGTATTAACATACCACTAGCTGAATAAGCTAAATGCAACAAAACATCATCTCTTAACAAATGATTGTATTAATACCATCTCCCTTGAAGACCATCCTTGTATTCAAGAATAGAATGTAGAAAACTGATGTTTGATTATGTAGAAATCCAAGACAACCTTTCTTCCTTGTTCAATTATATGCCTTCCTAGAATTACCACTGGCTACATAATGACCATTTCTTTTTCATTGACACTTGGAAGGTAAGTAAAAGAAGCTTACTCCCTAATTGATTGCTTGAGTTGAGACATAGTTTAGGGGTGATAAATTATGGATAACTTCAATTTAACTCCTTGTAACTTCATGAGCTTATATCAAAATTTGTTAACAAAAAATTTGTCTTTATTAGAGACAATAGAGTTAGGCATGCCACGGAGTTTATAAACATCATCCATAAAAGTTTGAGCCACCTGCACGTCATAGGCTTCCTAAATTCAACCAACGATTCAGCAACAGCTATAGCAGAAGGCAAGTTTTGTACCCCTTCATATTTGTAGCTCTAAACGTGCCCACGGTTGTAGGCCATCAATAAATAAAAATAAGGCCTCTTTTTCGGGTAGATCGGGGATTTCTAGTAGTACCTTCAAGAACTCATTGACATAGTCTTGCACACTCCCCTTATATGTGAGAAGTCATAATCTACCGCGGGCCTCTTGTTCAACATTCTAGGAATAGAATTTCTTCTTAATCTCGGCCTTGAAATCCTCCCAAGTGTTGATAACATAGGTGCCCTTCTCAATGTCACCATGCCTCCTCCTCCACCATAGCATCGCAGTGTCGACAAGGTGGAGGGGAGCAGTTAGGATCTTTGTGGCATCCTCCCTAATGCCACTAGCCTCAAAGTATTGTTCAATACTCCATAAAAAATATTCTAACTCCCTTGCATTCCTTGACCTATTATAGTTCTTAGGTCTCAGAACATTAACCTTAGGGGTGGCTTGTGTAATGACAACCCCTTGCATCATAGCCAAGAAGGGATGTGCTAAGGCCAAGAAGTAAGCATACTTGCTCAACTTGTTAATGATTACCAAGATAACATTCTTACCTCCAGATTTAAGCAATCCTTCTACAAATTCCATAGCTATGTCACACCAAACTCTGTCAAGAATAGGTAAAGGCTGTAACAAGCCAGAATAAGGTCTTATATCATATTTACTTTGTTGAAAAATAGCACAAAGCCTTATATGCTATCTCCCATCCTTTTTGATGCCCTTCAAGTACACTATTTCAGCTATTTCTTTTAGTAGTTTGTAAGACCTTCATAATGGACCTCCTATTGAACTAGAATGAAAGTATTGCAAGATCTCCAGTTTTAGACTTGGATTAGTCCCAACCACTAGCTTTCCATTCCTTTTAAGTAAGCCCTGGTCTTATGTATAGTGCATATGTCCCCTAGTAGAGTTTTGTAATTCAGAAATCAATTTCCTTGTAGGAGGGTCTATTTCCCAAGATAGTTTGATCCTTGCCAAAAGATCAGAAGTAACTGAGTTAGTATAAAGCACATACAATTCTAGTGTGCTCCTTCTTGACAAAGAATCTAATGCCTTATTTGTGCACCCCTTTTTATAATAGATTTCATAGTCACAGCTTATCAATTTTCCCAAGAATTCCTACTGAGTATAAGTAGTTAACCTCTGATTATCAAAGTATTTAAGGCTTTGATGATCGGCTTTGATATGAAAATGTCTCCCAAGTAGATAACAGTTCCATTTTTTCATAGCATACATCATAATAAGCATTTATTTTTCATAAGTAGATAAAGCTTAGTGTTTAGTAGGTAAGGCTTTGCTCAGAAAAAGCTACTAGGTTTAGACTGTTGCATTAAAACAACTTCAATCCCCATTCCATAAGCATCTGCTTCAATGACAAATAATAGGTCACAATTGGGTAAAAGGCAAGAACATATGCAGTATGCATAGCCTGCTGGAGTTGATAGAAAGCCCCATCAGCCTCTACAGACCATTTAAAATACATCATTCTTCAATATGTCTATAAGTGGTTTATTGATTGCTCCACACCCTTTAATAAACTTTCTATAATAACTTGTTAAGCCCAGAAATCCTTTAAGGACTTTTATGGACTTTGGGGTTGCTCGACACACAATGTTATCAATTTTCTTAGGGTTAGTAAACACCTCTTGTTTAGATATCATTTGCCTCAGGTATTCTACCTCTTGGACACCAAAAGAGAAATTGGATCCCTTAACATAAAGAGCATGCTACTTCAAAACCTCTAAAACCACCTACAAGTGGTGAACATGTTGTGCCATACACTATTACTAAAGACTAGTATGTCATTAATAATAACCAAATAAATTTCCTCAAGTAGGTATAGCATCCCTGAAATTTCATCTGTTGTTTGATTATATATTTGTACGATTTTGTACTTGCATCTCGTACGAGTGTGTTTGAGTTGCTTAAGACTAGTGAAGTCATGATTTAATTATGAATCCACTATAACTATGGAAATGAATTATATTGTGAAGTACTTGAAAAAAACTTGAATAATGTTTTTGTGTTATTTTTTTTGTATGATTTGTTGATTTTTGCAAGTATAAGTGAAAATGCCTAAACCTTTGATCATAGCATAAAATTGTTCAATTTAACATATGACCTTTTTGACTTATATTATTATATCTTTTGATATAAAAGTCTAAATGTAATTCCGATTAATATGTTGAAAAATAGACTTATGTAGCTTTCAAATATCATATCATTTGTAATAGTTGGACTAGTGGATTAGTTTAGGTAATTAATCAAAGTTAGGCAAAATACTGAAAAAGTAGAATTTTGGCATTTTGACCTTTTAGTGGTCTAATTAGCATAACTTAAGCTAGGAGAATGAAAATCATGATCAGTTTCTTTTATAAATTAGTAGACAAATGTAGCTTTCTATAAATGTATCACAAATGCTAATTAAATATGTATATCAAAATAGTTAATTCTTAGAAGTTAAGCCAAATTTTGTAAAAAGTAGGATTTTGACAGCTCTAACCCTAGCTTTGTAAATTGGCCATAACTTATGCTTGGAGAATTAAAATAGAATTTCGTTTCTTAGATAAATTAATAGACATATATAGCTTTCCAAAAATGTATCACATGTATAATTTAAAGATGTACATTAGTACAGTTAATTGTTTAAAGTTGGGTATAATGTGTGTGTCTTATTTGATGAGTTTGTGTGTGTATTTTGGAAATATATTCATAAGTGCTAAGGAACTATTTAAATATGTGTGAAATATTATTAGGGTAAAATTGGGGTTAAAATCCTAAGAGTGTGTTAAATTGCAACTGGAACCTCAACATAGTGGAATAATGACTAGACATTCCACTATATGTTCTCTTAGCATATTTTTTTATATATAGCTAAACATTTAAGCTATTATATTCAAGTAGGATATGTTTCCAAGATAGCTGAAGTTAGCAATTGTTATATGAGAGGAGGGGATGACCAAGTGAGGTCATTTTTCCTCACTTGTTTCACTTTGCTGCCTGTGAGAGAGAGAAAGTGTGGGAGTAGAGAGAAAACTTTGAGGGCTGAAACCATTTCTGGTCTGTATGGTGAGGTAACATAAGGTTTTGACTCCAATTTGAAATTAGGAGCATTCTATGGCTTGGGAGGAGTAGCAACTCGAGTTTTATGAAGCAAAACCTTGTTGTGTTCTCTATCAATTAGCTGTGTAGAGATTAAAGCAAAGGGAGGTGATCTAGGCCAAGTCAACCATGAGTCTTGAAGGGAAAGTTTAGATCAAGGTCTTGTAATCTTATCTAGAACTTCTCTTGAGCTAGTTATGGTTAGAGAAAAATTTATAGCCGTTTTACCATAACTGCTACTTTTCACAACTGCTTGCAACCTCAACTAGTTCAAAGTACTTTTCTTTTGTTTAGAGGGAGAATTAGTCAAAGGTTCCTGAACAGAACTTGTTCCTAACATATTGAGGGAAAATATGGAGAGTTTTAAGGCTAAATTATGCTTAGGGACTTCTGGGGAGATCTTGGAAGGCAGTAGTAAATCAGCTGCATTGTGTTTTGCACCCAGGTTGTGTTTGGTGGAAAATGAAGGTGTTCTTGGAATATTTTGCTAGAGGCACTTGAAGAGAAGTTTTCCTGACATGAATATAAATATATATTGAGAATTTCATAATTTGGTTTTGAGTATAGAAGGTGTTGGAGCTGTTAGAAAGCTATTGGTTTTCTGCTGGACTGCATCAGTGCTGTAATCAATCTAGTGGACTTTATGTAATACCCTCAAAATTAATACCTAAATTAATTATAGGATAAGTAATTATCTTATGAGTTACATAAGATTAAAATTTAATTACATATTATTTCATGTATAGGAATACTACATATATGTATAAAATACATATATGATACATATTAGTATAAGAATAGTATATACGTATAAAAATACTTATAAATACATGTACATATATACATATAAAAACATGGACAAGTGTAGGCATTGGAACAAAGATGGAAAAATACTATATGGTGTTGTTGGAAGAAGAAGAGAAAATAATAAAATATATGTTACTTGCTGAAAAAGAAAAAGTAATAGGTGTAAGAAGAAGATTAAATGTGGCAATTTGTAATAAATAAAGGGGGTCTAGGTGTAAGAAGGAGAATAAGTATGAAAATTTGCAATTAATGAAGGGACTTAGGTGTAAGAAGGAGAATAAGCGTGGCAACTTGTAATTAATGAAGGGGCTTAGTTGTAACAAGGAGGAAAATGGCTGAAAAGTTGCAATAATTAAGGGGGCATGTGGAAAAAAGTTGGGACATAAGGTGACAAATAATAATTAACATAGAAAGATTGCTAGACAAGTGGAAATCAAGGAAAACATTAGGTAACCATGAAATAATTAAGTAGGACATGTGTAGAGAATTAAGGAAACAAGTTATCCATAAAATAATTAAGCAGGACATGTATAGAGAATTAAGGAAACAAGGTGTCCATGAAATGATTAAGTAGGACATGTGTAAGGAATTAAGGTGACAAGGTGTCCATGAAATGATTATGGTGAATATGTATAGATATTTAAGGAAGCAAGGTGTACATGAAATGATTAACAAGACATGTGTTGAGATTTAAGATAACTAGGTGGCTTACTAATAATTAAAGCATCTAAATTGGGGAATGAGAGGAATAGGAAGAAAATACACATATTAATTTAGAGAATGAAAAATAGGAGATTGTAATTTTAGAGAAATAAAAGGGTAAAATAGGAAATGAAGCTTTCTCCTAAATCCTAAACCTCAGCCATGCACAATAAATAAGAGGGGGTGGTGACCAAAAATACATAGGCAAGATAAAGTGAGAGAGAAAGTAAAGGAGGAAAACCATGAGCAAGAAGAAAAAGAGAGAAACCATAAGACTAAGAGAAGTAAAAGGAAAACCAAGCAAGGAAGGAGGAGGAGAAAACAGAGAGGAAAAAGAAAGGAATCGTAGGAGAAAAAGAAAGAAAGAAAATAAAAAGGCTAAGGGTATTAGGCAAGTATTCATGCATCCTTTTGTTTTATCCTTGCTTTGAAAGCTACTTCCTTGCTACTCTAATATTATTCAAGCTACTTTTACATCCTTCATGCATATAAAATGGCATGTTTTATGATAAAATAAGATGTGGAATTTGCATGGTTTTAGCACTTGTAGTCTATCTTGACATTATGTTGATAAAAACTCTAGAATAGATCCTATCTAAAGATGGTACTATAAAGTGCCAAAAGTCTTGCAAGGTAATGTCTCATAAGATGGCACTGAGATGTGTTGTAAGTCTTGAAAGACGATATCTCATGAGATGGTACAATAATGTGCCGTAAGTCTAGAGATGATGTCTCTTGGGATGGATCCTTAGCTAGAAAAAGTGGTACAATGATGTGCCAAAAGTCTCGTAAAGCAATGCCTCATGAGATGACATTGAGATGTGTTATAAGTCTTGTAAGGCGATGTCTCATGAGATGGTACAATAATGTGCTGTAAGTTTAGAGACGATGCCACGGTTTGCATATTAGCAAGAAAGGTCTACAATGGAAGATGAGGAAAATGAATCCCTTTTAGGAAACTTAGAGGAAATGAGGAAAAAGGCTAATTTGCATTGCATTTTCTTATATTTCTAAAACTGCCATCAAGAGTCTTTCGTTGTCATGTATGAATGCTTGTTGAGGTTCAACTCACTTTTTTTCATCTTGATGTACAGATTAATTAGTAACATGGATGTGTATTGTTTTCCTTGGAAAAAGACATGGTCTATGTAACGAGAAAAGATGACAAGTTTATGGGACGTATGAGAATAGACTTGTAGAACTGGGTTCTTTTTGTATGAAATTGTAAAATGTATTCTTAACCGTTTTACTTAGTAATGGTATTAATTGGAAGAAGGAAATCTAATATTACTAAAATTGGCTTTTGTATAAGTAATAGTTTACAAATTGTGTCTTTAGAAATATTAATCCATGATTCACAAGTTACATTTCCTAGGTAAATCTTAGTTAATAAATACAGTAGCATGGACTTAAAGTTAATTGAAAGAAATGATAAAATTTAGAAGAAAGAATATAAGATCACTAATCATGGCCGTATGGTGTAAAGTGAAATAAGAAGAATATTTAAGAAAAATTATAAAGTATCACTGTAAGAGGAAAATAAAAATGCTAGAATATATAAGTAACAAAAGTATTACAGATTAAATTGGCTTGAGAGTTTATTAGCTTGTTAAGTGAAGGATTAAGGAAAGAGGGTGTTACAATTATAGTATCAGAGCATTAGGGTGCTACACTTTGCAAGGGGTTATTGACTGAATCAGCCAAGAGTTTCTAAATAAGAGTTGTTCTTAATACCTTTAGGGATAATTATGGAGCTTCATAGGTTCTTTTTGTTTGTAAGATGTAAGGGGAAGCTCTTAGAAGTTAGTTCTGGGTTTGCTAGGCGAAATAATGCTCTGCTTTGTACCTGGTTTTGTGTAACTTAAATTCTGAGCTGTTAGAAGCTAAACTAGATGTTGAGGTCTGAAAATAATACAAGGAGAAGACTTATAGGAATCAATTTGAGCTTTGGTTAGGTCCTTTTGGAGGTTAGGAAGTATAATTTCATAACCAGATAGTGGTTGTTTTTTACTTGTCCTGTTCTGTACTAGTTGTGAGGATGGCTGCTTTTAGGTAGTATGGAGCAAAGATTTAGAGGACTCACTTGAAGGGGAGTTGTAGCTGACATCCTAAAGATGATGTTTAAGCCTTTCCCTAACCTATTTGCTAATTTATATAAGTTGTAGCTAGCATTGAGGTAGTCAGGACTTTTTCCTTGCTTACTATTTATGAGCTGCTTATAAATCTTTATATAATTGTTCATGCTAAGTTGGATGCTAGATGGTTATGAATGAAATGTTAATTTGGCTATATGTATAATTGCTTGGAATATGTGATTAGGATATTTGTTATAATAAGAGGCATGTTTATATATTAACTTGTTCTAAACTTATGTATGATAGTATGAGGTTTATTAGTTCATATTCATATGCTGCATTGCATCCTTGCCTGCTAAGATAGTTGTATCTCATTCTTGTGTGTCTTAATAATTTCCAAAGGGTTGAGTACCTTGTTGGCTAAAAGGAGGAGCTTTGGGTTAACAAGACTTGGTGAAAAGTTATTTTAAGTTTAGTAAAAAGGGAAACTTGTAGCTGAAGTGTAAGTGTCTTTTGTTTTGTATGTTAGTATAGGCAGAGCTGTAACATGAGTTATGAGAAATGTATTAATGATAATTGTAAACGTGTAATCTTTGGTACTCTAAAGAGCAAGTAAAGTTGTATACTAATAAGTAATGAAAGCAAGTTCGTAGTCATGTTGTTGATGATTTAGCTTTTGTAACTTCTAAGAAATGGCTAGAATATCAATTGGCTAATTAAGTAAATGGTAAGGTAATTAAACTACAATATTGAACCTCTATGGCTATCTAAATAAAAGGATTTGAAATTGTATAGTTGGTATATAATGAACCAAGTTAAATACTAGTTCTTTAATCAAATGCAGGTATAACAAATAAATCTCTTCAAAATGCTACGAGTTGATTGATAATTCAAGTAATTAAGATGACCTAAAAGAAAAGTGTCATATTGTTGGTTCGTATAAGCTACGGTGGGCCTTGTTCTACTTTAGTTCTCATGCTAGTCACAGCCCTCTAGTTTAGGTTGTGATAGTAGGGTCTAAAAATGTTTATCATAATGCCCTGAAAGGTTGAAGAGGAATTAGTGAAGCCAACTGGCATGACTAGCTAGGTACTTATAATGACTAGAATGCATTCTGAAAGCAGTCTTATGCACATCTTGATCAGCCATTTCGATATGATGGTAACTATTCCTTAGATCTAGTTTTGAAAACCTATGGGCTTCCTGTAATTCATTTAACAGCTCCCCTATAATGGAATTGGAAATTTACCTTTGATTGTAAGGTGGTTTAGCTGCCTATAGTCAATGCACATTCTCCAAGAATTATCTTTCTTCTTAACCATGACTATAGGTGAAAAGAAAAGACTAGTACTAGGTTTGATAACCCCATAATCAAGTAACTCTTATATCATTCTCTTTATGGTATCTTTTTGTAGGGCAGGGCATCTATAAGGGTCAACTTTCACCATTTAAGTTTCATCTAGTAAAGGAATATATGGTCTAATAGTTTGTAAGGAGGTAAGCCATTTGATTTAACAAATACCTCAAGGTATTTATGGATTAGGCACTAGATTTATGGTGGAATATGGATTGTTTGGATTGGTGATTCATAAAAATTTGGGTTTGGTTAAGGGTTAGATGTTATTCAATCATTTCTTTTTGAGTTAATTGAATAAACAGTAAAGAGTTGTTGGATTGGGTGGTTTCTATGATATCCTTCTTTTGAAACAGTTGGATTTCTATAGGGATGACGCCTCCAACAAAGTTTCCTAGTTCTGGACTTTGAAACTCATAGTCATTTCTCTGAAATCCTACAATATAAACCCTAATTGAGATAACCACTATACTCTCAGTACCATATGGCACCCTCCCAAAGGCATGACCAAGAAATTTTCTTAGTGAATTCTGCCCTGCATTATCCAGTTAACATTGTGGTATGTGAATTTCACATGAACTTTAGCCCGATTAACCATTGTATTATTATAAGACACAGTGGTTTGCAATCTGCATCCTACCTTCCTTCCACAATTCAAGGCTAAGAAATTATGTGTGCTTCCACTATCCACCAAAATCATAACCTCAAGCTCCTTTATCATTCTTTGTACCTTAATGGTATTGAACTCATCATTTCCCTTTAAAATTTGCACAGAGATCCTAGGCTCCTCAGTAGCCTGTTTGTTATCCTCTAACTCCACAATATTCACACTGCTAGTAGACCCACATGACATCTAACTTTCTGAATCTCCTTTTGGTTCCAACATGATGTTTTACAATTTGGATCTCCTGCATTTTTTCCCTGGACTATACTTTTCATCACATCAGTAGTGTAGTCCTTCAGATATCTTTTCCTCCCATTCCTTCTGGGACATGTTTCTGGTAGGTTTATAAGTAGTTAGCAGTTTTTGGGATTGATTATCCAATATAGGCTCAGAGGTTAGGTTATAGTTGGTGTTTGAGCTTAGTTGAGTGAGAAATTTGGGTATGGGAGGCATTAATGCAAGAATATGCTTAGGTGTAGGTTTTTAGGTTGACTGCTTAGGATGATGCCTTTTTTGTAATTCATAGAAAGTGGATTCTTGCAGTTTGGCTAAGTACATAGTCTAAAGAAGGTTTGTAGGTGCAAAGCACCTTACTTCACTCTTAATCTCCTTGTGCAATCCACTAAGAAAGCCATTAATGTCAATCTTCTTATTTATGTTGGTTTGACTTAATAGCTTTTAAAATTGATCCTGGTAATCCCTTACTACCCCCTTCCACTATCTTAGTTTCACCAAATCAGCAATTAGGTCCTTAAAGGCTGAGTTAGCAAACCTTTGACCTATGTCATGAATGTATTGAACCCAAGTCACCACTCCTCCCATCCAATTTCTCATATAGGCTTGATGTCAATGCAAAGCCCTCCCAGCCAAATAACCACATACGATCCTTACTTTGTGAACCTCTAGTACTCCTTACTGTTCTACTCTCTATTTCTAGTCCTTGAACCCTTCTCCTTCAAACCTAGGATAACCCATCGTTCCATACCGTGCTTGAGGGTATAGATTTCTCCCATTTCCTATCTCAGGCCCAACATAAGGTCTCTAAGCAAACACACTAGCTGCAACATTGATAGAGGCATTAAAACCCCAATTTCCTTCCCCTAGTCCCAAATTCTAAGCCTCAGGCATTAAATTGATAGCAGCTAAACCCCCAAATTGAACCATAAGAAAGTCCCTTTACCTCACGTAGAGGACATCTTAGCTGGTTAAATTCAATTTTAACATGGCAAAAAATTGAAGTTTTTTCAATAACTGAGTTGGTTACTGCTTTTTTATTTTATTTTATATGAGTTTCTTTATTTATCTATTTTCTTTGAAATCTATAATTATCATCTTCTCGACTCTGTTTCTCATACTCTCTCTCTTTGTCACTCTCTTCTCTTACTATTTCTTCTTTCCAACTATCTCACTGCTTTTCATGTCTGCTTGTTACGTTAATACCTTATTATGTCTGCTTGTTACATCAATACCTTATTATGTCTTGTTGTTTGTTTTCCACTACTCATAACTTTTTTTTTTTCACTCGCTTTTTTAGGACTTTAATAAGATTTTGAGATTTGAGAATTAGTTGAAAACTATTGTGATTTATAAATTCAATTGCTTTAGAACCTTATGGAGAATGTTGGAATCAAACCTTCAAGCAAAATTCAGTTAAATCTTGTGAAAGAGTTAATGGAAAACTCATAGAGTCTTAGAGAATAGATTAATTCTATAAAAGAAGAGAAAAAACTAATTCATTTTGTAATTCCATAATATACAAAAAAGGTTCCATTACAATTTTTATAGGAATTTCTCTAACATAATTCCCCAGAACTTCTTAATTTCTTGGAAATCCATTGGCATGAGTTAAGCTAGCAAGGGAGTCGTTGAACCACTTAAAGTACCAAAACACCTCTCCTAATTACATTAAACTGGATATGCAAAACGTTACATTGAAGGAAATACAAATGTTACTAACTGTATTAACAGACTACTTGCTGAATATGCTAAATGCAACAAAGTGTCATCGTTTAACAAAGGATCGTATAAAATTCTTACCAAAGAGGAACTGAGAAAGGAAGAGATTCTTTTGTGTTTGAAGAAATAAGGGATTGAGCGTAAGAGTGAGTGACTGAGAAAGATATCATTAGAACTAGATAAATAAATAGAGTAGCTAAAGAAGTGTGAGCCTATAAAGAAGTCAACATTAAAGCTCTCTACCTCAAAGCCATGAAAATCTTCATAAAATATAGCAATTTTCATAAGGTAAATATCCTTGCCATGGTAAGTTTTCACTGATATAGATGATTCTATTAATGCATGCTTAAGATTTAGTTATGTTGTTTTTATCTTTGATGTTAGGATGATATGTTTGTTAATTTTATGATTTCTGTGTTATTGATTTTTATCTTGTTATAAATTATGGCAGTTTGTAAAAGTTTAAGCTCAAAGTAGAGGAGAATCTTGCAATCGTAGAGTATTATTTTATTTACTACTATATAATTGGATGCTTGTAAAATTATTTTCCTTTATATTATCTGATTGACTGTTATAGGGAGAAACCAAAATTGTTGTTAATGTGATTCAGTTATCATGGATTAATAATCATACCCATAGTTAGAGAATTTTGTGTCCTCAATAACATTCATCATTTATAATTGTTGTTAAGTATAATCATTTAAAATAAGTTTGTATCATTTTGTTTAAATTTGTTAGAGGCTATGTTATCTTTTGTTTACCTTTGGAAAATATCTATAACGGAAGATTTTTGCATATCTTCAAGTGCTTTGCAAATATATAAATACATGTTTATATATATTTACAAGCTATGTTTTTTTTTTTTAAAAAAAAAAATCAATATAAGAGACTTCTTCCTTATCATTTATCATCTCTTTTAAAAAGGAAAGTACTAGAAGACACTAAGTAAATGAGAGGTTGCTCTTACTTTGATGCATGAAAGTGCAGCTTTACATGAACAATCAGAAGGTGGAAATCTTACTAGAACTTGGGGTTGACATAATGGTAAGTCTCATTTCTTCAAAATATTCATGGTAGTTGTTGCTAGCTGCCTCTATTCATTTTTAGGACTTAGTTGGAGTATTTCATATGCCATCAACAAATAAAATATAATTTTTTAGTTTTAATGTTAAGATTTCATGTAAAAAAGTAACACAAGATAAATCTTTACCTCCATTCCTACTTCCCCTTTGACTCTGATACTAAATAGAGACGAAAGTAGTCCCTAAGAGTAGGAGAGCATCACAAAATAATGTTGTGGAAAGTAGCATGACTGCTATGATATGTTATGTTAAAGGATGCATAAATAAATACATGAATTAAAAGTGCATAAATTGAAAAAAATGAAGGTAAAACGGCATTAGTCCGTTCGCTAAACTTGGGAAAGGGATTGCTTAAATAAATTGAACTTAAAGACTTTAGATTGAAAGTTTGTAATGACAAGGTTGAGTTATAAGATTGAGAGTAAGTGAAGAAAGCTACGGAAAGGTAGTTACCTATCAGAGTTCTCTAAACTCAAATAATTTTTAAATTGAAATAAGAGAAGAACACTTTGTAAATACACAAATTTTTTATTTTACTATTTGTTAAAGTAGCCTGTTATAGTGGCTGTCTATAGTGAACAATATCTTGTCATAACTGCTACAATGAATAGTATTCTGCTCATAATTACTATAGTAGATTGTGAACAATACGTTTGCTACAATGAATTTTGAATTTTATGGAATTGCTTCAATCATTTCCAAGGTTAATGTTGTAGCAATCATCTTCATTAGATTATATAAAATCAGTCAATCCTTCTCTTGATATTCTGTAATAAAACCTGCAGACTAGCTTGTTTTATTAGCATCTTTTTGAACTAGTTGAACCATTTCCTTGAAATGTTGGAGATATTCCTTATTTGTTCGAACTAGATGTAAACTTTACTAAATATGATATTTCTACTACTAGGATATGAGTGGCTTCCTATGTAGGTTTCTTGAGAAATTATGGGTGTTGATTGAGTCAATGCTTTACTAGTTAAGCATGAGCTTTGGTAGCATTGAATTATGCCAACCATTTTGTTAAACATTGTCATTAGAGGACAAGTAATTTATGTTGTAGTTTTTTAAATTACTTCCACTACCATGAATACATCTACGCCAAAAAAAATTTAGAGAAGAAATGTAACTAGATTAGATTATGATCTTGGTGATCAAAAGATTGAAAGAAGGTATACATGTTGTTTGCCACTAGATTGGGTAATATTTTAGGTACAAGGACCATGAAGATCATTACCCCCAAGTGATCCATTGGAAGAAATTATGTTGAACATGATTCTTGAAATAAATTAACCAAGAGTGCTTGTAACTCTTATTTTGGAAGTAAAATATTTTATACTAAGCATCTTGATAATTTCAGTAATTATAACTAATAGGATTAAATGGTTGAGAAAATTTGTGAGATTAGAATGCTTCAAAGTTACACTTGGTAGGACTTAAGACCCTTGAGAATTTGAATGGTTGAATGAGTCATAAAATTGACATTAGTTTTTGATATATAATGTTTAATAGTAACAAAGTTACTATCAACCAAAATAAGTTCACAAAATTGTTTTAGTTTTTGAAAGATGAGAAGGTGGGAAATGTAAATTGTTTGAAAATATTTATTGATGAACATATTGATGATTCGTAATCCAAAATTTTGGTTCCATTTGAATAATATTTTGAGGAGTGTCTTTAGGGATATAGTACGTTTGTATTTATTAGAAAAGAGGGAAGTAGAACTTTGTGTAGGAAGAATTTCCTTACCTTTGGTGGTACTAAGAGATACTGATTTTGACAATTGATTGATTGCTTGCAAAGTATCAGTTTGATTGAATGTAATCATTTTAATTTTTTTTGGGAGGCTAATTATAACTAATAGGATCAAATGGTTGAAAAAAATTTGTTAGGTTTGAATAGTTCAAAGTTCCAGTAGGTAGGACTTAAGATCTTGATAATTTGAATGGTTGAATGGGTGATAAAATTGACTTCATTTTTTGATTTATAATGTTTAATAGTAATAGTTACTATAAACTAAAATAAGTTCATAAAATTTTTTCATTTTTGAAAGATAAGAATGAAGGAAATGTAAATCATTCGAAAATATTTTTAATGAACATAATGATGATTATTAATCCAAATTTTGGTTCTGTTTGAATAATATTTTGGGGAATTTCTTTAGGGGCATAGAAGGTTTGTATTTATTAGAAGATAGGGAAGAAGAATTTTGTGAAGGAATAATTTCCTTATCTTTGGTGGCACTAAGAGATACTAATTTTGACAGTTGATTAATTGCTTGTAGAATATTAGTCTGATTGAATGTAATAATTTTTTGGCAGGCCTGTTGAGCCATTATTTCTTATTCTTCTTCTTTAGCAATTTCTTTCCAAGAATTTTTGGGAAGTGTTAAGGGATTTTGGGATTGTAATTGAGTTTGGATACTTAACAGGGTTTCTATTGAAAAATCATAGGTACTCTTCTTATTTTTTGGGGTAAATTTAGGTTGAGAAGGTGGAGGTGTGTCATCTCTCTTATTGGTATTTTTGAAATTTGGTTTGAGGAGGGCTATTTCTCTATTTTTTTTGTTAGATGTTGTGTTATCTTTTGATTACATTTGGAAAGAAGTCAGAAACATAATTGAGATATCAAATAAATTTTTGTAACTTAATTTTATTAAAAATATGATCATAGAATTTATCAACAAACTGAATTGCCTGATTGATTAGACTAATGGATCCTATGGTGAATATTATAACCAAAAAATCTGATTTTGATTTGGAAAAGTCTAATTTTGGTTATAGGCACAGCTAGACCATTTATTTTTATGATATCAAAGATCATATTAAGAAGCTTAAAATGTTTATCAATATTTTGAGGAAAAATTGAAAATCCTAGATATAAAAAATAATTAATTTAATGTAAGGATTGAAAATATCTTTAATGATTCTTTGAAATTCTAAAGGTGCATTTTGAGACCAAAAGACATGACATTCCATTTGTATTGTCTAAATGAAAATGTAAATGTAGTTATACAAAGATCAAATTCTCTAATTCGAATTTACCATAAACTAGAAATCATATCAAATTTAGAAGAATGAAGGTGACTAAGAAAATAATTTGTTTTATTAGGAATTGGATACCTAATCCATTAAAGAGTTTTGTTGAGTAGTTTGTAATTGATATTAAATAAGTTCTATATTCAATTTCAACATTTTTATTGACATAAAAAGTTTAACAAGACCAAGGACTCTTACTCTTGCTGATGATTCATTTTGTAAGAATATCATTGATTTCTTGACAGAATTCAAGCATTTCTATTTCCTATGGATATGATGAGATTTTGAAAGAATATAATTTTTTCATTAAAAAATTTCATACGAAAGATCAACAGCATTTGTTTTCTTTTCTAGAAAGCATTTAGAAGAACCAAACATATTTGTTTTAAATTTTTGTCTTCAAAATTTAGTATTTTTTTTTATAACATAATCATAAAGTTGCCTTTCAATTCTTTTGAAGGATATAAGATTAGAAAGGTAATTAATTTGTTTCTCTTTGGTTACAATTAGATTGAGATTTTAGAAAACAAGTTTCTTTAGGAATTGGAATATGACTGTTTGTCTTAAAACTTCTTTAATTATTCTTTCATTGCCAACCAAGAAGGGTTTAAGTTGATTGATAAAATCATAACCTAAAAATTTGTAATTCTTGTTGGAATTTGACCTCCTAAGATGTGGCTAAGTTCGGCACCATTATCAAATAGAGTGACTATTTTGAGGACGAATTCAATTTGAATAACAAGTTTAATGAAGACAATATACCATTTTTAGAGGGAAACCTGAGTGATCAGATTGAGAAAAACATCTCTGGAAAAATCTTCTAGTTCATTGTTAGAAGAGGATTCAAAAGAAGACTTTGAAGCTAATTTTTTCTTTCCTTTTTAAAGAACTTGGATCACAGAAATATTTTATTGTTGCTGAAGTTTACATTGTTTGACTTTAGTTTAAAGATAAGCTACTTCGTACTGTAGATCTTGAAAAGTAACAAGCTTTGAACTTTTAGAATTGAAAATGGTTAAAACATTTTTTAGGTTAAACGAAATAACTATAATTGGAAGATTATGTGAAAGCTTTATTTTTCTACTTTATCTAGGGTTTCCTTGAAGTTTTGAAGATAGACTTTATTTTCTACAATGTTTTAAAGATTTGTGATAATATTGTAAAAAAGATCTTGTTCTTTTGTTAAGACATTGTGTTCAGATTTTCTTAGGGAGAAAAGTTGGAAGAAACATTATTTTTTTGAATTTGAATGGTTTCTTCAATTTCAGAGGAAGTTGGAGCTTTGCCTTACGAGATGTTAGAGTAGACAACTTAATTACTGGGTCAAATTTCCTTATTTATGTGTAATTTCTATTATGTATCTGGCTGATATTTAGTCTACATTCATTATGTTAGGTAAACGCGTATTTGGTTGATATTTAGTCAAGGTTCACTATGTTAGGTAAACACTTTTATCCTATAAATAGAGGTTCCCTCTTGTTACATTTAAAAATCATCTGAATATACATTCTTCTTATATTCAATACGAGAAATCATCGATTGATAGAAGGCTATCAAGTTAGGCGGCTATGATTTTCTTGTAATTCTACAATATTTAACAATATGACCTAATTTTTTGCACTTAAACCAAACTATTGGCAAATTATTGTTATTTTAAAAATATTGGGGGTGCACGCTTATGTTTATGGATTATTCTACCAATTTTATTTTTTGAAGATTTAACATAGGGTTTTGAGGGTCCATAAACAATTTTCTTTTTAGGTTTGGAGAATTTGATCGGACAATCAAATCCTGTCTCGAGAAATTTTTTTTCCTAAATCTTTATAGTTTAAGGATCTTTTTTTATCTAATTGACCTTAAATTTTATCATCTTAATAGATTTTAAGAGCAACCTTTTGCACATAGCTATAGAGCTCGCCATAAGTTAGTTGCTCATAGGGAATAATTTCATTATTAATATTATGAATTTTTTCTCTAATTTTGTCTCCTAAGTAACGAGGAAGATTAGTTAGAAATTTTATTTTCAAAAAAGTTGATTGTTATTAAGGTCTAGAGGAGACCTTGTGAAGAAGGTATTTTTATACCACCTTTGCAAGAAATTATCAAAATATCCACATAAAAGATATTCAAAAAAACTTGCAACACGTTAACAATTCTACTCTTTAATTAGAAGTCGTCAATAAAAAGCCATTCAAAGAAGAAAATAATAAAATTAGTGGTGTTTTATCGAAATATTCAAGAACATTGTCTTAAAAGAAGAAAAAAAGTTTAGTTGATACTAATGTTCTTGAAGAGAAAAAAGATAATTTTGAAGACTTTCAAGATGGGTATGCTCATAACCCACAAGCCTGTATAATCTTATACAGTCTCCCAAATTGGAAGATGTTGACTTTGTAAGGATAAAACTCTAATACTCAGTAAAGTTGCAGGCAATAACAAAAATAATACACAATGTTTAATAGTGAAAAACCCTTTAACTGGGAAAAAGCTACGGGCAAAGGCGGCAAAGAAATTCTATTATCAATCGAAGGAGATTATAGATCACTCTCTCAAAACTCTTTACTTTACAATCCCAAATCTCCATTATAACCAATAACCCTTCTTACACAAAAAAAAAAAAAAAAAAAAAACACCTCCCAATAAATAGGTCACACTCTATTTTGTGGCTACACACCTTCTCTGTCTCTTTTACTATTATTTATAATATGTTGGCAACATCAAGCTTCCAAAAAAAACCCTAACCCTAATGAACTTATAGACCATAAGCCCAATAGCATCAAAAACTGATATTTTCTTTTTCTTTACAATTTAAGACACAACCCCAACAATCTCCACCTTAACTTAAATTGCATCAAACATCAAGTTTCTTAAATTTTTTTCGTCACCTTCACCATCACAACTCACTAGTTGTAAACTCTAACGAAGTCAAAGTCATACTTGAATTTATTAGGAGGAAAAATATCACACCCAGCATAAATGCATGAATGTCAAGAGGAATAGGTAACCAAACCTCCGTAACCTTGACTTCAAATAAAAATAAAAACACATATGACATCTGACCAACTATAATTCAAATGGAAGGCTTTATCAAACAAAACTATATGCAAAGACTTATTAACAAAATACATAACATTTTGATTAAAAATTTAGGCAGAGCCTCCCTGTAAAGTGAAATATCCCTAGTGATACAAACATAGATAACCTGGTTAAACTCAGTTGGTTAATAATAGCAACAAGTGTACACAAGAAGCTCTGCTCCATTCATATTATAAACGGTAACAATTAGACTATTATACAAAACAAATATAATAACCTAAAGCCCTAATGTGACTGCAAACTTCCATCCTTTGGCTTCAAGTATGTGATCCTAAAGAAATACCTTACCACACACTATCGGCAAGTCATGTACTCGTCGGTGATGTATACTGAATCCTGTTACTAAAAAAAATATTTGAACAAACAAGAGGTGAGTTATAAAGACTCAGTGAGTGAAAATACACTCAATACATGAATAGAATACATAAGTCAAATAATTTCAAGATACATAAATTTCAAAATAATTAAATTTCACATGTACGTAAACATAGAAAACATCCTCCCCGGGGTATTCATGTAATACACCCTACAAAAAAATCAATTAAAGCACTCCAAGTGTCAATTAGAATAATTCAGCACCCATACACCAAAGACATCCTCCCTTGGGGTAATCTTGCTCCTGTACACAAAATATGTATACTCCTCACATATCCATCCTTGGGGCTTAAGTTACTATAATATTTTTTTAATCACAAATCAAATAAACAAATCAAATCTTAGGTGCTCCCAAATTCTATTTCGTATATAAAAATTAGTTGTATCAGCCCTTATCAAACACAAACAAGGTCACACATCAATCATAATTCAACTAATATACAAAGATCAACCATATAGCATTTAATTTAATTAACTCAATTATAACACTATATATTCCTATTTACCACTTATATGAATAGATTTATACAAATATATCGAAACAATTAAACACATTAATCTAGCAACCAAATGGTAACATTTTCCACTTACCAAGTTATGGATTTTACTCATCATTCCTTCTTGGATTCAAAGGTGTTGCCGAATTAACATTACATTCTAGAGCTGCAGTTAAAATTTTCAAATATTACTTAGTTTGTCAATTCATAGGTTATAACCCTTTAATTTCAACAATCTAAAAATACTAAGTTTCATGCATTTATTTAAATTAACATCTCTTAGAGATTTTCACAACTATCTTGGAGATATGATTGTTCTAAATTATATACTTAACCAAATTCAGGAAAACCAAAACCAAATATTATCTATAGAAAGTTAGCTACCTTTCTTATTCAAAAAAGTCTCCTAAAATCAACCTTAGACCTACTCAAATCCCATATGAATACAAATAGGGCACACACACATTTCTAGGTTGCCAAAACTGGATTCCAGAGCTTATATAATCCTTATAGCTGGGAATCAGATTATGAAACTTTCTAACATAGTTTATCAAGATGTTAGGAACAATTCATTTCAGTAACCCACTCCTAATTCATCCTTTAAGACCCTTTAAAAACCAGTTACACCTAAAACATGTACAATTAGAACTTGAAAATTCCAACAATGGTTTCCAACACATCCAAAATATACACATCATGAAATTAAAACCTGTAAAGCTCTAGAATTGTTTCTTAATATGTTAGAAATAATTTTTATTGAAAAGTCCTAAGCTAAACTAGATCATAACCCCAGACAAAGTCTCCTGGACTGATTGAAGCTTACATGTAATCCAACATGAACCTAGTAGAAGTCTAGCAGCTTTAGTAATAAATATACCCCGAATCAAGTTTCAAATTTCCAGATATTATCCCAAGACCATAATCTACACTTTCTCTTCAGAACTCTTAAACTAATTCAGTCCTGAAAACACCTAAAATACTAGATTTCTCTTAACCATAAAATCTGAACACTACTCTCCTCCAATAACCACTTAACCCACATTTTCAACACTTTACCCATAACTAATCACCATTTGTTCATACCTTTTATTTAATTTCATTAAATCCTTAAATCACAACATTATCTTTAAAGTTAAATTACCCATTTTATTTGTATTCTAACATTTAATTCAAGTTAAACTAATTGTCCAACTTTCATTAAGAGCTTGAACTTTACCATTCTAATATCAACATATTCCACTTCGGAAGCTTACTTTTCCAATAATCATATACTCATCACATAAGTTCTTAAACTTGTTCTTCAAATTCAAATAATACCTAACCACCAAGTTGTAAATATATCAAGTTTTTATTCATTTTTATAGTCAAAAGTTACACTAAATTATTCTAATTTCATGTTTTAATACCGGGTTATGACAAAAAAACTTCAATCAACTTCTTAGCAAAAGAAACTCCTTTATGTGCTGAATTTCCATACTCCACCATTCTTGTAACTTATTTCTAAACTCTACCATGATTATATCTTCTCATTGTACTTCTGTTCAACTTGTACAAATTTCTACTATTTTTCTCTCCTTTAATCACCAACAAAGAACCTCTACTAACTTTCCTAACCCCACCTTTTGCAAAGTTACCTATAACCAAGAGAATCCAACATACCAAAAACATACCCAAAGAAATTAAATTTTTTCTAACCTTGGGAATGTATTTTATATCACACTAAGTCTTGTTACTATCATCATACATCTTAACTTTTACATTGCCAATACCATCAACTTATAACTCATCATCATTGGCCAATGCAACAGTTCCTCCATATTGAAAGTATCAAACAAACTTCTATTTGAACAAATATGAAAAGAATATGTAAAGTCTAAAACCCAAGAATCATTCAAAGAATTTTTACCCTCTTTAACCATAAGAGTATCACTATCAATTGAATCCTCCTCCTCACTAAATAAGAAAGTTCCCTCATACTTCTTAGATTTTTTTCTTAAATTCTTCCATATCATTACTCATCTTCTTGCAATAAAATTGGATATGCCCTATTTTATAACAATAGTAACACTCCTTATTATGTGATCCACCAACAACTGAGTAGTAAGCTTATTAAAGCTATTCAGATGATCTTGGATATTTGCACATTTCTCCATCTTCTACTAATACAATTATTTCTTCAAATATAGTCGATTTGTGAGATTTTGACATATAAATTTTTCTAGCTTCTTCCATCATTCTATCAAAGAATTTTCATTCAAAACACTATTCTTTACCTTCAGAGCTAGAGCCAGATGAATTGTACTCACAACCTTCATCTCCAATTCTTCCTAATCATCATCATTCATCTTCTCCTACTTCTTACCTTACAAGACCTTATGTAATCCTTGTTGCACAAGAACATCTTTCACAGTTTGTTGCCAAAAATTGAAATTGTTGTTCTTCACAAACAACTGCACCTCAAACTTTATGCCTGCAAATTTGCCATCTCAAACTAATGCCCAAAAATTAACCCTCTGATTCCATTTGTAAGGGTAAAACTCTACTACCAAGTACCAAGTAAAGTTGCAGACAACCATATAAATAACACACAATTTTTAACGTATAAAACCTTCCAATTGAAGGAAAAGCCATGGGTAAAGGCTACAAAGAAATTCCACTATCAATTAAAAAAGATTACAATAGATCTCTCTCTCACAATCCCAAATCTCAATTACAGCTTATAACCATTCTCACACAAAAAACCTCACAATAAATAGTACACACTCTACTTTGTGGCTACACACCTTCTGCCTTTTTTACAACTATTTATAATATATTGACAATACCAAGCTACCAAAAAAAATCCTAACCCTATTGGACTTATAGGCCATAAGCCAAATAGCATAGAAAATTAATCATATTTTATTTTTCTTTACAATTCATGATACAAGTCCAACAAACTTCATCAGCAATGAAGCATATGACAACTCGGGCATGTTGAAGTCAATTAATTACGTGGAAATCAATGCAACAAGTTTGAAATTAGAATATCTATGAAGATTGCTCCAAAGGGTAAGATCTACTCTAAATACTTATGTAATGAGAAATTTCAAATTAACTAGTTAAACTCGAAGTCAAGTTTCTTTCAAGTAAATTAAAGTATGGTATAAAATAAAAATGGTGTATAAAATATTTTAGTGTATTGAATTTTCATTTTTAAATGTAATTATTTTAATTATTAGTTTTAAATTTATAATTTTATATTATTTTCTAGTCCACAGTAAATTTATAATTTTATATTATTTATTAGTTGTATAAACATAATATTTCATATATATCGATTTTTTTTTTATGCTTTAATGCCTGTCAAGGCACTTGCATTACATGTAACTGCCTGAGTGAGGCCAAGGACAAAGAAACACAACATGTTGGAGATGGCTAGAGCCTACTTTACACTGTAAATGGGACCTCTTAGCCTCAAAGCGTGGTCTGTTCTGTTCAAATTAGTTTAACATTTTTTGTAAATGAAGGAGTTGAAACAAATTCCCCATGTGATGATCTCTTGGTCACTTTATGTTTTCAATATTTGGGAGCATTTTCATGTGGCAACTTGCGCCAAAACTTCTTCTTTTTCTCTTTCTCTCTACTTGCGCCTCATCTGTCCCTTGAATCACCAAAACATATGATGTTTTACATAGTGGAATTTGCTAGTCACAGTCACATAAATGCTTAACTTATGCATGCATTAGTAGTAATTTAGAACATGATGATAGTATTGTGGCATATTCCTCTTGGTACCACACCAAAAAGAAAAAAAGATCATACCAATTTAAAAGAAAAGAAAAAAAAACAAATTATTGGACATGGCAATGCTTTTGATATTTTAATTTGGGGATATTTTTTACCGATACATATTGAAGTACCATTGCCACTTTGCAACTCGAAGAGTACTCATTCCCGCTTCGTGCTCCTATTACACTTTTTTTAATTTATTATTCATTTTATAAATTATTAAAAAATGAATGAATACAGAATAATAATAATAATAATAAATTACACTTGATTAAGTTAGAGTTTCATTCATTTAAATTAAAAAAATGATTATATGATGTTTTTGTACTATTATCCTAAGTGAATTAGGAATATATAGTTCTTTATTACATCTTATCCGACCCTAATTAATAGTAAAGGATCGAATAGGTCAAGTAAGTCGTGTAATGATTTTAAAACTTTCCCCTCCTACCTTGGTGATGTAATGAACAAGTATGGGATAAAAGAGAACGGGTCGGGTAGGGTGCGGGTCTGGTCAAGCCCGCTCCAAACTTCACCATATTGCCATACCTAAGAGGGAAGAGGGTGAGAAAGAGAAATTGGATAATAATATCAGGCACTCTCCTGGGATGATTTATATTGAATAAAAAGATATTCGACAGATAAAAAGATTTCTTTTTAAGATACAGTTGGCAGAGTAATGTTTATATGTAGCAAAGGAAACATATATACTCCTTCAGAAAGAACTAAATTATAACTAGCAATACATTTTTTTAATGAAGTTTACACCATACATTACCCAAAAACACATACCACACAAACTTTGAGAGGAACGCTATTGGAATTAGGAAAAGGAAAATCGATTATGGAGAAAAACCCACTTGTATTTGAGCTACTAAAGCTACAATATGTTATAATCTATTAGTATCACCTATGACAAACACATCTATAGTGGTATGCACTATGAATTGGGTCATTCCCCTTCAACAGGCACTTGCTCAGCTTTGCACCTGTACTTGCATCCTCTACATTCATTGTGAGAAAAGGTTGGTGCTGTGGAACCTATCATCAATCTCCTGTATTATCTCATTCTCCATCCTTCATTCCTGCCCTATAGGTTCCAATTATTCACTTTATGAAATTTAGCGTTAAGATCATAATTAGAAATTTAAAGTTATATTGCTTGTTAATATCCTTACCTGCAAATTTAATTCTCTTTGGGGTTGTGAGGAATAAGAGACTCTTGCTTCATTATTGTATCTTGCAACAAAGACTTATAAGAGATGGACAAGTGTAAATATAAGATGCATGATGTACAAAACAAATTTATCACCATTTTGTGGAATGAGAAAACAAGTAGGAGCTTGCTTTTCTAGTATACATAGGGAAGCAAAGGCATTCATTAAGCAAAAAATTCTCGTTTAAGGAACGAAACTCTACCAAAAGAAAAAGCATCAATGGAAGATAGCAAAGTAGATTATGACCTTGTAGGATATTTGCTGCAAGAATTAAGGTGAGCTAGAGGAATTTGTGCATTTTAGTGTTGGCCATTCTTCTCTCTGTACTGCAATAAGTTTCAAGCTAGGGGATATGAATATTTGTGGTCAATATATTTGAAGGATAAATGTATTTTTTTTAGAGGCAAAAGTACAGAGAGACAAAAAAAATGTGAGAAAGAGATACTCTGGTCATTCAGTGACCATAAGAGATGGACTGGCAAAATCTGAATTGAAGGAAGAGGAGCACACCAAAGAAAGTCAGAGGGGTACTCAAGGGCCCTTAGAAAGATTGCCTGTAGTAGCTATATATTAGGGGGAATCTGGATTATTGACCTAGAATTACGAAAATGCCCATATTTATTCTAGTGTTGCAAATGTCAACCATAAATAATATTATTTGTTACATCATCAGACTAATCTAATAGTTAAAACAATATTTAAGAAATTTTTTTTCAATGAGGTTGAGAGTTTGAATTCTTAAATTTACGTTCTCATGTATAATTGTGATAGTAATCCTTTCAACTGTAAAGTGGTAATGATATAAATATCCTATCTACTCTCTATTTTTTATATAAAAAAGAATTATTATTTGTTCTGACGGAAAGGGTAGGAAAGAAATTCCAATGTACAAAATCATTTTTTTTTTTTGTTTACCTCAAGTTAATAGGGGCAACCCCTGAGAATTTTACCTTAAATTTGAATATATTTAAATTCCATAATTTTATTAATTTAACTAATAACTTTTCTAATAAAGACATCTCAACTACCAAAGGTAGCTTTCAAGGTCTTATCATTTTGGATTTTCCTATAGAACTCAAGGAAAGATCTTGATTCTTGGAACGAATGGGTAAATCATTGAGACACGGATTCTTTCAAAGAATATAATACGGTAGGGCCTTCAATGCTTTCATATGTTTTTCTCTTATAAGAAATTTACATCAATCTCTTTCTCTCTCTCTCACGCACGCACACACATACTAGCTCTATCACACATTTTTGTATGTGTTCAAGGATTTATTTATCTATTTTATTAATAATTTAAAAAAATATAATTATTATATAAAATAAAAAGAAAGAGATAAGTTGTAAAAGATGATATTTTTTTTTAAATAAAATAATTAATTAAAAAATATGTCAAAATTGAATAGGATGCTATCTTCTTTTTCAGTATGTTATTTGAATAAGAGTGTTCTGACTTTTATAATAGTATAGAAATATATATTATAGTGAGAACTCTCAGTTTAATAATTTATCTTGGTTATGTTTGGTTAAGCTATGTACAAAAGCATTGTGTGTAAAACTACTTTTTAAGTAGAGTTATTTAAAAAGTGTTATATAAAAAGTTGAAAAAGTGTTTGAATCAATCAATGTAAAAGTGATGTGAGTTATAAAAAAAAAAAAAAAAAAAATTTCTTTGATTTTATATATTTTTTGAAAAATATTGAGTATTAAAATTATTAAAAAGATAGTTTGACAAATATTATAATTATATTTTTCTAAATAAAATAATCTTTAAAATTTACTTGAGCTTATCTTGTTTTCTATTTGAAAAATTTTCTTTTTCTAATTTCAACTTTTAGCAAGTTTTTAGATTTCTAAAAGTCCAAAAAAAAACTTTTCCTTGAAACTTAAAAAAAGTTATTTATTGCCTAAACAGCTTTGTAGAAAAGCTTATAAACTCAAAAGTAATTTAAAAACTAAACCAAATAGGGGCATTATAACTTCATATAACTACACTAAGATAGAGAAACAACTTACAATTAAGTAAAAAATAACTATATATCAAAGGTTGGTGGTATTTAAACTTGAAATCATTAAATTCCAGCACATCTATCTTAATTAATTGAATTAAGATCTTATTAGCTCAAAATATAGACGTCGCATTCTCTCAATAAATTAATTGTCATTGTGAAACACTTACTTTAAAAAATAAAAATTCTATTGTCATTTGTTATTTTTTATTGCTTGCTATTTATAACAAAACTAAAATAGTGCCACTTATGGCATCAGTTAACTGATCCATTGATCTGTGCTAAAGGTTAAAAGTCGCTTTGCTAAAATATACAAATAAGTAAAATTCTATCGCACAAAAAATTAGAGTTTATAGATGAAATAGTGATTTATCATCATTAGGGGTGACAATAAGCCAAGTTAGCTCTGTGAACAGCTCATAAAGGGTCTAGATCAAGCTCTGCTCATTTTTTAAACTAGCTGATCTTGAACTTTATTTTAAGCTCGTTTAGTGAAAAGAGCCGAGCTCAATCTTTTCAAAGCTTGGCTTGTGAACTAGCTTATTTAATATTATTTAATAAATTTTTATTATTAATATATATATTTATAATAAATCTATTTATATAAAAAAATTAACATAAATTATTACTTGATTTAGTGGTAATTTGTACAGATACTGACAGCCCTAATCATCATCATAGAGAGGTCTTCTGTTCAAACCTTGCTTTTGTATGACAGCATACTTGGCTAGAGGTAAATCTTGCAGTCCATCTCCTAGACACTCCAAATATGTTAGCAACAATGGTACTAGTATAGATTCAGACCAAAGATTGGAATGTGGTTTGGCACTTAACAACAATTTAAAGATTTTTATTTTGTCGATTGCCAATGTTATAATGCTACTATCATATTAACAATTGTTTGTCAATAGTAGGGATGAGTAAAACCAATCCAAAAACTCATAAAAATTGCACAATCAACTCAAGTTGAACATTTAATATATATATATATATATATATTTTTTTTCAAAGCTGGCTTTAAAATTTGAAAAAAGATACATGCAATTCGGGTTGCAATTTCCATTATAAATCCCCTTAGCTACTGTCATTCACAATTGTTTGTCAATAATGTTTTAGATTAAAAAGTTTTAATCTAAAGAAGTTAGGACTTATTTGAAAGAAATCTTAGAATTGTAAGTTATTGAGAATGTAAATTTATTGTATTATTTTATTTTATTTTAAATGTCAAGAAAAAAATAGAACTTATTATTATTTTTTCCGAAAATAATCCACCACAAATCTAACATAATTTTGAGTTTAATATCTTGTTTGTTTCAAACTGTATAATAATACTTTTCCTCTCGAATACCATGTTACAATGACCAATTATAATTCATTTTTCAAGGTTTCAGAGATTATAACTATTTATGGATTTTACTTAACAAATCAAACTTTCAGGTAGAATGGTTTTTTGAATTTCATGATCAACTAACAGCGTTCAATCATTGCGGCCACTGATTTTAAAAATAAATAAATTTCAGTACTAGGTAAAGAGAAGACTTTTATATTCTCCTGGTTGACAAACCTGGACTAGCGCATGCAGGTTACCAGCTTAAATTTTAGGTAGAATAAGATTGATTTTTGGACCAAAAGCACTAGTTGTATTTACCTCTTATAGGTGAAGCTCCTGCCAAGTGTGTGGCCTGACACCACAATGGGGTGATCAGCAAGAGGCTAGGACAACTTACTCTTGCTGTGTCCAAATTAGCAGTAAAGAATAATGCCTACTTCACTCAATCATCAGTGATAGACTTTGATCTAGCTTTAGCTTCTTTTTGTAGAATACAAAAGTCTAGATAAGACTTCGTTCACTCTTTGTTTCATTTCCTGGTGAAATGCACACAATGTATATCTGGAACTGAGAGCTCTGATGTACAAGAACAAAGATTGTAGTGTGTTCATATAATTTTCTCTCTACTCAAATAAATCGAAAACAAATTTTGTATTTAAAAAGAATTGCTCAAACTTATGGAGATTTTCATTTCTTTTATTTTTTCTTCAGGAAAGCAATTGACTATTCACTATCACACGTATGATCTATGCATGTACGGTACAACTTCCATGTTTGTATCTCATTCTGTACACAACCACTTCGAAATTAAAAAGTGGAAGATCGTCATGGCTGAACTGAATATTTGTTGGAAATATGATTAGTTGTTTGCTTTGCCATAACTTCTAGGAAAAGGAATAACATCTCTGACATTAGTAAGGCCTGTAATGAAGAGGGCCATAAGGTCAAAACGGAGAGTGAATCCAGAGTGCTTGACTGTTCCATGCCTGCGAAGATCAAGGTACCATTCATACTGCTCTGTTGGGAAGTGCAACTCCTTAGTCCTGCCAACAAATACAGTGAAATAAGATAACATGCTAAATCTCTTGCTGCTAGAATATCAAATGTAATCAACATTTTTATCGACATAATACTTTGGTCGGGTCATTATCAATTAGGGTCATCATTCTATAATTTGCATCTGAGACAACCAATGTACTTAGCACAAACAGAGAAATGAAAAAGGTAGGACAAAAATCCAACTAGACTGCAATTTATACCTTGCAGTTATCATATCGAGGCGCTCCTCATTTTGGCTTCCAGAAACTAATGTTCCAACCTAAAATCACAATAGAATATTCTAATTAAAGAAAATACAAAACCAAAATCCATTCACTGTCCAAACACCACACATTTTTGGCCTTACCCTTGGTACAACTATGTCAAATGCTGCTACTGTTTTTCCATCATCATTCAGGCGAACATAGAATGGCTTAACTTCTATGGGATAATTATATATTATTACAGGCTTCTTGTAGATGTCATCAGCCAGATAACTGTCATTGCAGAAACAGAAAGTTAGTGGCAAGAAAAGGTGACGTCCTCAATTTTTATCTTATCAGGTACCATCAATTTCCAGCTTATTACAGCAATATTTATACCTTAGATGTTCTGCAGTTAGAGCAACACCCCATTCAAGATTTGTTTCAAATGTATTCTCTGCAACCTGTGGTGCCTGATAGAAAAGCCATGTAAAGAATGACCATTAAGAGGGGAGAGAAAGAAAGAAGCGAAAGAGAGAGAGACTCTTCATCTGGTAATAATAGACTGAATGATATGTCCAAGCTGGACTATGCAATAATATCACCTGTTTTAGACAATTTATTGCTTCAGTGTAGGATAACTTTTCAAATGAACACAATGTCATCGATTTAAGGCGGTCAATGCAGTTGCTATCAATTCTTTTTGCAACAAAGCTCATATCTTGAGGACAATTTTCCAGAACCCACTTGCAGAGGTGCTTAAAATAGTCACTGGCACAATTCACAGCATCCTGTAGGTGCCATAATTGTAATAATCCAAATAAAAATATCTTCGATCCACAACAATTGGAAGATGTATAAATAATAAATTGTCATTGATAGTTTGTTGTGAACTGCAAATTGCATTACCCTAAAAGACAAAGTAAAGTACACAGCTAATGGCTTGACAAAAATGATAAGCTCGATATTTTTTCCTCTATTGCATTGCATTGAAGGAAGAAAAGCTAATGCCTAGGAGACAAATAGGCAACCAAAAACTGAACTTGGCAAATTAACCAAAATTCAGAGTTACTTCAAAACTTCTGGAATATCTTATAACATTTCACATATAATAGACTATTTACACGAATTTTTTGCAATTGATAAGCAAAGAAGAAGAAAGTTCCATAAGAAGATAAATTGGTTAGCAAAGGCTAAAATAATCAATAACTGCAACCTAGATGCCTTATTTGAAATCTATCTCCCGAGATTTCAAGAATATTTCCTCTATCTTATTTGCAAACATGATTTTGATTCAAGATATGGAAAAACATATATCATGGAAAATGAGTCTGTCATTCTTATTTTCAAGACCAATGCAAAACCTACTGTTTGGTTTGCCACCATTTTTTACATTAATCATTTTTCCAAATTGAGATTCTACAGATGTTAAGATTAATCCTAACTACTGCTTCTGAAGCTCAATAAAAAAGGGAGATAAAGCATTGATATCTCAATTACCCATCATTGTTTTATTTTCTTGGCAGGGTGTGAATTTTAGTCACTTATAAAAGCCAGTGGACCAATTGCTCCATATTATGTGAAAAATGAACTAGTTAACATGCAACTTACAACATAGGTACTATGTGACAGAAGTATTTAAAAATAGTAATGCAGAAGGGAGAAAATAAATTTATACCTCTAACTGTGAAAAAGCCATTTCGATCTCAACCATCCACATCTCTGCAGCATGTTTTGCAGTCTCAGTTTTTTCTGCTTGAAATCTGGGTCCAAAAGCGTACACGTTTCCGAGGGCAGATGCATAGCTCTCCAAATGTAAGCGACCAGAAACAGTCAGGTACATTTGGTTAGAGAAGAAGTCTTCAGACATATTTACTGTATCAGTCTTTACTGAGGTTTCAGATTTTATCTTTTCTCTTACTTCCAACTGTGATGCTAGTTCATTTGTTTTCCTTAGATCCTGAAGTGCTGCAACCAGTGCTTCCTTGTTACTTTCACTTCTTTTTAAATTTTCAACTAGATTTCTTTTCTCCTTCAAAGCTCCCTTGATAGCTTCAAGGCTAACACCTTCCGTTGCATCAATGGTACTTTGTTCCTTCTTGTCTGTTTTACCAGCAAAAGTGGAAATTTGGAACATATTGCTAGAACCTTCACAATCTGTGGCAGTGATAGTGGGTACTTGGATATGAAGAAATTGATGTTCTTCAAAAAATGAGTGAGTTGCAAACGACAGGGCACTACGAATTCGCATAATAGAGGCCACCTATATATGTCCAACAAGCCAATTGAATTATATCACAAATTTGAATGTAGGCTATATTTATCTTAATAGAAATCTAGACATGACAGTTTGGCTATGATAGATAGATAACAGGCAAGCATTTCACTGTAACACTAGACAGCTATAAATACTGAAGAACATGGATGATATGAGTTAAAGAAGACCAATTTGCAAATAAATTTGCTGTAGCAAAGAGAACATATTTGCACAATCTATGTTCCAGAAGCTAGTTGAGGTGCCAGGGGGCTGTGGAAGGATGACTGCACTGCAACATGCAGGCAAAATAGAAATTGACACTTTCCAATATCATTTCAAGAGATCACCCTACTAAGATGCCCAGTTGATTATTAGTTCATTATTTCTTTTCAGATAACAAGAGTACTACTGGAAAATTATATTGGAAATCCCATAGAACAACAGCATGTGATGTGACCATAACTTCTTCCAGTTAGCCCTAGAAAGCTCATTGAACCTATGTTAAGCAAATTAGAGTTACCAGTAATTCCTAAAATTGCCTAGACTGACGACCTCAATCCATGTTACCATATCTATGGCATCACAAATTATACAGAAGTTAAAGTTAACAGAAGAAACATAAATTCAAAATGTCGTTCACTTCACCGTAGTTGTCCGAGGCCGAAACTGGGAATAATCCCTTAACAGATCCAGTGGCAGTCGTTTCTTCGATAAGGGATACGTATCACGATCTACCATTCCAATGTGAAGTACTTTTTCTGCTTTGAGCTCAACAACATGTTTTCCTTGTCCTGGTGGTTGTCTCAACACACCTTCTACTAATATACAAGTTCCAGTGGGCAGGAGCTGGCTGGGAGGAACTATTGAAGAGTCAACAAGAACCTGAAAAAATTTGACCACAGACAGAAATATGATAAATAATAAACATTCAATATTTAACAGGACAATATTCTTGTAATATAAGGGATACATGTACGATAATATGCAGAAAGAAATTAACTTTTGTCAACTCTGTTCTCTAGTTTGTTATTTAAACCAAAAGAGATGGATTGTGCACTTAGCTGGACAAATGAACATGTGCTTTTAAGGGTTGGAACCCACAGTTCAATCAGAATCAGAAGAAAATTAAATAAAAAGAGAGAAGGAAAGGGGAGGTGGATAAGCCCTGCCCAAAAGATCATATTACTCTTTTTCAGACTCTGATTCTTATGTCATTTTGTTATCTATAGAATTTGTTGAGTCCTTTTGTCTAAATTACTTGACAGCAGCCTTCATCCTGAGCCTAAATAATTTCTTAAGCTAACAAGTATTCATGCAACAAATCCACTAATAACTTAATAAGTATATCCATTAACAGAAGATGCATTCGATTGAATCAGCCTTGTTGAGGAACATAATAAAGGACCAAAACCATAACAATTTTCCAATAACATTAACTTACAAAAAAAACTTCATACAAAAGAAAGTTAAAAGAGCAATCTAGCAAAATTCACCTGAAGACTAGCAACGCAGGAACCATCTGTTACGAGCAGATACACAGTCGACCGCGGAGGAGGCCTGGGCTTAGGTGCCACGGACTCGAACTTTTCTCGAACAGTATAACCGCTTCCGCCCAATACTTTTATGATTGATCGTAATAAGGGTATCCGAGACTGAATAATTTCCACACAGCTCACCTCTTTGGATCTGGTTTTATCAATCCCATTATCAATAGGTGGCGGCGGTGGCACAGGTTCTTTTCTCACCTCCTTAGAAGACCTGACCCAGCCTCCAATTACAATTCTTTGACCAACCAAACCCAGTCCGCCGTCACTACTTTCCATTAACGTTTTCAAGATTACCCGGTTCGAGTATTTTGAACCAGAATGAGCAGTAATGTCTTGGGAGGCCATTGTTATTGGTCAATGAAAGAAAAGTGTCGCAAATGAGAAAATAGAGGGAAAACGTTGTTTTGAATAGGATTATGGTGGAAGTATTGAAGATGGGACATTGTGGAAATATAATGGAGAAAATGGATGCTTTGCTTGTGAAGAGAATCAGAGAGCAAAGGTTGGGGGTAAAGGAAAGGGATTGTCTTCCCCGTTTTGGTTTCAGAAGGAGTTAGAAGAGAGACAGTGAGGGTTTGGTATTCTTAAGATTGGGCAAATCGCGGGAGTTTTATGTTGATGTTGACAACCGCCTTTGGAAAATGGAAATGACGGCTAAGGAAACCTTTATATTCGTATATCAGATCCCACAAAAACATCTATGTCTAAACTTCAAAAGAAAAATATGCTAAATTATGCATTTCGGTCCTTTTAGTTTTTGAAAAATAGAAAATAAACTGAATTTTAGGTCAAATTAGAAAAGCTAAAATGTAATTTAACAAAATTTAAAATATATAATAAAAATATTTATGATTTTGTTAGGTTTGGTTCGACCTTGATTAAAACCAATGATCCAAAATTTTATAAATTTTTGAGTTGATCACCAATATGATTTTTTATCTTTATCTCATAGAATTAAAACAGAGAAATATTTATCTTTACCTATTTTGCTTTAATTTTCTATTTCAAAGGGTGTGTAGATACTTGATGGCTAATCAAATCAACCATTACCCCCTTCAAAAGAATGGGCAATAATCAATAAAGGATTTTTTTCGGGCAGTAGAGAGAAAAAGTGGAGGATAACAACTGTAGATTTTCTGCACAAGGCATGCAAGGCCTAAATCTTTCTAATGATATGGCTTTGCATGGACCCGTTTCATTAAGCCCAATTCCTTGACTTCACATTGATAGAAAAGATGCTAAATCTACTACTTATGTTGGATCAACAATCGGTCAAGAGGTGGGCTTACAAAGTCCTTGACAAAAACTATTGTTACGAATCTTGAAACAAGACATTTTTCAACTAGACCAAACCAAGTCCATCTGCCATATTCAGCCCAAATCCAGATCAGCCCAATCCCAAGTTTGCATAATTATTACTTGGTCCTTTACCTTTCATATTTTTTGTATCTGACCCAATTTTTTTTATATTTACATAACTAGCCTAAAAATTTTAAATTTAAAATACTACCCAAATATTTATATATTTTCAATATTCTATCTAAATTATATATATATTTGATTTTTGGACCATAATTTTTTTTATAATTATGAAAATAGGCAATACTTTACTAATTTATAAAGTTATCACAAACTCTTTTGTATTTCACAAATACACTAATGAGTTCATAATAATTGTCTAAATGCTTTTGGGATAATTGCATATAGACCTATGCTTTTATATTCTCGTATAAATGACCTATATGATTCTAGAAAATCACATATAGGCTTCTTGATTCTATATTTTCATATATATTACCTTATTAATTTTGAAATTTTACGAATATATCCTTACATTTTATAATTTCAAAATTCTTATTAAGAAATAAGTAGAATTTATTATTTATGGCCTTACAACATGTCTTCAAAATGAATTATTATTTGTTAAATGTTATTAATTTAATTTTTGGTTTTGACTATGGCCAATAAAATAACTTATTTATTATTTCAAATTTGAGTCAACTGACAATTAAGTCATACTTGTTATTAAGTGCTTGATAAATATTTAAAGTGATTTAGCATACAACTTAATACAGAAAAGCAAAAAATATGGAGGTCCAGTAATGACCACAAAAGGAAAATATGTTCATGAATCCTTCTCCCTCAAACCTAGGATAATCCATCTTTCCATACCGTGCTTGAGGGTATAGATTTCTCCCATTTCCCATCTCAGGCCCTATATAAGGTTTGAGCAAACACACCAACTGCAACATTGATAGAGGTATTAGAACCCCAAATTCCTCCCCCTAGTCCCAAATTCTGAGCCTCAGGCATTAGATTGATAGCAAGTAAACCCCTAAATTGAACCATAAGAAAGTACCTTTGCAGGTCAATCATGTGAGGGACACCTCAGCTAGTTAAATCCAGTTTTAACATAGTAATAAATTTAAGTTTATCGATAATTGAGTTGGTTACTTTTTTTTTAATTATTATTTTATTTTATATGAATTGCTTTATTTATCTATTTTCTTTAAAATTCGTACTCTCTCTCTCTCTTCACCCTCTCCTTTTGCTATTTCTTCTTTCTCACTATCTCATTGCTTTTCATGTCTGCTTGTTACATCAATATCTTATTATGTTTTGTTGTATCTTTTCCATTATTTATAACTTTTTTTTTTCACTCGCTCTGTTAGGACTTTAAATCTGATTTTGAGGTTTGAGAATTAATTGAAAACTATTGTGATTTACAAATTCCATTGCTTCAGAACCTTACTGGGGAATGTTGGAATCTACCCTTTAGTGAAAATTCAGTTAGATCTTGTGATAAAGCTAATAGAAAACTCACAAAGTCTCAAAGAAAAGCTTAATTCTATAAAAGAAGAGAAAAAACTAATTCATTATGCAATTCAATAAAATATAGAAAACGTTCCATTATAATCTTTATAGGAATTTCTCTCATAGAATTCCCCAGCCCTTCCTGATTTCTCAGAAATCCATTGGTACGAGTTAAGCTAGCCAGGGAGCTGTTGAACCACTTAATGGACGAAAGCAACCCTCCCAATTACATTAAACTCTATACATAAAATGTTGCATTGAAGGAAATACAAATGTTACTAACTGTATTAACAGATCACTTGCTGAATAAGCTAAATGCAACAAAATGCCATCGTTAAACAAAGGATTGTATGAAATTCTTACCAAAGAGAGACTAAGAAAGGAAGAGATTCTTTTGTGTCTAAAGAAATAAGGGATTGAGAGGAAGAGCAAGTGATGGAGAAAGATGTCGTTAGACTTAGATAAATAAATAGAGTAGCTAAAGAATTGTGATTGTATAAAGGAGTTGACATCAAAGCTTTCTACCTCAAAGCCATGAAAATCTTCATAGAATATAGCAATTTTCATAAGGTTAATGCTCTTGTCTTGACAAGTTTTCACTGCTATAGATGATTCTATTAATGCATGCTTGAGATTTAGTTATGTTGTTTTTATCTTTGATGTCAGGATGATATGTTTGTTAATTTTATTATTTCTGTGTTATTGAATTTTTTATCTTGTTATAGATTATAGCTGTTTGTAAAAGTTTAAGCTCAAAGTAGAGGAGAATCTTACAATTGTAGACTCTAATTTTATTTATCACTACATAATTGGATGGTTGTAAATTATTTTTTCTTTATATAATCTGATTGACTGTTATAGGGAGAAACCAAAATTGTTATTAGTGTGATTCAGTTAGCATGGATTAATAATCATACCCATAGTTAGAGAATTTTGTGTTCTTAGTAACATTCATCATTTATAATTGTTGTTAAGTATAATCATTTAAAATAAGTTTGTATCGTTTTCTTTAAATTTGTTAAAGGTTGCGTTATCTTTTGTTTACCTTTGGGAAATATTTATAATGGAAGTCTTTGACATATCTTCAAGTACTCTAGCAAATATATAAATACATAATTATAAATATTTACAAGATATGTTTTTTTTTTTAAAAAAAAAAAAAAAAAAAACATAATGGACTTATTCCTTATCATTTATCATTTCTTTTAAAAAGGAAAGTACTGGAAGACATTGAGTAAATGGGAGGTTGCTCTTCCTTTGATGCACGAAAGTGCAGCTTTACATGAACAAACAGAAGCTGTAAATCTTTCTAGAACTTGGAGCTGACATACTTGGTAAGTCTCCATTCTTCAAAATATTCATGGTATTTGTTGTTACCCACCTCTATTAATTTTTAGGACTCAGTTGGAGTATTTCATATGACATCAACAAATAAAATATAATTTTTTAGTTTTAATGTAAGAAAGTAACACAAGATAAATTTGTACCTCCATCCTTACTTCCCCCTTGACTCTAATACTAAATGGAGATAGGAGTAGTCCCTAAGAGTAGGAGAGCATCACAGGGACAATGATGTAGAAAGTAGCATGATTGCTATGATAAGTTATGCTAAAGGATGCATAAAATAAATACATGAATTAACAGTGCATAAATTAAAAAATGAAGGTAAAGTAGCAGTAGTTCGTCCGCTAAACCTGGGAAAGGGATTGCATAAATAAATTGAACATAAAGACTTTAGATTGAAAGTTTGTAACTACAAGGTTGAGTTATAAGATTGAGAGTAAGTGAAGAAAGCTATGTAAAGATAGTTACCTATCAAAATTCTCTAAAACTCTAAAACAAGTTTTAAGTTTAAATAAGAGAAGAACACTCTGTAGATACACAATTTTTTTTATTTTACTATTTACTTAAAAGTAGCTTGTTATAGTGAACAATATCTTGTCAAAGCCACTACAATGAATAGCATTCTGCTAACAATTACTACAGTAGATTATGAACAATACTTTTACTACAATGAATTTTGAATTTTTATGGAATTGCTTCAATCATTTCTAAGGTTAATGTTATAGCAATCATCTTCATTAGATTATGTAAAATCAGTTAATCCTTTTTCTGATATTCTGTAATTGAACGTAAGACTAGCTTGTTTACAGCTGAAGTTCTTTTATTAGCATCTTTTTGAAATAGTTGAACCATTTCCTTGAAATGTTGGAGATATTCCTATTAGTTTGAACTAGATGTGAACTTTGCTAAATCTGATATTTCTACTGTGGGATATGAATGGCTTCCTATGTGGGTTTCTTGAGAAATTGTGGGTGTTGATTAAGTCAATGTTTTACTAGTTGAGCATGAGCTTTGGAAGCATTGAATTGTGCCAACCATTTTGTTAAACCTTGTCATTGGAGGACAAATAATTTAAGCTGTAATTTTCTAAAATACTTCTCCTGCCATGAATACATCTATGCCAAAAAAATTTAGAGAAGAAATGTAACTAGTTAGATTATGATCTTGGTGATCAAAATATTGAAAGAAGGTATACATGTTGTTTGCCACTAGATGGTGTAATATTTTGGTACAAGGACTATGAAGATCCTCACCACCTAGTGATCCATTTTGAGAAATTATATTGAACATGATTCTTGAAATAAATTAATCAAGAGTGCTTGTAACTCTTGTTTTTGAAGTAAAATATTTTATACTAAGCATCTTGATAATATCACTAATTACAACTAATAGGATCAAATGGTTGAGAAAATTTGTCAGATTTGAATACTTCAAAGTTCCAGTTGGTAGGACTTAAGAACTTGAGAAGTTGAATGGTTGAATGAGTGATAAAATTTACATTAGTTTTTGATTTATAATGTTTAATAGTAACAGAGTTACTATCAACCAAAATAAGTTCGTAAAATTGTTTTAGTTTTTGAAAGATGAGAATGTAGGAAATGTAAATTGTTTGAAAATATTTATTGATGAATATATTGATGATGGGTAACCAAACTTCTGTAACCTTGACTTCAAATAAAAAAACACATATGATATTTGACCAACTATAATTCAAATGGAAGGCTTTATCAAACAAAATTATATGCGAAGACTTATTTAACAAAATACATAACACTTCGATTAATAATTTAGGCAAAGGTTTCCCATAAAGCGAAACATCCCCAATTTGTAACATAGAGAACCTGGTTACACTCAACAGGTTAACAACAGCAACAATGTATACAAGGAGCTCTGCTCTATTCATATTATAAATAGTAACAATTAGACTATTGTACAAAACAAACATAACAACCCAAAGCCTTAATGTGACTGTAAACTTTCATCCTTTGGCTTTAAGTGTGTGATCTTAAAGATATACCTTACTGGACGTTATCAACAAGTCACGTACTCGTCAATGATGTATGTGAAATTCTGTTACTAAAAAAATATATGAACAAATGAAAGGTGAGTCCTAAAGACTAAGTGAGTGACAAAACACTCAATGCATGAATAGAATACATAAGTCAAATAATTTCAAGATACATAAATTTCAAAACAATTAAATTCCACACGTACGTAAATATAGAAAACATAAAATTAAACAAACATTATTCATGCAATAAACCCTACAAAAAAAATCAATTAAAACACTAAAAGTGCCTAATTAGAATAATTCAACACCTACAAACCAAAGACATTCTCCTTAGGATAATCTTCCTCCTGCACACCAAATATATATACTCCTCACATATCTATCCCCGGTGCTGAGTTAGTATAATGTTTTTTTTAATCATATATCAAATAAACAAAGCAAATGTATCCTAGGTGCACATGGATTCTATTTTATATGTAAAAATCAGTTTTATTAGCCCTTATTAAACACAAACAAGATCACACGTTAATCATAATTCAACTAATATGCAAAGATCAATCGTACAACATTTAATTTAGTTAACTTAATTATAAGACTATATATTTTTGCTTACCACTATATGAATATATTTATACAAATACATTGAAACAATTAGACACATTAATCTAGTAACTAAAAGGTAACATTTCCCATTCACCAAGTTATGGATTTTACTCGTCATTCCTTCTTGGATCAAAGGTGTCGCCAAATTAACATTATGTTTAGGAGCTGTAATTAAAATTTTAAAATATTACTTAGTTTGTCAATTCATAGGTTATAACCCTCTAAATACAACAATCTATAGATACTAAGTTTTATGCATTTATCTAAAATTAAACTCTCTTAGACATTTTTACAATCACCTTGTAGATTGCTTGATTCCAACTTATATACTTAACCAAATTCAACAAAACCAAGTCCGAACATTATCTTTAGAAAGTTAGCTACTTTTGTTATACAAAAAAGTTCTCCTAAAATCAGCCTTAAACCTACTCAAATCCCCAAATGAATACAAATAGGACACATACACAATTTCTTGTTGCCAAAACCGAATTCTAATGCTTGTAGAATCCTTATAGTTGGGAATCAGATTATGAAACTTTCTAGTATAATTTATCAAGATGTTAGGAACAATTAATTTTTAGCACCCTCACTCTTAATTCATCGTTTAAGACCCTTTAAAACCAGTTACACCAAAACATATACAATCAGAACTTGAAAATTCTAACAATGACTTCCAACACCTCCAAAATACACATATCATGAAATTAAAACCTGTAAGCTCTAGAATTATTCCTTTAATATGTTGGAAACAATTCTTGTTTAGAGATCCTAAGCTAAACTAGACCACAACCCCAAACAAAGTCCCCTAGACTGATTGAAACTCACCTATAATCCAGTATGAACCCAGTATCAATCTAACAACTTTAGTAATAAATATACCCTGAATTAGGTTACGAATTTTTCGGATATTATCCTAAGACCATAAACAACACTTTCTTTTCAGAACTCTTAAACTTAATTTAGTCCCAAAAACACCCGAAATACTAGATTTCTTTGAACCATAAAATCTAAACACTACTCTCCTCCAATAACAACTTAACCCATATTTTCAACACTTTACCCACAACTAATCACCATTTAATTTCATTAAATCCTTAAATCACAACATTAGCTTTAAAGTTAAATTACCCATCTTATTTATATTCTAACATTTAATTCAAGTTTAACTAATTGTCTAACTTTCATCAAGAGCTTGAACTTTACCATTCTAATATCAACATATTCTACTTCCAAAGCTTACTTTTCAAATAATCATATACTCATCATATAAGTTCTTAGACTTTTTATTCAAATTCAATAATACCTAACCACCAAGTTTTAAATATATCGAGTTTTTATTCATTTTTACAATCAAAAGTTACACTAAATTATTCTAATTTCATTTTTCAATACCAGGTTATGACAAAAAACTTCAATCAACTTCTTAGCAAAAGAAACTCCTTTCTTTGGTGAACTTCCACACTCCACCATTCTTGTAACTTCTTTCCAAACTCTATCATGATTATATCTTCTCATTGTACTTCTGTTCAACTTGTAAAAATTTCTACTATTTTTCTCTTCCTTAATTACCACTAGAGAACCGCTACTAACTTTCCTAACTATCACACCTCTCATGGAGGTATGACTGGTCCGGAGGAATGGTAACCAAACCTCCGTAACCCTGACTCAAATAAAGGAATGACCATGACTCTTGACTCACCAATTAATAAAACCAAAAATTATAAAGACAAAAGTTAACATTAACAAACTTGTTGATTACAGCAAATCACAACTTACTAAAAATTTCGGCAGAGTTCCCTTACATTATGGAACATGCCTTAAAATACAATCCTATAATCTTTTTATTACTCAACACAATACAAAGACAATAAGGAGCTCTGCTCTGTTCACACCATCAACAAAACAAGTACTAGAATATTATATCAAACCACATTTAACACCCACAGTGCTAATGTGACTGCAAACTTTCATCTTTAACTCCAAGTATGAGATTCCGAGGCATACCTTGTCATCAAATCCTTAGCAAAACCTCGTATTAGTGGTTAACTCCTTTTGAGGTCCTGCTACTAAAAAAAAATATAACCACGAGAAAGGGAGTGAGTCATACGGATCTCATGAGTGGAAAATCGTACCCAAAGGGTACTAGCATTACTCAGCACAAACGTATAATATATATATTTTAACATCAAAGGGCTAACGAGTGACCCAGCCCCGCATAACATTATCACCACCTATCGGGCAATTACACGCTCGCACAACAAATTAATCTCCGTACATAATCCATCCCACCAGGGCTGGGCACTCAATTTAAGAAAAAAAAAAATACTTATTAGAATCAAAATTTTTCTTATGATTTTTAAATCGGAACATCCTAAGGTGCACCTGGATTTTTAATTTCAAAAATGAAAATCATTTTCTAGAAATGTTCATGAGTTAGCCCTTATCAAACACAAACAATGTCAACACAGTAACCAATATCAAGCAAACATTATTCAAGCAAATTACTGAAAATACTCCTCTAGCTTATTTTCATGTATCACGCATATTCAAATAAATATATAATCACACATACTAATCTAGCCCCTTAAAGGCAAGCAATTAACCACTCACCTGAAACTAATTCCACTAGTCACTCACATTTGCGTTTACGCGTCTCATCGGTCCACATTAAAATTCGGAACTGAAATTTATATTTCCAAATAATGCTTAGTTCGTAAACATTATTGTTATAATATTTTAATTTCTAGGTTTATATCTCAACTTGTATAGTTTTCTTTATGAAGTTTTCCATTAAGCTACTGCATGCTAATTAATAAGAATTGGACTTTACGTGATAAGATTAATATTAAAGAGGCATTTGAAATTTCTTGACAATGCATACGGTAAAAGAAACTATTGGAAAATATAGAAAGCACTTAGTGAGTTAGAGATGTTGAAACTATCCAAATTTGGGGTTTGGACTAGTGTTCGCTTTAACGGTTATATCTTTCTTTAGAAAACTCCGAATCCAGTTTCGTAAAATTTATAAAATACTACACACATGTATATTTCTAATGGTATATGATTTGTAATTTTTAGATTTGTATATCAATACAGTTTATTGTTTGAAGTTGCAACAAATTCTACCACATGCAGGATTTTTGACAGCTTTGACCTTACCTTAGTTAATTGAACATAACTTTCTCTAGGAAAAATGAAATCCAATTCTGTTTGTTAGGTTTATTAATAGACAAGTATATCTATCTTTATTATTTAGAAACTTTTCTTAAAATATGTCATGAATCCACTCAATTTCTTACATGAACCAAAAACAGGGCACTCTGAGTCCTGCTTGACCTAGCCGGAGTCTAATAGCTATAACTCACAACATATTTGGAACCAAGCTACGAAATTTTGCGGACAATATGTCAAGACTATAAAATACATTTTATATTTTAAACTCTTAATTTAATTCAGCCCTGAAGACCTTCGAATTAATAAATTCCTTACACCCACGAAATCTGCCAAGTTCTATTTATTATACTCAAATAAATTTTCTTATAGACATTTTATCAAATACCTAGGGTGCCTAAATTATTTCACTTAATATATATGTATATCTATAAATTTACATACCAAGAAAATTAATACTAATCCATAATTTCAACATTACTCATATTTCCAATACTAAATCTAAAGTTGGTTTAGTTATTTACAAATTAATCAAGAGTTTGAATTATATCATTCCAATATCCATTCAACTAAATTCAGGGTCCTCCTTTCCTTTAACCACTTAGACACCATTATCACCCTTTGTTCCTAAATTTTCATCCAACATTTCCTTAATCCCTAAGCCTAAGCTATCAAACAATCACAAACATTAAAAGAATTAGGATTCTAAGTTAGAAAATTTACAATCAAAAGACAAAGAGGCTACTGCTACTTGCAGAAAATCAGCGTGCAGCAAAGGTGCTCCTAGCCACCACCACCTCAAGAACCCTCCTATCTCAACCACCAAGTGAAAGGGCCAGAAGCGGAGGTTGGACAAAGCTGCATGGCAAGGAGGAAACTGCTGCTGTCACACCGTTGCTGCTGGCAGCAATTGAGTCTCTCGGCCAAGCTACTGCTACAGCTACTAGAACAAGAACTCAATGGTAAAAGGGTAGCTAGGAGATGAGGGGAAAAGATTGGATACTAAAACAGAGCTGTTGTGGACTAACCTTGGCTGCAATTGGTTCACACACACACATATACACGGCAACAAGCAAGAAGGAATGAAGTTGCACAAGCAAAAAGGGAAGGCTAGAAGTTTTGGCCAGCAAGGGAATTATAAAGACAGAAACAGGGGAGGTCAACATGAGTAGAGGCGGTGGAGACAAAAAAATAAAAAAAATAAGGAAGCCACAAACAGCCAAGTAAGCTAAAGCAAGGAAAAAAAAAACAATATAGAATAACATAAGATGAAGTACAAAGTCAAGAAGTCAACAATTTCATTATGTGGTCCATATTACATATTGGTATATATATATGTATATATATTTAATCCACCACGACGATTACGTAGCATATCCCAAACATATGCAAAGCGATTAGGTTCTAGGATATTTAATCGCACTGTTACTTACATAATTTATTTATGTGTTTGTCATTTTATAACTGAAATTTTACACATCATTTCTAAAACTCGATTATTACGTTACCAGGTTATAAGGGTCATAACAACATACAAATATTCTATAACGTATATTAAATTATTAGGTTATAACATTAACCCCACCTTTTGCAAAGTTACCCATAACCAAGAGAATCCAACATTTCCAAAGAAATTAAATTTCTTCTAACCTTGGGAATGTATTTTATATCACACGCTAAGTCTTTTAACTACCATCATACATTTTAAATTTTACATTGCCAATACCAACGACTTCTAACTCATCATCATTGTCCAATGCAATTGTTCCTCCACATTGTCTATAAGTATCAAACCAACTTCTATTTGAACAAATATGAAAATAACATATAGAGTCTAAAACCCAAGAATCATTTAAAGAATTCTTACCTTCTCTAACCATAAAAGTATCACTATCAATTGTATCCTCCTCCTCACTAAATAAGAAAGTTCCTTCATACTTCTTAGATTTTTTCTTAAATTCTTCCACATTATTATTCATCTTCTTCCAATAAAATTGGATATGCCCCGTCTTATGACAATAGTAACACTTCTTATCTCTATGATCCACCAATAACTAAGTAATAAGCTTATTGAAGCTATTCAGATGATCCTAGATATCTATACATTTCTCCATCTTCTACTAATACAATTATTTCTTCAAATATAGTCGATTTATGAGATTTTGACATATAAATTTTTTCTAGCTTCTTCGATCATTCTATTGAAGAATTTTCATTCAAAACACTATACTTTACCTTCGGAGCTAGAGCCAGATGAATTGTACTCATACCCTTCATTTTTAATTCTTCCTAATCATCATCTTTCATCTTCTCTGGCTTCTTACCCTGCAAGACCTTATGCAATCCTTGTTGCACAATAACATCTTTCATAGTACTTTGCCAAAGATTGAAATTGTTCTTCTCATCGAACAACTCCACCTCAAACTTTATGCCTGCAAATTTTCCATCTCAAACTAATGCCCAAAAATTAACCCTTTAATTCCATTTGTAAAGGTAAAACTCTACTACCAAGTAAAGTTGCAGACAACTATATAAATAACACACAACTTTTAACGTAGAAAACCCTTCAACTGAAGGAAAAACCACAAGTAAAGGCTACAAAGAAATTCCACTATTAATTAAAAGAATTACAATAGATCTCTCTCTCACAATCCCAAATCTTAATTATAGCTTATAACCATTCTCACACAAAAAACCTCATAACAAATAGCGCACACTCTATTTTGTGGCTACACACCTTCTCTGTCTCTTCTACTACTATTTATAATATATTGGCAACACCAACCTACCAAAAAAAACCTAACCCTAATGGACTTATAGACCATAAGCCCAATAGCATAAAAAATTAATCATATTTTATTTTTCTTTACAATTTATGATACAAGCCCAACAAACTTCACTAGCAATGAAGCATATGACAACTCGGGCACATTGAAGTCAATTAATTAGGTGGAAATCAATGCAACAAGTTTGAAATTAGAATATCTATGAAGATTGTTCCAAAGGTTAAGATCTACTCTAAATACTTATGGAATGAGAAATTTCAAATTAACCCGTTAAACTTGAAGTCAAGTTTCTTTCAAGTAAATTAGAGTATGGTATAAAATAAAAATGGTGAATAAAATAATTTAGTGTATTAATTTCTATATTTAAATGTAATTCTTTTAATTATTAGTTTTAAATTTATAATTTGTTATTTTCTAGTCTCACAGTAAATTTATAATTTTATGTTATTTATTAGTTGTATAAACATAATATTTTATCTATATCGATTGTTTTTGTTCTGCTTTAATGACTGTCAAGGCACTTGCATTACATGTAACTACCTGAGTGAGGCCAAGGGCAAAGAAATTAACATAACATGTTGGATATGTCTATAGCCTACTTTACACTGTAAATGGGACCTCCTAACCTCAAAGCTTGGCCTGTTCTGTTCAAATTAGTTTAACATTTTCTGCAAATGAATGAGTTGAAACAAATTCCCCATGTGATGATCTCTTGGTCACTTCTTTTTTTAAATATTTGGGACCATTTTCATGTGGCAACCAACTTGCACCAAAACTTTTTCTTTTTCTCTTTTCTCTCTTTCCTCTCTTTCTCTTTCTGTCTTCTTGCGCCTCATCTGTCCTCGAATCACCAAAACATATGATGTTTTACATAGGGGAATTTGCTAGTCATAGTCACATAAATGCTTAACTTATGCATGCTTTAGTAGTAATTTAGAACATGATGATAGTATTGTGGCATATTCCTCTTGGTACCACACTAAAAAGAAAAAAACATCATACCAATTTAAAAGGAAAAAAATAAAAATGATTGAAAATGGCTATGCTTTCGATATTTTAATTTGGGGATATTTTTCACCGATACATATTGAAGTACCATTGCCACTTTACAACTTGAAGAGTACCCATCCCGCTTTGCGCTCTTATTACACTTTTTTAAATTTATTATACATTTTATAAATTATTAAAAAATGAATGAATACAAAGAAAAAACTTTTTGCACTTGATTAAGTTAAAGTTTCATTCATTTAAATTAGAAAATGATTACAGGATGTTTTTGTATTGTAATCTTGAGTGAATTAGGAATTATAGTTCTTTATTGCATCTTATTCGACCCTAATTAATAGTAAAGGATCGAATAAGTCAGTTAAGTCATGTAATGATTTAAAAACTGTCCCCTTCTACCTTAGGTGAGGTACAGGACAAGTATGGGATAAAATAGAATGGGCCAGGTAGGGTACGGGTCTGGTTCAAGCCCTACTCCAAACTCACCATATTGCCATACCTAAGAAGGGGGAGGGTGAGGAAAAGAAATTGGATAATATTAGGCTACTCCCCTGGATGATTTATCTTGAATAAAAAGATATTCGACAGATAAAAAAATTATTTTTAGGATACAGTTGGCAGAGTAACATTTATATGTAGCAAATGAAACATATATACTCTCAAAAAGAACTAAATTATAGCTAGCAATACATTTTATTTTTTTTAATGAAGTTTACACCAAACATTACCCAAAAACACATACCACACAAACTTTAAGGGGAACACTATTGGAATTGGGAAAAGAAAAATCGATTATGGAGAAAAACCCACTTGCATTTGAGCTACTAAAGCTACAATATGCTATAAGCTATTAGTATCACCTATGACAAACACATCTTTACTGGTATGCACTATGGATTGGGTCATTGCCCTCAACAGGCACTTGCTCAGCTTTGCACCTGTACTTGCATCCTCTACATTCATTGTAAGAACAGGTTGGTGTTGTGGAACCTATCATCAATCTCTTGTAATTCCTCATTGTCCATCCTTCATTCCTGCCCTATAGGTTCCAAATATTCACTTTATGAAATTTAGTATCAAGAGCATAATTAGAAATTTAGAGTTATATTACTTGTTAATAACCTCACCTGCAAATTTAATTCTTTTTGGGGTTGTGAGGAATAAGAGACTCTTGCTTCAGCATTGTATCCTGCAACAAAGAATTATAAGAGATGGACAGTATAAATATAAGATGCATGATGTACAAAACAATTTTATCATCATTTTGTGGAATGAGAAAACAAGTGGGAGCTTGCTTTTATAGTATACATGGGGAAGCAAAGGCATTCATTGAGCAAAAAATTCGAGTCTAAGAAAGGAAACTCTACCAAAAGAAAAAGCATCAATGGAAGATAGCAAAGTAGATTATGACCTTGAAGGATATTTGCTCCAAGAATTAAGGTGAGCAAGAGGAATTTGTGTATTTTAGTGTTGGCCATTCTTCACTTTGTATTGCAATAAGTTTCAAGCTAGGGGATATGAATATTTGTGGTCAATATATTTGAAGGATAAATGTATTTCTTTAGAGGCAAAAATAGAGAGACAAAGAAAATGTGAGAAAGAGATACTGTGGTTATTCAGTGACCATAAGAGATAGACTGGCAAAATTTGAATTGACTGAAAAGCAGCACACCTAAGAAGCTAAGAGGGTTCTCAAGGACCCTCAAAAAGATTGCCTGTAGTAGATATATATAATAGGGGGAATCTGGATTATTGACCTAAGATTACGAAAATGCCCATATTCATTCTAGCATTGCAAATGTCAACCATAAATAATATTTTTTTGTAATACTAACAATAATGGACTAATTAAGATAATATTCAATAACTCTTTTTCAATGAGGTTGAGAGTTTGAATTTTTAAATCTACGTTACCATGTATAATTATGATAGGGATCCTTTTAAATATAGAGTGGTAATGATGTAGATATTTTATCTATTCTCTAGTTTTTATATAAAAAAAAATTAACTATTATTTATTAAAATGGAAGGGTAGGAAAGGAATTCCAATGTACAAAATCTTTTATATATATATATATATATATATATATTACCTCAAGTAAATAGGGGCAGCCCTTCAGACTTTTATACGGGAGAGGTTAGAGGCGAGATTGAGGGATAAAACCTTACCGTTGAAATTTAATTCATGATTGTGTTCAAATTTTAATATATTTAAATTCCATAATTTTATTAATTTAACTAATAACTTATCTAATAAAGACATCTCAACTACCAAAGGTAGCTTTCAAGGTCCTCTCATTTTGGATTTTCCTATAGAACTCAAGGAAAGATCTTGATTCTTAGAACGAATGGGTAAATCATTGGGACACATATTCTTTCAAAGAATAATATGGTAGGACCTTCAATGCTTTCATATGTTTTTCGTTTCTTATAAGAAATTTACATCAATCACACACACATATATTAGTCCCATCACATGTACTTATACACGTGTTCAATGATTTTTTTTTATTAATAATTTAAAAATAATATAATTATTGTATAAAAGAGGGAGAGATAAGTTGTAGAAGATGTTAATTTTTTTTAAATAAAATAATTGATTAATCAAAGTTAATAATACATAAGTTTTTTGTTTATTTCAATTACAGAAAAAAGTGAGTAGTTTTTAATTAATGATAGAATTTTAGTTAAAAAATATTTCACAATTTAATAGGATGCTATCTTCTTTTTTAGTATGTTATTTGAATTAAAAATTATATTAAAAACCCAGAAGACACCATAAGGGTATTCTGGCTTTCATAATAGTATATATATATATATTATAATGACAACTCTCAATTTAATAATATATCTTGGCTCTGTTTAGTTAAGCTATGTATAAAAGTATTATGTGTAAAAATACTGTTTAAGTAGAGTTATTTAAAAAATGTTGTATAAAAAGTAAAAAAAATATTTAGATCAATTAATGTAAAAGTGATGTGAGTCATAAAAAGAAATTGTTTGATTTTATACTTAAAAATATATATATATTGAGTATTAAAATTTTTAAAAAGACTATTTTGACAAATATTATAATTATATTTGTCTTAATAAAATAATTTTTAAAATTTACTTGAGCTTCTTTTATTTTCTATTTGAAAAAAATTATTTTTCTAACTTTAAATTTTATCACTTTTTAGATTTCTAAAAGTCCAAAATAAACTTTTCCCTGCAGTTAAAAAAATTATTTATTGTCAAACACCTTTATCGAAAAGCTTATAAACTCAAAATTTGTTTAAAAAGCTAATCTAAATAGAGGCATTATACTTTCATATAGCTACACTAAGATAGAGAAACAATTTACAATTAAGTAAAAAATAACTATGTATCAATCATTGGTGGTATTTAAACTTGAAATCATTAAATTCCAGTGTATCTATCTTAATTAATTCAATAAGATCTTATCGACTCAAAATATTAGAAGTCCAATTCTCTCAATAAATCAATTAAAAATTCTATTGTCATTTGTTGTTTTTTTTATTGCTTGCTATTTATTACAAAACTAAAGTAGTGCCACTTATCACATCAGGTGATCAAGAAAATGTTGAGATCTTAGCTGATCCATGGATCCGTCCCAAAAGTTAAAACTCGCTTTGTTAAAATATACAAATAATTAAAATTCTATCTCACCAAAAATTAGAGTTTACAGATGAAATAGTGATTTATCATCATAGAGAAGTCCTCTGTTCAAACCTTGCTTTTGTACGACAACATACCTGGCTGGAGGTAAATCATGCAGTCCATCTCCCAACGCTCCAAATATGTTAACCACTATGGTACTAGTATTAGATTCAGAACAGAGATTGGAATGTGGTTTGGCACTTAACAACAATTTAAAGATTTTTATTTTGTCGATTGCTAATGTTATAATGCTACTATCATTTATTCTCAATTGTTTGTCAATAGTAGGGATGAGTAAAACCAATAAAAATTGCACAACCAACTGAAATTGAACAATTAATAGTTCTTTTTTGCAAAGCTGGCTTTAAATTTTGAAAAAAGATACATGCAATTCGGGTTGCAATTTCCATTATAAATCCAGTTAGCTACTGTTATTCACATTTGTTTGTCAATAATGTTTTAGATTAAAAAGTTTTAATCTAAAGAAATTAGGACTTATTTGAAAGAAATCTTAGAAATATAAGTTATTGAGAATGTAAATTTATTGTATAATTTTTTTTTTAAATGTCTAAGAAAAAAGTAGAACTTATCATTATTTTTTTCCAAAAAAATCTACTAAAAATCTAACAAAATTTTGAGTTTAATATCTTGTTTGGTTCAAACTATATAATAATACTTTTTCTCCCGAATATCATGTTACAATGATCAATTATAATTCATTTTTCAAGGTTTCAGAAATCATAATTATTTATGGGTTTCACTTAACAGATCAAACTTTTAGATAAAATGCTTCTTTGACTTTCATGATCAAGTAAATAGGGTTCAATCATTGCCATCGCTAATTTTAAAAATAAATAAATTTCAGTACTAGGTAAAAGGAAGACTTTTATATTCTCTTGGTTGACAAACCCAATGGACTTGCGCATGCAGGTTACCTCACAGCTTAAATTTTAGTTAGAATGAGATTGGTTTTTGGACACAAAGCACTAGTTGTATTTACCACTTACGGTGCTCTTGCCAAGTGTGTGGCCTGATACCACAAAGGGGTGACCAGCAAGAGGCAAGGACTACTTACTCTTGCTGTGTCCAAATTAGCAGTAAAGAATAATGCCTACTTCACTCAATCATCACAGTGATAGACTTTGATCTAGCTTTAGCTACTTTTGGTAGTATACGAAAGTTTAGATAAGACTTCGTTCACTCGTTTCATTTCCTGGTGAAATGCACACAATGTATATCTGGAACTGAGAGCTCTGATGTACAAGAACAAAGATTGTTGTGTGTTTACATAATTTTCTCTCTACTCAAATAAAGCGAAAACAAATTTTGTATTTAAAAAGAATTGCTCAAACTTATGGAGATTTTCATTTCTTTAGTATACAATTTTTTCTTCAGGAAAGCAATTCACTATTCACTATCTCACACATGATCTATGCATGTACGGTACAACTTCCATGTTTGCATCTCATTCTGTACACAACCACTTCAAAATTAAAAAGTGGAAGATCGTCATGGCTGAACTGAATATTTGTTGGAAATATGATTAGTTGTTTGCTTTGCCATAACTTCTAGGAAAAGGAATAACATCTCTGACATTAGTAAGGCCTGTAATGAAGAGGGCCATAAGGTCAAAACGGAGAGTGAATCCAGAGTGCTTGACTGTTCCATGCCTGCGAAGATCAAGGTACCATTCATACTGCTCTGTTGGTAAGTGCAACTCCTTAGTCCTGCCAACAAATACAGTGAAATAAGATAACATGCTAAATCTCTTGCTGCTCGAATATCAAATGTAATCAACATTTTTATTGACATAATTCTTTGGTCGAGTCCTTATCAATTAGGGTTATCATTCTATAATTTGCATCTGAGACAACCAATGTACTTAGCACAAACAGAGAAATGAAAAAGGTAGGACAAAAACCAACTAGACTGCAATTTATACCTTGCAGTTATCATATCGAGGCGCTCCTCATTTTGGCTTCCAGAAACTAATGTTCCAACCTACAATCACAATAGCATATTCTAATTAAAGAAAATTCCAAACCAAAATCCATTCACTGTCCAAACACCACACATTTTTGGCCTTACCCTTGGTACAACTATGTCAAATGCTGCTACTGTTTTCCCATCATCATTCAGGTGAACATAGAATGGCTTAACTTCTATGGGATAATTATATATTATTACTGGCTTCTTGTAAATGTCATCAGCCAGATAACTGTCATTGCAGAAAACAGAAAGTTAGTGGCAAGAAAAGGGTGACGTCCTCAATTTTTATCTTAATAGGTACCATCAATTTCCAGCTTATTACAGCAATATTTATACCTTAGATGTTCTGCAGTTAGAGCAACACCCCATTCAAGATTTGTTTCAAATGTCTTCTCTGCAACCTGTGGTGGCTGATAGAAAAGCCATGTAAAGAATGACCATTAAGAGGGGAGAGAAAGAAAGAAGAGAAAGAAAAAGAGACTCTTCATCTGGTAATAATAGACTGAATGATATGTCCAAGATGGACTATGCAATAATATCACCTGTTTTAGAAAATTTATTGCTTCAGTGTAGGATATCTTTTCAAATGAACACGATGTCATCGATTTAAGGTGGTCAATGCAGTTGCTATCAATTCTTTTTGCAACAAAGCTCATATCTTGAGAACAATTTTCCAGAACCCACTTAGCAGAGGTGCTTAAAATAGTCACTGGAACAATTCACAGCATCCTGTAGGTGCCATAATTGTAATAATTTATCAAATAAAAATATCTTCGATCCACAACATTTGGAAGATGTATAAATGATAAATTGTCATAGATAGTTTGTTGTGAACCGCAAATTGCATTACCCTAAAAGACAAAGTAAAGTACACAGCTAAACGGCTTGACATAAATGATAAGCTCAATATTTTTTCCTCTATTGCATTGCACCGAATGAAGAAAAGCTAATGCCTAGGAGACAAATACGCAACCAAAAACTGAACTTGACAAATTAACCAAAATTCAGAGTTACTTCAAAACTTCCAGAATATCTTACAACATTTCACTTATAATAGAATATTTACATGAATTTTTTTGCAATTGATAAGCAAAGAAGAAGAAAGTTCCATAAGAAGATAAATCGGTTAGCAAAGGCTAAAATAATCAATAACTGCAACCTAGATGCCTTATTTGATATCTGTCTCCTGGGATTTCATGAATCTTTCTTCTATCTTATTTGCAAACATGATTTTGATTCAAGATATGGAAAAACATATATCATGGAAAATGAGTCTGTCATTCTTATTTTCAAGACCATTGCAAAACCTACTATTTGGTTTGCCACATTTTTTTACATTAATCAATTTTCCAAATTGAGATTCTACAGATGTTAAGATTAATCCTAACTACTGCTTCAGAAGCTCAATAAAAAAGGGAGATAAAGCATTAATATCTCAATTACCCATCATTATTTTATTTTCTTGGCAGGGTGTGAATTTTAGTCACTTATAAAAGCCAGTGGACCAATTTCTCCATATTATGTGAAAAATGAACTAGTTAAAATGAAACTGACAACATAGGTACTATGTGACAGAAGTATTTAAAAATAGTAATGCAGAAGGGAGAAAATAAATTTATACCTCTAACTGTGAAAAAGCCATTTCGATCTCAACCATCCACATCTCTGCACCATGTTTTGCAGACTCGCTCTTTTCTGCTTGAAATCTGGGTCCAAAAGCATACACTGTTTCCGAGGGCAGATGCATAGCTCTCCAAATGTAAGCGACCAGAAACAGTCAGGTACATTTGGTTAGAGAAGAAGTCTTCAGACATATTTACTGTATCAGTCTTTACTGAGGTTTCAGATTTTAGCTTTTCTCTTGCTTCCAACTGTGATGCTAGTTCATTTGTTTTCTTCAAATCCGGAACTGCTGCAACCAGTGCTTCCTTGTTGCTTTCACTTCTTTTTAAATTTTCAATCTAGATTTCTTTTCTCCTTCAAAGCTCCCTTGATAACTTCAAGGCTAACACCTTCCGTTGCATCAATGGCACTTTGCTTCTTCTTCTTGTCTGTTTTACCAACAAAAGTGGAAATTTGGAACATATTGCTAGATCCTTCACAATCTGTGGCAGTGATAGTTGGTACTTGGATATGAAGAAATTGATGTTCTTCGAAAAATGAGTGAGTTGCAAAAGACAGGGCACTGCGAATTCGCATAACAGAGGCCACCTATATATGTCCAACAAGCCAATTGAATTATATCACAAATTTGAATTTAGGCTATATTTATCTTAACAGAAATCTAAACATGACAGTTTGGCTATGATAGATAGATAACAGGCAAGCATTTCACTGTAACACTAGACAGCTATAAATACTGAAGAACATGGATGATATTAGTTAAAGAAGACCAATGTGTACATAAATTCGCAGTAGCGAAGAGAACATGTTTGCACAATCTATGTTCCAGAAGCTAGTTGAGGTGCCGTGGGGCTGTGGAAGGATGACTACACTGCAACACTGCTGGCAAAATAGAAATTGACACTTTCCAATATCATTTCAAGAGATCACCTTACTAAGATGCTCAGATTGATTATTAGTTGATTATTTTTTTCAAATAACAAGAGTACTACTGGAAAATTATATTGGAAATCCCATAGAACAACAGCATGTGATATGACCATAATTTCTTCCATTTAGACTTTAGTACATTGTCACATAGCCTCAGAAAGCTCATTGAACCTATGCTAAGCAAATTAAGTTACCAGTAATCATTTCTTCCTAAAATTGCCTAGAATGACGACCTCTATCCCTGTTACCATATCTATGGCATCACAAATTATACTGAAGTTATAGTAAACAGAAGAAACATAAATTCAAAATGTCGTCCACTTCACCGTAGTTGTCCGAGGCCGAAACTGGGAATAATCCCTTAAGAGATCCAGTGGCAGTCGTTTCTTCGATAAAGGATACGTATCACGATCTACCATTCCAATGTGAAGTACTTTTTCTGCTTTGAGCTCAACAACATGTTTTCCTTGTCCTGGTGGTTGTCTCAACACACCTTCTACTAATATACAAGTTCCAGTGGGCAGGAGCTGGCTGGGAGGAACTATTGAAGAGTCAACAAGAACCTGAAAAAATTTGACCACAGACAGAAATATGATAAATAATAAACATTTAATATTTAACAGGACAATATGCTTGTAAGGGATACATGTATGATAATATGCAGAAAGAAATTAACTTTTGTCAACTCTGTTCTCTAGTTTGTTATTTTAAACCAAAATAGAAGGATTGTGCACTTAGCTGGACAAATGAACATGTGCTTTTAAGGGTTGGAACCCACAGTTCAATCAGAATCAGAAGAAAATTAAATAAGAAGAGAGAAGGAAAGGGGAGGTGGATAAGCCCTCCCCAAAAGATCATATTGCTCTTTTTCAGACTCTGATCCTTATGTCATTTTGTTATCTACAGAATTTGTTGAGTCATTTTGTCTAAATTACTTGACAGCAGCCTTTATACTGAGCCTACATAATTTCTTAAGCTAACAAGTATTCATGCAACAAATCCACTAATAACTTAATAAGTATATCCATTAACAGAAGATGCATTCGATTGAATCAGCCTTGTTGAGGAACAAATAAAGGACCAAAACCATAACAATTTTCCAATAACATTAACTTCCAAAAAAAAACTTCATACAAAAGAAAGTTAACAGAGCAATCTAGCAAAATTCACCGGAAGATTAGCAACGCAGGAACCATCTGTTACGAGCAGATACACGGTCGACCGCGGAGGAGGCATGGGCTTAGGAGCCACGGACTCGAACTTTTCTCGAACAGTATAACCGCTTCCGTCCAATACTCTATGATTGATCGGAATAAGGGTATCCGCTGAAGAATTTCCCCACTGCTCACCTTTTTGGATCTGGCTTTATCAATCCCATTATCAATAGGTGGCGGCGGTGGCACAGGTTCTTTTCTCACCTCCTTAGAAGACCTGACCCAGCCTCCAATTACAATTCTTTGACCAACCAAACCCAGTCCGCCGTCACTACTTTCCATTAACGTTTTCAAGATTATCCGGTTCGAGTATTTTGAACCAGAAGGAACAGTAATGTCTTGGGAGGCCATTGTTATGGGTCAATGAAAGAAAAGTGTGGGAAATGAGAAAATAGAGGGATAAACGTTGCTTTGAATAGGATTATGGTGGAATATTGAAGATGGGACATTGTCGAAATATAATGGAGAAAATGGATGCTTTGCTTGTGAAGAGAATCAGAGAGCAAAGGTTGGGGGTAAAGGAAAGGGATTGTTTTCCTTGTTTTGGTTTCAGAAGGAGTTAGAAGACAGACAGAGAGGGTTTGCTATCCTTCATGATTGGGCAAATCGCGGGAGTTTTATGTTGATGTTGACAACCGCCTTTGGAAAATGGAAATGTCGGCTAAGGAAACCTTTATATTCGTATTTCAGATCCCACAAAAACATCTATGTCTAAACTACAAAAGAAAAATATGCTAAATTATGCATTTTGGTCCTTTTAGTTTTTGAAAAATAGAAAATAAACTAAATTTTCGGTCAAATTATAATAGCTAAAATATAATTTAACTAAATTTAAAATATATAATAAAAATATATTTATGATTTTGTTAGGTTTGGTCCGACCTTGATTAAAACTAATGATCCAAAATCTTATAAATTTTTTGAGTTGATCACCAATTTAGTTTTTAAAACATTACAGATTACTCCAACATTATGAATCTCATTTTTGCAATGATTTCTCGTAAAAATAAAAATTAACAATGAAACTTTTGGTCTCTAAAATTGTTCAAATTCTTGAGCTTTACTTTTCATATAGGGACATAAAGAATAAAGAAATGCAGGATAAATATATGAAAACCCAGTACTTTCTCACTCGTGTTGACCATTAAGAGAATCACAGCACAAATAGCTTACAAAACAAACAAGTTGTTGCAAAAGGAATAAAAGCAACAATGTTATAAAGGAGGTTCAAATGTTGTGCCTTAGGAAATGGATCTAAAACAAATTTAGACTATAGATCTTGGGTGTTAATTAGTCCGAATGTGTTCAATCAGGTATTCAAGGTTCGGCATATTGCAAAGTCAATGCCACATCTGCTCGGAATGGTGTTGACCTGCAAAAAGATGAGGTCAAAGATCGAGGTGATTCACTGAAAACCTTACGAAGGTGATTCACTGAAAACTCTTTTGAGAAAGAAAGTTGGTGAAGTAATAAATGCATTATCTAGAAATGTACCTCTCAATTAGCCATTTGTAAATGTACAACCCTAATGATAGATTGCCACATGTCCTGTGGTAGTGGAATTATTATTCATGTGGCTTGGGACACTTGGCATGACTAACACTAGTCACTTGAAAAACAAGCTCGAAGTGTGAGCTTAATAAGTCTTGGAAATTCACTTACCACATATACTTTTTATTGGTTATGTTCTTGAGTTTTAGTCGGTTTTTAGTTGAATTCTTAGTTGAGTCCTTATCGTACTAGGATATTGAATCATAGTTTATATTGGCTAGGAATTAGGTGTTTTATATGAGTTCTAATTAATATTAACTTAATTTTTTTTTTTCTTTTGAAGATTTAATACATAAAGGAATCCATTTGGAAGTTAAATTAGAGGACAATTCCAGTAAAATCATGTAAAACAACCTCCCATGTAGAGAGCTGAGCGCCACAGTGCTAATGTTAAATGCTCCAGTACTGTAGCACCCAAGAAGCAGAGTTATGGCACCTGTGCGACTGTCCAAATCCCAGTTTGATGCAAAGCATGATGCCTTCAAGGCTGCAATGTTGACTCTGTTCCTAGTTCTAATTGAAGTGAAATTTATGATTTTAAAGTCTTTTTAAAGGGGATTGACTTAGGGATTGAAAAACAATTAAAAATTGAGTTTTTCTGGATATAAAGGAAGCCATCAAGGGTGCAAGAAGGCAAGAGGAGCTTGGATGAGTATTGATTGAAGATTGACAACTGTCTAGTTTTCTTTTATTTCTCCTTCTCTTTTAGTTTTCTTGTAATTACTTTGATAGTGATATTAATTAAGTTTATGTCTACACTAGGCAGTATGAACTAGTTTATTCTCTAGGACTACATTTGAACTCAACATGTAGCTTGATGTTTTATTTATTTATTTATTGCTTAGGGTTTGGTAATTGAATTATTCATTTCATTCTATGCGTAAATCTTCTAGTTGATTAGTTAATAATTAGATTAATGTGGTACCCAAAGGAGCTTGGAGAAGGAATTTAGGTTTAGCCTTGAATGAAATAGCACTTAATAGAATTCATACACATGATTGTTGAATTTGATTTGTATATAGGATATAAATATACCTGTAGGCCTTATGTAACTAATTTAAGTCTAATCTTAATGAGTCTTTCTTAACTTAATTCACATAAGAATATAGTGAATTGGTTAACTGAGATACATTTATAAGACATAAGTATATGCTTATAATTGAATTAGAACCATAGGTTTATAATTCAATACCAAAACTAAGCATGATAAGATAATAATAAGTCAAACAAAGTGTTGAGGGAAATTGTAATTCTAGGCCTTTATCCATTGACTTCTCTAGTTTAATTTGTCATTAGTTTGGATTTAGTTTAGATTAGGTTTTTCACCATAATTTATTTGTTTGAATAAACTTAGGATTGTATTAATTTTAGTACTTAGCTAAATTTTATTTAAAATTTCTCGTTAGATTAATACTCTACTTTATTACTTTATTACTTATTAACAAGGAAGTAACTCAAGACATAATTATAGAAGAAAAATCACAACCTATTGAGTTTCAATTAGCCACTAAATTCTACATCTAGGAAGATCTCATGTTGCCAACTTATCCACCACTATCCTTAACATCATATCTCTACGCATTCCAAACATGCTTAAAGCTAAGTGATGTTGAGCACATATACCAAGTACTTCCATATATTGCTAAGCTTGAGGGCCATATGAATCAAGACCTATATATAATGTTATATGACATTTACTATAAGTGGAAGCCACTTGTTTAGGAGTATTTTTCCAATAGTCAAGCCGATGGCTATAAATCAAGTGTTTCTTGGCAGGCAACCTAAGTTTCTAATCATATAATTTTTTTTATTTTTCTTTTTAATTTATGTTTTATTTCTTATTGATATTTTCTCATTAAGTTTTGTTTTGTTTTCCTTACAGTCACATTAGTTTTTACCTCCTACGAATTTAGGCATTACTAAAAATGACATGGCAGAAGATTACTGAGCTTTCCACCTTGTTAACATTGATAAGGGATTTTTTCTTATCCTTATTTCTATAATATTTTTTTATTAAGCAATGTTTATCTTAATTTTGGGGAAGGGCTTTATTGGTATACTTGTTTTTCTTAGTTATTCTTTTGCTTGAGATGTTTTTATGCTTTTTCGATGATTTCCATTATTTAATGATAATATTGAGGTTAATTATGATTTTGACTTTGAGAATTATTGACATGGTTTGAATTTATGTTAAATTCTTGTGTTAGTAACATTATTAGGATGTGATTACCAAAATTTATCTGTCTTGATCTTTTACTTAGACTTGACATACATATTTAGAGATCAGTTTATATTTAGAAGCAGGTTTAGTCATGAACCCTAGAATCTATTTCATTCCTCTCTTGAGGTGATATCCTAAACAATATTGAGTTAAAGACATGATTTACTTTGGATCGTTTGAGCTTTTCAAGCCGACCTTGATATTTTTCATCCCTAGTATACCCCTTAGAGCCTAAATGACCTTTTTTTGTTTAGCCACTTTAATTTTTCACTAGCCTTTATTTAATTTCCTTTTGCACCATTAGCTCTTAAGCATGTTAGTCTTTCTATGAAGATAATATAGTTATATGAAGAAAAAAAGAGTAAGGGTGGATAAAAAAAAGTTTATTTGAACCCCATGTTCACCTTGTTCTAAATAATAGAATGATATAAGTTTAAGGGTGTGGCATGGAGTTGTTAAGAAGGGAATTTGTACTCACAATATTAAGGGGAGTTCTATACCTTGTACTTTTTCTTATAACATTGAAGACAATGTTAATTTTAAGTTTGGGGGTATGGGAATTCTTTTGAATTATGGTCGAATTTCCTTCAAATTTTTGAAAAAGAAAAAGAAAAAGTAAAGGGGTGAGAAGAATAAAAAAATGTTTATACATAGTGGACAAAAGAAAAGTAGAAGTTGAAATATTGTTATATTACTTGGAATGTGAATGGAATTTTTCCAAAGGTCCTAGAATGAATAATGTGTTTAGGGTGATTTTAAATCTTATTGAATATCCTTTATCCTAACATTATTATAGCCTTATGTTACAAACTTATAAAGTTCTAATGATCCTTGACCGAGTGTTAGTTTATATTAGTGGAGAGAGTTATGAAAAGTAAACCTATGGGGTTTGAATGCTAAGGTTTACTTTTATATATATAAACTTATCCGAGTTGCATTGTTATTCTAAGTAAAAAGAGCATACACACACACCCTAGGAAATCTATTCGAGAATGAAACTAGTATGAAAAATTATAAATATAAATATTTTCTCCTGAAGTCATAGCTTCTATATATGTGAAAAGATCATGCTTTATATTATATGCAAAATTATAAATATTTTCTTCTCTATGTATTGGTAGAAATTTAAACTATAGGTTTTTTCTTTTCTTTCTCATTTACTTCTTCTAGACTTAATTTCTCTTTTAATTTCTAGATTTCATTGAAAATCAAATCCTTGAATTTCTAAATTTGTATAGTCATCTTGATGCTCTTGATTTGTATAATTTCTTTTCTGTTCTTTAGAGAATGAATTCTTAAAGAATTCTGCATTTCATACTCTATAATTATATTGTGAGAATAATAAAGAAAATTAAACTCAAATTGTTTTTCCCCCCAGTTTGGGTCTTTTAAGATCGGTTAACTTTACTAATAGTTTGCATCTCCAAACTTTTAAATGGCAGAGAGAAGGTTTTCTCTTCTTCAATAATTCACAAGGAGAAACATTAATTTTCTTGTGGGATATATAGATAAGTATGTAGTAAAAAGTCATGAGTGCTTTTCCCTATAAATTCTTAAATAACCCTGAAGTTAGTAACAAAGTATTTATCATATTTACTAAAATCCTATTTTTCCTTTCTACAACACCATTTTGTTGAGGATTATAAGGTGTAGTGACTTGATGGATTATTCCATTCTCTTCATAGAAATCATTGGAAGAAAGATATTCACCATCCCTATCAGATCATAGGATTTTAATCTTTCTAATTGATTTTCTACCTCTACTTTATAAATATTAAATTTATCAAAAGCCTTGTCCTTTATCCTTAACAAATATACATTAACTATACCTAGAACAATCATCTATAGATGTTATGAGATACCTTTTACCACCTCTACTTAGAATACCTTCTAATCCACATCCTTTGCTTGAAACTCTGTGGTTTGAGAGAGAAAAACAAGGGAGTTTCAAGAGCTTTTGTGCCTTGAGTTTTCTACCTCTTTTCTAAAGCCAAATCAGGTGTTTTACAGGAGGAAGTGGTGGTAGACAAACTTTGGTTGATTGGAGATGATTGAGGTATTTGAAATTTATTGATTGATGAATGTGATTGATTGAAAACTATTGATATTGTGTTATCGATTTTCAATTACGCAAGTACACGTATTATTAACAAGTAATATAGAGTAAAGTATAGTATTGATCCTACAAGGAATTGTCACTAATATCTTGCTAAGTATTAAAATTAGCACAATCTCAATTTTATTCAAACAAACAAATTATGGTTGAAAAGCCTAATTTAAACTAAAACTAACTAATGAAAAATTAAACATAGTAATTTAATAGATAAAGGTCTGGAATTACAATTTCCTTTAACACTTCACTTCTAATTCAATTAGAAGCATATTTCTATGTCTTGTAAATATATATATCACTTAACTAATTCATTATATTATTATAAGAATTAAGTTAAGTAAGACTCATTAATATTACACCTAAATGGGCTACATAAGGCATATAGGTATATTCTTATCCTATATACAAATCAAACTCAACAAGCATGTATATGAATTCAATCTTGTGCTATTTCATTAAGGTAACACTAAACTCTATTTTCCAAGTTTGTTAAGTTACCACATCAATCTAATTGGTAGCTAAATAGTTAGAAGCATTAAGTATAGAATGAAATAAATAATTTAATTACCAAACCCTAAGCAAAAAATAAATAATAAAGACTATCAAGCTATAGGTTGAGTTTAATAGTAATCCTAGAGCATAAATTAGTTCATGCTACCTAGTGTAGACATAAACTCAAATAAAATCACCATTAAGGAAAATGCAAGAAAAACTAAAAGAAAAGTGTAAGAAAAGATAAAACTATAAAGATTATCGGTATTCAATCTTCAATCATCCTAAGCTCATTTTGTTCCCTTGCACCCTTGATGGCTTCATTTTCTCCATAAAATCTTAGCTTGTTTTTGTATTTTTAAACCTTGAGCTAATCCCTCTTTTATGGGCTTAAAACCCTTCAATTTTACTTTAATTCAGACTATGAATCGCGTTAGCACAACGGCTACAACTTCATGACCCCTAAGTCCTGGCATCTCAATGCCCCACCTGAGCTAACTATAGAGCCTAAGCACTAGCCTCTTGGGCAGCACTCCTGCCTTATGTGTTTTGAGCGGTTTGGCTTCTAGTTTGACTTCCATTGGAACTCTTTCTTGTATTAGATCTTCAAAACACAGACTAAGATATTATAAATTAGAACTTATATAAAACACTGAATCCTAGCCCAAATCAACTAGGATTCATCATCCCAATACAATACGGACTCTACTAGGAATTGACTAAAAATTAAGCAAAAACTAACTAAAACACTAGAATATAGCTAAAATAAAATAAGTAAAAAGATGTAAAATAAGTGTTTTTCCAAGAATTATCACATTGAGTTGATAATAATTGGAACATGATTGAAATTAGTTTGAGAATATTAAATGGAGATTGGATTGAATTTGATCCAATCAACATTTAATTATCTATTCAACTACAATTTGTTTTCAATCAACATTAATCAATAAAGTAATGACAATTTATCTTCAACCAACATTCAATTACTCAAGTATTTTGGCTCTAATCAACATTCAATTACATAAATGATTGATTAATCAACTTCTAATTTAGCCAAGTTGTAATATTGATGAGGGCAAAAGCTAGAGGGTTAGTTCAAATCTAATGATACTGACAAGATAAAGAGGATATCCCGAAAGGTACACAATCGGGGTTGATAGATATCAATTGACATTACTAATCATAGGGCACACTCACGATCAAGCCACGTGCTTGATTATGTTGGAGGAATCAATCATTCTAAGCAATTTTACTTGTAAACAATTATAATTATCAAATCAAAAGGCTTTGTTCTTTTATAAGACATAGGGGTATTTATAGGGATTACAATAAGACTCATAATTAATCTAGACATTTTCTTAAGCATACCGCAAAATACTGGGAATCTATTTATTTTCCCAAGACACAACTTACAAAGCATGTCCTATACTTTGAACCAAATACATATTCATGAATCTAATTAGGCTTAAAGATAAAAATTAAAAGACACTAAACATTCTAATTATTTGATTCACTTATGCACTGCATCATACACCCGTGTTGATCCTTGAGTCTGATGTTGGAAATTGATAGATAATCAGAATATGGAAGGAATTTTATTTTTTCTTGTTACTTGACTTTTTTCTTGGAACTTGATGATGAAGACCCCCATTCAAATGGGCTATTTGATATTTTCCTTCAAATGCAGTTGCAAGTTAGAATCACCTTTTTGACATAACATATCTATCTCAATTTTTAATATCATGTCAATTGAAACCTTGATGAGAAATGGATCATTATAAGAATTAGCCATGAAATTAATATCATAATTTTCATACATTTTGTACATGATATTCTCAGACTTCTTAGAAGTAAAACATTTCATATGGAAGATTTGAAATTTCTAATATAATCTTATGATTTGTTTAACCTATAGAACTTTGCAACCTATTTTCTCCAAACAAACATCTTCATCGAAAATTGGAGGTTTGCTCTAATCAACATGGTCTTCTTCATGAATAAGAGATAAAGAAAATGGACATGAGATTCTTGAACTTTCATCAATGTCAAATTCATCATAGTAGCAAGAAAATATTTACATTTTTGAAATCCTGACAGCTTGACCCAACACTGCAATGAATTGACCAAAAAGCATCCCATTGGCTCTAATACCCAATGATGCAGGCAGAAGCTAGAGGGTTGGGTTGGATCTAACAATACTAATAGGATAAAGAGGATATCTCGAAAGGCACACAATTGGGGGTGATAAATATCAATTGATGTCACTAATCACAAGACACACTCACTCGACCAAGCCATACACTTGATTATATCAGAGGAATCATTCACTCTAAGAAAGATTAATTGCAAACAATTATATTATTAAATTAAAAGGCTTTCTTCTTTCATTATACATAAGGGTATTTATAGAGATTACAATAAGACTCATAATTAATCTATACAATTTCCTAAGCATACCACATAGTACTAAGATTCTACTTGTTTTCCCAAGACACAACTTGCAAAGCATATCCCATACTTTGAACCAAATAAATATTCATGATCTAAATAGACTTAAAGATAAAAAATGAAAAGACATTAAACATTCTTAATTATTTGACTCCTCTATGCGCTACATTAAATATCGAGTCCAATCACCATTTAATTGGTTAATTGTAATTGAATAATCAATAAAAAAATGTTTTATTTTAGGATCAATTATCCAAAATTAGCCAATTAATAAATTTGTAAAATTTTGGTGTATACAAATGTCCCCACTTCAAGACTTAACTATGTGCATGTTTGTTGTGCACTAAAGGTGAGACTTGAAGTCCATCTTCATGATTTGATGACTTGAATACAATTTCTTTCATGCCAAGGAGATTTGTAAAGCAAAGATAGTTTAATTTATGCTAAGGAAAATAGTAACTTGTTGGCAGTTTAATTCTTGCCAAGGAACTCTTGAATTTTTTTTAAGGCAATTTTGTTTCGTGCTATGTAACTTTTGAATTTTGGATTAGTTTCACTTTGTGCTAAGGAAACTTGAAGTTTTGGAAGTTGTTTCATTTCATGCTAAGGAAACTTGAAGTTTTGGAAGTAGTTTCATTTTGTACTGAGGAACTTTGAAGATTTTGAGTAGTTTTATTTCGTGCTAAGGAAGTTTGAAAATTTAAAGATTGGATGCAGTTTAAACTCATGTCAAAGAAGCGTGGATTTCCTTTTGCATAATCGTTGAAAGTTTAGGCTCATATCAAGTAGTGTTGATATCATGCTTTAGAACTGTTAATAGTTTATGATTATGTCAAGGAGTGGTGGTATTCCCTTTATTATTATTAATTTTTTTTTTCCGTACCATTGACAATTTAAACTCATGTCAAGGAGTATTGAATTTTTTAACTTTTTGGAACTATATATAATTTATACTTATATCAAGGAATTTTGGTTTTCTTTTTGTAACAATTGATAGTCTATCTTGTATCAAGGAGTATTATGTTAATTTTTTTTTTGAATCATCGATAGTTTAAACTCATATTAAGAAGTATTGGTCATCTTTGATTCTAAGATTTTCTAAGTTATGGGAAACAAACAAACTTGTTTTGTTGCCTTTAACATTTATTTTTGTTTTCTCTAAAGAATTTTAATTTTCATGGCTCTTTATGCTTAGTTTCAAATCCTGTGTTCAGGTTGCAAGCTTCTCAAATGTTCGAGGTTTGATTCCCTTAAGGATTTATAGAAACTCCCAATGCATGCCTTGAGTGCACATTTCAACTGTAAAGATTTTTTATACTCGCTCTTTGCAATCAAAGCTTAATGCTCTCCACTGGTTGATATAGTCAATGACAGGCTCATCATTCCAACGTCTTGTGTTAGTAAGCTCTACTAAGGTGATCGTATGTCAAAAACTATAGAATTGATCGAGAAAATCTTTTTCGTGTTGCCTTTAACTGTCAATTGGCTCAACTTCCAACTTAGTGTACCTATTGAACGCAGTTCCTCTAAGGGATCGAACAAATTGCTCGACAAGAAAATCTCCCCAAGTCTCAGCATTTTCACAAGTCTCAATCAAATAAGCAACATATGTTATGGGTTTGACTACAGCAGTGAATTTTGTGAACATCCTTTGTATTATGCTCAGATGGTATTAGTGATCATGTCATGCAGCTGTTGTATTGAAAGTTGCAATAGAGGCAAAAAGTTGTTGAACTTTAATTTCTTCCTTCTCTTTGCAATTGTCTATAATGACGAAATGGTTCTTGGCTTGGCTCAGCACTATGTTGAATCTCTAATTTGTTCGTGAGGTTAGCGATCTCGAGATCTTTGTCTTCAATGGCTTCGCTAAGGAACAAGTTCTCTTTCTTTAATTCTAGTATTTTATCTTCCATAGTTAAAGCTTCAATCATCATGACAGGCATGAAATCAAAATGTGGGAACGTATTCGTTATGGAAGATATCAACTTGCCATTCAAACTTGTAGGCAACACTTCAAAGATGGTAAAAACATGACAATCCGCTTTAAAACATAGATTGTTGCCCCTAAATTTAGAATGCTCCAAAAAGATGAATTTTCGTTGTAAGTGAAATTGTTTGTTTTTCTCATAGTGATAATATTCGGAATGAAAAAAGGTTGGACCTTGGCTTGATTCACCACTTAAAGAAGTTGATGGATTAATTTTGATATCTTTTGTATGATCCATCCATTGCATGTGATCATGTTGGCGGAAGCATCTTCAATGTCAAAGGAGGTGACAACTTTAGCAGAGACACCAATATCCTTTCGGTTTGGTTATTCATAGTAGATATGACATCCAATTGTGTTGATATAGAGGCTTTTGAAGGAGAAAGAGATGAGAGGCAGATTGGTCCTACCGGACATGCCAAAAATTTGTGAATAACAAATTTGTTCTTGAAAACGGATAAAAAGCATGCATAAAATAACAATTGTATTATATTTGTATAATAGATGGAATCAACCTTTGAATTAATATTCTTTAAAGAAAAGAATGTATTCCTTTAATTCAATCTCCTTGAAAACTTTGATTGATCTAAGGGCTGTGTAACTTGATTTGGATGAATTAATGAACCTCTTTCAAAATGACATTGTATATGATTGTTGAGAAAGGTTTAATGATCTCTATGGGCACTAGGGCTTGATCACATGGATTTGTGGTTTGTTTTCTCTCTTAACTGAGTTTGAAGCACTTAGGAAGGAGCTCAAAGTAGTAAGAAAAATTGTCAAGAAGGAGTGTTGAAGATATCATCAGCTCTATCAAATGTCAAAGTTATTTATATCAAAGATGTTAATTTTATTTAAAAAGTTGATGTCTATGACAATATAGCTTTTGATGTAACTTCATGAAAGGTTTCATTATAAGAAAGTAACCCTTACTCTAGTGGTTGGATTAGACATAAAGTAGAAACTATAAAGCTTAAGTACAGTTGAATCCTAAGTGTTGTGCAAGTGCTGTAACTTACATATATTTGAAGCTAAATGATAAGTGATGTATGTTGTTGTTCAACACTTTTTCTCCTATATTTTCAGCATGTTCTCCTCTCTTGTCTATTAAGTAAAAACTTATAGAGGTTATTTAGCTTAGACGTTACATAGTGAGATGCACCAAAGTTCATTAAACACCCTTGATAAGTGGGATGAGTGGAAGATGAAAAATTAGCAATGTAAGCTGTAAAATAATCACAAGCCCGACAATAGTTTTTAGCAATATGTCAATCTTCCCACAACATTGACAAGTAACAAGTAACTTTTGATTTTTGTTATGAATTGGAATGATAAGACAGACCAGGGCCTTTGTTGGAGTGATAATTTTCTAAGTGTGAACCAGAACTAGATATGTAACATTGTTGTTGACATAAAAGGATAACTTAAAAAGGTTCGATTTCTGAGTATAGTGAGCAGTGACTTAAGCAATATCAATGGCAAGTTCCTCACGCTTTAGGTAGTTTTCATAATCAATGAGCTTTACAAAGGAAATAGGAGATTCTCTTACACTAATGGCATTAAAGATTTTCTTGAAATCTAAACCAATCCCATTGAAGCAATGAATGACTAAGTCATAATTATTAAAAGGAGTGTTGATAAGGGCCAACTCATTAGCAATTGGCTTAATAATATAAAGATATTCATTTACAATTTTGTTGCCCCGCTTGCACAATAATAATTGCTCTTTAAGAGTTATGCCTTAGAACGAGATTTATTAACATGAAGCTTATAAGCTTTTCCTAAGCCTCTTGCTAAGGCTTAGCTGTTGAAATAAGTGGAACGATGAATTTTGTTTTAAAGGCTAAAATAGCATGTAGCAAATGTTGGTCTTGATGAACCTAAACCATCTAAGTTGGATTGAATATAATTTTTCCATCAAATTGAGTTGTGGTAGATGGAAAAAGGGTACTTGAACTTCCATAAAGATAGGCTACAAGATCATGCCTTATAAAAAAATGGACATAAAATTTGTGCTTGCCAAGAGGAAAAATTCATGCATGTGAGCAATTAAGAGGATGTTGAGATGCAACATTGATAAAATCAAGACAATTTGAGGATTGGAAATAGTTGGGTCGAGATCGACCATTGGAATGCTTGTTGAAGTTAATGGCTTTAATACCATAAAAGATCATTTACATATGATAATACAGGATTGTACCAATCCTATGATATTAATAACATGGCAAGGTTAAAGTATAACCGACTAATCTGAATCATAACTGCTATTATTAACTCCTATTAACGTTATAACAGATGCTATTATCATCTATTATACTCATACTCTTTGTAGCTTTTTAGCTTATTGATATGGATTTTACAAATGCAAGTGCACATATTATCCTTAAGTAATATAGAGTAAGTAGAGATTGTTTCCATGAGGAGTTTTCAAACATTATGCTAAGTATAAAATTAGCAATTCTAATTTTATTGAAGCAACCGAAATTTTGGTAAATAATGAGCTAATTATAAACTAAAAGCAAATTAACAAACAAATAAATTGGAGATAAACCTATAACTACAACTTCTCTCAATACTTCATTTGAATTATTATTTGTCTTGCTTAGTTATGACAAACAATTATTAACCTAGGGTTCTTAATCAATTATAAACATATTCCTATGTCTTATAAATATATCTCACTTAATTAATTCACTATATTCCTATATGAATTAAATTAAATAAGTCATTAAGATCATACTTAAATTGGCTACACAAGGTATATAGGTATATTCCTATCCTATACATAGATCAAAACCAATAACATATGTTGAATTCAAACAAGTACTAATTCATTAATGCTTAACCGAAATTCCCCTTCCTAAGTTTCTTTAGGTTTCCTAATTCAATTTAAAAGATGGCCATCCAATTAGAAGCATTAAGAATAAAATGAATTAGTTAAATCATATACCAAAACCTAAGCAATCCATAGATAAAATACTATTAAGCTACATATTGAGTTCTAGTTGCAATTCTAGAAAGGAAACTACTCCATGCTACTTAGTGTAAATATGGTTTCAACAATAGTAAACATCAAAGGAACAAATTAAAAGTAAAGAGGAGTAGAAATAAAGAAAGATATGAAGGTTGTCGATCTTTAAGCTACTACAATCCTTGCTAATTTTGCTTCCTTGCACCTTTGACAAACTTTCATACTCTAGAAAAACGTTGCTAACTTGTGTCTTAAATTGTGTATTTAAGTCCTCAAGGTAGTCCCTCTTGTATAGGCTTAAAAACACTCAATTTCACTTCAATTCGGATTAGGAGTCGGGCCAACGCTAAGGCCTAAGCTTCTTGGAGCCACAGCCTAAAAAATCGACAAGTTTTGGATCCTAGCAGTGGGTTTGGCACCGCGGCCTCGTCTTTCTAGAGCCTTAGTACTAACCATGGTGCCTCAATGCGAATTCTTTGGTGCCTTAGCACAGGGCTTCTGGTAGCAACATGCTATTTTGCGATTTTTACTGATTTTGAGCCTGAATTTACCTCTAATTTGACTTCCAATGGGATTCCTCTTGGAATTCAATCTTCAAGACACATCAACTAAGTTATTATAAATTAAAACTAATATAACACACATAATCAAAACTTAAATCAACTTGGATTCATTATCCTAATACGATAAGAACTCTAACTAGGATTTGTTTGAAAACTAAGCAAAAATCAACTAAAACTCTAGAACATGACTAAAAGCCTAAAATAATATGAGTAAAAAAAATGTAAAATAACTCCATTATCAAGAGTTATTACCCCCCCTAAACTTAAAGTTGCCAGTCCTTGAGCAAAATAAAACACAAACTAAAAACTAATAGCCCAAAAGATGCATCACCCAAATATATTGGAATCCCAACCTGCTCTAAAAGATTTCATATGAACTAAGTAAATGTCAACCATAAGTATCACTCAAATTCAAGATTCAATTTAAAAGCAAGTATCAAATTCAAATAGATTTCCAGTGTATGTGTGTAATGATCTTTAACAAAGGAATGCATGCAATCTGGATAACTTTTTGTCTAAGTAAATCCCATTTGGAATTCAAACCTGTAAGTGTGCTTTTCAACTATCTCTCCACTAATGTAGAATCTACTAAGTCAAGGATCAATAGGTTTTTATTAAACTTGTAACATAAGGCTAAGGTAATGGTATGATAAATGAAATTTTAAGCTCAAACTCACCTTAAGCACATTAATCATTTTAGGACCTTTGCCTGGCTTTTACTTTTCTTTTATCTCTCACAAATTCATTATTTTTCTTCATTCTACTTTTTTTTTACCATAATTTGAAGGAATTTTGATCATAATTCGAAAGAATTCACATACCCCTTAACTTAAAATTAACATTGCCCTCAACGTTACAACAAAGAGTACAAGGTACGGAAAACTTCCTTTGTATTTGAAGCACACATTCCCTTCTTAACAACTCCATGGAAAACCCCTAAACTTATTTTAGTCTAGAGTGAAGAACAGGGTGAACATAGAGAATAAAAAAACTCCTTTTTTTTTTTTAATTTTTTTTTTAACTTCCGTAATCTTCATAGAAAGATCAACATGCTTAAAAGTGAAGGGTGCAAAAGGAAATTAAAATGGGCTAGGAAAAAATTAACTGTGGTTAAACAAGAAAAAGTCAAATTAGGCTCAATATGGTAAACTAGGGATACAATATATCAAGGTTGGCATGAAAAGTTCAAACAGTCAAAAGATGGCTTAAATCATGTCGTTAACTTAGTTTTGTCTAGGATTTTTCCTTAAAAGAGATTCAAACACATTTATAAGGTTCCTCATTAAATATGAACTTCTTAAATATATATGGTCTCTAAATAAGCAAAACAATTCGAAGAGAAAGATCAAAGTGCATGAAATTGTTAGAAATCACATCTTACAATGTTAGTAACTTATAAATTTAACATGAATATCAATAGCATGTGCAAACTAACATATTATCATAGAATGAGGGATTTTACCAAAAAAGATTAATAAAATATTGGCTAACTATACAATCTAAGGAAAACTACAAGCATCAAATATCAAAACAAGCAAAACAACTAAAAATCAAACACCTCCAAACTTAAGGTGAACATTATCTTCAATGTTAAAAATATTTAAAAGAATAAGGATAGAAATACTCCCTAGAATTTAAGCAAGGTAGAAAGAACATATTTCTTTATCCACATTGTATTTGAAGTGTCCAAGCTTGCAAGGGAGCTGAATAGGGTCAAAATGACTTAACAGGCTTGATGGGGTATTAGGGATGTTGGGCTGCCAGCATTTGGACACCGTGGTAGGGATGGCACCTTAGCCATGGTTTGAAAGTCCTTATTGGCACTGTGGCACTAGCTTTAGCCAGCCTCTCTACTTGGTTCAATTTCTCAGTGCTATGATGCTGCTTTCTTGGCACTAGGGCACCCTACATACTATTTTTTCACCCCCTTTCACCATATTAATTGTATTTTGATGCTTAACTTTTGTACCTACAATTAAAACATGAAGACTTAATAAAAAGCATTCTAACAAATTAAAAACTAAGGTGCAAAGTTAAAAAAGCTTGGGTTGTCCTCCCTAGTAGCACTTGATTTATAGTCATCGGCTTAACTTTTGTATACTTAGCTCTTATCTTCCAAAGTCAGGGAGGCTTTAGGAGATTATTTTCTTTAAAGTTCATAAATCTCTTCCTATTCCTCTTGTATTTTCATTGTCAGTTTTTATAAGACATAACATGATTTCTATTGGGAATCTCCTTCAAGAGCTTTGGCTTCCTTATTATTTGATCCAACCACTTGACATCTTTCTTTCTTATTGAGCTTCTATTCTTCAATAGTGGTAGCTTAGTAATTGAATGGTGCTTTAAAGGTAAGTGTGTGTCAAGAGAAGTATTTTTTTCTTCAACTCCTTCATTTGTTGCTTCATTCACAATTTCAATTACATAACATTCATCAACTTCAAAAGGATACGTCATAGCCTTGAAGACATTAAACTTCTTGATCTTGAACTCTAATGATAAGTTCTTCCTTTTTACACATTAATAAGAGTTCTACGAGCAGTTAAGGATGGTCTTCCCAAAATAATAAGGATTTCCTTGTCTTCCTCTATGTCAAGAATATGAAAGTCAGCCGATAATATTAACTTATCCACTTTGACTAGGACATTTTCAATGATTTCTCTTGGATAAGTTTGTGACCGATCGACTAGTTGCAAGGTCACTTTAATTGGCTTGATCTTTCCTTTTTAAGTTCAAGCTTTTGCAATATTAAGAATGGGATCAAGTTGATACTTGCTCTCTAATCACATAAAGCTCTACCACTAAAGGACTTGCTAATGGAAATTGGTATTTGAAAACTATTCTAATCTTTGAGCTTTGGTGGTAGTTTTTTTTGGAGGATAACACTACACTCTTAGGTTAAAGCAACCATTTTGTGGTTCCTTTCATTTTACATTTCTTGGATATGATGTCCTTTATAAACTTGACATGTGCAGGCATTTGTCTAAGAGTTTCCATAAAATAATGTTGATGTGAAGCTTCTTAAATACCTTCAGAATTTTTTTAAATTTCTTATTAAGTTTTGGCTTTTAAAGGCATTAAGGGAAAGGTAAAGGTGGGTATGTAGGAGTGTTTTCTTTGGGAGCTTGAGCCTCCTCTTTACTACTCACAATTAAGTTCTCACCTTGTTTAGATGGAATTTTAGCTTGCTTAAGAGGTTCTTCTACCTTTTTACGACTCCTTAGAGTGATGGCTTTACAATCCTCCATGTTAGGATTCATTCCTCTTGAATTTGGTATGGTATCATTAGATAAAGCACATTGAGGACGGCTTGTAATGGCATTTGCCAGCTGACCTATTTGATTCTAAAGGTTTCTAAGTGATGCTACTGGCATTGGATTATGGAATCCTTCTTGGATATGTATTGCATAAATAGTTCTTCAATGGATGGCTTCTTTTTTAGTGCAAGAATTTATGCTTATGACTAAACACCAAATGGATAAGTGGGCTTTGCTTCATTGGATTGCCCTTGATTACTCTAAGAAATATTTTAGTGGTTTCTCCACCCTAGATTGGGATTACCTTGCTGCCTATTGTAATTGCTCAAGTAATTTGAAGCTTCATGGTTATTTAGACACAAATTTCTTACATGTGCATCCCCACAAATCTCACAAGCCATGGCTTGGCTTATATTTAGTTTTCCTTTAAGGGTATCAATTTTTTTTGACAAGATAGCCACTTGTGTAGCTAATGTACTAATGGTATCCAATTCATGAATTCTAGCCATTCTTCAAGTTAACAAACTTTTGGAAAACCATTGATAATTATTGGCAGTTATCTCATCTAATAATTCAAATGCTTCATCAATTATCTTCCCCATTAATGCTCCACCAGTTGCTGCATCAATTATTATCCTTGTTTGGCTCAACAAACCATTGTAGAAGATTTGAACTTGTAGCCACTTTGGCAAAGGAATAGTAGGGCATCTTCTAAGCAAGTCCTTAAATCTTTCCTAGGCTTCACAAAGAGCTTATGATTCAAGCTTTTTGCCTTTTCTTAAAGTGAGAAAGGAAAGAGGAGCAACCTTAATACATCATTCAAAACTCCATTGATCTTGAAAGTGTTACAAAGCTTCTAAGAAGCTTATAAGGTTGGAGTTAGGATCATTATTTGGAAATCTAGAAAATTAGACCATCTATTGAGTCATTTGAATTTAGCCAGGCTGATTTCAAAATCATTGGCTTGGACTGCCGGCCTTAGTATGCTTGAGTGAAGTTCTTGCACTAGAGGGGTTGCAAAGTCCAGCAAGAACTTGGGTTTTTAATCATTAGCCATTGCTAGAATTTAGCTTGATGCTTGTTGCTTTTCCTTTTGAAGTTTTTGATATGTTCTATCGGTCTTGGGGTCAAAAGGAAAAAGCTCCAAGCTACGAGTTCTTTGCATGCATGATCAAGAGTACCTGAAAAAGAAAAAAGAAAGTTTGAATTAAACCTAGAACTGATTGGTATTAATATTAACAATTATAAGAATATGTCCCTGGCAACAATGCTAAAAACTTGATATGGATTTTACAAACGCAAGTGCACGTATCATCCTTAAGTAATTTACAGTAAGTATAGATTGTTCCCATGAGGAAGTTTTCAAATATTATGCTAAGTATTAAAATTAGCAATTCTATTATGAGCTAATTATAAACAGAAAGCAAATTAACAAACAAATAAACTGGAGATAAACCTAGAAATACAACTTCCCTCAACACTTCACTTAAATTATTATTATCTTGCCTTGATTAGTTATGACTAATAATTATTAACCTAGGGTTGTTAGTCAATTATAAGCATATTCTTATGTTTTATAAATATATCTCACTTACTCAATTCACTATATTCCTATGTAAATTAAATTAAACAAATTATTAAGATCAAACCTAAATTGGCTACACAAGGTATTTAGATATATTTCTATCATATACACAGATCAAACCTAACAACATATGTTGAATTCAAACATGTGCTATTTCATTTAAGACTTAACTAGATTCCTCATCCTAAGTTCCTTTAGGTTTCTTAATTCAATCTAAAAGATGGCCAGTTAATTAGAAGCATTAAGCATTAAGCATAAAATGAATTAGACAAATCATATTCCTAAACCTAAGCAATCCATAGAAAAAAATATTGTCAAGCTACATGTTGAGTTCTAGTTGCAATTCTAGAAAGGAAACTACTTCCATGCTACTTAGTGTAAACATGGTTTCAACAATAATAAATATCAAAGGAATACAATAAAAGTAAAGAAGGAGTAGAAATAGAGAAATATATGAAGGTTACCAATCTTCAATCTCCTACAATCCTTGCCCCTCTTGCTTCCTTGAACCTTTGTCAATGATCCTAATACTCCAGAAAAAAAAAAAAAAAAAAAAAAAAAAAAAAAAAACCCTTCTTTGTTTAGGACTCTAAGACTTCCAGCATTTCCCTCTGAATTTGATTACTCTCAAGCAAAGAATTTGATGAGAAATCTCACCATTAACTTAGCTCAAATGCTCCTCACGTGTCGCTAGAACTAGTGGACATCAAACCCATAATCCACAAACAACTCGATAACTCAAGCCCTTTTCCTGCACTTTCCAGTGCACCAACACCACTCAAATGCCTCATGTAACATCCGCTATAGCTCTCCTATTGATATGGTTCATTCTCACCTCACACCTCAGTTAAAGGTAAAACACAGCGGCATGAGTACATTTATGTTTTTGATGTTCAAAATTCAGTTGGCATGAGTATGGGGTATGCTTCAATCTAATTTGGCTCAATCTAGTTAACAAAACAAAAAATAATATTAATTAAAGTTGTTGTTAACTATTTGTCATTGACTTATTGTTTGGCCGTTTTAGTAGAGTTAGGACCCATCATTTAAAATGTACATACTCTACCTTATAACTGATATCTTTGCATACCACTTCTAGTTAGCACATATAGTACTTTATGGGACTTTTTCCATGTCTTGAAGTTTCTTTATTTGTCAAGTAACTAACTATTTAATTCTATTTTTTTTATGGCTATCTAAACCTTATATACATGTGCAGTTACACTGCTCACTTGCCTATTGGATTTTTTTAATTGAGGCTATTATAAGAAAAAAGGAAGTGCTGGCCATTTCACATATACTAACCTCATAATCAAATTATGAAACATTTATTTTATAATCTTATTTTCTCATGAAGCTGATTATCTTGGTGAACTTTGTCTTTTCCATTTCCATGCTTAGTTAAACACTTATATGCCTATATACTCTTCACCAAATTAATTAATTAAGCAAGGGGCCTACCAATGTGATAAATATTAAAAAAAAAAGAAAGTCCCAAAGCATGATGATGTGCACATTTGGTCTTTTACAATTTATTATAATTGCCTAAATGCTTTGGAATAGTTACACATAAACCCCAATCTCTTATACCTTCATATAAACCACTCGAATGACTATAGAAAATTACATATAGGCCCTTAAATTCTATATTTTCATATAGATGACCTAATTAGTTTTTAAATTCTATGAATATGTCCTTAGACTTTAGAATACATGTTTAAAAAATACATGCAAATATTCTTATTAAAAAATAAGTAAAAAATAAGTAGAGATCATAAATGATTATGCATAAATTATGCTTAGCTGGTACACCTTTTTAAATCAATTTTGCGACCCTACAATCAGCCATTACACATCATTATTATAGCTATGGAATTTATTTCACCAAGGTTATGGCTTTGACTATGGCCAATACAAAATACTTATTTGCTATAAATTCTCAAGACTTTAGTCAATTGAAGACCGAGTCATATTTATTATTTGATGCTTGATAAATGTTTCAAGTGATTTAGTAGACAACTTAGTATAGATAAGCGACATATACGGAGGTCAAGTAATCACCACAAAAGAAAAATGTTTCTTTCCTTGCATACAAAAATCTAAAAATTAAACAGTCATAATCGGTGAATGGTAAACCGAAGAGTTTATAAAAGTTGTTTTAAATATTATTAATTATTATCTCCAATAATATATTTTAATATTTGTAGATTTAATGAATTTCCTATTGAGCTCGACTTTTCAGCTATAATCATAAATGTATTGTAGGTAAATCTTCATGCATGAAGTCACAAAATGAGCTTATTGCCTTCAATAAGAAAGAGGCTATCACCCACCGTTGCAACAAATAGCTCAAAATAGCTCATACACTACTTTTTAGCTAGTGATAGTTCTTGGAATGAATGACATCCAATATGTCTCCCTTCATGACTATAAAGGTCCAGGCATAATAGCCCAACCTTAAGGAGAGGCATAAACAACTTTTCAGCTCTTTTAGCATGTTAAGCGGGGCCTCTCGGATACTAAATCGTTAAAGGTACTACTAGAGAGAGAGCTTAAGGAGATGATACACGGCTAAAATGCCTATAGTCATACTTGGGATGGACAACACAGGCTAAATAGTGGGCTCTCGAGCAATGTGTTACACCCTCAAATAAAGATATGACTGGCCGGATGAATGGTAACTATACCCCCGTAAACCTGAATAATATTCTATAATGCACCACTGACTCTTAACAGCTAAGACTAAGAAAACTTTACTGAAATAAAATTATGAACTAGTTATTAAACATATAGTATTTACTGAAAATTCGATCGAGCTTCTACATCATATAATACATATAAATGGTCCCAGTCACAAATAGATAATAAACCACAATATCCGAATGTATCATAGAGCTCTACTCCTAAAAATACACTAAATTATCATAGTTAATTCAATATATATAATAATACATAAATTCCTAACTGATTGTAAGTATTGCCATATAAGCTTCAAGCATGCAATTATGGGTATGCCTTGCCGCAGCAGTGTTGACAGGTAACAAATTCTGACATGGCAAATAGTATGCTCCTGAAACTAAAAAATACAATAACAGAGAAAAGAGTAGGACACAAGGACTCAGTGAGAAAATCACATACCTTGAAGGTACTAGCATCACACAATATATAAATCATTGATTAATCTCATGTCTAAATTTAATCATATATGTACGTACTTATAATTATCATACAGTTATGATTCATATATTTCACACTTTTGAACATAGCAACCAAATTATACAAAGCAATCCAAGGATACAAACAAACAAAGGGCCAACGAGTAACTCAGCCTCACACAACAGTATCACCCCTATTTGGCATTTACATGGCCGCACAATAGATTAATCTCTGTACATAATCCATCCCACCGGAACTAAGCATTTAATTTTTTTACATTTATTAGAATCAAAATATCATAGGTGCACTTGGACTTTAATTTTGAAAATAAAATCATTTCTCAGAAAAATTTCACTTTGTTGACCTTTATCAATCATAAACAATATCAATTAACAAACAATATATGCATATTCAAATTTACATAAATTAATTCATATAATAATCTCGCAGCCAAAGTGTACATAATTAACTCACTAGGGCTCAAGAATGTGGTTCGTCAGTCTGTGTTGTTTGCGAAGGTGTCAGAATATTCTCGACACGATCTAGAGCTAAAAATCCCCAATTCATATACATGTTTAACATACTTCCTAAAAATCAATTTATCTTAAGCACTTACCAAATATTCTAACTAACAGATTTTTATAAAAAAAATTAATTACTTCAACTCATGTAGAATTTTAATTCATTTAATCCAATTAGCCTAGTTAAATGCCATGACTCCTAAATAACTACTAATCTCACTTTCTTAATTAAACTAAAAGGAATTCCCAACAATTCCATAAAACTAAGAAATTATAACTCCTAAATTATCATACTTTAATCATAAATTTCCAATTCCAATGAATACCTATAACCACTATCATATATGTCCATTACCAATAATCTCTGATTCACCATTAACAAATTTCCTAATTAGATATTTATATTCTAATATTTTTAGTTTTGATTATCCAATGTGTACTTCCAAGTAATATTCATAATTCTACGTAGGACATAAGGTATACAAGTTTCATGTCTCCCAAAGAGTTAAATTGAATCACATATTTAATCACTTCCAATTCCACATAACCTATGGCTAGACAAAAGGAACAAGAAAGTGTAATTGTCATGTTAAGGCAACTAAGAAGTTGTACTCTTTGTCCCTCACGGCTATAACACAAAAGAACAAAAATTCTTTCCTCAATTACATGGTAGCTTAATGGCTGAAACATCAAGATCCATGGAAATAAAGTATACCACAAATAATAAGCAAGAAGTTAACTAATATAGGAAGCATACAACATAATTCTAAAATAACCCAACAAGGTGAATGATAAGAATTTACCACACCAAGTAACACCCAAAATAGGGCTGTTTCCACTAACAATTGCTAACTACTCTAGCAACTATCTCCTTCCTAACTTCGCACCCACTTATATCTCAAGAATAAAGGATCAAGCTACCCAAAAGTTGCCAAACAAGAGAAAAGGATTAAGATGTTCTCGATTAACAAAGGATTTCCAGAAACAGGGACCTTGAAACACCTCCAAGTCTGCTACCAGTTGGAGTTGTTAAGCTGAAAAATCAGAAGCTCAATGAAAAAGGAAAGGGAACAACACTTGCTTACTTTGGAGGAAGTCAAATGGCCATGGCAATAGGGATTTGATACAACCGGTTGAAGGCAACAAGAATAGGGGATGAAATTCGTATGTTCCAGCCAAGAGGAAACCAAATAGAAAAAGAAAAAAAATAAGGCAAGCAAGTAAAGGAAATAGAATAAAACAAAATGATTAAAGAGTAAATATTACATACTTGATTGCCCACATAATTATATATAAATATATCCTAAATCCCTTTTTATTTACACCTTTGTGGTCCACATAATTAAAATTACGAATTAATGGAATTACTTATGTAACCTTCACTTTTTTAAGTCAACCAATGATATAGTGAAAAATTAATTCCCTAATATTATATATATATAAATATATATATATAAAAGTCTATTTACTTTAATTCTAATTTGAATAAAATTTATTCACCAAATCACACAAGTTACGCACGAACATTCCAAAACATATGTTACATTATCAGTTATAATACAAAGCACCCTAAACAAATTAAAGTGGCTACAAAGCCTAAGCATAAGCAAAACAAGTCTCGAGTTTTCACCCATATTGCTCAAAGTAAGGTACGTAGTTTATTTTAATGCATACAGTTTAATACAACTGCATATTTACGACACAGACAAATCAAGATGAGGTTTTCACCCAAAATACTACAACATCATTAAAAACTTTGGTTTTCATCCAGAATGTTACAACATCAGCAAATAGTCTCAAGTTTTCACCCATTTTTCTTAAAGCAAGGTATGATATTTACTTAATTACTGTTTAATATAACTAAATATTAGGCCCATCGACGAATGAAAAATAAGCATAAACTGCTATCATAACAAGTTTGAACTTCTCATTTAGCGCAAAAAAATGAGGGAGTAATAATGTGGAGTGAAGTGGGATAAGTTATAAGGGGTAATAAAGCTTAGCATCAAGATTAGTGATAAAAATATCACACTACCATTGCATCACATTAATAATAGAACCAAAATTTCAAAAAATTTAGCACAAAAAAGTGCACCTCACAAATGGGAAACACAACCTAGGTATATGGTCAATTTATTTTTAAAACACCCATTCTAATAGGGATTTTTTCAATCATTAGTTCAAGTCCCTACACTGCTTAAATTTGTTTTTAGTTGACTAGTGATATTACTGAAGGATTGTACCAATCCAATGATAGTATTCCAAGTGGCATTGTTAAAGTATAACAAACTAATCTAAATCGTAATTACTATCATTAAATCCTGTTAATATTATAATGGAAGTCATTATTATTGTAACAAAAATCATTATTACTACTGTAATTAATACTCTAGCATAATCTCTTATATAATATGGCTTTAAACAAAAAAGGAAAGACCTATTGTCCTTTTACTTATGCTCTTTATAGTTTTTTAGCTTATGCACTTTAATTAGATATTGACTTGATTATCAAAGTTTTTGCAGGTCCAACGGATTGCCCCTTTGCAAATAAGTCATGTGGATGACACTTCAACTTAGTTAAATACAATTTTAACAACATCCATATTATTATTGTGTTAATTTCTTCTCATCTACAATAAGAGGAGTGATTCAAGTATTTATATGACTTTATACAAATATATAAAAATAACTAATAAATTAAAAAAAATAGAAATAAGGCTAAATTATACTTATAGTTCCTCGAGTTAAGCAAGAAAGTCAGTTTCATCACTAACTTTGAAAACTCGATAATGTGGATATTGATGTGGATAGATAAACGTCTTCTTTCTCTATCTCTCCATTTTACCTCTATGCTACTGTAATTTCTCTGCAAGAAACTCCAATGGCAGAACTACCATCCATGATTTCCTCATAAACCTCCACCCCTTTACAATATATAAACTCACTAAGAATCTATAGCATGAGAGAGATTGATAATCTACTAAGTAATAATAACTGAAACATAACCAAAATTCCATAATTTGTCAAAGCAGTGGAAATCATTTTAAATGGAAGATGGAAGTAACTAAAACCTCAACAAACTACCTTGAGTATTAATTTCATTTGGGTAGAGCATTAAAGAGTTATGAAGGTAGGAAAATAAAAAATTTAATATGGAAGCTTTCTTGCGTTTACTTTGTCTGGGAACCCAAAGAAAACCAAGTCTAGAAAAATAGGCAGGAGCATTGAGAATCTGGTGAAGAACATATGGTAGCATAGATGAATAACTGATCACTACTAACCTACTTCAAAGCCTATTGAGTAAGTGCCTCTCTTTATCCATTAATGGATTTGATTCATTGAAGAAAGGCAAGAACTCGAAGTCACTAGCAAATCCTTGAACTTATATGAATACTATGATTCATTCATATGTTAGAATAAATTATGATAAGGATGTGAGAACTTTTAGCTTTATATATTATCTTTAAAACCAACTAATCTGTCATGTACTTTCAAGAGTTACATCTCTTGGGTCATGTAAGATTGTCATCTTTGAGAATAAATGAAGTTAAGTTGATTGATTTCTAGGTATATTGAACCACAATCCACAATCCACAATCCACAATCCACAATCCAATAGTGGTTTAGAGCTTGTCAGTCATAAAAGAGCTCGAGTTTTAGGGGGGTTTCTAACTCGCTCAAGTTTCAGGGGGGTCTCAAACCTTAAGTTGTGATGGTAGGTGGTAGGGAAAGCTTCGGCCAAGAGTTACTCTCTCATGCTTGTGGGCATTTTGATGATCACCAGGAAGCTTTACCCTATTTGATTTGAATCTTGTTCTTAATTTCAAAGATTGTAATGGTCTAAAAGCCTAACAATGGCAGAGATTTGAGAATTGGGGTTGATAATCAAGAGTATGAGAAAAGAAGGAAAAGGGAAGGGAAATAGAAAATGCATTTGGGTATTTTGGTCTTTTTGTTTGCACACATGACCAGCACATGGGCTTTTAATGGGTTTGATTCTCATTATTTGTTCCCGTGGCCAAGACATAGAGACTGTCATTCATTCACTTCAACTTTCTTAGCTTATTATTGATGGAAGTTGAAGGAGAGGACAACATTGTATGATTATGGAAGTTATGGGGATCATTTTGTCAGGTTTTGAAAGTTAGGGATGAAACTTGACTTTCTCAGTTAACTTGAGGGACTATAAGTATAATTTAGCCTAGAAATAATCTAGGAGAAGATTAAGGGATTTATCTACATGATTTTAGATTATTATTATTTGTCTTGATTTAAGGAATTAAATTCTTCATAACCTTCCATGATTTTGTCTTTTAATGCTTGGTTGACCTATTAACTCTTGGCATAATTTTCTGTTGCATGATTTATAAAGATTGATCCAATAAAATATGTTCTAATTTGAAGAGGTGAATAAAGAGGAAATAAATTAAGAGTTTTGTTTTCCTATTTGAGAATAAGAGACAAAAATAAGAAAGATTTGTTGGGGAGAAATGGACTAAGTAAAGGCTCATACATATAATGTTTAACAAACTTGGACTAAAAAGGTTAATCATGTCAGTTCACTATCATATCTATAGTATAAAATAAAATTGATACTTGCATATTGAAGGAATCTAATACTAGCACATAACATCTAAATATTATACCACTGTCAGCTTTAAAAAAATATTAAAAGCTATTGAATCCTTTTTCATCTTTGCCCTATTAGTTTTATACCACATAGGATTTTAATTTTTTTTGCCATGTCAGTTTTTGAAATTAACATCTTGCATCTTTCATTTTTCTTCTCTATACCCTAATATTTCAAAACATCAGTTTCCCCAAAAATAATTATAGTTGAATTATTTCCTTATTCTTCTCCATTTCCCTTTTCTTCTCCATAGCATATTATTTCGAAACATCAGTTACCCAAAAAATAATGATAGTTGAATTATTTCCTTATTCTTCTCCCTTTCCATTTTCTTCTATAATAAAATTGATACTTGCAAATTAAATAAATCTAATAGCTAACATGTAGGATCTTAATATTATACATCGTCAGCTTTTGAAAAGATTAAAAGCTTCTAACTCTTTTTTCCTCTCCGTCACCCCTATAAGTTTTATACCACATAGGATTTTAATTTTTTTGCCATGTCAGCTTTTGAAATTAACACCTTACATTTTTCTTTTTCTTCTTTAAACCCTATTATTTCAAAACATCAGTTACCCCAAAAATAATTAACAACTGCATTCTTTTCTTATTCTTCTCTACAACATACTATTTCAAAACATCAGTTACCCAAAAAATAATTAAAGTTGAATTCTTTCCTTATTTTTCTAAACTACAGCACATTATTTCAAAACATCAGTTATGCAAAAAATAATTAAAGCTAAATTCTTTCCTAATTTTTTCTGACACTTTATTCAACATAAGTTACCCAATACAAACCCCTATTCAACATTTCTTTTTCCCCACCTCTCATTAGTTTTACACATAAAAATCTGACTTCTTTTCTTTTTCATCACTTCACCCTATTATTTTAAAGTATCAATTACTAAAAAAAATTAATTAAAAATAACACATTCCCTCTCTCTTCTTCCCCACCCTATTATTTTACAACATCAGTTACCTAGTACAAACTCATAAATGCCATTTCATATTTTCTTCTCCCACACCTATTAAATTTACACATCAATTAGCATAACTAAAATGTCTCACTCATTCCCGAATTCTTCTCCCCCCTATTATTTTAAAACTATCAGTTATCCAGTACAAATACAAACCCACCACTGCATCTGCACCTCATATTATAGCTCGGCATCATAAAATCGAGTTATAGATATAATGTGTACATTTTTATTATAAAATAATAAATACATAAATAAGCTAAATAAATAATAATATAATTGAACATGATATAACTCGATACATTATTATTTCATTACCCAATATGTTGGTAAATCTTTTTAACTGAATTTTCTGTGTAATTTTGTATATAGATATACATTGTGACAACCCGAATCTGGGTAGTTACGTTTTGGAAGGTTGTATGTAACTTGTATAATAAGATAAATAAAAGTTTTGGCAAAGTGAGAGTTTAAGTGAATGAGTGTTAGTGTGTATAAATATAATTGAGCTAGCAAATATATTTTTTATCATGTTATGAGTGGAATTGAATTTAGAGTGTATTTATTTAAAGGGTATTAGTAAATAAAATAAAAATTAGTTGTTTAATTATAAGGTGTAAAATAATTTATATATATATATATATATATATACATACTTTTAACCATGAATAGATTTTAGCCACAAAACATGGCATGTGCTTTATCAATTCATTATTTTATTTAGTCCATGTCTTTACGTCTTTGCCTATTTCATTATTTAATTTGCTCTTGCCTTTTCTTTGTGTGGCTAATTTCAAAGCCTCCAATTCCTTTTTCACTACCCTTCTTTTTTTACTTCTTTCTTGCTATTGTTTCCCGATCCTTCTAGCTCTTCCTCCCTTTGCTTTTGTTCTTACGTTTCTTGGTTGGCTGTGAGTTCCAACGCTCTTCCTCATTACCCAGCTTTATTCCTTCCTTACAACTATATTTGTGTGTGTGTGAAAGTCTTAAGCAGCTAAATCAGGCCATAGTAGTAGGGGCAACTCTGTTTTAGGTGTTCCTCCTTCTTCCTCCCAAAACCATGAAGCGGTAACCCTGTGTTGGTGTTGTAGCCGCTGAGTTTTGTTCCTTTTGCTACTAACTTGACTTTGTTTAACCTTCATCCTAGTCGTGCACCCATTAGCTTCTTCCCATGCATCCTTCTCTAATCGTGGTGTATTCCTAGCCTTTAGTAGGTAATGGTTCTTGAGGGAGGTAGCAGCTTCAACTACTGGCAACCACAATTCTTGTCATGGCAGCATTAACAAGTGTTATTGCCACCTTCCATGGTGGATGTCCTCTGATTTTAGGTATTTCGAAGTTCCTTTTTTTTTCAACTAAATGAATTGTTTTTATTAGAATTAGAGTACTTCCTACTGTAGTGATTGAGAGTTAAAAATTTAAAGAAATTAGAAGGATGAATTAGAATTTGAAAGTAATGAAAAAGGGTGGTAATAGAAAAAGAAGTCTTGAGATTTGGATATGCTAATGTTAGAATTGTATATTTCAAGTTTTTGATGAATTTTAAATATAGCTCAACTTGAATTTAATATTGGGAATATAATCAACATGGAAATTATATTGGTTTCTTGGTGTATGTATATGTACACATACACATGAAATAAAATTAATGATGCTTTTAAGGTGTTTGTTAAAATGTCTAAATGAAATTAGTTGTAATGGAATGAGTAGAACTTGGTGGATTTAATTTCTTGATGGTTGGTTGTTGTGGAATTTGAATAAAAAGTTCATAGCAAGAGTAAAGGGTTGGTTGATGTGTTTAAAAAGTTAATGGAAGTGAGTAATAGTATGAACAAAGGATAGATAAGTGGTTTGAAGGGTATAGAGGACAAATTTCATGAGTAGTAGAATTTGAAGCAACTTCAAAGAATAAACTGTATTGATATACAAATCTAAAAATTTTAGATGATATGCTAATATAAATCTACATGTGTTTGGTATTTAATAAATTTTACAAAACTGGATTTGGAATTTCCTAGAGGAAGATATGACCATTATAGTGAATATGGTCCAAGCCTTAAGTATGGACAATTTCAATATCTCTAACTCACTAAGTGCTTTCTATCTTTTGTAATGGTTTCTTCTACCCTTTGCATTGTCAAGACCTTTAAAATGTCTTTTCATTATTAACCTTACTAGAGAAAGTACAATTCATATTACTTGACATGTAATAGCTTAATAAATAACTTTCATAAGAGACCTATATGAATTGGTATAGATATAAGCTTAGTAATTAAAAGATTAGAACAATAATGTTTATGAACTGAGTATTATTTGGAATTATGAATTTCAGTTCCGGACCCTTTTGTGGGCCTGATGACATATATAAGCGCAGGACAAAGTGACGAACAAGATTTGTAAACTGGTGAGTGGTCAATTGCTGCCTTTAGGGGTTAGATTATTATATGTAATTATATGTGCACTTGAATATACGTGACATATAGAAAATAAACAAGTACAATATTTCACTGATGTATTTGAATTATGTTTGTTTAATATTGGTTATGGTTGATAATGTTCAACAAAATGAGGTTTTTATGAAAAATGATTTTATCTCTGAAATTAAAAATCTAGGTTCACCTAGGATATTTTAGTTTCAAATCCTGAGATATTCTGATTTGGATAAATGTTTTAAAAAGGTTTGGGTGCTCAGCCTTGGTAGGTTGGATCATGTACGAAGATGGGTTGGGTTATTTGTTGTGCTGGGTTAGTTTACTTGTTGGCCCTTTGTTTGTTTTGTATGCTCAATTTTTTTTGTTTCAAACTATGAGCTTTAGATGTTTGTATTGATATATATATATATATTATTTGTAAAATATGTGAATCGTAGCTTGATGAAAAAAATTCACATGCGTGCTGGTATTTTGAATTACAATTTGAATAATGATACTTAAGATTAAAAGATGTCATATGTACTTTGAGTGATGCTTGTACCCTTTGGATACAATTTTCTACTCACTGAGTCCATAGGACTCACCCTTCTTTGTTGATAATGTTTTTTAGTAACAGGATCTCAAGAATGGATATTACCGATAATGTACTTTGCGTAGTGCATAAAGGCAAGGAATTTCTTCGAAATCTCAATCTTGAAGTTAAAAGGGTGGAAGTTTGCAGTCACACTAAAGTCGTGGGTGTATAGTTTTATGTTATGTTATAGTCCAGTTATTTGGTACTATAATAGGAAACGGAGCGGATCTCCTTGCTTATATTTGTCTGTATGTAATTTTGTTATTATTGTGCTTGCTTGTATATAAATAGAATATGTATTGTGTATATCTAGGCATGTTCCACATTGTGTGAAACAGTTGACGAAATTTTTTTTTATAAATATTATATATATATTTAGTAAAAAGTCTATGTTTAAAATTTAAATAAGTAAAGATTTTCTTGATATTAAATATAATTATTTCGAAAGTCATGTGTGTTTAGTAATAGTAAAGTCTGGGTTACGGAGGGTTGATTATCCAATCATCTGGCCAGTAATGCTTCTGTGAGAGGTGTAACAAGTTGGTATCAGAGCCAGGCATAGAGGTTTGTGATTGCAAATACTAGACATTGTTGCTTTGTTTACGTACGTGCCCAGGGCATATGTAGACTTAGTGATACGTTCTAATTCATCCTGAAACTTCAAGTTATGATCCTCTAACGTGCCATTCTTGACTTTATATGATAGGTGGGCCTTAAATTCTATTGTGTTTCCTTAGACTTGATAACGTGTGGTTGTCGTGTTATAAGTCATGCGAGACAATGAAATATCAACTTTGATCAGGAATTAACTAGTTCTCAAGTGCCTTTGACAAGAAAGTAAGATCATAGAAAATATAGGTGATTTAACTGAGATATTAGTTTAGCAACAGTAGCCTTCATAAGAGGCAAACTCTTCAGTTTAGTTCAACAAACTAACCAGTCGTTTATAAGATTAACATACTTAAGACTTTTGTAATAATAGTATAGAGCAAAGGAGAAAAAAATACTTATTTGAGAGAAACGAATCGTGAAAATGCACATACATGTGTAGTTCGTTCATTTCTTTCCAAGAGATATGAAATGTTTTCTTTTCCAAAGTTAAGTTTGCAAACCAATCTCGATATTGAATATCGATGCCTCGAATCAACATACTCAGTGACTAAATGAATAAAGAATGAAGTCTAAATCATCGTAAGTTTGTGTGTGGTTATGAATTATTAAAGAAACCCACTTCAAACCTGTTTATTTTATGGTGAAATGGATCGTGGAAATTTATATACACATCTAGCCTATCTTTTCTCTTAAGTCTTCGTCTTAAAAATAATGAAATGTTTTCTTTTTAATGTCATGCTTGAAAACTAATTTTAATATTAAATATGAAATCTTGAAAATAATACACTTTCCAATTAAAAGAAAAGAATGATTCTTTCTGATTAGTGTAATGATTAACAGTAGCTAAATTTTTCCTTTATCTAATATTTGTAATTTATTTGATCAATTGTAAAAACTCATTACTCTTTTTACACTTAGGATATTATTAAGCTTTACTAATAAGGAATAACGTTCCGAAAAATGTTCTCCATAACCAATGAAGTATCACAAGATTTTAGCCATGCCATTTTAAAACTTCCCTTCACAAGTCTTGTTAATCGAGTCATAGGAGTTGCATGTGAGAGAAATTATTAACAAACCTTTTGTAATAACCAGCCAAACCAAGAAAACTTTGAATTTTAAAAATATTAGTTGGTCAGGGCCAATTCTGAACTATGGTTATCTTTTTAGGATTCATACTAATTAAATTTAAACTTAGAGAATTTAGCATAAAGCTTATTTTTCCTAAGTGTTTGCAATACAACATAAAGAAGCTGCTCATGTTCCTACTTACTTCGAGAGTATACCAGTATGTAGTCAATGAAATCGACGACAAACTGATCCAAGAAAGGTTTAGACATCGAATCCATCAAGTCTATGAATGCTACAAGGAGCATTGGTAAGTCCAAAAGATATAAAACAGCCTTTGAAATGTCGTCCTTCTTAATTAGAAGTTGGGATATTCTAAAAAAAAGTTAATCTCGAAAAAGCACTGAGCTCCATGCAACTGATCAAATAAATCATCAATCCTGGAAAGAAGATACTTATTATTATGACATTATTTAATTGTTGATAATTGATACAAGTCTAAACTGAGCTTTTTTTTTTTAATAAACGCAATAGGAGCACCCCAAGGAGATGAATTAGGATGACTGAATCCCTTATCTGGTAAATCTTGCAATTTCACTTTAAACTCTCTTAGCTAGCTAGGAGCTATCTTATAAAGGGACATAGAAATTGGTTGAATACTAGGTAATAAGATAATGCTAAATTCAATCTCTTGATCAGGAGGAAGCTAGAAAGCTCTTCAGGAAATACAATCTAAAGGAGGACACTCTAACTGAGTATCCCTAACAAAGGCTAAATAGGTTTGATGTTCCTTTTTAATAAGACGTAAAAGTAAGGAAAAAGGAGTAATACTTGTGGAGCTTTGCAAACATTAAAAGATACAATGAAAAGCTGTGTTAAATTCTTTAAGTATGAAATTTTGATATAATGAGTTTAAAGCTTGAAATCTATAGGGTTGAGTGAGTATGTTTTAATCTTTAATAAAAAGTTAAATTTAAACTTTGCATGGAAATTTTTTCAGATTTGAGGCTTTTTGATAGGGTTCTAATATTTCTATTTAATTCATTTCATAACAATTACATCGATTTTGATAACACCCGTTACAGTACTTATTATTCAAAGAGAAAAATTCATCTAGTAATATCGGCTAATTAATTACAAAGTGCTACAATCTGGTATGATAACATTGGAAAGTTGAGATAACGTGAAATTTTAATTAGTAAGACAAGTGAGTATCGATATGTATATTGAGTGGTGGTAATACATAATATAAGTATAACAGACATTAAGTCAATAAATAATGAGTTATAGTAAATAAGATTTAATATATATATATATACATAGATGTATTTACGATTTTATATGTATAATCAGAACAAATAGTAATCACAAACTTAACTAACTATTATAATATGAGATTAAATCATGAAATTTGAATAATATGATGTAATTCTTGATTACAAAATTAAGTGCAATTATAGATAAAATAAATAAGTATTACACCTGTATGAACATAAAAGGTATATTCACAAGTAATTTAAAATTAATTTAGATCTTGATTATGTATTAAGTAAATTTTGTGATAAGTGTAGTGATATCATTTTCGAGGGGAATAACAAAATATCAACCACATAATTGGTATTTTCTTGTCTCTTCTGAATTGAAAGGATAGAGATGGCAAAAAAAAAAAAAAAAGAAATTTAATATTTCGTTAATTTGGTTTTATTATTGGATAAATTACATTGCTAATATTAATTAAACGCTAGTCCATGAATGACTAGTTATTGTATAAACCGGTATAGGTTTTATTTATTGTCAATGGAATCACTTAAAAAGATTGACTAGATTCATTGAGCTATTCTAAAAGATAAACACAACCAATTGCTAATAGAATCCATGGTCGGTTTCTGTGAATTACTCGTTTAGGTGAGTATTTTCAAATATGGTTGTAAGTTAAATATGTACTGATAAATAATAAACTTGCAATAATTAAGGAAGGTATAATAGTACCATGAATAAATTAGTATTGCATATCAGTAATAGTTGTAGCAAAAGTTTGTATCATGAAAATTTTATGACAGGCATATCAATATTACGTAGATGATTTTATTGTAATATGTATCAGATAAGTCCTGAATATTTAAAGTCCTTTAATCAAATTTAACCTTTAGAAAATACATTTATAAATTCTTCAGAAGTAATAAGAAAGTTAAGAAATTTGTTGATATTGACAAAATTTTAAATTTTAAATAAATAGAAGCTAATTTATTTCACTCATGTAATTATCAAATTTGTTCAACAATCTAAATTTTAAATAAGAAATATGTTATGATTTTAAGAATGGATTAGGATTTAGGTGTTAAATTAGCAAAGTGGTACAGTGAAAGTGTGGTAAGCCATAAACCACAAATTTCTAGGAAAAAAAAAAATGAATGAAAATCTATCATGTGAAAATTAATCAGTGGTAAATATAATAGACAAGTCAGTAACCTTTGATTAATTCTTTGGTGAAAACCAAGAAAAGAGAAACCACAAGAGAAGTTGGAGTTGCAGTGAAACAATGTTTACATGCAATTTAGGTAAACAACTTATCTGTATCCTTGTTGATAAAATTCGGGACAAATTTCTTTTAAAGGGGAAGATATTGTTATAACCTAACATCGTAAAGTTAAGTTATAAATATAATGTGTAAATTTTTGTTATAAAATGATAAATACATAAATAAGTTAAATAAATAATAATATAATTGAACTAGGGTATAACTCGATACGTTGTTATTTCGTTACCCAATATGTTGGGAAATCTTTTTAATGAATTTTTCGTGTAATTTTGTATATAGATATATATTGTGATAACCCGAATTTGGTAGTTACATTTTGAAAGGTTGTACGTAACCTAGATAATAAGATAAATAAAAGTTTTGCAAAGTTAGTGTTTAAGTGAATGAACATTAGTGTGTATACATATAATTACATGCAATGAGTTAGCAAATATATTTTTATCATGTTATGAGTGGAATTGAATTTAGAGTGTATTTTATTTAAAGGGTATTGGTAAATAAACTAAAAATTAATTGTTTAATTATAAGGTGCAAAATAATTTATTATATATATATATATATATATATATATACTTTTAACCAACAATAGATTTTAACCATAAAACATGGCATGTGCTTTATCAATTCATTACTGTACTAAGTCCACATCTTTACATCTTTGCCTATTTCATTATTCAATTTGCTTTTCCTTTTCTCTGTGTGGCTACTTTCAAAGCCTCTAATTCCTTTTCCACCACCCTTCTTTTTTTTTCTTCTTTTTTACGTTTGTTTCCTAAGCCTTCTAGCTCTTCCTCTCCTGCTTTTGCTCTTACGTTTCTTGGCTAGCTGTGAGTTCCAGCCCTCTTCCACACTATCTAGCTTTGTTCTTTCCCTTCTTGTAACCATGTTTATGTGTGTGTGAAAGTCTTAAGCAGCTAAGTCAGGCCACGGTAGCAAGGGCAACTCTATATTGGGTGTTCCTCCTTCTTCCTCCCAAAACCATGAGATGACAGCCTTGTGTTAGTGTTGCAATCGCTGAGTTTCCTTTCCTTTTGCTGCTAACTTGACTTTGTTCAATCTCCGTCCTAGCCGTGCACCCATCAGTTTCTTCCCATGCATCCTTCTCCAACCGTGGTGTATTCCCAAGCTTGAGTAGGCAATCATTCTTGAGGGAGGCATCAACTTCAACTACTGTTAGCCACAATCCTTGTCATGGCAGCATTAACAAGTGCAATCACCACCTTCCATGGTGGATGTCCTCTGATTTTGGGTATTTCCAAGTTCCTTTTTTTGTTTTTTGTTTTTTTTTTTTTCAACTAAGTGAATTGTTTTTCTCAGAATCAGAGTTACTTCTTGTTTGTAATGGTTGAGAGTTAAAAATTTAAAGAAGTTTGGAGGACCAATTAGAATTTGAAAGTAATGAAAAAGGGTGGTAATAGAAGAGGAAATCTTGAGATTTGGATATGTTAATATTAGAATTGTATATTTCAAGTTTTTGATGAATTTTAAATGATTAGTTCAACTTGAATTTAATATTGGGCATATAATTAAAATGGAAATTGATGAAATTGTATTGGTTTCTTAGTGTATGTATATGTACACATAGACAAGAAATGAAATTAATAATGCTCTTATGGTGTTTGTTAAAATGCCTAAATGAAACTAGTTGTAATGGAATGAGTAGAACTTGGTGGATTTAATTTCTTGATGGTTGGTTTTTGTGGAATTTGAATAAAAAGTTCCTAACAAGAGCAAAGAGTTGGTTGATGTGTTTGAGCAAAGGAGTTAATGGAAGTCAGTAAAGTATGAACAAATGAGAGTTAAGTGGTTTGAGGGGTGCAGAGGGCAGATTTCGTGAGTAACAGAAATTCGGTATTTTAAGTGTCTTTGGGGCAGAATTAAATTAAGAGCTCAAAAGATAAAATATATCTTATAGTCTTGAAATTTTGCAAACCAAAATTTCATAGCTTGTTTCCAAGAACGTTGTTAGTTAAAGCTGTTAGACTCTAGCTAGGTCGTACAAGATTTTTAATGCCCTGTTTTTGGGTTCATGTAAGGAATTGATTGGGTTCAAGACTAATTTTAGGAAAAGTTTCTAAATAAGATAGATATACTTATCTATTAATAAACCCGATAAACGAATTGGATTTCATTTTTCATAGAGAGAGTTGTATTCAATTAACTAAGGTAAGGTCAGAGTTGTTAAAACACTATGTTTTACAAAATTTGATGCAATTTCAAAGAATAAACTATGTTGATATACAAATCTAAAAATTTCAAATGTTATGCCAGTATAAATCTACATGTGTCTAGTATTTAATAAATTTTACAAAACTAGATTTGGAATTTCCTAGAGGAAGATATGACCATTATAGTGAACACTGGTCCAAACCTCAAGCTTGGACAGTTTCAACACCTCTAACTCACTAAGTGCTTTCTATCTTTTGTAATGGTTTCTTTTACCTTATGCATTGTCAAGACCTTTAAAATATCTTTTCATTATTATTCTTACCAGAAAAAGTATAATTCATACTACTTGACATGTAATAGCTTAATAAATAACTTCCATAAGAGACCTATAAGGGTTGGTATATATATAAGCTTAGTAATTAAAAGATTATAGTGACAACGTTTATTAACTGAGTATTATTTGGAATTATGAATTTCAGTTTTGGACTTTTTTGTGGGCCTGATGGCATACTTGAGCACAGGACAAAGTGGAGAACAAGATTTGTGAACTAGCAAGTGGTCAATTGCTGCATTTAAGAGCTAGATTATTATATGTGATTATATGTGCACTTGAATATATGTGATATATAGAAAATAAAGAAGTACATTATTTCAGTGATGTATTTGAATTATGTTTGTTTAATATTGGTTGTGGTATAAGGGCCAACAAAGTAAAGTTTTTACGAAAAATAATTTTATCTCTAAAATTAAAAATCTAGGTGCGCCTATGATATTCAGTTTTAAAATTCTAAGATATTCTGATTTGGATAAATGTTTTAAAAAATTTTGAGTGCTCAACCCTAGTGGGTTGGATCATGTACGGAGATTAATCTATTGTGCAAAGGCATAAATACCCGGTAAGGGGTGAAATTGTTATGTGCACTTGGGTTACTCATTGGCCCTTTGTTTGTTTTGTATGCTTGATTTTCTTTGTTTTGAACTATGTGCTTCAAATGTTTGCATTGATATATATATATATATATATATATATATATATATATATTGTTGTAAAATATGTGAATCATAACTTGATGAAAAAATTTCACATGCGTGCTGGTATTTTGAATTACAACATGAATAATGATACTTAGGATTAAAAGATGGCATATGTACTTTGAGTGATACTAGTACCTTTTGGGTACAATTTTCCACTTACTGAGTCCGTAGGACTCACCCTTCCTTGTTGATAATGTTTTTCAGTAACAGGATCTCAAGAATGGATATTATCGATAATGAGCATTGCTGAGTGCGTAAAGACAAGGAATTTCTTCGAAATCTCAATCTTGAAGTCAAAAAGGTAAAAGTTTGCAGTCACACTGAGTGTATAGTCTTATCTTATGTTATAGTCCACTTATTTGGTACTATAATGGGAAACGAAGCGAAGCTCCTTGCTTATATTGTCTATGTGTAATTTTGTAGTTATTGTGCTTGCTTGTACATAAATTGGAATGTGTATTATGTATATCTGGGCATGTTCCACATTGTGTGGAATTGTTTACTGAAATTTTAAATTATATATTCAGTAACAAGTTTATGTTTGAAATTTGATTAAGTAAAGATTTTCTTGATATTAAATATAAATAATTCAAAAATCATGTGTGTTTAGTAATGGTAAAGTCTAGGTCACAGAGAGTTGGTTATCTAATCATTCGGCCAATCATGTCTCCGAGAAGGGTGTGACACCTCACCTCATATTTTTACACTTGAACGGTTTTGTTTGAATTTGCAATTTCCTACACTTAATGTCTACACAAGCTAAACTTATTCGGCAACTTGCTAATAGTGATGGTGAGCTAACATTGAAAGTAAGGGTCATATGCCTATGTGATTTCTACAATACAAAAGCTAATCAAGAATTAATCAGCTTAGAAATAGTACTATTGGACGTAGAGGTATTATTTATTTCAATGCTACTCTAATAGATTTAAAAAAGTACAATTTATTAACAATATACTTATTAATAATGTCAAGTGATCTATATAAATAATTCTAACAATACATTTATGTGAGGAGAACATATTGTTGCAATCATAGAAAAAATGCTTTGTTTACAAATATCGCCCCCCTGTTACTTGAAGGTTCTATTTATTTATTTGAAAATTTCAATATAAAGAACACACATCCAAAATTCAGACCTGTCCTAAGTAACAAGCATATAGATTTCTCTCCATATATATCTAGTGAAGCCTATTTCACATGAAGACAACTCAATCCCAATGTATAAGTTTGAATTTGTGAAGTTTGAAGAAGTATCCGGAACCAATTAACTAATCTCACAGATGCTTGCGTTATTATTATTTTTTTAACTTTTAATATGTTAAAGGTTAGAAATTTTTTTAATGTTTGCAAAATGACATACTTTCTCAAACTTGCAGATGTTATCAGGAGGCTTCGTCAATCATCTAACTATGAGAATGTTGGAAGTTCATCAAAATTTAAAAGAAGATTTGTTAAAATTGATGACTATAATAACCAACAATTATATATAACTCTGTTTGGTGATATTAGTGATGCAATTACTAATTCTGATTTAGTTAAGGCTCTTATTTTGGTGATTACATCTATCATTGTCAAGACTTGGAATGGTATAATCCTAACTATATAAAATAAAAATTTTATACAAAGTGGATCATTTTTAGCTTTGTGACTTTTTTAAACATAATTGGTTTTCTTCGGTGCAATGTCCATAACCTCATCTTTTGCTATAATGATCTACAGAGATCTTGCCATACTAGAGATTCGATATTTTGGAGTAGAGTATGCTCTTTATGTCCCTTTTAGAATTTTATTTTAAAATAATAATAGAAAAACTTAGTGCACCTATAAAATAATACTTGATCATAATTTTACACTTGGACTAATATATTGCTTGCTGCTTTCACCTCATTTAAAACTAAAACAAGAATCAGAAAAAAGTATAGACAAAGATAGTGACACCATCTATCTCTGCATAGCTTTTTGTTTTCTCTATGTGCTTCAAACATCTCAGCTAATAAATCAATTTTATGAGCTCATAGAGACTATAAATTTAGAAAATAAACTTTTGCAACTCTGGTTAGTTTTTCAATTTTTCACTAGATCCCACTCCTATGTTAAACATGGAATTAGATCATAAAAATACTAAAAGCAATTTATGATTAAAAAATAAAAATAAAAAAATTAATAAACACAAAAATAATAAAAACAATTCGTGCATCGCACGAGCGAATTCATCTAGTGTATATATCTATATACGACTTTCACTTATCTTATTTTATTTCAATATAAAACTAACTCTTGTCATGCTTCACATAAAAAATTCCTATCAATCTCAACAAGATTGTGAGAGAAATTTATGTTAGAACAACAAAATTGTTCTAGAGGTGGAACAAAGAATTTTACATCATCTAGGAGGACATCATAGTAATATTTTTTTCTTAAAAATATTTATAAGTTTGGGTACATTACCCAAACTTTTGGACATACAAGTCAGAAATCATTTTCAATTTAAAACTACATTTTGATGTATGAATGCAATAGTTAATGACATGAGAACATCTTAGATCTTGAGCAGTATAAATTATCACATAGGTGTTAACGAGTTTTGTCCTAAGAAAAAAATCTAAACACAATTACATGTAGGTTAAAGTATGTGATTTAAGGTTTTTTATTACTAAGATATTCATATACCACCCAAGATGTGATCTCAAGAGAGTTGGTAGTGTTCTAATGTTGCCATCATCTGTTAATATACCAACCAAACGGGCAATGTAAGTACTAAGTACTAGCGGTGACATCCCATAAACATATACTGAAGTTGGTACTCTACATTATGTATACGAAGTTGGTTGTGGCTTTTGGACTTTCATGCAATCATTAAATCATTACTAAATTATACATATATCATGTGCATCTCACATAAATGTAAAACAATCAATAAGGTAAAAAATTAAGGCAATTAAATCCTTTATCATAAATCAATTCAACCTTAGATATTTCTAGAAAACTTAGTCTTAGATTGGTAATGCTGTGATTTCTTGAAAGGTGATGTGCCCTTCTGGCTTTTGTAAAGCTACTTTTAAAAAGTCACAGCAGTAATATTTGCTAAAATAATATAAAAACTAATCTCAATAAGTAGAAGCCACAAAATTAGGCTTGGTTTGGTAATGCTGCTTTTTTTTTTTTAATTATTAAAAGTTAAGGTTATATTAGTTTTTCAAATTTTTAAGAGCAGAAAGCCAGTTTTTAAAAGCACCCCTGCATTAAAAAGCCTAGAGTTGAGTAGAAGCACCTTAGTTTTTATTTTTTTTTACCAAACATAAAAATTGACTTATGCTCACTCGATTTGGTTGTTTTGAAATTAGGAATAGACACCTTACTTATTAAGGAAGTAAAGAAAACTTAAAACTAATCAGAGGTAAAAGTGACTTCCATTTACCCAATGGTCAATCTTTTAATATTGTGATCTTAATGTAATAATTCTTAACCTTACAATATATTTTAGAAACAAATCATCTTTAGTATTTTATATCAATCCAATTAATTAATCTATTTATTTTTAATGATAGTTAGAGTTTCATTGATATTAGAAAGACCTTCTTTATATAATTGGAAAAGAAAAAGACAAAAAAAAAAAAAAAAAAAAAAAGCAAAAGGTCACCGTTGAAAAAGTTTTATTTTGGTTCGTATGAAAAATATTATTACTTTGTTATAGGAATATATTTAGACCTACATAGGGCATAAGATTGAGAATTTAGCTTTACAGAAAAAAAGAAGAAAAACTGGTGTATGCAAACAAACATTAAATAGGTACATAATGAAGAGAAGAGTTGTAGTTTTACTAATGTTGCTTGTGCTGCTACTAATTAGTGCAATGCAAGTAGTCTATTCATTAGGTAGCAATGCGTGGATAAATGCAAGGAAGAATGTAAAGAAAAAGATGGTTGTCATTTCTATAAACAGTGCTTAAATCAATGCATGGATAAATGCTTGCATGGCTAATCTTAAATATCAATTCTTATATATTTAGTATGTACAATACTTTTATATTAGAATTCGTACTAAGTTTACACAAACTAACTGCATTTCCATATGTCAACTATCTTGGCATATATATAGGATAGTAGTTATTAAATAAAAATTTGAAAAAAAAAATTAAAAATAAACTATATGAATTTGTATGATTTCAATTTGCTATGCAAATAATGAAAGCATAGTCAAATTCAAAATCTCTTAATATCATGAATATAAATTGTCATCTCATCTAAAAAGTTAATTCATTCCTTTTCTTCAAAAAAGTTAGAAAAAGATTTCATGTACGAATTATGTGCTATAAAATAAATAAAAACAAATAGGTCCTTTCATATAGTGATCCTTTAAGAGTAAAGATAATTTTCACAAATTTATAATATGAAAATTATCGAGTATGATGATATGTGCACCACATAAAACTGGATGAATGGTAATGAGCCTATGGGCTGAAAAAATAAAATAAAATAATAAATCAAGGTTTACCACTAGAGCACCATGCTTGTGAGGAAAATTAACCCATTGGTTTTCATGTAAACCACCAATTTGATCTTGTAAAATCATGGTGAGAAAATTACTGATAAAGTGCTTGCTAGTGCTAATAAATGATTTTATATGTTGCTACCGGATTGCTGTTAAAACTCATATGAAGGAGTAAAAGAGTTAGTTAGCTATTTAGATTAATATAAATATGATATTTTGTTATTACTCCCATATTGCTTAGTAGGTTAGACCTTGGAACTTATATAAATAGTGTTAGTATTAATGCCCAAGAGTCAATCAATAATTGGTTATAATGGCACATTCATTTGTATTTATGCATGACAATATATCAAGTAGGCATTTTTTATATATGTGTTTAAATGAGATTTGCTATAATCATGTTGAAAGTCCATAGAATGATAAATATGTATGCATGATTTTGATGTTGTTCATAATTGTGAGATGTGTCATACATATAGTATTATTCTAAAACATTTTCAGTAAATGAATCATCAAGAATATGGATAGTAGTGATTATTCAAGTCTAGCATATGTTATGTTTTTTCTTATGAAGAGAGCAACGATCTCATAACTACAAGCATTGTGATGCTTAAATAAATACATGGGTGCTTATTAGTTAAACAAGTATACTAAAATAACCCACACAAAGAAACTATTTGGAGTCTTTACTCATGTGTTAATGAAAGTTCTCAAAGTGTTTGTAGTGTAAGAGATCCTTTGACTTAAGATCATCTTAGTATCTTATATGTAAGATTCAAGCAGGAAAGTTTAGAATTTGAATGTTGTAAGTTTAATAGATTCTAAGTAATGAGTTAATTTAGAATTCAATATTTAATATATGAGTAGCAAGAAACTAAGGAGTTTTATTGGATTATTGATAAGTGTATAGACATAAATATATGCACATCAATGAAATTTAAATATGCCTTCCAAAGTATTCAATAAAAGGTTTAAGAGGAAGTATATATTAATATATGTATGCAAGTTAAATTAACTAAGATGTACCAATTAAATTATGAAGCAGGAGTATGTAAAAAATGAAAATGTTGAAAATATGAGTTAATATTAATTTTTTCATAAGTATATTTATATATATAAAATATTTATACAAGATATGGAATCAAGTAGTATCTTACAAGAAATTAGTTATAACCTTATGAATAAAAACTTGGTAGAGTTAATTCTTGGTGGTTAGTTGTCGTTAGAATTTGAAGAAAAAATTCATAAACAATAATAGAGAATGGTTGGTTAATGATGTGGGTTAGGGAGTTAATGAAAGTGAGTAATGGGTATGAACAAAGGAGAGTTAGTTGTAGGTAAAGTATTGAAAAATGAGAGTTAAAAGGTTTTTGAAGGGATGCAAAGCCAAATTTCGTGGGTTAGAAAAATCTTGGATTTCAGGTATTTTCAGAACTAAATTAAATTAAGAATTCTAAAGAGAAAACATAGCTTAGGGTCTTGAGATGATATCTGAAAAATTTCCTAACCTGATTCCCAAAATATTTTTTGTTAGACTTTTTGGACTACGGTTAGGTTCATGTAGGATTTGTAGTGAGTTTCAGTCAGTTCAAGAGAATTTGATGAGGATTGTAATTGGAATTAGGTTAAGACCTTTGAATGAGACTTTTAACATATTAAGGGATAAATTTGGACTAGTTCAGATCTTAATTTCATGTTATGTGTATTTTGGAGGTATTAGAAGTCATGGTTATGATTTTCGGATCATTAGTGAACTTATTTTGATGTAATTGATGTTAGGGGATCTTAATGGATGAATTAGGAGCAAATTCATGAAGATTAAATGTTCCTAACATCTTGATAAGCTATACTAGAAAGTTTCTTAATTTAATTCCCAAGTATGAGAAGTTTACAAGCATTTGAATCCAGGTCAGATAACCAGAAATTATATGAGTGCCTTATTTTTGTTTATGTAAGAAATTGAGTGAGTTTGAGACTAATTTTAGGAAAAGTTCCTAAGTAAGGAAATAACAAACTTTTTAAAGTTATATTTCAACTTGGTTTTATTAAATTTGGTTAAGTAAGTAAGTTGATAATAAACATAAATCTAAGGGAGTTGTGAAAATGCCTAAAAAGAGTAAACTTTAAATAAATACTTAAAACTAAGTAATTCTAGATTTTCATAACATATAAATTAACAAACTAACAATATTTAAAAATTTTAATTGCAACTTCAAAATTTGTGGTTAAGCTAATGACACGAGGGAACTCAAGTGGGGAGTAACGATCAATATTGGTTCAGAATACGTGATTAATTGCTACCATTTGGTTGCTATATTAATGTGCTTGATTCTCTAGTGTATATATATATATATATGTTATATAGTGGCAAATAAGGATTATATTGTTATGATTGACTATTTAAATTATGTTGACATTTGAAATTGTTTGTGATTGATAAGGGCCAATGAAATGGTTTTGTTTTCGAAATGATTTTTACTTATGAAATAAAATTCTGGCGCGCCTAGGATGTTTTGATTTAATATTCTGATTTTGATAAACTTTTTTAAAAAGATATTTGAGTGCTCAGCCCCGATGAGTCAATTTGGAGAAGGAGATTCAGTAATTCTGTTTGATGTGCTGGCGCAAAACTACCTAGTGGGAGTAATATGTGGGGTTGAGTTACTAGTTGGCCCTTTATATGTTTTGTATAATTTATGTGCTTTGATTGCTTTAATTATTTTGATTAAATTATACAGAGTACTATTTGAACTATGCTTGTTAAGTTTTTGTTTCCATAATCATGTACATGTAACCTTAGTGGTTTTGAAATTTATGATATGTTGATATTAATTAAATACATATTATATACGTGTTAAGTGATGCTAGTACCCTTTGGGTACAATTTTTCACTCATTAAGTATGTAGAACTCACCCCTCTTTGTTAACTTTTTTTTTTCTTTTTCTTAGTAACAGGATTTTAAAGGACGACAATTATTGATATTGCACTTGTCAAGTGTTTGGCAGCAAGGCATATTCGAAATCTCATACTTAAAGTAAATGATGAAAGTTTGCAGTCACACTAGAGCTATGGGTTATCTATTTTCATGTTATGTAATAGTCTAGTTATTTGTTAATTGTGATATGACTAGAGTGGAGCTCTTCTATGTAATTCTATACCTATTGTGATTTGATTATATATAAGCAAGTGTACTTGTTGGTATTTTAAGGCATGTTGCATATTGTAAGGAACCTATGCCAAAATTCTCAGTAAATTGTTATATGTGTCAGTAAATAAACTTTTACAGTTAATTTCTAATCTATAAAATTTGTTTTTATGTATTGGTTTAGTAAGATTCATATGTGTTCAGTTGTGGTAAGTTAGGGTTACGGAGGTTTGGTTAGCCAATCTTCTAGCCAGTCATGCCTTCGTGAAAGGTGCGACAAAAGATCACTTTTAATCTGGTACAACACTTCTAGCAATCCAGACATTCCAATAATAAACTCTGTAAAGGCATTAGAGGAGAATTCAAGAACATAATTGACAAAAAAAAAATAATAATAAATTATCAAAGGCTATTTGTAATGCACCATGTTGCTCCTTCTGTTTTCTTTAGCAAGAAGAATGGTAGACATGCAATTCTAATCTCGCAAAAAGAGAGGTAGACAACCACAATCAAGGAAGGAGAGATGAACTTGGATGAATCTAACTTTTGAGTGAGTTGTAGGGAGGAAAAGAAAGAAAGAAAATGGTGGCTGAATGTGCAAAACGCAAAGACAATTCCAAATGTTTATGCATGGTGGGAAGTTTATTTACTGAAGAATTAGGAATTAGGACTCCTATTCTTATTTTATGTAAAGTAGATCAGTTGATTTTTTTGTCCTTAAATTAGTTGGTTACATAAAAAAAATTTATTCCAAATTTAAAACCTCATCAAAATAAAATCTTAATGATACTATATTTTTTAACAACCCTAATTATAATAAATTATTCCTCTTTTGAAAAAAAAAAAATAGTGTCTTTTAAAAAAATATATATATAAACTAAGGAAATTATAAAAGGTTAAGGTGCTTGCTCACCAAGCAACGTTTCTTCATAAATAATAATAATAATAAAATAAAAATATTTAGTAAAATGGTACCCAAATGAATAGTTTCTCTTCTCTCAATATAAAGAAACTTTTATACAACTGTAATAATACAACTATAAAATCATACATTTAGTCAAAAACATGATTTTTGAAAAAAGAAATAGAGTTGATGATGTCCCTTCTCATGATGAATTTGATGATGATGAAGAGTTAATGATGTATGATTATGAAGATTATCACGATAGTAATGATGAAGATGAAGACCTTGAAATACTTAAAGATAGTACTGCTTAAACAACTACTCTGATACAACCATTCAAGATTCAAGTTTGTTTAAAAATAAGCCATTATTTGACAAAATTATTATTAAGGGAGTTGCTTTTAGAAAAGTCTTGGTGGTGCTAAGTCAACCTTCAATAAGTTATGAATTTCTGATAGGAGATCAGAAAGACATTCTTCTCATAGAGGATGACGAGCCTACTAGTTATGAGGAAGCAATCATGGATATTAATTTCTCAAAGTGGCAAGATGCTATGAAGTCCAACAACAAAGTATGAACTTTGGTTAATCCACCTGAAGGGGCTAATCCCATTAGGTGTAAATGGGTCTATAAGAAAAGAGCTGATACAAATGGCAATGTATAAACCTTCAAAGTAAGATTAGTGCCAAAATGTTAAAGGCAAAAACAACATGATAAAGTCAATTGGGATGTTACTTATAATAGTTGTATATAATGATTATGAAATATGATAAATGGATGTCAAAAATTGTTTTCCTAAATGGTTATAAGTGTGTAAATGTCACAACCTAAGGGTTTTGAATCCAAAAGTCATCATAATAAAATCTACAAGCTACAAATGTCCATTTATGGACTTAAGCAGGCTTTAAGAAGCTAGAATATTTATTTTGATGAAACCATAAAACCTTATGATTTCATTAACAACAAAGATGAACCACTTGTGTACAAGAAAGTTAGTGGGAGCGCAATAATATTCTTGGTACTACATATAGATGACATACTCCTCCTAGGTAATGATATACCTATGTTACAATAGGTCAAAGTTTGGTTATCCTAGAATTTTGTTATAACTCGGTATAATAATATCTTGTTCTAGAAATCTTACATATAACTTTTAATATAGGTGAAATAAAAATAAATAAAATAAAGCTAAAGTGAATAAATATTCATATATATATATATATATATTTGAATAAAATAAGAATAAATATGTACCATAAGTAAGTTTGAATTTAATTTTAATTTTCTTGACTTTATCCTATGTAAACTTGTAGCTAAGTGTGAACATAATATAAAAACAAAGAAAATTTAATTGAATATATATATAAATATATAAATTAAGAATTTATATACATCACATACTCAAAACTTGAGTATCTGACTTTTTTTATATATATATATATATATTTTTTTTTTCTCTTCTCTCCCTTGTTTTATCCTTTCATGATTCGATATTCCTTCTTATGTTCTCCACCTATATCACTATGTTTTTGCCCTATTTCGTGTGTCTATTTTTGGGGTGAGTGACTACCTTTTCTTCTCTTAGTTAGCATAGGATTTGGTGTGCTTATTCCTTGCTTCTTTGTTTGTAATCACACCCTTGCTACCTTAAGCTGGCTTGGTGTACCTTATTTATTTTTGTTTCAGCTTAAGCCGTGAGACTAGCCTTAGTTTGCATGCCCTTGCAGCTATTGTTTGGCAGCAGCCTTGTATTAGGTGTAACCACTACAAGACAGTCGTACCCAAGGTCCTTCCAATTGTGTGTTAGTCTTGCAGCTCCTAGGAAACCGCAGCAACCTTGCTTAGGTGAAGAGGGTTGGCAGCAACAAGAAATCCTCCTAACCATAAGTTGTTTTCCATTTAAGCATGCAATTTATTGGTGTATGGTCTTAGTAGCCTTTTGATTTAAAGCAGCAAGGTAATGAAGCTTAAAAAAAATAAAAAAATAAAATAAAAAACTTGAAATGGTTTTAGTCAAGATAATCAAGTCTAGTTTTTTTTTTTTTTAGGAATTTGATTAGTTTACTTATTGTGTATGCATGGAATTCTAGATAATTGGTGTGTTAGTTAGAAATTGGATGTAAGGTATTAGTTGAATATGAATAAAAGTTAAGGAAAATAAGAAACATAGAGGAGGATTATGTGAATTGAATGAAAGAAGTTTGAAATTAACTACGTTCATGGTGGAAATATATAATTTAATGTTCTTGATTAATTTTAGATAATTAACTTAAGTTGAATTTAATAATTGAAACATGAGGAAATATTGATTTCTTGGTATATATATAATATATACATACATGAAATGGAATGAATTATGCCTTCAAGATATCTGATAAAATGTCTAAGAACAAGGAGTGTGGATTTGATGGTTAAGGAGTGGAAGGGGAGCAAGGTTCAGATTTTATAGGCTAAAGAAATCTAATATTTCTAGTGTTTTACGAACTGAATTACTTTTAAGCATTCTAAAGAGATAATGTAGATTATAGTCTTAGAATGATATCTGGAAAGTTTCTTAACTTGATTCGAAATATATTTATCGTTAGAATTGTTGGACTACAACTAGGTTCTTGCAGGATTTTAGGTGAGCTTCAGTCAGTCCAGAGGACTTTTTCGGGGATTTTGGTTTGAATTAGTTTAGGACTTCTGAATAATAATTGTTTCTAATATATTAAAGGACAAATATGGAGCTTTTAAAGTTTTAATTTCATGTTATGTATATTTTGGAGGTGTTGGAAGTCATTGTTGTGATTTTCAGAATTGAATGAGTCTGTTTTGGTGTAATTGGTTTTGATGGGTAAAGAATGAATTAGGAGACGGCTGCTCAAGATGAATTGTTCCTAACATATTGATAAACTATACTAGAAAGTTTCATAATTTAAATCACGAGTATGAGAATTCTTTAAGTAATGGAATCTAATGTTGGCAACTAGAAACTGTTTGAGTGCCCTATTCGTGTTTATGTGAGGATTTGAGTGAGTTCAAGACTAATTTTCAAAGAAGTTTCTAAATAAAAAAGAAAATGTTTAAACTTAGTTTTATTGAATTTGGTTAAGTATATAAGTTGAAATCAAATATATCTTTAAGATGATTTTGAAAATGCCTAAGGAAGGGTTAATTTTAAATAAATATATGAAACTTAATATCTATAGATTTTCGTAATTAAAAGTTATAACCTATAAAATTGACAAACTACGTAATACTGGAAAAAATTAATTGTAGCTTCGGAACTTGTGGTTGAGCCAATGACGTGCTTGAAAACAAGAGGAAATGATGAGTAAAATAGGTAAATGGTGAGTGGTTAAATGCTACCTTTTGGTTGCTATATTAATATGTGTATTTGTTATGTATATTTGAATATATATGTTTATATGGAAGCATAAGCATGTCTAGTATTTCATTGAGCTATTTGAATTGTGCTTGACTTATGACTTTATTTGTGTTTGATAAGGGCCAATAAAAGTGTTTTTCTTCTAAAATGATTTTTATTTCAGAAATAGAATCCAGGTGCAACTAGGATATTTTGATTTGATTTTTTAACATTGATTAAAAATATTCGAGTAACTCAGTCTTGGTGGTGGATTTGTGAGGAGGTATGAAGATTTTAGTAATTTCGTATTTCAGTGATTCTGTATTTCAATAATTTCATATATATTTCTATTTAGTGTACGGGAGCAAAACTGCCTGGTGGGAGATATTTGGTGTTCGGGGTTAAGTTACTCTATTGGCTCTTTGTGTATTTTGATTGTTTTGATTGCTTTGTTTGAATTGTGAGTTTTGACTATTTTGATTGATTTATTCATCTTATGTATTACTAAACTTTTGGTTAATTGATTTTCTAATAATTATATGTATGTATGTGTTCAATTGAATTTAAATATGAAAAATGTCTATATGAGATTATTGATTTTATATGTACGTATGTGTACCATTGATTTTATGCTTTGGTTGATACTAGTACCCTTTGGTATGTTTTCTTCACTCACTAAGTTCGTGGGACTCCCTAATCTTTTGTTAATTTTTTTAGTAACACAATTTTAGTATATTTCTTTGCTGACCTCGTGACTTGCTGATAGTGTGCGGCAAGGTCATTCTTCGGAATCTCATTGTTGAAGCCAAAGGATGGAACCTTGCAGTCACATTAGGGTTTTGAATGTCATGTTTGATTTTATGTAATAGTTTAATGGTTATTGTTTATGATATGGTAGGAGTGGAGCTCCCTATGTATATTGATGTTGTGTAATCTGGTTGAATGTAACCAGGAATTATATGGTTGCATTTTAAGCATGTTCCAGTGTACAGAGAACCTCTTTCAAAAATTTTTAGTAAATTATTAAGTATTTTAGTAAATAAACATTTTATAATTAACTTGTGTCTTATAAATTTTACTTCTATTTTTTGGTTTAGTTAAGAGTCATATTGATTTCTTTGTTTTGAAGTCAGGATTAATGAGGTTTGGTTACCCATTTCTCCAGTCAGTCATTCCTCCGTGTGGGGTTAACAAATTTCTCCATAAAAGATATAGGTGAATCAACCTATATGTATAAGGATCTATCGAGTTAAATCTAAAAAGTTACTTGGATTATTATAATCCACATACATTGACAAGATGCTTAAAAGATTTTGCATGTATAAGTTGAAGAAACTGTTCTGGCCTACGGTATATGGTATACATTGTTCAAAGACTATGTCTCCTAAAACAGAATTGGAAAGATATCGCTTGAATGAAATATCATATGTTTTTGGAATTGGTTTAATCATATATGTCATGTTATGTACGAGCTTTGACATATTGTATGTTGTAAGTGTTACAAGCAGATACCATATTTTTTTAGACAAAGAGCACTGGAAAGCATTTAAGAAAATCTTCAAGTAGTTGGGAAGGACTAAGGATACATTCTTAATATATGAAGTGTCATAACCCGATAACTCAAAGTGTACGTTAAAATCTTCATATGTAATTGTTATATATATATATATATATATATATTATTAATGTTGAATTTATTTGCACTAAGAATAGTTATATATAGATTTGATTTAAATACAACTTTAGTGATGTGAATGATATGGATATACAAAATGAAAGGTGGAATATATATATATAATGATATAAATATCCAGGCAATTTATGGCACATATTTTTCTTTTACTATTATTTTATCTGGTCTTTCTTTTGATCTTTTTAGGTGCTTTCTGTTTTCTTCCTGGGAGTGTTTGACATCCACATGGTTCTTCCTCCGCCGCCATAGGAACACCTAGAATTTTCTTCCATTCTTTTTGGTCCAACCGAGCCTTTATGTGCTCAAGAGTTTCATCTTTTTTTTTTTCTTTCTTGTGTTTGTTGTATCTTAGGCAATTAAGATTGTGGAGGAATTAAAGAAGAGGTTGGCAACCAATAATCCCCTGTTTTGGCTGGGCAGTGGGTGTTAAAGTTTTGATAGCCAGCAAGACGTATGGAATCGTGGTGGCTATGAGAAGTAGGGGGTGATGGAGGTGTAGTAGGGGTTGCCATAGATACTGAGCAGGACTGCCGTTTTAGTTGGCCTACTATACCACTTTGACTGTTAGCCAAATTCACCATTCACACCACGAAAGAACCAAGATTGAAGGCAATAAGGGGACAGCAGCTAGGAGACGTGGGGTTGCTGGCCGAGAATTTTCCTTCTTTAGGTAGTAGGAAATCAATTTCTTGTATGAGTTAAATTTGCAACAAATCCTTCTCTGTTACTCTTATTTTATGTTTAAGGATAATGGATAATTTGAAGGCTATTGAATGATTAATGTTCGGGCAATTATGGTGAAACAAACTAATGGCTTAAATGAATAAACGGTATTACTGTTTATGCTTAATCATAGTGATTTAGTAAAAAAGAAATACTTGGTAGGTTGCATATGGAAAATTTCAATATGCAAGGAAATCTATATAAAGTGAGTATGTTAGAATTACTTAGGTAATTAGTTAAACCTCAATTAAATTAAGTTATATAATTGCATGTTATTAAATTAAATTAGAACACTGGAGTAAAGATTTTTAATCAAATAGTTTATATATGATGAGTTAAAAAGGTTAAACCTAACCATGGAGCATCTTATTAGCTTAATTTCCATATATGACTCGAGTTATGAATAATTAGTAAGTTAAGTTAGGGAGCATTTGAATAAAAACTTGGAGGATGGATAAAAGTTAAGAAAATAAGGAATAGTGATAAATCATAGGAATTAGGAGGAAAATATATTTTTGAATAAATTTTTTTTTAAGGAAATTTAGATATTATTATAAATATAAAAATTGATTACATAAATATCCTTAGAAATAATAAGTTGAAATTCAAGGAATTAGTTATGAAATAATTACTTTAAATAATACATGAATTCATGATTTTCAGCTTTAGAGCGTGTCGAGGATATTTCGACAACATCACAGCCTAGACGAACTGACGAACCACATACTTGAGTTGTGAGTGAATTTTGTGCTTTATGGTTACTAGTTTATTGTGTGCAATTATGTGTATACTTGAATTTAATGAGTTATACTAAAAACTAAGCAAATGAATGATTTTAGTGATTTAATTGGATGATATGTGATTGATATTGACAATGGTTGATAAGGGCCAACAACGTGAAATTTTTTTGCAAAATGGTTTTCATTACTGAAATTAAAGTCCAGTTGCAACTGGGCAATTTGAATTTGAAAGTTGATATGAGTTATTCTGATTTTGACAATTGTTTTGAAAACAATTGGAGTGTTCAATCCTGGTAGGATGGATTTGTGTACTGAGATTCACTTGCTGTGTGGGCGCATAAATGCTTGGTGGGGGGAGATATGGTTGTGCAGGGCTGAGTTACTCGTTGGCGCCTTTATTTGTTAAATTGTTTGTTGATTGTTTAGTTGGTTGAATGGTTTGAATGATATGTTGTAACTTGTGATTGTATGAAAGTCTTGATTTCGTACATGCATAAGTAATTCAATTATGGGTTTAAACTATGATATATGTGATGTGTGATGCTAGTACTCTTAGGGTACACGATTTGTTTGCTGAGTCTTTATAACTCACTCTTTCCTTTGTGGTTATTTTTTTTAGTTTTCACTAAACCGTTAATGCTACTTGTCGACTTCGCAACAGCCAGGTATATCTTGGATATCGTATACTTGGAGCATAACAGATGATACTTGGATATCGTATACTTGGAGCATAACGGATATATATATATATTGAGTTTACCATGGTGATTATATGTTTTGTCAAGAGTTGAGCTCCCTTGTATATTCTGATATTATAATTTACTATTGACTTTGTGACCAGGTTGATTATATATGTGATGGGTATGTTCCACCGTACAAGGAATATCTGCCAAAATTTTCAGTAATCCTTTTATTTAATTATCGATACTGGATTCTATTTTAACTCTATAATATTTTAGTAGTCTTAACTATAAAGTGTTTCTAAGTTGTGATGCATATTACTTGAATATTTAGGGTTACGGAGGTATGGACACCCATTTCTCCAGCCAGTCATACCTCTATTTTGGGGGATATGACATGAAGGAACTGAAAAATTGAAAATTCATGAATATGTCGATGCAAGCTTTCAAACCGATAGGGATGATTGCAAATTGTAGTCTAGATTCATATTCATACTCAGTGATGTAGCTATTAGCTGGAAAAGTTTCAAGCAATAAACCATGATAGATTCTACAACGAAATCTGAGCATATAGCTGTTTTTGAAGTAGCTAAAGAGGTTATTTGGATTAAAAAAAAAAAAAGGTTCATAACTGAACTTGGGGTGGATACTAACATTTTTAAATTGTTATATTGTGATAACAATAGGATTGTTGCATAAAATAAAAGGTCTCACCCGAAATCTAAACATCTACTAAGATAGCGTCACCTAATTAGGGAAATCGTTGACATGATGCATATAAAGATAGAGCATATTCCTACTAACACTGCAAGAAATTACCACATTTACATTTGCAACAAAATAGACTTATAAATGGTTATATTTGCATCTACAAATTGAATTTCTCCGAAAAGATTTTTTTCATGAGAAAAATAAAATTGCTAGAACTTGGTTTTTTTAAAATTTTACTAGTTCTAAAAGACAAAAAAAATACAAATTTATTACTACAATTTTATGGACAAACATAAAATTCATATTCCTTTCTTTGAATGGTTTGAAGTTTATGCAAAAGAAACTAGTTGTCATTACCTTTTTTGTAATTCCGCTAGTGTTAACAACAAAACTTCTAAACAATGGATAACACAAAAAGATAAAGTAATTAATTCCATCCTTCCTCCTAAAAAGGGATTAAAAATTCCTACACAAAATGCTTTGGGAAAAAATGTTCCAATCTATGCAACCCCTTTCAAAAATAAAGACTTAATTGAACAACTTACTTTTAAAGATATTCAATCTCTTTATGAACAAAATAATTATACCAATATTTATCTTCAAGCTTTAGGAGATCATTTCTCCGATTCTAATTTAAGCCAATCTTCTTGCCAGTCTCCCAAACAAAGTAAGAACCATACTTTCTCACTTTACCAAGTTCGAACAAAAATTATAAAAGAATTACGATCAAACTTAAATTCTTCAAAATAAGATTTCCTTAATAAAATTTCCCAACAAATTGCTAAAATTGAAAAAAATATTGTCCCAAAGTCTCCAACTTGACAAAGTCCTTTAATAAAATGTTGAATCCAAGCATTCTAAGAAAAATTCCAATAAACAACTCAATCCTATACAATGTACCAATTAGCATAAAACACAAAAATTATACCACCCTAGGGCTTCTCCTCTTGATTCACTTGCAAAAGAAAAACCCCAGATAATCAACAATTCTTTTAGTGCAAATAATATCTATGAGTAGAATATGGATGATCAAACAACATTTATGGAAAGAAAAATTTAGGTGGTATAAAGATACATTCTTCACCAGAGTTTTTACTAGGTCTAATAGCAATTAACCTTTCTGGAAAGAAAAATTTCTAGCTGATCTTCCTCATTCTATAGGAGACAAAGTTAGAGAAAAAATACGTAATATCAATGAAGCAAACATCCTTTATGATCAATTAACTTATGGACAGCTTTACAGCTATGTCCAGAAAATCGTGTTAAAAATCTGTAAGGAGGATAAAATTTAAAGATAATTGGCAAAAGAAATATCCCTAGACCGAAAGGATTTATGAAGCTTTTGGACTCAATATGACTTAGATTGTCGTCCTAATTCTTTAAAACATAAAAAGAAAAATGTTTCTAAAACCCCCTAATATTATGACAAAAATCTTCAAAAAATCAAGCTGGTAAAAAAATATACAAACATAAACACAAATGTGCTCCTCAATATTTTCAAAATACAAATAAATTTAATGTTGTTTGTTACAAATGTAATAAACCATGTTAAATTGTAAAATATTGTGGAATTACAAGAAAAATAAAAACTTTAAATATGGATGAAAGTCTTTTAGCTCAACTTGATATTCTTCTAATAGAAGATTCATCTGAAAGTGAAGCTCCACCTTCCTCTGATAATGAAGAAGTCTACCAATTTCAAAACAATGATGTTTCTTCAAAAACCTCTTAATAAACTCTTGAATTTAATGTTCTCACTAGAGAATAAGACATTCTCTTTGAAGTCATTACAAGTCTTCCTTGTGATGAAGGCAAGAAAAATTATTTACAAAAATTAAAAAAAAGTCTAGATGTCCTAGAAAAATCAAATAAGCCTATTCTAAATCTTCTTATAATAGCAAACTCTTTCAAGTTAAAAAATGTTTTATTTAGATTCAATTCTGTAAAACCTCAACTTTTTACCCTCTACGATTTACAATATGAAGTTTCAAACTTAAGAAAAAACTTAAACTTCAACAAGAAGAAAATATTTCTACAAATCAAAGTTTTCAAAAGGGCAAAAAGAAAATTTTTATACAAAATTCTTTTGACTCCTCTTTTGATGAAAAACCAATAGAATTTTTTGAAGAAAATTTCCTTAATCTTATTACACAAATGCCTCATAAAAAATGGTATATTTCAATCAAATTAATCATTGGAAAACTTTTATTCTTGACACTATAACATTGTTTGACACTGGCACAGATTTTAGCTGTATTTAAGAAGGTCAAGTACCCACAAAACATTATGAGAAAACTTCTAAAAGATTAACTTCTGCTAATAGCTAAGAAATAATCTTTCATTACAAATGTTCAAATGTTATAATCAATAATTCTCCTTTACAAATTTCTATAGTTTTCCTTCTTGCAAAATATATCATAAATCGAGTTATTCTAGGTTCAGATTTTATTTTTCAATTTGATCCATTTTGGGTCAATAATGGAATACACAAGGAAGTTATGGGTCAGACTTTATCTTTTCCATTTCTTAAAAATCCTATTTTCAGAAATGTTAATCTTCTTGAAAATAAGCAAAAACAAATCAATTTTCTTTTCAATGAAATACCTTTTAAAAGAATTGAAAACTAAATTAATGATTCTATCATTAAAAACAAAATTGAAAATTTTGCAAAAAAAATTCAAAAACAGATTTGTCCAAATCATCCAAATGCTTTTTAAAAAAGAAAATAACATATGGTTGATCTTTCATATGAAAAAGATTTTCATGAAAAACAAATTCTTACATAAGCTCATACAATCCAAATGAATCAAGAGATACTTGAATTTTGTCAAAAGAAAATTAAGGATCTTCTTTCAAAAGGTATAATTCGCAAAAGCAAGAACCCTTAGTCTTGTTATGCATTTTATGTCAACAAAAATGCTGAAATAGATAATGAAACTCCTCAGTTAGTTATCAATTACAAACCTCCTAATCAAGCTCTTCAATGAATTAGGTATTCTATTCCTAACAAAAAGGACATTCTCAATCATCTTTACTCTTCAAAGATAATTTCAAAATTTTATATAAAATCTAGATTCTGGCATTTTCAGATAAAAAAATTTGACATATACAAAACTGCATTTATAGTTCTTTTCAATCAATATGAATGGAATGTTATGCCTTTTAGACTAAAAGAATGTTTTTTTTGAATTCCAAAAAATTATGAATGACATTTTCAATCCTTATACAAAATTTATCATTGTCTACATTGATAATGTTTTAATCTTTTTCTAAAATATTGATGAACATTTCAAATATCTAAATATTTTCTTTGAAATAACCAAAAATAAAATAAAATTGGCTTATCTATGTCTAGAACTAAGTTCAGTCTTTTTTCCAAATCACAATTAGGTTTCTTGGTAATAATATCCATCATGGAACTATCACACTAATTGATCGGGCTATTTAGTTTGCTGATAAGTTCCCTGATCATATTATTGACAAAACTAAATTTAAAAAATTTCTTGGATGTCTCAATTATATTTCTTATTTCATCCCATATTTAGTAATCTTATCAAAACCCTTTCATGACAGACTAACGGCCAGTTATCCTCCTTGGTTTAACAATCATACCAACATTGTCAAGCAAATTTAGCTAAGGGTCAATCACTTCCCATTTTTGTATCTCCATGATCTTCTCCCATTCTTCCGAGACTTAATTGTCCCATGTTTGTATCTTTATGATTCTCAAACTTTCAAAATAGTTGAAATTGATGTCTCTGATATAGGTTATGATAGCATTCTCAAACATTTCATTAATGGAAAATAGCATATCATTGTATATGCATTAAAATATTGAAATTATGCATAACAAAATTATTCTACTATAGAAAAAGAAATTTTAGCAATTATTTTATGCATTTCCAAATTTCAAAGTATTTTGCTTAATCAAAAGTTTTTGGTTAAAATTGATTGCAAATATGTAAAAGGTGTTAGAAAAAGATGTTAAAAACCTTGCCTCAAAACAAATTTTTGCTAAGTGGCCAACAATTTTATCTGCCTTTGATTTTGATATTGAGTATATCAAAGGAAGTTCCAACTTTATACCAGACTATCTTAGCCGTGAATTTCTACAAGGAAAATAGCAAAATGCCTAGAAAAAAAGAAAGAAAAAGAAGATGAACCTCTAAAACCCCAAAATTCCCAGAAAGAGGAACCCTCTAGCTCCTCCTCAAAAATTACCTAAAAACAATAGAAGAAATATTATGCATTCCCAATAGAAATCTTGCTGGCAATATAAACAGAATTACAATAAAAAAAACCCCTTACCTTCATAAAACAGATTTGGACTGATCTAGTCAAAGAAGAATAATCTAAGTAGATTGCTTTATCCAAAGAATGCTTCTATCTAAATCCTCAAGATATTCAGCAAGCTATTTCTAAGCCAGCTTAATCAACCATGGCAGTCTCAGGTAAGGCTCTTGTTCCTCAAATTTCTCCAATCTCTTCACAAAAATCACAAACCTTTCATGTCCCGATTAATATACCCTAAACCATTCTCCAAAAGGAGCCAGAATTTTAGACAGATGTTTCTCAAAATGTCCATCATAAGGTTTTTTTTTTTTCCCTAATTAGCATTTCCTACCAACCAATCTTTCAAAAAATCAAAAATATTATGAATTTATTTCGGTTGATAGTGATTCTGTTGCTATTAAACATTATAAGTAAAAAACGGATGCTACTTTTGTAATGCATTTAACCCTGCAAATCTTAAAAATCCTCAATCATTCTTACTAGAAATCTCCATTATCCAAACCTCGCAAATTTTCCCAACCTTTCGACCCAATCTCTTACAACTACTGGGATTATCAAGAAGCCTAGTACAATACTTTTTATTTTCAAAATAGAAGTTATAAGCACTCCTAGCTTATATATTTCAAAAATAATTTTAATATAAATTCTCTCACTAGTTCAAATGATGGTGGAATTTGCATGATCCTTGTACAAAAATTCTTCAAATGATGTTGTTGAAAGATTATCTTATTTCAACAAGCACTTCAGTCTTGAAGATCAAAATTTGATTTTGTTACATTTCTTGAAGATCAAAATTCGATTTTGACATGGGTATATGTTTGGCAATACAAGTATTCAAAAGATTATAAAAATAACATGAAGTCTCAAAATATTTGGTCTGTTCTCCTCAAACAAGGCTCTGCAAAATGGTGGTCAGAGTTCAATGCAGGTAAAGCCTTAATTCCAGCCATCAAACATTAGTTCCAAAAGAATCATAAGTTTCTCAAGAAGCCTCTTATGAAGAACTCAATTTTACAACAGAGTTCCAAATTTCTACAAAACTTGCCTCTAATACAACTAGACAGAAATATCTTCAGTATCTTCAAAAATATGCACAACTGTTATCTAAAGATGACACTATTTCTGCAACACAAAATCCTAAGAAAAAATCAGCTTCCAGTTCCTCATCTAGAGCATCTAGAAATAATTCAAATGATTTTGCTCAGGAAAATGAGGATGACTATTATGGCATCAGCTTAGCAGATGATTGTTACCATGTGGAGCACTGTTCATAGTTTACTGTAGCAATTATATAGAGTTGTTCTCTCATTTGGATCCAAGTTTTGAGTTAGAGCTCTTAAGTAGAGTTTTAGAGAAATCTCCCTAGGTAACGTTTAGAGCTTTCTTCCATTACTTTGTGTTCTTGTAGTTACTAACCGATTTCAATATTATTTCAGTGACATTTTCCATTTCTTGCATCTCCTCTTCCTTAGCTTAGCTCGTGGACTACCATCAGTTTGCCTTCCCTTTTATTTTATGCAATTTAATTTCTGTTTTTAATTTATAGTATTTAATTTTATGCATTATATAGCATAGACACATAGCAGTCCTGCTGCTTCCTTACTTAACTACCCTCATGATCCTCTCCCACTCTTTCGAAACTTAACCGTCCCATATATAAATATATATATATATATATATATACACCAATGCAAGTGTGAGTTATCAAAATTTACTTTTTAAGTCGACAAAAAAAACTATCATTTACTTGTTAAAACTAATTAAGCATTAAATGATATTTTAGTATTTTAAATATAAGACACATTTAATGTTGAATAATATTTTTCTCTTCGTTAATTACTGATTATTTATCTATTTTTCTCTCCTGAAGCTAGAATTATTTTTTTTTTTACAAAAAAAAAAAAAAATTTCTTTCACGATCAATATAATTCCATCAATGACAGTTTTCACACATCTTAAGAATTGCATCTTCATAATGGAACTGTTTCTGATGGTAGATACATTGAGCACAAAATTTATGCAAAAGGCAGTTACTAGACCTTTCATTTGCGTAGAGAAATTTATAGTCGAAACACCCATCATCCCAATGATATACATATTGAAGTATAACTCATTAAAGCTCTTGCTCACAATATTACAGAAGTACCATCGAATACACCAGCTACGCCTAACATGTAAAATTGGGAGGAAAGAAAAGGCAGAAGATGATAATGGAAAAAAGTGCCACATCTAGACAGGCGGGTGGAATGAAGGAATCTAATCAAATAGGAGAAACTCTCATCCACATTCAAAGCCTAAGTGAGATTGAAATTTGGTTCCATTGTAAGAGGATCTTTCAACTACTACACAGTTGAGTTATATGGGCCATTAATGGAGTTAGATGATAGCAATAAAAAAATATTAATCATTGATGAAAGAGAAATAATATTCATCATTAAATGGGTTTTATTTTTAAAATACTAAAATATTCTTTAGTGCCTAATTAATTTTAATAAATAAATAATTATTCTTTTGTCTAATTATAAGTGGGATATTGATAATTTACACCTATATTGGTATATGTTAGAATTCTCTTACTTTTATATAAATATATATATACTAACCACATGTAATAAAAATAAATTAACAAATAAATAATCTTGTCCAACATAGTATAAAAGTCAATTAAAAAATTAATAATCCTGTATTACCCTATCATTTTTTACGATGCCCAAAATAAACTGGGTAAATTATATAGCCCAAAATAAACAGGTTAAATTATATTCTAATAGTTTTTTTTTTTTTTTACAGAGAAGAGTAATTGGACTTTTCTTACCAAAAGAAAAAAGAAAAAAAGAAAAGAAAAGAGTAATTGGACTTCATGAGCCGAGTTTCTAAAATTGGGGCCGAGCTCATATTTACGATAATTACAAAGCTTAAGATTCAGTAGATGGGCTTTTGATTAAAAGCCCACTGTTTTCAGAAACCCTAATTTCTGAATCTTCTTCTTTATAAATACCGTATGACCGCCCACAGTCTTTAACAATCTCTGCCTCTTCTTCGCTCAATCCGCTTCAGAAATCAGAAACCTAAATCTGTGAGTAGCTGCAATCAATCTTCTTTAATATTTCTTCATTTGATTGAGTTTCATTTTCCATCTTTTTTCTGGCCAATTTCTGTTTGGATGAGAAGAAAATTTTGATAAAAAAAGCAAGGTTAGCTTCTTGATTGGATCAGATCGAAAATCAGGGTCCAGTCAATCATGTTTACAAACTTGCGATATCAAATTCGTCAGTGTCACTCGCCTGAGTTTGATCCTCTTGATTTCTGAGGCCCTTTATACGCTGACATATTTCTCTCAGATTTTGTTCTATTTTTAATTTTTTTATTTGGGTCTTTAGTAATTTTGTTTCTGAATTTATAAATTAAAAGCAAACGCACTCTGTCCCTAGACCGTGTTTGGCACGAATTGTCTTGAGGCAATTTCTTCGTTTGCAATAGTAATTGAAATTTCCAGTCCAGCAAACTCGCCTATATGACCTGTTTATTTTTGTGGTCTTATTTGGCACATTGTTGGACTACATATCTCATACTATTATCTTTCAAGAATTCTTTTTTATTTTTGTATTAGAGAATAAAAGAAAAAATGGATGGTAAATAAGCAAATTAAATTGCAAATAGATAGAGATGATCTTGTACAAAGGAATTAGGAATTGATTCTCAATAGGAAATCCTTAAGTCCTGCACGTACAATCTATTTGTTTTTATAATAATAATAATATATATAAGACAGAACAGTTTTAGCTAACATAATCCAAATTTTTTATTTTTATCTTTCTAAGAATGTAGTTCTCACTATTGCATCATTACTTCTGATTCAACTGTGTTAATGATGCTGTTACTGAAATCCAAATTTCGCGTGTCTCTCTATTGCTGCGTTTCATTCCCAGATGATACTCATATGCAATTTATCATCAAAGTTTTAAAGTAAAGGCAATTAAGAGACAAACAATATAATATATAGACAATGAAATTCTCATCAGAATTCAAAACTTACTCAAGGGTATCATTTGTACAAGCTGATGAACATGAACCAAGCAAAACCTCTTCCAACTTGTGCTAGATATGGCTTAGTACCACAAGCCACCCATTGCTCTGTCATACAATGTTTTGAGTTTACAATAAAGAAAAATTATTATTTTAGCATGACTTAGCATTGTTAAGAATTGTAAAGAAAGTGAAAGATTACCAGTGGAGTGAATAATTTATTTATTTTAAAATTATCAATGATAATCTTAAAAAAAGCAACCCACCACCTCCTTGGTAATTCTTCCGCTACATCTGAGGAAAAAAAATAAAAAAAGGAACAAACAAAGGGAAGCAAGAGTTAGAGTTCAATATGGATAATCACAGGCAAAAGGAAATTTATGTTATGATAATTCTAAAAAAAAAAAAAAAAAAAAAAAAAAAAAGGCATATAGACCATGACCAAGTTTCTTGCCAATGTTGTCATAGGCGAAAGGCACCTCTAAGGCGATAAATTCCAAAATAGCCTGAGGTGAGAGGTGTTAAAAAGGCGATAGCCTGAGTGAAACGAGATGATAATTATCAAAATTCTACTAGATATACCAGTATGAATACTAATCTAAAAAATAATAAATTAGAATACATAACAAGTGATTATATAAATTTTAAATAAATAAAGGATCAATATTTGAATGAATAATTCAACTCGACATAATAAATATTAATAATTTAAAATTAAAGAAATACACATCATTCCAATCTATCAAAATCCTCATATGTAGTTAAATTTTAAATTAATTTAAATAGGCGATAATACATATGTTGTATTATACTCTACTACTACTACCAAGAGGCAAACTTAAATAGGCTAAAAAAACAAAGTAGGGATTCTTTATTTAATGAAAAAGTCATAATTATCCTCTTTTAATTAATTTAGACCATTACATTAAGACTTTTTGGCCAATTTATCAACCAAATATTTTTTTTATTATTTATTTGCTAGATATTGGAAAGTGTGAATTACAATAATAAAAGAAAAAAATAAAAATAAAAAGAAAAGTAAAAAGTGTGAATTATAATAATAATAATAATAAATAAAAAATAAAAAAAAGTAAAAAGGCGTCATCTTCTCCACTCCGTCTTCTTCTGCAACTTAGATTCATCTAACTTATCTGATTCCGGCAAATAAATAGACATAACAGTGTATCAATGTTGTTCTCTCCGGTTTATCAAGCTGGGATCAAATAAATAGACACAGCAGCTTGATAAAAAAGTGTGATCATAATGTCATATATTGCTGTGTCTATCAATGTTGCAACTAGTTTATGATTCCGGAAACTTTTGCAGGCTTTCTCAGCTTCATTATTCTCAACTCCATGTGGGGATTTCAAACCATAACAAAAAGCAAAGGTTGCCATATTTTCAGATCTGCAGGTGCTCGCCTTTGCCGCTTTTTGACTTGACTCAGGCAGCTCCGAAGGCGGCAAAAGAGCACGCCTTTACTTTTCTGACTCTCCTGAGGGGTCTTCAGGCGGCGTGTCTCCTCCTCACCTCACCTGAACGCCTAGGCGGGCGCCTCCTGTACTCGTGACAACACTGTTTCTTGGATAAGACATTAGCCAGAGCATTAAGCTTCAATATATATTGTAATTAAAACAAAACAGCTTACACACCACATTTTCGTCCACCCTAACCCCTTTAGGGTTCTAATACATTGTTTAGCAATGACATGATTGTATAAGCTTATACTATTAACTATCCCTTATACATTCTTGATCGTAATACACTATCTTATGAGATGGAAAAGGATAACACAATCGTATAAATAATTAAACACCCATAAGCCCATTCTAACACTAGTTGCCTACAACACCCTACTTTCGTTGGATACCTTTGTTTTCTCATCTCAGTCCTCGTGGCCACCATGTCTTCATCTCTATCACCCATCATTCTTTTTCATTGGTTGTGCACTGTGATCAACAAAAAATCCTTGCCATCTCCTACTGTCACTTTATATTTCCTTTTTCAACTATACCCTCTTGGTATGTTCTCCTTATACGTCTTCTTCCTCTTCATTATTATTATTATTATTTTATTTGTTTAAAAATTTACCATTTTAGAGCTTTGATTCAATTTTTTGAGTTTAACCTATCTATTTATTTCAACCTTCAAGCATATTTGTGTTTTTAATAAAAATTTGTTGGCGGGTATTTGAAATATTTTTATATATTTTTTTTCTTTGTCTTTGTTATTAATTAACGAGGTCTGATTGATTCTGGGTTTTAAAAAAATTGTTGACTTCAATGAATTAAGTATGCAATTACTAAATTTGCTTGTCCATAGTAATGAAAAAAATGATAGGTTATGATACCAATAAAGAAAATTTGAGAATTAGATGTAAAAATGAATATACTGGTCCAAATAAAATTGAGGAACTATGCTTGAAATAAAAATTTGGACAATCATTGAAAGGAAAGCTAAGATACTGACAATAAAATCCCATTAACAAAATAACTAAAATATTGAACCAAGGGTCACAAAGAAAAGTAATTCAATGAATATGAAGTTTTTAGACATATTAGTGAGCTTTAACAGATAATATAAAATCAATTTGTATGACTAGTTTCGATTAGTGGGCATATTTATAATTCTTTTTAGAAGCTAACAGGAATATAACATAATTAAATAGGAAACATAACAATAAGCCACACCAGAAGGAACTTGTTCCATTAATGTTTCAATTAGATCTTTGGTAAATTTCTTATTATAAGCCTAAGAAGGACTTGTTCCATTAATGTAATTTTCAATTTATTTGATTCTAATTATCTTTTTTTCCCATAAATTGTACGTTTGATGTGGTGATTATAGATGGATGATGATCTAGAGATATTCTAACATAAACTTAAAACAATGGTTCTCAAAAGCTATTTGCTTAATGAAAAATATAATAAATTGAACTATGTTATGCATTTCGCAAGCTCATTATACATGCATGGGGTTCCTTGTATAATGGGGTTATATGAATTAGGTACTCAAGCAAAAAGTTCATTATATGCCATTTTGCCTTCTTTTTTTGTTTTATAAAATTTTTTTTGTTGAACTACTTTTGAAGATTGTATTTTCAGTGTTGGTGTGCATCTTTACTTTTTCATTTATTTCACAAGAGTATGTAGTTTGTTATATTTTGATGGTATTAATGGTTCTTAGCACATCCTCTTAACGATACAAAATATTTTTCATGTTCTAAAATAGAAAAATCAATTCGAATAGAATAACAAAAAATAAATGAAAAATGAAGAGAATAAATTAGATATTTTTCAATTTTATTACATAATTCAAAGAAAGTTTCAATTTTTGAGATGAATGCATGTAGTCTGTGTGAAAAACAAGTTTTACGTACTTTTTTTTTATATTAGTTTTATTGTATTTTGATGATAGTAATTGAAATAAATTTGTATATTGGTATGAATCAGAAATTACAAAAGAAATTTTTGGCTGCTTGCACTACATTTCTTTAGGTTATTCGTCATACTTTTTTGTATTATGATGAGAAAGATACTATAAAAATATACGATCAGGTCTAAGGATGAGGCAAGATTAGATGTCTTAGATAGAATGCTTCATATGGATGATATATCTTGTATTAAACAATTATGAATGAACATTCTACATTTAATGTACTCTGTGGACTTGTTCGTATGATGGTAGATTAAAGATAATGGGCTACTATCCATTGAGGAGCAAGTTACTAAGTTTCTATATGTGTTATCATATCATAGTAAGAATCGTGTTATCAAGTTTAAGTTTCGTAGATCTAGGGAAATAGTTAGTAGGTACTTCAACCTTGTGTTGAATGCCATGTTGCATTTCAAAGGACATTATTGAGAGCACTTGACCAATTCTTAACAATTGTACGAATGAGAGATGGAAGTGGTTCAAGGTATGATTTTTGTGTTTGAGTTCATATAGTTCAAGTTAATTATTCCCCTTACAGGATTTTTATTTCCTTTCATCTACATGCTAAAATTGCATCGGTGCACTAAATGGCACCTATGTGAAGGTGCATGTATCTGAGATTGATAAACCAAGACACATAACACAAAAAAGGAGATATAGATACAAATGTTCTAGGAGTTTGTTTCAGGAGATATGAAGTTTATATATGTTCTACCTAGATTGGAGAGATCAGTATCAGACTCTAGGGTGTTACGAGATGCTATTTGGTAGAAGAAATGGCTTATTTGTTGCCAACTGGTGAGATAGATGTTTACTTTTCAGTTAGGGTTATTTTCTAAATTATAGATATAACATTTTTTAAAGCTAAACTTCAATATGTATGTATTTAGGTTTCTATTATCTGGTGGATGGAGGATATAGCAATGGTCCAAGGTTTTCTTGAACTGTATAGAAGGACACGATATCACTTGAGTGAATATAACACAGGTAGGGGTGTGCAACCAGATAGGTCGGTCTGGGTGGAGGTAAAATGTCACCTCAACCCGACCAATTCGAGTAACAAAAAATCCCAGCCAACTTTAAAAGTCGAGAAACCTGGTGATCAAAATTTTCACCTAGTATAAAAGTTGAGTGGCTTGAAATTCCATTTTAAAATGATTTTGTTTATTAAATTATGACTTTTTAAAACTAAATTAATATAAATTTAAAAATGTTTAATATTACAAAATAAAATCAAAAAATGAAATAATGATGTATATTCAATAATAATATAAAATCTAATATTTTCATACTAAAATTATAAATTTAGACTTAATATTTACATATATAAAATAATATAATAAATATTATAATATAATGTTGGGTGGGTTGGGTCTACCCGATTTCAAAAATTCTCAACCTGGAATAAAAAAATAAAAAGTCACCCAATCATAAAATCGATTCTTGTGGGGTCGTTTGGGTTTGGATGAGTTGGATCGGGTTGGGGTCGAGTTTGGCAAATTGCCTGTTTTTTTGCACACCCCTAAACAAAGGGCCTTCCTCCAGAAAATTCTCAGGAGCTTTTACAATTTGAGACATGTCGTGCAAGAAATATCGTTGAAAGATGTTTTGGGGTTATTAAAATTTCGTTGAGATATAATTAGAGAACATCATTTTATCCTATCAAGACTCAAACACATATAATTACAGCATGTTGTTTACTTCACAATCTAATTAGAAAAGAAATGCCTTTGATCAAATTGAGCATGAATATGTGGTCTTCATCATCATCAGACTTTGAATTAGACGATGAGCCTGACTTTGACAATGAGGACCATATTCAAACAATTGAACCAACTAAGGCAATGGACTAATTGGAGAGACACTTGGCAACTCAAATGTATAATGATATGTTGCTTGTAGACTGGGTAGTTTCAATCGAAACTTCTATAGTATATAATAAAATTGATACTTAAGAATTGAAGAAATATAATGTTGACACGTAGGATTGTAGTATTATGCCAAGTCAGCTTTTGAAAAAAATTAAAAATGATTGATTCCTTTCCCTTCTTCTTTACCTGTGAATTTTATACCACATAAGATTCTATAAGGACAACACATAAGCTTTTGGGCAAAAGTAAGGAAAAAATTAAAAAAAAAAAAAAAATAGAAATCATTCATGTCTTCTTATTATTTCTTCTCAAATCAATTATTTATTTTTCATTAATTGTCAATTACAGTTATCTAAACTTATGCCTCTATCAATTTTAATAAGAAATGTTGTTATACCACTCTATTTTTCTCAAATCTCTTCTCATTACTTGACTATTTGTCTTCATGAACATATATTGAACAATATAAATATGGACATCTCTACTTTATGCCAATATAACTCTACATAATGCATGGTAGGTTGTTAAGATGGTATTAGTAGCAATGGTACAGAAGAAGAGTGAAAGTTGTTAACTCAGAGGAATGCCTAATAATTATGGTTATGAATTAGTAACATGTCATACCTCAAAATTTTTCAATGGCCAAGCTTAAGGAAAAGCAAGATGAAAGAAGAGGAGGTGGTAGTTTTTGGGTTTCTCATATCTGGTTAGAGGGATTGAACTATAATTATTTCCTATAATAACAATTGAAAAGAATATCAGAAACGACGACCAAAATCATAACAGATTGGACAACAGACAAGCATTTAAGATCATACTATTGAGATTTGTTAGTATATTTATGTATTGTGAAAGAGTAAAAGTGATCCATATATTTTATCTGTACTAAAAATTTTATTTAAATATTTTTCACATGAACTTTTTGCTTCATTTCTCCTTAAAACAAGTTTGGTTCAAAATTTTCATCCATCACTTGAATTTATTTAAAAGTCAAGACTATAAAATGATTTATACTCTCATCATTATCTTTCTAAAAAAAATTTAAGATTTGTTATGTTAAAATAAAATATATAAAAATACCTACAACATAAAAAATATTAATAAATAAAATGAAAAAAACACACTTTAATTTTATTAATGTTATAATCTCATTTATTTAAAAATACTTTGAAATTAAAAATTTTAACAAAAATTAAATCATAAAATACTATGATTAACAATTAAAACCTTAAAAAATAAAAAATAAAATAAAACCAAACGATTCTATATGAAGTAAATTCATAACTTAAGTTGGTAATAATTTTCTCTTATTATTAAAAAATTTCATGTAACTCCTAAAACTTTTAAAATCCAAATCATATTTAATAAATATACATTAATTTCCAATTACATAAAAACCATTCAAACTTTTCTATAGATATTTTGTATCTATTAAATTTAGGTCTAGGTAACTACTAAAATCTCTCAA